>CM033738.1:19559241-20875224 GCA_019671005.1 Hibiscus mutabilis
TATGATTATGCTTTTGTGATGCTAGCATACTTTAAATGTTGCTAAAAGTTTGTTGACGTGCCTATGATGAAATGTTCCTTGAATCTTTTTTTGAACATTGAGTTGGATGGTTCTTAGGAAGCATGACTCTAGAATTTTGATTGAAGTACCTCTTCATGAATTGATCATGTTACCTTGTGTTTATAGCATGGTTTGATCTTTAGTTTAGTTGTATGTATGATTATTTTGAGTTAAGGTATGTTTAAATCCATGTTTGAGAGAAAACCAACAATTTTGGACATTACAAGCCAAGGCATTTCGATACACGGGGCTCCATATCGGTACGAGTAGATGTTTTTGTGGCCTCGTGTCGGTACATGGCGACGTGTATCGGTACGCCCTTTAGCCACTTGAATTTGATTTTGGTTCATGTATTCCACGTACCGATACGCCTTGGGACCATTTCAGTACGACTGTGTGTTATGTTAGTTATGGAGGTTTTATGTTTTGAGATTCTTCCATTTTGGTCCCAGGTTCTTATGTATGCAATTGAATGAGTTTGGCTGATTTTTTTTAGCTGGATTTTGGGAAGTAAGCATGTACCTGACTAATAGAGGAATGGTAACTTCAAAATTGATTTAGACCTAAATTGCAAACACGTACAATAGGATGTCGATTCGACGCTTGATTTAGTTGATAATTCACCTGCTGCTGGCATGGTCACCTTAGGTCATAATGTTGCATCTAGACAAGATAAAAATAAAAAATGACCCTAATCTTAGTTAATCATATTTGATTGCCATGCGAGAGATTAAAGAAGAATTAAATTCCAAGAAGATAGGAGAAGTTCTAATAGGAATAAAATTATAATAAAGAATTATATTCTTTAAAGATAATTTAATTCAACTCAAACTCCTCCTCAAAGAAGGACTTTGGCCTAGCCTATAAATAGCAAGGAGATTTACAACAATTCAAGGGAGGAGAGCAAGAGGGAAATTTTCGACAAGTCCAAGTAGGGCAAGAGGAGAGAATTTTAGACAAGCAAGCATCTAGGGCAAGGAGGATTTCGACAAGACAAGCTTCATCTTTTTCTTCTTTGTTCGATTGGGTTCATGCTAGGGATTAATTATCTTGTGTTTCTTTGGAACCTAGCCATGAACTAAATTTACTTGGCTATGGTTATTGTGTTTTGTGGTTGTGAAAACTATTGGTTTTTGTTTATTAAATTCAAGTGGATAGGAGAAGTTCTAATAGGAATAAAATTATAATAAAAATTATATTCTTTAAAGATAATTTAATTCAACTCAAACTCCTCCTCAAAGAAGGACTTTGGCCTAGCCCTATAAATAGCAAGAGATTTCGACAATTCAAGAGAGAGAGCAAGAGGAAATTTGGCAAGTCCAAGTAGGGCAAGAGGAGAGAATTTTAGACAAGCATCAAGGGCAAGGAGGATTTCGACAAGCCTCTTCCTTCATCTTTGTTCGATTGGGTTCATGCTAGGGATTAATTATCTTGTGTTTCTTTGGAACCTAGCCATGAACTAAATTTACTTGGCTATGGTTATTGTGTTTTGTGGTTGTGAGAAACTATTGGTTTTTGTTTAGGTAATAAGAGTTTGCACTTTTCTATTTCAAGGTTTATTCATTCTTGGTTCCTATTATTGTTTGCGAGTGAATTGGAGAGGATCTCGTGATTTCATCCATTTATCTAATATCGGGAGAGTTAGATTCAAAAAACGAATGAATATGATCTTTATGCAATCAATGATGGTGAAGATTAATCCGGCAGGAAATAAGTTAAGGATTTCAGCGGCTAAGAGGAGCGCAAGATTGGTTGTTGTTCACCCTTGATTCACGCGAGGATGTATTATCAAGGCATGCACAAGTAGCTAGAGTTTCGACTTAGGGATAAGAAGAAACCATTGAAGAACGCTCCGCCGAACCTTGAAGTTGCTGCCCGATCGCCCAAGTAGTTGCCCAACTAGTCGCCCAAGCAACCATCAATTAGTTGCCAAGGCAACCCGTTGTGCAAGTCGCCACGGCAACTGAGTTGCCCATGCACTCTTTTACCAAGACAATCAATCGGCTATCACACCTCAACTCACGATAACCTAGCCTATCTCTCTCAATTGAATTCATCTTTTATTTTATTTTATTGCTTTCTAGATTAGTAATTAGTTAAACTTGATAATCCTTTACTTGTGTTTTTACTTTTTACGATTGCAAGAGACTAGATTCTTGAAGTGGCACCAATCCTGTGGAGCGATATCTTTTATACTATAACTTGCGGCGTGTATACTTGCACAATTGCGTAGCACTTATTCACAGCAACAAGTTTTTGGCGCCGTTGCGGGATTGGCAATAGCGACTTTGTTTTACTTTCTTGCACTTTCTTTTTATTTTTCTTGTTTAAAATTCAAAGGGCTAACAAACTTTGGTTTTGCATTGGTATATGACCGGGCGAGACCGACTTCACGAGAATATCCCTTTGATCCAGAAATCGAGCGAACCTTACAAAGACTTAGGCGAAGGATAAGAGAAGCAATGGCAAATCAAGGCGGCAATATTAATCAAGATGTTCGGCGGGAGGAGGAGTGATTCTTGCGAAAGCAGAACTATTCGAGACTATCTTGAAGAAGATCTTGATGGACTTAACCGAGGTTGTCGCACCGAAATTGAAGCCGACCACTTTGAGTTGAAACCGGTAATGTTTAATATGATCAACACAATAGGTCAATTTGGCGGCTCGGCAAGCTGAAGATGCGACAACATCTGAAATCTTTCCTCGAGATTTGCAACTCGTTCAAGATACACGGAGTCACCACCCGATGTCTTACGATTAAGATTATTCCCCTATTCAGCGAGGGATAGGGCGAAAGCATGGCTAAATAGCATTCTGCCGGATCCATAGCATCTTGGGTGATCTTTGTCGTGATTTCCTTGCTAGATTTAATCCTACAAATTTAAGCGATAAGCCGTAACGACATTACTTCTTTTCGGCAGGATGATGAATCCATGTACGAGGCTTGGGAGCGATATAGAGAACTTCTACACAAATGCCCTCTACGGATTCCCGGTGTGGACTCAAGTGACAATGTTTTACAATGCCGTGAATACACCAACAAGGATGATGCTAGACGCCTCGGCAAACGGCATACTCTAGATAAGTCACCGGAAGAAGCAATGCAAATTTTAAACAGGCTGGCCAAGAATGATTATCAATTCCCATCTACTAGAAGAGGAGGAGTTAGGCGCCAAAGCCACAATACATGAACTAGGATCATCGATTCAATTTGGCACAATTGGCGCTTTAACCAAGATGGTCGAACATGCAAAAACCAAACAACACACATGAAGTCAAGGTAATGGATTCTTTTTGTGAGTTATGTGGTGATAACCATAATTCTTCTGAATGTATGCAGAATCCAGAATCCAGCTTCTATGTGGGGAATTACAATCGGGGCAACAACATGATGTCAAATACATACAATCCAGCTTGGAAGAAGCACCCGAATTTTTCATGGAGTAATCCCAACAATGCTCTAAACCAGAACAATCAGAATGCACAAGCATCGGGATTCCAGCAAAATATGCCACGACAACAGATGCCGCAGCAACAACCGACGACATCTAGTTCTTTGGAAAATTCTCTAAATGCTTTTATGATGAAAACTGAATCTTATATGGCTGAGAATAGTAATTTCATAAAAAGAACTGATGCTTTTATTAACAGGACCGAGATGAGATTGCAAAACCAAGAGGCGGCAATCAAATCATTGGAAAATCAAGTCGGACAATTTGCTCAAAATCTGAACACTAGACCACAAGGAGGTTTACCTAGCGATCTTGAAGTCGCAAGAGGAACGGCCATGAGCAATGTAAGGCAATCACCACCAGAAGTGGCCAACAACTTAGAGAGGTTCAAACCCGCTCGTCAAACAAAACTCCACAAAAAGAGCAAGGCGAACCTAGCGGCAAAGTCTCGGATGCTGAACCAAGAATTGCTGCGGCAACGGCAATAAGCATGCCTCGGCAACCAATGACGCCTCGGTAACTTGCGATAAGCACGCCGCGGCAACCCGATTGGTAACACATCGGCAACTCGGATGTCCCGTAATGCCGTCAATCAGGTTTCAAACCAATGAAAAGATCGAAGATATCCGACTTCCACCACCATTCCCACAAAGGTTGAAGCGACAAAAGCAAGAATACCAATTCAAGAAGTTTCTTGATATCCTAAAGCAAGTCCACATCAACTTGCCATTGGTGGAAGCAATTGAACAAATGCCAAACTATGCCAAGTTTCTTAAAGACATTGTGTCCAAGAGAACAAGGCTAGGAGAGTTTGAAACAATTGCCGCAAATGAGAGGGATGCATGGCAATGTTGCTGTCGTATGCCGCCCAAGTTGAAGGATCCCGGAAGTTTCACAATACCACTGTTCTATTGGAAATCACTATGTCGGGAAAGCACTATGCGACCTAGGGGCTAGCATAAACTTGATGCCTAAATCGGTTTTCGAAACTAGGAATCGGGAAGGCAAGACCTACAACAGATTATGCTACAGACTAGCCGACCATCCTATGTGCATCCGGAGAGGGAAAATCGAGGACATCTTGGTAAAAGTTGATAAATTTATTTTTCCCACCGACTTTATTGTTTTAGATTGTGAAGCGGATGAGCATGCGCCTATCATTCTCGGAAGACCATTCCTAGCGGCAGGGGAGAACTTTGATTGATGTTGAAAAAGGAGAACTCACAATGAGGGTGAATGACCAGCGGTAAAACTAAATGTGTTCCAAACACTAAGGCATGCCGATGATCCGTAAGAATGCCAACTACTTCATGCCACGGCAGAGTTTAACCGATGAGGAATTTAGTTGCCTCGGTAACTACATTGCCGATCAAGAGGAACCCGAGGAGTATGAAGAACCGGTCGATGAGGAACAACCGAAGAGGTAAATTGGCTAGTCAATCGACCAGGTACATACTTTGAACCACTGGACTACTCGGGTAAGGAAGGTAAGATCGAAAAACCCTCTATCGAAAATCCACCAATTCTTGAGTTGAAACAATTGCGAGCAACTGAAATATGTATACTTAGGGATCGATAATACATTACCTGTAATTATTTCCTCTAAGTTACAGCCTGAAAGCAGAAAAGAAGCTGATCAACATGTTGAAGCTACATAAAAAGGCAATAGGGTGGACAATTGCCGACTTGAAGGGAATTAGCCGGGCGGTGTGCATGCACAAGATCTTGTTGGAAGATGATCACAAACCTTCAATTGAGGCCCGGAGGAGACTGAATCATGCCATGAAAGGGGTTGTAATGAAAGAAATCATCAAATGGCTTGACGCCGGTATTATATACCCTATCTCCGATAGTACGTGGGTAAGTCCCGTACAATGTGTGCGAAAAAGGGAGGTATAAACAGTGGTAAGCAATGAAAATAATGAACTTATCCCAACCAGGACTGTGACCGGTTGGAGGGTTTGTATGGACTATCGAAAGCTAAACAAAGCCACTAGGAAAGATCACTTCCCATTACCCTTTATTGATCAAATGCTTGACCGTCTTGCGGGTAAACCCTTTTCTTGTTTTCTTGATGGTTATTCAGGTTACAATCAGATTGCCATAGCACCGAAGATCAAGAAAAGACAACCTTCACATGCCCATACGGTACTTATGCCTTCCGAAGGATGCCGTTCGGATTATGTAACGCCCGGCAACCTTCCAAAGATGCATGATGGCGCTCTTTTTTCGGACATGGTCGAAGACTTCCTTGAGATCTTCATGGATGATTTTTCGGTTTTTGTAATGACTTCGACGGCTGTCTCGGCAATTTAGAGAGGGTGTTGGCAAGATGCGAAGAAACGGATTTAGTCCTCAATTGGGAGAAATGCCACTTTATGGTAGATGAAGGAATAGTGCTCGGCCATAAGATTTCATCCAAGGGAATTGAAGTAGACAAAGCCAAGGTGGACGTGATCGAGAGATTACCCCACCAAATTCGGTTAAAGGAATTCAAGTTTTCTCGGACATGCGAGTTTTTACAGGAGGTTCATTCATAACTTTTCTAAAATCACTAAACCTTTGTGTAATCTTCTTGAACAGGATAAAGTCTTGATTTTGATGATTCTTGCACTCAAGCATTTGAAACCCTAAAGAAAAGCTTGCCTCGGCACCCATTGTTGTTCCACAGTTGGACGCTACCTTTTGAGCTCATGTGTGATGCAAGTGATTTCGCGGTAGGAGCAGTCCTAGGCCAACGCACAGTAAGACCTTCCATGTGATATACTACGCTAGTAAAACTCTTAACGATGCTTAAGTGAATTACACAACAACGGAGAAAGAGTTACTAGTCAGTAGTTTTCGCATTTGACAAGTTCGATCCTATTTAATTGGTACAAAGGTAATTGTTCATACGGACCATTCGGCAATCAAATACTTATTTGCTAAAAAGGATGCTAAACCTCGTTTGATTCGTTGGATATTACTTTTACAAGAATTTGATATTGAAATTAAGGACGGAAAGGAAACAGAAAATCAAGTGGCGATCACTTATCACGTTTGGAACGCAATAGGGAAGAGGATGCGGATCTAGAGATATGCGATGCATTCCCGGATGAACAAATTCTAATCGCCTCGGCAACCCTTGACGCCTCGACAGCCCATGACGCCTCGGCAACCATGGAAGCACACGCCTCGGCAATTTTGGGAGCGACACTCGGGCAAAGACATGCCTCGGCAATACCCTGCACGCAGATTTAGTTAACTTCCTTGTTTGTGGTATTTTTCCGTATGGCATTACTCACCAAGGGAAGAAGCGGTTCCGCCATGATGCTAAGCATTACTTTTGGGACGAGCCTCTTTTGTTTAAACAATGTGCGATCAGGTTATACGCCGATGTGTCCTGAAGAAGAGCAACAAAATGTACTCCGGCAATGCCATTCTTCACCCTATGGAGGACATTTTGGAGGAACTCGTATCATGGCCAAAGTCTTGCAATCCGGTTTGTATTGGCCAACATTGTACAAAGATGCCCAAGACTTTTACAAGCAATGTGATCGTTGCGGAGGACGGGCAATATCTCTAGGCGACATGAGATGCCACTCGAAACATCATCGAGGTGGAACTGTTCGATGTATGGGGATCGATTTTATGGGACCTTTCCCATCTTCATTCGAAACCTCTACATCTTACTTGCCGTCGACTATGTGTCTAAATGGGTAGAGGCAGCTCGATTCCCAACGACGATTCCAAGACCGTGCACGATTCTGCAGAAAAACATATTTACGGTTTGGGATGCCGAGAGCAATTATCAGCGACGGGGCAAGCATTTTGACAACAGACTAATTGCCAAGATGTTGCAACGCTTGGCATATCACACAAGATCGCCACGGCATATCACCCACAAACCAACGGGCAAGCGAAATTTCCAACCGGGAGTTGAAGGGAATACTCGAGAAAGTTGTAAATCCCTCAAGGAAGGATTGGTCATTAAGACTAGATGACGCACTTTGGGCATATCGCACCGCATTCAAAACACCATTAGGTATGTCCCCTTCCTGCTTGTCTATGGTAAAACATGTCATCTACCGGTGGAAATCGAGCACAAGGCGTCTTTGGGCAATCAAGACCGTGAATATGGATTGGGAAAGTGCGGGACAAAAGCGCTTGATGGATCTCAATGAGATAGAAGAATTTCGTGCACTCGCCTATAACAATGCACAAATCTACAAGGAGAAAACAAAGCGATGGCACGACAAGAAACTATTGCCACGGCAATTCACGCCAGGGCAACTAGTTCTCCTATTCAATTCTCGGCTAAAACTTTTCCCGGAAAGCTGAAATCAAGATGGTCGGGACCATTCAAAGTCGTCAAACCATTCTCTCATGGTGCCGTAATAATCAAGTCCATCTCTGACAATCATGAATTCAAAGTTAATGGACAAAGATTGAAGCACTACAATGGTGCCCATGTGGAACGTAACAAGGAAGTGGTCAACTTAGGAGATGCATGAGCATGCTCTCCTTTCAGTATTTCCTTTTTTTTCTTTTTTTTCATTTTTATTTTTAGGAGATATTTTATTTTTTCTTCATTATCTTTAGTTTTCAGGTTTTTCTTTGTTTTCTTTTTTCACAACAAGACTCACAACTACTATGCTAAGGGAAATTTACTGCCAAGATCCTTGCCACGGCAACCAATGAAGAAGATGTCGCGGCAACCTACATCGTGCTGCTGCACAAGCTGATGCCACGGCAACTAACCATGAAGATGCCACGGAAACCAAAGCTCAAGACGTCCCGGCAACAAGAAAACAACCATCACGTTCAAGCAAGAAAATCAAGACGCCAACTAGAAGGAAACTAATCATCTACGATGACGAACTCTCGGAGTAAGTCCTCGTATGCATTTTATTTTTATATTTATTTTTCGTTATTTTTATGCATGCATTGAGGACAATGCCTCACTCGAGTTTGGGGGATTGTTATTAGTAATTACCATGTTTAGTTACATTAATCTTAAGCATTACATTTAGGATACATAAATTGCTTGCCATGCCTTTAATTGGAACAAGAATTGCTTAGATTTGATGAATATTCGATGATGACTTTGCCAATGCACTTAATTGATAGAATTTTTATTCTAGGATAACCATGAAAAACTTAGAATTGTACTATGATGCTAAATTTGATGAAACACTGTTGTGGTTTGATTGATTTAAGGAGTTCTAGTAAACTTAGGTTGATAATTAACTAATTGGGGATTAGAATAAAAATTGGATGAATGCTAGAGGTGCCGAAATTGGCTCTAGCATATGCTAAAAAAATTGATCACTAGAGGTGCCCAAAACTGGCTCTAGGAGGCGTTAAAATTTTTTTCTGCTTAACTAGAGGTGCCCAAAGCGGCTCTAGTCGATTAAATTAACTTAAGAAAACTAAAAATAAAACACTAGAGGTGCCCAAATTGGCTCTAGTTAAAACATGTTAAAAAGAACCCAATAAAGTAATTTGAAAACCTATTGTTTGCATAGAATCCGAAAAATCAACTTGCACACAACTCCGCACACACTCACAAGCATTATAGTTTGATTCCGAGTAATTCATCGAGTTTTACGAAAATAAAAAAAGCCAATCATACTTTGTG
The DNA here is from genome assembly GCA_019671005.1 of Hibiscus mutabilis. Taxonomy (NCBI): domain Eukaryota; kingdom Viridiplantae; phylum Streptophyta; class Magnoliopsida; order Malvales; family Malvaceae; genus Hibiscus; species Hibiscus mutabilis. The sequence continues at coordinate 19,568,374 of CM033738.1, forward strand.
CCCCTGCCGAGAGAATTGAAATCAAGTTCAAAGCTAAGTTTGTGAAAATTTGAAGTCTTGGCGGTAATTATGAGTTTGCATTGCTTGAGGACAAGCAATAGTTCGAGTTTGGGGTGTGATAAGTGTTCAAAAGTACTATTTTTCTTACCCTTTTTACTCATATTATTGTTAGACTTAGGCTCATATTAGTTGCATAGTTAGCCATTCATGCATTAATCCATGTTTCCTTCAATCGTTGAGCTTGATTACATAACTTGGTGATTTTTGTGGAAATAGATGCTGCTTTGGTGTGTTTTTGTGTGTATGTGCAGGATCACTTGCCAAAGCAATGCCGAGCTAGTTGCCGTGGCAATGCATGAAGGATATGCCGAGCTAGTTGCCGGGCGGTGCATGAAGGAGACGCTGAGCCAGTTGCCATGGCATTTGTCGACAAAGACCAAAAGCAATATGGATGTCGAAATTCATGATTTTACAAGCCCAAGATGACATGGAGCAAGGTCCAAGCCCAAAGGAATTTGATTGCCATGCAGAGATTAAAGAAGAATTAAATTCCAAGTGGATAGGAGAAGTTCTAATAGGAATAAAATTATAATAAAGAATTATATTCTTTAAAGATAATTTAATTCCAACTCAAACTCCTCCTCAAAGAAGGACTTTGGCCTAGCCCTATAAATAGCAAGAGATTTCGACAATTCAAGAGAGAGCAAGAGGGAAATTTCGGCAAGTCCAAGTAGGGCAAGAAGAGAGAATTTTAAACAAGCATCAAGGGCAAGGAGGATTTGACAAGCCTCTTCCTTCATCTTTGTTCGATTGGGTTCATGCTAGGGATTAATTATCTTGTGTTTCTTTGGAACCTAGCCATGAACTAAATTTACTTGGCTATGGTTATTGTGTTTTGTGGTTGTGAGAAACTATTGGTTTTTGTTTAGGTAATAAGAGTTTGCACTTTTCTATTTCAAGGTTTATTCATTCTTGGTTCCTATTATTGCTTGCAAGTGAATTGGGAGAGGATCTCGTGATTTCATCCATTTATCTAATATCGGAGAGTTAGATTCAAGAAACGAATGAATATGATCTTTATGCAATCAATGATGGTGAAGATTAATCCGGCTTAGGAATAAGTTAAGGATTTCAACGGCTAAGAGGAGCGCAAGAAGATTGGTTGTTGTTCACCCTTGATTCACGCAGGATGTATTATCAAGGCATGCACAAGTAGCTAGAGTTTCGACTTAGGGATAAGAAGAAACCATTGAAGAACGCTCCGCCGAACCTTGAAGTTGCTGCCCGATCGCCCAAGTAGTTGCCCAACTAGTCGCCCAAGCAACCATCAATTAGTTGCCAAGGCAACCCCGTTGTGCAAGTCGCCACGGCAACTGAGTTGCCCATGCACTCTTTTACCAAGACAATCCAATCGGCTATCACACCTCAACTCACGATAACCTAGCCTATCTCTCTCAATTGAATTCATCTTTTATTTTATTTTATTGCTTTCTAGATTAGTAATTAGTTAAACTTCGATAATCCTTTACTTGTGTTTTTACTTTTTACAGTGCAAGAGACTAGATTCTTGAAGTGGCACCAATCCCTGTGGAGACGATATCTTTTATACTATAACTTGCGACGTGTATACTTGCACAATTGCGTAGCACTTATTACGCGCAACAATGTGTCTGAGCGCAGTGGTTGGAGATCGGCATGGTGAAGCATGGTGGTGGTGTGGGGGTTCTGTCTTCGGCCAGAGGTGTTCTCGGCCGTTAGATCAGATCTGATCTAATGGTCGGGCTAGCTTGAAGGATGAACGGCCCAGATAAAGCCTCGATTGGTGAAACGGCTCTAGATCGTGACACGTGTGGCTCAGCAGTCGAGGTGTTATAGCGCGTGCGGCTCACGCACGCGTGGGATATCGAAGAGTCCGCGCGTGGCACTCGAACGGTCCAGACGTGTAATGCACGCGGCCGGCCAGATATTTTATCCATGCTTGATCGTGGCCGTTGGATCAGATCTTGATCCAACGGCCCATAGTTATCTGCACCAAAATAATTAGAATTAAATAGGGTTTGGGTTTGGGCCAACCGGGCCTTGTAATAATATTAGACTTCAGATTTGTGATGGACTTGGACTATCAATTTATTCATTTGGGTTTAACATGTTTTTTTTGGATTTCATTTTATATTAGCCCAATAATAATAACACTAGTTATAACAACAATTAGTAATAATAATATATATACGATAATACATACGTATATACCTATGCAAACATTAATTAATATAACATACTAGCATACGTACATATACAATAACATATACACACATTATTCGTAAAAACAAATACGCTCGTACTAAATATAGATACATACGCGACACACATACACCGTATTTAATACGTATACATACATAGTTTATAATATACATGCACACATATATTAATAACACTCATGCACATAATAAACATATAATATAATATAATACAATGTATACATGCAACACTAATATACTATTAATTATACTAATATGTATTTACAGACCAGATAAAAATGAGTGATTACACAAACACAATTCTAGTGTTTTTGAGTTTGATTTGCCATCTTTGATAAGTGTAAGTCAAGTAAGACCTAGCCTTCAGTGCGGGAAGACAAAGCTTGGAAGGGACCTTTCAGAGTTCTAAGGAGCAAGCCAGAGTTGCTGACAAGTCTAAGAGTTAGTCCAGTGTTCAACATTGTGGAGGCTTCCAAGACTTTGCCGCAAAACTATATAATATACGTATTAACATATATAACATGTATTAATATTAATATATATATATACCCTAGTTGAAATATACATGTGAATACATAAATAAAAAATATATATTAAGAACACGTACATACTATATATAAAAAACGGAACATATATATATATATCATGTAGATTAGTGTATATATATATATATATTAACAATAAAAACAAAATTAAACAACATATATCGAACAAACAAACGCATGAAAAAAGTAAGATAAAGGACTAATATTAAATAAATATAAAAAATAGTGCTGAAATTTAAATATGCATGAAGAACAGCGGCTAAAACAACAAAACAAAAAAACATGGGCTAAAATGGTGAATAAACCATTAATTTTGGACTTAATTAAAAACCAAAGGAAATTTGAAGGACCAAAAGAGGAATTAAACAGTTCAAACTTTAATTAAATTAGGAAATGAGAAGAAATTGAAAACTTTGGAAAAGTTTCAGGGACTGCGGAACGAATTTTGAAAAGCAGAAGGGCTAAGGTTGCAAATTCAGAAACGCAAAGGGATTTATTATAATATTAAATCATTTTAAATTTTTTAAAGGATATAAAATTCACCCCTTAGACCAAAATTAACCTTTTTACAATTTTTTTAAACTTCCCCAAAAATCCCTTTGATTCTCTTTGAAAAAACAAGGCAGAGATGAATTTTTGGTTTTGAACCCAAAAACTGCCATGGCCTGGCCGTGCCGACCGTCGCGAACCATCACTGGCCACCATTCATAAAATAAACCTTTCTCCTTTTTAAAATTAGATTTAATCTTCGTTTCTCAAATTCAAACCCCCAAGCCCTTTCATTTTTAGAAAAACAACGACCCCTTTTTGAAACATAACCCTTTGCTTCACCCTTATCGGCCCTTAAAAGAAAGGGCTTATCATCAAAGGAGGGCTCGTCCATCATCGGAGACCTTCAGACGGCCGAAAACCTCAACGGTTTAAAGGTAAACCCTAACCCTAGTTTTTTTTATTTATGCTTGATATGCGGAAAAGGAAAAAAAGAAAATACCTTCTGGAAATCTTTGATTTTTTGTGTATTGATTCATTCTAGAAAAACTGATTACATTAGGATTGTTACATTGTTCTTATATTCGATTTTTGTTTACAAGAATAAGCAACATTTAAAGATAATAATGTGGATGATTTTAGACTGACATCTCTCATTTTTTCTATAATTTTTCCCTGCACAGTGGTTGGGAAAAAGTCGGTGGCCGTACGGTGGCAGCGCGATCTCTAACGGTGGCTCTAAGTGAACAGAGAAGACGAGGCAGCACAGGCGCGTAGGCGCGTGAAGGAGGCCAATCGCCTCAGGTGGGGAGCGCGTGACCGTAAGAGCAACTAGATGGTTTCTCTCAGTTTGATCTGGATGTTAGATTAGATCTGATCCAATAGTCAGATCTTGGCTGCACAAAAGAAGAGAGGATTAGTGTTGGATATCATATTAGGGTTTTTTAGGTTTGAGCCTAGCTGGCTATGTACATACATGGGTTATGTAATTATTATTATGGACTATTAATTTTAATTGGTTTTTTTTATTTTTTTGTGTATTGATTCGTTCTAGAAAAACTGATTACATTAGGATTGTTACACTTTTCTTATATTCAATTTTTGTTTACAAAAATAAGCAACATTTAAAGATAATAATGTGGGTGATTTTAGACTGAAATCTCTCCTTTTTTCTATAATTTTGCCCTGCTCGGTGGTTCAGTGGCCGTACGGTGGCAGCACAATCTCTAACGGTGGCTCCACGTGAACAGAGAAGATGAGGCAACACAGGCGCGTAGGCCCGTGAAGGAGGCCAATCGCCTTAGGTGGGGAGCACGTGACCGTAGGAGCAACTAGATGGTTTCTCTCAATTTGATCTGGACCGTTAGACCAGATCTATTCCAACAGTCAGATCTTGGCTGCACAAAAGAAGAGGGGATTAGTGTTGGATATCATATTAGGGTTTTTTAGGTTTGGGCCTAACTGGCTATGTACATACATGGGTTATGTAATTATTATTATGGACTATTAATTTCAATTGGGCTGATATGTATATTTTTTGGATTTGTATTTTATTTATTTATTATTCATTATTTTTTGATTTTTTGTGTATTGATTCGTTGTAGAAAAACTGATTACACTGGGATTGTTACATTGTTCTTATATTCGATTTTTGTTTACAAAAATAAGCAACATTTAAAGTCGGTGGCCGTACAGTGGTAATGCGATCTCTAACGGTGGCTCCACGTGAACAGAAAAGATGAGGCAGCACGGGCGCGTAGACGCGTGAAGGAGGCCAATCACCTCGGGTGAGGAGCATGTGACCGTAGGGGCAACTAGATGGTTTCTCTCGGTTTGATTTGGACCGTTGGATCAGATCTGAACCCACAGTCAGATCTTGGCTGTACAAAAGAAGAGGGGATTAGTGTTGGATGTCATATTAGGGTTTTTTAGGTTTGGGCCTAACTGGCTATGTACATACATGGGTTATATAATTATTATTATGGACTATTAATTTTAATTGGGTTGATATATATATTTTTTGGATCTATATTTTTTTATTTATTATTCATTATTTTTTAAATAACAATAATAATAAAACCAACAAAATTAATAATAATAAAACTAATAAAATAAAAACTAGACAAAATTAGTGATTACAGCTGCCCCTCTTTGCTCATTCTTGTAGAACAAGAATAGAGCAAAGATAAAAAATACTAATTTTATCCCACTTTTCTATTTGGATCCCGAATCATCACGCATTGAAGGTTCTACTGATGGTTCAGAAGATTAAAGGTCAAGCAATGGAGGCTTTATTGATAACCCAAATCATTACTCACTGAAGGTCTTACTGATGGCTTGGAGAATATGTATTAAAAGTCTCATTAACGGTCTAGATCACCAAACACTGAAGGTTTTACTAATGGTCCTGAAGATTAAAGGTCAAGCATTGGTGGCTTATTAAAAACCCCAAATCACCAAGCACTAAAGGTCATACTGATGGTCTGAAGGTCTTGATACCATGCACTAGAGGTCTTACTGGCTGCTCGAATCCCCATGCACTGAAGGTCTTACTGATGGTTCAAAAGTTTAAAGGTCAAGCATTGGAGGCTTTACTGGAAATCCCAAATCACCAAGCACTGAAGGTTCTACTGATGGTTTGGGAAAAATAAAGTCAAGTACTGTAGGTCTTGCTAATGGTCCGAATCATCATGCAACAAGGGTCTTACTGATAGCTTGAATGATTTAAAGTCATGCACTGGAGGTCTTATTGACAGCCCCAAATCGCCAAGCACTGAAGTTCTTACGAATAGTTTGTAAAATTAAGTAATGCACTATAGGTCTTACTGATAGCTTGAACATCTAACACTGGAGGTTGACTGCTCGAAAATAAAACCATGCACTGAAGGCCTTGGTAAGGGTCTTGAAGTAACATATTAAAATCTTTGTTGTGCGGGTTCTTCTCATTAAGAACTTTTGATTCTTTTCTAGACGAGTTCTTTTCATTATGAACTATTGCTTCTTTTTCGGACGAGTTCGTCTCATTAGGAACTCTTGGTTCTTTGCTGGGATCCACTTCTTTACAAATGAAGTCGTGGATTGAAATTTTTGCTGAGATCTACTTCTCCAAACATGAGGTTGCAGACCGAAATCTTTGATGATATTCGGAATACCTGTCAAAATAGGTAGAATGATTTGATGATATGGGTTAGCATGCTCTTAACCTAAAGATGTTTAACTACAGATGATGCATGAATGATGCAAACTGAGAACTACTCAAGTGAGCTCGTCTTCTTGGGGGAAGCTCAAAATTTCTTGTCCTCGTTAAAACTCTTTCTGCAGCTAACGTAACTCATCTCAGTCAGGTTCAATCTTTAGAATCTTTGTATCCTTCTTGGCTCCAAAGCATCTTTTCAGGTTCTCACTTCAGATTGCCCTTCTCATATCTTGCTCAGTCTTCTCAAGTCATGGCTCTAAAATATCTATGTCATCACATAGATTGGTCATCTCCGTGCCCCAACAAAATTTGCCCCAAAATTTTGTTATTTACTCTTGTTCTTTCTAAGCCAACTTTTGACTTGTTCAATAGTCAAATTCTTTTAGGCTATGTATCACCTTCTGTCTAATTTGATTTGAACTCTTATGTACAGATGATCTTGTCGCGAGGATAATGGCTTCACACTAATTTTCTCATTCTTGAACCCATAATGTAAAGTTTTGTCCCCTTTTAACATTTAGGGCTAGAAAAAATCTTAAACTCATTTTAATGCAAAAACTTATGCAAAGTTTATTTTTAAATTCATTTTAATGTAAACATATTATTTAGAGTTTGCTCATCTTTCAAAATTTAGGGCGAGAGACAAAAATGCCTTAAGTTCATTTCAATTCAAAAGTTTAATGAGCTGGATAAAATAATTAAATTTTTGAAAAATGTGAACTTTTTTATGAGATCAAAATTAAGCACCCAAATATCAAGTGCAGGAGCGACAATGAAATGACTTACTGAGGATTTCCCCAAGCATATCCTGTGTCTAGGAGGCCTCAAAAGCTGAGTCGATATTTGAAGATGTGAAGTACCTTCCGAGTTAGTTTGGTCTTTAACCAATTTAAAATTACCTTTTGTAAGTTTCACCTTAAATTATTATTTCTTTGTCATTTTTATTTCTTTTTTAGGAGAATTCAACTCATCACATTCTTTTGTCTCGAGATAATTGATGGAGCAAACAACAAATTTCCGTGCTACTCGACATTGTAATGATATGAAAATATTACCATCGCTCATGAAGCAAAAGTTTTTAAATTGGATGGTGTGTAGCTACCTTATTTGTTCTTTTTCTATAGCAGAGTGGCCCCAAGGTTTCCACACTTTTATCTGAAAATGCCTTTTACCAGGCTTCTAACATTGGAGTGCATTGTTTATATCTCGGGATTTTATCTCATTAGTTGTTTGACTTTGTCAAGATTTGAAAATCACTCATGAATCCAAGATATAGAGCACATGAAGCATAGCTACCTTATTAGACACCCAATCTTGCGGTTACAGCGGAGTGTCCCCGAGATTTCTCATTTCTCTTTTTTTCTTTTTTTTCTTTTTTAAGTGAAAGATTATTCTCCCAAGTGCATTATAATGTCCATATGTGTCGTCATTATTGACTGGCCGAATTAAATCAGAACATAAGTCACATATTTGTCACCTTCGCAACTTTTGATTTTCACTAAACACAGGCTGCTCGAAATTAATCGTTGAACTTGAATCAAAGTCACTCTTGCAACTATTATTTAGGTTCTTGATAAAAATGATATGTACATATATGTATGGGAAAATAAAAACTATCTCATAAAAATGAATAAAATGTTTAAAGAATCAAAGAATATAAATTGTTTGCCTAAAACCAAATATCATAGGAAACAAGCATCATTTGATTGCTTTAAGAAAACATTACATATGCCCTTAAAAATATTTTTGCTACTTTGGGCCAAAAGCGCGAGAAATAATCCCAAAAATTTCTTTCAAATGATACACAAAATGTAAAGGATATCAACAATAAAAACATGGAAAATGATGAACAATAATATGAAGTTTTCGTGCAAGCAAACTTCAGATAATTGGTACTGTCTTTCATTCAACCAAATTCTTCAATCTTTCAATCCTCCTCGAAAAACTCAATCTCTTTATTGTCCATCATTTTCTGATCAATTGTTTAAATTCTTTGTAATGTTGTATCTTGTGTCCTCCTTCTTGATGATATTCACAAAATTCCTTTACAGCTTTCGGGTTAATCTATGTATTTTGTATGATTAGCTTGGCTCCATGCAGTTTCTTGTACACTTAGCTCAAAGGGGACTTGACTTCATCCACACTTTCTAATATTCTCTTAAGACATTCTTCCTCGATGACATTGACTTCTCGCTCACCGTGATTAGGTAAAGGGTTGGCTGCTATATTTGGGAAGTCAAATTTTAGAACTCCTGTATTGATCAAGTTTTGGACCACCTTCTTAAATACCTTGTAACCATCGATGTAGTGCCTGGTGATTCCTGCGTAGTACTCACGTTGTGCCTTAGAGTCATACCACGGAGGGTACGAGGGTTGCATTGGAGTAAGATGATAAGGGTGAACCAAATCGGCCTCAAAAAGCTTGGGGTACAATTCACCATAGGTTAATAGTACGAGAGTAAAGGTCTCTTCCTTCTTTCATTTTGTATCTCTTCCATTGGATCTCTGTGAATTTTCCATTGTTGTCTTTGACGTAATCACAATGGTACTAGGGCTATGGGTACTCACGTTGCTTACTTCATTATCTTTTCTTTTCTAAAGCTTTTGTGAAATTTTGTCGATTTTAAGCTTGCCACTTTTGAATGCGGCCTCGAGTGAGTTTGTCATATTTACAAACTCAATAAAACTTAGGGACATATTGCTGATCATTTTCTCATAGAGTGGACCTTACATTGTATCCATAAAAATATGGGTGATTTCGCTCTCTAGAATGGGAGACTGGACTTGTGCCTCGACATCTCCCTATCTTTGGGCATATTGCCTGACATTCTCATTATGCCCCTAAGTCAATCCTTGTAGCATCGTCCTATTAGGGACCATGCCTTTTACATGCTTTTAATGTTCATTAAAGATTCTTGACATGTCTTTCAAAGACTTCACATTGGCCTGATTGAGCTATGTGTACCAACAGGCGGCTGCCCCAGCCAGACTATCCTAGAAGCAGTGAATAAACAATTTTTCATTCTTTAAGTGTGTCACCATCTTAAGGCAATACATGGTCAAATGAGCTGAAGGACAAGTAGTCCCATCATATTTTTCAAATTCCAGTACTTTAAACTTATGCGGGATGACCAAATCAGCTACTAGGGTCAACTCCATAGCATCAATTCCATAGTCGTCGGTTGCTTGCAACATGCTGTCTCTTTCTTCCATTTTGAGGCGTTGCTCCTCGAACTTCTTTTCAAACTCCTTCCTCAATCTTGTCTCTATTTCATTAATCAAATTCAAATATGAAACTTCAAAGTCTGCCTCATTCTCGAAACTATATGCTACATCGACTGGATTATTAACAGATGCCCTGGCTATTTGGGCATTCTTTAGAACTGACCCATCTGGTTGAACCTTTGTATGAGACGAGTTCCCACCTAGGTCTTCTACATTGGTATTTTTGTATATACCTGGGGTCTTTCTGGTCTCCCTCGCCACCAACAGTGCTGTAATGCGGTTATAATCTTATCCTGTGATCGCTGTCAATATCTTTTTGCAATTTCTCGACATTAGCCAATTCGTCTTCCATAATTCTTGTTTAAGAATGTGTACCGTAGGAGTGCAAAATGATTGCGGCTTAAACTTGTTGTCATGACGTTTTCTACAATTAATCCCACTATCTTATTAATTAATGCACGATATATGCTATAAAATGCATGGAAAAAAATCATAAAATACCATAAAATATATGTGAGAATGAATGCAAATAAAGGTGTTAATTCCATAGGTGATCACCCTAGAACAATTTTCATTAAAATGAAAGAGGTTCTTATAATAACGCAGATAAAACAAGCTCTTCTACACATATGCTCTAGCCTTAACTCTTAGTTTCTTCGATTGCTTCAAATAGCCATAAGAATCTCAGTCCTTTTTTGTTTTTGAGTTGATGTTAGGGGAAGGGTTCTTGCTTCCACGGCTAACATCTTCATGTGTCTAGTAATTTCTTGAATTTGTTTCATGACTATCATTTCGAACTAATTTCGACCCTTAAAAACCTCAATCTATTTCTTCACCTTTAGGAGCGTTTGTTGCACTTGTGCTAAAAATTCTCTTAACGAGGAAAAGCTCAATGAAAATATGTCGAGCAATACCAAATTGAGTGTATTCCAGAAAATGACTTCGGATCAATGTCGAACCCTTATATAGTCTTCCTCTTTCTTGAGACACCTCCCATCCATTATGAAAGATTTCTAATCAGGACAACCATCTTTGAATCAACACCTTTATGTCATGCCATGTAGATGCAACAGAAAAAGCGAAGAATGAGAAAATAAAACTAAAGGAAATAAATTAGTGTAAAAATAATCAAAATAATAATACGAGAAATAAAAAAACATAAAGCATAAAAAGATATAACCTATCCGCATGCCATCTAATTCCCTTAGGTTATCTACATAGATCTAATGGGGTGGGCTTTTATATTCGCTACATGCAGTTTTGGTACTAAAGTGTACCCAAACTATCCTCTTTATCCCCTACTAAGGGTAGAAATGCCCCCGATCATCACTCATTATAAGCTTCTTTCAATCAAGTTCAATTCGGGAGGACCCATTTGCTATGTCCATACGGGGAAACAATATTCCCACGAAAACCTAGGGTACTCGAGCCCCGAAGGTACTAGCCAGGCCCATACGGAGGAACAATATCCCCACGAAAGCGCTAGCGTTCCCCACTTAAACGAACAGGTTTATATGCCAAATTTTAAATATGTTCAAAATAAACTCACATTTACAAACAAATAATAACTTAACTGTTGGGTTGAACAATCAATGGAAATGGCCAAGAATGGGTGAATTGGCAAATAAAAATTTGGTGGAAACTAATTGCAAAAGTAATAAAAATCAGACAGGATATTTATAATGGTTCAACCTTCTCAATAAGGTTTACATCCACTACCTTAGCTATCCACTCTAAAGATTTCACAAATTCACTAATTTGTCTTTCCTTTTTGATTAAAGGAGATAACCTCACAAACACAACTTATACCCCAAAATCTAGTTATCCCTTTTTCCTAAAGGATGAATACAAAGAAGAAAACTATGAAATCCTCTAAAGGATTAATGTTTTCACAATTCAAAGCTCACTAAAACACCAAACTTGATGAAAAAGAATTACAATGAAAATAACTCAAGTGGATTACAAGAATTTTGCAATAAAAGCTCTAAAGGTTGGATATGTGCTTGAATGATTTTGGATGGTTGTCTAGTTGTTGAAGAAGCTTTGGAGACTTGATTTTATACCCCCATTGATTTCTAGACGTTTGGGTAGTAGGGATATTGAATAGAGCCGTTGGGCTGCATTTTTCCCACAATTAATGTTGTATGGCAACACTAGGTATTGGTACACGAGCACTCGTATCGGTACCTGCCAAAAGAAGAAATAGCTGTTGCAACAAAGGGGTATTGGTACGAGAGCAGACGTGTGGATACGGAGTAAAAATTTAACAAAGGGTATCGGTACATGCCATACCGTACTGGTACTAGTTTTGCTCATTGGAATCCTTGGAACTTTTGGTTAAAACACCGTATCAGTAAGCGACTAGATGTACCGTTACACATAACTGACCTTTTAAAAATTAGTTTCAAGAAACTATGACAAGGCAATGGTCAAAACAATTAATGAAAAGATTTTAAAAATCTTAACCCCCATACCGGTGCGCCATAGGTCGTACCAGTACTCGTAACTCAATTTGGTTTCCATATTCAAAAATTCTTACCGGTATGCATATACCTGTACCGCTACCCTTTAGCCATTAAACACAAGTTTGGTTTCCAGTAATGAAAACTAGTATCGATACGCCATAGGCTGTACCAGTACTCAACTACCAAATTGACTAAATTGAGTACCAAAACACTTAGAAAATGTTTGGGGATTCAAAGTTTGACTTAGAAAATTATTTAAGTTCGAATGTCTACCATTTTTGTGAGTAAATTAAGTACATTAAAATTTATTTATTTTATAATTTAGTCCTTGTTATATCAAAATAAAATATAGGTTTAACAATCTCCCCTTTTTGATATAACAAAACCAAAATAAATTTTTAGTTCACTCCTCATTTCTCTAAGTCTAAAAGACAATTTGTTTTTGAAAAAACTTTTTGAAAAATTTTATATCTCATACTTCTCCCCCTTTTTGTTAAATCAAAATCAATAGGGTAAATTAAATCAAACATAAAGCAATATAATCCAAAATAACTCCAAATATAATATATAAAAAATACTATCATAAATCCAAAGATAATATATAAAAAAATACTATCATAAATCTAAAGCATAAATATTCAAAGCATAAAATATCCAATGAAATTGAAAACATAAACCAAAGCATAAAGTCATAGGAAATATCAAATAAAACAAAGGTGCATAAACTCAAATCCTAATAGATATGATATAAGATGAGATAAGATGCAAAGCCTAAGAGTCCTTCTCCTCGTCTTCGTCTTCGTCATCATTGTCTCCAAGAGCATGTCCACGCCATTCTTGATGAAAAGTGGTAAGAGTCAAGTCTATAGAAGCCACACGATGCTCAAAGGTAGACAATCTAAATCCATGGAAGTCAAGCGAGTGTCGATGGTATCGAACCAGGTATCCATGGTGGCAAACTTCCTATCAAGGTAGGCCATGAGATCATCAAGGGAAGGCGGAGCAACTGGAGCCACAGGAACATCCGTAACCGGTTCCACATCTATGGGGACTTCACCAGGAAGGTTAGCATTGAGAACCCATTATCCATTGAGAAAGGTAAACTTGGCTTTTCAGAGAGATCTCGCATCAATAGGCTCGGTAAGAGTAACCCCAATGTCAAAAGAGCAGTCGATGTTGAGCTTGTGAAAGATGAAGCTAAGGATGGTTCCATAGGTGAAAGAGGTCACAAGGGTGGTATGACGATTGTTGACTATATGGACCATCTTGACAAAGACGATTTGGGCAAGGTTATGGCGCTTTCTCTCATGAAAGCAATGAAGCCAAAAGTCATCCACCGTGAAAATAGTGAACCACTTACCACCGGATGGATGAAACCACCAAGTGATGAGAAGATGGAGGAAACGCTCATGTGCTTCAAGAACGAACATAGAGCCACTATATGTTGTAGGGAAAGAGTTTTCATCATCAATACCAATGTCTTGCAAACCTAAAAGATCGCCTAGTTTTTGAGAATCAAGAGAAAAGTTTTTTCCCATAACATAGGACTCAATGATAATAGTTTCAGTTTTCTCTTGGTTTAAAACACACTGAGTATTGGAGTAAAAAATACGAACAAGGTTTTTGTAAACAATGCTGAGAATATTTAAAAAATTCATAAACTTCCATTCCCTCATTAAATCAAGGTATTTAAAACCAAACTCATCAGAGCACATATAAGCAATATCAACAACTTGCTCACGACGGATTTTAAAGTTTTAAAATTGTTTGAAATATTCCATAGCATTGGGATAATCTGGTTCATTAAAACAATGGACAAAAAGTTGGGCAAGGATAGGTTTGATACCATTGTTACCGAGGTTGGAAGAACTAGCACTAAGATCTTTTCTAGAGCGCTTTCTAGGAGGCATGGTAAAGGATTTTGATAAAAACCTGCAAAATTCAAACCATAAAAACATATGCATGCAAACACATCAAATTCAATTCAATAGTCAAGGTAGGGTAAAAATATATAATATATAGTTTAAAAACATATAAAAGTATAAAGAATTTTTTGATAAGTTTAAAATTTAAAAACTGTAAAATAAAATATACGAGTATAAATATATATTTGAATAAAAAATTTCATTTTTAAAAAAGTTTTTGTAAAAACTTTAAAAACATGGATATATACATCCTAAATATACAAAATTTAAACCTAAAAACTATACAAGTATAAATAAATTCGAAATATTATAAAAATAGGGTTTTTACCTTGAATGATGGATGAATGGTTGAATGAGGAGATGATTTGCACAATACTTGATGATCAAAGCTTGGGTTAGATGTTTCGAATAAAAGCCCCCAAAAGATTTGAAGAATTTTGATGAAAAACCTAGGGATTTATAGGGTATTTAAAGGGTTTTGCAATCTATGGTTTTTGAGAAAAAGAGTTAAAGTTTGATTTAAAATAAGAAAGCCTATTTAATGGCTCCAGTGCACGCGCATTGGTACAGCTAAAGTGCGTACCAAAATAGCGCATAGTGGTACGGTTTGAAATCGTATCGATCCTCGACTCGTATTGACACAGACTTATCTGTATCAAAATGTTGCCCCTGATAACCCATATCGGTACAGCTACCCCTGTACCAATACCCTCTAACCAAAATTGACAATTTTGGCTACAAAGGGCCCAAAAATTCAAGTTTACTCAAATCAAAATCCTTGATTATGTTATGAGAGCAACATGTATGGGTAAAAACATATATATACTCCCCATAACAACATGAATAGATGCATTTAAGGAGAGGATCACATAAACATGAAAATCATACAAATTCAACAATTTTAAGATCAAAACAAAGGCTCTAAGGTTCAAGAAAAAGCTAGTAAGTCTTAACTCTCTCCTAAGAGTCCAAAAACCTCCTTATCTAAAGGTTTGGTAAAGATATATGCTACTTGGTTCAAGGTATCTACATACTCTAGAACTACATCATTTTTCAGGATATGATCTCTAATAAAATGATGTCTTATTTCTATATGTTTGGTTCTAGAATGTTGGATGGGATTTTTAGTGAGGTAAATAGAACTAGTATTATCACACTTTAAAGGGATGGTACCTACATCAATTCCATAATCTAAGAGTTATTGCTTCATCCAAAGGACTTGAGCACAACAACTACCGGCCAAAATATATTCTGCTTTGGTGGTAGATAGCACAATGCTATTTTTCTTCTTAGAAAACCATGAGATTAACATGTTACCTAGGAATTGACAAGTACCGGAGGTACTCTATCTATCTTACAACCTCCATAATCTGCAACCGAATAAGCATGCAAACTAAAGGATGAGTCTCTAGGATACCAGATGATGAGAGCATGGATCCGCCTAAAGATAATCCAATCGAGCTTCCATAAGGGCTGGTCACTCGAACAAGAGCCAAAAAATTCAAGAAAGCTATCATAGGATTAATCGAACAAGCTTGGGACGTTAGGCAAGCTTTGGACATTGGACCTGTGCCATGCAATCCATGCAAT
Organism: Hibiscus mutabilis; assembly: GCA_019671005.1. Classification (NCBI taxonomy): domain Eukaryota; kingdom Viridiplantae; phylum Streptophyta; class Magnoliopsida; order Malvales; family Malvaceae; genus Hibiscus; species Hibiscus mutabilis. The sequence continues at coordinate 19,584,067 of CM033738.1, forward strand.
TTGTTGCATGTGAACATATTGAGTGAAAATGGAATATTTTAATTTATTTGAAGCTACATGTTTTTAATTTTTGTTACATTTTAGTTAATTTATTTGTTGCTACATGTTTCTTATATTTTTATTATTGTCACATTTTTATGTTCCCATATTTATGTCACATTACATGCTATTTTCACCTATTATTAATTTATTTTTATGTTCACAAATAATGTCCTAGATGCATCCTACATGGCTAACCACATCAAGCTTGGAAGAAAGACTCTTGGAAAGCCACATGCACACTCATAAAGAGGTGGGAATATTCAAGGCATTAGATCCATACATTCACCAAGACCATTCATGTTTTAAAGCATGCATGTACGGCAAGGGGGAGTTGCTTGGAAGTTTCTTAGACTTGGAGAATGCATTGGAGATTATTCATCTATTCAAGCCTTTCACCTACCAAAACAAGTGCATTGGTTGGCACAAATGAAGATTCATGGAATATGCGCATTGCCTTATTTTTGTATCCATTCATATGCCTTAGCATATAAATAGAGGCTTTTACAAAACAATCAATAAAATAGTTTTGAAACTTTACATTTTGGTCACTAACCAAAATGTCCAATTTTGAGACCCCTTTTTGTAAAATTAATTTTACCAAAATCATTTTCATATTAAATAATGATTTTAGACTATGTTTCCGTATTTTTATCTCACGTGAAAAATTTTATTTTGAATTAAATCTCAAAATTCACTCGAATCCTCTAATCCAATTCGTCGAACCGTCTAAACCACCTAGAAAACTCCTAGGCCCAAAAATGGGGCGTTACAACTTTCTCCCTTAAGAAATTTTGTCCTCAAAATTTACCTGATGGGAACAGATGCAAAAACTAATCAATCATGTCTGACTTACTCTATTACGTGGCCTCTTCAACACCGCAATGTCACCACAACACCTTAGCAAGCTCAATCATTTTGCCATGAAGAACTTTACTATTGGAATCAAGGATCTCCACTAGTTCCTCATCATATGAAAAATCCGGTCATAACTCAACATCCTCAACTGGAGTCACATGCAACGGATCCGAACGATACCTCCAAAACATGGATACATGAAACACATCATGAATCTTCTCCAACTCAGGAGGAAAACTCAACCGATAAGCCACGGGACATATACGTTCCAACACCTCATACAGTCCAACCAACCTTGGACTCAACTTTCCTTTGCATCCAAATTGCAACACCTTCTTCCAAGGTGAGACTTTCAAGAAAACCTTTTCACCAACAGTATACTCAACCTCTCTATGTTTCAAATCCACGTAGGATTTCAGCCTATTTGAGGCCTCTCTAAAACTATCGCAAATCATCTTCACTTTCTCATCCGTGTCTTTCAACACATCAGGCATGGAAACATACTTTTCCCCAGCCTCAGCCCAACACAAGGGTGTACGGCACTTCCTACCATACAAGGCTTCATACGGTGCCATCTTTATACTTTCTTGATAGCTATTATTGTATGCAAACTCTACCAAAGGCAACTGCCTTTTCCAAGTTCCTTGGAACTTAATGATGCAACAGCTCAACATATCCTCCAAGATCTGAATCACACGTTCAGACTGGCCATCCGTCTGAGGATGATACGAAGTACTGAAATTCAAGCGAGTAACCAAAGCTTGATGCAAACACCCATAAAACCTCGCAGTAAACCACAGATCCCTATTCAAAACAATCGACTTAGGTACCCCGTACAACCTCACAATTTCAACAACATACAAATCCGCCAACCTACCCAAAGTATACATCGTACGCACTGGCAGGAAATGTGCACAATTCGTAAATTGATCAACAATCACCCAAATGGAATCCTTTTTAGTTAGTGTCAAAGGCAACCCGACACAAAATCCATGGTGATCCTCTCTTATTTCCATTCTAGAATTTTTAACGGTTGTAACAATCTGAAAGGAAACTAGTGTTCATCCTTCACAAGCTGACATACCATACATCCAGCAAAAAAATAGCCACATCCTTTTTCAAACCCACCCAATAGTACTCTTCCTTCAAATCTAGTTATATCTTGGTACTATCGGGATGCATAGCAAAAGGAGTAGCATGTGCCTCGGTCAAAATCATCCATCTCAACTCCATATCACCAGGCACCACTATTCGATCTTTGAAACACAACACCCCATCACCATTAAAGTGAAAATTCATAAGATTTTGATCCATGATGTCCTTGTCATGCAGTACCAATGCCTCGTCATAAGGTTGTTTTTCCTTAATCAACTACGACAAATATGGTTTCACTTGTAACTCTACCAGTAAACCTCCATCACGGGTCACACTCAACCTCACAAACATGGCCCTCAACTCCAAGACAGCTTTTCTACTCAAAGCATCAGCCACAAGATTCGCCTTGCCCGGATGATACTCAATTGTTAAATCATAATCCTTAAGCAACTTCAACCATCTAATCTGCCTAAGATTTAACTCCTTTTGCGACATGAAATATTTCAAACTCTTATGATCTATGTATACAATACACTTCTCACCATAAAGGTAATGTCTCCAAATCTTCAACGCAAACACTACCGCAACAAGTTCTAGATCATGCATAGGGTAATTGTGCTCGTGCACCTTCAACTGTCTCGATGCATAAGCTACAACTTTCCCATCTTGCATCAATACATACCCCAAACCAACGTAGGATGCATCGCTACAAACCACAAACTCTTTCTCTAACTCAGTTTGAATCAAGATTGGAGCTTGTGTCAAAGCTTCCTTCAACTTCTTGAAAGCTTGTTATCTAGCTTCTGTCCACTCGAACTGGACATCCTTTTGCAACAAATTGCTCAATGGAGCAGTAACCCTTGAAAACCCATCTACAAAACAACAATAATACCCTACCAACCCAAAGAAACTACGAACTTCCGTCACTGACTTAGGTTGCTTCCAATTCACAACCGCCTCAACCTTTTTAGGGTCTAGTAAAATACCTTCCGCTGAAATCACATGACCAAGAAAAACTACTTCTCTAATCTAGAACTCACATTTGCTTAACTTGGCATAAAGCTGATTACCCACCAAGGTTTGCAACACAATCCGCAAGTGTTGATCATGATCCTCCTCGGTACGAGAGTACACAAGAATATCATCAATGAACACTACTACGAATTGATCCAAGAATTCATGGAACACCCGATTCATCATATCCATGAATGTTGCAGGCGCATTCGTCAACCTAAACGACTTCACCAAGAACTCATAATGCCCGTACCTCGTACGAAAAATAGTCTTCAACACACATTTATCTTTAACCTTCAACTAATAGTATCCCAATCTCAAATCAATCTAGGAAAACACCGTAGCACTACGAAACTAATCGAACAGATCATTAATCCGCTGCAAAGGATACTTATTCTTAATTGTCAACATTTTTAGTTGTCAATAGTCAATATACATCCTAAAAGTGACATCCTTCTTTTTCACAAACAACACTGGTGCTCAAGACCCCTTTTTGTAAAATTGATTTTACCAAAATCATTTGCATATTAAATATTGATTTTAAACTATTTTTCCATATTTTTATCTCACCTGAAAATATTTATTTCGAATTAAATCCTGGAACTGACTTGAATCATCTAATCCTATCTGTCGGACCGTCTAAACCACCTAGAAAACTCCTAGGCCCAAAACTGGGGCGTTATATATAATCCACTAACGAGAGTTTTTGGTACCATATAACTCCTCAACCGTTAGGGTACTTGGATGGAGTTTTAGGTACACATAAACCCCTCAACATCCAAGGCGACTTATTATAGTGCACTATCAATCCTATGGCCGGCCAACTATATCCGATAATATTTTAAATCACATCACTTGCCAATATAATTCATCTCATTAACATTAACTCATTTTATCATATGCATCAATCAAAACCATTTATCTAATGCATTCAACCATGCATTAACCAATTTTCAAAAACATTATCAAAACATGCATTACCCACACCTGACAATAATAGCCACAAGGTCAAAAGGCAGGATCCTCACAAACGTAATCACAACAGTGTCTGCTCTGTTCAACAGCCCCTGCCTTAACGATCCAATTCTTACGGTAATTTCTTCTAACACTCACAACGCACACTAATATATGATCTAATAATTCAATCAACTATTCTACCACTCACCCCATTCAAGAATCTAAATTTAAAATCAACCAATTAAATTAATTATGGGAATTAAATTATAAAATCAACTTTAGATTATTATTACCCATGCACAAAACATTAGAACTCCATAGAAATTATTAGATTACTATAATCTAATCAAGATTTATGAGAAAATCCATTAAAATCTAATAATTCCATTAGAAATTCGTTTTAATTATCTCAAAGCATAAGAAATCATAGATTAAGAATCAAAATCATGTAGAAAATCATTAAAGAACATTTTCTGACCTTGCTTGATAAAAAACCAACTTGACTCTTGATTTCCAACAAGAAAATTAGTGAAGATGAAATCAAAATCCTTGATCCACAATTATTTAGAACTAAATGGAGAAGAAATTGAAGTAGAAATAATTAAGGAATCAAGAATCTCTAAGTTTTATTTGGAAGAAAATGAGAGAAATTTAGAAATGTCTTTCTCATCTTTTAGAAAATTATAACCATCAACTTCTTTTTATTAAAAACAAGAGGCAAAAGATATTCCTTTTATTTGATTTAATAATTCCATTAAAAATACCACCTTAACTCCCTTTTATAATATTGTCATTATTAATATTTTACAACTTTTGCAAAATAATCAATATTTAATTTAATATTAAATCAACCCTTTTAAAATTACCCAAATTCAATTTTATCCTTTATTAAACTCATTAAATATACTTTCAAAAATATTTGCCACGATAAATTTATCAGAAACCAATTTAATCAACCCAAATTATTTTTTGAAATTAATTAATTAGCTAAAACCTAATCCAAAATTCCAATCCGATTCCGATAAATTTACCTGAATCTTCTAGCCTATTTTCCGGGGTGTTACAATAACTCCATTTGAGATCAGTTGTCTAACGATATTATGTTGATGATGCATATGTCTCGACTTACCGTTGTACATAAAACTTTGTGCTCTACCAATTTTTGGTTTTTCAATATATGAATATTGTTGGCACATGCTTTGGCCATTCGGGAATATCTTCCAATACATTTTAAATTCATTTGACTTTTTCTCCAAACTTGTCTAGAGCTAAAACTCATATTCCATTATGAATCTGGTTGTAACCGTTTGTCTTGAGAAATCCTATGACATAGTTCATTTCTTCGATGTAAAACATATTCACTTGTGCCTTTGATATCTGGCATCGAAGAATCCTTATGGAATAATGCAATTCATAATCTTGAGTATATCTGAGATATCCCAGCACTCTCACAATTTCTATCTAAAGGTTTGACCCTGGATTCTTTTTTGTGAATCTGCTTAAACAGCTCACAGCGAAAGCAATATTTTGTCTAGTATAATTTACTATGACATTTTCATATTCCTTTTAAACAAGTGTTGGCCAATATTTATTTGGAGTTCTGGCTATGCTGGAAATATCCTTGCCAGACTTCTTTTGTCCACATAGTGTGACTGTGTCAATATGAGACCTTCAAGTGACCGTTTGATTTGGATGCCCAGAATCAAATCTGTTAATCTCATATTTTCCATGTCAATCTTGAATTTGACAAGTCTTTGGTATATTTACCATTTCATTGTATGTCATCAACATAAGATTAAATATCCTAGTTTTGACATACACACACTTGTCACACTCTTACGACAATATCTTACTTTCAAGATTTTATTAAACGTAGTGTGACTGCGTCAATATGAGATCAGACAGCCGTTAGTTTTGACATACACACACTTGTCACACTCTTATGACAATTTCACTGATTTTTCGATTGTGTCACATAGTCACAAACCAGAAGATTATGAATTTGTTAAACAACATGAATTTAGCTAAATGCTAAAACCAGAAACAGAAACATAATTTCCAACTTTTGTTAGTCGTCAAGAATTTACTAAACTAAAAACCTGAAACAAAAGTTTACACGGTCTAATAGAAAGAACAATAATGACCAGTGCACCAGGTTGATAACTTATGAAAAAGAGAGGTGGTGCACTAGGCACGCTTAAATACCAAGTCTTTCAAAGAACCAGTCCTAGACATGCACTTTCAAATTGTCTTTCAATTACCGTTTATGGGTTTCATTCTCTTGTGCTTAAGGAAGTTCTTTTTCCCGCAACGTTAGAATCATACAAGATTCTCACGGAAATAAATTCAATGATTTATTTTTCCCACAATGTTAGAATCATACAAGATTCTCACAAAAATAAATTCAACGAATTTACTTTCCCCGCAATGTTAGAATCATAAAAGATTCTTAGGGAAATAAATTTAATGACTTATTTTCCCTGCAACGTTAGAATCATACAATATTCTCTTGAAAATAAATTTAATGATTTATTTTCTTTTCCAAAATTAGAATCAACTCAAGGTTCTAGTGAAGAAATAAATTTAGTAATTTATTTCCATTATATCTTTTGTTAAACAACAAAGATATCAATCCAACTTAATTTTGTTTAAGAAACATAAATCAAAAGGAAATAATCCTTTGATTTTAATTCCATTGATTCTTGTTCGGAAGATCTAGTAAACCCGTTAAAACGGTGTAGGAATTAATTTTCGAAACAAATTATTTACGATATCTTTGTTTCCAAACAAATCACGATTTCACTTGAGTATCATGTTCGTCACTATAAAATTTATCAAAAGAAAATCATTAGTACGAAGGGAAATATTCATCCCATATTTAATATTTCATATTAAAGGCAAAAAATTAAGGAATATTTAAGAATTGCCTTAATAATACCATAAAATATGGTAAACATTGTAAGGAGATAAAACGTTTCTAAACGTATAAAATGCATTGAAACATTTAACATTAGAAATGGAAGAAATGTTAATTAAGGGTAAAATTTACCTTGTACCGAGACTTTTTTTTTCAAACAAAAAAAAAAGATAACCTTTATCGCCAACTAATTTGCCCTTTGTGTCGCACATGTTGCCTTTTAAACCTGAAGTCAACTTTTCATGCTTTGTTGGCAGATGGAGAATGTACCCATCCCTTTAAGGTCTTGATAGCAAGCACCACATACTCTTCAAAATTTTGTATCAGCATATATGTATATATATCGCAAGGATCGATCATCTTAAACAGAAATAAGATGATCGGAGTCGTTGAAGCCCCGTCGTGGTACCACTGCCTCACATACGATAGTCTATTCGTCTTGGATTAAAACTCAAAGAAATATGTCTTAAGATTGTTAGACAACTAGCGTTAATCCAAGAATAAATAATAAATAATAAATTTAATATTAGTTTATTATTAAACGAATAGAACAAAATATAGAATGATACAACATATGTAAAATCAGCAAACCGATTTAGCTGAAGTTGGAAACGTGTTGAGGCCTACACGAATGCAATTTCTATAAGAAAGATTTCGACCACTCTCTTGGTGCTTGAGTTAATTGGCCGTCAGTCTCCCAGGATACAACAACAAGATGATCTTCAACAGTAGCATGGTTGTAGAGATCACGAACAGAACCTAGCCTTTGCCTATCACCGAAAATACCAGAGAATTTTTGAAGAAGAGAAAGTTTTCGAGATGGTATGAAAACTGAAAAATGGCTCGGTATTTATAGGGGAATGGAGGAAAATATGGAAAACGAAATATTCCGTATTAATGGCCATTTACCCTCAATCTGATTTAATTCAGAAATAGTCAATTACTGTAATTTTAAAACGGATATATTTTCGTGGATTGAACTCGATACCTTTTTAATATTTGAATTTAAGGAAGCTAGAAATTATCCTTTTAAATTCAGAATATTCAAAAAGATATTTCATTTGTAAGGAAAAAATTATTCTAAGTAGGTAAAATATTTGCAGATCCATATAAGACCCAACCAATCCATACATTTACATTGCCCACGTCATGCAGATGCACCCCAAACCAACCTATGCACAATGCACAATTCCCATTCAAGTCATTCAATGACCACCAAGTGGGTAAGTGTATATAAACACTTCACATTCAATTTATTTCATCAATGTGGGATAGGGGGTTTTCACTCCCTTACTCAATTCACAACTACCTTACTTTGAGCATCAATTTCTCATTCATTACTCTACCATTTTATGCATATGAGATACTATTGTAAAGGTCTCATGGAGTAGAATAGGACCCAATAAAATCCTTATTCGAATCTCCACCTTTATCTTCTCGAATTATGGCTCAAAGTTGTCATTTCCTCACAATTTTCCAACAATTTATAAACGAGCTTGTTTGTGAACATAAACGAATTGAACACACATTTGTTCGTGTTCATCCGTTTATTGAATGAACATAAAAATTTTGTCCAAAGTTATTTATTTAGCTTAGTAAATGAACATAAATGAACGTTGTATAAACGGTTCACGAATAGTTTGTTGAATCTATGAAGAACCTAAAGCATACGAGGGTGTGCCCCTCCCCCCATTTTTTTATTAAAAAGGAATGGAATTTTTTACCTACTTGACCTTTAAATTTTAATCTTTTGAACTTTGCCCCCTATTTTTTATGGTTAATTATACTTTGTCCCCTTGGTCTTGATTCCTAGCTCCATCTCTGTATCGAACGCTCTGTTCATTTACACCCACATACTTAACAATCACAACTTTCTTACATTGAGAAAGAGGGCATCTTAGCTCCCAAAATTCAATTTTCCATTCTCAACTTTGTCAACTGGTCTAAACTTTCCTTGGCAGTTGATTTTCTAGTGTGGTACATGATAATTGATTCTCTGTTTCTTGTTTATGGGTCTTCAGAAATCCAATGGCTTGTTTAAGAACTTATTCTTACTTCTTACATAGATTGATTTTTATTTATGATAAGATTTAAGAATTATTATCTTGAAGAGCCTAGTTACAGGAACCAGTTAGTAGAATTTTCTTTGATTGCTGCGTTCCTGTAATATCGTTTGTCATCTTGAAAGTCGCATCTTTGTCGGAATTGACCATTACTTATCGATGTGCCTTGCTAGGTGTTATGCTCGTCTGCATCCAAGAGCCGTGAGTTGCCGCAAGAAGAAGTGTGGTCACAGCAACCAGGTTTGTATATCCTAAGTTTTTGGGCTATTGTATGTTGTATTAGCTTCCGAATTTCCTTTTTGTTGCAAATTTGATATGAAACTAAATATTCCTTTCTCTTGTTGCAGTTGAGGCCCAAGAAGAAGATCAAGTAGACTATGACAGCGGTTATCTTCTCTGCTTTAAAACAATTTGAATACCAGACTTGGAAAATGTTTCCATTTAGTTCTTGGTATTATTCTGTTTCTGTTGAGATTTTATGTATGGATTCTGGATTTGGCAATTTACGTAGGGTTTGAGTTAAATTGATGTTCAAATGTATGTTTCATTTATTTAGGTATCAACTCATCCTAATATATATGGTATGGAATTTGTATAACGTTGAAATCCGAGAACATAGCATACCCAACATAAACTAGCATTACAATCTTAAGATTATCAATGTTTTGCACAATTAAATATGCAAAACTTGTTAATCAGTAGACTTGCTACACAAGAGAACCGTACATATATAATGACTAATTATATAATCACAGCCCCATGAATTTTAGTTCATCTTTAGAGGCTTCTTCATGCTCCAAGAATTAAGGTTCTCAACAACGATCGTCTGGCTCCCATTGTTGAATGCATGCAGATGAGCATTCTCAAGCACTGCTAATGTAGGATAAACCCTAGATGTGATGCATGTTTTCCCTCCGGCCCCGAAGCTTTCCACTACAGAATGATCAATCTGCAACAAAAAATAAATAAACAAGAGACTAAATTCTGGGTTTCAAAGATGAAAATGAATGTTAATTCAAGCTGGTTCATACCAAACTCCTCAGAGAAAGCTTCTTATCAGCCAAATCTACATTGACAAAGCCAGCAAATGATGGTTTATAAAGACCATCCTTAGACGAGGAACTGCAAAAAGATCAGTTTAAATTAAGATTGAAATTTGATTGAAATGAACAAAACGACTTAATTAAAAGTTTATGTAACATGTTCACCTTCTTCTTGCATCAGAACACAGTAGAACTATGTGTTTCTTTGAAACCTTGAATATTCTGAAGAAGACTGGAGTATATTCTTCTAGGCTTTTTGAAGCTAAAGCCAAAAGCCCGAATGGACCGACTCCGCCATGAACATTTGAACCCATTTTGGCACAGAGAAGTTGAGCATCTGTCAAACTCCAACTAGGGTTAAATGGCTCAACTTTATCCAAACTAGGAATAAAGAAGGTAACATCAACCTGTGAACAGCACAGATTAAAAAAGAGTAGATCAGTTCAAAACTTATATGATATATATAAGGTTGAAAACTTTAAATAGTTATATCTTCAATGCAAATAAATGATACACCTGAGCAGCAGTAATTCCTTTGACTTCAATATGTTGGCCTGTCTTAAGCATTCGATGGCTGATTTTAACATTTTTCCCTCTCAGAGTCTCCAACTCTTGAATATGCCATTGCATCAGTTGCCTTTGATTAGGATCAAGCCACACTGTTCTTGGAATTGCCTAGGAAAACAAATTGTAAGCCATTTAACATAGCTGAGTATACATACAGATTATATGAGTACCTGAATTCCAGCCCATCCTTTTTTAACATCATCAGAAGTAGAATCAGATTCATTAACCCAACCCCACAAAACCCTCCTCTTCTTAGCAGGATCAAAGAACGTCTTTGAAGCATAAAAATTCCCATAATCATATCTAAGGCCAGCCCAGCCATCAACCGATGTGTTATCCGGCACGTATCGACCCTTACCGGTTAAATACGTACCAACCGTATAGTAGTAACATGTTTCCCCACCACAGATGTGTCCAAACCTTGTTTACCTGACAACAAAACCGGGTAAAAATCAGGGCATTCCCACATGCCTGTATGGGGTGCTGAATGTAGAGGGTGTTTCGCTTTAACCCAATGAAAGAAATCCCTGCTCCTATACAGGTAGGCTATCCCTCTGTTGTTCCTTTTGCTGCCAACCGCCATCCTCCAATGGCCGTTCAACCACCAAGCAGTGGATGGGTCACGGAATGCACTGGCGTTGACGCCTTGGTCAGGGTCGACCACCTGGTTGAGACGAGCTGGTTTGATCCATTTTCGTAGATAAGGGTCGGATAAGTTTGCTGGGACTGCGTAGTTCTGGACTTGCCTGTCATTGGGATCGACCCCGGTGTATAAAATTACGGGTTTATTGTTGGGGAGAATGGTGGCTGAACCAGACCAAGCGCCATTCTTGTCGAAGATTTGTGAAGGGTAAATAGGGGGATCAAGTGCTTCCCAATTGATCATGTCTTTTGAAACCGAGTGGCCCCAAACTATGTTGCCCCAAACTGCACCTTTGGGGTTGTATTGGTAGAAAAAGTGGTATATTCCATTGTAGTACATTGGAGCTACAAATTCAACAAGAACAACAGAATTGAGGAGGATTGCGTGGGAAAGAGTAATTAAGGATATCAAATTCATAGGATTATGTTAGTGAAACTCGCCGTTTGGATCTGTTTGATGATTGAAGAACCCACGGGGCAAACAAATACAAAACAAGAGGTTAATTAGTCATTAAACTACCATTTACAAAATTACAGCCGAATGTTTATAGTTCGATAGTACTGTACGAATAAATCATCCGCCTTTTTAGTGTCTTTATTTATGCTTCAAACTAAAAATTTAAGTTTAGGGTTTAAATTTAAAGTTTAGAAATTATGGTTTAGGATTAAAGTTTAGAAATTTGGGGTATAGTTTATTGTTTAAGGTTTAGGGTGTATGGTTTTGGATTTAAAATTTTAAGTTAGAGCTTAAAATTTAATTTTTTATTGTTAGACATAGAAAGAGACAGAAAATAGTAGATGAATATTATTCATACTATACTAGATTAGACCAGACTAGAAAAATTAAGATTTAAACTGCGTAGAAAATTCTATTTCGTTCACATTATTTAACATTAATTATCGGACTAATCTTAATTTCTAAAATAGGAATATGTTGTTCCAAAAAAAAAAAATAGGAATATGGTCTTTGGTTTGCAAACATTCACTTGAGGCGTAATCTCACAGCCCCAACAGTGTTAATATGTCATAGGAATATGCTCATCTTGTCCCATACCAATCCTGGTATAATAATATAATACATATCTATTTAATCAAAAAAAACTTTTTTCTTAAATAAAAGTCAAGTGTAATTAAAAAAAAAAATTTTTCTAAAAGTGAAACAATAGATGTCATAATTTAAAATTATAATATTTTTTAAATAGTCTAAAGGTGATTATAATTGTGATATTTACTTTAATGATTTGTGTATTAGTATATTAATTATGATTATAATTATAATTATGATAGGTGATGCACTCACTTTTCATGAATAAGGGTGGGAATCGGGTGGGACGGGGACGGTTATGCATTCCCCACTCCGTCCTAACACTTACAGTTACGGTTTCGGGGAATCCCCATTAAACGTTTTAGGGAGTTTTTTGTCCCCATACCCTTCCCGCGCGAATCCCCGCAGTTTTCTAAGAATCTTCATCCCAAAAAATTAAACAAAATTATTATTTTATTGACCAAAATAAATGGTGAATTCAGTTTAAAATTTAAAAGTTTGGATACTTCGATTGAAAGCAGTTACGAGATAATGAAGATTGAAAGGATGTTGTGTTGGGAGAAAGATTTAGACGAACTATGATAGATATATCTTGAGAAACTTGAGTTTGGCTAGGTTTAAGAGAAAGTTGAAGTGATAATAATATAGTTAGTGTTTTTTTATTAAGATATATATTATCGGTATATAGATAATTAAGTATATATTTTTTAAAAAATCTAATAAAATATCGGGAACTTGCGAATATTTTTTGAGATCCCTAAAGTTATTTATACGGTTACAGTTCGGTTATCCCCGTGGTTCCGATATAGCAATCCTTGTCCCCATCCCCAACCGAGCTTCGATGATAAAACTTCCCCGTCCTTGTCCTCATGGGTGAAGATTTTGATTATTCTCCATCCTCGTCTGTTCGGATCCCACGATTTTCGAATGTTCCCCACCCAATTTCCACCCATGTTCATAAATTGATTGTAATTATGATTTATAAATTTATTTCAAAATCATGTGTTTACTTAGTATAGAAAAATTATAATGAAAAAAGAACTATAATAATATATCATAAATTTATGAAAATTTAGACTAAACAATATTAAAGGTATTAATTTTGTTGTTTTAAACTTATAACAAGGACAATTTTTTAAAAAATGTGTTTCTAGATAATCTTAATTTTTTTTAACCAAAAACTATAATTTTACATTCTTATCAAATAAATCAACTAACATTCTTTAAAAGAAGCAATCTTATATATCGTAATTATAGTACTTTTAAAAATAATCTTATATTTTGTAAATCAAATAAATAATAAATATATTTTACAAATCTTTCCAAGAAAGAATAACCTTATTGATATCTATACGGGCAATTAAAAAGAAGAAAGTCAAAATTACCAAAAGCTCAGCTCAGAAAATATAATGATATATAGCACTGGTGAAAGTGTATTTATATAAAACCGAATATTCTTAGGTATTCCACTAGTAAAAGTGATTCTCATTAACCACAAAAGCTAATTAGCTCCAGAAATTCCAAAACCAGATGCCACATATACTGTTTGGAAACCGAGAAAGTTCAAACAATCATTACAATGTTGAGAATATCAAATCTTCTGTCATGAAAATGGAAAGATAGAAAATAAAAAAAAACAAATATTTATGCATGTGTGTTTATACTGTTCCAAATTTGAGAGTGTTGCATAATTTTTGTTCAAATAATTTTTTTATATTATTTTACAGATACCAATCAAACTCAGTACACCTAATATTGTACTAATTAAACTCATCTAGCTAACTTGTATTTATATACTTATCGATTCGATCGTGGGGTGAACTGATGAAAGATTTACCACTATTAAGTCTTTAATTTTTTTTTTTACAATTTCTACTTAGGGAAGGAGAATAAGAATTTTTGCTGGGTCCTGAATCCACAATCTAAGAAAGGGGAAGAGTGTCAACTGAGAGCTTTAACCACCTACTTTAGAGATTGTTGACTTATTACGTCTTTAATTGATATTTGTTTTGAATATAACTTTTAATTTTTTTATTTTTATATAAACTAAAAACGCTTTGGTAATAGCTTATATGACCATAAATGAGTTACAAATGTTTTTTTTATCATTAATTTCTTATATTTATTTTATGCAGGCAAATATTATCTTTATTACTGGGTTAAAATAGAGAATTTCCATATTATTTTTATGTTTGTGTTATACTTTATTTATTTTTATAAAATTTTCATATTAATATTTCATATTCATGTTATTTATCATGGTAATATAGTATATAATTTTTTATTTCATGTTTTATTCATCTTGCATGATCATTTAGAATTAATTTACACCTTAATAGTTAAAGTAGTCAAATCTTAGAAAAAAAGATCAAATATTAAAGATAATATTATTAAAGAAACGATAGTAAAATCTGAATGTGAATTATAAAAAGAAAAAAAATAAAAACATCATAAAAAAAAACATGAATGCACGCAACGGATGAGCTTTAAAAGGGAGTGGAAATATTTACATACACCGTACACGTATATAAATGGATTAAAACTTTAGTTCTCACGCGTGATGCCACTAAAACTCAAAAGGAAGTACGCAGTTCGTTCAGTTACACGATCTTCAAAGCACTGAAATTACCCTTTATCATACTATCACTTTGCAAAAGCAAAAAAGAAACCAATAAAAAGATTCTCGGTTCTGCGAATCCCAGATTCTTCCTCTTTCGTATGCTTACAAATAAAAACATATTTCTCAAGGAATCCGAGTGCCATAAAAAGAACCAACCTCGAAAATTAATCTCGGGAAAAAGCAAAACCATGCATGCATGACACTCAAACACAACACAGCATATTAACCTAGGAGAAACCAGACATGCTTACGACAAAACATATTTCTAAACTATATATGTGTGTAATATATATAATTAAGCATATTAAAGGGAGGGGGGGAAGATTGCAGAGAAGGGGAGGAAACGCACGTACCGTTGATCCAATTCTTAGGAGGCTGGAAGTGGAAGGCAGTTCTATGAAGTTGCAGGACATTAACCGCAGTTAGGGACTGGAATTGTGGATAGACCTTGTGAGACGCTTCCACTTGGCCGTTGTTGACGACACCAACGAAAGTGATGAACAGACCAAGAAAGAGCAACGTTGAAACTGCCGTTGAAACCTATAACACAAAACAAGCTAGACTTGCAGGATGGATGAAGTTGGGTTGGGTATTTATAGATATAGGATAAGGAACCGGTGATTTTTTTTTAATATGTTATAGTACACAATAACGCATTATTATTTTTTCTGTCGGTATCCGATTTTTTGGTCGACTAATTTAGATTACAAGGACTAAATATAAGGTGACTCTCCCAACTCAGTTTTCTCTATTCACAAGTCAATATTCGAACTTTTGATCTCGCTTAAAAAATAGTGTATTAAAGAAAAGACTTTTTTTAAGACGATAAGTTTGACGATTAAAATAACGATAAAAATGAAATTAGATAACAAGATATACATTTTAATTCAACAACGGTTGTAACAGAAAAATGATAATAGAAAATTATTATTAAGGACGACAACTAAATATTATAATAGGAGTTTTAATTATTTTATTAATTATAATTTTATGTGCGTATTATAATGTTTTCTACTATTTTTATTATTGATGTAATTAGTTATTGTTCACTTTTAATAATTAATCCAAGTATACTGATAATTATTTTATAAATGTTTGATTAATTTTGTTTGTATTAAAAATAATATTAATAAATTTAGTAACTTCCACCAGAGATTTGAACTTAGTGAAAAATCTAAGATGAATTTGTTTTTTTAACAATCTTAAATTGTTTTTATTTTATTTACTTTTTCATAACATACTATATGATCACAAGATAATAATTATTCATATCTTTCTCAACCTGTAGCGATGTCCTTTTACGCTAAAAAAAGGTGTGATTTTATTTTGAAAATATTGAAAATGGTGCCCTCCGCGTGGGATTTTAGAAGAAACCGTATTTTGTTTTGAAAATGGAGTCGCCACCGGCCACTCAAGGTAGACCGGACACCGAAAAAAAACCCAGAAATTTAAAATTGATGGGTTCGGGAGTCGGTTACGGATGGGGAAGGATTAGCACCCCCACACCGCCCAAAATTGGTACTTTAATAATTACTGCTTTATTAATATTAGATTTTCCGGATTAAAGTGACGATTAATTTAAAATTTGGTTATAAGTGCGAGTAGATTTTAAAGGCCCCATTATCCGAAAATAAACGCCCAACCACCATCACTGCGCCTGATACTGGCCCCGTTTACGCTCGGATAAAAGGGCACCGCATTGACAAAATATATATCCGAAATGCAACTTAACACATAGCAAACATAAACATAAATAAATACAATGCGATAAAGATATAAATAAATACTAACATAATAAAATATTAATCTAACATGAAAACTAATTTGAAACATGCATGAATATTAATCTAACACATAAAAATATAATAATAACAATAATAATAATAATAATGATAACAATAGCCAAGGATTTATACTAATATACATAAAACAACAGGGAAATAACAACTTAACGACCAAAGTGCACAAACATTAAATTACATGGCATGAAATATATATATATATATATATTAAGACTAAAATGAACAAAATATAAAATGCACAGGCAGAAATATAAGTGGCATAAAATAAAAGTGCTAAAAAATTAAATAAATACTAAACAGATGACTAAAATGAAATGAAACATAAGCTGAAAGAAAAAAATAAACACACACAAAAGTATAGTGACTGGAATAGAATAAAACCACGAACAAAGGTGAAAGCGGGAAAGAAAGGGAAGGACCACTGGCGTAATTTGACTACTGACCCAGAATAAAAACAAAATTAAAATAGGACTAAATGTGAAATTAACCCATGGACAAAAACATGAACGGGGTAGCATTTGGGGACTGATGTGGCAATTATCCCATTTAAAACACGCGGATCCTCCCCATGGATCGGGTCACCGCGCGGGTCGGGCGTCTAAAACGACACCGTTTTTTGTTAGCCGGTTAAAATAAAAATAAAGGGTTTATTTTCTCCATTTCGAACATATTAACACAAAAAAAAACCCTAACCTATTTCCCTCATCCTCTCGACTCTCTCAACACTCACTCGACGACAGCGTCTTGCCTACCGTTTCCGCGCCGTTCATCAGCATGCAGCCTCACGGTGGCGGCCATCCAGGCGAAGAATGGGTCTCCGGCAACCCCCATCCCCCGCGGGTAAGACTCGAAACTTACCTCTTATTTTTTAGTTTGTGATTCGAAATGAAAAAAAGATTTGAAACCCAAACAAATTTCAATCGAAAAACAAAAGAATATTTTTGCTTTTGTATTGATTTCAAGACAAACTTTTCAGATTACAAAGATTTTTTTTAACCGAAATCCCCTTTTCGAAAGCTCTCTGATTTTTTAGATCTGATAATCCAGCCCCCCTTTTACATTCATGCTTGGCTCGGTTTTTATCCCCAATACCATAACAACTCCCCTCTATTTTTTAATCTACAGATCTTGATGGAGAGATGGCCAGATTTTATGGCTTTGGCAGAGTATGGCCGGGTATGGGTGTTGCAGGGATTTGGTGAGTCAAGTGGCAGAGGATTGTTTAGGCTTAGGTTATTGATTTAATTTTAGGATTTTTAGATTTAGGGTTTTGGGAAATTAGGGTTTAGGGGTTGATTTAATTTGGGGTTTGTTTTGGTTGCCGGTAAAGTGACGGTGGCGGTGGACGAACGGCGGTGGATGACCGGCGACGGCAAGGGAGGTTATTTAGGGTTAGGTTTTTTAGGGTTTTTTTGTTATCGGGTCGGATCCAGGTTTGGACTCGGGTCGAGTCATGGGTTTGAACCGGGTTTGGTTTGGGTTTGGGTTTAGTTTGGTTTGGTTACAGGTCATTACAGTTGCCCCTCTTTGCTTGTTGTTGTGTAACGGCAACGAAGCAAAGACTAAAATGACCAGTTTCATCCGGTCTAGCTGGTTATCTTCCCTTGACGTATGTCTTCTTTCTTCAGTAGATCTTCTTTCTCCTTGATGCAGGTCTTCTTTCTTGTCATGGTTGATCCACCTTAAAAATGAGGGGTTGTTTGTTGGGAAGCAAAATGAGTACGGTTTGCTACATTATTGATGAGGAGCTAGTTCCTAAAGAGAGTTCGACCCATCTGCAACACCGACGAAGAGACGGGGTCTACAAAATTCGATCCAGCTGCAATATTAACGAGGAAGCAATACTGATAGGTGAAAGTTCTGATGTCTGATCCAGCTACAACTCTGACGAAGAAGCAAGATCAGAAAACTGACAACTTTTTCCCTTTTTTCTTTTGTTTTTTTTGTTTGCTTTGTTTCTTTTTTTCATATTTTTCTTTTTTTTGTATTTTTCTTTCTTTTTTTTTTATTTTTCTTCTTCTTTTTCTTCATTTTTAAAGAAACCACATTGATAAAATTTGAAAATTAGTAAATTTTGACCAAGCTACAACACCGACGAAGAGGCATGGTCTAAAATTTGTGATGTTGATCTAGCTACAACACCGACGAAGAGGCAGGATCAAGAGTTAGTGAATTTGGTCTAGCTACAACACTGACGAAGAGGAAAGACCGGAAGTTAGTGAATTTGGTTCAGCTACAACACCGACGAGGATGGCAGAACCGGCAGTTAAATTTGACCAAACTACAACACCGACGAAGAGGCAAGGTCTGAATATTTGATCCAGCTACGACACCGACGAAGAGGCAGGATCGGAGTGTTTTTTTGTGTGATCAAGCTACGACTCTGACAAAGAGGCATGATCAGAATTTGGTTGAAAACTCATTTTTTTCTTTTTTTTTTCTTTTTTTTCTTTTTCTTTTTTCTATTTTTCTTTGATTTTGTCTTTTTTTCTTCTTTTTTTGATTGTTTTCTAGCTACAACATTAATAAAGAAAACTTGAAAATCAGTAAAGTTGGATCTATCAACGGAGAAACAGAAACATTAACTGGAACCCTACTACACCATCAGCGTAAGTAGGACAACAGCAACTGGGACCTAGCCACTCCATCAGCGGAGGACTAGATCAGATAATGACGACCTGGAACCGGCTACACCATCTGCGGAAAGCAGGATCTGAGGGCGACAGGAGCTTGGACCCGGCCACTCTATAGCGGAGGACTGGATTGGACAATGACGACCTGGAACCGGCTACACCATCAGCGGAGAGCAGGATCTGAGGGCGACGGGAGCTTGGACGCGGCCACTCCATCAGTTGAGGACTGGTTTGGATAATGACGACCTAGAACCGGTTACACCATCAGCGGAGAGTAAGATCCGAGGGCGACGGGAGCTTGGACTCGGCCACTCCATCAGCGGAGGATTGGTTTGGACAATGACGACCTAGAACCGGCTACACCATCAGCGGAGAGCAGAAACTGGGGGAGACGGGAGCTTGGGCCCAGCCACTCCATCAGCGGAGGACTAGATTGGACAATGACGACCTAGAACTGGCTACAGCATCAGCAGAGAGCAGGATCTGAGGGCGACGGGAGCTTGGGCCAAGCCACTCCATCAGCGGAGGACTGGTTTGGACAATGATGACCTGGAACCGGCTACACCATCAGTGGAGAGTAGGATCTGAGGGCGACAAGAGCTTGGACCTGGCCATTCCATCAGTGAATGACTGGATTGGACAATGACGACCTGGAACTGGCTACACCATCAGTGGAGAGTAGGATCTGAGGACGACGGGAGCTTGGGCCTAGCCACTCCATCAGTGGAGGACTGGATTGGACAATGACAACCTAGAACCGGCTACACCATCAGCGGAGAGTAGGATCTGAGGACGACGGGAGCTTGGGCCTAGCCACTCCATTAGCGGAGGACTGGTTCGAATAATGACGACCTGGAACTGGCTACACCATCAGCGGAGAGCAAGATCAGAGTACGACTACAGCTTGGACCTAGCCACTTAATCAGCGGAGGACTAGTTCGGATAATGACGACCTGAAACTGGCTACACCATCAGCGGAGAGTAGGATCTGGGGACGACTACAGCTTGGACCTAGCCACTTCATCAGCGGTGGACTAGTTCGGATAATGACGACCTGAAACTGGCTACACCATCAGCGGAGAGCAGGATCTGAGGACGACGATAGCTTATAACTGGCCACTCCATCAGCAGAGGACTGGACAATGACGACTTGGAACCAGCTATACCATCAACAGAGAGCAGGGTCTGAGGACGACAGTAGCTTGGACCCGGCTACTCCATCAGCGGAGAGACTTGATCGAGCGATGAAAGTTGATAAATATTTTTTGATTTTTTGATTTTTTGACTTTTGATGATTTTTTTCTTTTTTTTGTTTTTCAATTCTTTATCTTTTTTTTGATAATTTTTTCAATTTTTCAATTTTTTTGATGATTTTTCTTTTTTCTTGAATTGTACAAAGAAGTAAAACTCGAGAAAATTAGGTCTGGCTGCACTGTCAGCGGAGAAACAAGGCCTGAATAGAAATTCGATCTGCTTGGGGAAACGTTCGAATCTGTTGCACCATAAATGGAAAACAAGATCTTCAGGATGTCTATACTATTGTACCATCAGCGGTAAAGCAAAATCTTGAAATTGTTAGCCTATCAACAATGACGAAGGCAAGATCTGACAAAGGCTACTTCTGCTACTCTACTGGCGGAGAGGTATGACCTAAAAAATGAAAAAAAAAAACATTACTCAGTAAATGTTCACAAAATTTGCCACTGTTACCTTTTATTGATGTTTCAGCATCCTCTTTGTATTTTGCCCTCTTCATGGCTAGAGGTTGGCAGTTGTGTTGTTGCCCCCACGGCTGAGGATGTTCGGTCTCTTTTTGAACCTTTTTGTAAGCAAAAATGCATGAATTTTATGCCTAAATGCATGGTGACTTCAGTGTATGACATTTGCAAAAAAATGGTTTAATGCAAGATGAATGCAACTACATGCATGAATGTGACATGATTTTTCGATCCTCAAAGGGATGCCCCTGACTCCTCACTGGTCCCGTCGGGATCTTGGTCCTTTGTGTGGCGGTGCCCCAACCTCCTTCGGCTTCGAACATCTTCTTTGGACTCATTTTCCTGTTTGGATGCCCCTAACTTTTACATATTGTTCTGGGAATGCCTTTGTAGCATGTTTCAACTTTGAGTTGCATTGTCGCCTTTTTGGATGACTTTCAATGCTCTCGTGAACGCGTTGCATTGCCTCTTAAGTTGGGTTTAGGATTTGTTATGTTGGTTCCTGGCCGCTTATCACTTTCGGATTAGGTGGAAAGCTGTAGATGGCGATTGGTGTTTAGCATTTGGGATGTGGAGGTATGATTCCAAAAGAAGGGTAGCAAAGGTTTGCTCAGCTTTCGGTTTTTTGAATGGCTTTGGGTAGAATGGTAGAGTTGAAGGGCTTGGTTGTCGGGTGATGGTAAGTCGAGAGTTTAAAAGAACTCAAACACAAGGGTTCAGGCAGTGAAATGAGGGGTTCTCTGTTCGAGTATTTTGGTCGATGGGTAGCGATGGTAGTGGGGATGGAAAAAAAACTTTATTGTATTTTCGGTTGAAAATGGTGAGTGTGAATAATTTCTGAAGGATGAAAGGTGGTGGGTTATTTTCGGTGATGGAGAGTGAAGGGTGAGTGTTAGAATTTGGCACTAGTTTAGAGATGCCCCCAGACTAAGTTCTTGTGGAGGTTTGGTAATGGTGTTGAATTGCCCGACTTTGTTTTCTTTGATATTAATGACGCGAGACATCCTGGGGACCGATTTTAAGATTGATGCATCTATATGCAAAATGTGTCTTAAATGCAAAATGATTTATGTGAATGCAATGCAAAATTAAGATTGTGATGATGTTGTGCAATGATACAAATGAAAATCGATACGATGAAAATGAAAATGAAACGAGGTAGTATCGAATGATTAAATAAAACAAATGATAAATATAACAAAAATAGAGTAATAAAAATTGTACATAAACAAAAAATAAGGCACCAGAGCCTAAATAGGGTGACTACTAATCGGGCAGAGTTTCACATGACTCTAAAGGGTTGGCTCCTACGGCTCACTATATGCAGTTTTGGTGCTAAGAGGTACCCGAATTGTCCTTGCTGTCCTCTACTAAGAGTAGCAAAGTCCCCGATCATCACCCATTATAGGCTCCTTTCAACCGGGTCCAATTCAGGGAGACCCATTCGCTTATGCCTGCACGAAAGAACGATATCCTTACGAAAGCATAAGGTACTCGGCCCCGAAGGTACTTGCTAGGCCTACACGGGAGAACGATATCTCCACGAAAGTATTAGCGTTTTCCCCCCATTTAAAAAATACGGGTTTATATGCCAAATTTTAAATGCGTTAAAATAAACGTGCAATTATAACCAAATGTTAGTTTAATAGTTACTTTAATCCGAAATTTCCGATATTAATAAAGCGACAATTATTTGAAAAAGCTCGACTCTCTTATTTTTTGAAAAAACAAAAATATCCCCAGCGGAATCGCCATCTGTAGCGATGTCCTTTTACGCTAAAAAAAGGTGTGATTTTATTTTTGTTTTGAAAATATTGAAAACGGTGCCCTCCGCGTGGGATTTTAGAAGAAACCGTATTTTGTTTTGAAAATAGAGTCGCCACCGGCCACTCAAGGTGGACCGGACACCAAAAAAACGCAGAGATTTAAAATTAATGGGTTCGGGAGTCGGTTACGGATGGGGAAGGATTAGCGCCCCCACACCGCCCAAAATTGGTACTTTAATAATTATCGCTTTATTAATATTAGACTTTTCGAATTAAAGTGACGATTAATTTAAAATTTGGTTATAAGTGCGAGTAGATTTTAAAGGCCCCATTATCCGAAAATAAACGCCCAACCACCATCACTGCGCCTGATACTGGCCCCGTTTACGCTCGGATAAAAGGGCACCGCATTGACAAAATATATATCTGAAATGCAACTTAACACATAGCAAACATAAACATAAATAAATACAATGCGATAAAGATATAAATAAATACTAACATAATAAAATATTAATCTAACATGAAAACTAATTTGAAACATGCATGAATTAATATCTAACACATAAATATATAATAATAATAATAATAACAATAATAATGATAACAATAGCCAAGGATTTATACTAACATACATAAAACAACAGGGAAATAACAACTTAAGGACCAAAGTGCACAAACATTAAATTACATGGCATGAAAATATATATATATATATATATATATATATTAAGACTAAAATGAACAAAATATAAAATGCTTGGGCAGAAATATAAGTGGCATAAAATAAAAGTGCTAAAAAATTAAATAAATACTAAACAGATGACTAAAATGAAATGAAACATAAGCTGAAAGCAAAAAATAAACACGCACAAAAGTATAGGGACTTGAATAGAATAAAACCGCGGACAAAGGTGAAAGTGGGAAAGAAAGGGAAGAACCACTGGCGTAATTTGACTACTGACCCAGAATAAAAACAAAATTAAAATAGGACTAAATGCGTAATTAACCCATGGACAAAAACATGAACGAGGTAGCATTTTGGGACTGATGTGGCAATTATCTCATTTAAAACACACGGATCCTCCCCATGGATCGGGTCACCGCATGGGTCGAGCGTCTGAAACGACGCCGTTTTTTGTTAGCCGATTAAAACAAAAATAAAGGGTTTATTTTCTCCATTTCGAACATATTAACACAAAAAACCCTAACCTATTTCCCTCATCCTCTCGACTCTCTCAACACTCACTCTACAGCAGCGTCTTGCCTACCGTTTCTGCGCCGTTCATCGGCATGCAGCCTCACGGTGGCAGCCATCCAGGCGAAGAATGGGTCTCCGGCAACCCCCCCGCGCGGGTAAGACTTGAAACTTACCTCTTATTGTTTAGTTTGTGATTCGAAATGAAAAAAAAATTTGAAACCCAAACAAATTTCAATCGAAAAACAAAGGAATATTTTTGCTTTTGTATTGATTTCAAGACAAACTTTTCAGATTACAAAGAATTTTTTTAACCGAAATCCCCTTTTCAAAAGCTCTCTAATTTTTTAGATCTGATAATCCAGCCCCCTTTTTACATTCATGCTTGGCTCGGTTTTTATCCCCAATACCATAACAACTCCCCTCTATTTTTTAATCTACAGATCTTGATGGAGAGATGGCCTGATTTTATGGCTTTGGCAGAGTATGGTCGGGTATGGGTGTTGTAGGGATTTGGTGAGTCAAGTGGCAGAGGATTGTTTAGGGTTAGGTTATTGATTTAATTTTAGGATTTTTAGATTTAGGGTTTTGGGAAATTAGGGTTTAGGGGTTGATTTAATTTGGGGTTTGTTTTGGTTGCCGGTGAAGTGACGGTGGCGGCGGACGAACGGCGGTGGATGACCGGCGGCGGCAAGGGAGGTTATTTAGGGTTTTTTGTTATCGGGTCGGATCCGGGTTTGGACTCGGGTCGAGTCATGGGTTTGAACCGAGTTTGGTTTGGTTACGGGTCATTACACAACCCTTTAATAATGTATACACCTTCAAATTTGAATTTCAAATATCAAAAACTACTCATTAGGTTCAATTTTATTTTTACATATATTATTGTTTGAAACCGGATATATATATATAAAATAAATCGTTCTAAACTTACAATCAATAAGTTCATATAAGATAATTTTGTTAATCTCACATCACTAGTGTTATCCAAACACAACACAATGACTCAGTTGGAATGAATTTAGTGTTGACAGTTGTGAAACCCAACTTCAATTGCGAAATTGACGCAAAGGTTAAAGTCCTAGAAAAATCCTATCTCTTTCTCCGATATAGTGGCGTTATTGCATGTTCAAATTAAATTACACTCATTGTGGGATGAAAAATAATATAACGATAATATATTTTTATAAGAAAATATTTTTTGTATTAAGAATCTAATTTAGGGTTTATAGGTATAGTTTAATTTTTATAGTTTTATGTTTACGATTAAATTTGGAGTTTTGTAGTTTAGGATTTTTAAAGTTCAAGATTAGAGATTTGAATTTTATATTATAAAGTTTAAATAAACATGTTAGTGAAAAAATTAATGTTTTAACCGGTTTAAAAAGTAATAACTTTTTTATTAGTAAAAAGTTTTTTTAATTGTTTAAAGGTCTAAAAAATAAATAAATAATCATTTAAAATTTTAAGAAAAACTATACCTAGTTGAGTCTATCTATTAACTAAAAACTTAATTAAATTCATCAGTTAATAATTTTCGTCATTGGCCAATTTCAACAGTTAACTGACAAATAAACAAATATATTTATGATATGTGATGGACTTTGAGACCGTAACGTCATCTAATATTAAAAATTATATTTTTAATAATTTTAAAGTGATTATAAGTAGGGATGTGCATTACAGCCTCTAATATCTCCGTGTTAAATTCTCTGCACTTGTGGCACTTACTCTCTTTGTTCTTGTGACACGTACTCTTAATCCTCTTTACTTTTCTCTTTCGTCTCTCTGATCCTTCACTTGTTTCTATGGCAAGACATGGCTAATATCTCCATTGAGGGTGGAGAAGATGATAGGTGCTCAGATTGTATCATGTGCTAGATGTTGAGCGGACTGCGGGAGGAGGCCATTGGTATTTTAATAATCATCTCCTCATTTTTCATCGTTTAGAAGAGGGTGAAGATCCTTTGCTCGTTCCTCTCCATTTTGTGAATTATTGGGTCTATATTCACGATATTCCATTGGGTTTCATGTCCGAGAAAGTTGCAAAAGTTCTGGGCAATTTTATTGGATCTTTCTTATTATATAACTCGAAGGCCACTTCTCTGGGGTATAAGTGTATTATGAAGATTCGCACCTGTGTTGATATTATAGAGCCACTAAAACGCCGAAAGAAGCTTATTCTGGCCATTGGGACTCATCACTACGACAGGTTTGAGTATGAGAAATTAATCTTATTCTGCTTTATATGTGGTGTACGGGGAAATGGTGAGAGTTTTTGTCCTCTCCGATTTGCTGAAGGCGGTATGGACCTAGTACCTGGGTGGGATTCGTCCATCCGATCCCTTTCCCTGCGAGCAGTGCCTGTACCGTGCAGATGGTTGGTAGAGGAAGGTATGGAAAGTCCAAAATTTGCTCTCGTAATTCCTGCGCACTTAAAAACAAAGGAGAATATTACGCCAAAGTCATATCCCTTGATCAAGGGACAATCAAGCAATTCAATTAATCCAAGAGCACCATTAGCTGAATCAACACGATCTCCTACTCATGACCAGAATATTCCTTAATCAGTAGTGATTAAAGACGCTAGTCTTCTGGACACAACTGGAGTAGATCACGCCTTAACCATTTATGGCGCTAGTCACCCTATTGGATTAGGCCAGAATAATTCAAATGTGGTTTTTGACACTGAAATGGGCCTTCTGGAGGAAGAAAGACCGTTAGAAAATTGTGAGAACCTTAAACGGCCAAGATTTCACTCTCTAAATCCAGACGTTTCTCATCAGCATGATTCAACTAGGGATAATTCTCTTTTATTAGCAGGTCTCCAGTATGAGGCCAGCCGCTCCCAATGAAAATTTTTAAGTTGGAATGTTCGAGGCCTAGGGATGCCTGAACTGTTTGCCACTTTCGCGTTATGCTGCTTGATTTATCCTCGTCTGTGATATTTCTTATCGAAACAAAGCTGCAAGCCTCTAAGATGTAACACATACGGAGACTCTGTGGCTATGCAAATGGTCTCGATATTAACTCTAACGGAAGTAGCAGAGGCTTTCTATTGGTTGGAAAAATGATCTTACAGTTACTCTTCGTTCTTTTTCTGTTCATCACATAGATGTTTTGATATCTAAAGTTGACGGCTCTCACCCATGGAGGTTAACAGGCTTTCATGGGGTCCAGAAGTTAATAATAGGGTCTGATCCTGGCAACTTCTTTGCCGATTGAATGATTGCCCCCAAATCTCGCGATGTGTGCTGGGGAATTTTAACAAAATCTAAAGTCTTACGAAAAAAGGGGTCTGTTGCGGAATGACTAGTAGATGAAGAATTTTAGTGAAGCTCTAGAAGATTGTGCACTGACTGATCTCATATACAAAGGCAGTTGGTTCACTTGGCATTGGGGAAGAACTGAAGCAAATAATATTAGGGAGAGGCTCAATCGAGGGGTTGCTACAAAGACTTGGGGAGATTTATTTCCGAATTACCAACTTGATCACCTCTCTCATTCCTTCTCAGACAGTTGTCTTCTTCTACTCAACACATATGTTAATCCTTTTCAGGCTGGACAAATTTGGCATTTCAAGTTTGAGGCGACATGGTTGCTTGAGAGCACTTATAAAGATGAAGTTAGAAACTTATAGGGTTATGCCAGTGGTACTGTCCCTGATCGGCTTCTTCATGTAAGCAATGGCCTTGACCGATGGTTCAGGCAAGTCAAAAAAGAGAAGAAACTGACCATTAAGGATCTTCAGAAGCAGATTGATTTTTTTAAATGATTAGCAAGTTACTAGTAAGAATCTCGGGGCACTGGTTGAGACAAAGTTAGAATTGAACCTCGAGCTTGACAAAGAAGAAATCTATTGGGAGCAAAGAGCCCGTACAAACTGGCTACGGAATGGAGATAGGAATACCAGTTTTTTTCATCATTATGCCAGTCGAAGGCATTGTAGTAAACATATTGATGGTCTCTTTTCTGATGATAGGACCTTCCAAGAGGATAATAATGTGGTACATAATATAGCAGCTACTTATTTTTCTGAGTTATTCATATCGGTAGGGACTTCTAATCCTTCCGATATCCTTCAAGGCATTCAAAGTTGTATTGATCCAAGCATTAACCAGTCTCTTATGCTTACTTTTACTAAAGATGAAGTCTTTGATGCTTTGAACTCCATGAGCCCTTTGAAAGCCTCGGGTGCAGATGGCCTAGGTGTTGTGTGTTATCAACGCTTTTGGGGAATTATTGGCCCTGACATCGCTCACTACTGTATCAGAGTTCTAAAAGGTGATTTTCCCATTGCTGATATTAATAAAACACACATTGTGTTGATTTCAAAGGTCAAATGCAAGATCTAGGTTTTAGTTCCGGCCAATTTCTCTCTAGAACATTCTCTTTAAAATTATCTCTTAAATGGTGGCAAATAGGCTCAAGCTAGTTCTCGATGCTTGTATTGATGAGGATCAGAGTGCATTTTTCCTCATAAAGCTAATCACTGATAACATAATTGCCGCTTACGAGATTCTTCACTCTATCAAAAAGAGAATGTTAGGGTTATTTGCATTAAAACTTGATATGAGTAAAGCCTATGACCGCGTTGAATGGGATTTCATCCAAAGTGTAATGCTAAAGCTGGGATTTTGCGAAGCCTGGGTTGTTATTATAATGAACTGCCTTACTACGGTGTCTTATTCAATAATGGTGAATGGCTGCACTAGTGAGTACTTTACCCCAACAAGAGGGTTACGACAGGGTGATCCCATCAGTCCATATCTATCCTTTTTATATAGGAAAAAGGTTATCTTCTTTGCTGCGGATTGCATCAATGAACGACACTCTTAAAGGAGCTAGAATTACACGCGGTGCTCCCTTAGTCACTTATTATTTGCCGATGACTTTCATATTTTTGGTGAAGCTGTGGCGTCAAGCGTAGGCAATCTAAAATCCATTCTTCATCAATATGGTAAGTGCTCTGGTCAACTTGTAAACTATGAAAAATCTAACATTCTTTTCAGTTCGAATGTAATTGAAGAGAACAAAGCTGATGTATGTCGCATCCTTGGTGTATCGGAAGTTGATGGCCCAAAAACCTACCTTAGTCTTTCAGCAATTGTTGGTAGAAATAAGAAGCATGCCTTTTGCTATCTCAAGGACAGATTTGAGAGTTGGACCCTCTCTTTGAGTTTAAAGAATCTTTTATTGGGAGGTAAGGAGGTTTTTTATAAAATTAATTCTTCAGTCAATTCCCCTCTTTGCAATGTCCTGTTTCTTTTTGCTGCTCAAATTTTGTAAAGAATTAGAAGCAATTGCAGCACGCTTCTGGTGGTGCATCTCAAAGAGGAATTCACTGGTGCACTTGGAAGGAGCTAAGTAAATCGAAAGTTAAATGGGGAATGGAGTTCCGTGACTTTGGAAAGTTTAATGTTGTACTTCTTGCGAAGCAGGGCTGGCGTGTGCTCATGGATCCAGGTTCTATTTTAGCCCTGCCGATTCGAGCTAAATATTTCCCTAACTCAACATTCCTTCATTCCAATCTTGGTGCTTCCCCATACTCAATTTGGCGTAGCATATGGAGTTCGAGAGGGCTGTTGGAAATGGGCTGTTGGAAATGGGTATTGGTTGGATGATTGGGACTGGTGCAACCGTATCCATCTGGAATGACTACTGGCTACCAGGCCTACCCTCACGACGGGTTCTATCTACTCGTCATGCTCATTTAAAAAGGGTTTCGGAATTGATGGTCCCTAATGAGCAAGAGTAGGATGTTAATCTTGTCCACTCTGTTTTTGACCATGATGAGGCTGAGAGTATCCTGAGTATTAAGCTTCATAGTTTCCAACAACAGTATTTACTCAAATGGAAGGGGGAAGGCTTGGGTTCTTACTCGGTTTGAAGCAGGTACATGCTACTAATAAGGCCTACTACTACAAATGATCATCATCCTCCAATCTTTAAGCATATTTGTAGAATCTCATGCCCAGCCAAGATTAAGATTACCGCTTGGAGAAGGTATGTAACTACGTTCCTATAATGCATAATCTTGTTATAAAACGAGTTACAAATGTTTCGTTATGCCCATGATGTCATTAAGCTTCTGAATATGTTATCCATATCTCTCGGGACTATTTCTTTGCACATGAAATATGGTCCTATCTGGGCTTTAATTTATCTAATTTGTCTTGTCATGGAGATTTTAAGGATTGGCTAGCAGAGATGTTTTAGAGTTTTAACCAAAGTATGCATCGAATTATAATTATAACTGTATGGGCTTTGTGGTACTTGAGAAATATACTACTGCATGAGGGAGTTATTTAAAGAGTTGATGCCATGTCTACCTTTGTTCGAGGCTATTGTTAGGAGCTTGATATCTTCTCCACCTCTTACGAACACCCTCACCGCCATGATCAGGACCACTGGATTGCACTACCCCTTCGATCTACAAGATAAACGTTGATACAAGTTATAGACACTCTGACAATAAATCCAATTCTGGAATTATCATAAGAGATAATGAGGGCTTCATCATCGGAGCTGGGTACCGGGTAAAAACAAATATTACCTCAGTTTTCTAGGCTGAAGCAATTGCGGTTCTTCAAGGTCTCCATTTTGCTTTTGAGTTAGCCTCTAGAGTGTGATAGTAGAAAGAGACAACAAATCAATAATATGTAAGCTTAATTCTCTAGCTCAAGACCGGTCGGACATCGACCCTATCATCAGAGACACGAAACAGTATGGGATAAACTTTACCTACTGCCGCTTCAGCTTCATAGGTCGGACCAACAATAATTCGGCACATAAATTGGCTTCTAAAGGCCTTCGGTTTGCTATCGGTCGCTCGTGGGTGGAAGACGCCCCTAATTTTGCACGGATTCTTGCTGCTCAGAACCGGTGTTTTGTTGATCCACCTTAATCATCAATGATTGGTTTCGCTTTTTTGGAGATATAGCTATTCTTGCTCTTTGGAAACTCCCCAGATTTTCTTCTTCTACTTTGATCCTTCACTGCCTTATCCACAAGTAGAAGATCGGTCGGTAGCTTTTCCTTGTTTCTTAGTTTCTTTGCTTTCCAGAAATTACCTTTTGCTCCTTTTGCTTCTTTTTTTGGTTTTGTTTTTGGACACGTTGTTTGTTTTGATAAATCTTGAATTAATAAATATCAATCGACATTTATATCAAAAAAAAAAAAAAGAAGAAGTAGAGATGTACATTTGACTCGAATTCGAAAAATTCTAACCTGATCGGGTTGGATTTAAAAAAAATGAGTTTGGATGGGGACTAATAGTATAATTTTTTCTTATATTTTGTTAATAATATTTACAATAATACCTTTTTATATTTTTTTGGTTAGATCCTTAAAATTATTTTTTATTAATAATTTAGTCCTAAAATTATTTTTTTATAGTTAGATCCCTAAAATTATTATTTTTACAACTAGGTTCCTAAAATTAATTTTTTATATAGATTATGTTAGGTCGGGTTCATGAATATAGTTTCTTGTCGGGTTGGGTCGAGTTTTTTAAAGGATGGGGCCGGGTCATGTTCATGTTGAGAGTAATTATTTATGTTCAGGTTTGGATCGGCCAAAAGCCCAACTCGACCCGTGCCCATCCTTAATTATAATTCTTAACTCCTTGATAAGGGACACACAGCTTGCAAATAATGTTGATTAAACTTGAGTCTCCTATGATGAACGTCATCGTCTTTTCCACATAGACCACTAATGGAGTTCGAATATTAAAAACATTCTCAACAATTAAGATTTTTATTAAGCAAAATAAATTTAAATTGAGTGTCTTGTTAAAAACTCTCTAAACCTAATTGGAAGGAAATAGTACAGTTCAACTAGGTGAAAGTTACATGAACGAGAGAGTTGTTGATCAAACAATCACGAACAATACGATGTAAAGCAAATACAACCAGGGTTAATCGGAAGTGATCTTGCTTCCTTCCCACCTCTAAACAAATCACCACCAGGCTTAGGACATCTCTTTCATGTTCATCCTCTCTTTTGCTAAGTGATCAGACATACTGTTTTAAATTCTTGGCACATAAAGAAATTGCACCTTAGAAATTTTCTGAGTCATTCCATCAATTTCATCAAAAAAGTTCCACCAACGCCACAGTCCCATTAACGCGGAAGCTGTCTAATTTAAAATCACACGAGTCTGATTCTACTAGGAGAGAAGTCTTACCTCTTCAGCCTGCCTTCAAAAACACTTTTAAGGCGGTTTTTATTGTCATTAATTTAACAAAATCAGAATCAAGTTCAACAATTTAATCAGAAAACATAGCTTTCACATCGCTACAGAAGTTCTAAAAACCCCGCCACAACTAGCATCTCCTTCATTTAAGGCTCCATCAACATTGAGTTTACCTATACCATTCGGGGTGGGCACTAGTTTTGAGAGGTTTGTTTACTGCTGCTTTTAGAATTGCAGATTTGAAGATTTGTCCACCAATTCTCCTCACTATGTAACACCCCAAGTAAATGAAATTTAATGATAAGGTGAAAAAAAGGGAAAATGGAGATGTATAGCCAAGGGGATTCAAACCCGCAACCCTTGATACATGGATTGATGGGTTTACCATTTGGAGTAAGACTAGTTTTGGCCAAGACTAGCCCTTTTGTTTCTTTTAAATGATATTTCGGATATCCAAATAATAAAATAATGAAATATCAATATGATATCTAGCCACCCTTATTATTGTGCAATGAAAGCACATTTAAAAAAAGGGGAAAAGCCAGATCTGGAATTTCCATAATGCTCTTCATGTTTCCCACTGTTCATGGCTCAGATCTTCCTCACTACCGGTGGTAGCGGTGATCGCAATCCTTTCGAGGTCCTATCCTTGGCCAGTACTCGCCCATCTACTAGTCCGATTGCCGGCAATCGAAGCTTGAAGCTTCGTTGAACTTAGAGTTTGGAAACCCTTAATTTTTTGCGTTCTCTGGCCACCTCAACCGCCCATTCACCGCACCGCCACCATCCACGAGTTCCTTAGGCCGAGCTAAACAAAACCCTGCCCTTGGGTCATCCGTTCATTAGTGTTTCAAACTTCATCGAAGCTACGTCAGAATCGATTGTGACTTTTACGTTTTGGTAAGTTTAGGTATGTTTCGACTCATTTCTGGCCTATTTCTGGATCGTGGAATGTTTCTTTGGGGAGAATCTGGAAAATAATGCATTTTGGGGCCATTTTTTCAGCAATTTTGGTGGCACGTGGGCTACACGCGCCGTCTGGGGCAATTTTCGGCCACCCTGGATGGTAGCCTTTGAACCAGACCGGTTCAATATGAACCGGCCTTAAATTGGTTATGCCTTGAACTGATTCTACTCTGACCCAACCCTTCTGACCCGACCCGTTGACCGAGTTAACTCAATAAGTCAACTCGATCGAGTTAACTCAGTGAGTTAACTTACCCGAGTCAAATCGTTGACCGCTGACGTCAATGTTGACTTTGACCAAAAGTCATTTTTTTAAAACCCTTAGTTTATGTTTTTTGATATCCTGGGTCCTTTTTTGAAGTCTGTTTTGCAAAATCCTAGCCCGAAAGCCTCCGAATCCAACCTTGAACCCAAGCCTATTTATGTGTTATTTAATTTTAGGCAATAATATTGGTTTAAGGACTGATTATGGTATATGATTAATTGAAGGTATTTGCAGTCCCTAGAAATTGGGATTCGAAGAGATGTCAGGTTTGAATGTAATTGAAGGAAAAATTTAAAGATCGACTATGGTAGCTTGGATTCAAGGTAATACATTTCTACCTTCTGCATGCAACATGCAACATTTTGGTAATGAATGCGTGTGCTGATTATCCTGTTTAAGTCAAACTGACTTTGAAATAAAAGCATGGTAAACCAAATAAGACTTGAAAGACTCCAATAAGAAGTTTAACGACGTAGAAGGATTTTTGAATATTCAAATTCAATTTAATTTAATAACGAAAATACCCTTAAGGTGTAAATGACAAAATACCCCTAATAACGAAAATAACCTTGAACTTAATTCCTGACTTAATAATACAATTGATTCAACTGAAACTCTCGACCTATCTATAAAATTTCTGGCATTAAGTTCCAAACATTTGGGAACGTAAAAACTTGTACTCTCCTAAATTATGAATAAGACTCTGAAGATAATCATCAAAAGTTTTGTATATATCTAAATTGATCGATGTGATGAAAAGGACTACATTGTATAAAATAATTGTAAGGGTTGTATGAAGTGAAATATTCGCGGGCACTAGATTATTAAATTAATCAAAATGACAAATATACCCACAAGTTCTGAAATAAACGAATTTTTGTGGAAGGACAAAAATGACCTGAAATACTAAAACGCCATTAATCAATTAATCGATTAAACATACTTATGATTAACGATTAGCAAAAACTCAGAAAGGCCTGGAATTTATTGATAAAGCTCTAAGGACTGTAACACCCTGTGGGCTTGAAGCCCGACTTAGGTACACAGTTACCCTTAATACTGTTGCAATAACGAAAGAAGACTGCATACATCTGTGTTCAACCAATCAGAGCCTATTCAACAATAATTTGGGTGGTAAATTATTTAGAAATATAATACAGTTCAGTCCTAAGTATTTAACATGTGTACGATGTACCCGTTCGAATGCTTGGAAAGTAATATGGTGATGAGATATGTATGGGTCAAATAGACTTGGAAGCTTGGCATGCCGCCAGCAATCTTCAGCACAGCAAATCACCAATTTACCCTATCAGGATTAAATTATGTTATTTCCCTAAGAATTAAAATAACCAAAATGCCCTTATAAGCAAAATTGACTGAAACCCTTTTGATAAATCTGAAATCTTGATTAATCCTGAGCTATTCGACTTCCCAAAATCTATCTTGATATATATGAATTCTAGTATAATTATGACTTTCATCTGTCTAAAATACACCTCAATATCTTATATGAAAAACATGCTCTCTGGTTACTATTTCACTGAAAATAATTGTCTGCTTTACATCTACTGTTACAACTACTTACTGCTTATTACTGTATTATTATCTAGACTATTTTATTGGGATTCGTGGGATATGATATGAAGTCTCTGCAGGTTCAGTCCTGATCTGATTGGTAATTGCTTTTGTATTAGGTTTCTATGCTTCGGCTAGGGTAATACCTTCTGGCTTTTGTATCAGGTTCTTATGTTTCGGCTAGGGTAATACCTTTTGGCTTTTGTATCAGGTTCCTATGCTTCAGTTAGGGTAATACCTTCTAGCTTCTGTATCAGGTTCCTATACTTCGGCTAGGGTAATACCTTCTGGCTTCTGTATCAGGTTCCTATGCTTTGGCTAGGGTAATACCTTCTGGATTCTGTATTAGGTGTCTATACTTCATCTAGGGTAATACGTTCTGCATTCAAGCATCTATGCTTTAGTTACGGTGATACCTTCTAGACCTCAGGCATCCCCTTAGGTAAGCTCCTACGCCCATTGGGCCTAGGGTAAGTCTTTCTGGATATTGTTATGGGTTACTGCCTATTGGCGTACGGTTGGAGGGTAGTTAGGTGACTAAATTAAAACTTTCTGTCGCCTTCTGAAAAATTCCCTACTGAATTAGTTTACCAAAGTCTGAGACTCTCAATATGCTTCTAATCTGCTCTTAATGAAACACACTGAACTCCCCGATCCAAATTTTGTAATCTACCTCTTCTGAATCTCCGGGCTATAAGCTTATTGTCTGATACTCGTGTGATCTAATAAAGAATAACTCTATCACCTTCTGATATATCGTTTCACTAGAATATTGAATCGTAATTGTAGTATGTTGTTGTCGGAATATCATGACAATGTTACATTTTTCTTATATTTGCATGTTGCCTAAAACATTTCTTGGTAGATTTGTATTACTGAGCTTTCCGAAGCTCACTTTGTTTTTACCATCGCAGGTTAAAAGAGTTTGATCATAGTTTAGTGATCGACATTAGTGTTTGAAGTTCCCTCGACGTTGCTTGCGGAGTACGGTACTAGTACAATTAGTGGGCATATATGCCGTGTCTTAATTTAAGTATGAGTTTGTAAACTGTTTTCTGAATTATTGTTCTATGTACAATGATTTTCTGAAATGACATCTCAAGTGAATTTAATTTTTATGGGTTTTAATTGTATTAAAAGAAAAAAAATTTATCTATGAGGATTTTTAATGTGGGTCGCTCTTGTGACCTAAATGTGACCTCCTAGATGTCGGTGTAACTTGTAAGCGGGTCTAGGTGGTTACATTTAGTGGTATCAGAGCTTAGAGTTGCGTCTTTCGGCATAGATCGGCCGATCGTCTGTCATAGGTTGTCTGGTCTGTGCATGCCCTAGATCATAATCGTA
This sequence comes from Hibiscus mutabilis, assembly GCA_019671005.1. NCBI lineage: Eukaryota > Viridiplantae > Streptophyta > Magnoliopsida > Malvales > Malvaceae > Hibiscus > Hibiscus mutabilis. The sequence goes on from CM033738.1 coordinate 19,620,391, forward strand.
CTCCTCCGAGCTGGAACTCTGATGTCGAATCCTTTTTCCTGAAATAAGTGAATCTAAGTATTCTGTCTGTTAGTGCTCGATTTGAGCCGGCAAGGAATGCAAGTAACGTTCGTCTGTGATTTGAATTTAGATAAAGAACCTGAGATGGTTCGTGCATGTGAAATTAAAGATTTGATTCAGATTGAAAATAAATATTTGATTATGTGAGGTATCCGATATAAGATTACATGTAAGGCTTTTCAGCGACAATGATTATGTTTGAGAATATTCTGATAAAAATATGATAAAGTATCATGAATTTAAAAGAAAGGTGTCTGTGAGCGTGACAAAAGTGTAATTTTTATGGTGATTCTGTTATACTCGAAGTAAGTAGTTGTCTGAATATTATGCTGAAGGTAAGTGATATCCGTTCAAAATCTTAGTTATGTTCGATTGATATAAAGAACTTTTTTTTCTCGAAAATGTGACCTCCTAAATTTAGATGTAACGCGTAAGCGGGTCTAGGGGTTACACACTAAGCATCACATTTTCGTTCACAACCTTAACCCAAATGAATGGTCGTATTTTAGCATAGAAAATCAGGTCCTTAAGAGATATTGCTTTGGCATTGAAGACTTCTCATTGCGAGTAAGCCACAGACTCCATAGCGCTGCTTCAACTAAAATGAGCCATTCTAACCTAGCTAAACCAGTCCAGTGAATACTAAAGCAAAAATCTAAGAACTCATCAATGTTTCTCATAATACTTTGCCAAGAAGTAGACCACCAGTTGCAGAATTTAGACCAAAAATATTATACGAACCTGCACTCCACAAAGAGGTGGTTAGAGTTTTCCAAACCCAAATCGCACTAGGGGCTTCTTTCTTCAGATTATCAACTTGAATTCTTCTTTTAAGAAGAAACTCTTTAATGGAGATCCTATCAAGCTTCAACATCCATAAAATAGACTTTACCTTTGGAGGAACTTTAATCTTTAAAATTTTGTCAAAGTCCATTAAGGGTACCTCAATTTCAGCATTTACCAGCAATTCTGACAATCTACTTACTGAGAATCTGCCAGTTTTGTCATGTAGCTAGATAAACCTGTCAAGCAAACCAAGACAAATTGATTCACCATGTAAACATTATCCTGAAGAGTTGAATTACCAACTACGGTTGCTACTGTAGCACTTTCTCTCAAATAACCTATAAAGTCGAGGGTAAACTAAGCGCAACTGTTTTTCTTCACACCGACAATCCTCTCAAAAGAGGATTGATTTTTCGTCACCTAATTTCCAATTAAAAGCATATTGATCCATCCACTTGTTATCTTCAGCATGACACAGGTTTTTAACAATGCCTTTCCTAACTATCGAAACATTACTATGATTAACTTAACTGCTAATCCGTTTTTTATCAACATCTCTTTACTTTGCACCTATAACCTTTCTCCATAAAGCCTCCTTTTCCAACATAAACCTTCACCCCCATTTTGCCAGCATATTTTTCATTTTTTATATTTACCACCCCTGCACCTCTAAATTTCTTAGGGCGACAAACTCTTCTCCAATTTACTCGAGTCAATTTCTTAGATCCATTTCAGTTTCCCCAAAGGAAGTTATTTATGATTTTTTTCAACTTTCAATAACATCGTCTTTGGCAATTCAAATAAAGACATAATACATAGGTAAAGCTGAGAGAACTGAATTAACAAGAAAATTCTACGTGTGAACGTAAGTGACATGCTTTTTCAGCCAGCTAACTTCTGATTGCATCTCTCCAACACCGGCTTCCATGTACTTATTTTTCTCGAATCTGCACCCAGAGGAATGCCCAAATACTCGAAAGGAAGTGAACTTTTTTGGCAGCCACAGGTCTGAGCCAGGAAATCAAGGTTTCTCCAATCAAGCAAGACTTCTTGAAGTTTATGCTCAGACCTGAACACACTTCAAAGGAATACAAGATACGCTTTATGCATGCCACATACTGTTCACCAGGTCTTAGGAATAAAATTGCATCGTTCCCAAATTACAAGTGAGAGATAAAGGCTCTTGGAACAATATTCTGGATTCCTTCTATTTCACCTTTTTCAATTGCCTTATGAAATAGTAGATATAGAGCCTCCGTTACAAGAATAAAGAGAAAGAGGGATAAGAGATCCCTCTGCCTCAATCCTTTCATCATTCTGAATTCCTTTCTTGGTGAGTCATTAAGGAGAGCTGAGATTTTTGCTGTTGAAACACATTCCAGCATCCATTTTTTTCATTTTTTCTTGAATCTCATTCTAACAAGGGCTGTGATAAAAAATTTCCAACGTACACAATCATAAGCCTTTGAGAAGTCCAATTTCAGCACAAGCTCACCTCTCTCATTTCCTTCATGTTGTAAAAAGTGAATAACTTCATTTGCAATTAGCATTTCATAAAAAACCCTTATAATGGTTTCGAAACCCCTGTGCATGTGAGCATTTAATGCTCGATTTTAATGGCTTCCAATAGCTCTAAAGTCCCTCCAACATCTCCCAACTGTTAGAAAAGTTCAATAACATATAAAAGGAGTCTCCAAAGAGTAATGAAGCAACAAGAAAGCCTATCCAAATATTCAAGCAATCAAAATCGAATTTATGCTCAATTTTCTATCTTTTTTGTAAACACTAGTGTTGTTCTTCATTGTAATTCATTTACTAGTGTTTCTTGGGTGTGTGAGAGAGATTAAACTTGCAAACATATTCCTTGTGAGGATTTTCAAAGTTTGCTTCTTTGTACTTTTTTTGGGAAATGATTCAATAGACTTTGGGGTATAAGTCTATTGAATTGTGTAAGGTTGAAAGACAAATTAGTGGATTTGTGGAAAATCCTTAGTGTGGTAACTAAGGCAGTGGATGTAGACTCCATTGAGGAAGTTGAACCACTATAAATCCCCTTGCAATTAGTTTCTACCGTTCTTTAAAATTCCAATTCACCCCCTTGGCTTTATTTGATCGATTACTACACTCAATAAAAATCTTGGGTTCGGAGGCACAGTTACGTGTGGGAAAGAATTACCCCCACATCGCTCGTAGAATGATACTTACTTGGTTACTAATATTTTTTCTTGTAATTTGGGCACATGCATAAGTTTAAAAACTTAAAAATTCTAAATTGTAGATTTTTTTTATCCTAAAGGCTTTATTGTAACACCCTTAACGTATACTCATAGACCGAATATACATTAAAGATGTTACAGAATCATTGGAAGAAATCTTAACTTGTAAATATATTTATTTTTATATACTAAAAATTTAATTTGTAGTTTAACCCTTTCTCGGTTTTAAATTTAAAACTATGTTGTCTAGGTGCAACTAGTTTTGACCCTGAATTTGTTTACAAAATTTATAATTGAATTATTAAAATAAAAACAATATAATTCAGGGTGAAAACTACGCAAGCTGCCTAGACCCTTTCTTGATTTTAAAATTTTTACGCGTTTAGGGCTAAACAACATTTTAACCATACCAAAGATTTTGCTATTGTTAATAATTCGTATTTTAAACTTATCCAACCATAAAAGCATATGATTACGTTGTAAACTTATGCTGTAGACAGTTCAACTTTAAAAATACTTACATGCCCACTAGTCTATCAAATTATGGTAAAGACGTACTTACTGAACTTATTGTAGTAACTTGATTTTCCCAAATTTCTGCTCCTCCTCGATAGACGATTTCCAGGAAACCTACGTGTGACATAAGACACACGCTAAGTACGAACTTAATGAGGCAGTTAAACTTATTTATTTTAAAATCATGAAATAATGTAATACAGTATGTCATATATATAAGTGCATTTCGTGTTCTCTATAACATGGCAAGTATATCACAATGTACATATGTCATGTATTCTATCATAGTCATGTTTTCATTATGCAATCATTTGCATATCATGTATTCTATCATGTATCATGTAATATGTCTATCATATATCAATAACATTTCTATCATGTATGTCATGTATTTCTCTGTCATATAACATGTAACTTCTTTTTCATGTATCATGAAATCATGTAACATTTTTTCATGTATCACGTAATCATGTAACATTTGTATCATGTATCATGTAACGTCTGTATCATGTATCATGTAACGTCTGTATCATGTAATCACGTAACATCTGTATCATGTATCATGTAACATCTTGTTATTATTATCATCATGTCTGGCTAGAGGCCCATGGAAACCTCATAGCCTATCTGCACCGTAGTGCCTTGTGGAGTACGTACTCAAGAGGACGCTCTTTGCTCCTTATAGTAAACACCTCATTAGTGCATTTTGCACTATAGGCTTGGATCCCCAGGGTGTATCTTGTTTCATTTTAATCTTGTCATTATCCATATTTCATGTAATGCATCATCATTTATGCAAACAATAATTCGTACCTGGTATTCCATCAAGCTTGCCATGTCGAGCATTGTATCATATCATGTATTATAAAGAAATGCAATGACATTTTCAATGTAATGCAAACATTTAGAAATGCACTCACCTGGGCCATGTAATAGTATGCCTCACTAAATTCTACTCGATCCTTTCCTTTATAGTATCTCGAATCCTCTTTGATTCGTATCCAAACTTCATTAATCACATGAATATAAACAACATTTGTTAGATTCAAATCTAACAATTTTTCAAACATGCTATCAAATCTAATCATTCGAATATACAAATTTCCTCTTTCCTTCCTTATACTGTCCAAAACTCATTTTGGTCCTTAATAACCATTTATAACTTCCATTAATCCTTTTCAAGCTTACTAATTAACCTTAGATACAAAATGTATCAATTCTCATTCATTTTTTGGCAGATTGCACTACCTTCAAAGAAATATCTCTATAAAATAATCTACAACTCGGAATTCGATTCCGTTTATTTTGAAAGAAACTAGATTCAATAAGCTTTTCAACCATATAAATTAATAGCCCAAATTCAAATTGTACGATTTATGGCGAATTTTCAAAGTCAATTTCCAGTGCTGATTTCGGAACAGACTGCCATACTGTTTTTTGACCTTTCACCACTTAAAAATTCATATCTTTTTACTCGGAACTCAAAATCAGTTTCCGTTTGTTGGAGGAAAAACTAGACGAACAAGTATTTACATTGGTATAAAATTCACCTTTTAACCATTTTTGTAGAATTTATGGTGAATTTTTAAACTTACTTCCAAATCCAGTTTTCCTACACAACTTCCATAAATAACTGCAAACTTTATACTAATTTCTCCTTACTTTGCTATTTGTCAATTTGGTCCCAACACTTGATTCAAACCATCAACTTATCACCCTTTTTCATTAAATAATTATTCAACATTGATCCCCCCTAATTTTTCCTTCTTTCCGAATTTGTCACTAAAATGCAAGGATAAGGATTCAAACTTCTTAACTTTGCATTTTAATCCTCAAATCAACATTACCACTTGAATTCTATTATTTCAACTAAAATCAGATTTAGTTCTTCTCTAAGACCTCATTTCCGAATTAGTCACTTAGCTTTGACAATTTGTCAAAATGGTCACTAACTCGATTCAACATCAGTTTAACATTCCAACTTCAATTTCACATCTCCAACTTCAATAATAACATAAATACACTTCAAAATCATAAAAAATCAGATTAGTCCTCTAACTTTCAGAATTGCCGAAATGGTCCCTATACCTTTTAATTTAGGGTTTTGCTTCCAAATAACAAATTCAAGCTTACTCGATCATTTGTCCAACATCACAAACCCTAAATCAAACTTGAATCCATAAACCCTAATCATCTTCATAATAATCAAAACATGTAGAGTTTAAATCTCAACTCAATAACATGATTTTAACATCACAAAAGCTTGATTTCAACATGGAATCATAAAATCTCAAAAACCCCAATTGAGTCCATAAACTGTAATTTCTTTCTCATCAAAATTCTCATCTATAAAACATGTATTCCATGAATTATTGACATCAAAAGATAGAGCTTGAAGAGTAGAACAACATTGCAGTTGAAAATATTACCTGAAAATCGAGTTTCGAGGCTTGAATCGAGCTTGAAAAATTTTCTCCCTTTTTTTCTCCCCTTAGTTCGAAATATTTCAAGAAAGATGAACAATTTGGTTCATCTTTTACTTATTTAAATCCACATGTTAAAATTAAATTCATTTAAAATTCATTTAATTATCGAAATTACCAATTTGCCCTTTTAATCCAATAGCCAAGACTTAATCTTATAAAAAATCAATGGCCATGATTTAATCCAAGTTTAATTCACCTTCCAAAATTGCCCTCAATATTTCAAAATTGACATCCTTGTCAAATGACCAATTTGCCTTCCAACTAGTTTTTATTTACTAGTTTGTCATTCTTGTAAAAATTCAACTAAGTCTAGTTGAAATCCAACCAACTATAATAAAATATTTATAAAATACTTTTACTGCGATTTCACCTTTATCGAGCTACCAGATTTATTCCAAAAATTCCATATTTCCATATTCGGAAAATAAACACTATCATGTTATAAAAATTTCCTTTCCTAGAGTCTTAGCTGAATTTTCCTAATTCAGTCTACTATACTATTCAGATAATTATCGAAAATCTCCATAGAATAAAATTTCTCTTAGAAATCCTTTATCGATAATCCATTCGAATATTCTTTACCTTTACTGAGCCCAAAATATCGATTAGAAATACTTTTATGGGACCTTCCCGAAGGTCACCCATCCTAACATTTCCCTGTCCTGAGCACGCTTAACAATTTTATTCGATCCAAATTCAGTACCTTTACTGCATCTTAATTCTTAAAACCGATATCAAGGTACTTATTTCGATCCGATTCACTCTAATTACTTATTGGGGAAATTTACACTTTAGTCTCCAAACTTTTCCAAAGTTTATACTTTAACCCCAAAACTTTCAAAAATTACATTTTGGTCACTAGGTAAAATTTGAGATATTACATTTATTTTGCTAAAGAGTGATCTAATAAGATTATGAGTTTATCAGTTAAATATATTAAAAGAAACCTAAACATGTTGCACTAATTAAGAGATTTATTAAGAATACAATTAACTAGTCTTAATGATGAAATTAAGAATGTGACAATTTTAGGTTCTAGTGTTTTAATGTTAAAGGCATTAAGATAACAGTTTTATTAAACTTTTTATAACATTAAGATCTAATGCCTAATTAAGAGATTAAATTATGAAGATCTACTTATTAGATTTACAAAACCTAACCTAAAGGCCTAACCTTACTCAATTATGGAAGATGTTAAAGAGACTAAGACCTAAGGCTTTGCTCTAAAATTAACCTAAAAAGGAAATCAATGATTGTTAATAAAAATTCACATTAAAATTAAATAACATACAAAAATAAATAAATGGATAAATAAATAAAGTACAATAAAAATCAAAGAAACAACTTAACTAATTAAATACTAAAATGCAACCATAAATAACCGAGTGGACTAAATTGCATAAAAATAAAATTGCAGAGCTAAATTAAAACAAAAAAGGACTATAATGAAAGAATTGAAACCAAAAGAGCCGTGGTGCGAGATCTGTAGGAGTAAGGCGCAGGTCAGATATGGGTGCGGGCCGATCTTTGGGTCGATTTGCAGGTCGAGTATAAAGGCCAAAATGGGGAAACAAATTTTTTTACCTTCTTCAAACCAAATGGATCAAAACGGCGCTCCTCCGAATTCTTTGAAGTGTTCTTCCATATTTTTCATGAACATGAAGAACACCGCCCCCAAAACTCAAATTCTGATCCCAAGCCACCGTGCTCTGCCATGCCATTCGCCGTAGATCTTCCCCGATTGTTGCTTGCCAGTAACGGATATCTTCGGCTCTTATAAATTTACCTCCCAAACTTGAAGATAGCCAATAATTTGGCATTTTCCAACGACGATTCTCCTTCCAACGACCTTATTGGTAAACTCGCTCCCCCTTATTTTTTATTTGAAGTAGTAATAAAAAAGGAACATGATATAAAAATACCTAGAAACTTGATTGCCTTTTTGCTTTTTATTGCTCATAATTTCTATGTGTGTTCTTACAATTAATTGGTCTAGCTTTTATAGCAGATTACAGTAAAAAAGAACGGGAAAAATCTATTATTTCTTTCCCAATTATAGTGTGCAAGAAACTCTGATCCTTCAAACCTGAGAATGCTTAGAAAAAGTTATTTGCTTCTTCGTACTCAAGGAGAACAAACTGAACCCCACTCTTTCAAGCCTAAGGTAGTGTGCAAGAAACTCTGATCCTTCCAACCCGATGATACTGAGAAAAAGTGATTTCCTTCTTCGTACTTTAGGAGAACAAACCGAACCCCACTCTTTCAAACCTGAGGTAGTTTGCAAGAAACTTTGATCCTTCGAACCCAAGGATGTTGAGACAAAAAATGATTTTCTCCTTCACCCCACTCATTCAAACCCAAGGTAGTGTGCAAGAAACTCTGATCCTTCAAACCCGATGATGCTAAGCTGAAAAATGATTTGCTTCTTCGTACCCGAGGAGAACAAATTGAACCCCACTCCTTCAAGCCTGAGGTAGTGTGCGAGAAACTCTAATTCTTTGAACTCGAGAATGCTAACCTGAAAATCGAACCCCACTCCTTCAAACCTAATGTAGTGTGAAAAAACTCTAATTCTTCAAACCAGAGAATATTGACCTAAAAATCGAACCCCATTCCTTCAAACATGAGGTAGTGTGAAAAAAACTCTTATCCTCCGTGCTCGAGGATGCTGAGCTAAAAAATGATCTTTGATTTCGTACTTCTATCAAAATTAACAAATGTTATGATTGTAATGAGTTAGCATGGTCCTAGGGATGCCTAACTCATGAATGCATGACACATTTTATGGTGGGAAAAGTTTCCAATTTTTGGTTTATCTAATATTTGCATATTTGCTTGTTCAATTCAGTAACCTTGTACCCTTGATTGGAAAGACTTTTTTCTTAAATTCTTAAGCACTCTTTTAGCCTAGATCTCTGGCATTCTGATCGGTAATTAAGCAAGTCCACTATTGGACTATGCTGAATCATCATTGTAGTTGATGCATCAATATTGAGTGAAAGGCCTCGTTGAGCGGCCCTGAAACTCGAATGAAAACTCGGAGTCTCTCGACACCTCCTTCAATGTTTGTAAAATTGCTCTGATTGTCGTGGAAGAAAGATTAGCAATTGAGTAAGCAACTCTTTTTAGCAGCTTGTTGCCTTAAAATGATATCAAGCACATTCAATGCTTCTTGTGAGTTCTCATAATCTTGTCTAGAGCACTTCCGATTGCTTGTAGAGGAATCTTCGTAGCAAGGCTTATCTTCACCTTAAATGTCTTCGAAAGATATTGACATTTTAATCTCTTGCTCTCATACTTATTTTGTCTTCCTCCACATGTCCCACGTGCGAATTTCCTTTATGACATGATTAGAAGTAGAATAACGAACTGCATCATAGTTCATGTACCTTTAAACCATTTTTAGAGTTATGCACAAAAATCTTATGTTATATGAATTGAATTCAATGGTTCCCATTTTAGTACAAGATGTTTATATAGGTGAGAGAGATGTAAAAGCGAAAGAAAAATGGATGTTTCTGGAATGTATGCTCTATTAATAATGTGGCAAACATAGGAGTAAATACAAAAGAAAGGAAATCAAGTATCTAGATATCAAGGGCCAAAGCGTCCCGAGTCAATACACTGTAAGTTTTTTAAATGCAACCTTTATTGAAAAGATTTTTAACACAACAACGTGTGGAGATGTGAAGTCCTCCCAAAGTTCTAGGTTTCAGAGAGGGTCATTTGCTGTACGCCTAATTCCAAATAATTCATATTCGAGCCGCGCTTTACATTTTTTCAACTCGAATCTTCCTTTGGTTTCAAGATGCCCTTTGCAGATTTTGATCTTGAACCCTTCTTTTTTCTTTTCTTTTTTTAATCTAAAGCACCCTTGTGATTTTTTCACTTTTGGATTATTTTATTATTTTTCTCGACGCGCCTTTTCAAGTTTTGCACTTTGGCTCTTTTTTCCTTTTTTTCTCCTTTTTCTTTTGGGAGTAATATCGTTTAATCAAGTCTAAATTCACTGGATTTTAGAGTTCATCCTCGTCCACTCGGACAAGATCAATGCTCCTCTGAAAAAGGTTTTCATTACAATGTAGGGCCCCTCCTAATTAGGCGTCTATTTCCCACATGAATCTCTCTAGATCGATAGCATTTTACTCAACACTAAATCCCCCACTCGAAAGTCTCTCGGACAGACTTTTTTGTCGTGAGCTCGCATCATCCTCTTTTGATACATCTGGCCATAGTAGATTACCTTCAGTCTCTTTTCCTCAATCAAATTCAACTGGTCCTATCTTGCTTGGACCCATTTTGCCTCATCTAGTTTTGCTTCCATAAAAATAAAAAGTGATGGGATTTTGACCTTAATTGGTAACATGACCTCTATTCCATAAACTAATAAAAATAGTGTTTCCCCAGTAGACTTTTGTATGAAAGTTTGATAAGCATATAGGGCGAATGGTAGTTTTTCATGTCAATCCTTGTAAGTGTCAATCATCTTTGCGACTATCTTCTTGATGTTCTTGTTTGCTGCCTCCATTTCCCCATTCATTTTTGGTAGGTTACTGAGTTGTGATGTTTAATCTTGAATTTCTCACAAACCTCAGTCATCATTTTGTTGTTCAAGTTGGAGGCTTTGTTGGTGATGATTCTCTCGGGCAAACCATAACAACAAATGATCTATTTCTTGAGGAATTTATAGATTATTGATCTAGTGATGCTCGCATAAGAGGTTGCTTCAACCCATTTGGTGAATTAATCTATGGCCACCAGGATGAATCTATATTCGTTTGAAGCCTTAGGGTGAATTTTCCCAATTACATCCATGTCCCACATTGAAAAGGGCCAAAGAGCTGTCATGACGTGGATAGGTTATGGTGGCACATGTATTTTGTCAGCATAAATCTAACATTTATGGCATTTTGGAGCGTAACTAATTCAATCTCCTTCCATGGTGGACCAATAATATCCAAGGCGCATAATTTGTCTGGCCATGGTGAAACCACTAGGGCGTGTTCCACAAACTCCTTCATGAACGTCCTCTAATATCACTTGGGCTTCTTTGGCGCCCACACATCTTAATGAAAACTTAATCTTGACTCTTCTTGTATAAGATTTCCCCATCAAGTACGTATCTTGAGTCTATTCTACTAATTGTTCTTTAACTGTTCACGATTGCATGTTGCGGATACTCCTAAAATCTTATGTATTGCAAGATGTCATGGTACCACGAAATACCATATGCCTCTTCTTCTACATCATAACAGTGGACGGGAGAGTCAATGACTTGCATCTTGACCGAAATCATCTTAGAACCTTTGCTTACCTTGAACATCGCGACTAGCGTTGTAATACCCCAAATTTCACTAAGTTGATTAAGGGTCATTTAGTACTAAGATAATAGCTTAAAAACTAACTTAGTGACTAAAATGACAAAAATGCAAAAGTTAGGATTTCTTTAATTATGGGGTTTGGAAAGGAAATTTCTAAGGTTTAAAGGTCTCATATGATAGATAGTGAATTGAATAAGGTATTCTTAAATTTTGGTTGATTTCCAAGGAAAATTAGAATGGGAATTGAAGTTTAAAAAGGTAGTGACCAAAATGTAAATCTTGAAAATTTTATGGCTAAAGTATAAACTTTGGAAAAGTTTGGGGACTAAAGTTGTAATTTCCCAAAAGTTAAGGGTTTTTATTTCATAAATAAACAGATCACCTAAGGGCGTGAATCGAATGCAGAATTATTGGTTCGATCTGGTACTTCGATTATTGGAAAAATCGCAGTTAAAGTTTAAGTGAAATTCGGATACCCGGATCGAACTGGAAAATTTTAAAATTTTTCCATATGATAGAAAAGGTTATAAAAGTCATTTCCATGTGTTGGAAATATTTTTAGTTTGATTCAAGATGAATCCTACAGTTTGTTTCTGAGTAAAAGATTATTTATCGGTATATTGGATCGAATGGAAATTTTGGAGACTAATCCAAAAGCTATGGAAAAGTCACAAAATGCTATTTTAAGAATATTTTGTTATGGTTGATTGAATTCTAACTAGATTTAGTTAGATTGTAATGGAATGACAATTTTGGAATAAACTAGTAAATAAAAACTAGTTGGAGGGCAAATTGGTCTTTTGGCAAGGATGGAAATTTTGAAATATTTGAAAGTTAAAAAGGGCAATTTTGGAAGAAGAGAATTTAAGATTAAATCTTGGTCCTTGATTGATGATAAAATCAATCTCAACCGTTGGATAAAAGGGCAATTTGGTAATTTCACTATTTGAATGAATTTTAAATTCATTTTTAAGATACATGTGGCATAAATTGGAGGAAATAAATGTAAATGGTCAAAAATATGAATAAAATTCATCTTGAATTTCTAATTTGAAGGGAGGAAGAAAGAAAAAAAATGGAGAAAATTTTCCAAGTTCGATTCAAGCCCCGAAACTTAATTTTTAGGTAATCTTTTCAACTACAAAGTTGTTCTTCTCTTCAAGATCTATCTTTTGACGTCAATAATTCATGGAATCCATGCTTGATTGATGAGAATTTACATGAGAAATAAATTAGGGTTTATAGATCAAATTGGGGCTTTTGAGATTCCATGATTCCATGATTGAATTCATTGAGGAGTACACTCATGCATGGTTTGAGTATACAGACATATTACGGGTGCTAAGCACTTCGGTGTAATTTCATAAAAACTAAATGAGGGATATATTGTATACTCTAGTAAGTATACAAATGCACTTCGGTGCTAAGCACTCCCGATAGAGTGCAAATAATACACATACTCAAGAAAGGTTGGGAATGGGGGGATGACTCGTGTACATAGAATCTCTTAATTCGATACCTTGGGCTAAATAAATTGAAAAGAATATAAAAGAAACATGAAGATAAGCTTGAAAGCTTGCAGATAGAAATGGAAAAAGGTATTGGTAAGCATTGAAAGCTTACAGATGGAAATGGGAACGGTATTGGTAAGATCGAATCTTATCACTTTGATATACATATTTATTTATGATAACGAGCATGTAATGGTAAGGTGATCATATGCATTGTTAATCATTAATATTGATATTATGACAATTGCACTTGAATTTGAATTATTGCCTCACTAAGTTGGAGTAAGGAGCATAAACGAACATCATCAATCAATAACAGTAACAAGCATCAGTAAGATATCTTTTGACACTGTTTGATATTTACTAGTTGGCATGTATATTAAAATGATATGCCTACTCTGATAGAATTTGTATTTTATTTGGTATCTGGATGAATTTTAAATCAGGCAGTTTTTAGATAGTTTTACTAATTATATAAAGAAAAATTAAATTGATAAGTTGCTGCCTAATAATAAACTCGATTTGATGATGAAAATATTATGTTTAAACTTTACGTGATTAACTAGATTTACAATTAAAAAACTAAATATATTGTAATATTTTTAAAGAAATAAAATTTTACCGAATTACAAATGTAGAGGGTTTTACGAATGTTTTGTGATACCTCTGACTTGTATTCAGTGATGGATACGGGAAAGGGGTGTTACAAGTGTGGTGAGGGCATCAGCCATCTGATTATCTTCTCTAAGGAGGTATTTGAAAGTGATCTCATCGAACTTCTTAATTAATTCGAAGAACAATTTATGATATTCGACTAGCTTTGTATCTTTCATCTCCGTTCTCCTCAGATCTGATAAATGAAAAGTGAGGCATCCCCGAAGACTCTTAAAAATTTTATTTTGTTATTAATCCCCGCTTATAGTCCCTTGATATAAGCCTCATATTCTGATATGTTGTTGGTGCAGAAAAATTCTAACATACTGGTGAAAGGGTAATAGTTACCTTCTGACGAAACTAAGATTGCCCCAATGCCATTTCCCAAAGCATTTGAAACATTGTCAAAGTTCAAAACACATGATTTAGTTGGGCCATTATCCTCCTCAGTTGAGATACACATTAGATCTTCATCGGGGAAGTTAAAATTGATGGCCTTGTAGTCATCAAAGGCGTGGCTTGCCAAGAAGTATGCTATGCCACTTCTTTTCACTATTTTTTAGGTATAAAACTAGATTTTGAATTCTAAGAGCAATATTTTCCAATGGGCCAACCTTCTCGACAAGGCTAGTGCTTTTATCATAAACTTTAGCGGTCGAGCTTTGATATTAACCACGTTGTGTGGTACAACATGTATTGTCTGAGTTTCTTAGTCGCCCATGCCAAAGCATATCACAACTTTTCAATTGACGAGTACCTTGTTTCACAATTGGTGAACTTGAATAACAATTGGTGAACTTTATACTCAAGTAATATATTGCCTTTTCCTTTCTTCTAGTCTCTTCATGTTGCCAGTACGCAGCCCATTGAATTTTTGTACACAGTCAGGTATAGTATTAAATGTCTACCCGAAACATGTGGTACCAACACGAAAGGGTTTGGCAAGTGCCTTTTAATTTTATCTAGGGTCGTCTGGCATTCTTTGTTCCATACTCCCAGATTGTTCTTTCTGGCCTTGAACCTTCTTTTCCGTGTAAGGTGGAGGAAGTTCTTGGATTGCCTTAACCTTATTTGGTTCGATCTCTATCCCTCTCTTGCTCACAAAAACCCCAAAGCTTTCTAGATGTAACCCCAAAAGTATATTTGGTTGGGTTAAATTTCAACTGGAATTTCCTCAACCTCTAGAAAAGCTTCTTTAAGTTCACCACGTATTCTTCTTACGTTTGAGATTTAGCAATCATGTTGTCCATGTATACTTCAATCTCTTTATGCATCATGTCGTGGAACAAAGTCACCATGACCCTTTGGTAAGTTACCCCAGCGTTCCTCAAACCAAAAGGCATTACCTTGTAGCAGAAGGTTCCCACAACATTACAAACGTGGTTTTCTCCAAATTTTCTAGACATATTTTTCTCTGATTTTCCTAGAAAAACCATCCATGAAAGAGAACAGGGAATGGCTAGCTATGTTGTCTACCAAAGTATCAATATGTGGCAGCAGAAAATTATCTTTAGGGATTGTCCTATTGAGGTCTCTATAATTGAAGCACATACGTACTTTCTCGTCTTTCTTCGGGACAGGGATAATGTTGTCCACCCATTCAGGATACTTGCTCACTTGTAGAAATCCGACATCAAACTATTTTTCCACTTCGTCTCTTATTTTCAAAAGCATCTCAGGTCTCAACCTTTGTAGTTTCTGCTGTACGGGCTTGCACTTTGACTTAATGGACAGCCTATGGATTATGATGTCAGTATCTACACGAATATCTTGATACGACCAGGCAAACACATCTCTGTACTCTTGCAAAAAATTTATCAGACTTCGTCCTGTATCCGCTGTAATGGTGGTTCTGATCTTTACCTCACATTTTTTCTTTAGTTTCGAGATTCAAAATTTCGAACTATTCTTTGTAGGGGAGAATCCGTTTCTCTTCATTTTCCACCAGCCTGAGTAGATTGTTAGGTAAATCACACTCTACCTCATCATCGTAGTCCCCAACCTCTTCTAGACACAGGGTTGTTTGAAATCAAATTGTAGGTTGGACTCAAGGTCGCTTATGCCATTGATATCTGGAATCCTGACAAGAAAAGGATCGAAAATATATACAACGGTATTAGGAAAACAAATTAATGAATAAAGTGGTTTATTTATCTGTTCATTTTTTGTTTATTCGTGTATTGAGTTTTATTTATGAATGCAAATTTGTCACACAAAATTTACTGAAAAATGCATCTTTTATTAAAATGGGAAACTAAATGGTTTATTAGAAGCCCTTTACAAAAGATCCCCTACTATCTTCGGGCTAAGACAGATGGTTCATTTTGAGAATTACTCTGAGTATGATTTAAAATCTGAAAGAAGTTCTTATGCAGTCCAGTTATTAAGCTCAACACATGGGAAGATCATAGACAGACATCCACCCTCTTTGAATTCATCTAGCACGAAATTGATGCTCAAATTCTCGAAGATCTCAACAATGTCATCCTCTTCCTTCTTCTTATCAAACCTTGTCATATCGAGATTCATAAATCTACCCGACATAAAGGTGTGATTAAGGGGTAGAAATGTTATTGGATCCCGCGCAATCTCCTCCCCATTCAGCCTCACCTTCATTATTTCTTGGTTCTTCCTCATTGTTACTTTTCTTTGTAGAGTGTTAGGCTTGAACCCTAGCCCAAATCGGCCTTTCTTTTTAATAACAATTATCAGGTGTAACCTCCCCTGAAGTTGCTTGCCAAAGACTTTTCTAATTTCGGCACCCCTACCAGGGGTCTCCTTCACTTGCATCTTGACACACTTGGACAGTCCTAGTTTACGGATTTTGCAGCGTAGATGGAACTGCACCTGCCGAGTGGATCCAAGGACAACCAAGAAGGAAACTATAGGTGGGCTTGATGTCCATTACCACAAAATCTACATCAAAGGTGGATGGCCCAATTTGCATTGGTATTTCTATCTTTCCCAACTCATCTTGTAATACCCCAAATTATGGCCTAGTGAAATGTTAACATTTATACGTTACGGATACCATAATTTAAATTGTAAGTTTTAGGTTATAAAAGGATTAAGGACCGAATTGTTGAGTTGGAAAGTATGATGGCTAGTTAAGGAATGATAAAAATAAATATCAATTTGAAAAGAAAGAAATTTAAGTGATTAAATGTTAAGGACTTAAAAGAAACCATGATAAGAGTCATAGGTTGCATGCAAAATTCTCAATTAATGAAGGGTATGGAAATGTGTCATACAATTAGAATGTACGTGTAAGGGGGAGGAGTTGAAACCGGTGAATTGGAACCAAAATCATGCAAAGATTTCATCTTCTTCTTCCTTCTCCATTGAACCGAAACAAATTAGAGAAAGAGAGTTAGTGAGAGAATCTTAAGAATTCTTCACCTTGATGCATTGGTCTGATCCAATTAGACTCAGGAGGAAGGTGAAAACAATTTACTTTCCATTTTCTTGTTCTAGACTGAAATTGAAGGGTTGATGGTTGTTTTTCTTGTTTGATTTGAATTATGTATGGATAAATTAATTGAGGAGTTAAATTGTGCTAGATTATTAAGATATTATTTTGGCTAATTGGTGGAATATGGTGAATTGTGTGTGTACAACCACGTGATTATGTTTGAATTAAATGGATATGTACTTGTAATCTTGTAATTAGGTAATTGATATTTGTTTTCTATGAAATTGTAGTGAATGGATTGAGTTACACAATCGAATTAAATCTTGAAATTTGATAAGCTCTATTGAAATTAAGTCATGTTCATGATAGATTGAGAATTCAAATCTTGGACTACGTTGACTGGAATTGTTGTTTAGAGGTTGCTGGAAAATTAGGTACAAAATTGGTATGATTTGAATGTAACATGGAATGAAACTGTTTTGATCATATTGTTAGTTGAAATGTGTAAACTTGCCCGATTATATAAAATGCCATGTCTTTAAACAAAAACCGTACTAATTGGTAAATAGTTAAAATACAAGACTTATATGGTTAGAAGGACAATTAAGTTAGCTTTACAAAGGTGTAAACCAATTGAAATTCTGACGTACGGAATGAAAGTTATGCATGTTTTAGTAAGTAATGCACAAGCTGCCCGGCAGGCAGCAGCAACCTTGATGTTTTGAAATAAATGTTGAATGAATTATGTATTGTTGCCTTGTTTTGAATAAATGAATGTGCTTGTCTTGACCGTGATTCACTTGTATGAAATGTTAGAACGAGAAGGGAACATTGGAGAAGAGTCTAAGGAGGAGCATTCGAAAGCTAGAAACAAAGGAGTTTGGATCCAAGACTAGCTAAGCTTGGAGTATTGTGAGTGTAGTTTACAATAGGGTTAGGAATTAGGTCCTAACCAAATGTACATGATTATCTTCTTGCCATTGACATGCCATGTTAATGATCTAAATTTTAACTTGAATATGAATAAAAGGGAAGAATGGACTAAGCTAAAATTTTGAATAAGTAATAGCATGCAAAATTGAGAAATTAATTAGAAAGAAAAGTGAAAACAAATGTATGCTTCCATGCCTTGGATATGACTTGTTATAATGTTTGCTTGATATTGCTCCTTGATACAAATACTTGAGCCTTGATGCCTTGACCTTGATCCATTCAAATGAATGCTTAATGTATCTTTATGATTTGAATACTTGTTAACATGATATAAATCATGAATTTAAGATCTTGCTTGATGCCTAAGAAATGACATATGTTAATTTCTTGCTTGAATGACAATATTGACTTGCAAAGTGTCGAGATAAGGCTTATTTGGCCTAAGGGCTGTATATACATGTATGATCTTGTAATGTATCACTTGAATTGATCCTTGAATAAGCTATTGCTTGACTTGAACATGAAATCCTTGAATAAGTGATTCATAATTGAACAAAGCCTTGGTTGTTAGTGGTCATAGGTAGAAGGGCATGCCTTAGAGTCTAGAGCTCATTGTGTTAGGGTGGACTACGGTCCAGGGCTAAGGCCCCTAACTGGCGACAGACAGAGGGTACATATGTATGGTCTTTGGCGATAGTAGGAGGGCTGACCAGTGCTGCGGTACATCTTGTGGTGACAGTTGGTTGGAGACTCAATTACCTGGACAACTAAATACCAAGGGCATAAACTAAAGGAATCAAAAAAGAAATAATTAAAGATAAAGCTTATTGATACAATGAATCACTTGATGCAATGAAATTCTTGATACATTGAATTGCTTGACACTTGAATTACATGATACTTGATTTAAGAGTAAAGCCTACTTGATAATTGAACTACATGATACTTGAGTCTATTGATACTTGTTTTGCTTGTTAATTGAACTACATGATACTTGAGTTTCTTGATACTTGATTTGTTTGATACGTGAAATACATGACACTTGAAGTTTCTTAATACTTGAAATTTCTAATGCTTAATTTTCTTGCTACTTGAATTGCTACTTGAATGTCTTGCTTGAATGGACATGTTACAAAAATTGAATGATAAGTATATATATAAATTTTAGTTCGATTTCTACAAACCTTGACTAGGCTCAAACTTGGTTAATTGATTTATGTCTTATAAATTGGTTAGAACTAGTACTACCTCCTTAAGTACATTTTTGTACTTATCACTCTCGTTTCCACTCTTCCCAAACTACAGTTAGTTGATTCGAAGCATTCTCCTGATTTTGAAGCTTCTTTCTTGTGCCCGAAGCAAAGTACAAGCCAAGTTAGAGTATGGATTGACACCTATACTTGTAATGCTCCTAGTTGGTGGCACCTAGTCTTGTATATAGTTGAACTAGGTCATGCATTTTGCTACTTGAATGTTCGTATATATGTATATATGTCTTGAATGGCCTTTCATGCTATGATATTGGTTGATAATGTAAATGAATTAAAATTCTATGTAATGGAGATGTATTTAGCTGGGCATATGGATAAATATATATAGTGTATCATTCAAATGTCTTGAGATGAGATTGTCTTGTGTGAACATATCATTTCATAAGTGCTTTTATATGCCGAATGGTAAGATAGCATTTGGCTTGCTTGGAAATCAAGGGACGTTCAAATGATAATGTCTAGCATATTATGTATATAATGTCACATATGTCAAGTTAATGAACAATAGAATGAAATGGAAACATGATTGCTCTTAGGATATTCGAATGATAGTTGTAAGATGATATTAACCGTGATTGATCAATTGTTTGGAAACTTATTATGTCTTGAATGATGACCTATAATGTATGTAAATGAGACTGCTTACATGTTAAGTAATGTATGTTTGGTTACTTGCTAGTTAAGTAACTCATCTAATAGGAACGAGTTAGCCTATTCTTTCCTCGTTTTGCTTGTATTGTTCATTGGTAACGCTCCTAAACCGGTTTGCTGCCTACCCGGGTAGAGGGTGTTACATTTTATTTGTAATCAGAGCTTTTTAGTTGGTTCTAGGACTGAACTGGGCTCTCTTGCATCATATAGGATACTTGTGCCACCTAGGAGACTTGTATTGTATAGCTTGTGTCTTTGCTTAACTAAACCAAATTCCTTATTATTCTCTTTAAACGTAGAATGTCTGAAACAAGGCTCGCTCAGGATGATGAAAGTCTCGTAGGCTCCTCAAATGAAGAGGATAGTGTGAGGATGGAGCAGAATCCTCCACAGCAACAAGCTAAACCTAGAGCACAAGCTCAAGCTACTGCTCAACAGGAAGCTCCTGCTATAAATCCTGTGTAGCAGGAATGTCTCTTGAGCAGAAAGAGATGTTCGATCATCTTGTAACTACCTTGAAACGAAACCATTCTATTCCTCCTCCGGTTCCTACTCCAACTAGAGCCCATATTGACAAACTGGCTCAACATTGGGCTTATACCTTCACCGGTACTGATGAAGCTAATCCCGAAATAGCTGAGATTGCCACTACTCGAATCCTGACCAAACAACTGCCCTGTTCTGATGAACATAAACTCAAATGTGCATAGCCCTGTTGGCAGACGAAGCTTTGAGCTGGTGGGAAACCACTACCCTGACTGCTCCTGCTGAAGCTGTAACTTGGAAATTCTTCCTCGATGAATTTAAGAAGAAATACATCAGTGAACAATACTCGGCCGAGCGTTGGAAGCATTTTTTGTACCTCAAGCAATGTGGCTGACCTATTGAACAATACATGAGTGACTTTTACAAGTATTGCAAATACAGGTCGGAATACATCAAGACTGATGCTGACAAGTGTAGGATGTTTATTGATGGATTGAATGATGAATTAAGTCCAATATTCACTGCCCTGGGTATCACTGACTTCCAAAATCTGGTGAACCGGGCCATTGCAACTGAGGCAAAGATGAAAGCCTCTAAGAACCGTAATAGTGGAAACTTCTGGAAAGACAAGCGATCAAGGAATGATGACAAGTCCCACTGGTAGTCAAAGAAGTCCAAATATTCTAAGGGTCACTCTTCGAATTACACCCCTACTTAGAAAAGCAACTTCATATCGAGACCCCAATCAGTATCCAAGCCTTCAGCCTCGATCATCTCTATTGATAGTACGAGGAATTTCAGTAAAGCTATTCAGTATCCTACTTGCAAGTTTTGTCAAAAACACCATACCGGCCAGTGTAGAACTCAGCAGAACCTATGTTACTTATGTGAAGCCTCCGATCACTATATCAGGGATTGTTCTTAGAATCCTAACAAGGTTCCGAATCGAAATCCTGCAAATGTTAGCTCAACTCCTTTCATTCGAAACAAAGGTCCCAGACAAGCTCAGTCTGGAAATCAAGGGAAAGGTAAAGGACAACATTCGAATGCCCCTACTCACCAAGAATCTCGAGCTCTTCCTTGAATCTATCAAATCCGAGGAAAAGAAGATGAAGAATCACCCGATGTTATAGTAGGTACCGTTGAATTAAATTCGACTTCTGTTTATGCTTTAATCGACTCGAGATCCACTCAATCTTTTGTATGCTCAACCTTGATTGAAAATTTGAACTTAAAGCCTGAAATTGTAAAACAAAGCCTTGTAGTTTCGAACCCTATAGGGGGAATTACAAACATAAGCCTTATCTGTAGAAATTATCCCCTATTCATTCAAAATGTACCCTTTATTGTTGATCTATATGTACTACCAACTTGTGAGTTTGATCTAGTACTGGGATTAGATTGGTTAAGCAAGAATGAAGCCTGGGTAGATTGCCTAAATAAGAGACTTTAACCCTGGAGTTTAGGAAAGGAATCAATCCTTCTAATTGACAAGAAACCGACCTCAGTTTTTGCTACTATGGTCTTACAAGATAAACTTGAATTCGGTTTACCTAGTGTGCCTATTGTATCTGAATATCTCGATGTTTTTCCCGAGGAACTCCCAGGTCTTCCTCTAACCAATGAACTAAAGTTCGGGATCGATGTCCAACCAGAACAACTTCGGTGTCCATCACACCTTATCGAATGACACCTGTTGAGTTGAAAGAACTCAAGAAGCAGCTCGAAGAGCTACAAGACAAGGGTTTCATTAGGCCTAGCTCGTCTCCTTGGGGTGCTCCAGTCTTGTTCGTGAAGAAGAAAGATGGGACTTTGAGACTCTGAGACTCTGTATTGGCTACAGACAATTGAACAAGCTTACTATCAAGAATCGATATCCTCTTCCTAGGATTGAAGATCTTTTCGATCAACTCAAAGATGCTGCAGTATTCTCAAAGATCGATCTTCAATCGGGATACTACCAAATGAGGGTAAAAGAAGAAGATGTACCCAAGACAACCTTTCATACTCGATATGGCCATTTTGAATTCCTTGTAATGCCATTCGAATTAACGAATGCTCCAGCTGCTTTTATGGATCTCATGAACTGTGTATTCAAGTCCTATCTTGACAATTTCTTAGTAGTCTTCATTGATGAAAATCTAGTGTATTCTCGGAATAAGGAAGAACATTACGAACACCTTCGAATTGTATTGCAAACTCTCCGAGAACGCCAATTGTTTGTTAAGTTCCCAAAATGTGAATTTTGGCTATCGAAAGTGTCGTTTCTTGGACATGTTATCTCGGCAGAAGGGATTAAAGTAGATCAAAGGAAAATTCAATCCATCCTGGATTGGAGACCTCCGAGGAATGTTGGTGGGGTCAGAAGCTTTCTCGATTTTGTCAGGTATTATCGATGTTTTATCAAAGGATTCTCATCCATTTCCATAAGTTTGACTAAGTTAACTCGCAAAGATACACCCTTTGTTTGGTCGGAGAACCAACAACGAAGCTTCGATCAACTTAAACAAGCCCCGACTCATGCTCCGGTTCTCATCCAACCAGTATCGGTCAAGGAGTACACAGTTTACAGTGATGCATCTCATTTGGGACTAGGATGTGTACTAATGCAAGATGGAAACGTGGTAGCTTAAGCTTCAAGGTAATTAAAACCACACGAGTCAAACTACCCTACTCACGATCTAGAATTGGCAGCTATCGTGTTTGCATTCAAAGTCTGGAGACATTACTTGTACGGGAAGAAATGTAACTTGTTCACAGACCACAAGAGCCTCAAATAGCTCCTAACTCAGAAAGACTTGAACTTGAGGCAAAGGAGATGGCTAGAGCTACTTAAAGATTATGATTTGGTTATCAACTACCATCTAGGGAAAGCAAACATGGTCGTTGATGCCCTTAGTCGTAGACCATACTCAGGTAAACCCTTAAATCTAAATCCTAGAATAATCTATTCGAATTAGACCTTTCTTGACTTACAAGTAACTATTAAAAAATCTTCCTTAATAACCTTTTCCATTCGTTTATAGCTTCATTGGCTATCAATGCTCATTTATGTTTATCCAAAGGACAAAAATTCTTATCTAAACTTCAAGTTCAATCTAGTCTAATCTCGAGAATCAAAGAACTCCAACAAATTAATCCAGATCTTTAGAAGATCATGTCCAAGCTAGACTTTGAGTCTAATTCTGACTTTTCCCTCAAGTCGAATGGACTCCTCTATTTCAAGGATAAAGTATGTGTTTCTAACAACGAAGATCTAAGACATGAGATGTTACAAGAAGCTCACCAAAGCCTTTTCTCGATTCACCCTGGATCGGTTAAGATGTACAAGGACCTAAAGCCACTATATTGGTGGCCAGACATTAAATCGGCTATCATAGGCTTTGTTTCAAAGTGCTTAACTTGTCAGAAGGTCAAAGCCAAACATCAAGTCCCTACCGGATTAGTCCAACCAATCGATTTCCCTCAGTGGAAATGGGATCGAATTACAATGGACTTTGTTACTGGTCTTCCTTCCACTCCAAGAAAGAATGATGTTGTATGGGTGATTGCCGATATATTCACAAAGTCTACTCATTTCATCCATGTTCGAATGAACATGAGCTTGGAAACCTTAGCCGAGCTATACATCCATGAAGTGATTCGATTACACGGTGTACCTACAGCTATAATCTCCGATAGAGATCCTAGATTTGCTTCTCGATTCTAGAAATCATTGCAAAAAACCCTTGGAACCAAAGTGCATTTGAGCACAGCTTTCCATCCACAAAGTGATGGCCAATCTGAAATAATCATACCAGTACTTGAAGACATGCTACGTGCTTGTGTTATAGATTTCAGAAAGAACTGGGAGAAATCTCTACCCCTAGTAGAGTTTGCTTACAACAATAGCTACCAGACATCTATCCAGATGGCTCCCTTCAAAGCTGTATACGGAAGGAAATGTAGAACTCCCATGTGCTGGTCTGAATTGGGAGAAAACAAAGTATTGAGACCTCAATTACTCAGAGAAACCGAAGAACAAGTGAAAATCATACATGATCGATTGAAGAAAGCATTTGATAGACAGAAAGCCTATGCATACTTGAAAATGAGAGACATCCAATACAATGTTGGAGACAAAGTCTTCCTGAAAGTGTCCCCTTGGAAGAAAGTCTTTCGATTTGGAAGAAAAGGGAAACTCAGTCCCTGATTCATTGGACCATTTGAAATCATTGGAAGGATAGGACCAGTGGCCTATCAATTAGCTCTTCCCCTTGAGTTTGACAAGATTCGCAATGTCTTTCAAGTATCTATGCTTCGAAAATATCGATCTAACACATCCCATGTTCTTGAACCTAAAGAAGTCGAATTGAATCCTGACCTATCATATGAAGAAGAGCCAATACGAATACTTGACAAAGAAGTTAGAAGACTTCGAAACAAGAATGTTCCCTTGGTGAAAGTGTTATGGAGAAATCATAAAATAGAAGAGGCAACTTGGGAATCTGAAGAAATCATAAGGAAGCAATATCCTCACCTATTCAATTTAGGTAAATTTGAGGGCAAATTTATTTTAAGGGGGAGAATTGTAATACCCCAAATTATGGCCTAGTGAAATGTTAACATTTATACGTTACAAATACCATAATTTAAATTGTAGGTTTTAGGTTATAAAAGGATTAAGGACCAAATTGTTGAGTTGGAAAGTATGATGGCTAGTTAAGGAATGATAAAAATAAATATCAATTTGAAAAGAAAGAAATTTAAGTGATCAAATGTTAAGGACCTAAAAGAAACCATGATAAGAGTCATAGGTTGCATGCAAAATTCTCAATTAATGAAGGGTATGAAAATATGTCATGCAATTAGAATGCACGTGTAAGGGGGGAGAAGTTGAAACAAGTGAATTGGAACCAAAATCATGCAAAGATTTCATTTTCTTCTTCCTTCTCCATTGAACTGAAACAAATTAGAGAAAGAGAGTTAGTGAGAGAATCTTAAGAATTCTTCACCTTGATGCATTGGTGTGATCCAATTAGACTCGGGAGGAAGGTGAAAACAAATTCCTTTCCATTTTCTTGTTCTAGACTGAAATTGAAAGGTTGATGGTTGTTTTTCTTATTTGATTTGAATTGTGTATGGATAAATTAATTGAGGAGTTAAATTGTGCTAGATTATTAAGATGTTATTTTGGCTAATTGGTGGAATATGGTGATTTGTGTGTGTACAACCATGTGATTATGTTTGAATTAAATGGATATGTACTTGTAATCTTGTAATTAGGTAATTGATATTTGTTTTCTATGAAATTGTAGTGAATGGATTGAGTTAGATAATCGAATTGAATCTTGAAATTTGATAAGCTCTGTTGAAATTAAGTCATGTTCATGATAGATTGAGAATTCAAATCTTAGACTACCTTGAGTGGAATTGTTGTTTAGAGGTTGCTGGAAAATTAGGTACAAAATTGGTATGATTTGAATGTAACATGGAATGAAACTATTTTGATCATATTGTTAGTTGAAATGTGTAAACTTGCTTGATTATATAAAATGCCCTGTCTTTAAACAAAAAAACTGTACTAATTGGTAAATAATTAAAATACAAGACTTATATGGTTAGAAGGACAATTAAGTTAGCTTTACAACGGTGTAAACCAATTGAAATTCTGACGTACGAAATGAAAGTTATGCATGTTTTAGTAAGTAATGCACAAGCTGCCAGGCAGCAGCAACCATGATGTTTTGAAATAAATGTTGAATGAATTGTGTATTGTTTCCTTGTTTTGAATAAATGAATGTGCTTGTCTTGACCATGATTCAATTGTATGAAATGTTAGAACGAGAAGGGAACATTGGAGAAGAGTCTAAGGAGGAGCATTCGAAAGCTAGAAACAAAGGAGTCTGGATCCAAGACTAGCTAAGCTTGGAATATTGTGAGTGTACTTTACAATATGGTTAGGACTTAGGTCTTAACCAAATGTGCATGATTATCTTCTTGCCATTTATATGCCATGTTAATGATCTAAATTTTAACTTGAATATGAATAAAAGTGAAGAATGGAAGCATGCAAAATTGAGAAATTAATTAGAAAGAAAAGTGAAAACAAATGTATGCTTCCATGCCTTGGATATGACTTGTTATAATGTTTGCTTGATATTGCTCGTTGAGACAAATACTTGAGCCTTGATGCCTTGACCTTGATCTATTCGAATGAATGCTTAATGTATCTCTATGATTCGAATACTTGTTAACATGATATAAATCATGAATTTAAGATCTTGCTTGATGCCTAAGAAATGGCATATGTTAATTGCTTGCTTGAATGACAAGATTGACTTGCAAAGTGTCAAGCTAAGGCTCATTTGGCCTAAGGGCTGTATATACATGTATGATCTTGTAATGTATCACTTGAATTGATCCTTGAATAAGCTATTGCTTGACTTGAACATGAAATCCTTGAATAAATGATTCATAATTGAACAAAGCCTTGGTTGTTAGTGGTCATAGGTAGAAGGGCATGCCTTAGAGTCTAGAGCTCATTGTGTCAGGGTGGACTACGGTCATGGGCTAAGGCCCCTAATTGGCGATAGATGGAGGGTACGTATGTTTGGTCTTTGGCGATAGTAGGAGGGTTGACCAATGCTATGGCACATTTTGTGGCGACAGTTGGTTGGAGACTTGATTACCTGGACAACTAAATACCAAGGGCATAAACTAAAGGAATCAAATAAGAAATAATTAAAGATAAAGCTTATTGATACAATGAATTACTTGATGCAATGAAATTCTTGATACATTGAATTGCTTGACACTTGAATTACATGATACTTGATTTAAGAGTAAAGCCTACTTGATAATTGAACTACATGATACTTGAAGTTTCTTAATACTTGAAATTACTAATGCAGTATTTTCTTGCTACTTGAATGTCTTGCTTGAATGGATATGTTACAAAAATTGAATGATAAGTATATATATAAATTTTAGTTCGATTTCTACAAACCTTGACTAGGCTCAAACTTGGTTAATTGATTTATGTCGTATAAATTGGTTAGAACTAGTACTACCTCACTAAGTACATTTTTGTACTTATCACTATCGTTTCCACTCTTCCCAAACTACAGGTTAGTTGATTCGAAGCATTCTCCTGATTTTGAAGCTTCTTTCTTGCGCCCAAAGCAAAGTACAAGCCAAGTTAGAGTATGGATCCATACCTATACTTGTAATGCTCCTAGTTGGTGGCACCTAGTCTTGTATATAGTTGAACTAGGTCATGCATTTTGCTACTTGAATGTTTATATATATGTATATATGTCTTGAATGGCCTTCTATGCTATGGTCTTGGTTGATAATGTAAATGAATTAAAATTCTATGTAACGGAGATGTATTTAGCTACGCATATGGATAAATATATATAGTGTATCATTCGAATGTCTTGAGATGAGATTGTCTTGTGTGAACATATCATTTCATAAGTGCTTTTTTATGCCGAATGGTAAGATGGCATTTGGCTTGCTTGGAAATCAAGGTACGTTCAAATGATCATGTCTAGCATATTATGTATGTAATATCACATATGTCAAGTTAATGAACAATGAAATGAAATGGAAACATGATTGCTCTTAGGATATTCGAATGATAGTTGTAAGATGATATTAACCTTGATTTATCAATTGTTTGGAAACCTATTATGTCTTGAATGATGACCTATAATGTATGTAAATGAGATTGCTTACATGTTAAGTAATGTATGTTTGGTTACTTGCTAGTTAAGTTACTCATCTAATAGGGATGAGTTAGCCTATTCTTGCCTCGTTTTGCTTGTATTATTCATTGGTAACGCTCCCGAACCGGTTTGCTGCCAACCCAGGTAGGGGTGTTACACATCTCTTTGAGTCCCACTAAAGGCTTTCATAGTGTTCTCATATGCTTTCATGTGGGAGCTATCGATTGGAAACTTCCTCAATGTTGTAATGGGTAGGATGTTCAAAATTGAACCATTATCGATGAGGACCTCTGATAGTATGTGTCTTTTGCAGCGAGTGGAAATGTGAAGGGCTTTGTATGAACCTCTTCCTCCTTTTAGAATTTCTTCATTATTAAAGGAGATGAAGCTATCCAAAATGATATTTTTGACTAACCTATCCACCTTGTCGATCGTTATTTATTTCAATGCGAATGTCTGGTTGAGAATTCCGAGTAAGGTGTCATGGTGCCCTTCGGAACTCAACAACAGTGAAAGCATAGAGATTTGTGTTGGGAGTTTGTGGAGCTACTCCACCATGTTATACTCGTTGTGCTTGAGGGTTTTTAAGAATTCTTGTACCTCTAACTCTTTCACGAGCTCATGATACTCAGGGGTTGCTTTTTGTAAAAAAATTTCTCTGGGCCATCGGTTATGGCCTTCTTCCTTTGGACCGCATCTTTATCTTCAGCCATCTGTGGGGAATAACACTTTCGACTCCTCGTAAAGTGGCCCACCTCATTAACAGATTCTTCTATTGGCTCATCTTTGCTTGCTATCTTTATAAAGAAAATGGGGCAGTGCCTTTATCATCAGCCTGGGGACTGAATTCCTGGATGATTCATCAACTCTTGCGTCACGCACATGTTTCTTTTCAAATAACTCAAGTTCTCTATTATCCATCTTTGTTTGGGCCAGGTATCTAAACTCTAGACAAAGCTGAATCTCGTGTCATTCTTCTCCATGGTATTCACAACAAGGCCTATCTTCATGTTCCACGGCCTTGGCATTCCTAATTATCATTCTGGCCTCTACCATGTCCATCCATACCCACTTCAATGGGTCTTTCATTTCTGACACATGTTTTTTAAATAACTTGCTATCTTCTTCAATTAGTACGTTTACCCCCACATTTTGATGATTTAGCAGTGAATTCCTATTCACTTCAGGTGTATCGAATGATAGCATGCCTACTTTCTGTAAATCTTCCAATACTCTTTTGAAGGCAATACAATTCTCGATATGGTGTCCCGTAATCCACGCGTGATACTTACAATGTTCGTTTACGTCATAACATGGTGGCTATGGGAGTGATAGAGGGGCGAGATGTAATGGCACCACCAATCGGGACTCAACCAACTATGGGAATAATCATGTGTAGGTTATGGGTATTGGGCGAAATAAGGCTTCTCCCGTCTATTTCCTTGATTCTTTAACTTCGCTTTTGGTTGGTTTTGTGATGCCGTATTAGTTGAGAGGCTCAAACGATCAACCGAAAATGTCAAGAGGGGGTGAATTCGATTTTTTGCTTTGGTGGATGAAAAGCTAAGTAATAAAAATATCGACACAATGATTTATAGTGGTTCAAATTCTAAACAAAGTCTACTTCCACTACCTTAGCTATCCACACTAAGGATTTTCCACAAATTCAGTAATTTGTCTTTCTTGTTTTGGGTTCAAGGAGATAACCCTTACAACCAAGACTTATACCCCAAAGTCTTGGAAACACTCTCTTACAAAGAGAAAACAAATTGGAAAACAAGGAAAAGCTCTCTAGGCAAATATGTTTGCGATTTTAAGCACACATCCAAAACCTAACACTGGAGCAAATATAACAATTAAGCTCACAAGTATGTTCTTCAAAGAAACATGACAAAATTGAGCTCTAAAACACTTTCTCTATCATTGAATGTTGGTAGTTGGTTTCTTGTTATTGCATGGCTGCTTGAAGAGGTCTTTTAAACCTTCTAAGGAGTTTGTGACCGTTACTAGCCCTTAGGGACTTTAATTTCAGCATTAATTGCAGTCTGGTGCAGGGCATATTGGTACTCGGCCTTCAAGTATCGGTACCTGCCTCAAAATAGAAAGAGTTGTTGCTCATTTTTACACTGGGTATCGATACATGATACATGCGTATCGGTATAAACCACCCATATCGGTACGGTCTAAGTCGTATCGATACTCATTTTGGCTACTGGAATAAGGAGTTTTGGGAAAAACAAAGGGGCATATCAGTACGGATAAAATGGGTATCGGTACGGCTGACTGGGTATCGATACACTAACAAGTCTGTCAGTACACCTAACATGTTTTTGACACTTTGGCTATTTAAAATTATTTTAAACATGTCAAAAACCCTTTGAAAGCTTTTCAACATATTTTTCAAGTTAATAGACTTTTGAAATATTTTTGCAAATTAGTTGAAGTCCAAAAACATTTTTCATTTAAGTTATATCAAAATCAAATATCTCAACAATCTCCTTTTTTTTTATATAACGAACCCACTTGAAAATTTGTTTTTATAAAAACTCTCCCTTAGAAAAAAATTAGAAAAGGTAATACTTTGAGAAAATATTAAAGCTCTTCCTTTTTCTTTTTGAAATTGAATTTTTCAAATGTATCCCTCCCCCTTTTTGTTATATCAAAAATAATTTCAAAACTAAGTTTGAAATCACATTTAAGTTCAAAACACAAAATGTTGAAAGGTTAAAACCAATCGTTGAAAGTTTAGTACCAATTCATGGGAAATATCAATTGTTGGTGTATAATAACAATGGATAAAAGAAACCAAAAAAATTATATGAAAGAAAATTTTGAAATGGCTCCCCCTTACTCAAGCATCAATAAAATTGTTAGTCCAACAATTCAAGAGAAATAAATTGAATTTCAAATAAAGACAAGAAATTCAATCAAACATGCCATTTATGAAAATAAATCAGTAAGCATACAAGGCATGGCAAAAAGAGACAAAACAACCCCCTTTTGACTGTGTGTACTAGTAAGAAGGAGACCGTATTGGTACTTGGTTGAAGGTCGTATCGGTATGGTATGGGCAGTACTAGTACTGAAGGCATGAAACTAGTAAAATGCAGTAAAATCAACTCAAATAGCCTTACAACCCAGTCTTAAGTTTATGCAAAGGCTTTAAGATGTCATAGATATACATTTTGCACATTTTGCTACACATGCTTCTCAAAACATAGCATTTAAAACATTCAAAGCATGAATTTCACCAAATTCAACCAAACATTACAAGTTTAAGGCCAAAAACACAAAGATGGACATATTAGGCCAAAAATAAGTAACTCATGCAATTGAGACTCCCCCCAACTATATGCAATTAGGCACCACATGAAGTCATACAAACATGCTTAGATCATTGAAAAATAGACATGGAAAACATGATCAAGCAATTGCATGAAACTAAATTTATCACTTGAACCAAGGTAGGATGTTAAGCCTCTCATTCTTCAAGTGTCCTCCCTTGTGTGTCAAGAGCTTCCAAAATTTTGACTTTGTTCATCAATGCTCAAGCAGACCACAAGTAGACAATCAAGTAATTTTTGGTATCCAAATTGCTTTGGATCCAATGGCATTAGTCCAAAAAAATTTAGTCCCTTTAGGAATCCATTTTTCAATTTCATTCTTTTTCTTTGAAACAATGAGTCCATTTAGAACCCAAATGTTTTTAACACATATACCATTTATAAATCTAGGGCAACTAGATTGTCTAACACAAAAAAATTATTTTAAAAAATTATTTTTGGAGCAATCTCCGATTTTCTTTCCAAATTTTTTGTAAATGAAATCTTTTTCTTTTCTAGGATCATCTAACTCTCTTTGATGATCTTTATGAACTTTTTGAAGCAATTTTTGTAAATCAAAATTCTTTTTCTCAAAATCTTTGAGGTTTGCTTCAAGTTCATCTTTGGTTTTAGAAATCAAATCATTTTGAACTTTTAAATTTGAAACCAATTTCTTGTTTTTAAAAATGTGATTTTTAAACTCTAAAACCAAATCATCATAGACATCTTGTATTTCATCAAAAGTAAATGAAATTGAAGTAGATGAATTAGAAGTTGCCCTTGAATCTTCTTCGATTGCCATGCGACAAAGTTTGGCTACCTCATCATCGATGGAGTCATCTTCATCACTCCATGTAGCCACAAATGTCTTGCATTTGAAGTATATGATAGGATCCCTCCTCTTAATTCTCGATTCATGCCTAGATTATTCCTTTTGGCACTTCATGAATCGAGTAAATTTCATGAAGAGCTTGGCCATCTCTTCTTCTTCACTATCCTCTCCACTTGAATCTTCTTGTTGGCTTGTGGAGGATTTAGAGAAACATTCAAGTCTTCAATGCTGTAGCACCCTGAAAATAGGCCTAGATGTGAATCAGGTTGGACCGGAGATTCGAGAGAACCGGTTTAGGCAATTCGAATAGTTTTGGGAAAATAATTTTATAAAAGTGATTTTAGGGAAAATAAAATATGGAAAAATGCTCTAAATGACTTAATTAATATTTTAAGTAAATTGGTGAAGTCAATTTGAGGAAATTAAATCTGATTTTAAGACATTATGGTCTAGTGACTAAATTGAAAATTTTCAAAACTGTTTTGGTGACTAAATCGAAAAAGGATCAAAACTTAGAATCATTAAGGAGCTATTTGACCATTCTTTTTCAACAGATTTCTCTTTTAATTTTGGCTATTTTAAAGTAATTTTTAAATGATTTTATAATTAAATAAAGGTGGATTTGTTAAAAAGGATTTTAATTGTCAAAAACACTTTCTCACGTAACTACTTTTCTCAAAATCTTTTCTCTCAACTTTCTCAACAACCAAACTAAGATTTCTACTTCTAAACTTACAGGAATCAATCATCATTGATTTCCTTTTTGATTTCTATTTGATTTCTCCAAATACCTTTGCAAAATCTCTTTGGATTTCATCAAAGCTTGGCCAATTAAGGAGAAATCAACAATTAGAGGTGATTTTCGTTTCTCTCCTCTAATTAAAGGTTCTTTAATGAAATTCTCAAGTTCTTGATCCTTTGTTGTTGATTTATAATGTAGAATTGTGATTTAAACATTGATTTGTTAATTAAATTGAGTTTTCTTGGAAAATTAATGGAAGTTGAATTGGATCTGTTTTGGTGATGAATTTAATTGATTTACATCTTAAATCAGATTTGTTTTAATGTTGAAAGGATTGATTAAACAATGGAATCCCGAAATTATATGGATTTCTAGTTTCTAGGTTGTTTATAGTTGGTTTTTGGTGTGATCTGGTTGTTGTGGTGTTGCTGGAGATATAAGGGCGTGTTTAGGTTGTTGTTGGATGTTAATTTATGTTAGTAATGTGTTAGAATAGTTAGATGTTGGCTTGGCTTTGTTTAAGTAAGGTTTGGTGGTGTTCTTGTTAGTTTTAGTAAAGTGTTCGATTGATTCTTAAGAGGTGTTGTTGAGTTTGTTGGTTGCTGGAGGGTTTTGATACAGAGATGTGTTCTTAATCCTCTATTTCGGTTGGGTAAAGTAGGGGAGCTGAATCCTTTACCTATCGAAGAAGGCGCGGGAGTTGCGGAGGCATGATTCGCGCATTGGCAAGCAAGTGTTGGTCTATTGGTGAGTGGAAAAGTATTTTACTAATGTTAAAATGTTTGAAAAGGAGTTGTGGGAGTTTAGATAAGGTTTGATACACCTATCTAAGCTTGGAAGTAAGATCGGATGAGCTTTCTCTCTCTTTTGGTATTGTAAAATGAAATCTCATGCACAAATTCATGGTTTTATTAATCACTGTATTATGCATGTTTTGAAAGTGAAAGATGATGCAAATAATCTTTGATGATGACTTTTGAGAATAGCATATGATTTATGCAAGTGTCTGGAGATTATGAAAATACATGGTTTAATGTATTTCTGTTGGAATGATTTGAAGCATATGTAAAACAATTAGGTAATGTTGGTTATTGACTATATTGGCAAGTGGCTATGTTTAAAAAGTTATAAGATATAGTTGATCGGTCAAAGGATTGAAAGTGCCCTATAAAAAGTTGTCTCATTTTTTTCGAGGGGTGTTAAAGTGTCCTTAATCTCCACCATGAGAACCGCAACAGTTGAGGTGGGTAAATGTTCCGTTTTCTCCTGCTGCTGGATAATACATCCAAATCGTAGAGGTGAGTAAATGTTCTGTTATTACAGTTTGAACCGTTGAGGTGGTCAAGTGTGATGTTACTCTGGTTGATGTATGTATGTGAAGTCGTTGTGTAAACAACTTCAGAATCCGTGTATCCGATGTGTTTTATCAAACGTAAGGTTTATTTTAAGTTGAAATTTAACCTATATGCATGAAACCTGACTAATTAAGGATTGGTAATTTTAAACTCTAAGAAGTCTTTATAATCATCTGTTTTTACAAATTGGTCCTTGAAAGGCTGTTCTATGCAATTGGATGTCAATTCGACGCCCGATTGGGTTGTAATCTTCACCGCTGCCGGTATGATCACCTTAGGACTAATAAAGCATTTAGATAAGATAAAATGAAAAAATAGACCGCTTTTCTAAGGAAATCTCTCGTGTTTGTTTTGATAAATCCAATGTAGCTTGCTCAGTTCGGTCTAGCGTCTACGGGTCAAAGGGTTACATAATCTGGACCACTAGATCAGTTTTGATCCAATGGCTCTTAGCTGAATTAAAATAAAATAAAAATAAAATGACAAACAAAATAAAAATGGCAGATAAAATTGGGTGACTACAAAAAATATAATTATACCATAAAAAGGATTGGGGCTTAATTTTACTAATTTCAAAATTGGCATTTCTTAAAAAGTAATTAAATTAGAAAAGTTACAGAAAAAATTTAATTTCATTAACTTCAAAATTGATGTGGTTTTAAAATAATTAAACCATAAAGTTTTGGAATGAAACATAACTTAATTTTTAATAATTTCAAAAGGTTTTATGAGTTTAAAATTCAATCAACCCTAAAAATTGGTGGGAGCTATATCTCCTTAGGCCTCTGTAAGGTTCCACCTCTGCTTGTTCTTAAGACTTAATTCATTTTCATTGGACATGTTTTGCAATTAGCGGATAGCTCATAGCAAATTACATTAGTTGATAGTTGATAACTGATTGCATTAGTTGATTTGACTAGCAGATTGTATTGATTGATTGTATAAAATTGTTTGGTAAAATTAACTGATAGTTAATAGTTGTTTGATCATTTAAACAAGCAAAATAACATATAAGGACATGATTATACTCTATGCCTATTTGAATAGTTTACTAGCTATCAATATTTTATATCTATTAATATTAATTAGATTATAAAAAATAAATTTTTAATATAACATACTAAGCATATTTGAATGATCGAAATATTAATTTGTTATTTATATAATTATTTTTAATACAATTTAATTAATTATTAAATTGTTGAGATATTATTTTGATATAACAAAGTGCTTTTGTAAAGTATTTTTGACTTGCATACATGCTTAATTACTCAAAACAGTAAAAAGCGTACAATCGTACTGATACGGGCCTTGACTGTACAGGTACAGGTTGCTTCCAAAATTCCAGAGAGGAATTATGGTACCGATACGCTATGTAGCATGCCGATACCCCTAGTGCCATACCGATAAGGAAGTATCGCATATCGGTACGCCCAATAGCCTGTAACGGCTAGTTCTCTAATTTAAATGCATGTACCAATACATACATCATGTGTACTGATATCCACTTCCCAGAACTGCCTCCAACGGCTGGAAAATGTCCCCAACAGCTCCAAATTACCCCTAATGGCTAGTAAAGGCCACAAGCTCATTCCAGTTAATAAAAGGAAGGCTGGAACACTTGAAGATGGAGAGAGAACACATCCAAGCTTTATGATCAAGAGAAATTAATTTACAAGTCCTATTTTCATTATTTCTCTTGTAAATATTTGTAGAGAGTGATTTTATTTGTTTTATCTTTCACTCTTTCTTGTGAGCTCAATTTGTGTAAACACCCACCTTGTAAGTTTTAATTGTTTACATCTTTTATCTTGTAAAAGGGAGAGATTCTAATTTAGCCTAAGTAAAAGCTAGAGTGGTTCTATTTTAGCAATTGAAAAGATAGGGTTGTAAAGGGTTGCCTCTTGATCCTGGGAAAAAGGGAAAACTTCTTAGTGAATTGGAAAATTCTTAGTGGTGTGTTAAGGTAGTGGATTTAGACTCGGTTGGATAGTCGAACCACTCTAAAATCCTTGTGCATATTGTCTACTATTTTTATCTATTTTAGCCAATTCATCAAAGAGCGAAAATCAACCTTCTTGACAGTTTTGAGAGATCGATTCGAGCATGCTACGAGCCTTACAATTGGTATCAGAGTCTTTTCTCCATCAAAGGACTAACATCCGGGAGTAAAGAACATTTGCTTGAAGTCCACCATTCAAGAAAATGACAAGATTTGAAGAACGTCGCTCTATCTCGTATCCTCCGCTCTTCAAAGGAGAAGCATACTTCCAATGGTGCAATGTCATGAAGTATTTCATCAAATCTCTTGATTTTGAGGTTTGGGATATCAATGAAGATGGTTACTTGGAAGCTCCTAAGAAGAAGAAGAAGCAAAGGAGCGCAAATGACACGAAGGCCAAGCTAAATGCCAAGGCCATGCACGCTCTTCTTTGTGGCCTAGATGAAGATGTTTCCAAGAAGGTATCCACATGAAAAAGTGCCAAAGAAATATGAGAGAAGCTTGTGGAACTCTATGGCAACAAGAAGGGAGAGAAGAAGGATGATGCTTCATCTTGTGCAAACCTCCTCTCAATCCCTAAGGTGGATGGTGTTTTGGCTCTCAATGAGCTCAAGGTATCTTCTAACTCTAGTTATCCAAATTCGTATTCATTTGATGAGTTACAAGATGCATTCGATCAATTAGTTTTGGAATTTGAGACCATGAATTTCAAATTTAAGAAAATGATTTCTAAACTTGAATTTGAAAATGATTTTCTTTTGAAAACAAAGTTGGATTTTGAAAACCAAAATGAAATTTTGAAAAATGATTTAGAGTTTTCGAAAAAAAGTAATGGAGTTTTAGAAAAAGAAAATCTTGATTTGAAAGTTAAGCTTGAAAGCTTAACAAAAGAAAAAGAAATTATTTTTAATAATTCATCTTGTCACATAATGGCAATGTAATGGCAAAATGCTCACATTGCCATTATCATGGTCATTCTTTACATACTTGTCCTATAAAGAAAAGAAAAACTTATACGATTAGACAAGTATGGGTTCCTAAGGGAACTAGAGACATTAAAATTAGTGTAAATGGAGCCAAAGCAATTTGGATACCAAAATCCAAATAAATGTCTCTTGTAGGTGTGCTGGAGCAATGGAAAGAAATGCAAAGACATGGAAATGCTCTAGTCACACAAGTGATGAAAATGGGTAACCTCTAAGCATAATGCTTTTAATTTTATATTTTTTGTTATCTATTTTTGATTGATTAATGTTCATGCATTTATGTGTTTTTTATTTCAATATCTAAATAGCATGACATTACTTGAGTGCTTTATGCATATGAAACTAATGGTTTCATTCATATGTTTGTAAAAAGATTTTTAAAGTCTTGGATACATTGAATTTCAAGTGTTTTTAAATAGATCTAATTCAATATTGAAATTCAATTCTTTTTAGTGTCAAGCATTTGAACCAAATTTATTAAAATGGAATGCTTTGATTAAGGGAGAGCTTTGATTTTGAAACGAAAATATCTTATCTCCATTTTTATTTTACACCAACAATTGGTATGTTTATCAATTGGTACTTCAATTTTCAACATTTGGTGTTTTGAACTTATGAGATTTCAAACTTTGTTTTGAAATTATTATTGACATAAAAAAAGGGGAAGAGATAGGTTGAAAAATTCAATTTCAAAAAAAAAAAGATGAGTCTTAAATATTTTTCACAAATATTCTCTTTTTCTAAAATCATTTTCTTAAGGGGGAGCAATCTCAAAAATAATTTTTCAAATGTTTTGTTATATCAAAAAGGGGGAGATTGTTGAGATATTATTTAGATATAACAAAGTAAAATTGTTTTTGTAAAGTGTTTTCGACTTGCATACATGTTTAATTACTCAAAACAGTAAAAAAACGTACAACTGTACCGATACGGGCTTTGCCTGTACTGATACATGCTTGCTTCCAGAATTCTAGAGAGGAATTCTGGTACTGATACGCTATGTAGCGTACCGGTACCTCTAGTGTCATACCGATACGGAAGTATCGCGTACCAGTACGTGCAATGGCCTGCAACAGCTAGTTCTTTAATTTAAATGCAGGTACCGATATGGACATCACGCGTACTGATATCCACTGTCCAAAACTGCCTCTAACGGCTAGAAAATGTCCCCAATGGCTCCAAATTACCCCTAATGGCTAGTAACGGGCACAAGCTCATTCCAATCAATAAAAGGAAGGTTGAAACACTTGAAGATGGAGAGAGAACACATCCAAGCTTCATGATCAAGAGAAATTAATTTACAAGTCATATTTTCATTATTTCTCTTGTAAATATTTGTAAATAGTGATTTTATTTGTTTTATCTTTCACTTTTTCTTGTGAGCTCAATTTGTGTAAACACCAACCTTGTGAGGTTTAGTTGTTTACATCTTTTACCTTGTAAAAGGGAGAGGTTCTAGTTTAGCCTAAGTAAAAACTAGAGTGATTCTATCTTAGCCATTAAAAAGATATGGTTGTAAAGTGTTGCTTCTTGATCCCGGGAAAAAGGGAAGAATTCTTAGTGAATTGAAAAATCCTTAGTGGTGTGCTAAGGTAGTGGATGTAGACTTGGTTGGGTAGTCGAACTACTCTAAAATCCTTGTGCATATTGTCTACTATTTTTATGGGTTTTAGCCAATTCATCAAAGAGAGAAAATCAACCATCATGACAGTTTTGGGAGATCGATTCGAGCGTGCTACGAGCATTACATAAATTTAAATAAAAATATAAATGTGTGAGAATAAAAAGAAAAAAAAAGTATTACTTTACAAACTTCACAATATAAATTCGTGAGGGTGAAAAATTAAAATAGAAAATGTTGAATTTAGGTTATTTGGAGATTTTTGATAATTGTTAAGGGTAAAAGGGTCTTTATAACTCTTATGTCAAAACTGCTAATTTCCAAAAGCTCCTATTAGTAGCTTTTTCAAAATTAGAAGTTTCATCATAATATGCTATTCACCAAACATTCAAATTAGCGGATTTGACCGGTTAAACCTCTAATATTAGCTCAAACCTCTAATTTTGGTTCAAATCATTATTTACCAAACTGGGTCATTGTCCTTTTTTTTGAATTGGATTTTTTGGTCTTTTCCCAAGCCCTTGATTTACTTCCTTTTCTGAAATCCAATTTGGAGGAAACTTTAAAGAAAGGAAATGTAAAAACGCCATTCTACGTAAAATGATAAAAAAAAAAAAAATTGAGGTTATCCTTGGTAAACACTTTGAATTGAAGAACTAAACTGATCTTTCTAAAAACCAGTCAATTTAACAAATCTGTCATTTTTTTTTGTCACTTGATTTAATTTTCTAAAAATCAAAAGTTTGACGACGAAAATAGACGGAAAAAATTAAAGAACTAAACCGATCTTTCTTTAAAAAAAAATTCAAGGATAAAAAATATCATCAAGTCTTTTTTATTTGCATTGCATACACTTTGAATTTTTTTAGGTTTACAAGTTTTTTTATACAATGCCTAGATTAGTCAGAACCTCTCTATCTACGGTCTTTTATATATTATTTCGATAACAATTTCAATTAAATTAAAATTAATTTTTTATTTAAACTTAATTTTTTTGAATATTTAAACTTATTTTTTATTTAAGTAAAAAAATACATTCCTTTATAAGATAAACTACGGATATAAGGAAAAAGATAAATATTTATACATCTACATGTGAATGACCATTCCACTTATTAAATTTTAATCTGTTGAGTTATTAATAGGGGTGGGAATTGGGGGAATATCTGAAAATTGTGGGCATCTGAACCAATAGGATAGGGAATAACCGAAATCTTCACCTAAGAGGACGGAGACTAGAGAAATTTTATCACCGAAGCTCAAATGAGGATGATGATGGAGATTGCTATATTCGAACTATGGGGATAACCTAACCGTAACCGTATAAATAATCGTGGATCCTACAAAATATCTGCAAGGACCCCTAATATTTTACAAGATCTTTAAAAAATATATACTTATTTATCTATATACCCCTAATAATTATCTTAATAAAAAAACTCTAATTATATTATTGTCACTCCAACTTTCTCTCAAACCTAGTCACACTCAAGTTTCTCATCACGTTTTTATCTTAGTTTTTTAGATATAAGTTAAAAACCTCATCTAAAAATTCCTCAACACAACACCCTTTCAATCTTCATCATCTTGTAACTGCTTTCAATCGAAGTATTCAAACTTTATATTTTGAACTGAATTAGTCATTTATTTTTGTCGGTAAAATAATAATTTTGTTTAATTTTTTTGGGCATGGGGATTTTTCGAAAACCGCAGGGATCTGCACGGGAAGGGTATGAGGACGAAAAAAATCTCCGAAACATGCAACGGGGATTCCTCAAAATCATAACCGTAACCACAAGTATTCGGGACGGAGTGAGGAATGCAAAACCGTCCCCACCCGATTCCTACCCCTAGTTATTAAAAAGTCTTATTGTTTTTCTTAAACAATATTTATTTTTAACTTGCGAAATATATGTTTTTTGAAATTCCAGTCTAATCGAGGACATAATGCCCCTAATAATTGCTCAACATCCACCTTTTAGTGAACTTTGCAACCAAATATTTCTAAACTTAATCCATATTTAGTATAATAACCCATTGAATGTTCCGAAAATCCATCGCCACCTTTGACTACCTCTCTCGTAACGCTATAAATCACCAATCCAAATTATTACACTAAATCAAACCTTAATGATGGATATTTCAAAGTCTGTTTCTCTTTGTTTTCTAGTATGGAATCTTATCATTTCAATGCTCATGGGGGTCCAAGCTTCTCATAGGGTTTTGCCTGAGTTTCAATCTTTATCTGCGACAACCGTTAGGCAACTCCATAGAACGGCTTACCATTTTCAGCCTCCAATGCATTGGATCAATGGTATGTTCTCCTAGCTATTTTTTCTCTCTTTTTTCTTAACTCGGAGATACGTCAAAGTTGCAGATGTTAAAGTTCGAACCAAAGAAAGCAAAGATGAAAGTGAAATGTACAAAGTTGACATTAAGTTACAACTAGGGATGGATCAAGGAGTGTTGGAGGGAGTCGCACCCCCTAAAACTTTTAAAATCCATTATAGTTGAGATCTTTCATTTGTATTTTCTATTTACAATCTAATTTTGCACCCCTAAAATTTTATAATTTCGGTCCCCCTACATTTCTAATACAACTTCTAATAGTTCGCATCCTCTTACATAAAATCTTGCGTGTGTCCCTGATTATAGCCCTAATCTATGAATAGAATTTGGTGCCTCTATTTTGCCCGACACTAAAAATTAGGTTTATGGTTAAGGTTTAGGAAATTTGATGTAGGGTGTAGGACTTAGAATTTAATTTTTTTAATGTTGTGGCATAGAAAGAACACCGAAAAGGGCATACTATTTTTGTCCCTAATCTATATGGAATCCTCATGACTCAGTGGACGCATCTTCTAAAGAAGTAAGAACTAGTTAGCCACTGCCAACTTTCTTTGGCTTTTTGTTCTTTAATGGTGGAATCACGCATGCCATTACAAGCTTCAAATTGAAGAGTCGTTTTCTTACCTGTTTGTGTAACATATACACACACTCTTTATCACAACTTTATATGAAATAGTCGCGGTGAATCCTTATTAAGAAAACACTTCCATTTAGAGTAACAAAAAGAAAGAAACTTAGTACGTACTTTATGTCCTTTTCTACCCCCACCATTCACATAGAACTGAGCACAACCCTGAAGTGAAAATAAAAAAGAACCCTTTTTTCAAATTTGATAGCTTTTTTGGGTTTGGTAATCTAAAGGAGATACAGATGTATGATTTTGGATTATGTTGTCAAAGTTCCATTGTTTTAAAAGTTGGAGGATGTCATCTTCAATGGCATTTGTTAAGCTCTCCTGGGAATCATTCCATAACTTAAACCTAATCATATATTTTAATGCATAAATTCTATCTCCAATCACCATCAATTTGATTGTGATGGATACAAAGTTAACATTGGCACTAACTTCTGGTTTCTGTCTCTGTCTTTTGGCACTGGGGGCGTTTAAAAAACAATGGAAATTCCGAACGATAGATCCAAATGGTCAGTATTGGCAGAATTGAATGAATCTAAGATAATCTATATTTGAACAAGTCACGATTCTGAGTCTGATTGTGGTGTATGAATACAGGCCCCATGTATTACAAGGGATTCTACCATTTGTTTTACCAGTACAATCCTAAGGGGTCAGTGTGGGGCAACATAATATGGGCCCATTCAGTCTCAAAGGACTTGGTGAATTGGGAACCACTTGAACCTGCAATCCAACCTTCAGAACCCTTTGATATTAAGGGCACTTGGTCAGGTTCAGCCACCATTTTCCCAGGAGACAAGGTGGTAATTTATTACACAGGGATTGACGCCAAAGAACAGCAGTTGCAGAACTACGCCGTGCCAAAAGATCCATTGGATCCTTATCTACGTGAATGGATAAAGCCCAAGGAAGGGAACCCGATGGTGGTTCCCAACAATGAAATCAATAGCAGTTCCTTTCGTGACCCTACAACTGCATGGCAGGCAAATGGGTACTGGAACATATTGGTAGGGAGTAAGAAAAACGATATAGGGGTGGCTTATTTGTTCAAGAGCAAGGATCAAAAGACATGGGTCAAAGCTGCTCATCCTTTGCACCAGGTCCCAGGAACAGGCAATTGGGAATGTCCCGATTTTTACCCTGTTTCTGCTAAAACGGGGCTGGATTCTTCTGTACAAGGAAAAGACGTGAAACATGTTTTGAAAGTGAGCTTGGATGCGACAAGATATGATTATTACACGATTGGAACTTATTTCCCGGACCAAGATAAGTATGCTCCCGACCAGGGCTTAGCTGATGGGTGGGATGGACTTAGGTTTGATTATGGTAACTTTTATGCATCAAAGTCGTTCTTTGACCCAGTGAAGCACAGGAGGATTGTATGGGGTTGGAGCAATGAGTCGGATACTAAGCAAGATGATGTTAAAAAGGGATGGGCTGGAATTCAGGTACCCTCGTATCATATATATATATATATATGATCCATTTACACACAATGTAAAATTATGAGTTTTACACGATATTTGGATCGTTTGATGGGTGAACTTATGACTGAGATCAACTTCTTACTTTTTTTCCAAAGTGATAATCTTCACATAATCTACTCTTAATCTCAGTCATTCATTTCACTCATCCAACGATCCAAAAAACGTATAAAACTTAAAAGCTCTTACACTGTGTAAACAGATCCTATTCATATATATATATATATATATATAGTGATGAACTTTAATGGATTTTGGTCTCAGTTGATTCCTAGAACAGTGTTGCTTGATCCCAGTGGAAAGCAATTGGTGCAATGGCCTGTTGAAGAGATTGAGACTCTAAGGGGGGGAAAGATTGATCACATGGGCTCTCTAAAGCTTGAAACTGGAAAGCCTGTTAAACTATTCCATGGAGGTGGAATAACTGGTGCTCAGGCTGATGTTGAAGTCGGCTTCTCAATACCAAACTTGGACAAAGCCGAGCCATTTGATCCTAGTTGGAAAGATCCTCAAGACCTTTGTTTCAAAAAGAAATCAGTGCAGGGCGCAATCGGTCCGTTCGGTCTCATGGTGTTGGCTTCGGAGAAGCTAGAAGAATTCACTCCGGTTTACTTCAGGATATTCAAAGCTAAAGACAACAAACCTGTTGTTCTCATGTGCTCTGATGAACAACCGTCTGTCACCCATACTGAGTTTAATTCATTTCCTCCATTACACACACATATATATACAAAGATTTTAACTTGGTTTTTATTTGATTTCTTTGTTGCAGTTCCACTTTGAAGACTGATGTTTACAGACCAATGTATGGTGCCTTTGTAGATGTTGATTTGGCTGATAAAAAGCTTGCTCTTAAGAGTTTGGTACGTGTGCTATCAGATTATTCTGGTTATAAAGTAGTGTGCATACCACAAATATATACAATATCTGTATATTTGTTTTGGCAGATTGATCACTCGGTGGTGGAGAATTTTGCGGCATATGGGAAAACAGTCATTTCAAACAGGGTGTATCCAACAATAGCCGTATTTGATATGGCTCATGTGTTTGCATTCAACAATGGGACCGAACCTATCACTCTAGAACACGCCTGTGGTTGGAACATGCAAAGGCCCCAAAGGATGGACAACTGAACCACTTTTTTTCTCACTCGGACTATATCTTAGTGTTAAATTGCAATTGCTGTCGTGGTTATAGACGTTGTGTAACGTGTAATAGTTGTTGGGTTGTGATTTGTTTCTAAAAAATCACAACTTTTAAAAAATATTATATATATAATTTTGTAACTATATTTTAATGTTCTAATATTAATATATTATTTTATGTGTTTTACTTAATTTATATAAAAAATTATTTTATAGATAAAATTTTATTAGAAAATATAGATTATACAAAGGCTAAAAATGGATAATAACAATCATAATTCTAATGAATAACAAATGTGTCTAACATGACTCAAAATCCATAAAGTACAACTTTGTTTTGTTTTCCATGTGTACTTTATCACAAATCCGAAATTAATCGATCGCTCTTCACTTGGAAGCATTTAACATAATTTATTTTAGACCATCTTTTTTTGGAGGCTTTGTACAATCGTTCTTATTGCACATGTCTAGAACCCCTGATAATTA
Source organism: Hibiscus mutabilis (assembly GCA_019671005.1). Lineage (NCBI taxonomy): Eukaryota > Viridiplantae > Streptophyta > Magnoliopsida > Malvales > Malvaceae > Hibiscus > Hibiscus mutabilis. The sequence continues at coordinate 19,665,365 of CM033738.1, forward strand.
ATCATGTAAATTTCAGGTATCCACTGTGCAGTGTTGTTAGAAGTAACTTAATTAAAATGATAATTTATAAACTTCATCACTCAAATTTTGTAATATCCCAAAATTTTGGTTAGTGACCAAAATGTAAATTTTGAAAGTTTAGGGGTTAAAGTGTAAACTTTGGAAACGTTCAGGGACTAAAGTGTAATTTTCAAAAGTTGTGTATTTTAGCCCCGTAAATGAATAGTTTACCCCCAAGAATGACGTTTTTGTGTTACCCAAATTTTTCATACAGAGTTTGTATTATTGGCTATAAAGCGATAAAGTTTGGAAGAATATTCGGATAATCAGAACGAATCGAATATCCAGGATATTTTGAAGGATGATAAGCCAAGGTTGATTATGTAATTTTACATGTCTAAGATATTTTCTTTGTGTTGGAAGAATATGAACCCTTGGATTTAAGTTGATTTTCCATGCTAAATATGAGTCGTTGGTTGAAAAATGGCAAGATCGTAATTTTGGAAAATCATAAGGGCAAAGTTAGTAAACTACTAACTCGAGATTTAAATTTATGTCATTGGATGAAGGATGATGATACGAGGAATATTATGAAAATATAGAATTTTCGGAATAAATCCGATAGTTCGGTAAAGATAAAACCGTAGTAGAAGTAATTTGTGAATATCGGGAAATCGAATTGAATTGAAATTTTAGAGGTTGTTCCATAATCCATGGAAAATCATAAAATGATATTTATGGAATGGTGGCCGGTTGAGGAGGAACTAATTTAGTTATATTTTAATGGAATGACAATTTTGAAGCAAACTAGTAAATAAAGACTAGTTGGAGGGCAAATTGGTCATTTGGCAGGATGGCAATTTTGAAATGTTTGAAGTTACAAGGGCTATTTTTGGAAGAAGAAATTTTAAGTTTAAATCTTGGCCCTTGATTGATGATAAAATCAATCTCAACCGTTGGATAAATAGGGCATTTTTGTAATTTTCCTATTTGAATGAATTTCATAATTGAAGGGAATAAAAATTAAAAAGGCCAAAAAGATGAAGCTTTCTTCATCTTCCATTTTCGAAAATTAAGGGAAAAAGGGGAGAAAATTTCCAAGCTCGATTCAAGCCCCGAAACTCGATTTTCAGGTAATCTTTCGAACTGCAAAGTTGTTCTACTCTTCAAGCTATATATTTTGATGTATTTAATTCATGGAATACATGCTTGATTGATGAGAATTTTTCAAGAGAAGGAAATTAGGGTTCATGAACAAAATTGGGGCTTTTGAGATTTTATGATTCCATGGTTGAATTTAAGTTGGAATCAAGCTTATATGATGTTAAAAATCATGTTATTGAGTTAGGATTTAAACCCTACATAGTTTGGTTTCTATGGAGAAGATTAGGGTTTATGGATTTAAGTCTAACTTAGGGTTTGTGATGTTGGATTAACGATCTAGTAAGCTTGATTTGTTGTTTGGAAGCAATACCCCGAGTTAAATATATAGGGACCAATTCGGCAAGCTTCAAAGTTAAGGGACCAAATCTGAATTTTATGAATTTGGAGTGTATTTATGTAATTAATGATGTTGGAGATGTGAAATTGGTGTTAGAATGCTAAACCGATGTTGAATCGAATTAGTGACCATTTTGACAAATTGTCAAAATCAAGTGACCAAATAGGAAACGAATTCTTGGATGGGGATTAAATCTGATTTTCAGTTAAAATAATCGAATTAAGGTAGTAGTGTTGATTTGAGGACTAAATTGCAAAGTTAAGAAGTTTGAATTCATACCTTTGCATTTTAGTGACTATTTTGGGCAAAGAAAGAAAATTAGAGGGAATTATTTTGAATAATTATTTGATGAAGAAGATGATGAATTGATGGTTCGAAGCAAGTGATGGGACTAAATTGATGAGTAGAAAAATAAGGAGAAGTTAGTAGAAATTAGAAGTTTATTATGGAACGCTATGAAGAAGATTGAATTTTGATAGTGACTTCGAAAATTCACCATAAATTCTACAAAAATGGTTAAATGATGAATTTGATACCGTTGTAAATATGTGTTTGTCTAGTTTCGTTTCCAACAAACGGAAATTGATTTCGAGTTCCGAGTTAAAAGATATGAATTTTTAATCGAATGAAGGTCAGAAAATTTATAGAGCAGATTCTGTAAGGATAGTACTGAGAAGGGAGTTTGAAGAATTTTCATAATTTTTGTAGATTTTATTAATTTATGTGGCTTATACCGTTAGAACCGTTATAGAATCTAGTTTATGCAGTATAAAGGAAATTAAAATCCGGTATGTATTCTGCACGGTATAAGCAAATCTTTGAAGATAGCGCAAGCTGTCAGAAAATGGAATTTGAAACATTTTGTATTTAAATGTGAGTTAGCAAGCTCAGAAGAATTATTGGAAGTTCAAATTGGTCATTAGGGACCATAATGAGTTTTTGAACAATACAAGGAAGAAAGGAAAAATATTTGGAAATTTTATATTCGAATGATTATATTAGACAACATGTTTAAGGTATTGTTAGATTTGAATCTAACAAATATTTTTATCTTATTCATGTGATTAATAAAGTCAAGTCCGAATCAAAGAAGGTTCGAGGTTCCATAAAGGAAAGGATCGAGTAGAATTTAGTGAGCATGCTAATAATGGCCCAGGTGAGTGCAATGCATACATAACATGATACATGGATGTTTTATGCATCACTGGTAGGACTTGCGATGAGTCTACCTGATTTATATATTTGCATGATATTTATGTCATTGATCATATATTTGACATATTCTAAATATGTCAAAGGTTGAAAACAAATGCATTGATCACTATTTATTGATGATGGTATGCTATGAATGTTATTTCGAGTATGAACTGCCCAATGTTAAATTATATTGATATACATTGATATGGATGAAATAAATATGGAACTTATGCCCAAATAAGTCAATTGAGGGACAGGATATAGTTGGCATGCCATAGAGTCTAGCAGCACGCTACATAATCGGGAATTTGGGATAGCACTGTAGTGTACCTAATGGTCACTTAGTGTATGGTTAGCACAACCTTATAAATGTGCAGGAACTAGCACTTCGGTGCATATTTGACTCATGTATCCAGGGTCCTCATAGGTCTATATTTAGGCTATAAATTCGGGTTATAAAATCGGGCTATAAAATCGGGCTACGAAATCGGGTTATGAAATCGTTAAATATTTGATAAATAGGTTAAAGAGTTTATACACTCTTAAAATTATGGCAAGTATATCGGTAAGAAATTTATATTCGGTTAATATTATGTTGATACATGATTAGTATGATGGTATACTTATTTAGTGATCATGATGCAATTATGCATATACGGCATATTATGATAGCCGGGCAAGCATGAAAATCTTATGACATTGGCATATAGTAAATAATTAGTAATGCAATGTTAAAGTTGATGCATTGGCATATATCATGCTATATAAATGTAGCCATGAAGTTGAATAAAATTTAAATTTTATTTATTAACTTCATTTATTGCCTCACTAAGTTCGTACTTAGCGTGCGTTTTATTTTACACACGTAGGTAAATCAAGATGAGAGGGAGAAAAGCATTGCATCAATATTGGAAAGCTCAACAGGTAATCACAGTGATGACGTCCTAGTTAAGGTTTGATTATTATAGTGGCATGTATAATTGCTAAACCTATTTGAGTGTGAATAACCTTTAAAGTTCGTTATGGTTTCAAGATAATTGGTGTTTCTGGAAAGATTCAAGGTTAAGAATAACCTTAAGTGATGAGTTGTATGCTAAGATAATTGATTTATGATTAGAACTCGAACAAATAATTTAAGTGAATTTTAAATAAAGTTAAGTGTGCTTGAGCTAGAGAAATTATAGGATGGGTGACCATCGGGAAGTTTTCTAAAAAATTTTAATTACCCTGATTATTTTTTGGTTAAAGAAGTCGTAACATTTCTGACTCGTAACCGGTGTACGGATGCGGGAAAGGGGTGTTACATTTATTGGTATCAGAGCTACAGGTTTAGCCGGTTCTGGAGATTAAACGAAGTAGGGTAAAGGTCAAAGGTGTATACATGCCACTAGGATGTCAGAATTACTGATAATTTTACTTGTTGTTATGAATGCAATTGCTTAGTATGATAATAATGTTAAATTCCAATCTGTGAGGGTAAAAGAATCATGTCAGGTGTTTAGGCAAGCGAATCAATAAGAGATTCACTAGCATGATAAGGTTAATGATAATATTTTACCCTCAGCTTAACGTGGTGCAGAGGCACCAAAGTAACATGATGTGTATGTTCTAGATTAAGATTTTTCTTCCAGACATTAGATTTGATCATGAATCAGCTTGCTTAGGCACTGATTGCAAAAGAAATGAGAGTTCTGACACACTAGATTTTCAGAGAGACATTGATGGAGATCCTATGATTGTTAATCTATGGTTTAAGGATATAAAGGTTAGGTTGAAGGAACTCTGTATTGATGATCAGAGGTGAAAAAAATAAATAAAGTAGCATCTCATCTAAAAGGATTAGATCTGTATTTGATAAAGTAATGTTACAGTATATACTCAAAAATCTGTTAGCTAGAAGTTCTTTCTTTGAGTGTTCTATAACAAAGTTTATTCTAGAGATGCAACGGAGTTTCTTGCATCTTAATTAGGGCAATTGGATCATTTACGGGTATGAGTGCAAGTTTAATAAACTGAGTTGAATTGTTTCTAAATTGCTTCCTACAGACAGAAGGAGAGCCTGTTATGCAGCTCATAGAGGGTTAGAGGTCAGGTACAAAGAAGTACTGACTGCCCTATGAATTTAAAAATTCTATGAAACAGTAAATTATGCTGAATGCAATGGAAAGAGTTCAGAATGAGAACATATCTACATAGAGGTCATAGTTCGTAAAGAGGAATAGTGAATCGAGATAACCGCTTTTAAAAAAGTAGTGGTAATAATGGGCATGCATGAGCATGCAGAGTTTTTATTGGAATTTCTTATCAATATGAAAATGATTTAACTTATGCTATGGATACCGAGCATCAAGGGTAGGCTGGAGAGTATTCTTATTGTTTATGAGTTTTAAATGGGTTGCCCAAGAGGAGTCGTCAGGCTTGATGCTAAATCAAGAGGCTAAGCTTAGGATTGGATTTAATCCAATATTGAACTTATATTGATTACACTCTACAGAATGGTTCTTACTAGATTGAGAAAGCTAAACATCTAGTTGCAAGAGTCATTAGATGAAGGTTTTATACGATTTGGTATATCACTTGAGGAAGCTTCAATGATGTTAGTTAAAGAAGCAGTAATGTTCCTCTAAGGTTAAATTACAATTATATTATTACCAATAAAGGAAGATTTGATAGTAGCACTAGTATTAGTGCAGTATGAATCTAGTAAGGATTCTATCTTATTCAATAATACGTCTCATAATAGGTTGGGATATGTAGTGATGTAATAAGGCTAAAACAAAAATTGATGTATTTAGCCAAAAGTCACTCTTTGCCTTATAAGCTTTAAATGCTTAATTATTTTTGGAGGAAAATAGTGTATCGATTACATAGCCTCAGTTCGAGTCTACTATGACAAATCGGATCAAAGATTTATAGATAAAAGATAACATATGCCCGAAAAGAATTCAGTAAGGTAAAAAGGAAAAATTTAAAGATTTCGATGTTAAGTCTAAAGGATGTTCATGTTATCAAGGAGTAATTTATATTCTCGGTGATGATGAAAAGAGAACTAAGAGGTGATTGAATCTGATTTGATTCAGTTCAGGATGTGGAGAATATAGTAAGAATGGTTCGAATCAGTTTGGAGTTTTTTTTTAAATGGTGGATATTATCTGCTGATCTTGAAAGAAAAGATATTTATATGAAGTTAAGGATAAAGTATTCCCTAAAAGTTTCACCTTAGAATAAGGTGTTATGGTTTGGACAAAAAGGGAAGTTGAGTCCGAGATTTATTGGGCCTTATAAGACTATGAAAGAATTGATCCAGTGGCTTATTAGTTAACCTTACCTCCGGAAATGGACAAGATTCACAATATATTTCATGTATTGATGCTCAAGAAGTATCGATCAAATCATTTACATATCATACCCCAAAAGGAATAGAGATTCAGCCGGATTTGATTTATGAGAAAGAATCGGTAAAGATTTTAACACATGGATTCAAAAGATTAAGAAATAAAATGATTTCGCTTGTTAAAGTTCTTTGGCAAAATCATGAAGTCGAAAAAGCGATTTGGGAAAGAGAAAAATATATGAGAAAACAATTTCCTCAATTTTTGAACCAAGTATGTGTTGAAAATTCGAGGACGAATTTTATAAAGAGGGAGAAATATAATATCCCAAAATTTTGGTTAGTGACCAAAATGTAAATTTTGAAAGTTTAGGGGTTAAAGTGTAAACTTTGGAAAAGTTTAGGGACCAAAGTGTAATTTTCAAAAGTTGTATATTTTAACGTCGTAAATGAATAGTTTACCCCCAATAATGACGTTTTCGTGTTACTCAGATTTTTCGTACGGAGTTTGTATTATTGGCTATAAAATGATAAAGTTTGGAAGAATATTTGGATAATCGGATCGAATCGAATATCCAAGATATTTTGAAGGATGACAAGCCAAGGTTGATTATGTCATTTTACATGTCTAAGATATTTTCTTTGTGTTAGAAGAATATGAACCCTTGGATTTAAGTTTATTTTCCATGCTAAATATGAGTCGTTGGATAAAAAAGGCAAAATCGTAATTTTGGAAAATCATAAGGGCAAAGTTAGTAAACTACTAACTCGAGATTTAAATTTAGGTCATTTGATGAAGATGGTGATACGGGGAATATTATGGAAATATAGAATTTTTAGAATAGATCCGATAGTTCGGTAAAGGTAAAATCGTAGTAGAAGAAATTTATGAATATCGGGAAATCAGATTGAATTGAAATTTTAGAGGTTGTTCCATAATCCATGGAAAATCATAAAATGATATTTATGGAATGGTTTCCGGTTGAGGAGGAACTAATTTAGTTAGATTTTAATGGAATGGCAATTTTGAAACAAACTACTAAATAAAGACTAGTTGGAGGGCAAATTGGTCATTTGGCAGAGATGGCAATTTTGAAATATTTGAAGTTACAAGAGCTATTTTTGGAAGAAGAAATTTGAAGTTTAAATCTTGGCTCTTGATTGATGATAAAATCAATCTCTACCGTTGGATAAAAAGGGCACCTTTGTAATTTCCCTATTTGAATGAATTTAAAATTCATTTATAAAATAAAAGTGGCATAATTGAAGGGATTGAAAATTAAAAAGGCCAAAAATATGAAGCTTTCTTCATCTTCCATTTTCAAAAATTAAAGGAAAAGGGGAGAAAATTTCCAAGCTCAATTCAAGCCCCGAAACTCGATTTTCAGGTAATCTTTTGAACTGCAAAGTCGTTCTACTCTTCAAGCTCTATCTTTTGATGTATTTAATTCATGGAATAAATTCTTGATTGATGATAATTTTTCATGAGAAGGAAATTATGGTTTATGAACAAAATTGGGGCTTTTGAGATTTTACGATTCCATGGTTGAATTTAAGTTGTAATCAATCTTATATGATGTTAAAATCATGTTATTGAGTTAAGATTTAAACCCTACATATTTTGGTTTCTATGGAGAAGATTAGATTTTATGGATTTAAGATTAACTTAGGGTTTGTGATGTTGGATTAATGATCTAGTAAGCTTGATTTGTTGTTTGGAAGCAAAACCCCAAGTTAAATATATAGGGACCAATTCGGCAAGCTTCAAAGTTAAGGGACCAAATCTGAAATTTATGAATTTGGAGTGTATTTATGTAATTAGTGATGTTGGAGATGTGAAATTGGTGTTAGAATGCTAAACCAATGTTGAATCGAATTAGTGACCATTTTGACAAAATTGTCAAAATCAAGTGACCAAATAGGAAATGAATTCTTAGATGGGGATTAAATCTGATTTTCAGTTAAAATAATCGAATTAAGGTAGTAGTGTTGATTTGAGGACTAAATTGCAAAGTTAAGAAGTTTGAACATTTGCATTTTAGTGACTATTTTGGGCAAAGAAAGAAAATTAGAGGGAATTATTTTGAATAATTATTTGATGAAGAAGATGATGAATTGGTGGTTTGAAGCAAGTGATGGGACTAAATTGATGAGTAGAAAAATAAAGAGAAGTTAGTAGAAATTAGAAGTTTATTATGAAAGCTATGAAGAAGATTGAATTTTGGCAGTGACTTCGAAAATTCACCATAAATTCTACAAAAATGGTTAAATGATGAATTTTATACCGTTGTAAATATGTGTTTGTCTAGTTTCTTTTCCAACAAACAGAAATTGATTTCGAGTTCCGAGTTAAAAGATATGAATTTTTAATCGAATGAAGGTTAGAAAATTTATAGAGCAGATTCTGTAAGGACAGTATTGTGACGGGAGTTTGAAGAATTTTTATAATTTTTGTAGATTTTACTAATTTATGTGGCTTTTAGCGTTAGAACCATTATCAAATCTAGTTTTTTCCAGTATAAAGGAAATTAAAATCCGGTATGTATTCTGCCCGGTATAAGCAAATCTTTGAAATTAGCGCAAGCTGTCAGAAAATGGAATTTGAAACATTTCGTATTTAAATGTGAGTAAGCAAGCTCGGAAGAATTATTGGAAGTTCAAATTGGTCATTAGGGACCATAATGAGTTTTTGAACAATACAAGGAAGAAAGGAAAAATATTTGGAAATTTTATATTCGAATGATTATATTAGACAGCATGTTTAAGGTATTGTTAGATTTGAATCTAACAAATATTTTTATCTTATTCATGTGATTAATGAAGTCAAGTCCGAATCAAAGAAGGTTCGAGGTTCTATAAAAGAAAGGATCGAGTAGAATTTAGTGTGGCATGCTAATAAATGGCCCAGGTGAGTGCAATGCATACATAACATGATACATGGATGTTTTATACATCACTGGTAGGACTTGCGATGAGTCTACCTGATCTATATATTGGCATGATATTTATGTCATTTATCATATATTTGACATATTTTAAATATGTCAGAGGTTGAAAACAAATGCATTGATCACTAGTTATTGATGATGGTATGCTATGAATGTTATTTCAAGTATGAACTGCCCAATGTTAAATTATATTGATATACATTGCCATGGATGGAATAAATATGGAACTTATGCCCAAATAAGTCAATTGAGGGACATGATATAGTTGGCATGCCATAGAGTCCAGCAGCACGCTGCATAATCGGGAATTCAGGATGGCACTATAGTGTACCTAAAAGTCACTTAGTGTATGGTTAGCACAACCTTATAAATGTCCGGGTTATAAATTCGGTGCATATTTGACTCGTGTATCTAGGGTCCTCATAGGTCTGTATTTGGGCTATAAATTTGGGTTATAAATTCGTGTTATAAAATCGGGCTATAAAATTGGGCTACGAAATCGGGTTATGAAATCGGTAAATATTTGATAAACAGGTTAAAGAGTTTATACATTCTTAAAATTATGGCAAGTATATCGATAAGAAATTTATATTCGGTTTATATTATGTTGATGCACGATTAGTATGAAGGTATACTTATCTAGTGATCATGATGCAATTATGCATATACGACATATTATGATAACCGGGCAAGCATGAAAATCTTATGACATTGACATATAGTAAATAATTACTAATGCAATTTGAAAGTTGATGCATTGGCATATATCATGCTATATAAATGTAGCTATGAAGTTGAATAAAATTTAAATTATTGTTATTAACTTCATTTATTGCCTCACTAAGTTCGTACTTAGCGTGCGTTTTATTTTACACGCGTAGGTAAGTCAAGATGAGAAGGAGAAGAGCATTGCATCAATATTGGATAGCTCAACAGGTAATCACAATAATGACATCCTAATTAAGGTTTGATTATTATAGTGGCATGTATACTTGCTAAACCTATTTGAGTGTGATTGACCTTTAAAGTTCGTTATGGTTTCAAGATAATTGACGTTTCTGGAAAGATTCAAGGTTAAGAATAACCTTAAGTGATGAGTTGCATGCTAAGATAATTGATTTATGATTGGAACTCAAACAAATAATTTAAGTCAATTTTAAATAAAGTTAAGCGTGCTTGGGCTAGAGAAATTATAGGATGGGTAACCATCGGGAAGTTTTCTAAAAAAATTTAATTACCCTGATTATTTTTGGATTAAAGAAGTCGTAACATTTTTGACTCGTAACCGGTGTACGGATGCGGGAAATGGGTGTTACAACTTATTTCAAATCTTATTTGGTCATTCAAGGTTAAAAAGTTTCAGTTTAATCACTTAACTTTCAATTTGCTCATATTTTGATCACTCTACCGTTAAATACCTAACGAAGTTATAACTAGATATATGTTTTTTAATTATGAAATTGCCCCCAAGACTTTCTTTATTTTTTTATGAAAAAACTCTAGTTTCGGATTTTCTTCGACTTCTCAACGATGGAGTATCTTCTTCCAAGTTGCAATGGTCGGGAGCTGGAGAAAGAGGAAGCGAGCAACATATCATTATTCCATCCTGATCGAATGGTGGATAAAGTAGATCAGATTTATTTGAGGTTTTGTGCGTTCTCAGGTTTTGGGTTGAGTTTTGCAAGTTTTAAAGTGACTTTGGGGATGATAGAGTGGTAAGAGACGGTGAGGTGAGTTTGTTGGTATCTTGAGTGGTTAGAGAAGACGCCGAAGATTGGTTATTTCAGCACCAGCGTGATAGAGGGTAAAATTATAAAACTTTCTTCTTTGGGGGAAGAAAATTAAAAAAGAAAGAAAAAAATGGAAATTATGTGGATGACATGTGGCTACCATGCCAGCAAAAAGCAATCCATGTTAGTGCAAGTAGGTGCCATGTCATCCTTTCACTTCCGATTTAACGCTCGAGTGACCAAAATAGGAACAAATCTAAAATTCAGTGATTAAATTGAATTTTTTAAACTTGAGTGACCAAAATAAAAATAAGAAGAAAGTTTAGTGGTAATTTGCAACGTACCCTAATCAAAAAAGTCATGAGATTAAATTAAAAAACTTTAAACTTGAGTGACCAAAATAAAAATGAGAAAAAAGTTGAGCGATAAAATTTATAATTTACCCTAATCAAAAAAGTCATGAGCTTGGTTGAAGTCTGGGACTCGCTCAAAATGTTTAGTTAGACTGGCACAAGGAAACATATGCAGAGATTTCTAGAACAAAAATCATCTATTATTTCCGGTGCTATTTTTATGTCTCAACACTAAAAAATTACATTATAAATCATAATTTTAAATTCAAAAGTATAAACTTTAAATCCTAAAAATATACTCTACTCCAAATTCCCTAAACGCTAATCATAAACTATAACCCCAAACTTCATTTTTTAGTATAAAACAAAAATAAAAACATTGAAAAGGGACAGAAAATTTCTATTCAGGTTCAAACCATTTTTTCGATAATCATTATACATCTAACATTAGGGTAATCATACTACGTATCATCCCAATTATTGAAACCTAACAACCCTTTATCCATAACGATGTTTCCCCTTAAAAAAATTAAAAAGCCCAAAAAGCCCTTGTCCTGTTACTTGGGTCATACGGCAGTTAGAAAACTATGCAGGTTTGTATCTATCTATGATACATATTATTTTGTATTTTATGTTTATTGAATTTTACTCTTTTTTTTTAAAAAAAAAAGGTGATTCGGAGTTAAAGAGTCTATTATATTTGCTATAAGCTCTTAAGAAAGTATGAATATTGGATTAACTTATTTTCTAGTATTTTCGAAATCTAAGTTAAACTCCAACATTTACCCTGTTCCATGTTGATTAAGGAAACGACAATTTCCACTCTTTCCGTCGGTGTTTTAAAGCATACAAACTATAAAAACGTCATTTGACAGAGAAAGGAAAAGAAGAATCCTAGCATTTCTTGCCATCTTGTGAGAAAGTCTGGTTCAGCTGGAATCAATGAGATCAAAACGGAGCAGCAGAAAAAGGAAGAGTCTCGGTTCACTTGGAAAAATCGACGGATGCAGCAAAAAGATTAAGCCAAGTTTTTGTTCTGTTCAGAAAAAACACCCCAAGAAATCTAGGGAAACAGGATCATCTGAATCAAGCATTGAGGTTTTGTGAAAAAGTTATGAAGGAAACGAGTTCAGAGGATTATCTGACGTTGCTAAGATGCCTTTGCGATTACGGCACAGGAAACATAACAATGGTTGATCTGAAGATGAAGATAGCTGATTACTTCCCAAGTTTTATGGGGGATTTCATTCGTGTTTTGGAGTTCTATGATGGGGAAAAGGATGACGTGGGGAAGAAACCAGGAGAAGAGATTGATGATGGGTTCTTGACAGAAAGCTATCGATTTCTTCCAGAAGAAGTTGCAGGAATCCATACCTCGGACACCACAGAACTTGACAAACAAGTTCTCAATAGTATCTGCTATTGTAAGCGATCATCCGGGGCGAGCGCTAGGAGTATTAGCCCTACCGGAAAGATGATGAATGAAAGAGAAGACAAGTTGTTTGCCATTGATATGTGGAAGGCATGGATGCGTTCCACCAGGATGAATGCAACAAAGCTGGATAGAGCGATAAGGGACAGGGTAATCCAGAATCCAACGGCGAAGCATGTGAACAGCCATTTCCCGGGTTACAATTTCAGATTCATAATCCGACTGTATGGGAAAGATGGGTAGGTGGTCAATGGCGGATTGACTGCGTGATATGCCTCAAGCATTCCTTTTAATCCTTATCAGGAGGCTGGAGAGGATGGAAACTGAAACCCTTCCATTTTGGACTTTAGATTAATAAACTTTCTTTTCTTGAGGCTCCAACCTCAAGTTTGCCCTCTCAGCTCATCTGTATGTATGTCGGGCACTAGTTTATGCATGCATATATATTAGATATTTAATCCACTTTTATTTTACATTCATCTGTTTTGTTTTCATGTCTAGATTAAGCCACCTCTTCTCAACCAGAGATATGTCATTCTCTTTATTGTAATATAGGCTGATCAACCATCACAAACTCACTGTCTTCTTTGAGATTTGAAGGATCAAAGTTCTGATACAATAATATGATGGTATTTAGAACTATAAAAAATAATAATAATCATTAAAATAAAAGTACAATATCCGCCAACAGAATTGGAAAAATACACTAAGTGGTTCTGTAATGATATATGTTCTAAACCTAAGTGTGGGGTTTAGGCTTAGTTTGCATCTCTCCGTTCAGTTCTTAAACTTGCTAATCCTGAAAAAGGATTATTCTTCCAAGGCATTGCAATACACCCTCCGAACTGCTACATCCTTACAACTTTCCATAAATTGACTTATTATAAAGTTTACAATAATCATACAGATACAGAAATAACTTGCAAAATGAAGCGAGCACCCCCGCTTTTAGTTGATTTGAGTAAGGGGTGGGCGTGGTATTAACGACGGCTTTAATTACTTTGGCTCTAATGATTCGAATGAATTGTTTTCTCGAAATTCTTCAACCAGAGCTTCCATTGCATGGCTCGTAGCGATTCAATTGTCCCTTTGCTTGGAACATCTTGCTCGCTTCGTACTGGTGTCGTTCCCCTTGGCTCATAATCCCATACATTATATTTGTTGATACACAAATTTCAGTGTCATAAAGTCAGCAGGATTATTAGTCAAGAGCTTTATGCATAAACATACCATGTATCTTTGTTGGAATGTTTCTTCTGCTCTCTGCTTGATCGATGAAGTTTGACTCGAATGATCATCCCGGAATGTTTCAAGGTTTTTACTATGAGCTTTAAACAGAGTCCACGATTCCCCGTGTAATTCCTAGTTCCTGTTCTGACATTCCTGTGCAGAAACCCACAAAAAAATAAAACTAACATCTTCAACACCAAAGAATCAAGGAATTGCTGTGTCCCCTTGAAAGATGCTTCAAAACTAATTTTAGATATTTGGACCGGCAGTTAGCACCAAACATAAGATCTACAGTTTAGATTCCAGAAAAAAAGAGACTCGCCATCAATGTACTGAAGGGTATCATCAGTATTCTTCAAGCCATCTTGCTCAGCTGCATCGCAGGCACTATCAATCTCAGCATCATGCTGCTCATTTGCATCAGTAGCACTCCTGCGAGAAACATATTGAAAGCAAACTCAAGGAGACAACAAAATAAAACCCTGGAGCCAATTATTGTTGAGCACTAATATAATAATATTGCTACATAAAATTAGCTCCGGACTGACTTTATTGTTTACTTTGGAGGAGAAAAGTAAATCAACTTTGCATGCATATACAATGGGAAAAACGCTGCAAAAGAGGTTCTCTACCAACCTGATAAGTGATGCCATATCTAATACATGTTTACTACACATCTCATTCACAGACTCCTGAGTACTTTTGTAGTGCTTGAATGCAGATTCAGCAGTAGACACATTGAGTAAAAGACAGAAAATGAACAAGTCAAAACCAAAAAGGGAGGCAAAATGGATTCAAAATACGAACAGGGCATAATTTACCTGATACGATCATGAGAGGGGTTTAAATAATCATTTTGGAAAAGAAGTTGAAACTGTTTTGCAAGTCAGAAACGTTAGTCAACTTGCGACGCATTTTTGAATGGGATCCAGGCATATCCGGCTGTCAATTAGCTTTCCAACGCATCTTGAAACGCCTCAATCAGACATCTGGAACTCAAGATACGTCTACTTTAGCGAAGACAACGCATGCAAAAATTCCTATACGGGATTAATACGAGATTTTTGGATAATTACGGATTTTCAAGATTTTATTTGATTATTTGTAATTTAAATCAATATAGGATTCTGCAATATCTATTAGGATCAAATTTATTTAATTAAAATTTTATTTTTAGCATTTATTTATTATTAAAAGTTACTTATCTAATTAGGAGATTAGATTTTAAAATTTATTTATTGTATTTAATTCCTTTAGTTTAGTAGGATTAGAACTTTCTCCAATGCCTATATAAAGGAGACTTCATCCATATTGTAATTCAGATTTCATTGATCAAACTAGAGTTCTCTTTTGAGGTTATACTTGCAAGAATATTTTTTAGAAGCAAATCAATCTTCAAGTTCTTGTGATTTGTTGTTAAGGATCTTAACACTCCTGCTTGTCCATACAATTGCGTTTGGAAGGGTGGGTTAGAGGCGCTCGAGGTTGCTTGCTAGATTATTGCGTCTAAGTGCCGATGACAACTATCAATTCATCATGCCAACTCCATATATTCAAGCTTCCTCTATTGACGCACCACCATATGTAAATTTGAATTTTCAGATTTGATTTTATTTTGGTTTTTTTTCTCTTTATTTAGATTTGCGCTACTCTATTATTTGGTATCAGAGCTAAAAAGATTCATGTTTGGTACCCAATAATACGCCAACCAAGACAAAAGTTTACAGTGCATTCTTTTCAAGGGAAGTATGATCCTGATGGTTATTGTGATTGGAAAAATATCGTTGATATCTTGGTCGAGTTTTACAGATGTCCCAAAGAGCTTTAGGTTCCGTTGATTGTCTTAGCATTCACAGATTATGCAATACTTTGGTGGAAATTACTGCGGCAAAATAGGAGTCTCAATGGAGAAGCCGAGATAAGATCTTGGGCAGAACTCAAGAAAGTCATGAGAGAGCGGTTCATTCTCATCCATTATCAACAACAAGAATACTCTTTTATTATAGTCGAATCATCGTCGGTACAGCAGATTATTGAACTACCATTGGTGTGTCACGTAGAAAAAGAGGTGAACACCACAGCAGAGACTATGATAGTCCCATAAGTTGAACCATCCATTCTCACCACGACTCCACAAGCTATTCCGTGTGAGGACGAAGGAGAACAAGATGATGCACAATCAAAAAATAAATTACTTGCGTGTTACGAAAGTAAGTGTGATTCTAACCCTTCATTTAATTATTTTTCTCTCATTATGTTAGAAACACTTCCTCCTATACAGAAATTGTATTTTGATGATATTTTTTGTGAGGGGAATTGGGTACGCGAGTTATTTTATTTGAAAAAGACCGAGAGTCAAGAGGCTGAGAGTAATAAAAGTCCAATAATGGCCCAATTATTGTGAGTGAAAAGAAACAAGAGGTAAAAGTCATTCCATGTCTAAAAGAAAAAGACGAGAAAAATATAAAGAGAGATTTTTTCAACCTAACCATAACATCCTTGTTTCTAGTGGTTTTGAGTTATTTTTCCAGGACTTTGTTGAACCATTGCGAGGTGCTCAATTAGATCACTCCACTTATGACAAAGATTCCTTTGTGCTTCTAGTTATTTCACGTCCTTCCTTTGCCGGCTTGGATTCAAGGACGAATCCCTTCGAGGAAGAAGGGGATGATACATTCGGCAAGGCATATGCGAACACTAAAAACCCCTGCGAACGTTCGACAACCTGCGAACTTGTGAAGAATATTTGAATAGAATCCCGATTCGAGGAGGAATCCTTTTGAAGAGTGAGGGATGATACGATCATGAGAGGGGTCAAAATAATCATCTTGGAAAAGAAGTTGAAACTGTTTTGCAAGTTTGAAACGTCAGTCAACTTGCGAGGCATTTTTGGATGGGATCCAGACATTTATGGGTCGACATGTCTTCTTAAAACTTGTCCAGCTATCAATTAGCTTTCTATCGCATCTTGAAATGCCTCAATCAAACATTTGTAACTCAAGATACGTCTATTTTAGCGAAGGCAACGCATGAAGAAATTCCTATACGGGATTTTTGGATAATTATGGATTTTCAAGATTTTATTTGATTATTTGTAATTTAAATTAATATAGGATTTTGCAATACCTAGTAGGATCAGATATATTTAATTAGGATTTTATTTTTAGCATTTATTTATTATTAGAAGTTACTTATCTAATTAGGAGATTAGATTTCAGCATTTATTTATTGTATTTAATTCCTTAAGATTAGTAGGATTAGAACTTCTCCAAGACCTATATAAAGCAGGTTTCACCCGCATTGTAATTCAGATTTCATTGATTAAAATAAAGTTCTCTTTTGAGGTTATACTTGCAAGAAGTTTATTTTTTAGAAGCAAATCAATCTTCAAGTTCTTGTGATTTGTTGTTGAAGATCTTCACACTCTTGCTTGTCCATACAATCGCATTTGGAAGGGTGGGTTAGAGCCGCTTGAGGTGCTTGCTTAGATAATTGTGTCTAAGAGGGTGTCGAGGACAACTATCAATTCATCACGCCAACTCCATATATTCAAGCTTCCTCCATCGACGCCACCACCATAAAAAAATTTGAATTTTCAGATTTGATCTTTATTTTGGCTTTCTTTTTCTCTTTATTTAGATTTGCGCTACTCTACCATTACCAATGTTGTAAGCGTTCCTCAATATGAAAATGTTTGCCTGTTGAGAAATCAGCAGTGTTGTTAGCATTATTCTCTACTTGCTTGGAAAATGCTTGCCATTTTGTTTAGCATCTATTGTAATACCCTCCATGGAGGAAACATGTCCATCCAAAAATGTTTTGTTTAAAATAGCGCTTTCTTTGATACCATCAAGCCTTGCATCCACCTACCAGAGAAACCATTGCTTAATCTTCAAATAAGCATAAGCAACACTAGAAACCAAATAGAGAATAAACAAACCAGCTCATTTTGCCAACAAACATGGTTATACACAAGATTTGTCATATCGACAATAAGCTTCTTGGAATCAGACTCCGATTGCTCCTCATATGCTTGATGAATAAGAAATTTAAACAGCTCATGTCAGGAAATAGTAATATGCATAGTATACCTCATAAGCCTTCTGGAATCTAATAATGCTCTTTATTTGAACTTCATCAGCTTGCACAACATGATTCTGAACCCTCATAGACTCTTCTAAAAGCTTATCCAAAATTTCACTGGTATAATCAAAAATGTCCTTTGTTTGCTCAATACTAACATGGAACCTCTGTTAATCAAAAGGGGGAGAAAAAATGAAATCACCAAAGAAAAAGAAATAAATCTAGCTATGCAACCTATCTATAGGAACTTGCTCTAATATAAATAGCACAAACAAAACAATATTGTAGGCAACAAAAATTCATTACAGAATAAATACTCTTCTTAAAGCATCTCCACATCAAACATGGGTTCCAAAGTGGAGCACAAACTTGTCTTAGTTCCTTTGCAAAAACAGCCATTTCTCTCGGTTGTGTTGCAAGACTACCCTAAAGATCATCAAACATGGAAGCTGCTTTGTTGGCCTCAGATGAATAGATCTAATCCATAGTTCATAAGAAAAAGGGAAACAGTTAAACCAAGAGAAAACTCTAAATAAATAAAATAAAAGTAACCAAACTCATAATATCAGAACCTGCCTCTTCAATAGAATGTGCATTTGATGAAGCAAGATTTGAAATTTCATCTAAAGCAGCATTAGAGCTAGATTTGTGCAACCACGCAATATTTTGGACTGCCTCTATATAGGAAACATGCTAATACACTCCTACTCTCGAATTGCTGTTGTTAAGAGAAGCTTGATCGTTCCCGACCGTAGAATGCAAGTAAACTTTGTGCCTCTGAATGCTTTGAAGTTGAAATGATGAAGGAAAGATGATGGAAATATGAGGTGTGAAAGTATGCATTCATGGTGTTTTAAGGGAATGGTTGAAAAGGATGAAGGTGTTGGCTCGGTTAAGGTGAAGGAATGAAAGGGCGAAAGGAAATAAAGGAAATGTGATGAAAGTATTAAAAGAAGTTAAAGGAAGAAACTATGCTATATAAGCATAACCCCAAACCTTAAATAACTCAATTTGAGGGTGGTAAAAAAGAACTTGGACCCATTGGTTAAATAACCAAGAACCCGAAGTATCAAGGTGGATAGGAAAAGTGACGCCACAAGCAAAGTTATAAGTCAATAAAGTTCTTAAAAAGAACAAAGTTTGAGAAATAAACTCATAAAGTAATTATATATTTCAAGAGATGAGTGGTGTACAAAGATGGCCGAATAGCCTATTTATAATTAACAAAGAGGTTTGGCCAAGGGCCCATGTATCTATTCGGTGGTGCTTGTGTCTCCCTCCAAGGCCGGTTGTGTCTTCCTCCAAGGTTGGTACATCTATTCGGCCGAATGGTGCCTCCCTCCAAATGCAATTTGCAACTCAAATTTGGTTTCCCTCCAAAGGAATTGGCACCACTTTGATGTTTCCTCCAAGGGTGATAGGCATGTATTTTGGGAGGGAACATGCCCCTTGGGTGTAACGCTCCGGTTTTGGGCCTAGCAATTTTGAGGCTTGTTAGACGGTCCGGTGGACCGGGTTAGAGATTCGAGTCGAGTTGAAGAGTACATATTTTTGAGAAAGATAAAAATATGGAAAATGGTTAAAAATCATATTTTTAATATATGAAAAATATTGGTGAAATCAATTTTGGAAAATGGGATTTGGCAGGGTGACATTTTGGTTAGTTACTAAAATGTAATTTTTTAAAACTGTTTTTAAAGGTGCCTAAATTGTAAAGGATCAAACTCTTAGAATCCTTAAGGAGCTATTTTACCAAGTTGTTGCTGGTGGTTTCTCCCTTCAATCAAGACTTTTTAACATGTGTTTTTTAAAGGTAATTAAAAGGGATTTTGATAATAAAAGCTAGTTATTGGTTTTAAAGAAATTTGACGTAATCTTTTCTCTCCACTTATTTTCTACCAAACACTCTTGTTTTCATCAAAATCCAGAGGTGAGAGATCTTTTTACTTGGATTCTTGATTTGTAATTTCTTCTTTACCTTTGATTTACAAAACCTCATTGAAATCTTGTGTTTTTCTAGCTTTAATCAACCAATTGAGGGAGAAATTGCACAATAGAGGTAAGGTTCGTTCTTCTCCTCTATTGATGGGTCTTTATTGATATTCCCAAGTATTTGATCCTTGATTTATGATTTATAATCTGATTTTAAGTTTTTACAATGATTAATTGATTTAATTGGGTTTAATTGATGAAATTATGGAAGATTCGTATTGGATCTATTTTCCAGTGTTGAGGATTGATTTTAAACATATTTTGGTTGATTTATAATGTTGATAAGTTGTTTTTAACATTGGAAATCCGAAACTCCTTGAATCCTTGATTTATAGGTTGTTAGATTTGTGTTTTTGTAGAGTTGTGGTGGCTGTGTAGTTGCTGGAAGTATGTGGATGAATTAATCCTATTTTTAGATGTTATTACATGTTGATTGAAGTGTTAGATTGATAGATTGTGGCTGAGTTGTGTTTGGAAAGAGTTAGATGATGATTTCAGATGTTGTGGTTGGGTAATTGTGAAATGATTGTGAGGATTTGCAAGGAATTGTTGTTGCAGTGTTTTGAATGCATTGAGATGCATTAATCCTCTGTTGTAATGTGTTTAAAATAGGGTAGGTCAATCCGGAAGCAATCGATGAAGCTTTGGAGGCTTCAGATGCTTGATTTTGTGTCGGCAAATTGAGGTTTTGCGTATCGGATAGTGAGAACGTGGATTTCAGCTTTGAAATGATTTTAAGGTGGTTTATGGGAGTTTAAAATGAGATTGAAACGCTGATTCAAACTTAGAAGTAAGTATGATGTGGTTTTCTCTCTCGGTCGTGCTATTATGAAATGGTTTTATGCACTTGTTTTCATTTACATTGTACCTACTGTTTAAGCATATGTTAAAGTATGTGATATACTATTTTTGATCATGAAATGATGATGGATGCACGTGGTAAGTGATCCATGTAAGTATATGGTTTATACTTG
Source organism: Hibiscus mutabilis (assembly GCA_019671005.1). NCBI lineage: Eukaryota > Viridiplantae > Streptophyta > Magnoliopsida > Malvales > Malvaceae > Hibiscus > Hibiscus mutabilis. The sequence goes on from CM033738.1 coordinate 19,686,136, forward strand.
AGTTTTAAGCATGTGTTGTTGCTTGGAAAATGGTTTGGTTTAATGCTTGTAAAAATAGTGAGGTAAATGGTAAATGGTGAATTATATTGGCAAGTGATTAAAAATTGTTATCGGATATAGTTGGCCAGCCATAACATTGATAGTGCACTATAATAAGTCGCCTTGGATGTTGAGGGGTTTTGATTTGGTGTACCAAAAACTCCATCCAAGTACCCTAACGCTCGAGGGGTTAGATGGTACCGTAAACTCCCGTTAGTGGATTAAGCATCTAACCGATGATTGGGGTTGGTGTCCCCATGAGTTGTAAATTGTACTCGATTGGTAATGTACCGCAATTGTGATTGTATTGCTATTCCGGTTGGGATGGCTTGAAGTGTTGTAAGGACACTTGTTGAATCTGTGTATCCAATGAACTATTTTGATAAAGGAACTTGGTTGTGATCACTTGTAAGCCAATATAATTGTTAATGTATCATTGAAAGGTTTATGTTTATAATGTGATTTATACATGTTTACTCTTTAAGCTTGCATATGGTTGTTATGCATGGGAAGGCTTAAATTGAGGTTTAGCAATGAGATTTGTTGTTGGTTAATGATACATGTTGCATATGGTTTAATATGCTGAGTTTTAAAGATGTAAAGTGCATGGTTTTCAGGGCATGATACTGTTTTAAATGATGTTTAAAATATGATTGAAATGGGATTTCAATGTGTTGTAAAGAAATGGTTTTAATGCATTGATGGTGTGTTGTTTTTGAGCACTCCTCATTAAGCCTAGTGTGCTTATGCTCTCTTTGTCCATCAATGCATAGAATTAAAGGCTCAGAAGGCAGCGGAAAGTAAGGGATCACAAAAAGACTTGGTATCAAAAGTATGTTTTTGGACTAGACTATAAGTAATAAGGGCAATGGGGGTTCCGTTGTTGTTTTGGGAGGTGTTTTTTTGCTAAAGTCCCTATTTGAGCAAGTTTGTTTTTCTGCTCTTGGGTTGTAAAAGGCTATTTTGGATTATTTGTGGTGATGGTTTGAGATTTCATGTTTTGCTTGCTTTGGTTTTCAGGAAGCATACCTCTAGATTTACATTTGAAGCATGTTGCCATGAATTGATGTTGGAACTGGGTTGTTTCGATGTGGTTTGACCCTTGAATATGTTGGATGTATGCTAGAAGTATGTTAGGGTGTTTTGGTATGTTTGAAAGCATGTTAAACCAGCAAAAGTGGACATTATAGGCCCAGGCGTACCGGCACGGGTGTCCCTATTTTGGTACGAGTAAGCCATTTTAGGCTTAGCGTACCGATACACGGGCAAGCATTTCGGTACGGGCTTAGGCAAATTTGGCCAGCGTTTCGGTACGCGAGGAGATGTTTCGATGCGGCATAGTGGTTTTATAAAAGGTGTTTCGATATGTGTGGGTGTACCGGAACGAGTTTAAGCTACTGGAATTTTGGAGTATGAATTAATGAAGGCGTATCGATACACCCCCTTTCTTGTACCGATATAGTGTCAGTTAAATTAGTTATTTGGAATATTATGAAGTTTTGGTTCCTTACGTTTTAGTCCCTGAATGTTATGGATGCAATTAAATGAGTATGAATGATCTTTTTGAGCTGATTTTTTATATGTAAGCACGAAGCCTATATAATTAAAGGTTGGTAACATAAAAATGTGCTAAGTTCATGTAGTTTTCCAAAATTGCAATTTGGTCCTTAAATTGCAATTGTGTTCAATTGGATGTCAATTCGGTGCCCGATTGAGTTGAGTTTTCACCTGTGAATAGTATGTACATGTAAGATAATAATTGTGCATCTAGACAAGATAAAAAGGGTCGTGTTTTAGGCTTCATCTTCACGGTTTACTTTGGTAAACCTAATGTAGCTCACTCGATTCGATCTGGCGACTAGGCCGAGTCAAGGGCGTTACATTTGGTGGTATCATAGCCAGGTTTGAGATAATTGAGAGTTGGTATGGCTGTTGTAATGTTGTTGTGATTTGTAATCCGTTGTTTGTGATGCATGGTGATTTTAATATGTACGGTGGTTGCTTTATGCCATGTTGGGGGAAATTTGGGAAACCTATTGCCTTATTATTATAGTCTGAAATGTTATGATTTTGAAATATAAGTCTTGGATCCTTGCTTGGAGCTAGCCTAACCATTTTTGTTTTTGAATGATTACCATGCCTTAGATATATTTTAGCATGATGAGACCGAGGAGAGAGTTGCGATCTGGTACGATTGTTGTTGTCGTTGGGCAGACAGGTGAGAGGAGGATGTTGTGCCTCATGGGGGTTTGCCACCCTGAAGTATGACCACTTGTACCAGTTGGGCCAGCATTGGGGAATACGGCGCCTTGAAATAGGCGATGTTCAAAGCTTTTTAAGCTATTGTTGCTAAAGCGAGTGTCTGTGCCAGCTGTTAGATAAACAGGGTTTCCATTGGAATTTCACCATAGTTTAAGAGGAGTTAGGTATTATGGGTTGTTACCCGAGGCATCCGAGGTGTGGATGGCCAGTTCTGCTCGAATTTTTGGATCAAGTGGGGTGTAATAACACCCGTAAATTGGGATGTGTTGTATCTCTGCTGCAAGGCGATGTTTATAGTTGGTGAACAACTGTATTTGTGGGCATGGAACCCAATAATGTGAATTGGGAGTTTTTCAAGCTGTCTTTAAGCAGAAGTATCTGGGAGTTAGATATTGGGATGAAAAAAAATGAGAGTGAGTGGCTTGGGTGAAGGGCAATATTTCTATTTCTGAGTATGAGGTGCAGTTTGTGAGGCTGAGTTGGTATGCACCTGAGTTAGTCCCTGACAAGCGTCAGGGATGTGATCGTTTTTGCTACGGGCTTGTGCAAGAGGTTAAGACATACATGTTTGCTGTTGAATATACCGATTTTGATGTACTTGTTACGCGAGCCAATGACATTGAGAGAAACCTTGGTTTGGCTTCTGGTCACGAGGCTTTAGCTCTGGTAAGAGAATGGTTGATTCTAGTTTTGGCGGTGGTCAAGCCAAGAGACACCGTGATAGGTGGTATTGCCATGAGCCAAGGCATGGTGGAGGTGTTGTTGGGTATGGAGCGCAGGGGTAGAGTACCTAGGTTAAGGCTCATTATAATACCTGTTGGGCTTGTGTATCGCGTGATCATTTGAGGTGAGATTGCCCATGTTTGGCCAAAGAGGGTTAGGCACATGCTGCTGTCGTGGCTAATGCTTGCTGGAGTTGTGGGTCTGGCGACCATCTGAGACGTGATTTTCCTTTGTTAGCCGGAGGTGGGCAGGGTGTTGCTCATGTTGTTTCTCTGCAGAGAGGTCATGGTTGTGGTCATGGTCATGGGCCATTTCAGTGCAGAGATGGTGGGCAGAGGACTGTGGCTCATACCATTGTTATCCAGCCTGAGAGGGGTGGACCGGCTAGGGTGTATGTACACCGTGAGGGTCGCAATGACACTGATGTAATTGCAGGTACATTCTCTTTACAATCTCTGCCGTTGTATTCGTTGGTTGATTCTGGTTCTACCCATTCATACATCTTGAGTGAGCATGTACATTTGCTTGATATACCTGTTGAAATTCCTAATGAGGGTGTTAGAGTGACTAGTTCTCTTAGGGAGACAGTCGTGGTTAGGAAGTTGTATCGTAGATGTCCGTTGATGGTCAGGGACATGTGTTTGTCGTGGATTTGATGGAGTTGCCATTCAATGGTTTTGATGTGATTCTGGGGATGGATTAGTTAACCGAGCATAGGGTTGTGGCAGATTTTGAGACCAAACTGATATCCCTGAAGTTGTCTGTGATTTTGAGGTGATGGTTGTTGGTGAGAACGCTAAGTTCTTGTCTAATACTGTTTTGGCTTTAAAAGCGAGTCGGATGTTGGATTCTAGATGCCAGGCTTTCTTGCCCTCTGTTATGAATCCAGGTTCGAATGAGTTGAGGGTGTAGGATATTCACACGGTATGTGAGTTTCTTGGTGTTTTCGGAAGAGTTGCTGGGGTTGCCACCGGATCGAGAGGTGAAGTTCGGCATTGAGGTTTAGGCGGGTACGCCAGCAGTGTTTACTGCTCCGTATCACATGGCCCTAAAGGAGTTCAAAACACAACTGCAGGAGTTGCTTGATTGAGGTTTCATTAGACCTATTATTTCACCATGGGGTGCACCGGTGTTGTTTGTGAAGAAGACGGATGGTACGTTGCGGATGTGTATAGATTATCGGCAACTGAACAAGTTGACGATAAAGAACAAGTATCATTTGCCGCGGATAGATGACATGTTTGATCAGTTCAGGGGTGTGTCCTCTGTTCTCTAAGATAGATTTAAGGTCTGGGTACTATCCGTAGAAGGTGAAAGATGTGGATGTGCCCAAGACAACTTTTCGTACGAGGTACAGGCATTATGAGTTTTTGGTGATGTCGTTTGGTTTGACCAATGCACCGGCTGCTTTCATTGACATGGTGAATCGGGTGTTTCAGAAGCATGAGATGATTTTCCATGAGACTTATACATTTTATGTGAACTAAAATGATTTTAAATGCATTGATGGGTGTTTTTGAGATTCCCTCACTAAGCTTATAGCTTACTCTCTCCTTTCTCATCAGTGCAGAGAAATAGACTTTTCAGACAGCGAGTAAGCAAGAAAAGATCCAAGGATAGAAGTATTTTCAAGTATGGTTTTACAAATACATAGTAGTAATAAGAGGCAATATGACCAAGTTGTAACTGGGAACTTTATTTTCGATACTCCCTGTTTCTACAAGTTATGTTTGATGTTTTGGACTTGTATGATTCTTAATGTTTAGTTTTGAGGGGTTGGGAAACATTATGCATTCTTGGGTAGAGATCATGCCTATAGAGGTTTGTTTACATATGCCATGATGCAAATGATCTTTTACCATGCCTTTTTGATTGAGGAAATTATGTTTGAGATGATATATGATGATTAGATGTTGATTAGAGTATGTTAGATTGAGCTTATACGTTATATGTTTGACCTAGAAGTCATTACAAGTTTGTCCTTAACGGTACGGGCCTCAAGGATCGGTATGCGGGGACGTATCTCGGCTCAATCTGGAAAAAAAATGCCTTGGCATACTGTACCTGTACGCCTTTTGGCTACTAGAATTCTTATTTTTTAACATTGCTACCCGTACCAATAAGCTTAAGGACCGTATCGATATGCCTTTAAAATTAGAACTCGTATCGATACGGGGTGGTATTGTATTGATACGCAGTTAGTTATTTCTATTAAAATGCTTTCTGAAGTTTGATTCATTGCAGTTTAGTCCATGTTTCTTGATCATGCAATTAAATGAGTTTGGATGGTTATTTTAAGTTGAAATTAAACCTGATTGTATGAAATATGACTAAATAAGGATTGGTAACTTTAATTACAAGGAAGTCCTCTTAATTATCTAAAATTATGAATTGGTCCCTAAAATGCTATTTTGAACAATTACATGTCAATTCGACGCCCGATTGAGTTGTAATTTTCACCGTTGTTAGTATGATCACCTTAGGACTTAATTAAGCATTTATAAAAGATAAAAAATAGATTGTTTTCTAAGTAATTCTTTTGGGTTTGTCTCGACAAACCTTAATGTAACTCGCTCGGTTCGATCTTATGACTAGACCGAGTCAAGAAGGTTACATTTGTTGGTATCAGAGCCAGGTTATGATTGTTGGGAGGTGGGTTATGGTTGTTCGATGTATTTTTGATGTATGATTCTGCTGTTGGTATGCACGGTGCTTGATTCTGTGATATTATGATTGAAATGTGATATAATGGGGTGTTTAGCTTAGGGACACATTGCCTTATTACTACTAGTGTTGAATGATTTTTTTTAAAGATGAGCGACTTGGATTCTTGCTGCAAACTGGTTTAATTGTATTATTTTATTGCATTATTATGTTTTAGACTCATATTTTCGCAAAATGGGACCGAGACAAGAGCTTATATGAGGAGTGCTATGAATGGACAAAATGACGAGTTACCTCCTCCACCACCGACTCCTGTTGGTGCTAGAGTTGAGGGTGGTGCGCCTCAGGCGCCGTAAGGACCTATTTTGGGTGATATGACACCGTTGATCCAGGCGATTACTGGAGCTATTCAGGAAGCAAGAGCTGGGGTACAAGTACCTGCACCATCACTTGTAGCAGCTGTTAATATCGGGCTTTCGTTAGAGCATCTGCGTAGCTTAGGTGGTACCAAGTTTAGAGGTTTGGCTCTAGAAGTAGATGATGAGTGGTTTGCCAGCACAGAGAGGATCCTTGGCTAGGTGGAGTGTACAGATGTCTGCAAGTTGGGTTGCATAGTGTCATTGCTTTAGGGTGATGCTTATAGTTGGTAGACAACTACTGTCGTGGGTATGACACCTACTGATGTGACATAAGAGTTCTTTTGTGCTACTTTTTGAAATAAGTATATAGGTTCTCGATATCAGGATGAGAAGAAAATGGAGTTCATGGATTTGGATCAGGGAAACATGTATGTGTTCAAGTATAAAATCCAGTTTGTTCGGTTGAGCCAGTATGCTCCTGAGCTGGTTCCTGATAAGCGACAGCGATGCGATCATTTTTGTTATGGGCTGGTTAAAGAGGTGACGACTTACATGTTGGCTACAGATTATACAGAGTTTGATGTCCTAGTTTCCTGAGCTAAGGACATAGAATAGAATTTGAGGTTGTCTTCTTAATCAGTGAGTTCTTCTATGAGAAAGAGGAATGCTAAGTCGGATGTTGGCAGGGATCGATACAAGAAGCATAGAGATAGGAGGTACCATTTAGATCAGAGATGCGAAAGGAATAGTGTTGGGCGTGGATAGTATGTTTAGAATACCTTTGCTCGAACACCTGAGTGTGGGAGATATGGTAGATGACATACGGGGGGTGTTGGGGTACTCTTGATACTTGTTGGAGCTGTGGTTCACGGGATCACATTAGGCGTGATTGTCCGTAGCTAGCTAGGAAAGGTCAAGCTTTTGTATCTACTGTTGTGCCACATAAAGGCTGTGGGCGCGGTCGAGGATATTTTTAACGTATGAAAGATAGTCAGAGGGTAGTTGCTCATACCGTAGTGGTTCAACCTAAGGGTGGTAAACCAGCGAGGGTTTTCGCGCATCATGTGGGAAGAAATGATACCAATGTGATTGTAGGTACATTTACTTTGCAGTCTATATCATTGCTTTCTTTGATAGATTCTGGTTCTACACATTCATATATCTTGCACGAACATGCATGTTTGCTTAATATACCTGTAGAGGTGTTAGATGTTGGTATGTGGGTAACTAGTTCTTTTGGTGAGACAGTACCTGCTAGAAGGTTGTATAAGAGATGTCCTTTGATGGTCCAAGGTCAAGTGGTTGTGACTGATTTGATGGAGTTGTCGTTTTATGGTTTTGATGTAACCTTGGGGATGGATTGGTTGTCTGAACATAGGGTTGTGGTTGATTTTGAGACCAAGCAGGTTTCGTTGAAACCTGCTAAGGATTATGAAGTGGTGGTTGTGGGCGAGAATTTCAAATTCTTGTCCAATGTTGTTTTGGCTTTGGAAGCGCGAAAGTTGATAGAATCAATGGTGTTGTGGCGACATCATGGTGTCTAGGAAGCCACCTGGAAAAGCAAGAAATACATGTTGAAGCAGTTTCCTTGCCTTTTTCCGCCAGGTAAAATTTTAATGACGAAATTTCTTAAAAGGGGGAGAGTTGTAATGCCTGAAATTGGGCCTAGATGTTAGAAGGGTCGATTAGATGGTTCAGGAGAACCGAATTAGGCCATTCGAGTTAGTTTCGATAATTAAATCTTAATAAATCATTTTTGGCTAAAATATAATATGGAAAATGCAAGAAAATACTTAATTAATCTGATTTTGGGACATTTTGGACCAGTGACTAAAATGTAAATTTTTCAAAACTGTTTTTGGTGACTAAATCGTAAAAGGGTCAAAACTTAGAATCTTTAAAGAGCTAACTAACCAAACTTTTCCATCAGATTTTTCCCTTAATTTAGTCTATTTTAAAGGGTTTTTAAATGGTTTTAATATTAAAATAAAATAGAAATAATAAAAGGATTTTTAATTACACAATTCATTTTCTCACGTAACTAATTTTGCTCTCAACTTTCTCAGCAGCCAAACTATCAATTTCTTTCAAAAATTTCTAGAAATCAATCTCTTTTGATTTCTTACTTGATTCCTTTGATTCCTACAACAAAATTTACTTGATTTCTTGAAGCTTTCATCCAATCTTTGCCAATTAAGGGGAAAATCGGCAATTAGAGGTGATTTCCGTTTCCCTCCTCTAATTAAAGGTTCTTTAATGAAATTCCCAAGTTCTTGATCCTTTACAACTAATTTATGTTATGGAATTATGATTAAAACATGAATACGATGATTAAATTGAGTTTTGATATGGAAATTTGATTAACACTGTTATGGATCTATTTTGTATTTAATCTAATTGATTTAGATCTCTTATAAGATGTATTTTAATGTTGTAAGAAGTTTTTAATTAAAGGAATCCCCAAACTATGTGAATTGCTAATTTTCTAGGTTGTAAATAGTTAGATTTTGAAGTGATCTTGGTGTTGTAAAGTTGTTGGAGGTATAAGGACGTTATAAAGATGTTTTTGGATGTTAATTGATGTTGTTAAGATGTTAAAATCAATAGGTTTTGGTTGGGCTTTGTTTAGATGAAGTTTGGTGATGATTTCAGTTGTTTTAGAGAGGCGTTTGATGGTTTTAGTGGGGTGAAGTGTTTGTTGGTTGCTGGAAATTAAAGATGCATGGACTGCTTTAATCCTCTATTTTTGATTGGGAAAAGTAGGGGAGTTGAATCCTTTAGCTTTTGGAGGGGTTCCGAAAGCTTCGGAAGCTTGATTCTCGCAACGGCAAGAGAGTTTTGGTTTGCTGGTGAGTGGAAACACGTTTTTGGGTGAGCTCTCTCTTGTTTTTGGTTTTGCAAAATACAATCTCATGCACATATTTATAGATTTGATTACTTCCTGTTATATGCATGTTTTAGAAATGAAAGATGTTGCAAATGATTATACATGATGATATTTGAGCATAGAAAATGATTTATGAAAGAATTTTGAGAATGCTAGAATGCATGGTTTAATGTATTGGAAAATAGCTTGAATTGATGCATATGTAAAACAGTAAGTTAATGAGGTTTTTATTGAGTATATTGGCAAGTGACTGAGATAAATTGTTATCGGATATAGTTGGCTAGCCATAGGGTTTAAAATGCACTATAATAAGTTACTTCATGTGTGTCGAGGGGTCAAGAGTGTGCCATGCTCCACTATGAGAACCGCAGCGGACGAGGGGTCAAGAGTGCGCCAATTCTCTCGCTGGTGGATTTATACATCATAAACGTTGAGGGTTGCTCCGGTTCGAGGATGTATGCAAAGTGGTCGAAGGAACCACTTGGGGAAATTTGTGTATCCGATGTGTTTTTGTAAAATAGAATAAAACTTGCTTTTGAGTCACTTGAATGCCAATATATGAGATAATGTGTCATAAGAGATGGATTATGTTTTGTATAATATGGTTTATACATGAGATGCTCTTTAAGCTGGTTATTTAAAGATTTTGGCATATAAAGCTTAAATTAAGGTTTATGATAGAAATCCATGATACATGTGTTGCAAATGATTTAAATGTGCATATTTGAAGAGACTATAGAAGCATAAGATGATTTTCCATGAGACTTATACATTTGGCTTGAATTAAAATAATTTTAAATACATTGATGAGTGTTTTTGAGATTCCCTCACTAAGCTTATAGCTTACTCTCTCATTTCTCATCAATGCAGAGAAATAGACTCTTTCAGACAGCGTGTAAGCAAGGGAAGATCCAAGGATAGAAGTATTTTCAAGTATGGTTTTACAAATACATGGTAGTAATAAGAGGCAATGTGACCAAGTTGTAATTGGGAGCTTTATTTTGGATACTCCATGTTTGTACAAGTTATGTTTGATGTTTTAGACTTGTATGATGCTTAATGTTTGGTTTTGAGGGGTTGGAAAATTATGCATGCTTGGGTAGAGATCATGCCTATAGGGGTTTGTTTGGATATGCCATGATGCAAATGATCTTTTAACATGCCTTTTTGATTGAGGAAATTATATTTGAGATGATGTATGATGATTATATGTTGATTGGAGTATGTTAGATTGAGCTTAAGTGTCATATGTTCGACCAAAAGGTCATTACAGGTTTGTCCGTACCGGTACGAGTCCTCAAGGATCGGTACGCAGAGACCTGTCTCGGCTCAATCTGGAAAAAAAATGACTTGGCGTACCGATACACCTAGGGACCATATCGACACGTGATGATGATAATTTGGTTTGGTGTCAGTACACGGGCAACCGTACCGGTACGCCTTTTGGCTACTAGAATTCTTATTTTCAAACATTGCATATCCGTACCAATACGCTTGGGGACCGTATCGATATGCCTTTGAAATTAAAACCCGTAACGATATAGGGTGGCAGTGTACCGATACGCAGTTAGTTATTTCTATTAAAATGCTTTCTAAAGTTTGATTCTTTGCAGTTTAGTCCCTATTTCTTGATCATGCAATTATATGAGTTTGGATAGTTATTTTAAGTTAAAATTTAACTTGATTGTATGAAATATGACTTGTAACGCCCCGATTTTTAGGCCTAGCAGTTTTAAGGGCTAGTTAGATGGTTCGGAGGATCGGGTTAGAGATTCGAGTTGGATTCGGGAATAAATATTTTTGAGTGAGTTAAAAATATGGAAAAAGGTTAAAAATCATATTTAAATATATGAAAAATATTTGTGAAATCAATTTTGGAAAATTGGATTTGGAAGGGTGACATTTTGGTTGGTGACCAAAATGTAAAATTTGAAAATTATTTTTAAAAGGTGACTAAATTGTAAAGGATAAAATTCTTAGAATCTTTAGGGAGCTATTTTACATACTTGTGGATGGTGGTTTCTCTCTTCAATTAAGACTTTTAACATGAGTTTTAATTATTGATTAAAATGGATTTTATAATGAAAATGTAGTTATTGATTTTAAAGAAATTTGACGTAAACTTTTCTCTCGACTTTTCTCTCCACTTCTTTTCTGCAAAACACTCTTGTTTTCATCAAAATTCAGAGGTGAGAGATCTATTTGCATGGATTCTTGCATTATAATTGATTCTTTATCTTTGATTTACAAAACCTCATTGAAATCTTGTATTTTTCAAGCTTTAATCAATCAATTGAGGGGGGAAATCACATAATAGAGGTAAGGTTCATTCTTCTCCTCTATTGATGGTTATTTATTGATATCCCCAAGTATTTGATCCTTGATTTATGATTTATAATCTGATTTTATGTTTTTGTCATGATTAATTGATTTAATTTGGGATTAATTGGTGAAATTGAAGAAGATACGTATTGGATCTGTTTTCCAATTTTGAGGATTGATTTTAAACATGTATTGAATGTTTTATAATGTGGATAAGTCATTTTTAACATTGGAATCCCGAATCTCCACGAATCTTTAATCATTTAGGTTGTTAGATTTGTGTTTTTGAGGTGGTGTGGTGGCTGTTTAGTTGCTGGAGATATAAGGATGATGTAATACTGTTTTTAAGTGTTGATTGATGTTAATGGAAGTGTTAGATTGATAGCTTGTGGCTAGGTTGTGTTTAGGAAGAGTTAGATGATGATTTCGGTTGTTGTGGTTGTGTAATTGTTAAAGGATTGTTGATGTTTGTGATGAATGTTGCTGCAGTGTTTGTAATGCATTGAGATGCACTAATCCTTTGTTGTTATGTGGTTAAAATAGGGGAGGTTGTTCCGGAAGCTATCGATGAAGCTTTGGAGGCTTCGGACGCTTGAATTCGAGTCGGCGAATTGAGGTTTTGCGTATCGGTGAGTGAGAACGTGGATTTTAGCTTTGAAATGACTTAAAGGTGGTTTATGGGAGTTTAAACTGAGCTTGAAATGCTGGTTTAAACTCGGAAGTATAAAGTGGTTTTCTCTCTCGGTCGTGCTTTTATGAAATGGTTTTATGCACTTGTTTTGAATTACATGGTACCTACTGTTTAAACATGTTTTAAAGTATGTGAGATACTGTTTTTAATCATGAATGGCTGAAGGATGCACATGGTAAGTGATCCTTGTAAGTATGTGAAATACTTGTGAAAAGCATGATTTGTAGCTTTGAGAAAATGGTTTGGTTTAATGCTTGTAAAAATAGTGAGGTATGTGGTTAATTGTGAATTATATTGGCAAGTGATGTGGTTTAAAAATGTTATCGGATATAGTTGGCCGGCCATAGGATTGATAGTGCCCTATAAAGAGTCGCATTGGATGTTGAGGGGCTTAATACGGTGTACCAAATACTCCATCCAAGTTCCCTAACAGTTGAGGGGTTATATGGTACCGTAAACTCCCGTTAGTGGATTAAGCATCTAATTGAGGGTTGGGGTTGGTGTTCCGTGGGTTGTAAGTGTACTCGGTTGTAATGTACCGCGATTGTGATTGTATCGCTATTTCGGTTGAGATGGCTTGAAGCGTTGTGAGGACACTTGTTGAATCTGTGTATCCGATGAACTATTTTGTTAATGGAACTTGGTTAATGATCACTTGTAAGCCAATATAATTGTTGATGCGTCATGTGATGGTTGTATAATGTGATTTATGCATGTTTACTCTTTAAGCTTTGCATATGGTTTGTTATGCATGGGAAGGCTTAAATTGAGATTTAGCAATGGGATTTGCTGATGGTTAATGACACATGTTGCATATGGTTTTCAAGGCATGATATTTTGAATGTTATTTTAAGTGATGTTTAAAAGATAATTGGAATGAGATTTCAATGTGTTGTTGAGAATGGTTTTAAATGCATTGATGGTGTGCTATTTTTGAGCACTCCTCACTAAGCCTAGTGTGCTTACGCTCTCTTTGTCCATCAATGCAGAGAATTAAAGTTTGAAGGCCGTGAGGAAGCAAGGGATCGCCAAAGACTTGATACTAAGAGTATGTTTGAACTAGACTATAAGTAATAAGGGCAATGGGGTTTTCGTTGTTGTTTTGGGAGGTGTTTTGTTAAACTCCCTGGTTGAGCAATGTTGTTTGCTGCTCTTGGTTTGTAATTGGCCATTATGGATTGTTTGTGGTGATGGTTTAAGATTTCATGCTTTGCTTGGCTTGATTTCTAGGAAGCATGCATCTAGATTTACATTTGAAGTATGATGCCATGAAAGACTGAGGAATCTGTGATGTATTGTTGTGGTTTGTCTCTTGAATGTGTTGGATTCATGTTAGAAGTATGTTAGGGTATTTTGGTATGTTTGAAAACATGTTAAACCAACAAAAGAGGACATTTCAAGTCCAAGCGTATCGGTACGCGTGTCCCTATTTCGGTATGGGTAAGCCATTTCAGGCTTAGCGTATCAGAACACGGGCAAGTGTTTTGGTACTGGTAAGCCATTTTAGACATAGCATTTCGGTACGCGGGGAACCATTTCGATACGGGGTATGTGCATTTGGTAGGGCGTATCGGTACGCGAGGGCATATCGAAACGAGTTTTAGCTACTGGAATTTGAGATTTTTGTAATGGCAATACCGTACCGATACGCATGTAAGTGTACCGATACGGCTACCGTTAATTCAGTTATTTGGATGTTTTGAAGTTTTGTTTTCTTGCATTTTAGTCCCTAAATGTTGTGGATGCAATTGAATGAGTATGGACGATCGTTTTGAGCTGAGTTTTGACATGTATGCATGAAATTGGATTAATTTAGGGTTGGTAACATTTAAAAGGGTTAAGTCCTTGGAGTTTTCTAAAATTGCAATTTGGTCCCTAATTTGCAATTGTATCCAATTAGACGTCAATTCGATGCCCGATTGAGTTGGGTTTTCACATGTGGTCAGTATGAACACATAGGATAATCATTTGCATCTAGATAAGATAAAAAGAAAAAAATAGATGTGTTTTCAATTTTCTTCTTTGCGATTTACCTCGGTAAACCTAATGTAGCTCGCTCGGTTTGGTCTTGTGACTAGGCCGGGTCGATAGGGTTACATTTGGTGGTATCAGAGATAGGTTTACGATAATTGGGAGTTGGTATGGTTGTTGTAATGTTGTTGTGAGTTGTAATCTGTTGTTTGCTATGAACGGTGGTTGTGATATACACGTTGATTGCTTTATGTTATGTTGGGGGAAATTTGGGAAACATATTACCTTATTATTATAGTCTAAAATGTTTTGGTTTTCAAATGGAAGTCTTGGATCCTTGTTTAAGCTAGCCTGATTTGTAATACCCCAAATTTTACTAAGTTGATTAATGGTCATTTAGTACTAAGATAATAGCTTAAAAGCTAACTTAGTGACTAAAATGACAAAAATGCAAAAGTTTGGATTTCTTTAATTACGGGTTTTGGAAAGGAAATTTCTAAGGTTTAAAGGTCTCATGTGATAGATAGTGAATTGAATAAGGTATTATTAAAGTTTGATTGAATTCCAAGGAAAATTGGAATGGAATTGAAGTTTAAAAGGTAGTGACCAAAATGTAAATTTTGAAAATTTTATGGCTAAAGTATAAACCTTGGAAAAGTTAAGGACTAAAGTTGTAATTTCCCAAAAGTTAAGGGTTTTTATTTGATAAATAAACAGATCACCTAAGGGTGTGAATCGAATGCGAAATTATTGGTTCGATCTGATACTTCGATTATTGGAAAAATCGCAGTTAAAGTTTAAGTGGAATTCGGATACCCGGATCGAATTGGAAAATTTTGAAATTTTTCCATATGATAGAGAAAGGTTATAAAAGTCATTTCCAAGTGTTGGAAATATTTTAAGTTTGATTCAAGATGAATCCTACAATTTATTTCTGAGTAAAGGATTATTTATCAGTATATTGGATCGAATGGAAATTTTGGAGACTGGTCCAAAAGCTATGGAAAAGTCACAAAATGATATTTTAAGAATATTTTATTATGGTTGGTTGAATTCTAACTAGATTTAGTTAGATTGTAATGGAATGACAATTTTGGAACAAACTAGTAAATAAAAACTAGTTGGAGGGCAAATTGGTCTTTTGGCAAGGATGACAATTTTGAAATATTTGAAAGTTATAAAGGCAATTTTGGAAGAAGGGAATTGAAGATTAAATCTTGGCCCTTGATTGATGATAAAATCAATCTCAACCGTTGGATAAAGGGGCAATTTAGTAATTTCACTATTTGAATGAATTTTAAATTCATTTTTAAGATACATGTGGCATAAATTGGAGGAAATAAAAGTAAATTGTCAAAAAGATGAATAAAATTTATCTTGAATTTCGAATTTGAAGGGAGGAAGAAAGAAAATTTTCCAAGTTCAATTCAAGCTCCAAAACTCGATTTTCAGTTAAGTTCGAATCAATGGAGGTTCGAGGTACGATGAAGGAAAGGATCAAAGAGGACTTAGTGAGGCATACTAATACATGGCCCAGGTGAGTGCAATTGCATACATGTCATACTACATTGATATTTTATACATGATTGGGATGGCTTGCGATGAGCCTACCCTAAATTATTGTTGCTATGATATTTATGTCATTGAGTATATGATTGACATATCGTAATATGTCAAGAATTGAAATATAAAATGCATTGATCATATGATTACTTACATTGATGAGATTGAAATATTATTTCTAGTATAAACTGCTAAATGTTGATATATATATATATATATATTGATATATGTTGCCACTGATGACATAAATGATAAAATAAAGTCCAATGTATGATATAGAGGTTCGATGGTATAGTTGGATATCCATAGGGTCATAAACAGCTGTATAAATATTCTAAGCACTTCGGTGCAATATTCATAAATACTCATTGAGGGTATACTCATGAAAGGTTTGGGTATACGAAAACACTTAGGGTGTTAAGCACTACGGTGCAATTTTTATTAATACTCAATGAGGGTATACTCGTGCAAGGTCTGGGTATACAGAAGCACTTAGGGTGCTAAGCACTACAATGCAAATAATATACATACTCAAGAAAGGTTGGGTATGGGGGGATGAATCGTGTACATAGAATCTCTTAATTCGATACTTTGGGCTAAGTAAATTGAAATGAAATCAAAGAAATAGAATGATAAGCTTGAATGCTTGCAGATAGAAATGGAAAAAGGTAGTTGTAAGCATTAAAAGCTTATAGATAGAAATGGCAACGGTATTGGTAAGTTCTAATCTTATCTCTTTGGTATACACATATGCTATTATATATTTATTTATGTTAACGAGCATGTAATGGTAAGGTGATCATATGCATTGTTAATCATTAATATCGATATTATGACAATTGCACTTGAATTTGAATTATTGCCTCAGTAAAGTAAATACTTAGCATGTAACTATTATACACGTAGGATATAAGAAATGGTTGGAGTAAGGAGCATAAACAGATATCATCAATCAATAACAGGTACATCAGTATCAGTAAGATATCTTTTGACATTGTTTGATATTTACTAGTTGACATGTATATTAAAATGATATGCCTGCTCTGATAGAATTTGTATTTTATTTGGTATCTGGATGAATTTTAAAAAAAATAAATATATTGTAATATTTTTAAAGAAGCAAAACTTTACCGAATTATAAATGTAGAGGGTTTTACGAATATTTTGTGATACCTCTGACTCGTATTCAGTGATGGATATGGGAAAGTGGTGTTACATTTATTGGTATCAGAGCTATAGGTTTAGCCAGTTCTCGGCCTAAATCGAAGTAGTTTTATGTTAAAAAGAGTATACATGCCACTAGGGTATCAATATTACTGATATGATGTTTTTATGATATGATTGATGTCGCTCCTTACTAATGTAAATTGAGTGGAATTATAAGAAATATTTGAGTCAAGAAAGCGTGATGAACTGATAAATTGGAAGCTTTGGAAGGAATCAAGAGTAGTAATAATAAGGTTAATGATAACCCTTCGAATAAATCGGAACAAGAAAGGGGCACTGGTACAACAAGGAGTGCTTGTGCCGGATTAAGGAATTGAAAAGTTCAAGAACACCTGAATTGAAAGGAAAAGCAGATTAAGGTCCAGTGGTTGTTGATTATAACTGAATAATCTAAGGATTACACTGGATGGATTCCACTGTTTGGATACCGAGAAATTGGATGAAATTGCCTTGTTGCTCCAACATTTAAGCTAGATTAGAAAACCATCTGAATTTGCTTCATAGCCAGGATTGCACATATCAGTCCGAGTTTATAACATCGAGACTGATAAAAATTGGGATGATTCAAAAATCATAGAAGGTACATCTCATCTTTTTGGATAAACCTGTATTGGTGTTGATGGGTCCTAGCTTTACACATTCGTATATAAGTACGAAGTTGAATGATGAAGGAGATATCCTTTAGAACCCATTTCAAGTAATATAGGGTCGTAATGAATTGGTTACCTTCCTATCAGGTCGTAATGAATTGTCGCATAAAGTGATTAGTATTGAAAAAAAACACAGAAGGTACAAAAATAGTAGTAATTGATAAAAGGGTAAATCCATTTTCCAATGAATTTTAGTTGTTTTATTAAAGAAATTGTGGTTATAAGGTTGTTAAGTTTTCTTAGCAAATGTAGTGGATACTTGGGCTGTTGAAGTTAAATTGGAAAATAACTTGACTGTCCAAAAATATCCTGATGTATTCCCAGATGGTTACTCGGAATTACCTTTAGATTGAGAGGTGAAATTCAAAATAAAGATGATACTAGGTATTGCACCTAAATTAATGCCCCCCATATAAAATGGCTTCGATCGAACTTTGAGATTTAAAGGTAAAATTGCAAGGAATGTTAGGTCGATGTTTTATAAAGCCAAGGGTGTCATCTTGGGGGAGCACCACTATTAATTGTGAAAGAGAAAGACTGATTTCCATCAGCTCGATAAGGTAATAGTAGAGAAAAAATATCTTCTTTCGAAGACTAATGATATTTTGATCAGTTAAAAAAGGGCATAGCTATGTTTTCCAAAATAGACCTTCGATCATAATATTATTAGCTAAAGATCAAGTAAGAAGAAATTCTAAAGATAGCTTTTCTGACTCGGTATGAATACTATGAATTTGTAATGATCCCTACGGCATTTATAAGCCTAATGAACTAAGTATTCTAATTTTGCTTGGACCAATTTTTTGTAGAGTTCATTGAGGATATTTTGGTCTATTCGAAGAAAAAGGAAGAACAAGATGCTCATTTTGCATTATTCTTCAGACCTTTCAAGAAAAGAAGCTATATGCTAATTTGTTAAGGTGTGAATTTGGTTGTCAAAAGTTGTTTTATTAGTTATGTGGATTTGGTAGTGGGAATAAGAGTAGACCCCAAGAAAGTACAAATTATAGTTGAATGGAAACCTCTGAAGAATGTTTTAGAGGTTCAAAATTTCTTGATGATGGCATCCTCATTGACCAAGCTATTGAGGAAAGAAATGCCATTCAGTTGAACAGATAAATGCCAAGAAAACTTTAAGACATTAAGAAAGATCTTAATAGAAGCAACGGTACCAGTACAACCAGAATCAGGTAAAGATTATGTGGTGTGTAGCAATGCTTCTCATATCAATTTGGGATGCGTACTTATGCAAGAAGGAAAAGTAATGGTCTATGCTTGAGACAACTTAAGATATATGAGAAGAATTATCTTACTTAGGATTTGGAGCTAGCAATGGTTGTATTTGCTTTAAAAGATATAGAATCATTATTTATACAGTGAACGATGCTATATTTATATAGGTTATAAAAGTTTAAAGTATATGCTTACTAAAGAAGAGTTGAATCTGACGCAAAGAAGTTGGATCGAGCTTCTTGAGAATTATGATATGGTCATTGACTATCATCCGGGAAAAAAAGCTAATGTGGTAGACGACGCTCTCAATCAAAATACAATTGTTGCCTTAAGAGCTATGAATGTAAGAATTGGCATTAAAAGAAGATAGTACTTTGATTACCACGTTAAAAAAATAATAATAGTCTATTTCATTGGACCGAATAAAAGATCTTTAAGGAAAGGATGATAAATGTTGTCAAGGTTCAAACAAGTGGAAAAGAATGAAGCTGAAAACTTGGAAGTTAGGTTTGATAGATATTTGTACTATCAAGGAAGAATTTTTATCTCAATGATGGAAACTATATGTTGATCTTGAAAGAAAAGATATTTAATATAAAGTTAAGGATAAAGTATTCCTTAAAAGTTTCACCTTGGAAGAAGGTGTTATGGTGTAGATAAAAATAAAGTTAAGTTTAAGATTTATTGGGCTATAAGAAATCGTGAAAGGAGTTAGTCTGATAGTTAAGCTTAATGGCTAGCTTTATCTTTGGAAATGGACATGATTCATAATATATCGATGCTCAGGAAATATTGATTAGACCCCTCACATGTTGTTACTCCAGAGAAAATAGAGATTCAGCCGAATTTAAGTGATGAAAAAGAACTAGAAAAATCCTAGCATATGGAGTTAAAGAACTAAGAAAACAAGACAATCCTGTTTGTTAAAGTTCTTTGACAAAAATCACAAGGTTAAAGAAACGATTTGAAAGAAATAAGAAGAAAATATAAGAAAATAGTTTTCTCACCTTTTGAATCAGATGCGTGTTGAAAATTTGAGGACGAATTTTCTTAAGGGGGAGAGAATTGTAATACCCCAAATTTTGTTAAGTTGATTAAGGGTCATTTAGTACTAAGATAATAGCTTAAAAGCTAACTTAGTGCTAAAATGACAAAAATGCAAAAGTTAGGATTTCTTTAATTATGGGTTTTGGAAAGGAAATTTCTAAGGTTTAAAGGTCTCATGTGACAGATAGTGAATTGAATAAGGTATTATTAAAGTTTGGTTGAATTCCAAGGAAAATTGGAATGGGAATTGAAGTTTAAAAAGATAATGACCAAAATGTAAATCTTGAAATTTTTATGGCTAAAGTATAAATCTTGGAAAAGTTAGGGACTAAAGTTGTAATTTCCCAAAAGTTAAGGGTTTTTACTCCATAAATAAATAGATCATCTAAGGGTGTTAATCGAATGTGTAATTATTGGTTCGATCTGATACTTTGATTATTGGAAAAATCGCAGTTAAAGTTTAAGTTGAATTCGGATACCCATATTGAACTGGAAAATTTTGAAATTTTGTCATATGATAGAGAAAGGTTATAAAAGTCATTTCCATGTGTTGGAAATATTTTTAATTTGATTCAAGATGAATCATATAGTTTATTTCTTAGTAAAGGATTATTTATAGGTATATTGGATCGAATGGAAATTTTGGAGACTAATCCAAAAGCTATGGAAAAGTCACAAAATGATATTTTAAGAATATTTTATTATGGTTGGTTGAATTCTAACTAGATTTAGTTAGATTGTAATGGAATGACAATTTTGGAACAAACTAGTAAATAAAAACTAGTTGGAGGGCAAATTGGTCTTTTGGCAAGGATGGAAATTTTGAAATATTTGAAAGTTATAAAGGGCAATTTTGGAAGAAGGGAATTGAAGATTAAATCTTGGCCCTTGATTGATGATAAAATCAATCTCAATCGTTGGATAAAGGGGTAATTTGGTAATTTCACTATTTGAATGAATTTTAAATTCATTTTTAAGACACATGTGGCATAAATTGGAGGAAATAAAAGTAAATGGTCAAAAAGATGAATAAAATTCATCTTGAATTTTGAATTTGAAGGGAGGAAGAATGAAAAATTTACAAGTTCGATTCAAGCCCCGAAACTCGATTTTCAGTTAAGTTCGAATCAAGGGAAGTTCGAGTTGCGATGAAGGAAAGGATCAAAGAAGACTTAGTGAGGCATAGTAATACATGGCCCAGGTGAGTGCAATTGTATATATGTCATACTATATTGATATTTTATACATGATTGGGATGGTTTGCGATGAGCCTACCCTAAATTATTGTTGCTATGATATTTATGTCATTGAGTATATGATTGACATATCGTAATATGTCAAGAATTGAAATATAAAATACATTGATCATATGATTACTTAAATTGATGAGATTGAGATATTATTTCTAGTATAAACTGCTAAATGTTGATATATATATATATATATATATTGATTAATATATGTTGCCAGTGATGACATAAATGATGAAATAAAGCCCAATGTATGATATAGAGGTTCGATGGTATAGCTGGATATCCATAGGGTCATAAACAGCTGTATAAATATTCTAAGCACTCCGGTGCAATACTTATTAAGGGTATACTCATGCAAGGTTTGGGTATACGGAAACACTTAGGGTGTTAAGTACTACGATGCAATTTTTATTAATACTCAATGAGGGTATACTCATGAAAGGTTTGGGTATACAGAAGCACTTAGAGTGCTAAGCACTACGGTGCAAATAATATACATACTCAATAATGGTTGGGTATGGGGGATGACTCGTGTACATAGAATCTCTTAATTTGATACTCTGGGTTAAGTAAATTGAAATGAAATCAAAGAAACAGAATGATAAGCTTGAATGCTTGCAAATAGAAATGGAAAAAGGTAGTTGTAAGCATTGGAAGCTTACACATAGAAATGGCAATAGTATTGGTAAGATCTAATCTTATCTCTTTGGTATACACATATGCTATTATATGTTTATTTATGCTAACGAGCATGTAATGGTAAGGTGATCATATGCATTGTTAATCATTAATATTGATATTATGACAATTGCACTTGAATTTGAATTATTGCCTCACTAAGTAAATACTTAGCGTGTAACTGTTTTACACGTAGAAAAGAAGAAATGGTTGGAGTAAGGAGCATAAACAGACATCATTAATCAATAACAGGTACATCAGCATCAGTAAGATATCTTTTGACACTGTTTGATATTTACTAGTTAGCATGTATATTAAAATGATATGCCTGCTCTGATAGAATTTGTATTTTATTTGGTATCTGGATGAATTTTAAATCGGGCAGTTTTACTAATTATATAAAGAAAAAATTAAATTGATAAGTTGCTGGCTGAAAATAAACTCAATTTGATAATGAAAATATTATGTTTAAACTTTACGCGATTAACTAGATTTATAATTAAGAAACTAAATATATTGTAATGTTTTTTTAAAGAAACAAAATTTTACCGAATTACAAATGTAGAGGGTTTTACAAATGTTTTGTGATACCTCTGACTCGCATTCAGTGATGGATACGGGAAAGGGGTGTTACATGATTGTTTTGTTTTTGGTAAAATACCATGCCTCAGATATATTTCTAGCATGATAGGATCGAGGAGAGAGTTGTGATCTGGTACGATTGTTGCTGCCATTGGGCAAGGAAATAAGGAGGATGTTGTACCTTCTGAGGAGTTACCGCCGCCCCCACCTAATGCACCTGTAGTAGTGGAGCAAGTACCACCTGAGCCAATTGGGCCAGGGATAGGTGACATGGCGCCGTTAATTTAGGCCATGAACAGTGCTTTCCATGCAGCAGTTGTGGGTGTTCATGTGCCGGCACCAGTGGTTGGGCAGACGGGTTTGCCGTTAGAGCGTCTTCGCAGTCTGGGCGAAGTTGAGTTTCGTGGTTTAGCACCAGAGGCTTTTGCGGATTGGTTGGCCAGTACAGAGAAGATATTGGGTCAGATAGGTTGTGTTGTGTCCTTGTTGTAGGGAGAAGCCTATAGCTGGTGTACCATTGTGACAACTGGGATGGTGCCCGAGGATATAACCTGGGAGTTCTTTTATGAATCTTTTCAGAAAAGGTACTTGGGGTTAGGTATTTGGAAGATACGAAGAGAGAGTTTATGGCTCTAGTACAGGACGGTATGTTTGTTTCTGAGTTCGAGGTGCAGTTTGTAAGGTTGAGCCGGTATACACCTGAGTTGGTTCTTGACGAGTGACAGCGATGTGATCATTTCCTCTATGGGCTAGTGCGGGAAGTTAAGACATACATGCTTGCCGCTAATTATATAGATTTTGATGTATTGGTTATTTGAGCCAAGGATATCGAGCAGAACCTTGGTTTAACTTTTGGGTCTCGAGGCTTTAGCTCTGGTAAGAGAGTGGTAGATTTTAGCTTTGGCGGTGGTCAGGCTAAGAGTCACAGCGATAGGAGGTATCACACTGATCATAGACGCGGTAGAGGTGTTGTTGGGCATGAAGCACAGGGGCAGGGTACCCAGGTTAGAGCTCCGCATAATATCTGTTGGGTCAGCGGATCACGTGATCATCTAAGGCGAGATTGCCCACGTTTGGCCAAAGAGGGTCAGGCACCTGTGGCTGTTGTGGCCAATGCTTGTTGGAGTTGTGGGTCTGGCAACCATTTGAGGCGTGATTGTCCTTTGTTAGCTGGAGGTGGGCAGGGTGCTGCACCTATTGTTGCTTCGTAGAGAGGTCGTGGTTAGTTTCAGTGCAGGGATGGTGGGCAGAGGACTGTGGCTCATACGGTTGCTATCCAGCCTAAGGCAGGTGGACCAGGTAGAGTGTATGTGCACCGTGGGGGTCACAATGACTCTGATGTGATTATAGGTACATTTATTTTACAGTCTTTGCCATTGTATTCATTGGTTGATTCTGGTTCTACCCATTCATATATCTTGAATGAGCATGCACAGTTACTTGATGTACCTGTTGAAATTCTTAATGTGGGTGTTAGAGTGACCAGTTCTCTTGGGGAGACAGTCATGGTTAGGATGTTGTATCGTCGATGTCCGTTGATGGTTTAGGGACATGTGTTTGGCATGGATTTGATGGAGTTGCCATTCCACGGTTTTGATGTTATTTTTGGATGGATTGGTTGATTGAGCATAGGGTTGTGGTAGATTTTGATACCAAACGGATATCTCTGAGGTTGTCAAATGATTTTCAAGTGCTGGTTGTGGGAGAGAACGCTAAGTTCTTGTCTAATACTGTTTCGACTTTAGAAGCGAGACGAATGATGGATTCCAGATGTGAGGCTTTTTTAGCCTATATTATGAATCCTGGTCTGAAGGAGTTGAGGATGTAGGATATCTATACGGTATGCGAGTTTATGGGTGTTTTTCTAAAAGAGTTGTTGGGGTTGCCACTGGATCGAGAGGTGGAGTTTGGCATTGAGGTTTATGCGAATACGACACCCGTGTCAATTACTCAGTATTGTATGGCCCCAAAGAAGTTGAAAGAGTTGAAAACGTAACTGCAAGAGTTGCTTAATCGAGGGTTTGTTAGACCAAGTATTTCACCGTAGGGTACACCGGTGTTGTTTGTGAAAAAGAATGATGGTACGTTGTGGATGTGTGTAGATTATCAGCAGCTGAACAAGTTGACCATAAAGAATAAGTATCATTTGTCGCGAATTGATGATCTGTTTGATCAGTTTAGGGGTGCTCTTGTGTTCTCTAATATAGATTTGAGGTCTGGGTACTATCAGTTGAAGGTGAAGGATGTGGATGTGCCCAAGATAGCTTTTCGTACGAGGTACAGGCATTATGAGTTTTTGGTGATGTTGTTTGGTTTGACCAATGCACCAGCTGCTTTCATGGACATGATGAATTGAATGTTCAATGAGTTTTTGGATCAGTTTGTGGTTGTGTTTATCGATGCTATTCTTGTGTACTCTCGTACCTAGAGGATTATGATAGGCAATTGTGGATTGTGCTTCAGATGTTGATGGCTAATCAGCTTTATGCCAAGTTAAGCAAGTGTGAGTTCTAGCTTAGCGAGGTTGTTTTTCTCGGGCATGTGGTATCGGCCGAGGGGATTCGTGTTGATCCGCACAAGATTGAGGTTGTGATGAGTTGGAAAATGCCTAAGTTTGTGTCGGAGGTTCAGAGTTTCCTAGGGTTGGCCGGTTATTACCGTAGGTTTGTTGATGGATTCTCTAGTATAGCTGCTCCGTTGACCAAGTTGTTGCAAAAGAACGTTCGCTTTGAATGGATAGAGGATAGGCAACGGGCTTTTGAAAGGTTGAAGGAAGCTTTGACACGAGCTTCGGTCTTGATTCAGCCAGAATCAGGGAAAGAGTTCGTTGTCGACAGTGATACATCCTATGTTGGGCTCGGTTGCATGCTGATGCAGGAAGGTAAGGTAGTTTCCTATGCATCTAGATAGTTGAAAGTGCATGAGCGTAATTACCCTACTCATGATTTTGAACTCGCCGCGGTTGTTTTTGCCTTGAAAATCTAGAGGCATTATCTTTATGGTGAGAAGTTTGTAGTTTATATGGATCATAAGAGTTTGAAGTATCTTATGTCGTAGAAGGAGTTAAATCTTAGGCAACGAAGATGGTTGGAGTTGCTTAAAGATTATGATCTTACCATCGAGTATCACCCGGGTAAAGCTAACATTGTGGCTGATGCTTTGAGTAGAAAATCTGTTGTGGAGTTGAGGGCTATGTTTGCTAGGTTGAGCGTGACGCGTGACGGTGGGATGTTGGTTGAGTTGCAAGTAAAATTGTCCTTGTCACAGTTGATTAAAGAGAAACAACCGCATGATAGGAGTTTAGTGCACCATGTGAAGGATATCATGGATGGAAATCCTACTGATTTTCATTTTAATGATGATGGGGTGTTGTGTTATAAAGGTAGGATTGTGGTGCCTAAAGATGAGGAATTGAGGCACACTATTTTGACCGAAGCGCATGCTAGTCCTTTTGCTATGCATCCCGATAGTATTAAGATGTATCGGGGTTTGAAGGAAGAGTACTATTGGGTTGGTTTGAAGAAAGATGTTGCTGATTTTGTGGGTCGATGCATGTTATGTCAGCGAGTAAAGGCTGAGCACCAGTTTCCTTTCAGGTTGTTACAGCCGTTGAGGATACCGTAATGGAAATGAGAAAGAATCACCATAGATTTTGTGTCTAGGTTGCCTTTGACACCGACCAAAAAGGATTCTTTTTGGGTGATTGCTGATCGGTTTACGAAGTGTGCGCATTTTGTGCCAGCGCATAAGACATATACCTTGGATAGGTTGGCCGATCTGTATATCTCTGAGATTGTACGTTTGCACAGGGTTCACAAATCTATAGTTTTGGATAGAGATCTGCACTTTACAGCAAGGTTCTGGGAGTGTTTGCATCGTGCTCTTGGAACACGGCTGAATTTCAGTACTTCGTATCATCCTCAGACGGATGGTCAGTCGGAGCGCGTGATTCAGGTCTTGGAGGATATGTTGAGATGTTGTATTATTGAGTTCCATGGAACATGGGAAAAGCAACCTTTGGTGGAGTTTGCTTATAATAACAGTTATCAGGCTAGTATACAGATGGCACCATACGAGGCTTTGTATGGTAGGAAGTGTCATACACTATTGTGTTGGGCTGAGGTTGGAGAAAAACACATTTTGATGCCTGGTGTGTTGAAAGACACCAACGAAAAAGTAAAATTGGTATGTGAACACTTGAGAGCGGCTTCGAATTGTCAAAAATCCTACGCGGATTTGAAGCACAGGGATATAGAATATGTTGTTGGTGATCGGGTGTTTTTGAAGGTGTCACTTGGAAGAAAGTGATGCATTTTGGGCGAAAAGGGAAGCTTAGCCCGAGGTTTGTTGGACTATACGAGATTGTTGAGCAGTTGGGTCCAGTTGCTTATCGTTTGAGGTTACCTTCCGAGTTGGAGAGGATTCATGATGTGTTTCATGTATTGATGTTGCGGAGGTATCGGTCGGATCCATCGCATGTTATGTCGGTGGAGGATATTGAGCTGAAATCGAATTTATCTTATGATGAGGAACCGATGGAGATCCTTGACACCAGCAGTAAGGTTCTGCGTGGTAAGACGATTGAGCTTGTTAAGGTGTTGTGGAGGCACCGCGGTGTTGAGGAGGCCACGTGGGAAAGCAAATCATATATGTTGAAACAGATTCCGCATCTATTTCCTCCAGGTAAATTTCGAGGACAAAATTTCTTAAGTGAGGGAGAGTTGTAATGCCCCAGTTTTTGGGCCTAGCGGTTTTAAGGGCTAGTTAGACGGTTCGGTGGACAAGGTTAGAGATTCGAGTTGGATTGGAATAAATATTTTTGAGTGAGTTAAAAAATGGAAAATGGTTAAAAATCATATTTAAATATATGAAAAATATTTGTGAAATCAATTTTGGAAAATTGGATTTGGAACCGTGACATTTTGGTTGGTGACCAAAATGTAATTTTTAAAAATTGTTTTTAAAAGGTGACTAAATTGTAAAGGATCAAATTCTTATAATCTTTAGTGAGCTATTTTACCAACTTATGGCTGGTGGTTTCTCCCTTCAATTAAGACTTTTAACATGTGTTTTAATTATTAATTAAAATGAATTTTATAATGAAAATGTAGTTATAGATTTTAAAGAACTTTTCTCTCAATTTTTTTCTCCACTTCTTTTCTGCCAAACACTCTTTTTTTCATCAAAATTCAAAGGTGAGAGATCTATTTTCATGGATTCTTGTTTTATAATTGATTTTTAATCTTTGATTTACAAAACCTCATTGAAATCTTGTGTTTTTCAAGCTTTAATCAATCAATTGAGGGATGCAATCACACAATAGAGGTAAGGTTCGTTCTTTTCCTCTATTGATGGTTCTTTATTGATATTCCCAAGTATTTGATCCTTGATTTATGATTTATAATCTGATTTTATGTTTTTATGATGATTAATTGATTTAATTTGGGATTAATTGGTGAAATTGAAGAAGATCTATATTGGATCTGTTTTCCAGTGTTGAGGATTGATTTTAACATTTATTGAATATTTTATAATGTGGATAAGTCATTTTTAACATTGGAATCCTGAACCTCCATGAATCTTTAATTATTTAGGTTGTTAGATTTGTGTTTTTGAGGTGTTGTGGTGGTTGTTTAGTTGCTAGAGATATAAGGATGAAGTAATCCTGTTTTTAAGTGTTGATTGATCTTAACGGAAGTGTTAGATTGATAGTTTGTGGCTGGGATGTGTTTAGGAAGAGCTATATGATGATTTCGATTGTTGTGGTTGGGTAATTGTGAAAGGATTGTTGATATTTGCGAGGAATGTTGTCGCAGTGTTTGTAATGCATTGAGATGCATTAATCCTCTGTTGTTATGTGGTTAAAATATGGGAGGTTGTTCCGAAAGCTATCGGTGAAGCTTTGGAAGCTTTAGACGCTTGAATTTACGTCGGTAGATTGAGGTTTCGCGTATCAGTGAGTGAGAACATAGATTTCAGCTTTGAAATGACTTAAAGGTGGTTTATGGGAGATTAAACTGAGCTTGAAATGATGGTTTAAACTCAGAAGTATAAAGTGGTTTTCTCTCTCGGTCGTGCTTTTATGAAATGGTTTTATGCACTTGTTTTGAATTACATGGTACCTACTATTTAAGCATGTTTTAAAGTATTGAGATACTATTTTTAACCATGAATGGTTGAAGGATGCACATGGTAAGTGATCCTTGTAAGTATGTGAAGTACTTGTGAAAAGCATGGTTTGTTGCTTTAGGAAAATGGTTTGGTTTAATGGTTGTAAAAACAGTGAGGTATGTGGTTAATTGTGAATTATATTGGCAAGTGATGTGATTTAAAAATGTTATTGGATATAGTTGGCCGGCCATAGGATTGATAGTGCAATATAAAAAGTCGCCTTGGATGTTGAGGGGTTTAATACGGTGTACCGAATACTCCATCAAGTACCCTAATGGTTGAGGGTTATATGGTACCGTAAACTCCATTTAGTGGATTAAGCATCTAACCGAGGGTTGGGGTTGGTGTCCCCGTGGGTTGTAAGTGTACCCAGTTGTAATGTACCGCGATTGTGATTGTATCGCTACTCCAATTGAGATGTCTTGAAGTGTTGTAAGGACACTTGTTGAATCCGTGTATCCGATGAACTATTTTGTTAATGGAACTTTGTTAATGATCACTTGTAAGCCAATATAATTGTTGATGCGTCGTATGATGGTATATGTTGTATAATGTGATTTATACATGTTTACTCTTTAAGATTTGAATATGATTTGTTATGCATGGGAAGGCTTAAGTTGAGGTTTAGCAATGGGATTTTCTAATGGTTAATGACACATGTTGCATATGGTTTAATATGCTGGTTTTTGAAAGTGTTAAGTGCGTGGTTTTCAAGGCATGTATTTTGAATGTTGTTTTAAGTGATGTTTAAAAGATGATTGGAATGAGATTTCAATGTGTTGTTGAAAATGGTTTTAAATGCATTTATGGTGTGCTTTTTTGAGCACTCCTCACTAAGCCTAGTGTGCTTACGCTCTCTTTGTCCATCAATGCAGAGAATTAAAGTTTGAAGGCAGGGAGGAAGCAAGGGATCGCCAAAGACTTGATCTAAGAGTATGTTTGAACTAGACTATAAGTAATAAGGGCAATGAGATTTTCGTTGTTGTTTTGGGAGGTGTTTTGTTAAACTCCCTGGTTGAGCAATGTTGTTTGCTGCTCTTGGTTTGTAATTGGCCATTATGGATTGTTTGTGGTGATGGTTTAAGATTTCATGCTTTGCTTGGCTTGATTTCTAGGAAGCATGTATTTAGATTTACATTTGAAGTATGATGCCATGAAAGGTTGAGGAATATGTGATGTTTTGTTGTGGTTTGTCTCTTGAATGTGTTGGATTCATGTTAGAAGTATGTTAGCGTGTTTTGGTATGTTTGAAAGCATGTTAAATAGGAAAATATGACATTTTAGGTCCAGGCGTATCGGTACACGTGTCCCTATTTCGGTACGGGTAAGCCATTTCAGGCTTAGCGTATCAGAACACGGGCAAATGTTTCGGTATGGGTAAGCCTTTTCAAGCATAGCGTTTCAGTACGCGGGGAATCGTTTCGGTATGAGGTATGTGCATTTGGCAGGGCGTATCGGTACGCGTGGGCGAATCAAAACATGTTTTGGCTACTAGAATTTGGGATTTTGTAATAGCAATATTGTACTGATACGCATGTAAGTGTACCGATACGGCTACCGTTAATTCAGTTATTTGGATGTTTTGAAGTTATGTTTTCTTGCGTTTTAGTCCCTAAATGTTGTGGATGCAATTGAATGAGTATGGATGATCGTTTCGAGCTGAGTTTCGACATGTATGCATGAAATTGGATTAATTTAAGGTTGGTAACATTAAAAAGGGTTAAGTCCTTGTAGTTTTTTAAAATTGTGATTTGGTCCCTAATTTGCAATTATATCAAATTGGATGTCAATTCGATGCTCGATTGAGTTGGTTTTCACTTGTGGTCAATATGAACACATAGGATAATAATTTGCATCTAGATAAGATAAAAAGAAAAAGAAATGGACGAGCTATGGTAAACATCCAGATTCGGTTCACCATAGGAAAAGAAATATATCACAAAATGGCTCTCTTCACCGAGATTTCCCCACCACTTGCCTACTCAAATTACTTGCCATGTAAGCACACCCTTTTACTCCTTTGTCTTTAGCATGCAATCTCGAGATTTTGCATATCATTCGGTTTAATCCTCTCTACAATTGATCATCCATTTCTTCTTTGTTCCAATTTGATCCCTAATTCATTTCATTATTTTCTAAACCATGGGTAAATAGATCAATATAAGTCACACTTGAATTAGTAACATACTTTCGAGACATTTTTTGGGTTATTACAGGTCCTTTCTAATTTAGCTTGTAAACTATATAAGCTTTTTAATAGGTCCTTATCTTATTTAATAATAAATTTTAAAGGTATCTTTAAATCAAATTGAGCTATTAACAATTTGATAACATACTTCTAAGCCTTATTTTGGGATATTACAGGGTTATTTGGTGGTATTCATCTAATCTAAAACCAAGCTATTTGAAGTAGATGTTGATTTATCTTTTGTGGGTCAATGATCTAAATTCTTGATTCAATATTCCAAGTTCTACCTTGACTAGAGTTCCAATTTATATTGAATTCTTCCTTCAATTGCTTTCTTCAATTCAAACCACAAACTCTCCCCTTTACTTAAAGTGTTTTACTTGTGAATTTAATTTCTTAACCATTCTCTGTGGGATTGACCCTACTTGCCGCTACTACAAATCCAAAGAACAAGTAGGTTTTTTTTTACAGATTCGACACCCATCAAAAAATTGGCGTCGTTATCAGGGAGTGGTGTCAAGAAGCTAATCACTTTTTATTTAGTTTATTTTCTTTTTATTTTCTTTTTCTACTTTTATGCTTCGTTCTTCTAGTGCAGATAAGATTTATTTGTTCGATCATGATATTGACAAAACTGAAAGGCGACTAAGAAAAAAAGCGAAGCAAGGCGAACAATCAACCGCACAAGAGGCCGACTTGGAGAGCACTCAAACCGAAGTACCCCTTGAAACTGACAACATAGCTGAACAAACTCTTCGAGAACTTGCCGCACCCGAAATCGCCACACAACTACTATGCATCGATTACCAAGATCTTGAGGTACCATTCGAATTAATATTTGGACTAATACATCTTCTTCCTACTTTCAGGGGACGCGAGAATAAGAATCCATACAAACACTTGAAGGAATTCCATGTGGTGTGCTCAAGCATGAAACCCCACAATGTCACCGTGGATCAAGTCAAGCTACGGGCATTTCCATTCTCTCTAGCCGATCATGCTAAAGATTGATTATATTACATACCATCCGGATCGGTCAAAACATGGACGGACATGGCAAAGCTTTTCCTCGAAAAATATTTTCCATCCTCAAGAGCCACCAACATTAGGAAAGAAATTTGTGGAGCTCGGTAAAAATATTCTAAGACGCTTCATGACTATTGGGAACTATTCAAACAACTTTGTGCAAGTTGTCCGCAACATAGAGTGTCCGACCAACTAATCATCCAATATTTCTATGGGGGTTTATTACTCATGGAAAGAATGATGATGGATGCCTCAAGTTGATGACCAATCGTAAACAAGACTCCTACCCAAGCCAAAGACCTCGTCAACATTATGGCTGCGAACTCTCAATAATTCGGTTCCACACATGACACCGTCTCTCGACGTGTGAATGAGGTAAATATTTCTTCCCTTGAAGATAAGATTTCGAATTTAACTTCTCTTGTTCAAAAATTGGCATTAGGTAATTCGCAACAAGTCAAGGCATGTGGGATTTGCACAAGTCAAGATCATGCAACTGATATGTGCCCCGCGCTCCAAGAAGAGAGTATCGAGGATGCCAATGCCATTGGAGGACCTTACGGCCAAAAAAAGTATAATCCATACTCAAATACATACAATCTGGGCTGGAAAGACCATCCAAATTTGAGCTATGGGCAAAGGAACAATCAATAAGGAGGTTATCCGCAACTATCTTCATCGATGAAACCACCCTTAAAGGATGTTGTATACAAACTTGTCCACAACCTCGAGCAATTCCAACAAGAAACGAGGTCAAGTATTAAAAACCTTGAAACACAAAAAAGTCAAATTGCCTCATCTCTTAGTCAATCTGAATCTCAAGGTAAGTTACCTTCTCAAACTATTGTGAATCTGAAACAAAATGTGAATGCAATTACTTTGAGAAGTGGCAAGAATTTGCAGGATTTTTCACCCAAGGAGGACACCAAAAAGGAAGAAGGGAAGGCTAGCAAACCAACAAAATTTTGGCAAACCCCTTTTTCTCGACAAGGATGAAAACTTGCACAAGCCTGAACAAGAGAAGAGAGATATCGACACAAGCAAGGTAACTCAGCCTATCATTTTTCAACCACCTTTTCCTCAAAGATTCTCAAAGACCAAGAAAGAGGAGCAAGAAAAGGAGATTCTTGAGACATTCCGCAAAGTCAAGGTAAATATTTCATTGATTGATGCTATAAAACGAATCCCTCGCTATGCAAAATTTCTCAAAGAATTAAGCACAAACAAGAGGAAGTTGAATGGTAACGAAAAGGTAAGAATAGGTGAGAATGTGTATGCCATACATAAATGAAAACTCCCTGAAAAATGCAAAGATCCAAGTATGTTCACTATCCCTTGTCAAATCGGAAGCATTAAGATAGATATTATTTCTTCATTACCCTACCCCACAAATGTGTGGGAAGTTCATGATTTCCTTGGTCATGCAGGTTTCTATAGGCGTTCCATCAAGGACTTTTCAAAGATCTCCATACCACTTTGCAAGCTTCTTTAAAAAGATGTAGAGTTCAATTTTGATGAACCATGCAAACAAGCATTCAACATAATAAAAGAAGCTTTAACCACCGCACCCATGTCAAGCCACCAAATTGGAACTATCCATTCAAGATAATTTGTGATGCAAGCGATCATGCGGTAGGGGCAGTATTAGGTCAAAAGATTGACAAATCCTCGCATGTGATCTATTACGCATCCAAGATGCTAGATACCGCACAAGCAAACTATTTGACCACCGAGAAAGAACTATTGGTCGTGATCTTTGCGCTAGATAAATTTTGATCCTACCTATTAGGTGTAAAAGTCATTGTATGCACCGATCATGCAGCCCTAAAGTACTTATTCACGAAGAAGAACTCAAAACCCCAACTAATAAGATGGGTATTGCTCCTCCAAGATTTTGATAGACAAATTCGTGATAAAAATGGAACCAATAATTCATTGGCTGACCATCTAAGTCGAATCCTCAAGGATGACAACCCTGATCCAATTAAAGAAGAATTTCTCGACGAAAAACTTTTATGATGGATTAAAGGGAGTTACGTCTAGCCAAAGACGCTAAAGAAATGCGCTTCTTGGGAGGCAACACATGATATTTATTATTATTATGTCCTTATTTTAAGTTTTATATATTTTAATTTCATTAATTAATGCAATTTTTATCTCTTAGGTACAGGGGACATAAACACTATGGAAATAAGGCGTGCCCATGCCCGCTGAAACTGAACCAGGCAGAAACACTTGAAGAAAAAGGCGTGCCCAAGCTGGGAAAATTTCATGAAAATTTTTGGAGGGAATTTTTACCACCGGTGGGAAAAGCAAAAATTGGTGAAAAAATTTGGCTCCCATTCCTACAAGATAGGTGCTGAAAATTTGAAAAAAATGAGGGAAAGGATCTTCCAAACACCAAAGGAAATCTCACCAAGAAATCATTCAAGCATGCCAAGAATGAAGAGTCAAGCAAGGAGGGATGGAGGAAGATACCTCGAACAGCTGTCGCCGGTCAAAGAGCAGCCGGAGCAACCGTCGGTTCGCTCCTTCTCCTCTCACACTCGCAACCGCCGTCGCACGTAGCCTTCTCCAATTGATGCTACCCATGTCGACAACCTTACATTCACGTCATTGAAACACAAGAAAAGGTTAGCCGACATACAAAAAAGAACTATCCAAGCATGTAAGTACATTCATCATGAAACTCTTTCTAGCTTGGATTGTTAGAGAAGGTAAGAAATTACTTTCATGCAATTGGTTGAATGAACTACATGACTATTACCTCTCCAAATTATGTCGAATTGTTATGAGAATTTTATGCTACCTTTGAGTTTAAGGATGAAGGGTGTGTTGATTTAAATGGTCCTAATGTTATTAAATTTTGATTGATGAACAAACAATTTTCTTTATCCATTACGGAATTTAATCTTACCATGGGCTTTATCTAATGACTATGTATCGAGCTTGTATAACTATAGTACAGATTTTGAGCCCGCAATCCTCTTCCAAGAATAGTTGACGAGCACCTCGGGGTATAACCAAGCCACTCGAAAGATCATGAACTCAAAAATCTGGCGCTAAAATACATCCATCGATTCCTAACATGTTCATTCTCCAGTAGAGTGAACTTGGCAAGCATATTAAACAAATCCAAATTTTTCTTCCTTTGGTGCATGGTAAAGGGGAGAAAAGTAAACCTCGGCTATTGGTTCGTGCAACAACTTGCTGTCGTAGAAAATAAAAAAAATAAGCCCTTGATCCTTAGTTCTTATTTTTGTCATTTAGCTTTCAAAGACAGCTTGCTTGCCGCAAATACTAACCTGCAAGTAGTGAGACAAATGGAACCAATCGACATCAATTGCTTACAAACAATGAAGATGCTCGATAAGGATGCAATGGGGAACTTTGTCATGAAGTCTCCTTATAGAACCACGGAGGAAGCCTCCTCTTCGCAAGCCATCACTGTCGAGCAACGTCTAGCTCGCTTGGAATATTGGATGCAACGAGTAGAGGAGAACCAAAGGGCATTCTTCGAGCATACGGAGTTCGACCCTCTACAGCCCTACACCCCCTAAACCGACGCATGCTGCATGAGGGAGCACTCTTCTTCTTTAACTTTTTATTTGCACACTTTTATTTTCTGTATGTAGGTTAGGGAACATTGAGAATAATGTTAGGTTTAAATGTAGGGGGTTAATTTGATGTGCTGAATTTGTGCTAGAACCATGGGATTTAATTATGTGAAATTGCATGCCTCTTGATGAATTTGAGTATTACTTTCACATGAAAATTTTTCTTAAACTTAACATGTGAAATTTTTTGAGAAAATTGGATCCCTAGGTAAAGATGAGATTGATATGGGAAGTAAAATAGGATTGATAAGATCTAGTTAGACTTGCAAATCGTTTCTCATATTAATTGATTTGATAGTCTGATGGATAAAAATTGGAGACAACTAACCACTTTGTGAGACTTGAACCTTAGCAAGCATATATCTTTGTGCTTTATATTTTTCTTCATTGAGTGATTGTCAAGCATGATTAGATTACTTATAGAACTTGTGATGTTATGCACGTTGAGACCACATATGATCAAATTACTTGAGATGATTAAGGTGCCTAGGTATGAACCTTGAGCCAAAAAGCCTACCTTGGTAAATATGACCATTAGAGATCCACTTTTGAGCCTAAGCCTATTGTTTAGAAATTAACCACATTATAAGCCTAATTCCTTTTTGTTGATTTCCCCAATTTGCACCCGAAATTGAAGAACTACATACTTTCCTTACTAAAAAAAAGAGAAAAATCAAGCAAAAGAAAAGAAAAGGGATAAAATCTTGAAAAACAAGGATCATAAATCAAAAAGAAAATTGTCTTGTTTTTTCAAAAAGAAAATTCAAAAGAAAAGACAAGAAGTGTGAAAAAGATTGAATCTTTGTTTCTCCCAAAATTAAATCTGTACAAAAGCTTGATACAAAAAAAAGAAAAGAAAAAAGAGTGTGAAGTTCTTCGATTAAAAAAGCCTAAAAGTCTTTCTCGTCACACCTTGTCCTAAGCCCCGATACAACCAAATTCAAAGACCTTTTGATCTTGTAACTCAATCCAACTAGTGGTGGAGATGTGAAACATTTGCAAGCTTATGGTAAGTATCTTTTCATGCTTTGACTTGAGTGTTGTTGACCCTTAAACACTTTGAGCGATATTGAGTGAATCTTTTGTAAGGGTGTTTGATTTTATTCCATCTTGACTTCATGATAATTAATTGGGATATTATTTGCTTGTGCTAATTTGCAAATCATGATTCATTACTTCTCTTATCCTTTCTTCGTTACCAAAGAGACCCTAGATCTTGAATTTCAATATGCTTGAGGACAAGCATAATCTAAGTGTGGGGGTATATAATAAGTCATTAATTTGCATGTTTTTCATATATTAAATCCTATGTTTAAGCATATTAATCAATCTTAAAACCCTTAATTCGGCTCATATTTGGTTTTGCGGGTGTTTTGGGTCTTAACGATATTTTATACGTAAAAGTTAAGTTTTAACACCATTTTGGCATCATTGGGAAATCCTTCGCTCAAAACCAGTAGCACTCATAAAATAAGGCAGGGGCACGGTGCAAGACAGACTTTTTGACTTAGAGGATAAGCAATCCTACTACAAGCGGACTTCTACTTTTACCATAATTAGAGTTGTTTAGGATTGTTGCGTTTAATGTAAATTTTTCCCCTTTATATTCTCCTATAAATAAAGATCAAAGGGTGAAGAGAAATCAATCTGAAGTAGCCGAAACGCTCTCCCTCTTCTTCTGTCGCCGCCAACCACCATGAGTGGCTAACTCCCCTTTTTTCTAGTTACGTGTAGTTATAAGGATATTATTTCAAGTTTTTAAGTGAGATTTCTTGTTCCTAAATTATCTTCATATTTATTCAAGTATTTTTCATATATTTTGTGCTTCATCTTCATGTGTATGTTTGGTTAAATATATGCTACAACCAATTCAATGGTATTTGATACAAGTGGTAAAGAAATTCGGGTTCGATTTCTAAAGGTATGAATTCATGTTCCTAATAAGTTAACGGGTTCGTGCTTAGGAAGAATATGCACTTTGGATCTCTTGAGATCATTAATGCTATTTGATAGATTGTAATTCTTTAGTGGTATCTAGGAATTTAATCTTGATAATAAGAGTTAATCTTTTAATGGTATTTAATTGATTATCTAACTTAGAAGAGATTGGGTTATTTGGTGGTATTCATCTAATCTAAAACCAAGCTATTTGAAGTTGATGTTGATTTATCTTTTGTGGGTCAATGATCTATATTCTTGATTTAATATTCTAAGTTCTACCTTGACTAGAGTTCCAATTTATATTGAATTCTTCCTTACTTCAATTGTTTTCTTCAATTCAAACCACAAACTCCCTCATTTACTTAAATTGTTTTACTTGTGAATTTAATTTCTTAACCTCTCTCTATAGAATCGACCCTACTTGCCTCTACTACAAATCCAAAGTACAAGTAGGTATTATTTTTTTGACGGATTCGACACACATCAATATTAAACCATATGCAAAACATGTATCATGGATCTCATGCATAATCCTATATACAAAACCTCAATTTAAGCCTTCACATGCTTATTCGTCCAATAGCAAAGCTTAAAGAGCAAATCATGTATAAATCTCATTATACAAAACACATTTATCCATCATGATACATTAATTCATATATTGGCTTTCAAGTGACCCAAAAATAGAATCTTTCTTTATCAAAAACACATCGGATACACGGATTTCACAAGTGGTTCCTTCGACCACTTCACATACATCCATAACCGGAGCAAATGACACATTTAACCCCTCGACGGTTATGATGTATAATATCTACAATGGGAGCAAACAGCACATTTAACCCTTCAAACATTGTGATACATAATCCACCAATGAGAGAATACAGCACAATTAACCCCTTGATCAATGTGGTTCCCATGGTGGAGAAAATGGCACAATTAACCCCTCGACACACATGAGGCGACTTATTATAGTGCATTTTAAACCCTATGGCATGCTAACTATATTTGATAACCTTTTATTTCATTGTCACTTAGCCAATATATTCTACTTTAAACATGATACCACATTGTTTTCCATATTCATCATTCAATCCAATTTCTATTGCAACAAAACATGCATTTATAGATCATTGAAATCCTTTTTCACAAATCATTTGTCATACTCAAATATCATCAATATAAGTTCATTTGCATCATAACCCATTTTCCAAATATACATAAAATAGTAGGTATCAAACATAAACACAGGCATGAGAAAATCAACTTTGCCAAACCGAAATTGAGAGCGAAATCGTCTAATACTTACTTTCAAGCTTAGACAAGCGTTTCAAGATCAATCTAAACTCCCAAAATCACTTTCAAACCTTTGTAAAGCTGTAAATCACGTTTCCACTAGCTGACAACACAAAGCTCCACTTGCCGATACGAAATCAAGCTTCTAAAGCCTCTGAAAATTCTCCACTTAGGATCTGTCTCCCCTATTTTACCCACACAAAAATAGAGGATTAACGCATTACAATACATCTCTAATCCCAACAACATCTAACCTCAACTTCACTACGCTAAAAGCCAACAAACGATTCCTTTACACAATCGAAATCAACACCAAACTCAATCTAAACAAAGCCTAACCATAACCTAACAATTTTAACATCTTAACATCATCAATTAACATCCAAAAACAACAATATATCAACCTTTTATCTCTAGCAACCTTACAACACCAAGATCACCTCAAAATCTAACTATTTACAACCTAAAGAATTAGCAATTCACTTAGTTTTGGGATTCTTTTTATTAATCTCTTTCCACAAAATTTAGACATATCCCAAATATGATCTATATCAATTAGAATCAGCACAAATCAGATTCATATCAAGATCTATCAAATTCCTTAGTAAAACTCAATTAAAACCTTTTAATCATGATTTAATCATCAACACATAAAAAAATCAATTGTAAAGGATCAAGAACTTGGGAATTTCAGTAAAGAACCTTTAATTAGAGGAGAGAAACAAAAATCACCTCTAATTGCTGACTTCCCCCTTAATTGGCAAGATTTGAGTGAAATCTCCAAGTAAGCAAATATGATTTGGTGTAGAAATCAAAGGAATCAATCAAGAAATCAAGATGGAATCAAAAAGGAATGATTCCTAAGTATTTTAGAGTAAAATTGATAGTTTGGCTGCTGAGAAAGTTGAGAGAAAAGTAGTTACGTAAGAAAATGAATTTGGTTAAAAGAAATCCTTTTAATTAAATTTATTTTATTTTTATTTATTAACATTTTAAAAACCTTTTAAAAATAGCCTAAATTAAGGGAAAATCCTGATTAAAAACTTTGGTAAATTAGCTCCTTAAAGATTCTAAATTTTGACCCTTTTACAATTTAATCACCAAAACAATTTTGAAAACTTTACATTTTGGTCACCAGACCAAAATGTCCCAAAATATAATTTTATTCCTTCAAATTGAGTTTCCCAAAACCCTTAAATATTAATTAAAAATTTTCTAGTATTTTTCCATATTTTATTTTAACAAAAAACAATTTATTCTGAATTAATTCCCAAAACTAACTCGGATCGCTTAATCCGGTTCCCCTGAACTGTCTAATCGATCTAGATAACATCTAGGCCCAAATTCGGGGTGTTACAGAACTAATTCACCTTAGGAATAAGGAACAAATTTTAGTAGCTAAGAAGAGTGAAAAGATTGATATTGTCCACCCAAAGTTAATGTAAGGATATATCACCAAGGCTTGCACACTCATCAGTTCTTCGGTTAGGGATAATTCGAAGGCATTGAAGAACAATCTGTCGAGCATTAAGGGCAATTACTTGCCACATCAATTACTCGTCATGACAATTCATCCGGCAATCACGCCATTACTCACGATAACCCAACCTAGTCTCTCATATCGATTTTCTCTTCCATCTATGTATATTGTCTTAAACTTAGTTTATTTTACTTAATATTATCACCTTCAATTTTATTTCCTTTCTATGTAAGAAGCTAAAAGTCAAAGGTTCATCAATCCCTGTGGAGATAATCTTAATTTGTATTATTACTTGCGACGTGTTCACTTGCACCATTTGCGTTGCACTTAAATCACGCATCAATAACTTGTGTTGAGTATGGTTCGATATATCATGAGTGATGGATTTTGTGTGGCGTAGAAGACACTACTTGATATGTGATGATGTATGATGTGAGATCCAGATACTTGACTATTGTACCAGCCTAATGCTTAGTGATACCAAGATACAACACTTGTGTGTGTGTGCGTGCGTGCGTGATGTTAGTGATTACTAGGATAGAACACCTATATAGTTTGATGGTTAGTGTTCCCGGCATCATTATAATGTATATGGCATGATGTTCAATGTTCCAAGCACTACCATTATTACTACTATTATTGTTGTTGTGTGGATAATAATATTTGCATTGTGATGATGATATATGTTGTGCTTATGCATATTTGGTTATACTTTCGATGCATGCTTATATTTATGAACCTCATGAAATGTAATAGCTTAGATGTATACCACTGAGCTTTGTAAGCTCAACGTTCGAATTTTCTTTGTGTGCAGGTTACAACTTTCAGATTCTCGGTGTGATAACACCATCATCACGGAAGTCTTACTAGGGGTGTTCATTGTTCAGTTAAAACCGAATTAACCGACCGAACTGAACTAGTTCGGTTAAACGTATGGCCCGAAGTTTTTTCAGTCGGTTAACGGTTAAGAAAATTTTAAAAGTTCGGTTATAGGTTAATTCGGTTCAAAATCGGTTAATTAACTGAATTAACCAAATTACCCAAAACTTAAATATTAAATAAATTATATATACATATTGTCACGCCCGTAGAATCTCGTAGTCCTGAACGTGCGGCCTTAGACGCTCTCGAACAATGCAACGCCTAAGTAAGCCTGACGATCAAAGCTTAAAAGCTAAGACCCTTGCGGAAAACAAAGAACAACTTTAAGGAAATGGCTAAGGAAAGCTTAAGCAAGGAGAAGTGAGTGAATGCTTTGTATATTCCTCAAATCTGAAGTGATTTACAAGTGAGGGAGGGGGCCTCTATTTATAGTTGAACTCCCCTACATTCAATGGCTCAGATTAATTTACATCGACGGTCTAGATCGACCTTATCCTAAAGAAATCTCACTTTTGGGATTCATTCTTATCACAAACATTATCTACAAATTATATTTAAATAAGAGGATGCTTTGACCGAATTACCCTCCTGAATACTTCATGGATCTGGGCTGGTTCGGATGGGCTCGGACCCTAAGGTTTGGGCCGTGACATCCTCCCCCACTGGTTCTGGCGACGCCCTCGTCGCTCGGTTGAGATGGTACTGACTCACTTGATCCTTGAACTGCCATAGACCCTCGGTTGGTTCCCAACTCCATTCACTGTCGGGAAGTCCCTTCCATTGAACAAGATACTCGTGCCTTGGCCGATGACCTGGTCGTCGAATGACCCTCTCCGCTTGGATGTCTTCAACTTCATTCTCATAGGAGACCTTTATCCCGATTGGCGCTCGGTGTGACTTGCCTCGATCTGGATCCAACTCATCTCGATGGTATGGCTTGAGTAGACTGACATGGAATACTGGATGAGCTCGGATGTTCGATGGCAACTCCAATCGATCGGCCATGGTGCCTATCCGCTTCACAACTTTGAATGGTCCCTCGTATCTTCGCACAAGCCCTTTGTGCACGGTTGGGTTACGCAAAATCCCGGTGAGCTTTGCAAGGACTAAGTCACCAACTTGAAAATTCACGTCCCTACGTTTCTTGTCCGCCCACTTCTTGGTCCGTTTTCCCGTCTCGTGTAGACAAGCTCGAGCTAAGTCGTGATGCTCTTGCCACTCCTTGGCAAACTTGTGTGCTGCTGGATTAGGCCCTTCGTACTTGGTAGCAACTGCGTTGGGTGTGAGCGGTTGCTGCCCGGTCACGATCTCAAACGGACTCTGGTTGGTCGCCTCGCTCCGTTATAGGTTGTAGGAAAATTGGGCCACATCTAGCAGTTTTGGCCAGTCGCGCTGCGTGACACTCACATAGTGTCTCAAATAGATCTCCAATAATGCGTTCACTCGTTCGGTTTGCCCGTCCGTCTGTGGATGAACACTCGTGGAGAAGTTCAGGCTTGATCCCATAAGTTTGAACAACTCGGTCCAGAATCTGCCCGTGAACCGCGTGTCCCGGTCACTAATGATCGTCTTTGGCACTCCCCAATACTTGACCACGTGTTTAAGGAAAAGACGAGCTGCTTCCTCGGCTGGGCACACCTTTGATGCTGGAATAAACGTCCCATACTTGGAAAACCTGTCAACCACAACCATTATACTAGACAGGCCGTCAGTGTTGGGCAAACCGACAAT
Source organism: Hibiscus mutabilis (assembly GCA_019671005.1). Classification (NCBI taxonomy): domain Eukaryota; kingdom Viridiplantae; phylum Streptophyta; class Magnoliopsida; order Malvales; family Malvaceae; genus Hibiscus; species Hibiscus mutabilis. Next base: position 19,728,619 of record CM033738.1, read on the forward strand.
AAAATCCATGGAAACACTTTCCCATGGTCGCTCGGGAATGGGCAATGGCTGCAATAGTCCTGCGGGTCTCTTCATCTCGATCTTGTCCTGTTGGCACACAAGACAAGTCCTCACATAGGCTTCAACATCTTCGCCCATGCGTGGCCACTAGTAGTGCTCCGCAATGAGTGCTAAGGTCCGGCTTATTCCCGGATGTCCCGCCCACTTGGAATCATGACACTCCTTCATGACTTCCTTGCGCAACTCCCCGAACTGAGGCACATAGAGGCGATGTCCTCGAGCATACAGCAAGTCCCCCTCGATCCAGAATCTTCTCGTGGTCCCTTCCTTGGTATAATTAATCAACATTCTGGCCGTTGGGTCATGTGACAGTCCCTCTTTGATGCGCTCTAACAAGTGTCCCTTCGGCAAGCTCACAACCTCGATGTTGTACCTCCGGCTTAAGGCATCAGCAACGGAATTAAACTTCCCCGGCTTGTACTCCATGGCAAAATCAAATTCTGCAAGAAACTCTTGCCAACGAGCCTGCTTGGGAGACAACTTTTTCTGAGTTAGAAAATAACTATTGGCAATATTATCCGTATATACCACAAACCTCGACCCAAGTATGTGGTGTCGCCAAGTGCGCAAACAGTGCACTACTGCGGTCATCTCTTTTTCATGGACCGTGTACCTCCGCTCGGTCTCATTGAGCTTCCGGCTTTCATATGCAACCGGATGTCCCTCTTGCATAAGGACCCCACCAATAGCAACGTCGGATGCATCGGTGTAAACTTCAAAAGGCTTGGTGTGGTCCGGCAATACCAACACTGGCTCACTCGCCATGGCTTGCTTCAAGTCCTCAAAAGCTTTCTGACAATCGGCACTCCAATCTCACGCCTTGTCCTTCTTCAGCAACTCGGTCAAAGGAGTGGCGATTTTGGAGTAGCTTTTGACGAACCTCCGATAGTAGTTGGCTAGCCCCAGGAAGGATCTCAACCCCGTCACCTTCGTTGGCGGCTCCCAACTAACAATGGCTTGAATATTGGCCCCGTCCATCCGGATCTTGCCACCACCAACAATGTGGCCTAGGAATGGGACCTCCTCTTGCGCAAATGAGCACTTTTCCTCTTTGAAGTAGAGCTCATTTTGCCGCAGAACCTCGAACACCTGCCTTAAGTGTTCAACATGCTCCCCAAGTGTCTTGCTATAGACCACAATATCGTCAAGGTAAACAACAACGAACTGATCAAGAAAGGGTTGTAGTACCTTGTTCATGAGAGTGCAGAAGGTAGCGGGGGCATTCGTGAGGCCAAAAGGCATCACCATGAATTCATATGAACCGTAGCGAGTCACACATGTTGTCTTCGGTTCATCACCTTCTGCGATTCTAACCTGCCAATATCCGGACCGTAAATCCAACTTGGTGAACCACCTTGCACCACCAAGTTGATCGAACAAGTCAGCTATCAGTGGGATCGGGTACTTGTTCTTCACTGTGAGCTTATTCAAAGCCCGATAGTCGATGCATATTCGAAGCGTTCCATCATGCTTCTTTTGAAAGAGCACCGGCGCACCGTAGGGTGCCTTTGACGGTCGGATATACCCGGCATCGAGGAGTTCCTTCAATTGTCTGCGCATCTCTTCTAACTCGGGTGGAGCCATTCGGTAAGGAGCTCGGGCTGGCGGCTCCGCATTCGGCACAAGATCAATCTTGTGATCCACCTCTCTCTTCGGTGGGAGATGCTTAGGCAACTCGGCAAGCATCACATCCTTGAATTCTGCCAAGACTTGCTTCACCTCGGTTGGGATCTCATCGGATTGATTTGTCCCGTCATGGACCAAAGTAGCCAAGTAGGTGGGTTCCTCCTTGCGCACCCCCTTACTGAACTGGATGGCTGACAGCATCTTGGCCCCAACTCCTGTCTCTCGTCTCACCGGAACCATGCATCGATGTGTCGGGTCAAGAATGCACAAACAATCGGCAAAGGGAACAGGCAAAGCATTAATCCGGTCAAGTAGGCTAAGTCCAATCACAAAATCGAAGTCATCAAGAGGGATTACCTTGATAGCTTCCTTACCAGTCCACCGGCCAATTTCTAACTTGACTCCTCTTGCTACTCCCGCAATCGGAGTCTCCTTGGAATTCACGGTTTTGATGAACCCACTTGCCTTCTCCACATGAAGGCCAAGTTTCTTGGCAACTGGTTCTGACACGAACAATTCTGAGGCACCGGTGTCCACAAGTGCGCTCAACTTTCGACCCGCCACAATGATGTCCACGAACATTAGACCCTTCTTCTTGGAACCCTTCTTAATCTCCATGGAACTGATGATGGAATTAAGCATGAGGGCTTCCTTCTCTTCGCCACTCCTCTCTTGAATGGCAGCAGCCTTTGCGAGCAGGGGGCAATTCCTCTTGATGTGATTACCTTTACAATTGTAACAAACGACGTCCCAAGGCTTGCTAACTTTATTGCCTTTATTGGTTGGCTTTTCGGACCCGTCCTTGGCATGCCTATCTTTGTCTTTCCTCCCGTTGCCTTTGTACTTCGGCTTTTCTTTGGAATTGTCCGACTTCTTATGTTCAAACTCTGCAAGGGAGTCGGCAGTGGCCATCACCTTGGAAAGATCTTGGATCTCCATTCGGTGTAGCTCCATCTTTGCCCAACGTTGTAGCCCATTCTTGAAGGAAAATAGGGCGTCGGTCTCGCTCATGTCCTGGATTTAGAGCCTAAGTTCCGTGAACTTCTTGACATACTCTCGGATAGAGCCGTCATGTTGTAGCTGGCGTAACTTCTCTTGAGCCTCGTTTTGAGCATTCCTTGGGTAGAAGTACTCCTTGAACTCGAACTGGAACTCCTTCCACGTCTTGACGGGAAGAGTCTCATCCTCCGCTTGGGAGCATCTGTGTCGCCACCATAAGAGAGCGGCATCAGATAAATAAACAGAAGTTGTGTTTACCTTTGTTGCTTCATCATCGATGACCATGAGTCCGGTCAATACGGCATTCTTGTAGAGAGATAGCTCGGCAATGAGCTTCTTCATCTCCCCCGCATGTTCCGCCTTCATGGTCTCCATCGCACCTTGAAGGGAACGTACTTGTTGGTCCATTTTCTCATACATCGCGTTGAGAACTTCCTGGACCTCCTCGGTGACTTCATCCTTGAGTGAATCCACCTTCTCGAGGCGTGGCTCCGCCTCCTCCTGGATCTCTTGAACATTACCCATGGCTTCCTCTAGGCGAACAACCCTCTTCTCCAAAGATGAGATGATGTCCCTAGAACTTTCACGCTTCTTCCCCGCAGCTGCAGCACGAGTCTCTCGGTCACTTGGTGGAACCTCGCAGGTGCTTTGTGGTGCCATTTCTCTCGGTCAGACTAGCTCTGATACCACTTGTCACGCCCGTAGAATCTCGTAGTCTCGAACGTGCGGCCTTAGACGCTCTCGAACAATGCAACGCCTAAGTAAGCCTGACGATCAAAGCTTAAAAGCTAAGACCCTTGCGGAAAACAAAGAACAACTGAAAGGAAATGGCTAAGGAAAGCTTAAGCAAGGAGAAGTGAGTGAATGCTTTGTATATTCCTCAAATCTGAAGTGATTTACAAGTGAGGGAGGGGGCCTCTATTTATAGTTGAACTCCCCTACATTCAATGGCTCAGATTAATTTACATCGACGGTCTAGATCGACCTTATCCTAAAGAAATCTCACTTTTGGGATTCCTTCTTATCACAAATATTATCTACAAATTATATTTAAATAAGAGGATGCTTTGACCGAATTACCCTCCTGAATACTTCATGGATCTGGGCTGGTTCGGATGGGCTCGGACCCTAAGGTTTGGGCCGTGACAATATATATTAAGCCCAAACCCAATAAAATTTTGAAGTCGACCTTCAAACCTAAGGAAAAATACCCAAAATTATCTAAAATTCTAACAAAAAAACTAAGAAACTAAAACCATACATTACCCTTCATTCTTGTTTTTGACACTTGTTTAATAGAAGTAATGTTTACATTTGATCAATAAAAAATCTTTTTTTTCTGTGCAGGTTATATATTCTCTTTAAGTTATGCACGATTGGTTCTCTTGATAGCAATTCAAATACTCTATTTATTTTGTCAAAGTTCGAGTTAGTTGATTCCTTGACTTGGTGTTTTTCTATTAGTAGACCTTGTATTTCTTTTGTTATTTGTTTTAATTAATGTTTAATCTAAATTCTAATTGTTTTACATATATATTGTTTAAATTAAACACAAACTTTGTAAACTAAAAATTATTTTCGAGGATTTTTAATTTGTGAATTAAATTATATTGTCATTTTGATTAGGATTAGAAAACTCATAAAAATTTCGATTAATTTGAAAATTAACTGACATTTATTTGGTTCGATTAATTTTTAAAAAAAATTGATCAGTTAACGGTTAAAGAAAAATTTTTGGTTAATTAGGTTAATGGTAATTCGATTCAGTCAGTAGCCGAATTAACCGTTTAAATACCCCTAAGTCTTAGTAATCCTCTCGGAGTATAGTAAAAATTTACTTTAGGTGGACATGTATGGTTTGAACAATATTGATTTCAAGCACACGAAATTATTTGAGATCAGTTTATAAATTTTGTTTTAAAATAAATAAAAAACTCTGAATTTTGTATAAATTATTTTAAACTTGAAGATTTAATATTTTATCATTTTAAAAAATTTTGAGATATTCTAGTGACTCAAATATGGCATCCTGGATCCGTTGGATTATTAAAAACTGGATTTTGGGTGTTATATTAATTCTTCTTTGTTTATTATCTTATTTTTATTTGACCTATAAGGATATTATCTTGTATAGTTATGATACTGACGCTCTTATAAGATATATGGTTCTATTTATTTGTAAAACAAGATAAAATATCCTGTGGTTTGATCCGAATCTCAAAGAGGTTTTATTGTTTATAAAAGAACTCAAGAAAAGAGTTCTGACAGTGACACTAAGGCTCGTTCAAAATCTTGGAAAGCAAGAAAAACCTATTATTAATGTACCAAAAATAATTAATTAATATTGAGTGCTACAAGTTACAGAATAGAAATAAAAGAAATGATGTGGATCATAAGGGAAAATAAACCTGAGAAATTTAGAGAAGTTGACGTAATGGAAGACTACGATGATGGTGAACTTTTTAAATACTTTCGTCGATGACTATATAGCACATGATGAATGGATTCTTGACTATAGTAATAATTTTTATACGAGTCTCAATCGATTATGGTTTGTGATATATGAAGTCATCTCTATATGTGTTTTTCTAGAGAATAATTCTTTTTATAAAGTCGTAGGTGTTGAAATGATCAAAATTAAAATGTTTGATGAAATTTTTAAACACTTAATAACGTGAGAGACTAAAAAGAAATCTGATTTTGCTATGTGAATTTTTTTATCTTCAATACACATGATAATATTTCAAAAAAATTAAATAGTGAAAATATTCCAAATTAAAACTACATATCACTGTATTGAATAATTATGGTTAACGATAACAAACCGATTTTAATGCACAGCAATCATGTTTTGTCTTGATTCCCTTCCAAAGTTGTTTCAGTTGGCTCTCTATTTTCAAATTCTATCTTCATCTTTTAACAATTATTAAAAAAATACAAATAATTAGAATTCAAAGGGTTAAGAATCGATTGAGTAGTCCAATTAAAAAAATGATATTTATCTTAAGAAACTAGGATTTGAGTGTTTTATCTGCAAAATGTCTTATTAAAAATGAACATATGCTATCTTATAATTATTTTTAAAAAGTTAGAGTTTAAGGTTTTAAGATTAGATATTTAAATTTTATATTTTATTGTTTAACTTAAATATCTCATTTAAGTAAATGGTATTTATTTTCTTAAACACGTTTTGAAATTCCTATATTATTATGATAATTAGAGCTATAAAAAATAATCAATAAAATGGAAGTACAATATCCACAACAGAATTGGCAAAATACAGTATATTGCCAACTGAAGTAGCAACTTTGTAATTATCAAAAAAATCTCAAACGATTTAAAAAGTATTGTGGGGTTTGGGCTCACAGTTCGTATTCCGCCATTCAAAACTTAAAATTGCTAAATGCTGAGAAAAGATTATTCTTCCAAGGCAGTGCATGCAATACATCCTTACAATCTTCCAAGACATGATTGATTATAACACTTTACACTAATCATACACTTATAACTGTAATTTGCAAAAATTAACAAGCTCAACACCCACTTCTTTTAATTGATTTGAGTCAGGGGTGAGCGTGGTATTAACGATGCCTTTAATTCCTTTCCCTCGAATGATTCGTACGAATTGTTTTCACGAAATTCTTCCACTAAAGCTTCCATTGGCATGGCTCGTAGTGATTCGATAGTCCCTTTGCTCGGAACATCTTGCTCGCTTCGTATTGGTGTCGTCCCACTTGGTTCATAATCCTATACATTATAGTTGTTGATGCACAAATTTGAGTGTCATAAAGTCAGCAGGGTTATAAGTCAAGAGCTTTATGCATCCATACCATATATCTTTGTTGGAATGTTTCTTCTGCTCTCTGCTTGATCAATGAAGCTTGACTCGAATGATCATCCTGGAAAGTTTTGAGGCTTTTACTATCAGCTTTAATGGAGTCCACGATCCCCCGTGTAATTCCTTGTTCCTGCTCTGACATTCCTGTGCAGAATTCCACAAAAAATATAACTCGTAAGACGATTCAAATTCCGAGCTAACTTTTGCCACAAGAAATGAGTGATATTGTACTTTCACACCAAAGAATCAAATGAATTGTTGTGTCCCCTTGAATGAAAGTATTCTTCAAGGAATTGGCATCAAACATAAACTTTACAGTCTATGTATTCTAAAAGAAAATAGACTCACTATAAATGTACTGAAGGGTATCATTAGTATTCTTCAAACCATCTTGCTCAGCCGCAACACGGGCACTATCAATTTCAGCATCATGCTGCTCATTTGCATCAGAAGCTTTCCTGAAACAAATATTGAAATTAGCTTCTAGGAGAGATCAAAATACCACAAAAATGGAACCAATTATACTTGTGCACTAATATTCCAACAAAAAATTATACTTGCATGCATTTGCAACGACAAATATGCTGCAAAAGATATTTACAACCAACCTGATAAGTAATTCCATATCTGAAACATGTTTACTACCCTTTGCATTCACAGAATCCTGGGTACCTTTGTAGTGCTTGAATGCAGAATCAGCAGTAGACACGCTTAAGCAAAAGGACAAAGGGCATGTCAAAACCAAAAAAGTGATGAGAAACGGATTCAAAATACGAACAAAGACATAATTTACCAATGCTGTAGGAGTTCCTCGATACGACAATGTTTTGCATCTGAGTAATCAGCAGTGTCTTTAGTATCATTCTCTACTTGCATGGTGAAAGCTTGCCATTTTCGTTTTGCATCTGTTGTAATACCCTCCATTGAGGAAATATGTCCATCCAAAAATGTTTTGTTAGCGGCAACAGTTTCTTTGATATCAACAAGCCTTGCATCCACCTGACAGAGAAACCATTGCTTAGTCTTCAAATAAGCATAAGCAAAACTAGTAACCATATAGAGAATGAACAAACCAGCTCTTTTTGCCGACGAACATGGTTATACACAAGATTTGTCATATCGGCAATAAGCTTCTCGGCATCAGATTTTGATTCCTCCTATATGGCATATGCTTGATGAATAAGAAATTTCAATAATGTATCTCAGGTCAAGAAATAGTAATATGCATATTATACCTCATAAGCCTTCTGGAAGCTAGCAATGCTCTTCATTTGAACTTCATCAGCTTGCACAGCATGATTCTGAATCCTCACAGACTCTTCTGAAAGCTTATCCAGAATTTCACTGGTATAATCAGAAATGTCCTTGGTTTGCTCAATACTAGCATGGAACCTCTATTAATCAGAAAAGGCCGGAAAAAGTGAAATCAGCAAGGAAATTACTATAAAGAGAAGGAAAAAATCTAGCTATGCAACCTATCTATAGGAAATTATGCTAATATAAACAGTGCAAGCAAAACACTATAGTATGCAACAAAAATTAATTGCAGAATAAATGCATTTCTTAAATTGCTATGGTCTAAAATGGAGAGGAAAAAGGAGAGACATTAAAATCAGTTGTATCACCACTTGGACAAGTTCAACATTGGAGCACAAACCTGTCTTAGTTCTTTTGCGAAAACAGCCATTTCATCCTGGTGAGTTGCAAGACTACCCTGAAGATCACCAAATATTGAAGCTGCTTTGCAGGCCTCAGACGAAAGGAACTGATGCATTATTCATAAAAAAAAAACAAAGCAATTAAACCAAGCAAAAACACCAAACAAATTAAATAAAATGCAACCTAAATCAAAATATCAGCACCTACCTCTTCAATAGAATGTGCATTTGAAGAAGCCAGAGATGAAATTTCATCTAAAGCAGCATTGGAGCTAGCATGGTGCAATCGCACAACATTTTGGACTGCCTCCATGTGGGAAACATGCAAAGCTCTTGCAGCGGACACCTTTTTCTTCATTTCCAAGATTGCCTAAAAGCAAGATATTCGAATACAACAAGGTCAGACACAGCTATTAAATGACATCCACAAAAGAACTACCAAGTAGGCTAAAAGTAATATTCGAGGCTCATTCAAGGGGAAAGGTTTTGGTACCTTATCATGTATATCAGTAAAAGAGTAACAGAGTTTTTCAACACTCTGAAGGTGTTCATTTTGCTGAGACACTGATGAGGCAACCAGGTTGCAGAGTGAACCAATTTGCTGGCCTAGCTCTGATTGGAAGTTGTTAACCACTACTCTATTATCAGAGTTCAGTTTGTCTTCTCTTCCTATAAAGTAAAGTATCATAGGACCACATATCACTTCGTTCATATACACTAAGTAGGAAATAACTAAGCAGAACAACATACCAATTTTTTGGAACAATGAAGCACTATCCTTGAGAGCTTTCTCCAAGTCAGACCTTAGCATGCAGGCTTGATGCGCTAGAGCATTTTCTATTTTTGACCATTCAAAATAATGTCAGCTCAAAATAAATATTACTAATAGTCAAGACTCAAGTACGTATTGATATGTACCTGCTTTTTTCTGTTCATATATGATAAATTCTTTCTCCTTCAACACATAGTGGCACTTTTTCAGTTCTTCTTCAGAGTTGGCTAGCAATTTGACGGTTTCATTCAAGTTATTCTGTATTTTCCACCTATTTAATTAGTATGAGTATGATATAAAAGGATCAGATAAAAACCTTAAGACAGTTTACCTCGGTCATCTCAAGTTTGCCACTCAAATCTGAGCATTGTCGAACTTGGGCAACATATTTATCTTGTAATTCCTGAAGTTGCTGTTTTGTAACAAACCAAAAAAAAAAAAGACAGCAAGTTGTAAGCCAGATAAATATCAAACAGATACATAAGGATCTCATGACCTAGGATAATTAAAAATGATACCACAGCAAAAGCTAACCTTCTGATGTGTTTCAAGAAGGACCCCCATTTGTTCGATCTGTTCAGCCATTGCCTAAACAAACACCAGTTAAACCACATGAATAATAATGAATCAAAAGAATCATTCATTGGTTCTGAATAATGAGTGTACTAAACAAAAAGACTTCAATTATACTTGTATAGAAAAACTCATATAGATAGAGTAGAATAACACGCTGAAATTTCAATAGTAGCAAAAGAGCTATCTTATTTAACAAACGACGTCAAAGAAAATTATAAATAATAAAACCTCAGATATAGGCAAAAACATGCACCCTAAATCTAATGGTGAAGTATGAATCAAACTCCACACCTTCCTTTCACTTTCTTCTTGGAAATATCGCTCTTTTGGAATATAAACACCATTCTTTTCACGAGCAGCATATACCTCTGAAGAAATGGGCATCAAAACAAGCAATGTATAATAGTCAGTGTAGTTTATAAAAGAATATTAAATTGGCCAATATCCTTAATCATTTGAACAGCCTTCCAATAAATAAGCGTTTTACCTGACTTTAAGCGTTCAATTTCACCATAGAGGTCCTTTATAAGAGTCGATTTCATCATCTTTTGGTTAACCTGCATAAAGCGATCAATAAGTTACATGTTAAACCCTTTCTGATTTCCAAACAACAGTATCATATAACCAGCCAATAACAATAAAACATCAAGAAGTTACACAGTAAGGACATGAAACAATAAGTGGATACTTTTTATAGCAAAATGATTCCATAATCTCAAATTATATTCAACTTACATTCAAGATATAGTACAGAATAATTACTTCCCTCCACAGGCATGTATACCCCATGGTACTTTATGAATAACAGTTACTAAATGTGAAGATTCAAAACAACTTTAAGTGCATGAAACACGGAGGGAATTCAGAGTACTATTTGAAGCATGAACGATATATCAGTTTCCAGGATCATAAACTTTCATTTATCAAAATTCAGTTGAACTTTAAAGCACACTATGTTGTAACTTCCAAGTCAACGCAATTATGACTAGTTGGTAGAAACTATAGCAGGAACACATTAACATTAACAGTAAATTCTAGCATGTTTCTAGCCATTTAAGGAATAAAAGAAAAGATAAACTCATTCAAAAGGGTGATAACTTGTTGGCCAATGATTGTGTACAACAAACCTCGGGCTTATTCTTTATATTCTTTGCCCTGTGTGCATAATCCAGTGTACTTAAGGTTTCTTCAAGGCAATGGACAGCAGGAGAAACTGTAGCAATAATGCAAGTCTTTGTCCGTCCCCCAAGTGAATCACGAAGCAATCGAGTAAGCTTGCTATCCCTAAATTCCCATTAAACTAAATCATTAGAGAAAAACATTAAAGGGATATAGGTACCAAGCAAAAAAAGAGGTGTTCCAGACCTGTACGGAATGTGCCCAAGATGCTCCACAAGGGCAGTTATCACACGTCCTAAAGTCAGTAAACTTTTATTAATTTCACCCGCTTCTCTTGCACGCCCCTGTAAATGTCAACATCAAACAAATCATTAATGATTTTAACTAAAACATTATCTGGTTGATTAGCAAATATGCGAGAAATACATACATCCCTAGCACCAGAGCGGGATATATTTTCTGAGCCTGCTAAATCAACCAAATTCAGCTTCCCACACTTTATAAGCTCTTCTCCTTCTGGAGTAGCTTCCTTGATATGAATTGTAATAGTAAAAAGAGAATGTGACCGACTGAAATAGACCAAAGCATTTCAATCAACAAAATGTGAAAAAATGGTTTAGCTTCACTCAAACATAAAATGCAGACAAAAGAACCTTTACCTTGACTGCTTATTCAACAAAGTCTCAGCAGTTCGACGCTTAGCAGACCCCCTTTCAAGCAAAGTAAATATCTCACTAGCACTTGTAACAATTTCTTCCTCTAATCCTCTCACAAGAACTCCCCCTTTCCCATCTTCCATCAACGGCAACTGCTTCTTCTGTTTCTCCTCCAAAACAACTTTTGTAATTTCTTCAGGCGCAAGCAAATCAGTAATCTCTTCATTATACAGTTCCAGGAATGTTACTTTTACACTGTATTCCGCATTTTGGCCCTCCAATGTATCAAAAATTTGTTTAACTGCTCTTGGAATAACCCCTGCCCCTGCTGGCAATTCACGTGCAGGACTCGTCTGTCATGTTTGTTAGCATGAATTTGATAAGTTAGAACACTCAATTGCACAGAGGGATAGAATTAGAAGTTTAACTTATAGGTAATAAATCTAATATTACCTTTGCCCTTTTGCATTCACCTTCCATGGTATAAGTTTTCCCTGTCCCAGTTTGACCGTATGCAAAAATAGTACAGTTGAAACCTTCTAAAACTTCATTCACAATTGGAACAACAGCTTGATCATATAGATCTTTTTGTTGTGCCGATGGCCCAAATACCTATTTACCATTTAAAAAATAAAACAAATTCAACATATACAGCAGCAAACAAATCAAATCATAATATTAATTAATTAAAATTAATAGTCACAAAAAGAACACCTTATCGAAAGTAAAAACTCTATCGAAATGTTTTCCGGCGATGTTCTGAGAAACATCGACTTCTCGCTGGTACTCATTACACTTCACCACTTGCGGCGCATTGCTCCTTAACTCCTCTTTGCTAAACGGCCTATAAAGTTATTTTTTATCAAAAAAAATCATAATCCACAAAATCAAATAAAAATTAAAGAATCTAACAAACACGAAGACAAAATGAGAGTTAAAAAAACAATCGAAACCTGCAACGAAGGAGGACTTGCACATTGACGCCTCTCTCTTTTTCATGGCGGCCGGACATTTTCAATCGTCGAAGCGAAGGAGAATCGCACGAACCTATTTTCGATCTGTGTTTACTTTCCTTCTAATTTTTGTGTGTTGAGCTACGCTGTTCTTGTTTCGCTACCGTTAGATCCGCTTTTTGAATTTGGTTCTTTCTCTTCTCTTTATTGGTTTTTTTGGGGAGGGGGATTTGTTTATGAGGAAAGAGCGGGCTTTAGAATGAGATTTGAATTTTACTACGGAGGCGCCTCGGTGTTAAATCAAACGGTTTAGGTGTTGTTGGAAATGTTAATCAGACGGTTAATATTTTAAAACTGGAAGCACAGGGGATTACACTTATGACCTAGCTAAGCCTGACCCAGATAAGTTACACTTGGATTCAGCCCTATATATTTTCATGGGTTTCATGGTCTAAAGTTCTAGAATTCATAATTTTTTTTGAATGAGAATGAGGCTAAGGCCCATGCATTATGTGACCCTCATAGAAACATGAGGGATTTGACACATCTTGGAGCAATATCCCAAGCAAGTCAAGAGGCGGCGCATCGAGAATAGAGATTGATCCATCCGAAGGGACATCGAATTTCAAACATGAAATCAGCAGCTATATTGGCCTCACGACGGATGAGCGAGAAGCCAACCATCCAATCTTTAGCAAGAAGAGAGGAAATGAATCTGATTTTAGCGTGAGGGCTTACTACGGAAGGCGACTTCAGTAAATTTATAACATCTGCATTATCAGATTGAAGAACCACACGTTTGAAACCGAAATCCCAAGCAAGACGCAAGCCCTCCAGGGCACCCCCAAAGCTCAGCTTGTAAAACTGAGGCTTTCCCCCAACCTCTTCGAGAAAGCCGAGATGAACCCTTGCTTCAAAAAATTATTATGAAAAAAAAAATCATTAAACCAAATCATTACATTTTGTTCATTCGGAGTTATTTTTTTATTGACAATTGTCAAAATAATACGATGACATGAGTCACAGTTGGTTAAAAATTAAATAAAACAATTGTTAGACATGGGATCAAACTTAACTCTCTAAAAAATTCCTAACTACTTAACATTTAATACCCTCGACACGGATATTACATTTGGGCCTTAAGTCCAACTCAAAACTATAAAATTTTATTTTTCAAACTGGGTTTATCTCAACAAGGTAATCCTCAAAAAATACTTAAAATCAACAGTTGAAAATATAGATAAATAATCAAAACAGTACAAAGGAACTCTAATTTAAATTTAAAACGTTTGAACATACAATTTGATTAATACAATTTCAAAAATAAGAATTACAGACTCCACCACATAAGGTCCTACGAATACATAGCCCACAAACACAAGTATCGTACTCTGGATCACCACATGTTAGAATCTCGTACCGATAGTTAACCTACGCACGAAAACAACGATACCTGGCATTGAGCTTACAAAGCTCAGTGGTACACATCTACTCTATCATACTTCATGCTAATAATAAACATAAGCATGCAAGCTAATACAAGCAATAAGGAGAGATCAATAAACACGTGGCGCTACCACTAGTCGCCTAAACATATACTCTCATCATAAAATAATCATACATGACACACAAGTCTCAACCATACTCAAAACATGGCAATATAACATCATATAGATATGGCGCTACCTCTAGCCGCCAAATCATATAGCATAGCAAGAAAGCATAAGCTTCTCACAGCATATAAGCTTTATACCATAATATAGGAGTAAAGCGCAGTCCCACTAAGCATCGGGATCATACACTCTTTGAGGTGAAGCCAGTACCACTAAGCGTCACGATCATACACCAATGCTCGGAATCTCTAATCAAACATCCTCGAATGAGGCCTAGTACCACTAAGCGTCGGGATCATACATTCGACAATCTTTAACCATGGTGTTGCAACACACTCTTTCTCACACTGGGTATCTGGATCCCACCAAACAATGGTAACTCAACCATCTAGGTGTTCATATCAGCACATAGCAAGGACACGTCTACCACACAGCACATTGCATCACACGATCCACCAATAATCCATATGGTTGCTATTATCATCAAGTCACCCAACATTTATCAAGTTATTAATTATCATGGAAGTGTACATTAATCATCCTCATTAGTTATCTTATTTAATCCATATTATCTCATTTATCAAGGCATAATTCAATTATTAGTATACACATCAATTTTTGCCCTTAATTTACATTTATTAATTATTTAGCATATCAGGTACTGGTACTCACATGTGTACCGATAGAGAATCTGCTTACTGGAAATCCTAGATTTCTACAAATACAGGTAAAGGTCGTCCCATACCGATACGATCCTCAAACATATATCGATACGGTCAAAGCTCATATCGATACCTTATTCACGGATTCGTACCATTTCCTCAAATTACGATATCCGATCCCTAAAGCTTATGAAAATCATTAAAGTTGGTTTACTAACGCATTCACCCAGTTAATATTTATTACCGGTCCCATAATCATTTATTCGAATATTACCAATTATCAGTCCTTTAAGTGTAATTTCCATTGAACATGTCAAATTCACATCTCAAGCAACACATGTAAATTAACACCAATCAAATAAATATACAGATATTCAGACAACCCTACACGATCTCTAAAGCCCTTACAAGTCTCAAATATTCTCAAACTCATCATACATCTCATACACATAACTCTCATAAATATCAGTCTCATGATTACCGGTCTCAAAACATGCTTATTTATCATCTACCTATTTTGTAGACACTAACATGCAAAGCAATCACATTTATGATGCTTATGAAACAATAGGAGTTCGAGGTGTACTAACCTTAAGCCAAAGCGATAAATCCTTGCTCGAGTTTCCCAACCGCTCCCTCTGATCCAATATTCGAGCCCGAACAGTCCTCATAAATATATGAATACGAAAATACATTAATTTCATGCATCCCTTATTTAATTCACAAGGTCAAACACGTAAAAATAGCTTACTTGTTTGAATTTGGCAAAACAGACTCGCCAACGGACTTCGAACGTCGATAAATCCCTGGGTAAGATCTGCCAAAAAAAGTCAACGGTAGGTTAATGGGGGTCAACGGTCGGTCAACTGCTCCTGGTGATCTGGTGCATGGCAGCTAAGGTGCACCTACAGGCGATAATCTGGTATGGCATAGACCATGTGCACCTGGGCAACCTGATCTAGTGTGGCGCGGTGCACTGCAGCATGGTGCACCTGCCTAGGCAGATGCATTCCTACCCTCAGCGGTGGCGCGTGAAGGGTCTTTCGGCCCCACTCTCTCAACGTCGAGGAGTACGCTAGTGGCCTCAAAATCTGATTTTGACCACCGAAACTACCTCCACTCAACAACTCACAAACTTGCTTCCCCTCACTCCGGTGAATGGCGGTAGCGACATGGCAACCACCGCCCGACTCCCCTCGGCAAACTCCCTCCAATGACGTTGGCGGTGTCTCCCACGGTGGCTTCGTCGGCGATAGATCAGAGTTCAAAGTCTTCCCCTTTTCTTTTTCCCTCATTTTTCTCTCTCTCTTTAAATATCTTTTTCCCCTATCCCCTCTTACTTTTCAGCCACATTTAATTTAAATACACCAACCCCAACCACATGGTTAAACTATTTAATTAAGCCTTTATAATCCTCTTTGTTTTCACTTTAAGCTCCACATTTTTATCCATTTCAAATTTTAGTCTTTAACTCCCTTAAACCGAGCTTCAACCTTAACTATCCCTAAATAATTTACCAACTTAAGTTATCCGAACCCGAGGCCCAAATTATTAACTTGAAAATTGGGTCGTTACATAACCACTAAACCAAATCATTACATTTGGTAAATGGTTGAGAATGTAATATTTTAGGTATAGCTAGAACGAAAAAAGTTTTAAAGCTAGAGTTCAAATGAACTACACTACTTGTGTAATAAAACATTTTTCAAGCAACATGTTTCAAATTGTGTAAAATTTATTATTTTTATCTTTGAATGTTCTTCTAATCTATTAGTTTAATTACATGTAATACAATTCTGAGGATTATTAAAAATTGATGAACCCTTGTCAAAAAATTAATATGAAAAAATATTTTGAAATTACGTAAACTTTTGAATTATTAGTGAATTTAGTTTAATTTTATGTAGATTTTAATTTTTTTTGTTTTTTATATTGGTTATAGTAGAAAATATTATTTTTTAAGTAATTAAATTGTTTAACTATACGAAGAATTATATAATTATTTTATTCAATTATCTTTTATTTTTTCAGTGGCATGATTCAATAGTGTTTTAAGTATTTGAACTCCAAATTAACCTAAAACTTATCCATAGGTAATGTAATTAATTTACTCTAGCTTTAAAACTTTTTTTACAATTTTAACTAAAATATTATTCATAGTGTTTAGCTAGTGTATGGTGAAGATAAAGAGAAAGAGAGGAGAGAAAGAGGGAAGAGATGGAAGGACAAAGTTTGGATGCAAAGAAAATAGAAGAAAATAAGAGGTGAGAGAAAAAAGGTGGAAAAGGTGATTATATTGCAAGTTTTAAAAGTTTGGTGATCAGATTATAAGTGTCCTAAAAGTTTAGAGACTAATAGTATAGTTTATGCTCATTTTTTAAAGTTATGCGATGTCAAACTTTTTTTAACGACAATGATCATGATGAAAGAGAATTAAAAGTTCAGTGATTGTGTTGGAAGCTTTAAAAATTTGATGGTCATATTACAAGCGCCTTAAAAGTTTAGAGGCTGCTAGTATATTTTACCCTTAATATAAATGAATAGTAAAAGTATCACCCATAAAGCTTTTTTACAGTCGAAAGCTGAATTTTCTATTTTTTTTACTTGAAAAGTCAGTTCGAACCCGAAATAAGTTAAAACGTTGATTTGGAGTAATAATTTTAAAAGTAATGCTAAACAATAACTAAAGTTTTCCTTCTATATTGTCGCTCCATAATAGGCCTCTGTAGTACTAGATCCATATTAGTTAACCTATAGATCGAAAACTAATGGTTAAATAAAAAAAAAAGTTTTCCCTTCCATATTAAGTAATTACAAATTATCGAAATTCACACCTATTATAAAATTAGGAATTAAGTTTAAGAGTGAACAAAATTTAACTCCACTCAAAAAGAAAAATCTAATTATGTCAATCTATATCCACAATCTAATAAACTTGGGAGCCTACCTATTTGGAAATACAAAAAGCGTTCCTAACTCTCATCATGTGCTACGCAATTAATAAAAGATGCTCCGTTCCCCTAACTCTCTTACGAAAACTAAAGTGGGTCGCTATCTATGTGGCTGTGTGTACATATATGTATATAATGCATTCAATCGAACAAAGGATACAATGGATGCAACCATTTGTGTCGGTGTATACAATGGGTAGATGTAACTGTCGATGTATTCAACTTTTTTTTCATTATGATTAAAACCAAGCTGTACATTTATTTCATTTACGGAACAATAAAACAGCATGCATGGGGCATGCATTACATTGCATGTATGGTTTTAAGGGCATTCAATTTCTGAACTAATCTTAGGACAATGACGATATGGTATTAAATACGACATGGTGTCTGATATCGGAGGAGAGGGTAGTTGTACTCGGCTAGAGATTCACCATGTGCCTCTTTTAATGAAGTTTCCCAACACACAATAATGTCTTTGTTGCATGGTCGGTGGAAATGGATTCTGGTTGTTGTGTTCTGTAATTAAAATCTCTCTTTTCACCCAACCTTCAACAACCGTTCCATGGATTTATCATTTATTTATTTACCTACGCCATGGCAGGCTGGCAGCTATGGTTTATTCAGCACAATTGGTATATAAACAACAACATATATAGTTAAACACAACTTGTTTATTAAGCAGAATCATTAACTATGCCATTAGCATGATTACATTGGCAATAAATATTGAAATAAATGTAGTTGAGCATTTGGTATTCTGAATTCAGCTAAGATACAGTTACTATCTAACTAGCACCCAACCGTGTCTTTTGACTAAGAAATAAATAAACAATCCCTAAATTGGTTACATGCCTTGATATTTTTTTTAATTTTTTACAACGGTTAATATCGTATCTATTAGTCAACTAATATGACTGCTGTAATATCCAAATTTTAACCGGTCCAAATTAAATAAGTAAATAAACAATATAAATAATAAATAAATATAATAATGAATAAAGTCCATAAACAGTCCACATACAAAGCCCAAATATTTTAAAATCCAAATCACAAGGTCCATTTGCATCCCTAAATTCTAAAAAGCTCCCGCCCAATTCGGTAGAAGCCCAAGAAAACACAGTTGTGTTTCTTTTTGCCGCCCAAACTGGCCACATGGCACACTGCCATTGGCTCTTTTGCACTTCCCCTGGATTAAGCCTGCTGGAGGCCAACTGTCCACAGGTCATTCGCTTCTGACGTCAGCAATCACCTCAGCTATAAATACCATGTGGAGAGAGAAAATGGTTAATAAGGACAGTAATAATTAGTGGTAATTATTACTCTAATAATTGAAGAGAGAGAGAAGTGGAGAAGTTACCTGAGAAGTTGAAGAGTCTATGGAACGCCGAAGGTCGTCGAAATCGGACACCGGAACAGGGAAGCCGTCGTCGAAAATACACCGGGAGGTATATTTCCCTCTCTACTTTTCGTTTACCTACAAAAACACACAAAATAGGTTAGATCTAAACCTAAAAAATATAAAAACAGTAATCAAAACCTATATCTAAAAGTAAACAGAAGTCAGTAGGGTTTTGAGGCTTATCTTGAGTTGATTGGGGGAGAGTTTGGTTGACGGTCGGTTTAATGGCAAAGGCGGAGTTGAAGAGGGTAGATAGGTTTGGATGAACTAAGGTTTTAGATCCGTTTTAGGCTAGGTTTTCTGGGTAGGGAGTGTTTAAGTTGAGAGGATTTAGAGAGAGGGGGAGAGAACGGATTTGAGGAGAGAGAAGGAGTTTATGAAAAATGATCGTTTTGACTCAGATTTGGGTTATTTATGCCCGAGTCAGAACGGTGCCGTTTTGGTACCGGTCAAGGTAACCCGCGAGTTTTATCTGGATCGGGTTTGACCCGCATATCCATAAATGGATAACATTTGGTTTTTGCAAAAACCTTTCATTTCTTTCAATTTGGTCATCCCCCCTCTTAATTTGTTATCCAAGTTTCATATTTAATTCAATTTGGTCCCCTTGCTCCTTAATTGTTTCCCTAACTTGTATTCCCTTTCAATTAGGTCACTAGAGCTTTGTAATTTGGGCATTAAGCTTTGTAATAGTTTCAATTAGGTCATCATATTAATAAAAACCAGTTTTGATGTTCAATTTGTTATATTATTTAATTGCTTTATTAAATACAATTAATTTATATGTGTGGGCATTATTTTAAATAGCATGTAGAAATATGAGATAGATAATTTAATACATTTAGTTTAATTAATTGTTTAGAGCCTTTTGGTGTAGGTTTCTCTAATTAAGAATCCAATAATTAAGTAGGATAGATAATTGTAGTAATTTAAGATATATTAAATATAAACTTTAAAATCCTAATTTGGATAGTGTTCCATTGTTTACAATGGGGTGTTATCAACATGGATTTTAATGAATATATTTAATATAATTTTACTTATAAATGAATATCAATTAGTTCTTTAATTGACATTAATAATTAAGATACATTGTGGTTAATTAAATGTATGTCGAATAGAATCTTTGAGGTTCAAATCTGATGGTGTTCCATTGTTTACAATGAGGTGTTATCTCAGCCTCGGTCATAAAGGTGTATATTCGATATACATTTTCACTTGAAATATTGATTTAATAAATTGTTAGAACCTTAATTGGGACTAGAACTTTAACTAATTAGAAGGATTAATTAATTAGGAATATGATTAATTTAAGGGCTTTAAATATATAGAAGGTGTTCAAGTAATTGACATTTTCACATAAAAGTCATTAAATTAATTAATATTTGTAGTTTTAAATAACTAATTAATTAGAACCTTTTTAGGACTAATACTTAAAATGAACAAGACAATAAAATGACATTCATAAAAAAACATTTTATGTTGGAAATTCATTTTTAAATACGAATATGGGTGCCACCTAACGGGGTGCTTTTAATTTCGTATTCGAACTAAATGAATTTCCTTATAAAAGGATATATGCATTTGGAATTTAAATTCAATTAATAATTATAAGGATAAATTAAATTCAAATTATTATTCGAAATGCCAAAATGCCACATAAAATTAAAGGTACTGGTAACGGGCGTTCGTAGGGGTGCTAATCCTTCCCTACACGTAACCGACTCCCGAACCCATTTTTAAGACAGAATCTCTGGTTTGTTTTTTCAGTGTTCGGTCTACCTCGAAGTGATCGGTGGCGACTCCAAAATGCTTTTTTAAAAGGGTAAATAAAGAAAAAATCAATTTAATATGGAAAATCCTAAATTTTCAAGATTAAACTAAAAATGGCCAGAAAACCCTAATTTTCTAAAAGATCAATCATCAGGCTATTTTTCACATCCCGATTTCAAAAATGGTCGCGACAGCTTGACGACTCCACTGGGGATTTTTTTTTAAAAACCGAGTCAGGCCTAATTAATTTTACGTGGCATTTTGGCATTATGGATCGTAATTTGAATTTAATTTTTCCATAATTATTGGATGAATTTTCTGGAAAAATGCAGGTAACTTTTTCTTGCGTGATATAAACTGTCATTCATGCATAAGCCTTCTACCCAAGCTTTTCACCTTTAAGTATGAGTGAGGCATGATCTTAATTGAGTTATTCAGCTCCGTGATTGGGTTTTGTCCTCCTTCCGGTATACCAACCTTATACACCGTGAGGTTACGCCTCCGCTATAAGGGGTCGTATACTCCCGAATCGATGTCTTACTAGTCCGGTAACGACAGTTCGGGTACCCAAAGTCTAGACCAAAACCCACATGTTGTAATAGAAACCTACCCCACTAGAGTCAGACAATGACCTAGGACAGGGTGTTGTTGATTTAAATTCCTTTCTCTGGTTATTCTTGTGTGCAAAATAAACTGTTCTTTGGTTATTTTATGCAATATAATTGTTTTATTTTACAGCAATTATTTTTGTTTACAAGTTTATTTTCACCATACTGACACAGTTTTTTTGTTGTTTTGTTTTATGTGTTTTGCTATATGTTTTTGCATCATAATTGTATTCATAGGGGTAGTTTGAAGTCAATTGAATAGGAAATGTCTCATACAGTTGAAGGGTCCAATAGACAGGGAGAGGATAATACCGCAGTTTGGACATGGTCTGAGGAAACCCAGTTCGTCAATAGAGACAGTATTAGGGGAGATTATGTATCACGAACTAAAGAGATTGCTAGAATGAATTCAGGACAAAATGGTTTTTTACTGAAACTCGGGAGGATGTGGGAACAATGGGACGAAACTATAAAGAAAGATTTCCAATTTGAGTTCGGAGATATAATAATGTAGTTGGATGTTCTAGTTGATCGAGGATTAATTAGGGCTATGACGCAGTATTGGAATCCGGCTTATAATTGTTTCACATTTGAAGAAGTGGATATGACCCCGATGCTGGAAGAATATGAGGCTTTACTATATTGCCCGAAATTTGAAAAGGAAAATATTTACACGAGACCTTCTAACAACTGAACCTTTAGAAGAAAGTTAAAAATGGTCACTGGAAAGATAAGGTTTGGTTTAATGCAAAATTAAAGCAAAAAGGATATGATGAAATAACTGAGGATAATGAACGCATTCACTGGGAGGTAATTCAGGAGTTGATTTTAACAAACGATAAACCAGATAGAAAGAGAAGTCTGTCCTTGTGTATTTACGGGTTGGTGTGATTCCCAAGAACTCTAGATTATATTGATCCATCAACTCTAGGACTGTTTGAGCGCTTGAAGAACAAGGTAAATCTAGTGCCAGCCATTTTGGCAGAAACCTATAGAACCCTAACTGCTTGCAAAAAGACAAGGAAGGAAGATTTTGGGGTTGTGTTCAACTGCTAGAAGTATGGTTTCGAGGTCATAGATGGGTTGCACCTTATAGGGCTCGTAGATTTTACACTGATTATTCACCACTAGAGGAGCATCTAGCAGCTTGCCCGATTGAGAAAATGACAGAAGAATAGTGGAAAGAGCATATGTTGAACATGAAAGATTCAGAGATTGTCTGGAAAGCCCCTTGGCTAAATTTGGTTAGTTATATGTAACGATGTGGGAAATTTGATTGGGTTCCTTTATCGAGAGTTTAAGGGAACATCCTATTGCCCGCTGTTAGTATCCCGACAGTTCAGATCAAGACATTTTATTCCTGCTACTACTAGCATGGAGGAATTCGAGTACATGCATAAGATAGAAGGTTATAAGACGAAAATAAAAGACATTGTAACAATATGGGAAACGCCGAGGAGTGTAAAGCTTCAAGATGGATTAGAGGTTATGTAAAATTAGACACAGTGGAAGACTCAAAGGGTTAATGATGGCATTCAACAAAACGGAGTCGGTAATATTAGTCTGATCAACGAACGTATGAGAGATGCACCTTCAGTAGTGGAGAAACTGAAACATGATCATGAGAAAGAGTTAAAGGGATACGAGAAGCGAATTGAGGAACTGAAACAGAAGCTATCTATGACATCATTGGAGGTAGATGTACAAAAAGGTAAGAAAAAAAAATTTTATGAACAGAATCAAAAACTCAACCAAGAATTGAAAGACTTGAAGGAAACTCATTCAGAATGCAAGAAGATCCAAAAAAGAAGTACAAGTAGGATGATCAGTGATTTGTCTGAACAGTTAGATAGGGTTGCGAAGGAGATGAATGATTATAAGAAAATGTATGAAAACTATGCAAAATCCTCCAAGAAAATGATCCAAGACTTGAAAGAATCATATGATTGTGCTAAAAAGAAGCTAGAAGGAAAATAGATACAAAATTCAGAATTGTTAATTCACAACACGAAATTGGAAGAACAGAATGAAGAACTAAGGGTTCAAATATCGTAAATGGAATAAGTACTCAAATGGTATTACAATGAAGGAAGAGATACTGCGGATGAAGAAAAGAGAGAGTTAAAGGGAAAGGTGGCTGAATTAGAGAATACAGTTCATGACTTAAAATGCAAGCTTTGAAGGTGCACTGTATCAAGAAAGTGGAGCGTGGAAACAGAAGTACGAAGTAGCTCAGCGTACAATTCAGGAACAAAACAATAAACTGGTTATCTTCAAAGGACGAGTAAGGGGCATTGCTCAATATGTTCAGATACTATCAAAGGATGCTGCCAGTTTGCTGCAGTACCCAGACATTGATTTATAGCTTGAAGAGAGGATAGTTCGTTTGTTGAACGAGATAGTCAATCTAGGAGTTAGAGCTAGTAGTTGTTTGTAGTTGAGATTATCCATTTCCTGTATTTGACTTTTCCTAGTTAAATGGATATTTTTCTAAAGATTTGCCTTTGAGCTTAATACCCCTAATGTATTCATACATACATGCATACACATATTCATTCATATAGCAACATGTCATATTATTTTTTAAAAAGGTTCTATGGCAGCTTGTTTTTGAACCGCAATCATTCTGTATTCATACAGAAGTAGTTTAAGCTCTAAGGCCCTGGATGTTGAAGATAGAGTTGCCTATCTCAAAAATGATCATGTTGAAGTACATAATAGATTCGACAGGATTGAGCAATCCATGAGGGATCACTTTGCTCAGACACACAGGGACATAATCAGTCATTTGACTGCCTTGCTAGGACCAAAAGAATCTGGCAAGGGAAAAGTACATGAGGTTACTGGTGACAATGGGAATGAGCAAATAGATACTACATCTCATATGAAAGAACAACCCGAAGGACCACCTACTGTGAAGAAGGTCCGAATTAATCTGGCCGGAGCAACTGCTAGTCATCCGGTTCATATTGGAGCAAATTTTGGAAGTGGTGACGATGTCTCAGATCTGAATATGGTCAACAAATTCGAGAGGATTCGCACTGAAATCGAAAGAAAGTATGAGGAACGCTACAAGGCTTTAGAGGATAGGCTGCTAGAGATGCAGAAAATGGACAATCAGGTGGCTAGTGCTGCAGATCTGAGTTTGGTTGCTGATTTGATCCTCCCACCCAAATTCAAGGCACATAATTTTGAAAAGTATGACGAGACGACCTATCCTAAAGCGCATCTTACCATGTATTGTCGCAAAATGGCCGCTTATTTGAAGGATGAGAAATTGTTGATTCATTGCTTTCTGGATAGTTTAACGGGCTCAGCGGCACGCTGGCATGCACAATTAAGCCGGGTTAACATTAAGTCTTGAAAAGACCTTTTTGGTGCTTTTGAGGAGCAGTATAAACATGTAACTGAAATGGTTTCTAGCTGAGTCATATTGCAGGCCATGGAACAAAAACCGACTGAGAATTTCCATCAATATGTACAGAGGTGGAGAGAATTGGCAGTGCAAGTACAACCAGCATTAATGGAAAATGATGTGAATCAAGAGTGGATTTTACACATCTTTGAAAGTTTGATTGGGAATGCAACTCATAACTTTTCTGATATGGTGATGACTGGAGAGTTGATCGAAGCGAAAATCAAGAGTGGAAGGCTGAAAAGTGGAGAAAGCTATCGCAAGAATTTCAAGAAAAAAGATAATGAGGTGAATAACACGAGTGCTTATGAGGCCCCAAAAAACGTCACAATTTCATCGGCTGGTGCGTTAGGAAGTTCACAGAATTCAAATAAGAAAGATTCTTGAGGCTCAAGGAATGATCAGATGAATTTTACACATATGCCGATATCATATGTCGAACTGTATCCACAATTGTTTAATATAGATTTGGTAAGACCTTATTATCTGACGCCCTTGCAACCTCCATATCCTCCATGGTATGATATGAAGGCACATTGCGAGTATCACGATGGGATCCCGGGGCATACGATTAAAAATTGAACAACATTCAAAAAAGTGGTCCAGAAACTGGTGAACACTAGCGT
The DNA here is from genome assembly GCA_019671005.1 of Hibiscus mutabilis. Classification (NCBI taxonomy): domain Eukaryota; kingdom Viridiplantae; phylum Streptophyta; class Magnoliopsida; order Malvales; family Malvaceae; genus Hibiscus; species Hibiscus mutabilis. The sequence goes on from CM033738.1 coordinate 19,753,926, forward strand.
ATTAAAGTTTGATGAGCTTAATATAACAGCTAATCCTTTGCCAAATCATGGAGGGCGAGAAGTGAAAGTAATTGAGGAGGATGATGAGGCTAAGTGGCTAAGGACGGATGCACAATTTTCCCATGTTCTTTCTTGACTTGGCAAGTATCTTCAAGTCACGTGGGTTCGTCAATGTGGAGAAGCAATTGGATAAGGACAACCTGGAGACGTTGAGGCTCTAAGAAAATGAGATATTTGGTGAAAACATGGGAAAATTGTGCATCAACGGCGTATTTGAATGATCCCAGCCTGGCAAGTTTCTAGAGGGAATATGCAATACTTTCCTGGTGAAGCCTTGAACAACTGGATCTCCGAAGATTTGCCTCTAGTCTTTAAGAATAAAACAGAGTAAATGTCAAGAACCACCTCATACTTTTGCCCGCGAGTATGAGGGATTGTCTGTAAAGGGCTATTATGCAAGTTTACTTTCAATAAAGATACTTTCGTTGTGATTCTCAAATGGTAAACATGTTTTTTTTCTTCGCATCATTTCCAAATATATTATTATTTTTCTTATAGGTCTTCAACTATTAATTGTATGAATGATCCTGAACCCGATCCCAAACTAGACTTTGAACGACCAAAGTGTTCAATGGAAGTTAATGAGGTCGAAGATGAGACAGAATATGAAATCCCTGATGAATTACTGAGGTTGGTGGAAAAATAGGATAAACAGATCTTACCCTATAAAGAAGAGATAGAAATTCTGAATTTGGGTACAGAAGAAGTTAAAAAGAAAGTGAAAATTGGTGCTGCCTTCTCACCAGAGATAAAACAAAAGTTAGTAGATCTGTTGTGAGAATTCAAGGGTATTTTTGCTTGGTCTTATCAAGATATGCCAGGATTGGATACAAATATCGTGGTACACAAATTACCAATAAGGCCATAATGTAAACCGATTTAATAGAAGCTTAGAAGATTGAGACCGAAAATGGTACTAAAAATAAAAGAGGTACAGAAACAGATTGACGCTGGTTTTCTGAAAGTGGCACAATATCCAGAATGGGTGGCTAATATTGTCCCAGTACCAAAGAAAGATGGTAAAGTGTACATGTGTGTTGACTATAGAGATTTGAATAGAGCGAGTCCAAAAGGTAATTTCCCTTTGCCTCACATAGATATTCTGGTTGACAACACCTCAGGACATTCTTGGTTCTCTTTCATGGATGGCTTGTTTGGATATAATCAGATAAAGATGGACCCAGAAGACATGGACAAAATGACGTTCATAACCTTGTGGGGCACATATTGTTACAAGGTAATGCCTTTTGGACTAAAGAATGCTGGGGCAACATACCAGCAAGCCATGTTGACTCTTTTCTATGACATGATGCACAAGGAAATTGAAATGTATGTGGATGATATGATTGCCAAGTCCCAAACTGAAAAGGAACATGTTCAGAATTTGAGAAAATTGTTTCAAAGACTGAGAAAATACAAGTTAAAGCTCAATCCAAATAAGTGCACTTTTGGAGTTATATCTGGAAAACACCTAGGCTTTGTGGTTAGTAGAAGAGGAATCGAAATTGATCCAGACAAGGTGAAGGCGATTCAGAATTTGCCGCATTTATGTTCACAAAAAGAAGTTCAAGGATTCCTAGGGAGATTGAATTACATTTCTTGGTTCATTTCTCAATTGACTAATAAACGTGATCCAATTTTCAAGCTACTTCGAAAGAACAATCCAAGTGAATGGGATGAAGAATGTTAGGAAGCATTTGACAGGATAAAGAAATATCTGGTAAATGCTCTAATTTTGGTAGCACCGGTACCAGACATGCCACTTATCCTCTACTTAACTGATCACGAAAATTCGATGGGGTATGTGCTAGGGCAACATGATGATACATGAATAAAAGAAAGAGCCATCTATTACTTGAGCAAGAAGTTCACATAGTGTAAAGTACAGTACCCGCCAATTCAAAAATTATGTTTCACTTTGGTTTGGGTAACTCGTAGACTTAGACAATACATGCTGCACCACACTACTTGGTTGATATCCCGTCTTGATCCATTGAAGTTCTTGATGGAAGCACCAGCTTTGACTAGAAGATTGGCTCGATGGCAAATGTTGTTATCAGAATTTGATTTGTGTATGTGAATCTGAAAGTAATAAAAGGAAGTTCAATAGCAGATTTCTTGGCTAGTCGCGCTTCAGAAGACTATGAGCCCCTGAGTTTCGATTTCCCATATGAAGATATGATGAATATTTCTTCAGAGGAACAGGAAATTACAGAGAATGGTGCTTGGAAATTATATTTCGATGAAGCAGTTAATGCCTTGGGACGTGGGGTTGGTGCAGTATTGATTTCTCTTTATAACACACACTATCCTTTCACAAGTAAACTAGAATTTTTGTGCACTAATAATATGGCAGAATACGAAGCTTGTGCTATGGGTCTACGAGCTACTATTAAAAGAAAAATCGAGATTTTGAAAGTATATGAAAACTCTGCATTGGTGATTTATCAACTTCGTGGAGAATATGAAACAAATGATGCAAAGTTGATTGAATATCGAAAATTGATCCTTGAGTTGATGAAAAGGTTTAAAGAAATCACTTTAACATATCCCCCCAGAGAAGATAATCAGATGGCGGATGCCTTAGCTACACTGGCTTCGGTATTTTTAGCAAACAAACTAGGAGATATGGTACCAACTCAGATGCAGAGCTATGAGACCTACATTCATTGTTACAACATAGAAGAAGAAGCAGATGGAAACCCGTGGTATTATGACATTCTATGGTATATCAAATCCCAGACTTATCCCAGTGGGGTGAATGATATTGATAAAAGGACAATCAGAAGAATGACCACATGATATGTGCTTGATGGGGAAATCCTGTATAAAAGAGGTAAAGATCAAGTGTTATTAAGATGTGTTGATGCTCGAGAAGCTAGAAGCATTTTGGCTGAAGTACATGATAGAATATGTGGGACACATGCCAGTTGTTTTGTAATAGCCCAAAAAATTATGAGGTATGGATATTATTGGTCAACTATGGAAGGGGACTACATTGAGAAAGCTAAAAAATGTCACAAGTGCCAGATATATGTAGAAAAAATCAATTCTCCTCTAATACCTCTTCATACAATGAATTCACCATGGCCTTTTGCAGCCTGGGGCATGGATGTCATTGGTCAGATTTATCCTAAAGCTTCTAATAGACATCATTTTATTCTTGTGGCTATTGATTACTTCACCAAGTGGGTCGAAGCAGCCTCCTATGCCAATATTATAAGATCAATAGTTTGCAAGTTTTTGAAGAAATAGATCATTTTCCGTTATTAAATACCTGAAAGAATCATTACTAATAACGCCACTAATTTCAATAATAAGGTAGTGATAGAGGCATGTGAGCAGTTCAAAATTTTGCATCACAATTCTATAACTTACCGTCCAAAGATGAATGGTGCAGTAGAGGCAGCAAATAAGAATATTAAGAAAATCATAGCGAAGACAACAGATACCTACAAAGATTGACATGAAACGTTGCCCTTTGCACTGTTTTCATATCGAACCTCAGTGCGAACTTCTATCGGGGCAATGCCGTATTCTCTGGTCTACGAAATAGAGGCAGTATTACCAATTGAAGTTGAAATTCTGTCTCTTCGAGTTTTGTCTGAAGCAAAATTGGATGAAGCAGAATGTGTATAGGTTCGGTATGATCAGTTAAATATCATCGAAGAAAAGAGGTTGAAAGCCATATGTCATAGTTAAATGTACTAGAAGAGAATGATGCGGGCTTATGATAAGAAAGTTCGGCCAGAGAATTCTGAGAGGGTGATCTAGTGCTAAAAAAGATCTTGCCAATACATAAAGATTTCTGTGGGAAATGGGTGCCTAATTGAGAAGGACCATAAATTGTCAAAAAGGCCTTCTCCCGGGGAGCGTTGATCGTGACTGAAATTGATGGTGAAGAGTTGCACAAGCCAATAAACTCCGATTCAGTTAAGAAATATTACGTATGAAGAATAAAAAAATAGATTCAAAAAAAGGTAAACTGAAAACCCGAAATGGGCGCTTCACAAAGTGGATTAATCTTAGGTGAAAACCTGAAAGAGCACCGAAGATTCAAAGAAAAAAAAGAAAAAAAGGTAAGGAAAAAGGGGGTTCAAGATGAAAACTCGCAAAGAACATCTTGAAACCAAAGGAGGATCTGAGTTAAAAACCAGTAAAGGGCAGCTTAGATGGATTGTGATCATGCATCTGGCAATTAAGACCTCTCGGATACCTGGTATTTTGGAAGGGATTTCATATCTGTAAGCATCTCGACAACGTTGAAGTCTGCTAGACAAGGGTTCAAGTTCAAAGCTATGATTGGTCGAAAGGATGATTGAATCCTTCATACTATGGATACCCGAAGATCTAACTTTGTTTCTTGTTTTGTTGTTTCTGTTTGCCGTGACTTTTTCAAAACTCTTGTATTCCTATTGATAAGCTTCAATAAAATTCATGAAGTCTCTTTTGAGCTTTCTGTCATTATTTCTAAAGCATCGTGAAAGTAGATTAGCATAATTCATTTAAAAACAGATAATTTCTTGGTATTACTAGGTTTTGAAGAATGCATGTGAACCTTTGCACCCCAGATTATTGAAGAGGAGTGCATAAAGAGGAGATTGGGTAGAATGTTGCGCCAACAGAAATGGAGATGGAAAAATAAAGAAATGCTTGAATCAATCAACGACCGAATAGGTTGAGATTACAGAAAGTGAACAAGAGGGAATGTAGAGATAAGGTGAAAACCCGAGAGGGCACCGATGATTCAAAAAAAGAGAAAAAAGAAAAGAAAAAGAAAAAAAGAAAAAAAAAAGAAGAAAAAGAAAAAGTTGAAAACCCGAAATGGCGCCTTTAAAAAAAGCCCAAAGTGAAAACTCAAAAGGGCGCTTTGAGAAAAGCAACCTAGAGTGAAAACTCGAAAGGGCGCTCTAGAGCACAGGACCAGAAACCCAGAAAGAGGGTCTGATGGCTAGTCCATAGTATGAGAAGAAGTGTCAGAGAAGGTCGAGGATTTTTGAAGAAACACAAGACAGATAGGTTACTCAGAAAGTGGCAGCCGCTTTCCTTTCCTAATGGAATCCTTGCTCATGCTTTATATGTAGAAATTAGGGTTATATTAACCTTCATTAAAGCATTTTAATATGTTTTGCCAGGTATTTACCAAGAACGAAGAGCTCATGATAAGAAGAGTTCGTTCTAGAGTTCCTAATGAGAAAAACTCGCCCAGCAAAGAATGAAGAACTCCTAATAAGAAGAGTTCATTCCAGGATTCCTAATGAGAAGAATCTGCTTAGCAAAGAATGAAGAGCTCCAAATGAGAAGAGTTCGTCCCAGATTTCCTAATGAGAAGAGCTCACCCAGTGAAGAAAAGTGAGCTCATAATGAGAAGAGTTCATCTTTTTAAAGAATGAAGAAATTCCTAATAAGAAGAGCTTGCTTATTCGACGCCTTACAGAAAGGTGGATCAGCAAAGAGTGAGGAATGGAGAATTTCATAATGAGAAGAACAGCTTCAAACCTCAGAAAGTCAAGGATTTCAATGAGCTTCAGACTCCATAGTCTGGTAGAAGATTGAAGAATTTCATAATTAGAAGAACAGCTTCAAACTTTAGCCGATTAGAGGATGGATGTGCGTTCGAGCAAAATTCGTGTATTTTAGTCTTTGCTCTATCCCTGTTCCACAGTAATGAGCAAAGAGGGGCAGATATAATACCTGAATTTTTATCGGGCCAAATTAAATAAGTAAATAAATAGTATAAATAATAAATATAATAATGAATAAAGTCCATAAATAGTCCACATACAAAGCCTAAATATTTCAAATTTCAAATTACAAGGTCCATTTATATCCCTAAATTCTAAAAAGCTCCTGCCCAATTCGGTAGAAGCCCAAGAAAACACAGTTGTGTTTCTTTTTGCCGCCCAAACTGGCCACATGGCACACTGCCATTGGCTCTTTTGCACTTCCCCTGGATTAAGCCTGCTGGAGGCCAACTGTCCACAGGTCATTCGCTTCTGACGTCAGCAATCACCTCAACTATAAATACCATGTGGAGAGAGAAAATGGTTAATAAGGACAGTAATAATTACTGGTAATTATTACTCTAATAATTGAAGAGAGAGAGAAGTGGAGAAGTTACCTGAGAAGTTGAAGAGTCTATGGAACGCCGAAGGTCGTCGAAACCGGACACCAGAACAGGGAAGCCGTCGTCGAAAATACACCGGGAGGTATATTTCCCTCTCTACTTTTCGTTTACCTACAAAAACACACAAAATAGGTTAGATCTAAACCTAAAAAATATAAAAACAATAATCAAAACCTAGATCTAAAAGTAAACACAAGTCAGTAAGGTTTTGAGGCTTATCTTGAGTTGATTGGGGGAGATTTTAGTTGACGGTCGGTTTAATGGCAAAGACAAAGTTGAAGAGGGTAGATAGGTTCGGTTCGGGTAGTTTAGGCTTAGGATTGGGCTGAGACGGGCAGATTCTTCTGAATCGGGGTTTAGATCTAGGTTTAGGTGAAAATGGAGAGGAATAGAGAACTTTATGTTTCCGACACGACGGCCGGAGATCGCCTCACGGTGGAGGACGGTGGCCAGAGCTAGGTTAGGGGTGGTCAGAGTTGCAGGGTTGATCGGAGTAGGTTAGGGTTGACCGAAGACGATGACCGGAGGTAGTCAGCATCGCCTCTGGCGGCCGGCAAACATGCCGAAAAGCTTGAGCAGTGGTGGTCATATATCTAAGGACAATGGACAAGGCGGTGCAAGGTTAGGGTTTTAGGGTTTATGAAGTTTAGGATGAATGCGGGGAGAATTATGAATGGTTTTGGAGTTTTTAATCGAGAAAAACATGTGTTGAGGATGGTTTAATGTTTGTGTGGATCAAAAGGGGTTTTTAGGATGCACTTGGAAAGAATTTTGAGTGGTTTTAGGGCTTTGATCAAAGAAAAACACAATGATTAGGGTTTTAGGTGTTTGTGTTGAATCAAGCGGGTTTTTTGGGTTGAATATGGGAAGAATAATGGATAAACTAAGGGTTTAGATCCATTTTAGGCAAGGTTTTATGGGTAGGGAGTGTTTAAGTTGAGAGGATTTAGAGAGAGGGAGAGAGAACGAATTTGAGGAGAGAGAGTTTATGAAAAATGACCGCTTTGACTCAGATTTGGGCTATTTATGCCCGAGTCAGAACAGTGCCGTTTTGGTACCGTGTCAAGGTGACCCGCGAGTTTTTTTCTGGATCAGGTTTGACCTGCGCATCCATAAATGGATACCCTTTGGTTTTTGCCCAAACCTTTCATTTCTTTCAATTTGGTTCTTTCCCCTCTTAATTTGTCATCCAAGTTTCGCATTTAATTCGATTTGGTCCCCTTTCTCCTTAATTGTTTCCCTAACTTGTATTCCCTTTCAATTAGGTCACTAGAGCTTTGTAATTTGGGCATTAAGCTTTGTAATAGTTTCAATTAGGTCCTCATATTAATAAAAACCAGTTTTGATGTTCAATTTGTTTTATTATTTAATTGCTTTATTAAATACAATTAATTTATATGTGTGGGCATTGTTTTAAATAGCATGTAGAATTATGAGATAGATAATTTAATGCATTTAGTTTAATTAATTGTTTAGAGCCTTTTGGTGTAGGTTTCTCTAATTAAGAATCCAATAATTAAGTAGGATAGATAATTGTATAATTTAAGATATATTAAATATAAACTTTAAAATCCCAATTTGGATAGTGTTCTATTGTTTACAATGGGGTGTTATCTCAGCCTTGGTCATAAAGGTGTATATTCGATATACATTTTCACTTATAATATTGATTTAATAAATTGTTAGAACCTTAATTAGGACTAGAAATTTAATTAATTAGAAGAATTAATTAATTATGATTATGATTAATTTAAGAGCTTTAAATATATGGAAGGTGTTCAAGTAATTGACATTTGCACATAAAAGTCATTAAACTAATTAATATTCGTAGTTTTAAATAACTAATTAATTAGAACCTTTTTAGGACTAATACCTAAAATGAACAAGAGAATAAAATGACATTCATAAAAAACCTTTTATGTTGGAAATTCATTTTTAAATACGAATAGGGGTGCCACCTAACGAGGTGCTTTTAATCTCGTATTCGAACTAAATGAATTTTCTTATTAAAGGATATCCGCATTTGGAATTTAAATTCAATTAATAATTATGGGGATAAATTAAATTCAAATTATTATTCGAAATGCCAAAATGCCACGTAAAATTAAAGGTACCGATAATGGGCGTTCGTAGGGGTGCTAATCCTTCCCTACACGTAACCGACTCCCGAACTCATTTTTAAGATGAAATCTCTGGGTTTTTTTCGGTGTCCGTTCTACCTCGAAGTGATCGGTGGCGACTCCAAAATGTTTTTTAAAAGGGTAAATAAAGGAAAATTCAATTTAATATGGAAAATCCTAAAATTTCAAGATTAAACTAAAAATGGCCAGAAAACTCTAATTTTCTAAAAGATCGATCGTCAGACTATTTTTCACATCTCGATTTCAAAAATGGTCGCGACAACTACCTATTATTATAGAGATTCATAATGGGACGACCCTCCTAATTTATTTTGCTTCATTTATAACATCAACATTCAAACTCTCGAATTTGCTTAAGAGACCTAATATCTTGTCCTATTGAACCATCTGATAGTTAATAATTTTATTTTTTATTATACAATAATGTTGAAGGTTTATTTCTAGAACATAATAGTAATGTGTGTAGTTTTGGAGAAGTAAAATAGGAGTGATCCCCGAAGAAAGGGAAGGTCCCAAAAAAGTTAAATGATCGTAAGGAAAAACAAAAATAATAGTCATGGACTAGTAATAAAACACATTAGAAAAGTAAAATTATGTTGTAGTTAGGGATGGTCATGGGTCAGGTTTTTGGTCGATCCGCTCCTGACCCGTAAATGTAGCATCTCCACCCGAACCTAGGGATGACAAATTTACTCGACCCAACCTGATAGGGGCATTTTTTATTTTAAAATCGGGTCGGGCGGGTTTTTAAAATATAATATTGGGGTCGGGTTGAAGGTAAAAATTATCCGACCGACCCGACTCGATTATATTTTAAATAAAATATTACATATTTATAGAAATGCCATTGTGTATATATACACATTTTAGGGTTTTGTTTTTCTATTTCATCTTTTTCTTGTCATTTTTGTTTTGTTTTTCTATTTCATCTTTTCCCTGCCTTTTTTTGCCGTCTCTCTCTAAATCCTTATCTTTTATTTCTTTTCTTTCTTTGTTCTTCCTTTGTTTCTTCCTATTTCCATTTTTATTCTACCCTTTATTTTCATTCTGAACTTTATACTTTGCATGTTTTAAATATATTTCATATTTGGGTTTTGTTCTATTTTAATTTTCATATTTTCGTTCTCTTTTTTTTACTAATTTATATATATATTTTTTTATATTTGGATTTGTTTCTGTGTTTTTAAATTTGGATTTTGTTGTGTTTTATATTTAAGTTTCTTTTTGTATTTTCTATCATATTTAAACTTAATTTTTTTATTTACAAGTATTTTTATGTTTTATATTTGAGTTTTAGATTTGCATGTTGTCGTTTTATTGTTTTGTTTGTTTTCGTTTGAATATGTTCCTTTTTCAAGGATTTGATGTTAGATTTTTAGTTCTTCGTATTTAAAATAATGTTTGGTTGTTGAGAAAATTTCATATTGGGTGAGAAAGTGTGGAGAATTTTGGAAAATTGTTTGATTGTTGATTAATTCGGGGTGGGTCGGGTCGGGGCGGTTTTTCATCCTAAAATTTGTGGGGAGTTCGGGGTGGGTGAAACAATACAAAAGTCGAGGTCGAGTATATACCTTTGCATCTCGGGGTCGGGGTCGGGTCAATCAAAAACTCGTCCCGCCCCGTTGTCATCCCTACTCGAACCCGACATAAATAAGAAAATTATTTTTTTCATTCTTATTCGATAAAATAGGGAGTTAATTGAAAAAAAGAAGCAAATAGAGATGAGGCATCATAATAATTATTTGATTTTTATTAAACAAAATAAGGAGATAATTGAAAATATATATAAAGAGAAATGTATTCTAGCAATTATGTCTAAATATTTAGAATGAAATTAAACTATTATTTTGGGCCGAGTTGAATCAGATATTTTTCACCTTAAACCCAAACCCGTCCTGACCCGACATCATCCTAAAAAACTCAACCTTAATCCGATCCGAACCTGAAAATTTCTTTTAAAAACCCAATTCTATAAGATCGGATCGGAACTCGTTGAGTTTGGGTCAAGTGATCATCCCTAGTTGCACTTGTACTTCATAGACTTTGAGTCATGTTAGAATATTTTTTATTCAAAATTCAGTCTACTAGGTACTTGATAATTCAACAAGCATTAATTTTTTTTTTAAATTGAGGACCTTATTTTAATAAGTTGCACATGATTCGTTAAATATTTGAATCGCTCTTAATAATAATAATAATAATGTCTTAAATCATTTTTATAAATATTTTATTAAATGATATAATCTCTAAATTAAAAAAAAGATTAGACATCTTATAGTTAAATTATAAACATTTAATTTTTAGTATTGAGTTTGATCAAATATTTTTTTTCCCTACAAACACTTATATTTTTTTTATAATGGTGAAGCAGCTGACATTGAAACGAAAACTAAGGGAATAAAACACGAAAACAAACATAACGGACACATACGGCCGAGGAAACAAACGATAACATACGCCGGAGAGAAAACAAAGAGCAAAAAGACAAGCCAAAACAAGGATGCCAAAAAAAATAAACAGAACATTCAAAGGCAAACCGACATAAAACAAGGATGGGAAATCACAAAGGCACTACAATCGACCAGGGCTGAGACAGGACAAAGCTAGCAACCACAGCGTGTCTACATGTCGTTCTGGGGGTCACCGAAGGATAAGGGCGGTGATGATAATGAAGAGCAAGCGACCAGACAACAACAACGCGTCATATTTAAAATCGCGGAGGCTGAAGGCAAAAAGAGGTAGAGCCGGAGAGCCGAGCCAATGAACGAACTGCCGACGAAAGGACGGAGCCACGCCGAGCGCATCTCAACAAGAAACAAAGGACTCAAAATAAAAACTGAAGAACATGAAAAGATAACCAACCACTAGAGGACTGAGAACAAAACACTGACAAGGGAAGTACCGTCTAGCTTCTGGGCCTGCAGCAAGCACCACTACCCAAACGAGCATCGAACCACCATTCCACGAAGAAACTGTTTCCCTCAAAAACTCGAAATAAGGGATAGAGAAAAACCACAAGGGCAATGCTATCAACCACTAAGAAGGCACGCTGGCCCAACAGAGATGGAGAAAATTTATTAACCAGAAGGGAATCTACCAGGACCACTGACGGCTGGTGGCTCAGTAGAGAGCCACGCAAAGTTAGGTTAACGAAAAAGGAGAGAAAAGCTGTTTAATTCAAATTAGATCACGGCTTTTATTATGTTTCGAGAAATAAAATAAAATTTCAAATATAATATTTATATTAATGTATAAAGTTCTTAATACATAAATTTAAAGTTGAACCTAGCAAGTGGTCACAGTGAATGCGGATGATGTTCATCTTAAGAGACCTAGGTTCAATCGTTGTGTCTGCAAGGTGTATGTGTATTGTCAAATAATTTAAAATATGTACGAACAAATATTATCTTATAATCACCTATCGGCTATTCAAAAATAAATAAATTTAAAATTAAAATTAAATCACTATAAAACTCAAGTTTTGAACATACTATTTATTTTAATGTATAAATTTTTAATAAATAAATTTAAAGTTAAAATTAAATCACTATAGAATTGAAGTTTTGAACATAATATTTGTATTTAAGGTTAAAATTGAATTTAACATATATTTTTCTGCCTCTGTTCAATATTCAATACATTCTACAGTAAGCATATCCGGTATGACAGAACAATAAATGAAGTTTGGTTGATTATTTAACAAGATTTACCATTTTTGGATACGAGTTCCTACCTAAACAAAAAGCCAAATGGTACCAAGGATAAAAGTGTTTTATTTAAAAAAAATATTTGATACATGATTAATGATCTAAAATTTTAATACTCTTTTTTATTGAATTGACAATACATCATAAAAAGTAATTTAAATGAATTTAATTTTAAAATTTTATAATTATACATTAAATTAAAAGATAAATGCCTTTTGAATCGTTGGATCAATATAAATAAATAAATGAAATTAATAGTAGGAAACAAAGAGATGTTTATAATATATATATATATATATAATTTTTAAATTTTACTGTGGATAAATAGAGGATAAATAGGACATAACAAAAAAATAGTATAAATTAATATATCGAATATTAAATCATATTTATTTTTTGTATTTTTTGGCGAATGCAAAATAGTTATGGAAAAAGGTTCACACAACAGTTACTCGATCTTCAAGTCTATAAAATATAATTCCACTTCATCAACTAAGCATAGGCACAACTCGTTTCCCAACCATCAACTCTGCCAATATTATTTTATCATTACCAACGAGATGTCCACCCAAACTCTCGACGCTCCCACTGGCCGAGCTGTTGGCGCAACCGAGAACACCTGGTGCCATGCGGTGCTCGGTGGCACCGGCATTGCCGTCTTGGCCATCCTTACCTCCAAAACCCCCGACGCTTCACGCCTACGGAATGCGCTTCTCAAGCTACAAAATTCCCACTCCGTTCTTAGGTCCAAGCTCAATTGCAGCCCTGCTTCCAACACTTTCACCTTCGTTACTTCTCCTTCCCCTCATTCAAATCAAGTCCTTCAACCATTCCGCAACTTCCGACATCCTCGAAAATCTTTACAGACAAGAAACCCGGATCGTTACACTTACACCCCTTCATTTGATTCTCGAACACGAACTCAACCAAAATTCGTGGATTGGTTCATTTAGCGCACAGAATGACATGTTTTTCGCTAGTGCTTACGCTTTGCCCGGTGGAAAGTGGGTGTTGGTGCTCCGCCTCCATGCCGTCGGGTGCGACAGGACCACGGCGGTGTCGTTGCTACGAGAGTTGTTAACGTTGATGGGCAACGAAGAAGAGGAAACGGAGTCGAAGCAGGGCCAAAAGGAAATGATGGTGAACAAAGGAGAGGTTAGTTCGGCAATCGAAGATCTTATCCCCAAGGGGAAAGCTAAGAAAACACTTTGGGCACGGGGAATCGACATGCTTGGCTACTCTGTTAATTCTTTTAGGCTAACCAACTTAAAGTTCAAAGATGCAAAATCACCCAGATCTACTCAAGTAGTGAGGCTGCTCATCAACCCTGATGACACTCGTTTGATCTTGGCAGTAAGTAATCTGAACTTTACAAATTTGAAGTTTTTTCCCCTTACATTGAGACTCAAAGAAGAAAATTTTCAGGGTTGCAAGGCAAGAGGGATTAAGCTGTGTGGAGCATTGGGAGCAGCTGGGCTGATTGCTGCACACAATTCTAAATGCTATGCAGATCATCAAAAGAAGTATGGAGTTGTAACACTCACCGATTGCCGCTCGATTCTCGAACCTCCTCTCTCCAATCACAATTTCGGTAGGCAAACTTCGAATTTGCCTACGGAACCGTCTTCAAAATCTTGCTTTTGAAGAAGTTTCATGTGATCAATTCTGTCATCAAAGCTAGTTACACTTGGAATTCAATCATTAATATTGTCCTGAAATTTTGCAGGATTTTACCACTCAGCTGTTCTAAACACGCATGTAATTAAAGGAGGATAGAAGCTTTGGGAGCTAGCAAAGAAAATGTACACATCGTTTGAAAACTATAAGAACTGCAACAAACACTTGTCGGACAAGGCAGACTTGAATTTCTTGATGTGCAGGGCCATGGAAAACCCTGGCTTGACTTCCTCCGCATCCTTGAGAACATCTTTAATATCAGTGTTCGAAGATACCATGATCGATGACTCCAAAGACCAGCAGAAGCTCGTTGGTGTAGACGACTACATGGGGTGCGCTTCCGGTCATGGCATTGCCCCTTCCATCGCCGTTTTCGACACTATCCGCGATGGATGGCTGGATTGCATTTGTGCTTATCCTTAGCCGTTGCATTCGAGGGAGCAGATGCAGGAGCTGGTTGATGCTATGAAGTGCATTCTTGTGGATGCAGGGAAGAACAATGCCGATGAACCAATTACACCATAGACTAGGCTTTGAAATGCCGATTCTATAAAGCCTGAGCTACAAATTGGTTGCTTAGCTTCTTAAATGTGACTTGCTCGTCTTGTCCCCCATTTACAATTACAATGTTACCATTTATATCAGTTACAATTAATGGTAATTGAAGAACATTGTATAGAATCAAGCTTATGTTTTTAGTCAATGATGGAGATAACTATATACATATTCTAATAATTCTTGCATATTCTTAACATGAGAATTATTTATTTTTCTAATTTAAATAAATTATTAATGTGTTAGTTTGATTGGTTGGTTTGTTTTTATTATATATGGATATAGTTTTAAAATCCATTTAAATCTCTAGAGACCTGACATTCCCTACTTAATCTCGTAATGCCCTCATCATAAGGGACTTACTATTGTTCTCCTTGTTTATCCTTTCCACTCGGGTAGTAAGTGTAAACTAGTCGTTTTGAATAAAATGTATAACGGTTATACTTTAGGATATCTATTTTCTTTTTTGATGTGGAGTTAATGTCACCTTCTCTCTATAAGACATGACACTAATATGCAAAAAAGCTTTGACAGTTTTTTTCTAAACTATTTTTCTTGTGTTTCTTCTTCACAACCACGGTTTCTCGGTAACAATTTTAATGTTAGTTAATTAAAATGCAACTACTTTGGTTAGCTAAATTGTTATAGTTTTTAGACAATTGTGTTTAATGACCATTTTGTAATTTTTAAAACATCGGTGGCCATAAAAACTATTGTTTTTAGTTTAGTGATTATTTGATTACTTTATCCTTTATAAAAATCTCGTATTCTTCTCCATTTCTCTCAACTTCTATAAAATCTAGTTGCCTCATTTTATTACTTCCATCTTTTCCACCACTATACATTCATATTTGACCATCGTGAAACCTTTCTCAAATCTCAAATGATATCAAAGTTATTTCGGTTTGTCGTCACGAGTCCTAAAACGTCAACAGTTAATTTCCCCCCTTTTACGAGCCTCTCTTCTTTTGTCATCTCAACTGTTTCAACTTCATTTTCCTTCACCGTCAATTATTATTGTCTTCATCATCGACGGTCACCAATATCTTCGTTGATACATTGATACTATTTCCCATCACTGTTTCATAATTGTCGTCAATTGAAATTCGTCGATGAAATCTACATCGATGGGTGGCTTGATTTTAAAAAAATTAAAAAGTTGTAACAAGTAGGAAGAATGTTAAGGAGTTGGTTAAAATGCAATTGCTTTATCAACGGAGGTGGGTACGAGTGGTAGCAGTTTAGTATAGCTTAAGCAGATCTCAAGTTCGATGCCTTGTGTATGTAAAAAAAAACTCCGCTGGGAGACTCACCCACAAAAACTAAGTGTGCAGTACATTTCGATTCAGATTAGTCAGAACAAAACCACTGAAACTGAAAAGACAACAAAAGAAAAATACAACTGCTTTCTTTAGTTGAGCCGTTAGATTAGATAGCAGGCTTAATTGTCAAGTATTTGTTAGTTTGTTGGACCTGGGTTGTTAGCTGTTTTATTATTCAAATTGGTTACCTGAGTTTTTAACTATTGGGCATAAATATTGTAATGGCCCATTGACCTTGATAAACATTTTTGATCCATTTGATAAAAGGTTTTATTTTGATACACAATCTGTGTAAAATATTTTTACACAACCCTTCTATATAATCTAAAATCTAAAACTCTAACGCTAACACCCTAAATTCTAAACCTTAAACCCTAAACTCTAACCCTAAACCTTAAATTCTAAACCTTAAAACCTAAACTCCTAAACTTTAAACCCTAAACTAAACTCATAATCTCTAAATTTGAAAAACACGTGCAAACTTTAATTTACACGAACTGTGTATCAAACTTTTTTTCTTTGATAAAACTCTTGTATTCTTTTCCTTTTTTCTCTCAACTTATTTTAAAAAAATCAAAACGAGTGGTTCCAGTAAAAAAAATAATGTTGTTAATTTTAAGATAGTTGAGTTTGAGCATTTATGTATACAAGGTGTGTATGCCTTGTCAAAGGGTTAAGAAAAAATATCAACAAATACTATTATATAATCACACTAGTATATAAAAAATATGCATAAAGCAAAAAATGCCCCCATCATTTGACTGAATAGTCATTGTGGTCCCTATTTTTGGAGCAATTCAACCCTCAACGTTTCATTTTGGGTCAAAATGGCCCCTACACGGATGGAAATTGTCAGTCAACTGACTGTAAATGACTTGAAATGACGTGACAAAGCTATATGGCAGTGCACGCTAACATGGAAGTATCATATAGACAAATGTGTTAACTTGAAAAAACGTTGCATCAGTCAAAAAATAATTTTATAAAATTATATAAAACATAAAATATTTTTTTTTCTGCTGATTTATCTTTCTGTCAAGTTATTTTAAACTGTTTACTGCCAGTTTTCTAACAAATTTCATCCGTAGAGGGGCCATTTTGACCCAAAATAAGACGTTGATGGTTGAACTGCTCAAAAAAGAATATGGGCCAAAGTAACTATTCAATCAAACGTTGGAGGTATTTTTGGACTTTATCCCTAAAAAATATATTCTAAAAAACATAATTGTCACATTTTTGTTACTTTGACCTATTCCACCACCGTACAAGCCTTTCTCACACTTAGCAATGCTCACTAATTTTTTGTATTTCCTATTTTTTATGTTTATAAATAAGAGTTCATTGTATTTTTTTGTGGAATTAATGGTGGTTTTATTTAGCTCGTCTTATTTTTTAGGAGGTAATGGTGTGTTTAGTTTTTTAGGTTATTACTTGTATGGCACAAATATGAGGTTTGCTCTAGTGGATGTATTTTCATACATGTTCATAACAATTTGAGACTCCAAGATATTATTGAGAGATAAATCAAAAAGATTTCATTGGGGGCTGAGATTGAATTATAATCTTTGAAGAAGGTTATTGGATAGTTTTACTATTCTAATTACTAAAAACTTTACAATATTTGGGACTAAATAATAAATTTTCTAAACTAATTGGGGGCGAAGAAGAATTTTACAATTCTATTTGCTAAAAGTTTATATTTTAAGGAACTAGAATATGAATTTGACCAAAGGCTCCTGTTGGTACCGATGTATTTGCAAGTTTTTATACTTATTTTTCTATTAATAAAATTACTTGGTTAAGGGGAAAACATATTTGTAGACGCAGAAAGTATCAGACATCGAATAGGTGATGGAGACTATAGCCAAGGAGGAGGTTGATGGGGTTGGTGGCGGTTTACTCGCTCTAGACTTGGGTCAAGAGCCACGGATGGTGGTCGAGGGAGGGAAGTGTGTACAAAGAGAGACAAGGTCGATCCAGTGTGCTTTTATATATAGGTGTTTATTTTTTACCTCCTTAGTGGCAGGTGCCTCGAGGTCTTTAAAGGTGAGAGGTTCCAGGTTTAGGGGTATAATGGCTACAGATAGGTTGGCAGGGATAGGTTCGGCTTATTTGCCAATTGTCATGTCTGTCAGCGTGCTTGGGGATAGGTGATCCGAAGGTAAGGTCTTCGGAGGTGCAGGGACATCTTCGGAGGTAATGTCAGGTTTATCTCCGGAGGTAGTGAGGTTTAGTTTTAGTGCACCAGCAGAGATATAACAGTTGTCTCCCCTTTAGTTGAAGAGTGCTATAAAGTGGCACGAGTTGAAATTGGAAGGAACCGTGACGTGCCCATTGTGTCGATGGTGTGTTTTTTAAGTGGTGGTGGTAAAATGAGAATAACTTGTGTAAATTTTATGAGTTTTTTTTGTCTTTGGACTTTTGAAAGTGATCTCGCGCTCTTGAGTAGAAACATTTAATCAGTTTTGAAGAAACAAGCATAGACTTTAGCAAGAGAATCTTTACACTCTTGGAGAGGCGAGCACAAAATGAGTAGGAGCGTCTTCGCACTCTTAGAGAGGTAATCGTGAATTGAGTGGTGGCATCCCCATGCGGAGGCATCTCATATCCTTGGAGTGACAGTCGTAACTAGGGCTGAGGCATCTCATCACTCTTGGAGGTACAAACACTAACAAGTGGAGCGATCTTGACACTATTGTAGAAACGAGCGCGAAATGATTGGAGGCATCTCCATGCGGAGGCATATCATACCCTTGGAGTGACAACCGTGAGTAGGGTTGAGGCATCTCAACACTCTTAAAGGAACAAATGCTAATGAGTAGAGCTATCTCGAGACTCTTGTATAAACAAGCGCGAAGTGAGTGGAGGCATCTCCATGCGAAGGCATCTCATACCCTTGAAGTGATAGTCGTGAGTGTGGCTGAGGCATCTCAGCACTCTTGGAGGAACAAACACAAATGAGTGGATATATCTCGATACTCTTGTATAAACGAGAGCGAAGTGAGTGGAGTCATCTCCATGCGGAGGCATCTCATACCCTTGGAGTGACAGCCGTGAGTGGGGTTGATGTTAGAGTATGCCCAAAGATCAATCATAAGATAATTGTAAATGGCATTTATTTTACCTTGTTTATTAATACATAAGCATTTCCATTATTATTTTCAGTTACTATTATGCGTACATAAATAAACTGAATTATAATAAAGTCCTTAGAATAATATGGTTATTCTTAAATGTCCTTAGTAGAGTGTGTATTGTGGGCATGGACAATAATAATGCATTAAGACTAATATGTAGTTGATTGATGACAAAGTGTTGTCATTGACATGGAGATATCAAAATCAATATATAAGTATGTGTTAGAGAACGACATACTGGACTGACACGCTATGAGCATGTTTCTTGGATTATTATGTGACAGTCACAACATTGCTCATAGTGATAACTACATATATGATCCTCATACTTGAGATCATCATTATTTCAGCATCGTTAGTGACATATTTTGATACAGTCAAACATGTGTCGTAACTGACTACACTATAAAGACTGATATTGGATATGTCACAATCTATATAGTGGGATATGGTTGATCAAGATAAGACTTGTCACTCCTACATAATAGGAATAATATCGTAGTCCATTTGATTGAGTGAGACTAGAAATGCATGGCCATGCTCGAATAAGTTGATATGAGATATCATAGTTATTCGTTTATAGTAGTCTACTCAGGATATCAAAAAATATTAGATGGATTATACAAGTGTGATTGATCCATGACTTGTGTCCAATCTAGGTATAAAGGGCAAAAGGATGTAATACATGAAAAGAGTTAATCACGAAGAGGTTATGACAAATCATTAATCATGATTTCTTGTAACTCAGGTGACAATGACATATTGCTAGATGTCACTCATTGTTTGTAATATTAGAAATGTTCTAATATTTACTACTAACGTTACATGAACCTACAGGGTCACACCCACGGTTGAAATGAGCATATATTAAATGAAGTATATGTGTACAATTTTTTGTACACAAATTTAGTTAAATTAATAAATATTTGATATATATATATAATTTAACTATTGGATAAATATTAAAATAAAATAATTATTGTAATTTTGACTCTTTTAATATATAAATAATATAATTCAATTTAAATCAATATATATTGAAATCCTAATTAAGTTGAATTGGGATTATATATATATATTAAAATCCTAATTAAAGTTAAATTAAGATTATATATATTAATATATATATATTGAAATTCTAATATGAGTTGAATTAGGATTACAAAGGCTATATAAAGGAATGAGAGATCTAACAGTCCTTAATGCTTTTTTGAAAAGACGCTCTAAATAGTTTAGAGAGTTTTATATGCTCGTTTCAACCAGGTGAACTACACAGAGGAGGAGCGCTATTATTGCAGCTTAGGAATCGACATCATAGAATCGTGATTGGATATTTATCTTCTCCAAATTCTGAATTCCAGATTTTAAACAGGTAATTCTTTACCCTCTTTTACCTCGATTCGTTCCTCGTACATGGATCTCTGGTGGTGATCACCGGATAATTTTTTTGCTACACCATAGGGTATACCGACGTGACCCAACAGTGGTATTAGAGCCACTTTTACGATATGGATTCAAGTTTTAATTACTTGGGTGATGTAATTGTATGAGATAAATGTTATTTTTCAAAATTTTTAGTGAATATATCATATTTGTATGAGCAAATCAATTCAATCACGATTAACCTGTTAATCTAGTGAAAAGATGTTCCTAAGATCGATGATTAAGAGTTAATCATCAGGATCTTTGTCGATAGGGATTGAAATATTATGTGTTAATTGTTAACATATTCAATATAGAGTTTTAAGACTGGTAGTATTTTGCACAAGAACAAAAGTTGTTCCAAACAAAAAACCTTATGGATTAAGAATCCCGAAAACACAAATCTGTTGATAAAACTTATCAAATCGTGAGGTTTTTCCCTATAGAGAATATGCGTGCAATTTTAATTGTGCCCCTTTAAACCTATGAAGGCAACAAAGGTCATAGGCACATATCGGTATTTTTTAATAATCAAGATAAAACAAGTGTCTGTTATGATTGATATGAACGGTTTTAAGACATGTCGTGCCTTTTTTACTTCTATTGTAATTTTTTCCTATCTTACTCCCTCGTACGTAAAACGAGTTTATGAAATTGTAATCTATACGAAGAAGCATGAACCAGAGGAACAAAAGAATAGGCCGGCAGAAAGATGCTTGAGAAGTGATTTATCCTTAGAATACTTTGGTTCTCTTATTGGCTTGGGACGGGCCACCTTAGGATATGGGCTATAACTATTGCATTTATATTTACTGCTTTTCATGTATGTGATAAAATGAATATATGGGATGCATGCTAGTTAATTGATAAGATTAAATGTTGAATGGTGAGATAATATTCACAAAACCCTTCAATAAAATATTAAGTCATTTATTGCCTCCCAATATTAACCCTCGTTAAAGTCTAGATCTATACAATGTAGGTTATGCTAAAGCGAGATACTTGTATCTATCTTGTCCAAATGCGAAGAATAAGCAAGTGATATTCGCTGGTTGTAATATTGGTTAAAGACTTAACTAGGTTTCTCTAATAGGATTAGAAACATAAAGGCTAGTTATTTGGATAATCATAAGATGATTATGAACAAGAGTTGTTCACCAAATGAAGGAGTTACATGAGATGTAATTAGCAAGTGTTGCTTACCTAGATAAACCATAATCTTAAGAGAAAAGTCAAAGCTGACTTAAGATAATGCAAAATTTGGATCCTTACCCATTAGAAATTTTTTATAGAAAGTATTTTCGACATTAATATTTGAGGGTTATTAATAAAAGTAGTAAGAGTATAAAGTCCTTTTATAAACAAACTTGGTAAACATACTCAAAATCCATATTTTATTATTGTAGACTTATCATGGCAAATACAAATTTGTTATCATTGCGATCGGTCCTTGAGAAGGACAAGTTGAACGACAAAAACTACCTTGACTGATCACTAGAAGGAAAATGTTTCCATTGTAATAAGACATGTCACTGTAAAAAGAACTGCTCTATTTATCTTGAAAAAGTCAAGAAGGCAAATGAAAGCGGAGCGTTTGCCTTGGATATTTATGTTATTGATATTAATTTATCAACACCTACTTCTTGGGTATTGGATACTAGTTGTGGTTCTCATATTTGTACATCTGTACAAGGACTACAAAAGAGTAGAAATATGAGAAAAAGAGATATGGACCTACGGGTTGGTAATGGATCAAGAGTTGCTGCATTAGCTATAGGAACATATACTTTATCGTTGACTAGTGGACTTAATTTATGTTTAGGGGATTGTTATTTTGTGCATAGTTTGGCTAAAAACATCATTTCGATTTCTTGTTTATACAAGATTGGTTTTGAGATAATTATTAAGAATAATTATTGTTTTTTTTATCTCAATAATGTTTTCTATGGTGCGTCATAATTAATAAATGACCTCTATATTTTGGATCAAGAAATTCCATTTACAACATAAATACGAAAAGATCAAAAACAAATGACTCTAATCAAACTTATCTTTGGCATTGTTGCTTGGGTTACATAAGTGAAAATGCTTTTCAAAACTTCATAAAGATGGATTTTTGGATTCATTTATTTTCGAACAACTTGATGTATGCGAGCCTTGCTTATTGAGAAAGATGACCAAAGCTCCTTTTAATGGTAAAAGTGAGCGAGCAAGTGATTTATTGTGATTAATACATAGTGATGTATGTGGACCAACGAATACACAAGCCAGGGAAGGGTTTCAATGTTGGAATTCATAGGAAATAAACTGATCTAATCAAGCAAATAAACGCAATGGAAATATTATCCTAAGAAAAATTTCCAAGATCTCATGCAATCATATTAATGTACAAAAGAGGAAATAAAAAGGTTACCTTGATTTCTGATTTGGTAATCTTGTTGTGCTGAGGCGCTGCCTTTCTGAAAGACGACCATCCTCTACAAGTATCCACACACGAATGGACAACGAATGAATAACGTAATGCTAGTTCCTCTCAAGATTTCAAAAAATAGAGTTTTTTGTGGTCTTGGTGGCTATTCAAAAACCTCTAATTTGAAACCCTTGGCATACTACATACATATATATATGACTTGATTAGGGTTAGATTGAGTTCACTTATTATAATTTAATTAAAACTCTTTTAAATAAATTATAAAATAAATTCCTTTATCTGATAAAGAATTCAAATTCAACTAAAATCTAGATGATGTGATTTATTTAATAATATTATTTATTTAAAACAAATAAATAATATATTTGAAAACATATTCCTTATCCAATAAGGAATTCAAATCCAATCAAATTTAGATAACAAAATTATTTAATAATATTATTTATTTAATATTATTTTTGAAAAATAATAAAATAAATAAAACATTCCATCACAATAATACGAATTTAACTTCTTTAAATTCAAATAAATAACCTCTAACAATATAATTTAAAATAATCTCATTATCTTAAATTTATTATTGAGAGTAATAACCAAAACCATTCTTAGTGTGTGACCCTATAGGTTCAATTAACATTGGCATAGATAAAATCACATTTTATTCTACAAGTCATAAGTGGCCTATAGCAAGACATTATGACTACCCAAGTTAAATGAAAAGCTCATAATCAGAGACAACCTTAATTCAGTTTATGTCATAATCCTTTTATCTCACGATGTCTTTATAGAATATAAGGCATGGAAAATGTTAACCTTATATCGTTCTATCTTTAGTTTCTCGATGCCCAATTGAACTGACTAAACAAATGACATTGATCTCTATCAACTCATTTGAGCACAACCATGCATTTCTCATTCTCAATCATAGAGGGGCCCAAAGATATCTCTATTATGTTAAGAGGGATAAATTCCATCTTAATCACTCACATTTGCATGATTCCTTATCATGTTCAAGCATAACCTTTATAATCGTCCGATTAAAAATGATGTTTGACTATGTCAAAACATAATAGTCATCATGTTGAGAACCGTAGCAATTTTAGGTCTAAGGATTCAATGTCACAACTGTTAAAAGATTAATATATAACTTTAATCCATGTATTAATCTTAAGATGAGTCGATCCTAATATTAGTTCTCAACAAATACATATATGAATTTGATTTGAAGCTCATTCATACATTCATCTTATGAATATCTATCAAACTTCATACCAATCTTATCTTATTATTGTTTCCACAATAATAACTGATTAGGGATATTTAGAATAATTAATAATATTCAAGGATACAAAAGCATGCAAATTTATTATTATAATAATAAATTTAATAATCAAAATATCACGTCCGTACAATGGGCCTTAGGGCACTATAGCTAACAATCTCCCACTTGCACTAGGCCTATTCAAGAATGTATCTCATACCTATAGACCTAGCATGACGATCGTGTTTTACTTATGGTAGAGGCTTGGTCAATGGATCTGCAACATTGTCATATGTTGAAACTTTATATATCCCGACTACGATCGGAAATTATTTTTGTCAGTTTGGAAGCTTGCGTCTGTGTAACCACTTACAACTAGATCATCCTCCAATCCGCAATAGACTAAGAACATATATCTTTAGTTTTTCTCAAATACTTAAGTATATTCTTTACTGATGTCCAGTGACTTTCACCGGGATCTGATTGGTATCGACTTGTTACGTTCAAAGCATATGAAACATCTGGTCTAGTGCATAGCATGGCATACATTATAAACCCTATTGCCGAAGCATAAGGAATATTACTCATGCATTCTTGCTCATCTTTAGAGTTTGGACACTAAGTCTTGCTAAGAATAATACCATGAGACATAGACAAGAATCCTCTCTTGGAATCTTGCATACTAAACCTTTTTAGTACTTTGTCTATATACGTTCTTTGACTTAGACGGATTAGCCTTTTAGATCTATCTCTATAGATCTTTATCTCAAGGATATAGGCAGCTTCACCTAAGTCTTTCATTGAGAAACAATTTCCTAACCAAGACTTGACACTCTGCAAGGTAGGAATGTCATTCCCATATAAGTAGAATGTCATCGACATATAAAACCAAAAACACAAATGCACCCCACTAAGTTTCTTGTAAACACAAGGTTCATCTTCATTTTTGACGAATCCAATATCATTGATTGACTTATCAAAACGAAGATTCCAACTACGTCAAGCCTGCTTCAATCCATAAATGGACCTGTGAAGCTTGCATACTTTACCAGAATTCTCAACTTGTACAAAACCCTCAGGCTGTGTCATGTACACATCCTCGAGTAAGTATCCATTAAGAAACGTAGTTTTCACATCCATTTGCCAAATCTCATAGTCATAATATGCTGCAATGGCTATAAGACTTCTAATAGATCTAAACATGGCTACCGGTGAAAAAGTTTTATCATAGTCTATACCATGAGTTTGTTTGAAACCTTTTGCAACTAGCCTTTCTTTATAAGTATGCATTTTGCCATCCATGTCAGTTTTCTTTTTGAAAACCCATTTACATCCAATGCTTTTAGTACCTTTAGGTGGATCAATTAAAGTCCAAACTTGATTGTCATACATGGATTGCATTTCAGACTTCATGACCTCCAACCATTTCTTAGAGTCTGGATCTAAAATAGCCTCTTGATAGGCAGTGGGTTCATCCTGATCCACTAATAATACGTCATGATTGTCAGTGACAAGAAATCCATATTTTGTAGGTTCACGACGTGCTCTATCAGATTTACATAATTCTTGTGTTATTGGAGGTATGTCAACAACAGTTTGTTGATATTGAGTATCCAAAGGCAGTTCAATGTGATTTTGTGGTTCTTGAACTTATTCAAGTTGTACCTTGCTCCCACTGGTTCCTTTAGAAATAAATTCCTTTTCTAAGAAGAAACTATTACGAGCAACAAACACATTGTTTTTAGTGGGATTATAAAAGTAGTATCATTTTGTTTCCTTATGATATCCCATAAAAAGACATTTGTCAGATTTTGGTTCGAGCTTATTAGAAACTAAACGTTTCACATAAGCCTCACAACCCTAAATTTTAAGAAAAGACAGACTGTGCCTCTTACCAGTCCATATCACATATGGTGTTTTTTCAACTGCTTTGGAAGAAACTTGATTTAGTGTAAAAGCAGCTGTTTCAAGTGCATAACCCCAAAAGGCAAGTGAAAGATCTGTCATACTCATCATCGATCGAACCATATCTAATAAAGTATGATCCCTCTTTTCTAAAATGCCATTCTATTGTAGGATGAGTTAATTGTGAAACTATTCCACAATTTCTAAGATGATCATCAAACTCTTGGTATTATATTTATTCATCTTATTACTCAATTGAAATCCATATGATGAAATGAAATCCAATCGGAAGGTCCTGTAATGAAAATCCAAAGTCCATTGTCCATTGTCCAATGTCCATAATCAAAGTCAAAAGTCCAAAGTCCAATAAATAATGTCCAAAAAAATGAAAAGGTATATCATATAGTTTTATATGGGTTGGTGCAATCAAAATTAATAAACAAGTCCAAGTGTTCATTATGCCAATTTTTTTTGTCTACAATAAATCAAGTTAATTATAACAAGTATTTATTGTTCCAAATTACTTGTCTATAATGAAGAAGGTTCTTAATTTACTTGTCTGAATTTAACATCATATACTAATTTAACATGTTTTAGTATACGTTGATAATTTCAAACTAACCTTTAGTATATACCAAGAGCTTCATCCTTTCACCTCAGCAACTTGACTTAGAAAGACACCATAACTTTAAAGAAAATAAAATTTGGTTTACAAAAACCAAACATAAGAAAGAAAAATATAAAGATGAAAGAAAGAAAAATGATCTTGAATTCTTTTAACAGCAAGGTTACAACCAAGCTTCCAAGATGATTTCCAAGGCAAAACTAAAGCCTATTTACAGAAAATTTGTGATGCTAGATGACAAAGGATAGTGGATTTCCAGCCAATTCATATATTTGCATTATTTGATGATGACTTTGCATTATTTGATGATGAATTTGAATTATGTGATGATAACTTTGCATTATTTGATGATGACTTCAAATACAAGTGGTTATCATGTTGTCCCACTTGTAAGATTCCGGTTTTCAGCATTTTGTGATCATTTCTAGATCTGTTTTGGCTTCCCAATCACTTTGAAAATGTAGTAGACTCAACAAGCTTTCCAACGGCATCTCACGGGTCAATTTTTGAGTTCTGGAGCTCAAGTTATAGTCAAAACCATGCAATATATTGAGTGCAGAATTTTAATATGAGTTTATTGAGTCTATTTTCTCAATTCCAGCATTTGCCCAATTCCTTTTACCTTGGATCATCTTTGGATTCAACTTCATTTGTGTCATAATTACAATCACCAAATTCAACATATCTAAGCCTGCAGTTAACACAAAAATACAATTTATTAAAAATAACTGGATACATAACAAAAGTACTAAAACAACATATTTAAAATACAAACCACAAAATATGAAATAACTAAAAACTTACAAATTTCAATAAAACACTTAATAAACAATGCAAATGTTCATACTATAGATACTAAAATGAGACTATATTAATGACTCATCACACCCCCACACTTACATTTTTGCTTGTGCCCAAGCAAACAAATCACCAATGCAAATGTAGATGCAGCCTAATATACTTTAGCGTTAACTGATAAGGAGAACATAAAGTTGTGAATGTAGAGTAAAATATCACTGTTAAGAACTTAAATGTTTGAACATGGCCAAATAGAATGCTATTCATGACATAGGTGGTCTCTAGAAAATTTTCACAGTCAAAAAGTGTAGGACAATGAAACTTCTGTGCTTATATGTGTGCAAATTACCTGTATGCAATCTCATCAACACATTGGAAAAGTAATAAACAATAAGTGAATGGCTATCATGAATTAATTCATTATTCACCTTTATATATAATTAGTTCCAATATAATAGAGTCACCAAGTCTTTTTAATTGGCTTATAACAGGGCTTAGGTCAAGGTATGATATTTCAATGAGATTGACAACAATTGGCTTATCCTAAACTCAATTTACTTACGGATCAAAGTGAGCAAGAAGTATTAATTCCCATCTCCCCTAGTGATCATCCAACTCCATCATTTTCCAAAATATTCCTTATTTCTCCATTACAAAAGGATAAAACATAAAGCATAAGTATTTTTCTCTTTTTTTTTTCTTTTTTTACAAGACACTAGTATTATTATTATTTTTTTATTATTTTTAATAAAGAGAATATTTTTGTAGAAAAATATAATTCCATGATTTAATCCTTCTTATGTCTTTCTCATGTTAAAATTTATCTACATATCCCATTAATACTTATGCTCATAAAGATATGTCCGATAAGTATTGAGCATCTAAAGCAAACAAAGGTAAGGTTGGAGCTTTAAGCTCTGTAGCTAAAGATAAACAAAGAAATATTTGGTGAGTCAAGATAAAAGTTATAGGCTCAAAATCAGGTGTTCAAGGGAAATATTGTATGGTTGGCTCAAAAGGCTCAATCGATCAAAAAAAAAAGGACTTAGATCGTCCCCTATCATGCATTTGGAACTCTTATTATTATAAAAAGGTGAAATAATGAAATTTTTTTATGATTGGGTTCATCATTCACTTACGATCGATTACAATTCTATGTACGTCCATGAGACAGATGATGTGTAACAAAGAAATCACAAATTCTAGAGATATCAAGGAAGATTCAAAGTGAAGCATCTAATGTCCTTATTCTTTCTAACTGTGAAACATCAGAGACTCTTTCTATAGACAAGTCATAGCATAATTTTGACACATATTTAATCTTTCAAGTCTTTAATAGTGGTGTTTTACTTTATATTCACAAAATTATTTTCAACTCACAGAAATCAACTAAGTACATGCAACACTATTTGTACAAAAACAAACAAACGCTCAAGCATTGGACCAATCACTTTTTTTTCTCTTTTTTTTGAAATATATATATTATTAAATTGTCAAAGTGCGCTCAAGATTTACTTTACTCAGACACATTTCAACTTAACTTCTCTTAAAAATTTAGACATCAAATAAAACATGTAGTATAACTACTATTTTATAACAAGGTAAACAAATCATAATCAACAAGGTGTGTCTCAGTATAAATACTTACTCAACCACCTTTTTCCTAGCTATGTTAAAAAGATCAAAGTGCGTCTTACCATTAACCATTAAGATTAACTATAAGTTGTCACTTTTTTCAATTTGACTTAACCTAATGATTTAACAAACATCAAGTTTTTTATTATATCCCCTACCCCCACCTAATTAGGACATTGTCCTCAATGTCAAAATTAAAAGTAGAAATTAGAGGGTTTTACATGTTATGCTGCTACTGATTGCTAGAACTAACACATAAAAAAATAAAAATGTTAAAATAAGATAATATCACAGTGATAAAGAACAATTCACATCTCGCTTGTCTTTGTCTCTTTTTCTTTTCCCACGTGTACTCACTATTAAATTAGGAAGACACATGAAATATTGAAGCTTTTTGAGTAGCTCTTCAATTGTTGTAGCAGAGATTAAGATTATTTTTACCTCTGAAAAATATAAATTCATTTTCCACAGCATTATCAAGAAAAGAAAGTAAACTATCAAAATAACCATTAACATTAAGCATACCGATGGGTTTTTTTTATTTATAGTCAGAGATGACCAAGAAGCTACGCAAACAATTTCTTCCAATGTACCGATACCTCCAGGCAGAGCAATGAATGCATCAAAAGAATGAATAATGATTGCTATTCATTCTGGTATAATATTGAATTGTACTTCTCTTCCTATTGTAGGTCTACACAAATAAGTTAATGTCTTTGGAACTATTCCCAGAACCGAGCTTCCTTTCACACATGCTGTTGTAGCAACTACTCCCATTAAACCCATACATCCACCTCCATAAATAATTTTATATTTTTGTCTGGCCATAACTTCTCCCAATTCCTTAGCTGCATTTTCGAAAGATTCATCTTTTCCTGGATACGATCCACAAAACACAAAACTTTTGAAGACATATGATTGAAGTATTTTCCAATTTTTCCAAATTTTCTTTTTTTTTGAAAAAAAGGGAAGAACAATACAAATATATAATAAGTGGTAGATAAGCTGTCGGTAGAAAACGTTAAACTAAAAAATAAAAAAATCAAAAAGTAGAAACAAAATTTCAAAAGATAAATTGTAAACGGTTGTCATTAATGAATCCTACAACAAATAGTGGTAGATAAGCTGTCGGTAGAAAATATTAAACCGAAAAATCAAAATGTCAAAAAGTAGAAACCAAAATACAAAAGGTAAACAGTAAACGGCTGTCATTAATGAATCTTGAAGCAAAGAGTTAAAAAGTCAACAGTAGAAAATGATTACAATTGCAATAATGGTTCCTGCAACACACAGTTATTCAAGATCACTCAAATTCAAACAGTAATTAAACATGACGAAGAAGAAGAAGAATAATTGCAAATCAAAGCTTAAGAAATATTTACAGTAGTTGCGACTATGGCTCAGAGCTTCCTTTGATTTTACGTCCAGAAACGACTTGAACGCCTTCTATGAGTCGAGGATAGGCTTCCCATCCAGTTTTCTTATAAACTGGCAAACAAGGTCTTTTATCGTTAGATTCCCCAGACGTTGCCATTCATTTTGAAATATCAACCATAAATCAAGAATTTATCTCTGAACATCTTCACTTGGATGCCTCTTAAGAGAACTTTAGATATCTTCCAAATTCTCATTACTCAGTCTGTCCTTAACAAATATAATTTTGTCATCTCGATTTATGGAAGGCATCCCAATAGAACGACATCTTCCCGAACAAGTCCATCTTACACATTTTCGGCAGTTTGATCTGAGACGTTTGGATCTTCTTTTCATTGCATATGTACTTCTTCCAGTACCAGGTAAATGTAAAAAGGGAAGATATTCCTCATACCTTACTTTTGCTTCGATTAGCATACAAACATAAGTAGGCATGCCTTTGTGCATGGGCATTCTCAATCTTTCAAGCTTGACTTTGGAAAGTTTCAGAATCATGTTTGGTGGAATAGATGAAAGACGTTTCTGCAATTTTGAGAGAACAACATCCATTTTGAAAGAATTTTAACAAGGATCTAAAAGATAAAGAACCACACCTTGATTGGCTTGATTTTAAATGAAAGGTTTAAGTCTGCGTCCATTCACGTTGAACACGTTTCCAGTTTTAGGATTTTCAATGTCAATTGCTCCATAAGGATAAACATGCTTCACAACAAAAGGTCCACTCCATCTTGATCTCAATTTTCCAGGAAACAAGTGAAGTCTAGAATTATAAAGGAGAACATTTTGCCCAACATCAAATGTTTTTCTTGAAATTCTTTTATCGTGAACGACTTTGTTTCTTTCTTTATAAATCTTTGAATTTTCATATGTATCATTTCTAAGTTCCTCAA
Organism: Hibiscus mutabilis; assembly: GCA_019671005.1. NCBI lineage: Eukaryota > Viridiplantae > Streptophyta > Magnoliopsida > Malvales > Malvaceae > Hibiscus > Hibiscus mutabilis. The sequence goes on from CM033738.1 coordinate 19,785,053, forward strand.
GTTCATTAATTTGTAATTTTCGCAATTGAGCGGCATCATCAAGATTAGAGTTAAACATTTTAATAGCCCAATATGCCTTATGTTCCAATTCCACAGGTAAATGACAAGGTTTTCCATAAACTAGTCTATAGGGGGACATGCCCAATGATGTTTTAAAAGCAGTTCGATAAGCCCATAAAGCATCATTAAGTCTTAAAGACCAATCTTTACGATTTGGGTTAATTGTTTTTTTTTCCAAAATCTGTTTAATTTCCCTATTTGCAAGTTTTACTTGTCCATTTGTCTGAGGGTGATCAGGAGTTGCAACTTTATGTGTAATAGAATATTTATTTATTAAAGATTCAAAAACCTTGTTGCAAAAATGTGTTCCACCATCACTTGTAATAGATCGAGGAATTCCAAATCGACTTAAAATATTTTCCTTTAAAAATTTGATCACTATTTTGTGATCATTATAGCGACATGGAATTGCCTCTATCCATTTTGAAACATAATCAATTGCGACCAAAATATACAAGAAACCAAAAGAAGGTGGAAGTGGACCCATAAAATCAATTCCCCTACAGTCAAAAATTTCAATCACTAAAATTGGGTTTAATGACATCATGTTTCTTTCAAAAATAGATCCCAATTTTGACAACTTTCACAAGATTTGCAAAAATTATGAGCATCTTTGAATAAGGTTGACCAATAAAATCCACATTGTAAAATTTTTGCTGCAGTTCTCTTTGATGAAAAATGTCCACCACATGCTCCAGAAAGACAAAAATTAAGGACACTACTTACCTCATTTTCCGGTATGCATCTTCTAAATATTTAGTCAGGACTATACTTGAACAAGTAAGGATCATCCCAATAAAATTTCTTTTCTTCATTCAGAAACTTTGTTTTATCTTGAAGATCTTATTGAAAAGGAATTACCCGTGGAAAATAATTAGCAACGTCAACAAACCATGGTGTTACAAAAATACTTAAAAGTTGTTCATCAGGAAAAGTATCATTAATTGGAGTGGATTCAAAAGATGTATCACAAACTAGTCTTGATAAATGATCTGCCACCATATTTTCTACTCATTTCTTATCACGAATGGTGATACTGTATTCTTGAAGTAAAAGAATCCATCTGATCAACCTTGGTTTGGCATCCTTTTTGGAAAGAAGATATTTTAAAGCTGCATGATCACTAAAAATAACAATCGGTGATCCAACAAGATAAGATCTAAATTTATCCAACGCAAATACTACTGCAAGTAATATTTTTCAGTAATAGAATAATTCATTTGAGCACTATTTAAAGTTTTACTTGCATAATATATGACATATGGTTTCTTATCCTTCCTTTGTCCTAAAACAACACCAACATCATAATCACTAGCATCACACATGATTTCAAATGGTAAAGTCCAATAAGGAGGTCTCATTATAGGAGCAGAAATTAGCATGTTTTTAAGTTTTTTTAAAAGCATGTTCACAATCTTCATTCCATTCAAACACATTATCTTTTAATAAGAGATTACATAATGTTTAGATATTGCACTAAAATTCTTTATGAATCTCCTATAAAATCCTGCATGTCCTAAAAATGACCTTACGTCCTTTACAGTCTTAGGTGATGGCAAGTTGGAAATTAAATCAATTTTTGACATGTCTACTTCAATTCTTTTTCTAGAAACAACACGACCCAAGACAATACCATTAGTAACCATAAAATGACATTTTCCCCAATTAAGAACAAGAATTTTTTCTTCACATCTAACCAATACCTTTTTCTAAATTTGACAAGCAATCATCAAAGGAATCACCAAAAACAGAAAAGTCATCCATAAATAGCTCAAGAATACGTTCAACCATATCACTGAAAATGATTACATGCATCTCTAAAATGTGGCTGGAGCATTGCATAATCCAAAAGACATCATGCTATATGCAAATGTGCCAAAGGGATATGTGAATGTAGTTTTCTCTTGATCCTCAGGTGCAATTGCAATTTGATTATGCCAGAGTATCCATCTAAAAAACAATAATATTCATGCCCTGTAACTCTTTCTAAGATTTGATCCATAAAGGGTAAATGAAAATGATCTTTCCTAGTTACTGCGTTAAGTTTTCTATAATCAATGCACACATGCCAACCAGAAACAGTCCTAGTCATTTTTAACCATAGTAACTCCAGATTTCTTAGGTACTACATGAGTAGGACTTATCCATTTACTATCAGAAATAGGATAAATGATTCCATTATCCAATAGTTTAATGACTTCATTTTTCACTACTTCTTTCATATTAGGATTAAGCCTTCGCTGCATTTATCTACAAGATTTAGCATTTTCTTCTAAATAAATAGTATGATTGCAAATTAATGGGCTAATTCCTTTTATGTCAGCTATGGTCCATCCTAATGCATTCTTATGTAGTTTCAAAATTTCTAACAACTTACCTTCTTGGAATGCATCAATTGTTGCAGAGGTTATAACTGGAAATGTTTCATTCTTACCCAAAAATGAATATTTTAGGTGTGATGGCAATGGCTTCAGATCCAACTTTGGTGGTTCTTCATTTGATGATACCAAAGCAGTTGGTAGTGGTGGAAGTTTCTCAAATTTTTGTATCCAATAATGATTATCATTTTCCTGCAAAAGATTTTTTAGGGGCATCATCAATTTTAGAATTAGCAAAATAATTTCCTAAAGGATCAGAAAATTTAGAAATATTGATTTGTTCATGAACAAGTTCGTCAATAAAATCCACTTCATGTACTTCAGAATTCTCTCCAGGTTGCTTACAAACATTGAACACATTTAATTTGTACATATGCATTTGAAACAGGACTTGTGTCCAAAACAATAAAATCAACTGGAAAGTAAAATTTATCAATTTGAACCAACACATATTCTACCACTTATCGAGGAATTTTAATAGAACGATAAGCAAGTTGGAGTGTAATAGGCGTTGCTTTAAGTTCACCCAAACCTAACTGTTGATATACTAAAAAAAGGTAAAAGATTAACACTAGCACCAAGATCAAGCAAAGCACGCTCTATTATAGTGTTACCAATAATGCATGAAATTGTCGGGCATCCAGGGTATTTGTATTTGGGTGGGGTAAGATGCTGAATGATCGAGCTTACAGTTTCTGTTAAAAATGCTTTCTTTTGCACATTATGTTTTCTTTTGACAATACACATATCTTTCAAAAACTTTGCATATGATGGAACTTGTTTGATTGCATCCAACAAAGGAATATTGATCTTAACTTGTTTGAAAAGTTCTAAGAATTCAACATTTTTGTTTAAATTCTTTGTTGGTTGTAATCTCTGGGGAAAAGGAGCAGGAATTCCATATTTTTCTTTTTCTATGTCAATGTTTTCAAACTTACCATTATTCTCACCTTTACATTCTGAAGGAGATGATGATTCTTGAATTTTTGATGGAATAGTTTTATCAACCTTCTTACCACTTCGGAGGGTTGTGATAGATTTAATATCTTCTTGTTAAGTTCCACTAGAATAAGAAGCAAGAGATTGATTAGAAGGATTTAGAAGAGGTTGAGCAGGAAACTTACCTTTTTTCTTGAGTGCGCAACGAAGCTATCAATGTTGAAAGTGTTGTATTGATTTCATTGATAGCTTATGATGTTTGAATATTAAAATTTTTCTGTTCCTGCATGAAAACTTGCAATGTCTCATCAAGACTTTTTACCTACAAATATAAATTAGATGAACCGTATGGAGGCTTTTGATTTTGGGGTACATGAGGATGGTTATTATTTTGCCAACCAGAGTTTGGATGATTTTTCCATTGAGGGTTATAAGTTTCAGAATACAGAGAAGGAAAGGCTTTGAGGATGTATTTATGACATTTTCATTCTCATGCAACATTTCTTTAAAAATTGGAATATTCGGACATTCAATAGTAGAGTGTCCCATAATATCACAAATACCACAATTCTCTTGATTTTCACTGAATTGACTTCTTTTACTTTCCTAGTTTCTATGGCATCAAGTCTTCTAGACAAAATAGCAAACTTAGCACTTAAATCATCATCTTGGTTAAGGTGATATTTTCCTTTATTATGCACAAGATTATGTTTAGCAGATCCTTCTGTAGAATTATCTGTGTGCCAAGCCTGAGAATTTTCAGCTAAATGATCTAAGTAATCAAAAGCTTCATCAGATAGTTTACTCATGAAATCACCATTTCACATTGTTTCAACAAATTGTTTAGTTTCAGGAGTCAAACCATCATAGAAAAAAGTTATGATACACCATTCTTCAAAACCACAATGTGGGTAAGAATTTAATAAATCTTTAAAATGTTCCCAACACTGAAAAAAATGTTTCATTTGGCTTCTGATTGAAATTTTGAATTTGTTTCTTTAAAGCATTAGTTTTATGTGTTGGAAAAAACTTTTTAAAAATTGAGTTTGCATTTCTTGCCAAGCATCAATTGACCTAGGTTTCAACGTATTAAACCAAATTTTTGCCTTATCTTTTAAAGAAAAAGGAAATAATTTTAACTTAATAATTTCATTTGAACATTATTGGTCATTAAAAGTGATGTATACATCTTCAAAATCTGTAATGAAAGCATAAGCAGTTTCACATTCCATGCCATGAAAAGTAGGAAGTAAAGATATCATACCTAGTTTAAATTGAAAGTTGTTTGCATTGGGGGGAAATATAAAACATGAAGGTAGTGAAGTTCGAGGGGGTTGCAAGTAATCACACATCGAGCGCACATGCATATTCACATTTTCATTGAGAACAAGTTGATCTTCAGCCATGGTAGGTGAATTTGGTGGTGTGTCAAACAAATTTCCGAAAAGAGTTTCAAAATTATTTCTAACCAAACGACGAGAATTAAAATCACGCTGTCAAATCGACATGAAACAATAATATTCACATAAATAGGCGGTAAAACCGTCCATTAAATATAATATATATAGGCGGTAAAATCGTCCATTATATATAAATATATAAACTTGAATTCTAAATTTTACCTTCCCTGGCAACGGCACCAAAAACTTGACCGGCTCTTTTCAGTCGTATACCCAAGTGCAGGTTGTTGTCAAGTAATAATTCTCGGGAGTCCAAGGTCGAATCTACAGGGAAGTTTTGTTTAAAAATTACAAGATTATAAATAAAAAATCTGCAAAGAGAATACTTGATTAAAATTAAATAAACAACGATATAAATAAAAGATGCTGAGGTTTTGAGAATCCACTCTTGGTATTATAATAAGATTTTTTTTTATTCATCTTATTACTCAATTGAAGTCCATATGATGAAATGAAATCCAATCGGAAGGTCCTGCAATCAAAGTCCAAAGTCCAATGTCCAATGTCCAATGTCCATAATCAAAGTCCAAAGTCCAATGTGCAATAAACAATGTCCAAAAAAATGCAAAGGTATAATATATGGTGTTATATGGGTTGGTGCAATCAAAATTAATAAACAAGTCCAAGTGTTCATTATGCCAATTTGTTTTGTCTACAATAAATCAAGTTAATTAGAACAAGCATTTATTGTGCCAAATTACTTGTCTATAATGAAGCAAGGTTCTTAATTTACTAACATGAATATTAGCCAACTGAATTTAACATCATATACTAATTTAACATGTTTTAGTATACGTTGAGAATTTAAAACTAACCTTTAGTATATACCAAGAGATTTATCCTTTCACCTCAGCAACTTGACTTAGAAAGACACCATAACTTTAAAGAAAATAAAATTTGGTGTACAAAAACCAAACATAAGAAAGAAAAATATAAAGATGAAAGAAAGAAAAGTGATCTTGAATTCTTTTAACAACAAGGTTACAACCAAGCTTCCAAGATGATTTCCAAGGCAAAACTAAAGCCTATTTATAGAAAATTTGTGATGCTAGATGACAAAGGATGGTGGATTTCCAGCCAATTTATATCTTTTCATTATTTGATGATGATTTCAAATACAAGTGGTTATCATGTTGTCCCACTTGTAAGATTCCGGTTTTAAGTATTTTGTGATAATTTCTAGATATTTTTTTGCTTCCCAGTCACTTTGAAAATGTAGTAGACTCAATAAGCTTTCCAACGGTACCTCACGGGCCAATTTTCGAGTTCTGGAGCTCAAGATATTTTGATTTAAGATTTCCACTAAATTAATAACCCTCAAAACTAATTAATATCGTGGGCTAAGATCCATATTTCAGTCTATCTTTAAGTCATCTTTAGCATGGCACTTAAAAATAAGTTATTTAGGTAAGTAACTCTTACTAATTGCATCTTATGCAATTCTTAGAATTTTATGCGATTTTGACATCATATGTCCCTACATGCATAAATCTCATCTCATGCCATTAGGTCCAAAACCGTTTTGATAACCTAATTAAGCTAAATCACTTTAAACATATGAGCAGCACTATTACTCATCTTGTCTTACTAATGTAACCTAATGTACTCATACTTTGGTAGGACCTACATTAAGGTGATAAAAGTCTTGACAAGTGTTTAAAGTTGGATGGCATGTTAAACTTAAATTTTATGTGAGGGGTTTTTTGTTGATTTTAATTACTAAGGCATCACATTCACATAGCATCACATATAAATAAATAAACGTGACATAGTATGATCTTATCCTGAAATAAAAATAAACCTAAACAACAAACAACTTCATCGTCTCGAATCAACATCCTCATCGCCTTGGATCATCATATAGCTTTTCCATCACCATGGTGGAGTAAATGTGGTCTCCTTGTTTTGTTACAAAAATTCAAACGACATGCAGGCTGTATTACAATGAATAAAACGACACACATGCTGTATTTAAAAACTTTACAACTTTTGTAAAAATCTAAAAAGGCCATACTATGCACCATGCCATACATCATGCAAAACAATCAAGAGACAAACATCTCATGAATATTAGATGTAGTATTTGTTGCTCGAACATGAATCTTCCTAGAAAGAGAATTTTTTTCAAAAAAGGAAGTGGGAGAAATATTGAACTCAAGGAAATTCGAGATCAACTAAAAATCATTAAACTAGAGATTGAATAACAAGTTCCACAAGTTGTTGAGTAACATTCAATTGTTTTGGAAGCACAACCACTGTGAAGATCTTTGAGAGAACGTAATACACCTAAGAAATATGGATTTCTTGTCATATTGCATGGTGATGTTCTCTTCATGGATCAAGATGAGCCTAGGACTTATCAAGAAGCAACGATGGGCCCAGACTCTGAGAAATGGCTCTATGTCAGAAAACCAAGTTTGGAAATTGGTTGACCCACCTAAAGGGGTTAAACCCATAGGGTGCAAGTGTGTTTTCAAAAAGAAAACCGACATGGATGGTAATGTACAAACATATAAAGAGCGATTAGTCGCTAAGGGTTTTCATCAAATTCATGGTATATACTATAATGAAACCTGTAACGACCCAATTTTTAGGTTAATAAATCGAGTCTTGGACCCGGGTTGTGGGCCAACGTTGAGAGCCCAACCAAGATTTTTTGGGTTAGGGCCTTGTGATAATTAAATGGGTAGGATGTGTGTTATTAAAATATTTAGATAAATAAAGAAAAGAAAAAAAGGATAAGATTGGATATTTTAAATTAAATGAGCTGATGGGTAGGGAAGAAGAGGGAGAAAAAGTAAAAAGTTGATAGTGGAAGAGATATACAAGATAAGAGAAAAGTTAGGAGAAGAAATTTCAAACTCTGATCTACAGAGATCTAGCCGTTCGATCATGAAACCACCTCCGCCATTGTGTTTATCTCGTCGAGACGAGTCTACCGGTACTAGTGGCATCGACGTTGGAGTCACCGTTAGATGGGGTGAAAAAGAAGAAGTTTTGGGTTGTCTAGTTGAAAGGGTTAGATGACTCTATTCAAAAATCGAGGCCACCACCATGTTTAGGAGGGTCGAGAAAGTCGGGATATCTGTTTGCCGTCGTCGATCGACCACCGAAGCCTCTCTCACGTGCCCTTACGTACTGCCATCGTGTATGGACGTAGTTCTGCACTAGGCGACCGAGTCACCAAGTGAACTCGACTGAGTTAGCCTGATTTAGGCTGAGCCAACTTAGCCCAAGTCAGGCCAAGCCGAAGTCAGCTTGAGCCAAGCTAAGCTGTCGCAGCTGTGCTATCGTACCGCCAGCTACTATCATCATACTGTATCACTATCAGTTGCCACCGTCGCCATAGCGTTGCACTATCGCTCTACCACCGACAGCCACCGCTACCGTTGACCGTTGACTATCGTCGTTGATTGCTGACCGATGTTGACTTTTTTTGGTGAATCCTACGCGGGGGTTTCTCGATGTTCTGGATCTATTTGCATAGTCTGTTTCACCAAATTCAAACTTGATAAGCTATTTTTATGCGTTTGACCTTGTGAATGGTATAAGAGGTACATGGAATTAATGTATTTTCGTATTTGTTGATATACGAAGATTGTTCAAGTTTAGATATCGAATCAAGTAGAATATTCAAAAAGTTCATTTTAGCGATATCGACTTAAGGTTAGTACACCTCAAACTCCAAAGTACTTTATGAGCATCATAAGTGTAATTGCCTTGCATGTTAGTGGTTGCAAATTAGGAGATGAATAATAAGCATGTATTAATACTGTATTTTGAGGCTTGGAAATTGTTGAGGTGCTTGATGAGCTTGAGAATGTTCGAGTTTTTATAGGCTTAGAGACCGTATATGATTGTCTGAATATCCGTATGAATATTTGATTTATGATTGATCTATGATAATGTATTGTGTGCTAGCCTAGGTATTTTAGGAAACTATGGGTGGTATAGGTGTTATATTTAGTGGTATTAGAGCCTAGGTTAAGCCAGTTTAAGAAACCCCGGGTGGTATAGGTGTTTTTAGTAAGATGTCTAGTGAATACAAGCCCTTAAACTAAGTTCGTACTCCTTAAGACTAGAATTCTGATAGTGCGTCCAATGTTGCGACGTCAAGATGGTTATGGTGATGGCTGAGAGGGCTGAGTTAAGTGTTGGGCCGTTCATGGTAGTAATTTCAGGGGTAGGGTCGCCTCAGATGGTCGACATATGATTTAGGCGAATGATACTGGAGTCGAGGATGTTTCTTCCTTCTGTCGCCTGACTAATGTCTTCGTTGTACGTTGTAGTTGCCTCGAAGTCTTCAAATTCATTGCGAGAGTTTGAGGCAAGGAATCTTCATTATTACGTGTAGATAACCGTTGTGTTATGGGTTTGGACAATTCGATCTCGAAATTGATTAGTGATTGCATGTTGGTTGGAGAACCCTTTTTGTCTGTTTCAAAATGAGTCTTTGTTGATACTTGGAGAGTATCATTGCCATTCTTAGAGGCATTCCTCGAAGATAGTGGATTCGAGATTCACTAGTTCGTCATAGTATGGTCGAAGTTAGACATTCTATAGGGTTGAGAGAAAACTACCTTCTTGGGAGTTGTACCGTTGAAATTATTTTGGTTAATCAAGCGTAATGCTAGCCAGTGATGTCGAGAGTGAGTTCGAAGCTTCGAGACCTCGATGGAACCCAACCATTAGTAATAAGAATGTTGAATTGTCACCCTTTTACCGTGATCTTTATAGTGGTTGTTTAGAGGATGGCAATGGGGCTGTGAGATAAGTTTGACCGATCGATAGATGCTAATGTGTGTAGTTCAATGCTCATGAGCTTTTAGACTGTCAGAGTATTTGTTTATACTTCACAGAGGAGTCGTTAGGATCTCTCTCTATCAAGAACATGAGTAGATATTGAGGTAAGACCGAGTTGGATGTCGTGCTATCGCCATTGTCAGAGGACATCAACCCAGTTGAGTAATCAGATATTCAGTTACAGAGGAGCAACTTGAATAAGGTCATTTTCGTCCAAGTACTTTTCCCAAGAGAGAGTCAGACTTGTTTTCTAGTAATAAGTTGGTTCGTGGAGGTAATGCTCAAACCGTTGATAGTTTGTTAAGTGATAGTAGAAGATCACTACTCGTCTCTTAAGGTGGATAATCTGTTTAACCGAATTTGAAGTACCTGTGTGTTTTTCAAGATTTGTTTGTAAATGAGATGATTATTGTTAATGTGTTGAGGTTAGAAAAATACGAAATGCATTTTAAAATAAAGATTTCTCTCTTTAAGTGTATCGTGATAGCAGGTGATGCTTGCGGCGATGTCGAGATGTTTCAATGAAGATAGGATGGGAGCCACTGTGTTGTCTCCAAATATAAGTTTGATGCTTTGCATGACATGTGTTGATGTACAGGAATACATAAAGATTAGCACTGAAAAGATAATTATCTCAATGATCTGTGTGTAGGAAGGGTTAATTACCGTGCAATCGGTTAAGGAAACAAGGGTTTGAGACTTTGTAAATGCTTTTGACTGTATCACAGATTCCTTGGAGAGAGTCGAAGGATTTATATGGAAACTTGAGCTACGTGAGGCCGTTTTGTTGTGACACTGGTGTGGACCCGATCAGAGCTTAATAAGTTTTGAGGTCTTCGAATATGTTTTGTTGATTTTTTTTGTGCTAGAAGGGGAAAGTTGTGTTCTCCCCAATAGTGTGAAGTTTAGGGTATTTGATCTTTAAGGAAATTTGAGGTTTTGACGATGACATGGGACGAAGTATGTGAGAATTTTTGATAGTATAGTCGATCACCATCTAAGTAAAGTGAGCTAAATAAGTAGTGGATCGTACCGAGTAAGTCCAGGTTTGGTGTATCATGCTGCCGTGTGGGGCTATCACAGGTAATGGTCATGTAAGAGAATGTCGATACTAGCTCTATGCAGTACCGGTACCCGTGTGTTTGTTAGTTAAGCCTTGAGTTAAGAATTGATTTGCTTTGGAAGCCACGAGAAGGAGCATCTAATTTTAGTTAAGAGGATACAATGTTATGATTGAATTTGGGTTCGATGGTTGTCAATAAACTTTGAGATCTTGTGGTGGGGGGTTTTGGAAAAGATCTATCAAGGTAAGAGATTCATCTTTTATAGTACAATGGTCAGTATGTGGTGAATTTTGAGAGCGACAGTTTGTACCAAACTTTTGCCATGTGTTTGGGGGACAATGTGAAGTTGTGTGTTAGAGACAACGATAGGTGTTTGACTTGCCATCAATTGAGAGTTGAACATGTATTTCCTTAGAGTTGTTTGGGATGGTTGATATTTCCTCGGTGGAAATTAAATAAATGATCATGGACCATGTAATGTGTTTGTGAGTGCTCAGTTTCGTTGGGATTACTTTGGGTAACGGTATAATTCTTGGCGGATATCAGTTGTTACTTTTCAACAAGATGAGATCCAAATAAAAGTCTGCTTGGTTTGTTTACAAGTTGGGTTGTGCGTCACAATTGTGTGTTCATGTCACCTTTAGCACGAGATTCGATGTTGTTGATGGAACCTTATTCTTTGGTGGTTTTTTTCGATGACAGATTTGAGTTGTAGTACAGAGGAGGTGTTCTATTGACACGTTATAGTTTGAATTGTAAGACCCTTGCGGGAACCGAGTTGGTGGGAGCTAGGTTAGTTGCCGATATGGGTTACCATGCCGAGTTTAATGTAAATGCTTGAGTTGAGATGTCGTTTTTTTGAAAGTCTTACACCGAGCCATAAATGTTTCAGTTAGGGGATGTTGTTAGAGTTAGAGTCTCCTTTAGGGAGCCACCATAGAAACAATTGATTCATTTTGGATGCAACGGCTGTTTAACATCCTGTTCATTTTTTATCGTGTGTTGTTGTGGAGGGATTTTTGTGCAACAATCTCTTGAGTTCTACACCGTAAGCTAAGTTTCTTTGATGACGTATCTGTGTGACGTTTTGTCAAAGCACCGTTGAGTTTTGGCTTGTCTTCTATAATGTACCAAGCAAGGGTGGAATCCTTCTATGAGAAAGAATCAATTGAGATCATGGTTGTACCCATAGAATACAAGAGTCATGTTTAAAAAGTGTCGAGAGAGATCGGAGTAGCGCATCGAGAAATCGTTGAGGACTTCAAAGAGTTGTAATAGTTTTAACGTCTTCTTTTGGCTTATGGATACAAATTTTGATGACCAAATTTCTTTTAAGTGGGGGAATGTAACGACCTGATTTTTAGGTTAATAAGTCGAGTCTTAGACCCGTGTTGTGGGTCAACGGTTGAGAGCCCAACTAAGGTTTTTTGGGTTAGGGCCTTGTGATAATTAAATGGGTAGGATATGCGTTATTAAAATATTTGGATAAATAATGAAAATAAAAGAAAAGGATAAAGTTGGATATTTTGAATTAAATGGGCTGATGGGTAGGAAAGAAGAGGGATAAAAAGGAAAAAGTAAAAAGTTAATAGTGGGAGAGAGAGAAAATATAAGAGAAAAGTTAGGAGAAGAAATTTCGAACTCTGATTGACGAAGATCTAGCTATCCGATTGTGACACCACCTCCACCATTATGTTCATCTCGCCGAGACAAGTCCACCAGTTTTAGTTTGTCAATTTGAAAAGGTTAGAGGGCTCAAATTAGAAAATCGAGGCCACCACCGTGTTCAGGAGGGTCGATAGAGTCAAGATAGCCGTTCTTCGTCACCGATCTGCCATCGGAGCCTCCATCACGCGCCCTATGCACCACCGCGCATGGGCATGGTTCTACACCAGGCGACCGAGTCACCGAGTGAACTCGGTTGAGTTGGCCGGAGTCAGGTTGAGCCGACTCAGCCTGAGTTAGGCCGAGACGACTCAGTCCGAGACAAGTTGAGCTAGGCCGCCATTACCAAGCTGTCGCACTGCCAGCTGCTGTCACCATCGTGCCGTTGCGCCACCGCGCCGCCAGCTTCTGCCTCTGTTGTCGTCGTTAACTGTTGATCACTGCCGTTGACTGGCATTGAATTTTTCGAGGGACCTTATCCAAGGTTTTCTCGATGCTATGAATCCATTGGTGCAGTCCGTTTTGCCAAATTCATACTCATTAAGCTATTTTTACGTGTTTGACCTTGTGAATGGTATATGAGGTGCATGAAATTAATGTATTTTTGAATTTGTTGATATACAAGGATTGTTTGAGTTTGGATATCGAATCAAGTAAAATACTTGGGAAGTTCGAATAAGGATTTTAGTGATATCGGCTTAAGATTAGTACACCTTAAACCTCAAAGTGCTTCATGAGCATCATAAGTGTAATTGCCTTGCATGTCAGTGGTTGCAAATTAGGAGAGAGTAATAAGCATGTGTTGATACTGGTATTTCGAGGCTTGGAAATTATTGAGGTGCTTGATGAACTTGAGAATGTTCGAGTTGTTATGGGCTTAGAGACTGTATAGGATTGTCTGAGTATTTTTACAATAATCTGATTTATGATTGATATATGATGATGCCTTGTGTGCTAGCTGAATGAATTAATATGTTTGATTGAATATTGGTTAGGGGAAATACCGTTAAATACTAGATTAAATGTTTATGAATTAGGAGTGTATATTCGAATAAATGGGTAAAAAGTTGATAATTAATATTAATGAATTGAATGCGTTAGCCACACACTTAAACGACTTTCATAAGCTTTAGGGATCAATTATAGAATTGTAAATATTCATGATTCGAGGAATTGCGTGAACCTGTGAATAGTATATTAGTACGATCTTAGCTGAACCGGTACATGATGGGGGTACCGTATTGATACTCGTATTCGAGAACTGGTCCTCGTTGAATTGAATAATTTATAAATACAAGTTAAGGATGAAAATTAGTGTATATGTTAATAATTGAATTATGTCCTGATAAATGAAATAACGTGGATTACTAGAGACAATGAATGAGATGAATATACACTTCTCCATAATGTATCAACAACTTGGTAAAGCTTGGGTGATTGCTTGTAATAGTAACCTTAGTGGTCCTTGGTAGATCATGTGTGAGCACTTGTTTGGTTATGTGTCTTTGTTTGATGGGACCTGGATACCCTGTGAGTGAGTGTTGCAGAACATGAAGGCCACTCGATGTGAGATTTCGAGTGATGAAATAAAGGCCATCTGGTATGATATTTTAGATGATGATATTTGCTCGATGCAAGATTTTGAGCCCCACTCAATGTGAGATTTCGAGTGAAGACTCGATGTGAGATTCTGAGTATACCTACTCGATGTGAGATTTTGAATAGCTCGATATGAGATTTCGGCATGGGTGGGTCTCCCAATGTCGAGTGACATTGGGCCTCACTTTTGGTTTGTTTTATTGATGTGCTTATTTTATTTGAGATGTTGCTTATATTCTTGATACGTGTTTAGGTGATTAGGTTATCTCTTATTATTGCTCGTACTAGCTTGCATGCTTACGTTTATGATTAGATTGAAGTATAGTAGAGTAGATGTGTACCCCTGAGCTTTGTAAGCTCAACGCTCAGAATCGTTGTTTCTGTGATTAGGTTAGGCGTTGGATCATGGGATCGAGGAGCACTATCAGATTGAGATTCTAGCACATGGTGATCCTCAAAGTACAATATTTCAGTTTAATGGGCTATGTATTCATAGGACCTTACATGTTGGAATAGATATCTTTTTATTTGAAATTGTATTAACTAAATCGTACATTCAAATGTTTTAAATTTAATTTGGATCTCTTTTGTACTATTTTGATTTCTTATCTAAATTCACAATTGTTGGCTTTAAATGTTTTTACGAATTATTTGTTGGACTAATCTAGTTTGAAAAATTATATGGTTTTGAGTTTGGGCTTGAGGCCCAAATATGACATCCAGGTCGAGGGTGTTACAAAACTTTTCTCATGTGGCTATGTTTAAATCCATCCGAATCTTACTTGCGATAGCTGCATTTTATGATTATAAGATATGGATGTTAAAACCACTTTCCTTAATGGAAGTGCACATGACACAACCTGAAGGTTTTGTTGATCCAAAAGATGTCAAAAAAATGTGCAAGCTATAAAGGTCCATTTATGGATTGAAGCAAGCTTCTCAAAGTTGGAATCTTCGTTTTAACGATGCAATCAAAGAGTTTGATTTTTATCAAAAATGAAGATGAGCCATGTGTTTTCAAGAAAATTAGTGGGATCACTGTCACATTCTTGGTACTGTATGTGGATGACATACTAATAATAAGAAGTGACATACCTAGCTTACTGTTTGTTAAAACTCGGTTATGAAAATGTTTTTCCATAAAAATTTGGGCGACGCAACATACATATTAGGATTTAAGATCTATAGAGATAGATCGAGACGACTCCTAGGACTGAGTCAAAATACATACATAGATAAAGTACTGAAAAGATTCAGTATGGAAGAATCCAAAAGGGGGTTCTTGCCTATGAGACATGGAATTTCACCCTCGAAGAAAATATGTCCTTCAATACCTCAAAAAAGAGAATGCATGAGTAAGATTCCATATGCTTCAGCAATTGGATCTATCATGTATGCCATGCTATGTACTTGTCCAGATGTATCATACGCTTTAAGTATGACAAGTCGATACTAGGTAGATCCCGGAGAAGGTCACCGGGTCTTAGTTAAAAACATCCTTAAGTACTTAAGAAAAACCAAGGATACATTACTTATATATGGAGGTGAGAAAGAGCTAAGTATAAAAGTTTATACTAATGCCAGCTTTCAAACCGATAAGGATGATTCACGATCGCGATCGAGTTTTGTGTTCTGCCTTAATGGAGGCGGTGTGAGCTGGAAAAGTTCAAAGCAAGATACAGTGGCTAATTCTACAACAGAAGTTTAGTATATTGCTGCAAGTGATGCTACAGATGAGGTAGTTTGGATCAATAAGTTCATATCTTAACTAGGGTTTGTGCCAAGCATATTGAATGCTATAGATCTACATTATTATAACAACGGAGCCATCTCACAAGCAAAAGAAATCAAATCTCACCAATGATCCAAACACATACTTAGGCGCTACCATCTCATTCAAAAAATCATAGATCAAGGAGATATTGAAATATGTAGAGTACCAATAGATGATAACATTGTCGATCCATTGATAAATCCTCTAACGTAGTAGAAGCATGATCATCACACTAAGTCACTTGGTATTAGATACATGAGTGATCAGTCTTAGTGCTAGTGGGAGATTGTTAGAGTATGGCCAAATACCAATCATAAGATGATTTTAAATGACATTTGTTCTTGTCATGGGCCTAGGGCTCAACCCTAGCGGATCTGTGCAGCCTTAGACGCTAATCGGTTGATTCCTGTGCCTAAGTAAGCCTTCAACCAGCCTTGCGAGTACTCCTGCTCGACAATGGCTCGGATAAGCCCTCTAGGCTTCGATGGATGCAGAAGCGCTTTAAGCACTATGGTGGCTACTCTTGGCCACTCAAGAGGCAACTAGAACAAAGAACTTTAAGAACCAAGGACAAATGAAAGGGACAAGAGAAAAGCTAGAGTAAATGCCTCAGAGTCTTATTACTCTTCTCAAATAAGAGAATGAATGGAATGAGATGGATGATACAAATGATGGTGGGAGGCTCTCTATTTATAGTTAAGCTCCCACTCAATCAATGGTCCGGATCGATTTACATGGATGGCCATGATTAGCCCAAATCCTTACAAGAATCTCTAATCTAGGAAAGAATATTAAATCCTACCTAATTACATCAATTAGTATGTTTCTTTCCTTAGATAGTTGATCACACCCGATATGGAAAGATTCCTCGTTTGACTTCTTGTCTCCTGCCATTTTTGAAAAGCCAGTGTGATCGGGCTCTCTAGCATTCTCCAAGTGTTGGGCCAAGTCTGGTGGTCTTGGCAAGTCCGAAGATCCGCTTTGAACCTCTTGGGTGGATCCTTGCGCAACTATCTCAGACCAAAATGTTTGGGCCGTGACAATCTCCCCCACTAAACTTGGCGACGCCCTCACCGCTGCACTAAAACGATCCTGGGTAGGGCCTTATTGGATACTGCTACTTGTTGCCTCGGCTTGGTGCGGTTCCCCCATATGAACTGCTCGCCTTGGCTCTTGCCGCCATGGAATTCCTCGATCCTTTGCACCATTACTCATATCATCTTGGTGGTTTCTGGATGTCTCGGCTTGCTCATGTCCCCCCATAAGGACTGCTCTCTCTAACTTTTCCCGCCAAGTGATGTCGCGTGCTATGACGCCTCCGGATACATCACCGTTGTAGGAGCTTTCTCCTACGAGCCTTGGTTTGCCTTGGTCCCGCGGTAAAGTCTTGGGTGTCACCACGTTGAATATCGGACGAACTCTCAGACTCATCAACCTATCAGTTTGGCTCCTTAGAACTCTGAAAGATCCCTTCCAAGCTTCGTCTCCCCCGCATCAATGGTTAGGTCCAACTCGACCTATGCTCATCAAACTCGGAAAATCAAACTCAAAAACACTAGAGTTGTGCTTGAGATGTACCTTTCTCTCGGTTGCATTTACTCTAAAATGGGTCAGGCCTTCTGTCTCTATAAAGTCTGGCCCCCTTTGCATCGAACCTCCCTCATTGAAGTTCTTTGCATGCATCAGCCCCTTTTGCCTAAGGTCCGTTGCCCCTCGTTGCACTCGCCCCTCTAACTTGAAGTTTGGTGCACTCTTCTTGCATCGACCCTTCTTCCTCGAAGTTCGGTGCTTCCTCTTGCGTCGGCACTTCTTCCCCGAAGTTCTTCGCTCGTTTCCCACCTTTCCCATGGGTGGTGTCTCCATGGTTGCAATGTCCCTCGGCTTGGCCCTCTTCGACGCTCCACTGGTCTCTAAAGTGATGTTCTTTCCTCGAACATCCTCGGCAAGCTCTCTCATAGCCTTCTTGGACATGTTCACCTTTTTCTGCTTTCGGTCTCCCTTGGCCTTGGCAGAACTAGACGGCTTCGAGCCAAGCTTTGTAGCCTCGCTTCCTTCGGGCTTGTCCCTCGTCTTGTACTCCTTGGCTAGAACTGGGCGTCTTCGCAACTTGTGAGGCTTCTTACACTGGTAGCACTCCAATTGCTTCTTCTCCACCCTCGGCTTGATGGCTTTCTCATTTGCTATCGCACCGGGGCTCGACCTTGGCTTGACTACTTTGGCACTCATAGTCGCACCTTGGATTTGCCTTGGCTCATTGATACTCGCAATTGCACCAAGTCACGCTACTCCCCCTTCTGGCTCATCTTCTCTCTTGATGAGTGCATCAAGGTGATTCTTCTCGGGACAGCTCCTTATCACATGTGGGCCATCATAGAAGTAGCACTTCATATTTCTGCTCACCTTCTTCTTTGGCATGGACTTAGCCTCGTCATTCCCACAGTCACTCGTCATGGGCTTGGACATCTCGGCACTGATTGGCTTGTCTCCTACAGGCTAGGTCAGCAACTCGGCCACATCTTTGGCCTCTCGAATCTGGGCACCTCCTTGCTCCAATGCAAGCCTCGCCCCAGGCCTAAGTCCCTTTAAGATGGTGGCAAGTGCACCTCATTCACTCATTGCACTCTTGCAACTGAGTAGCTCTTCCTTGAGCTCATTCACCTCGATCCGCAAAGCCTTCACCTCAGATTCGCAAGCATTACTCCCTCGAACATTCACCAACTCGCTGAGAACTCGTCGCGTCTCATCCTTGAACCGGTCCTCCATGGACTCCACTTGGTTAAGGCGGGACTCGACAACACCTTGGGTTTGCTTGGCTTCCTCTTAGGATTCTACAAGCCTAAAGACCCTCTTTGTCAATGATTGTAACCACTCGGAAAGGTGTTTGATCTGCTCAATCATTGAGTTGAGAAATTCTTGGACCTCCTTGGTGATTTCTTCCTTAGAGGAATCCACCTTCTCGAACAAGTCCGCTACCTAAGACTTGAGAGTGAACGTTCTATCATTGAAATCCTTAAGGAAATCTCTTACCTCGTTCATTGTCAGTCTTATCCAATAGTTTCCACCATGTGTGGAAACGCCATCTCTTTGTTTTGCCATCTCGAACGCTTCTTTGCAACGAACTACTTCGAAGCAAACCTTCACCTAACTTGACTACAACACCAAGTAGGCTCGAACACAAGCCCCCTCGTCTTGCTCTGATACCTCTTGTCACGGCCGTAGAACCTTATAGTCTCGAACGTGCGGCCTTAGACGCTCTCGAACGATGCAACACCTAAGTCAGCCTGACGATCAAAGCTTAACAAGCTAAGATCCTTACGAAAAACAAAGAACAACTGAAAGGAAATGGCTAAGAAAAGCTAGGCAAAAAGAATTGAGTGAATGCTCTGTGTATTCCTCAAAACTGAAGTCTGCTCCAATGAGGTGGGGGTAAGCCTCTATTTATACTTGAAGCCCCCTACATCCAACGGTTAATATAAGAGTACATCAATGGTCCATATTAAAGCAGCACAATAATATCCCTTGATCCTAGCTATTTGGGTAAAACTTGCCAAAGATAAAGGGCTACAACAGATATGGTAAGTTTAGAAAGATAAGGCTTGTTGACTTGAGATACTTGCCATATCTGATGGCTCCTTAACCCCAAGTGATGGGCCATCTCAGGTTGGTGCTGGCAAGCCCAAAATGGTGCGCAGGGCCTCCTCGGCACCCTGGTGTGCGTTGGGCTCGGACCCTAGGGTCTGGGCCGTGACATTCTCCCCCACTGGTTCTGACGACGCCCTCGTCGCTCAGCTGAGATAGTACTGACTCACTTGGTCCTTGAACTGCCATAGGGCCTCGACTGGCTCCCAACTCCCTTCACTATCGGGAAGTCCCTTCCAATGAATAAAATACTTATGCCTTGGCCGATGACCTGATCATCGAATGACCCTCTCCACTTGGATGTCTTGAACTTTATTTTCATAGGAGACCTTTATCCCGACTGGCACTCGGTGTGACTTGCCTCGATCTGGATCCAACTCATCTTGATGGTATGGCTTGAGTAGACTAACATGGAACACTGGATGCGCTCGGATGTTCGATGGCAACTCCAATCGATAGGCCATGGTGCCTATCCGCTTCACAACTTTGAACGGTCCCTCGTATCTTCGCACAAGCCCTTTGTGCACGGTTGGGTTGCGCAAGATAAAACAAATGTCATTTACAGTTACTATTCTGCGTACATAAATAAACTGAATTATAATAAAGTCCTTAGAATAATATGGTTAGTCTTAAATGTATTTAGTCAAGTGTTATTGTGGGCATGTAGAACAATAATGCTTTAAGACTAATATATAGTTGATTGATGATAAAGTGTTGTCATTGACATGGAGATATCAAAATCAATACATAAGTATGTGTTATAGAACAACATACTGCACTAACCCAATATGAGCATGTTACTTGAATTATTATGGGACAGTCATAACATTGCTCATAGTGATAACTACATATATGATCCTCAGACTTGAGATCATCATTATTTCAACATCGTGAGTGACATATTTTGATACAGTCAAACGTGTATCGTAACCAACTACACTATAAAGACTAATATTGGATATGTCACAATCTATGTAGTGGGATATGGTTGATCAAGATAGGATTTGTCTCTCCTACATAATAGGAGTAATATCGCAGGCCACTTGATTGAGTGAGACTAGAAATGCATGGCTATGCTCGAATAAGTTGGTATGAGATATCATAGTTATTCGTTTATAGTAGTTTACTCAGGATATCAAGAAATATTAGATGGATTATACAAGTGTGATTGTTCCATGACTTGTGTCCAGTCTAGATATAAAGGACAACATGATACAATACATGAAAAGAGTTAATCACAAAAAAGTTATGTCGAATCATGATTTCTTGTAACTTAGGTGACAATGACATATTGCTAAATGTCACTCATTGTTTATAATATTATAAATGTTCTAATATTTACTACTAATGTTACATGAACCTACAAGGTCACACCCACAGTTGAAATGAGCATATATTAAACGAATTATATATGTACAAATTTGTTGTACACGAATTTAGTTAAATTAATATATATTTGATATATATATATATAATTTAGCTACTGGATAAATATTAAAAGAAAATAATTATTGTAATTATGACTCTTTTATTATATAAATAATATAATTCAATTTAAATCAATATATATTGAAATCCTAATTAAGTTGAATTGGGATTATATATATTTAATATATATATATTGAAATCCTAATTAAAGCTAAATTAGGATTGTATATATATATATGTATATTGAAATCCTAATATGAGTTGAATTATGATTACAAAGGCTATATAAGGCATCAGCGATCTAGCAGTCATTAATACTTTTTTGAAAAAACCCTCTAAATAGTTTAGAGAGTTTTATATGTTCGTTCTAACTGGGTGAACTATGTAGAGGTCGGAGTGTTATCGTTGCGGCTTAGGAATCAACATCGTGGAATCTTGATTGAATATCTATCTTTTCCAAATTCAGAATTCGATATTTTAAACAGGTAACTCTTTACTCCTTTTTCACCCCTATTCATTCCTCGTACATGGATCTCTATTGGTGACTGCTAGATAATTTTTTCATTGTGCCATGGGGTGCACTGACGTGATCCAACAGTTGAGGCATCTCAACACTCTTGGAGAAACAAACGCTAATCAGTGAAGCTATCTCAAAACTCTTTAGAAACGAGCTTGAATTGAGTGGAGGCATCTCTATGCGGAGGCATCTCATACCCTTGGAGTGACACCCGTGAGCAGAGTTGAGGCATGCCAGCATTCATGGAGAAACAAACGCTAATGAGTGGAGCTATCTCAATATTTTTGTAGAAATGAGCGAAGTGAGTGGAGGCATCTCCTATCTCTTGGAGCATCACTCCTAAGTAGCATGGAGGCATCTCTTTATTAGAGGCAATCGTGTGTTTGTAGTATCCGTATGCCCTAGTTAGCATGAACACGAGCATTACGACATCCTTGGACAAATACAATGTCGTCGGCATTGAATGGATGTAGGCATCCTTATTCTTTATAGATCCACAATAGCCCACATCAATTGGGAGAAGAAATTGGGGGTATCCGTGATCTTGTAGCAACCACATACCCCAATTGGCATGAAATACGAGCATCTCGACGTCCTTGGAGAAATGTAATACTCGTGGCATGGAATAGACGAAGGTATCTCATTATTTTGGAGAAGCAGTTGTTAATTGAGTGGACGTGTCTCGACACTATTGAAGGGTCAGAAGCAAAAAGAGTGGCAGTAGCTCGACACTCTTAGAGGGGAAAACAAGTAGAGCAGAGGCATTCAATTTTATTACAAAGTCAGAATTTGATAATCGTGCATTTTTACAAAGCAGTGCGAGTTTTGGAAATACCTTTGGCTAAATGTAGAATTTTTAGAGATGTCGTGCATTTCATGTGCGGGGTACTTCTTTGCAATTCATGTCTTCCAGGTTGTACGCATCGAAACCAATCTTTGCGGTTACTTTGTAGGGGCCCTCCCAATTGGGTGCCATTTTCCCTCTTTGGCCTGTGGGGAGACTGGCCTCGGTATTCCGTATAACCAAGTCTCTAACTTGATATTGCTTGTTCTTAACATTAGAATTTTAGTATTGATCCATATGTTAATTACGAGCGGCAAGTTTGATCTCTGCTGCTTCCCTGGTATCTTCTAGCAGGTCGAGATTGGTTTAGAGCATCTCTTCATTGTTAGTTTTGTAACACCCCTAAAATCGGCTTAGAAGTTTATTGAATTTTCGATTACCAGAACCTATGCTTTCCAATAGTTAAGATTAACTCTTGAGGTTGGTTCGATTAATTTCTGTTAGTAAGTCTAATTTGAAATTTCAAGGAATTGGGACTAAATTGTAAAGAAAATGTGAAATATGACGTTAAAGACTAAATTTGAAAGTGAATTGTTAAGAATTGGATTAAGCTTGGATGACTAATGATCAAATTGTGAAAGATTGGTAATAAAAAGAGGACCAAATTGATTAGGAGGACAAATTTCAAGCTTGCATAGTCTATTTAACCCAAAATTTTAGTGGAAACCATGTGGCTACACCTTGTCTCTTTGGTACTGAATAATAGAAAAAAATTGGAGAAACGGTGGGGGGTTTTCGTGGGGTTAGCAGTGAGGAAAGAGAGTGAAATTAGTAGTGAGGAATGAGACTGGAATTTTAACACCCAAAAGTGTCATCTTCTTCACTCCTTTTCGCCCTGCCGAAAGCTACCCATGGAAGGAGATCTTTAAAAAGCTTGATTTGAGCTTGAGATTCTATGATTTTAGCTTTCAATTCTTAGCATTCTTCAAGAATTTGGTAAGCCCATCTTGTTAAGCATTGTTATTGAGCTTGAATTTCATTTGAACCAGGATGGATCTTAGGTTTTGGTTATTTAGATGAATCCTTCGTTTGATTTAATAACTAAGTTCAATCAAGTTTAAATGGTGATATTGTTAGTGAAATTTGCTTTGAATGGTGAATATGGAAAATTGGACCTTAGAACTTGAAATTTTAGTATGGCCAAATGTTATGTAGAAAGAAAATTTATATAGAATTCTTTTGACATAGTTATAAATGGTGGGAGATGATATAAAATTGAATGAAACAATATGAATTCGAGCATTAGATTGGGAGATATAAATTTGGCCGAATATATTGAGTTTGAGATGGAATTTGTAAGTTAGATGGAGGTTGCATTTTTGGCAGCTAAGTTCATGACCGTGTAATATGTGTTTTTACCAAAATTATGCATAAATGGATTTAAGGATAAGCTCAAAACAGTTTGTTTGAATGCTGCCATGTTGAAACTAAAATGTTCTGGTAAAGACCAAGATTACATGTTAGAGTTCGGATATGAAAAGGGGTATGAAGTTGTTGTGACTTTTTGTTTATATTGGCAGTAAGTTTAAAAATTTCACAAAAATTCTATATGTCAAATTAGAGAATGATCCTTATATGTACAAAACCTTGTGTGAATCTAGTTTCGTTTGCAACAAATGATGATCGATTTCAATTTGGGAATTAAAAGATATGAATTTTTTTAGTATGTAAAGGTCATGAAACCAAGGTAGCAATTTTCCCGTAAATCTATATCAACAATGACTTTATAAATTCACTATAAATTGTATAAGTGGAATTAAAAGCTATAATTTTTATGGTTAAAATTTTATTCGGTATAGTTTTGTTTAAAACAAACGAAATCGAATTCTGAGTTATAGAACATTTTATAGAAATGGTTCTTTAAGGACAGTGCAAGCTGCCTTGTATATTTGATGATATGTTTCTTTAATGTTTGGTGAGAGAATGAAAATAGTTTGATAGTGTATATGAAGTGACATGTCATTAGAATGAAAGGATGCTTTGTAAATTGTTTGGTGTTTGAGTGTTATGATCTTTGTATGCTTTATGAATTGGTTGATGTTGTGTGATTAAAATGAGACTTGATTTACACTTTGTTGTATGCCTAGACCAAGAGTTAGTGGTGAAACAAGGTTTCAAAGGGGGTTAAGCAAGTTGTCTTATTGTTCGGGATATCCTATATAACTTTGGGATATCAGGTGAGTGTAGTATATGCATTCGGGGTGACACAATGTCATCCTGATCTTTGTTTACTTGTTTTGTTATGTTTAAATCATACTTATTTTTTTCAAAAGGCTTAAATAGAGCACATTGGGGAAATACATTCATGGCATAACATCTTTGGTAAGTCTTTTGATTATGCTTGCATTACATATGTACATTTTACCTTGCTATGCTATGATATTTATGTTAGATCAAAAAGATAGATTGGAAACCTTGTAACAAGCTTGAATCGATATGAATTTGTAGTTGGAGCTTAATGATCACTTGCTATAAGACACCAAGAAATGCTCCTCAAGCTTTAATGCCTTAAAACAATGAACTCTTAAATCCTCTGGAGAAAAAGATCACTTAGGTCATAAGATACCACTCCTAACACAAAAATACAAAATGTATAAGTTGCCTAAACAATGCAATCCCTTGGACACTTTGGCATGTACATGGTATATTGGGACTACAGTCCACAGGCTACGGCTTAGGGATGACGATCCCATAATGTGATATATTGGCGACAGTAGGAGGTAATAGAGGAGGTGATGAAACAGAAAGGAAGATTGTTTGATATGCTTTAACACTAGCCATTGCTTTGTGCTATATGTAACACAGACCAATATGGTCAAACACTGACCAATGCTACCTATGTCCAAATATAATCCAAGGAAAATATTGTTAAAATGCACGAACTTTGAAAGAACTTTGATAAGAACTCTGTATGATATATGATAAGAGCAAGTATGCGTAAGATAAGAATGTATGCTCTCTGTAAGCTATAGAAACTCTGAAACTCTGATAAAGCTTTCATAAAACAAAGCTAACTTAAGTTATGTCCTTGAAATATAGTTGACCTATAAATGTGAACTCAAATAAAGTTTTTTCATAAACTTTATTAAATGTGTCCGTAATACTGTAACTTTGATTGATTCATTTGATTTCATCAATGACTTTATACTATGCTATCATATGGTCACTACCTCACTAGGCTAAACAAGCATAATGCATTCATTCTCATGCATTTACAGGACTAAAAGAGTTTTTGAGGCTCAATCGTGGCTGAAGGTTGCAAGTCACACGTTTAAGTTTTTGAGTATCGATTTCGTTTGCTTAGTTAAACTCTTTATATGGTGGCATAGCAAACTATTTAGAAGCATACTAGTAAATAGTTCATTTTGATTACAATATATTAAAAACATCGAATGGATGTAAAAGGCCATTTTAAAGTAACCACTTACGGTGTAGTTCTCACGATACATTGATTGCATAATGCTTGCTCTAGATATTGATGCTTGTTCTGGATATTCTCAACAATGATATGTTTTGTTTGGTTAAGTGATTATTCATGAAAAAATGAAAAGTAAAGCATTTTAGATCAAAGTATAAGCAAGTTTTGCAATGACTCTAGCATAATTTGAAGTATTTTGGTTTGAAGATATATGGTCTTAAAAGAAAACTATGATGTATTGACTAGTTTAAGTTACATAATCTTGATCTAAAGCATGGTTAATGTATAATGAATTTGAGTGATCCTTGAGATATACTCCAACTAGTTAGGAACACCTTTTGAGTTCTAATTGAGCTAAATAGTTATGCTTTTATAAATAAGCTTTGAGTGGTAATGCATAGTTTCTTTAAGGTTTGAATCAGGTCTTAACTAAGCTTAACATGTGCATAGTATAGAAGAAAACTTGGAAGCTATAGACATTGAATTACATTAATATGAATCAATCATATGGTTGTGCACTTATTCAAATGATTAGCCTTGATTTATGATCTAAATTCATGGTATAGTTTGGAACTTTGTTACTTTGGTTCTGATGAATAATATGTATGACTAGTTCGATTAATAAAATCCTTCTGATCTTCTGTTTAAAGAATCGAAAGTGATGATGTTTAAAACTAACATTATAATTATTTGGGATTGAAAGTAATCACATTATGTTATGCTTTTATACGAAAAAATCTTATAATGTTATTCTTTATTAAAGTATCTTTGGCTATATAATGCACTTTGCTAAATGTTGACTATGCAAGTTTTGGTTATGTTAAGAATGGATTAGAAATGTTTTAAGAAAAAATTTCGTAAGCCTACTAAACTAATAAAAGTTTACGATTATTTTGTAGGATTTCAGTTTCAGTTCTCTATTTTTTTTTCTAGTGACATCTCTTCGACCCAATTTTTTGGATCAGGTTTAGGGTGTTACAGGTTTGATCGTAGTGGGATGTCCAAAGGGAGTTAGCTCCTACCTCTGTTGGGATCACTGCTTCAGAACCAAACATCAAGTTGAAAGGGGTTTCCTTGCGCCTATGTGGGATGTGGTTTGAAGGCCCCATAGGATGTCTGGTATCTCATCTAGCATTGCCAAACTTCTTCTTCAGTTCTATGAGGATCTTTTTGTTTGCGGCTTCGGCTTGACCATTGGTTTGAGGGGTTTTGACAAAACTTTTGGAAGGGACAATCTTCAGGTTGTGGTACAATTCCTCAAATTTCCCTTTAAATTGTATCTTGTTATCTGCGATGATGACATACAAAAGACTAATCTGTATATAAGAGTCTTCTAGACAAAACTCTCAACCTATTTTTTGGTAATAGTGGTTAGGGCTTCAGCTTCTGTCCATTTGGTAAAGTATTCCACAGCTACTATGATGAACTTCTTTTTATCCACTACCTCCAAGAAAGGTCCTAGGATGTCCACTCCCCATATAGCGAACAACCAAGGACTGGAAATGGCTTGCAATGATTCCGCTGGTGTCCTGGAAATTGACGAGTACTTTTGACAAGGATCATAATTGGTCACGATGTCTAGGTTGTCTTGGTGAATGGTTGGCTTGTAGAAACCCTATAGGATAACCTTCTGAGCCAAACACCGTGATCTCATGTGCTGCCCGCATATGCCTTCGCGTATTTCACTGAGGACATAGTTTGCCTCATTGGGGCCCCCAAACAACGGAGGAATGGTTGGTTGAAGCTTCTTTTGTATAGGATCTCGATGATCAACATGTACATTTCCATCTTGTTTCTTAGTTTGGTTTTCTCTTTGGGGTCCTCCAACTTTTCATTTCTAGCAATGAACTTTAAGATGGGGGTAATCAAGTTGGGCTCTTAGTCTATATACATGATGGTGCTTTGGGTGTAGCTCGGGTCTGCCTTGTATTCAAGGAGAACTTTCCCTCTATCCTTGATTTTATCCACGACAGTCAATCTAGATAGGGCATTAACACGAGAGTTCTCAGATCTTGCTATCTATTACAGGTTGGTCGTCTAAAATTTGGCCATCAAAGAAGTCACCATTTAATGATACTGGAACATGGTAGAATCTTTGACTTTATATTCCCATGTGACTTACTTTACCACTAGCTGAAAGCCAGTATAGAGGATCATCTTTGTGACCCCTAATTTTAATGCCAGCTCTAGTCCTACTATAAGCACTTCATATTCTTCCACATTTTTAGAGGCATTGAATCCATAAGAGAAGTTGAATTGCCACTCTTGTTATGAGGGGTCTCTGAGCAAGATTCTGTCTCTGGCACTATCTATATTGGAGGACGTGCTTCACTTAATCATTCTCTGTCACTTCAAAAGCTACTTGGCACTCTAGGGTCCACTAGAAAGGAGTCGAATGGAGGGTTTTAAATAAAGGCATCCATTTTTTTGCCATCTTGGAGACAAAGCAATTGAGGGCAACCACCCTTCTCATTAGCCTTTGCACCTCCTTAACTTTGGTGAGGGGTTGTATTTCTAGAATGGTCGTGATCTTCTCTAGGTTGGCTTCAATTCTTTTTTCTAAAATTAGGAAGCCCAAGAATTTCTATGCGCTGACTCTGAAAGTGGACTTGGCTGGGTTTAGGCGTATGTTGTACAACTTGAGGACTTGGAACACTTACGCTAAATCGTTGACTTGTTGTTCTATGGATGAACTTTGTACATTCATGTCGTCTACATATGCTTCCATACTTCTCCCAATCTAGTCTTTAAAAATCTTATTGACCAGTAGTTGAAAGGTGCCCCTACATTCTTCAAATTGAAGAGCATTACTTTGTAAAAGAAAAAACCATCCTCCGTGACGAAAGATGTCTTCTCCTAGTCGCGGGGGTCCATTTGGATTTAATTGTATCTAAAAAAAGCATCAATGAAGCTAATGTATTTGTACCCTGTGGTGGAATATACCAACTTGTCAATGGATGGGAGCGGGAAACTGTCCTTAAGGCATACATTGTTGAGATCTGTGAAGTCTATGCACATTCTCTAACTATCGTTTGCTTTCTTGACCATCACCACGTTTGAATCCCACTCTAGGTAGATTACCTCCCTGATAAAGCCGATAGGCAGTAGTTTATTCATTTTCTATCTTGCTCCTTGGATCTTGTCTATGGCCAATATTCGTTTCTTCTGTTGTAATGGCTTCGTCGATGGCTTGAAACTTAGTGAGTGCATTATGATAGAGGTGTCTATCTTGGCATGTCCACCGTAGACCATGCGGATACATCTGAATGGGCTCTTAAGACCCTCATCAGTGAGCGCCTATCCAACTTAGGGAGAATAGTGGTTATTTGGGTGGTCTTATCTCTATCGCTTTCAAAGAGAGGAAACTCTTCATTTGTTTGGCAGACTCAACTCTTCTAGAGTCTAAGTCACCGGTCACATCTAGGCTTTCCATGCTAAGCTTAATTTTCTCCAATATATTGACTCTTCAGTTAATTTTCTCAGGCTCGGAGGTTGGCCTAGGGGATTTTTTGGAGGAATGTTGCGATATCTGTAGGGACCTGAGGTGGCACTCTTTGGCTATATATTGGTATGATTTCATATATCCTTTCCCTTTAGAGGTCGAAAACTTTGCCATCAAGCTTAAAGTTGATATGATTAGCCTGGTTTTCCTCATTAGTGGCATGTCAAAAATAACATTATATGCAGAAGGTTGATCTACCACGCCAAATTCTGCATCTACAGTGACAATAATTCTTCCGTCTCCAAGGGTGACATGGAGGATTATCGACCCTTTGAGATAAATAGGGTGATTTGAGAATTCATAAATCGGTTTGTATGACTTTAACTTACCCATGGGTTCTCTCATCTGCTGAAAGGCACTCCATTGTAGCACCTCCACAGCGCTCCCGCTATCCACCAATATTTGTTTGACGGTGTAATCACTGATTCGCACCGACACCACAAGAGGGTCATCGGTCGTCTTATCTAAAACTTGGTAGAATTTGTATACTTAAAGTTGATCTTCCAATCCTTCGTTGGTTCCATAGATAAGACGCTCTTGGGATTAGGCTTACCACCGGAGGTGTTCTGAAAGGTAGCAGAGGACTGTGACCCTTCAATTATTACATTAATCACTCCTTGAATAGGTTGTAGTTCACCATCTTCTGCTTGACCTTAGTCTCACTATCAGGATTATTGGATGCATCAGTTTAATAAGCCTTTCATGACTACTTGTTTTATTGCGTCTTTGAGGTAGACGCACTGAGAAATGCTATACCCCTTCTAGCCATGGAATACGTAGTAGAAAGAATTATCCCAATGAGATCCAGGTTTTATTAGTGCATGGTTTTAAAAATTCCTGGCCTTTGGACTTGACGGAGGACCTCAAGTAGGCATGTTTTCAATGGAGTGTAGTTTGTGTAAACCCTGTAGGGGTTCCCCTAGGTTGCTCCGTTACATAGTCTATTGACTAAAATCTACCATGTTTCTTGTTGTGTGTTTTAAGTGCTACACAAGTGGTGCAAGTGACCACGTCACAAGTAATAAAGTGATGAATATAAAGTATCATCTCCACAGGGACTAGTCTTGAAGGACTTGGGTTCTTAACTCCTGGCACTGAAATAAGAAAGTATTTGTGGTGATAGATGGTGGTAAAGAAGTATCTAAAACAAAATAAAGAAAGATTGTAGACAAATAAGGTAATCAATGAGAGAGTAGGTTGGCTTGTTAGGATTGAGAGTATGCCAGATGAGTTGCTTTGGCAAGTTGGATGCCAGAGGCAAGTGAGATGCTGAGGTATGTAGATTGTCGTGCCAAGTAATTGCCTAGGTAAGTAGTTTGTTGGAAGTAGGACTCTTCGTGACCAGTGAAATGTAATAGTAAGTGGTTGAGTCAAAGTAAGACTCTTCTCTGCAAGTGGTTGCCTTGGCAAGTTAATTATTGCAGCAAGTGCAATGTCGTGGCAAGTCAATTGTGTCTCCAATCCTTGGCAGAGTGTTCTTCAATGCCTTCACGTTATTTCTAACTTGAAAGGCTGACGCTTGTGCAAACCTTGGTGATACGTCTGTCACACGTTACTTTACCAAGAATGGGCACCATCTTTCCTTTGAAATCTTGTTAGCCGCTTGAAATTCACTCTTACTCCAAGCTTCCTTCACTTTGTCACTTTTCAAAAACTTGGTTCAAGAGGGAATTGATTCCCTTCAGCTCTCCCAATATTAGGAAACCCAGATTCAATTTTGTCCATTGATCTCTATTAACTCTTATAATGTTTGGAAATCAACTCAGTTGAGAAACCTCCAATGGCTATCACTTTATTAGAGTAAATCCTTATTACAAATCTTTATTGATCTTGCTCTCCCTTTGCTGTCACTGATTAGGGATTTGAGTTTCAATGAATGATTCTCCCCTCAAGTGTTTATCTCTAAACTACTCGATTTGCAAGAATAAGAATTGAATCAACATTGTGCATTAAACTTAGACCAAAATAAAATTATGCATACAAAACCTCTCAAAACCTAATAACCCAAACCATCTAAATTTACTTCATGGTTGGGTGAAAAGAAAATAAAAAGAATAATTTCCCCAATATGAAGGGTGATGTGTGATTACAAAAATGGAAAGAAGAGGGGAGATGAGCTTCTCAATTTGATCACTCCTCCCACGATTAGCCTTCCCCAAGTTGATCTCTCTCACGAACCGATCCCTGAAATTTGACTCCACTCTTCAAGTGTTTTGATCTCTTCAAATAGACGTGAATATGAGTTGTTTCATCAGAATTTGGCGGAGATTGGGATTCCATTTGAATTTCAAATGTGGGAGATAATATTGTTGATTTTAAATAATAAATGGGGATAATATCCTTTGCATTTGAATTTGAATTGGGCAGTTGGGAATTTGAATCTATGCCAAACCACTTTGATCCCTTACTTGCCATGGCAGGCTTTGGAAATTAGCTCAACAAATTTTCTTGCACCACAAAAGAGAAAAGGAGCAACCCTTTTCCTACAAAAAATAATAAAATGTATGGCCAATCCCATTGGGCCAAGAAACTATGAAAAATGCATGAATGACTAACAATGAAACTAGAAATAGGCTCAAATCTACCAATAATACAAGCCTAAAGGGTCAGAAAAACAGTACTTTTCAACACTTAACACACCCCCAAACTTGAACTATTGCTTGTCTTCAGGCAATGCAAAACTAACAAGCACCTGCCAAGGCATTTACCAAACATGAACAAGTTGCATACTTGACTTTAATCCTCAGAATCGTGGCAACTAGTATTAATTACTTTTGGACTTTAGGCAAAACACAAAAAAGTTACTCAAAATTTAGTATGATGCAAGTGAAGTGTGTACGTAGTTATGTACAAGAGCGATCTAACTAGAGTCACTTTCGAGCACCTCTAGCGTATCTCTTTATTTTTTTTATTTACTATGTTTTTTATACTAGAGCCAGTGTTGGTTCATTCATCGTTCATTTTTTGGGCTAGAGCAAGTTAGGCACCTGTAGCATTTTTCTAATACTTACTTACCTAAGGTTCACTAGGTTTTCCTAGATTAACAAGTCACAATAGTGTTTATTAAAATAGCTTCATAACAAAATCCTAAGCAAATTTTCATGCTAAGCCTAGAGTCAAAAGTTCCCTTAACCTAATGTCGTGGCAAATAAATCATCATTAGATATCACAACAGGTTACTAACTAGTTTAGTCAGGCAAACTATTATGGCAAGTGACACAAATTATCATGAAACATGCATGCTAACATGAAAAACATGAGAGGAAAAACAAATGAATGCAAATGCAACTAATTATGAAACAAACAAAGACAATCCCCCAAACTCGAGGAAAGCATTGTCCTCAATGCATGCAAACATAAGAAAAATAAAAATAAAAATGCAAATGCTAATCTGAGAAGTCGTCACCTTTGAATTGAAATTTTTTGGTGGCTATGTGTTTTACACGCTTTCTAGTGCGCAATGGTTGCTATCTTGCTGGTGAGACAGGGGCTGGAGCTTTAGTTTTCTCTACCTCGTCTTCTGACTCACCCATTGTATCAGTTTCCTTAAGTGACAAAGCTTTACGCTTTGTTGGTTTCGATGGTTGTGCATTTGATGGTGAGGACATCAATGGTGAGGATGTGGTGTCTTCAGAATCTGTAGGATCAAAAAACGGTTCAATTCGCATAGGTTCAATCATGAGTTTCTTACCTTTATATTTGGTAGTAGTTGCTTCGGTAGGTTCCTTCTCAGTTGGGCCAGTCTTGCCAGCTTCACTTGCCGTAACAAGTAGCTCTGTAGGGAACACAAGGAATGGCATGTGACAATTGAGGTAATTCTCCAAAATGATCTGCATAAGAGTAGCATCCCTATTTTTGATATACCGCATAAGATTTATTTCTCGCTCCTCCATACGTTCTAAATTTTCAAACAAAGGGCGTATTAGGTCGACCACCCCTTGGGAACTTGTCAGGGCAAATTCATTTGGTGCAATCTCTTTTGTCGAGGCATGTGCACTTGTCAGGGCAACTAGGACAGTTGGTTTTAGTGCAGCTGGTTGTGGAATTCCTTCTTGCATCGCTCACATGTATTGTGCCTTTGTCCGCCCACTCCTCTTTGGCAGTCGTTCATCAGTTGGCTCGATTGGTACCTTTTCTTTATCGCACAAAATAGATATTAAGTTGGGAAAATATACTACTCCTACATCCTTCTTACTGCATGCATAAATCTCATTCACAATTATTTGCCCAACATTAATAGCACGCTTATGAATAATAGAGTGCAATAATAACAATTGAGACAACAAAACAATGGTGTTGTGTATGGTAGGCATTAAGCGAGTCTTAATAAACTTAATCCACAACTTAGATTCTGGTTTTAGCATGATTCGATTTACCGTTCCTTTAAGCTCTCCCTTGTTCTATTTCGTTCTTTCAATGGTAAGATCCTTCAAAACTTGGTCTATCTTCTTGCGAGTTACGTTCTCCACGAACTTAGCATGTTCGTCTTCTTTGAAGAACAAACCATAATTGGCATTGATGGTGGTGGCGTCAAGAAGAATGGACTTGCCACGTACAAATACAACCGGGTTATCAGGACTAGAAATATGAGAATAAAGTTCTCTTACCCATGAGAAAATTACTTCAGTCGGTTGTTCACAGAATATTGGCCATTTGTGACTCTCGATCATGGCATAGATGGACTCCTCAAGACCAAAAATCGGGTGAGGCATTTCATAGGCAAAGCCTTGCTCCTCCCAAACTCTTCTCATTGCGAACTTCTCTTTGAATTGCTTCTGAACTGACAAAGTGGTGAACTTACGATATGATGGTTGTGGCGTGCGTGGGGTACAAAATATTCCATGATTTTGAGGTTTGTGGAGATGATTTCGGTCCAAGGAAAACAAGAAAAGAAAAACTTCAAGACTTCAAAAATGGAGAAAAGGAAAAGTGAAGACAATGAAGTGAATATGAGAGATTAAATGAATAGGAAATATGGAGGGTTGGTGTTATAATGGTGAAGTGAATGAAGTTGATGGAAAGGTGAAAGGTTGAGTGATGTCTCACCACTGAGTGAAAAAGAAAACAATGATGAAAAGGGGAAGAGAGTGGTGCGGGTAGGGTTAAGGAAAAAATATAAGTGAAATATTGCTAGGGTTTGAAAATAATTAGGTATTTAAACCTAATAACCGCTGGCCTTTGATCTCCATTGGAATGAATTTCCAAAAAATTCTTCAATCTTTCTCCAATTTGAACTCTTGACCTAAAAGAAAAATATTAAAATAAATAAAAAGAAAATAAAGGAATAGGATAAAAGAAAAACTCAAATTTAAAAATTCAAAAATAAAAGAAAGATAAAATATAAAAGAAGTATAAATAACTAAATTCAAAAAAAAATCTAAAATAAATAATCGAAACAAAATTAAAAAATGAAAATTTAAACTAAAGATAAATAGCCAAAAATCTTAATTAACAGAAAATTCAAATAAAAAATTAAAATAAATAAAAGATAGAAAAGAAAATTCTAAAACAAATTAAAATAACAAAAATTCAAAAATAACAAGTTCGAAAATAAAATAACCTAAAAATAAAATTAAAAAGTTCCTAGCAAGAGCATTTTCATGCATCTCCTAAGGATACTGCGTGCTTGTCTCTCTTGACATGAGTTCCAACGTAATGCTTTAATCTCTGCCCATTGACCTTGAACTCATATCTATTCTTGATCGATCCGATCACAACAGCACTATGGGAGTAGGGTTTAACCACCTCAAATGGTCCGGTCCATCGTGATTTAAGTTTAGCTGGAAAGAGTCTAAGTCGTGAGTTACAAAGAAGCACCAATTGTCATGGCAAGAATTTCCATGGTAAAATTTTTCTATCATGCCATCTTTTTGTTTTCTCCTTATACAACTTGGCATAGTCATAGGCGGATGCTCGAAATTCTTCAATCTTATTCAGGTCCAACAAACACTTTTTTTCAACTTTATCCCAATTCATGTTCATTATTGAAATACCCCAATAAGCTTTATGCTCGATCTGTACATGAAGGTGACAAGACTTGCCGTAGACAAGTCAATGGGGATACATGCCTAGGGGGTGTCTTGTATGCGGTTCGGTAAGTCTAAAGTGCATCATCGAGGCTAGCAGACCAATCTTTGCGTGAAGGATTTATAGCTTTCTCCAAGATAATCTTCAATTCAAGGTTGGAGATCTCGTCCTGCCCGTTAGTCTACGGGTGATATGCCGTGGCAACTTTGTGAGTAACTCCAAAGCGTGGCAACTTCTCAGAAATGAATTTGTTGTCAAAATGCTTGCCCTCATCACTGATAATTGTCCTCGGCATTCCAAACCGTGAAAATATGTTCTTCTGTAGAAATTCTAGACAGTTTTTGAGTCATTTCTGGGAGTTGCAATTGCTTCAACCCACTTGGACACGTAGTCCACAACAAGTAGAATGTAAAGTTTGCCGAATGATGATAGGAAGGGTCCCATGTAGTCAATACCCCATACATCAAATAGTTCACTTCAAGAATATTCTGCATGGCATCTCACGCCGTCTTGAAATGTTCCCCATTCTCTAACATCGATCACACGTCTTATAGAACTCATGAGCATCTTTATAAAGAGTAGGACAATAAAAGCCTGACTGTAAGACCTTCGCTGTTGTGCGAGTTCCTCCAAAATGGCCTCCGTATGATGACAAATACATTGCTGAAGCACATTTTGCTCATCCTCCTTAAGAATACATCTCCTTATGACCTGATCTGTACATTGTTTAAACAAAAGAGGCTCGTACCAACAATAATGCTTAGCATTATATAGGAATCGCTTCTTTCCCTAATAAGAAGTGTCATGAGGTAAAATACCACTAACTAGGAAATTCACAATATCGGCATACTAGGGAATTACCGTAGCAACTAGAAATTGTTTATCTGGGAACACATTATGGATCTCTAAGTGGTCATCATCTTTGTTGCTCCCTTCAAATCTGGATAAGTGGTCAGCAACCTGGTTCTCTGCTCCTTTCTTGTCCTTAATTTCTATATCAAACTCTTGTAAAAAACAAAATCCAACGAATTGAAAAAGGTTTTACATCTTTTTTTGAAATTAAGTACTTAATTGTTGAATGGTCAGTGTGAACAATTACCTTCGTACCAATCAGATAAGGCCTAAATTTGTCAAGCGTGAATACAACTGCTAACAATTCCTTTTCAGTAATGGTGTAGTTTAACTGAGCACCGTTAAGCGTTTTGCTAGCATAATATATCACATGAAAATTTTTACCATTTCTTTGACCTAGGATAGCTCCCACTGCGAAGTCGCTTGCGTCACACATTAGCTCGAAAGGTAGGGTCCAATCTGGTGGAACGACTATGGGTGTCGTGGCTAGTTTCTAATTTAGATCCTCAAATATTGTGGCACATGAATCATCAAAATTAAAAGCTCTACCCTGTTCAAGCAAATTACACAGAGGTTTAGAAATCTTAGAAAAATTATGAATGAACCTTCTATAAAAACCTGCATGTCCGAGAAAACTTCGGATTCCTTTGATTGAATTTGGTGGCGGCAATTTCTTAACCACATCCACCTTTCCCTTGTCCACATCTATTTCCTTGGATGAGATCTTGTGTCCCAACATGATGCCTTCATCCACCATAAAATAGCACTTCTACTAGTTTAACACTATGTCAAATTCTTCACATCATATTAACACTTTGTCCAAATTGTCGAGACAATTATCAAAGCTATCTCTGAAAACCAAGAACTTGACCATGAATATTTCAAGGAAATCCTCCACTATATCAGAGAAAATTGCCATCATACACCTCTAGAAGGTTGTTGGTGCATTGCACAGTATAAATGGTATCCTCTTAAACATATATGTATCGAATGGGCACGTGAAGGTGTTCTTCTCCTGGTCTTTTGGCGCTATGGCAATCTGGTTATAACCTAAATATCCATCAAGAAAACAATAAAAATATCTTCTTGCAAGACGGTCAAGCATTTTATTAATAAAGGGTAAAGGAAAATGATCTTTCCTATTAGCCTTATTTAACTTACGATAGTCCATGCAAACTCTTCAACCTGTGACAGTCCTAGTAGGAATAAGTTCATTGTTTTCATTACTTACCATAGTCATACCTCATTTTTCGAAACACATTATACCGAACTTACCCATGAGCTATCAGAGATAGGGTATATGATACCGATGTCAAGCCACTTTATGATCTCTTTCATCACAACTTGCTTCATAGATAGATTAAGTCTCCTTTAAGCCTAAACGGAGTTACTGTGACCCTCCTCTAACAGGATCTTGTGCGTGCATACTGTTGGGCTGATGCCTTTTAGATCTGCTATAGTCCAACCTATTTCCTTTTTCTGTAGCACCAATGTATCGATCAATTTCTGTTCCTGCTCAGCTGCAACTTAGAAGAAATTATTATGGGCAAGGTATTGCCCTCTCCCAAATAAACATACTTTAATTTCTCTTGAAATTATTTTAACTCTAAAATGGGGGGTTGCTCAGCGGAAGGTTTTTCAGGTTTAAACTCTGTATTTGAAAAATCCAAAGAATTTAAAACTCTTACCTAGTTGATTCAGAACCCAATTTACCTCATGTTGCTCTGTAGTATCTAGCTTTGACTCTTCAACTTCTTTTATCTCAGGGTCGGCAAGAGAATTGTCAACGCAATAGTCCTCTACATCGAAGTTGAACTTTGCCATGGCTTTATTGGCTTGGCATTCTTCTGGATCGTCGATATGCTCAAGCATTTTGAACACGCTTAGTGTAACTTGCTTCTCATTCACCCTCATGGTGAGTTTTCCTCTCTAAACGGTCTCCCAAGGATGACGGGTGCAAACTCATCTACTTCACAATCCAAAACAATAAAATTAGCGGGAAAAATAAACTTATCAACTCTTACCAAAGTGTCTTCAATTTTTCCCTCTGGATGCACATATGATCTATCGACAAGCTGCAACATGACTGTGGTGGGCCTCGCCTTGCCTATGCCTAATCGTTGGAAAACAGATTTGGGCATAAGATTTATGCTTGCTCCAAGGTCATATAGAGCTTTTCCAATGTAATGCTCGCCAATGGAACATGGTATTGTAAAACTACCTGGATCTTTAAGCTTAGGAGGTAATTGGCTGTATAACATCGCCATACACCTTTCTGTCAAGGCAACTGTCTCAAACTCGCTTAGCCTTTTACGCATATATACTATTTCCTTAAGGAACTTGGCGTAATTAGGCATCTACTCGATTGCCTCAACTAATGGTAAGTTGATGTGGACTTGTTTAAGAATATCAAGGAATTTCTTGAACTGGTACTCATTCTTCTACTTCTTTAGCCTCTATGCAAAATGGTGTTGGTGGTCTGATCTTTTTGCCTCTACTCATCTCGTCTGGATTGGTAGGGTTGGATGAACTTGCTGCGACATGTGAATTTGTTGGGGCAATCGCCGGTGGTATAGTTACCATGGTAGATGAATTTTCCTTGGCATCTTCTAGATTTTCATCATTGATCAATGGCTCATCCTTCTCAGGTTGGGTAGGTTCATTGCTCGTCTTTGCTCCGCTTCTAGTGGTGATTACTTTACACTGCTCATGGCCCATGCCTCGTACAACTTCAGTATTGCTGAGCAAACTCCCTTGTGGCTTTGGGCTCAAGATTTGGGCAAACTGTCCAACCTGTGTCTCCAATGATTTGATCGCTGCTTCTTGACTATGCATCCAAATTTTAGTCTTATTCATGAAGGCGTCAGTCTTTTTCATGAAATTGTTAGTCTTAGCCATATATGCATCATTTTAAACATGAAAGCATTTAAAGAGGTTTCCAAAGAACTAGCTATTGACTGTTGCTGCGGCAAAGGATTCTGTTGTTGTGGCAAGTTCTGTTGGAATCCTAATGCTTCGGTGGTTTGGTGAGTTGTATTGTTAGAGTTGTTCTGGTTACTCCATAAAAAATTAGTATGATTCTCCCATCTTGGGTCGTATGTGTTGGAATATGGATTGTTGCTCTGATTGTAGTTTCCAACATAAAATTGGACTCTGGGTTCTATGGACACTCAAAAAAATCATGGTTATCATTACAAGAATCACAAAATAAATTTACTACCTTTACTGCTTGCATGCTACTGGGTTTCTGCAAATTCTGAACCATGTTGGTTAATGTGGCCAATTATGCTGAAATTGTATCGAATAAATCAAGCTCAATTGTCGTGGCATGTCGCCTCGCCTGTCTCCTCCTAGTATTTAGGAACTATAATCATTGTTGGCAAGTTGATCAAGAATCTTAAATGCTTTCTCTAGTGACTTATCTAAAAGTGTGCCATTTGCCAAGGCATCTAGCATCATCCTAATTGGTGCAATGACTCCATTGTAGAACATCACTACTTAAGTCTATTCTCTGAATCCGTGCATGAGACATTTGTGAATAAGCTCTTTGTAACGATCCTAAGCCTCGTACATAGATTCGACATCTGCTTGATGGAAAAAAGTGATATCATTACACAATTTATCAGTCATGCTAGTAGAATTGTACCTAACAAGGAAACTTCGGCATAGATCTGTCCAAGATTCTAGAGTTCCTGATGGTATGTTGTTCAGCCATGTTCTCACCATATTCCTTAGTGAATAGGGAAATGGCTTAACTCTAAGGTCATCCTCATAGACTCCTTGTTGTTTGAAGGAATCGCAAACTTCTAAGAAAGATCTTAGATGTTGCCTGGTATCTTCAGTTGCTGAACCGCCAAATTGCCCAATTGAATTGAGTATATTAAACATTGCTGGCTTTAAATTGACGTGTACAGCTTGAACTAGGAGTAGCAATTCTTGAAATGAGATCAACAAGGTCTGGTAGCAAGTGATCTTAGATGGGTCTATTTCGTATTCAGACTGGTTGGTCTTCTATGGATGCATTACCTCTTGTCGTAGTATTCAGATTGCCATTGGTATTCAAATTTCCTACTAGATCAACAGATGGGTCTGCCATTACTGCTCGTAGTCCTCTTCTTCTTTTACAGAATACACGTTCAATCTCAGGTTCAAGTGGGCAGTCTTGTGTTGTTGGTCTCGCCCTAGTCATACACAGACGCAGAACCAAAGAGTGTTAGCCACTTGAAACAAATAACAAAATAAAATGAAAAGCCAAGAAATTAGAGATAAAGTCGCTATTGCTAGTCCCCGACAACGGTGCCAAAAACTTGTTGCGTGTTTTGAGTGCTACGCAAGCGGTGCAGGTGAACACGATGCAAGTAATAAAGTGATGAATATAGAGTATCGTCTCCATAGAGATTGGTCTTGAAAGACTTGGGTTCTTAACTCCTTGCACTGAAATAAGAAAGTATTTGTGGTGATAGATAATGGTAAAGAAGTATCTAAAACAAAATAAAGAAAGATTGTAGACGAATAAGGTAATCAATGAGAGAGTAGGTTGGCTTATTAGGATTGAGAGTATGCCAGATGAGTTGTTTTGGTAAGTTAGATGCCGGAGGCAAGTGAGATGCTGAGGCAAGTAGATTGTCGTGGCAAGTAATTGCCCAGGCAAGTAGTTTGCTAGAAGTAGGACTTTCTGTGACCAGTGAAATGCAATAGCAAGTGGTTGAGTCAGATTAGGACTATTCTCGGCAAGTGGTTGCCCTGTCAAGTTAATTGTTGTGGCAAGTGCGATGTCGTGGCAAGTCGATTGTGTCTCCAATGCTCGACAGAGCATTCTTAAATGTCTTCACGTTATTTCTAACTTAAAGGGCTGACTCTTTTGCAAACCTTGGTGATACGTCTCTCACGCGTTACTTTACCAATAGTGGACACTGTCTTTCCTTGAACTCTTGTTAGCCGCTTGAAATTTACTCATTCTCCAAACTTCATTCACTTTGTCACTTTCCAAAAACTTGGTTCAAGAGGGAATTGATTCCCTTCAGCTCTCGTAATATTAGGAAACCTGAATTCAATTTAGTCAGTTGATCTCCATCAACTCTCATAATATTTGGAAATCAACTTGGCTGAGGAACCTCCAATGGCTCTCACTTCATTAGAGTAAATCCTTCTTACGAATCTCCATTGATCTCGCTCTTCCTTTGCAGTCACCGATTAGGGATTTGAGTTTTAATGAATGATTCTCCCCTCAAGTGTTTATCTCTAAACTAGTCGATTTGCAAGAATAAGAATTGAATCAACATTGTGCATTAAACTTAAACCAAAATAAAATCATCCATACAAAACCTCTCAAAACCTAGTAACTCAGACCATCTAAATTTAGTTCATGGTTGGGTGAAAAGAAAATACAAAGAATAATTTCCCCAACATGAATGGTGATGTGCAATTATAAAATGGAAAGAAAAGAGGATATGAGCTCCTCAATCTGATCACTCCTCCCACGATCAGCCTTCCCCAAGTCGATCTCTCTTAAAAACCAATCCTTAAAATTCGACTCCATTCTTCAAGTGTTTCGATCTCTTTAAATAGATTTGGAGATAAGTTGCTGCGTGAGAATTTGGTGGAGATTGGGCTTCCATTTGAATTTCAAATATAGGAGATAATCTTGCTAATTTTAAATAATAAATGGGGATTATATCCTTTGCATTTGAATTTGAATTTGGCAGTTGGGAATTTGAATTTGAATATGTGCCTAACCACTTTGATCCCTTACTTGCCATGGCAGGCTTCAGCAATTAGCTCGGCAAATCGTCCTGCACCACAAAAGAGCAAAAGAGCAGCACTTTTCCTATAAAAAATAATAAAATGCATGGCCAAGCCCATTGGCCAAGAAACTGTGAAAAATGCATGAATGACTAACAATGCAACTAGAAATGGGCTCAAGTCTACCAATAATACAAGCCTAAAGGCTCAGAAAATAAGTACTTTTCAACACTTAACATTTCTATTCTCCTCTCTGTTTCCTGATAAGGAGGATCCTCCGGACCAGTGGTTCACTCTCAAGTAGGCTAGTAAACGAACCAAACGAACATGAACAAGGGTGTGTTCATGTTCATTCATTTAACTTTAACCGAACAATTAATGAACACAAACATAAACGAACACAAAATTTTTTATTCGTGTTCGTTCGTTAAGGAATGTAGCTTGTTCCTGTTCATTCATGTTCGTTCGTTAAAATGATAAACAAACACAAACGAACACAAACGGACACAAATAACACATATATAATATGTTAAATATTTAATATTTTGGGTTAGTCGATTAATTCAGTTAATTAACCAATTTTAAACTGAATTATTTAATAATTGAAATTTGAAAAAACTCTTAATCATTATCCGAAACCTAAAATTATCTAACCGATTAACCAATTTTGTTTTGGTTCGGCTGGTTAGTTCGTTTAACCGAATAATGAACACCCCTAGCCGATAAGAAGGAAGTTTTTAACGAGACATAAAATAGGACTTGTCAACTTGAATAACTCAAAAATTTTTGACTGGACTCGATCTATTGCTTACCCCTAGACATATGTGAATAAATTTAAATGAACATAAATAAACATAAACGAACAAACATAAACAAACATAAATGAACAAATTATCGAATGTTCAAGAACATAAATGAACAAGCAAGCCCTTTTGTGTTTGTTCATTTAATTAAACGAACAAAAAATCTTGTTCATGTTCGTTTGTTTAATAAATAAACAAACATAAATAAAATTCTTGTAGAACGATTCACGAACGATTCGCTAAACGTTCGGTTCATTTACAACCCTATGCTCAAGGACTCAAGGAACCTTGGGTCGGGTCTATGGCTCTTTCGAGTTTGCTGGTTCTCAAGGATATGCTGTCTTAGAGAGAAGCTCTAAGCTTTACTAGCCACTGATCCCATTTCTTTGGCCTTCACATATCTACTAGCCACTTCATATAACTGGTTGATCTTAGTAGGCTTGCAAGCTTCTTAATTTGTTTTGCAAAGCCACGGTTTGTCAGGAACCTTGATCGGCTAGGTATGGGGTTTGTTGATATTGAACTTGCAGGATCTGTTGGTAGACTTGTTCATAAGGGCCTTGGTAACTCTGGTAGGTCCTTGATACACTGGGTTGGAAACATTTTGGGGTTGATGGCCTAATGATCCAGGCATGCTAGTGAAGTTTTGGGTAGAAGATGGTTGTTGGTTGTTCTGGGGTTGTTGCTTGTTGAGTTGCATTCTGGCTAATTATCTTGTTCAAAAGTGGTCTAAGTTCACCGCACCAATTATTGATGCTGAAAGTATCAGACACCGAACAAGGTGATGGAGACGATAGTCAAGGAGGAGGTTGATGGT
The DNA here is from genome assembly GCA_019671005.1 of Hibiscus mutabilis. NCBI lineage: Eukaryota > Viridiplantae > Streptophyta > Magnoliopsida > Malvales > Malvaceae > Hibiscus > Hibiscus mutabilis. Next base: position 19,828,384 of record CM033738.1, read on the forward strand.
GGTTGGCAGTGGTTCACCAGCTCTGCACTTAGGTCGAGAGCCACAAATAGTAGTTGGGGAGAGGAAAGTGTATAGAGAGAACCGAGGTCGATCCGGTGTGCCTTTATATATAGGTGTCTCTCTGTCACCTCCTTAGTGGCGGGAGCTTCGAGGTCCATAATGGAGAGAGGTGCCAGTTTTAAGGGTATAACGACTATCGATAGGCTGACAAAGATAGATTCGGCTGATTGGATAATAGTCATGTCTGTCAACGTGCCTGAGGATCGATGATTCGGAGGTAAAGGCTTCGAAAGTGCGGGGACATCTTCGAAGGTAATGTCGGGTTTAGCTCTGGAGATAGTGAGATTTAGTGTTGGCGCACCAGGGGATGTATAACAATATTACATGAAATTTAATTTTTTAGTTTTCTATTAATAAAATTACTAATATTCACTATTGAATTAAAAGTTAAAATTTTAAATGAAAATTGTACAATTCTTTTTTAGCATATGATGTGATTTTTGTGGTAATATTTGTTAAAAATGTATAATTATAATCTATACATTTACGTTTTTATAATAAATTGTAATCCAATTAACTTACATCTTTACTTAAATTTTCTAAATTTAGAAATCTTATTTCAACATCATAAATATTTTTATTTTAGAAATAATGGGTTGACATAATTAGAGTTTGGAATAGGGAATGAAGCCACGGGTTCATGTAGAATGCCATAAATCCATCAATTTATTTTCATTTTTTAGATGATACAACTATGCTTTAGCTTTGTATTCTTTCAATTATTTTTTACTGCTTCTCTTTCAATTTACTATAAGATTGTAACCTATTTTATTTATATTATAATATTTTATTTGTTCTTATTTTAATTTATGTTGGAACAATTAGTCTTATTCATTAAACTAAATTTGATTAAAAAGTACTGAAAAAAATTAAAAATTAAAGTAAAACGAGAAAAAATGTTCTTGTATAAAAAATAAAATCATACATTTTTTCTTTTTTTTCATTTTATATTAGTGTCATAAAAGTAAATTATATTACATCATAGTCTATATCTTTTTTGGATTGATTGGGAAAGAATAACTTAAAGGAATAAATTCTTAATGTTTTATAATATTTAAACTTTAATTGGTAATTAAGTTGAATTTTATTATTATTATTCTAGTGATTACAAATTATTTTGTGATTAGATTTATTTAATAAGCAAATATTTATATTGAAAGATGTTTTGGGGTACATCTGATTTTGTAGTGATATTGAAAGAGGTTTTGGGATACATCCGATTTGAGATATAAATTGGGTGATGAGATGCATGAAATTTTTTGTATTTGTGCTCTTTGTGATCTCTACGTTTATAGTGAATTATGGTTTTTCTCATATGTAAAGATAGACAATTTTAAACAAATGTTAAATCTGTCCTTTGTCCATGTCTTTTTGTGTTGGTCTTCTTTTGATTATTTTTCACTTATAAATTTTTAACAAGTGGCATCAAAACTATGATTTGAGTGGTTCAATTTTGAAAGAATTTGCTGATGTAGATTTTGTTAGTGATATTGAAGACTTGTAAAAAAGATTTTGATGCAACAAGTTTTCAATTGCAAGGGAACTAAATCTTAGTCGAGATGTTTCAATGAATATTGCATAAGAATTAAAAAAAATTGAAGATTTGGTTGTAGTGTTTTAACAAATATTTGACTTATGTAAGAATTGAATTTGTTGAAGATTAATGCCTGAATGAAATCTGTGTCAAGGGGGTTGCTATCTATCGACTTAAATTCTAATTGGTAATTAAGTTGGATTTTATTGTAATTTCAATAGTTAAAAATTATTCGATAATTAGATTTACTTAATAAAATAAATATTTATCTTTAGGTAAAAAATCTTATGAAATAAAGTTTCTTGGTGACACGGTATTTGACTCTATAAACTTTTAGAATTATGAGAGATAATTGTTTTAGATAAAAAAAAAAAAAAATTTGTGATCTATGCAACTACTGTGGCTAGGTTACAAAGATGAGTTTTGTGAGATAGTGAAGTTTTAGTGTGTGTGTACACATGGAATTCCTTGTGTTTTTGCTCTCTAGGATCTCTACGTTTATAATAGGTTATTGATTTTTCATTCGCAAATGTAGGCAAAGTAGAATCATGTTACATCTCATCTCCTATATGCATTATTTTTTGTCGATCTCTCTTTAATTACTGTGTACAAATTCCTAAATATTAATATAATAATGTTCAATTAAGTAAACAATTAAAGAAATAGTTAATTTTTGATACACAAGTTTTGTACTCTAATCTAAAATCTAAATCCTTAACCCTAAATATTAAAATGTAAACTCTAAACAGTTAAACTTTAAACCTTAAATTAAACCCATAAACCCTAAGATAGACAAACTTATTTTAGTTACATGTGAATAAAACATTTTTCCTTGAAATAATGATAGAAAATAAATTGAAAATTTTAACAAATTAATTTTAAATTATTATGAGTGAATATAGATTTATATTTTTTATTAAGTGGATATAATTACATTCTCAAGGAAAATGTCGTGATTTTATAATCGTGTTACTTCTTTTCTTACTTATTTTATATAAAAATAAATTTATAAAAGTCAAAAATTTTCTTTATAAAAGGAAAAACAATATCCCAATTAATTATTTAATACCCCAAATTTTGCTTAGTGACTAAAACATAAAGAATCAAAAGTTAGTGTTTTAGTCCAGTGACTTAAACGTAAAATTTCAAAGTTTGGTGACTAAAGTGAAAAGTTGGGAAACATTTAGGGACCAACATGGTAATTTTCCCAATAAGTAATTTTAGTCAGTATAAGTGTGAATTGGGTCGAATTAAGTACCTTGATGTTGGTTTTTAGAATTTAGATGGAGAAAAAGGTACTGAAATTTGATCGAATAAGATGGTTAAGCGTGCTCAGGCCAAGGAAATTTTACGAATTAAGTACCTTGATGTCGGTTTTTAGAATTTAGATGGAGAAAAAGGTACTGAAATTTGATCGAATAAGATGGTTAAGCGTGCTCAGGCCAAGGAAATTTTAGGATGGGTGACCTCTGGGAAGGTTCCATAAAAGTGTTTCAGATAGATATTTTGGACTCTGAATAAGTAGAAACGATTCGTATGAAAATTTTGTTAAAAGATTTTAAGAGAATTTTATCCGATGGAGATTTTAGATAATTATCGGTATTTTTGGATCAAGTCTAAATTTCAGAGTTAGACTCCATAAATATAGGAGATTAATTATGACAGTATATTTATGGAATTCAGAAATACGAGATTATGGATTGGGAATTGATAATACGATTGATGGAAAATCGTATTAGGTTATTTTCGGATAATTGGATCGAATAAAAAATCAATTTAGTTCCAAATTAATTCCAATGTGATTTTTTATAATGGTCGGTTAGAAAGAAACTAAATTAGTTCCAATGTGATGGAGTGGCATTTTGAAAGAATTGTAAATATCAATTTAGTTGGAGGACAAATTTGTAAAATGGATTAAAATGAATTTTAATTAAAACAAGTTGCATTATATAATTAAATAAGATGGACATGTGTATTAATATAACTAAAAATTGAACAAAAAAATTTGTTCAAAAAACTCGACTTGGCCGTAGGATAGAAAGAAAGAGAAGGGAGAACAAAAACCAACTTTCAAGCTTTATTTGAGATAGTTGCAAGAAGAATTAAGGTATGGTGTTTTGGAATAAATTAATCTATTCTTGATTCTCTTAATTTTGATGGTAATATTGTATGGTAAAGATAAGTATAGGTTATGTTTTTGGATGAAGAACATGATGAATTCTTAAGTTTCAATGGTTTTTCTTGATTGAATTAAGCTTGTGATGTTGTTTCCATGGTTCAAATAATGAAAAAAATCCATGGAAAACAACTAAGTGATCATTCGGTTATCTTGTAAGATTAGGGGAGGTTATGTCAAAATTTATTTTGATGATGTGAATAGTGAGAAAAATGTTATATAAGCTTGAATTAGTTGTTTGACTAAAGAAACACATGTTCATGAATTATGGAAAATTAGGGTTTATGTCAAGTTAGGAATTTTAAGTTGTGAATTAAGGAAGAATGGTTCAAAATGATGAAACAAGGTAGTTGGAATAAAAATCCCTAATTATTTTGCATTAGGGACCAAAATGTAAATTTTGGAAAGTTTAGGGACTTGATTGCTAAGCTTGTTTTTGAAGTATTTTGGGCTGGAAAATTTAGTTAAGTGGTTGGAAGGTTTAATTTGGAGTTTATATTGACTTTAGGACCAATTTGTAATTTTCGGCAATATTGGGGATTGAAGTATAAATTTCTAAAGTTTAGGTCCTAAATTATAAAGAATGAGAAATGAAAGGATTAGAATTGAAAGTGATGATTGGAAGCTCAAAAGAGTCCATAGGGACTAGAATGAATATTTTGGAAAAAGTTGAGGAGTTATGGGAAAATGTGAATAAATTATGGTTCGAACATAGAAAGTTCTATCGGAATAATTTTTCATATAATAGATAGTTATTTTAGTTACTTTCCATTATTTTGTGTAATGTGAATATGTACTCAAGGTTGCTTGTGTTATGTATTTAATATACATACAGATAACAAGCAAGCTCGTGATCGAAACAAGTTGAAAAACAAAGAAGAAGTTTCAGAATAAATACGTTTTTGTACAAGTAACTGGTGAGGCTTATAAGGTGAGTGCATTTATATGTTTTAAATGTATTTTGATAAATTTTGCAAATTTCATTTATATGAATTTATTTAAAATGACAACATGGTTTTTGTACAAGCTATACGATGTTTTACAAGCAAAGGAAAAAGGTTAGTATATATTGGGGTATGAACTGGCCTATTATTTTGTTTTGACAACCTCTAATTTATATGAATTGATAGCTTGATGAATCTAATTTACTAGGAATTTTTCCAAATGAAGTTTTGAAGCTTACAAAAATTTATAAATTTTTTTAAAGAAATGACAGTGCGAGCTGCCAGTTTTGTTTCAAATAGTAAAAATTGTTTAAACTTGTTTTGTAACATCATCGACTCGTGTTTAGTAACAAATACAGTAAGAGGGTGTTACAAATTATGTGTTCTATATTAGTTTTAAGGTAAAACTACATGGGTTGTCACGAAAATATGTTTGTTTTCCTGTTTTGGTCACTAAATTATTATTATTTTGTCAAAAACATAACGTTAGGTTTGTTGAGTTGATCAAACAATCGAAATTGACCAAGAGGGGGTGAATTGGCATTTTAAAAATTGGTGGAAGCAAATTACAAAAGAAAGAAAATTTGCAAAGAGATTTAGAGTGGTTCACCTCCCTTAATGGAGTGTACATTCACTACCTTAGCTGCCACACTAAGGATTTCACAAATTCACTAGCATATGATGAGTTTTTTTACTTTGATTTGTTCACAATCAAGAGGTGACACATGTCATCTCATAGTTGGTCGAATAAAAAATAAGGTAAACTACATATTTAGTACCTTACCTATGCCCATGTTTCTATTTTGATACCCCAACTAATTTTTTTTGGCAAAATGGTACCTAACATTATGTTTTATTTCTGTTTTGGTACTTCAACCGTTAAAATTTAACGGAGATGATGAAATGGCTTATTTTTTTAATTGGGATAATAATAGTTTTAGTCCCCAAAACTTATAGATTTCTATTAATTTGGTCCGAACTCTATCAATTTAATCATCATCTTAAATTTTTGGGTTAAAACTACAAATATCCCATTTTTTTCTTTCTTCTTCCCCAAAACTCCAACCCCTCTTTTCCCGTCAAAATGAAATAACTTTTATGAATGTTCAAGCATGACCATCCGGGTTCTTGAACTTCAATACAAAATGGGTCAAATTTTCTTTTTCTACATCTCAAAAGAGTGCTCCTAAAAATTTATAAGGAAAAAAACATAAATTTAAGAGAAACAAGACCACATCAGATCATACCCTAAATTTCTTGCCGTTGAATAAAAATCTATTTTTTAAACACTCTGATCTCATATCTAAACAAACTAAAAACATATTAAAGGTAAAAAAAAATTGAACAAAAAACAAATGAGAGCACAATAAATAAAACATTAAAGCAAATGCAAAAGGTCATAAATCAGAGAAGGTTAAAACTTGTGGTTGGGACAGACCAAAAAGGCATGAAAATAAAAGGTTGTAAGCAAGAGAAAAACCTGAGTTACCCACTTTCTTCTCCATTTTGAAGAACTTTTAGGGAAAAATTCACGACTTCACCAAAGTTGCAACTTTTTTTCAATACAATACATTGGGGGAGGTTCAAGGTGGACTTGGACAGCCACGTTACCCGTGGTTTACGTTTTTCAGCAGCCGTTCCAGGCGATGATGGGGCTACGGTGAGAAAGCACGATTATAACCCTTAAATCACAAATCCCAACCCATAAATCTAATCCCCAAATTTAACCCTAAACCCTAAAGAAATTAAACATGATGGAAAGAAAAATAAAATGGATAATTTGTAAATTTATCCCCAAAATTAAGATGATGTCTAAATTGATGAATTTTGGACTAAATTGATAAAATATGTAAGATTTTGGACTAAAATTGTGATTATACCAAATCACTTCATCATTTCCGTTAATTTTAAACGGTCGAGGTACCAAAACAGAAATAAAACATAAAATTAGGTACTATTTTGCAAAAAAAATTATTTGAGTACCAAAATAGAAACACAAGCATAGGTAAAGTACTAAATATGTAGTTTACCCTAAAAAATACTATGTAATATGCTTGACAAGGAAAAGGATGGTGATGTGAAAATTAATAAAATAAAAAATTGCCAAGGCAGCGCTGCCGTTAATTATTTAACTGTCGGTGACCAAAACAGGAAAGAAACTTAACATTAGGGACGTTTTCTACGAAAAAATTAGTTTGATGACAAAAATAGGAAAACAACCACAGTTTGGTGACCACCCGTATAATTTTTCCTAATTTTAATTGTTTTATTAGATTTGATTTTAGTGTAAACTACACCAAATACCAATAAACTTTAAGTTTAGTTTTGATTATATCACTGAACTAAAAAATGATACTATTTTAACACTAAACTATAGTTTATGCTTCAATCTTAACGGTCCGCGTGCGATGACATGAGAGATTTTAACATTCCAGTAATATAAGTAAATCCTAAAAATAAAGTTTAGCGATATTTAGTGTAGTTTATCCTTAATTTTATTTAAAAAAGAATTCAAAAATAAAACTAATTGCGTTTAATTTGTATTTATTATTTCACAAAATGACTTTTTTATTTCTCAACTTTACCAAATTAGTCATTTTAGCTTTTAAATTTTTATTAGTTCCTTTTAATCACTGAATTTTTTTGTCAAAACGACTAGAATTTGATGGAATATTAACGTTATTTTATCATTATTGAAAAGTTGAAGTGGATATGTTGTTATTTATGACACATCGTCAAAAAAATTAAAAAAGAGTTAATTTGTCCTTAAATGTTGATATCAACAATTTTTTTAACATTTTAAATAATTTTGAACTTTTTGATGATATGACAAAAATTATCAAAATAGACGATGTTAACATTCTAACAAGGGCAAAACAATGTTATTGTTTCAATACATTTGGGTCAATTTGATTAAAAAAATAATGTTTAAGGGTGTAAGAAGTCTTTAAATTTTTGAAAAAAAATCAATTGAGTCCTTGATTTTTTTGCACACAATTAACCTTTTGAACCAATAAATTGAATCAATTAAGCTCTTTGAACAATTTTGACCATTAAATCTTGACGATCTCTTTCTTTAGATAATACTGACACATACAAAATTTTTTAAAAAAGTATTTTTTATAAGTTTTTATAGAATTTTTAGGAATTGTAAAGAATTTTTAAATAAAATATATATTTTTTTAAATGTCAAGTGGCAACGTTGTGACACGACGCACTGCACCAACTAATAAAAAATTGTTTGATTAGACAGTTAATATTAGTCAAAAGACTTAATTGATTAAAAAACTTTAGGCATCTAAGACAAGAAAAAGGTATAATTGGTACCATAGTAAATTCTTCACCTTTTTAGTTACATGGAAATGGTCATAGAGTAAAATTTAGCCACTTATTATGACAAAAAAAAAAAAACTTTAAGCACCTAAAGCAAAAAATATATAATTTGTACACTTACTTTATAGTTAAGTCTAACTGCCGAGTATTTAAAGATCTAAAAAGATCATTAAGTATTACAATTCATATGAAGAATACCCAACACTGCATACAAACGTTCGATTATAATTAATTCATACATATAATTTTAATGTTGTTTAGTTAAAGGAAAGATACGTATTACAAATTCAAAAGTTAGGCGTTAAATTCTAAGTATGAACACTCCTAATTAAGAAAATGTTTTGTATCTAATTGTACCATTAAAAAAGTTAAGTACCTAATTGTACCATTAAAAAGTTAAGTGTTTAATTGCACATAAATGTCATAGTTTGGTACCAAAAGTGATAATTTACCCTTACTAAAAGGCATAAAGTCAAAAAAATACTCTCAATGTTTGATTGAATAGTCACTTTGGCCCTATTCTGTTTTTGGAGCATTTCAACCTTCAATGTTTTATTTTGGGTCAAAATGTCCTCTCCACGGATGAAAATTGTTAAAAAAAACTGACAGTAAACAATTTGAAATGACTTGACAGAATGATAAGTCAGCAGAAAAAAAATTATTTTATATAATTTTATAAAATTATTTTTGGCTGATGTAACATTTTTTCTAGTCAACACATTTGTCTATATGATACTGACGTGTCAACGTGCACGGTTATATAGGTTTGTCACGTCATTTTAAGTCATTTACCGTCAATTGGCTGGCAGTTTTTATTCGCAGAGGGACTATTTTGACCCAAAATAAAATGTTGAGGGTTGAATTGCTCCAAAAAAAGAATAGGGGTCAAAGTGATTATTCAGTCAAACGTTTGAGGCATTTTTTGGCTTTATGCTTTGCTAAAATTACACATGAACTTTGATCCAATGTATAATGTGTTACATTAGCTTAAATTTTTTGAAGTTATGTACATACAATTTTGGTTTAACTTAATTTTCACAAACCACTAACACAATTAATAGTGTAGTATAATTTTACGTTTATATATTATATATAAATAATTATATTTAGGGATAATGATACAAATGCCCTTGTACTTTGTTATTTTTGTCAATGTGATACATATACTTTGCAAACGTTTAATGTGCCACATGTACTTTACTTCTGTATTTTATTGTGCCCCTAAAACTAACGGTGTTAAGTGATGAGATGGTAGGATGCGGGGCACACTTTTTTTTCAGGAAAAAAAACACTTAAAGGCAAGTGGCTTTGAAATAATTTGACCATTTTATTTTTCAGGACTAAAAACATGATAAAAAATGAAGGACATGACAATAATTTTACCTTTTTGTCGAGAAAAAAATTAAAAAATTATTACTATTTATTTTTTCTTTTCTTGTTCTTCTTCCCGCAACGAACAACCCAGAAACAAGTTTTTCTTTCTGCTATTCTTTATTCAAATCTTCCTTTTATTTCATTATATATCAAAATAAATTTAAAAAATAAAACAAAGATTTAAAGCAATTAAAAAATTATGAAAACAAATTAAATTATTTCAAACATTACATCAAATCTCTGTTTGTACACACTAAAATCACATAAATGTGTTAGGATATTAGGACCATTATTTACAAGTATTGCATGACTTATCTGTTTCTTTCTTTCATTAGATCCAGTGTTACCTAATTCGCCCCCACCCTCACGAGTCTCATTTGGATTTGTTCATTCTGATTGGGGGTTTGTTTTCGTGCCAAATCGGTAAAGAACACATGTAGGAAAAATATTTGATTAAATCAAAAAAGGTTGAAAATAAGACTTGCTTGAGGCGTGCACTAGACATTGTCCTTAAGGATATTTCACGGTGAAGCGTACCCTCCAGGATTCAACAAGCACTTCTGCCGAAGCAGGCAACAGAAAGAGCAAAGAACCAATGAATACTCAGCTATGAGAGAATGAGAAAGTTGAGAAAGTTGCTTTGAATTTTATGATTTGAAAAGCAAGTGAGCATGATATTTATAGTACCATATATTCCCAAAAGGGAATTTAAAATAGTAAGTAATCAAGGACAAATCTGTCATAAAGTAAAATGAATGGTTAAAATTAAATATTCTTTTAAATTTAAAATGAGTGGTTAAGAATAAAGATACTATAATTTAAAATGGATGGTTAAGATTAATAGAAAAATGAGTGATTCAAAATGACTTTTAAATAATAATAATAAAAATAAAAATAATAAAAATGGATCGGGCCTCTAGTTCATGCACATGGGAAAATCAATTGATTTCAATTTAATTGGACTTCTTGGCCAAACCCCGAATGTGCGAAACCACTATCATATTTTTCTCTTATAAGCCCAATACCAAGTCTTTATATTTAAACCCAAAAGTAATAATATAAAAGAAAGATGTGGGATTCTTTGAAATATATTGAATAATTTTATATTTTTACAACAATCCCCCGCATATTTCAAAGAATAATAATAAAAGTTTAGTTGAGTATCTGACATAACGTATTCATTATGGTGTCTTTTTGGACTATGAACCAAAACTTAGAAAAATGAGACATAACTTAATGAGTAATTGGTGAAACACGTTTCTATGAACCAATAACTCGTTATTGTAAGATAACATTCTCATTAATCACATTATATCTATTCTTGCTCTTTATCGCGGTTGTGCGCTAATAGGCTATGCGCGTGCCTGGTTTTCATAAGTGCTCTAGAGACTTTGCCATAAATCTCATAGAAGCGGCCCCACTTCACACTTATATAGGTCAAGCCATCAAGTGTATTCTGCAGGTCAATACACCACCTATAAAGGCTATGGACTTGATTAAGAGTTTTACTCACCCTCACAATCTTTACCGTTTTTTATTAGCACTATTTACACCATAGGAGGGGACAAACTCGAAAAAGTAGTAGTGCTTTCTCACAGATCAATCCAATGACTTGTTATTACCCATATGAACCTTTTTCATGGGATCGCCAATCACAAAGGTTGGATTACCATCATTGTTGATTTCTTATATTGGCATAAGTCTCTTTCCCCTCGATGTTTCATATATTAATTTTCTTCCCAGGGGTTTAGTTGAATGATTTCGCCAAAATCATTTCTAACTTCACATAATCAATTGATATCACTTCATCTTTTTGCATCTGCTTTATTACCTCATGTCATTCGACAAATATGTCTAGTTTAACCATTGGAAGTTTTTATTCTTTGCAATGTCTATTGCTACTTGGCAATCACAACGCATTGACACTGAATCTATCAGTTTTGTGCCTAATAAAATACAGGCTAAGAGGTTTTTTCAACCACTCAACTTCAAATGCATGCTAAGAGATTTTTCTATCACTTAGCTTTATTGTTCAGGCTAAAAAGTTTTCCTACCACTTAACTTCATCACACAGGCTAAGAAGTTTTCCTACCACTTAGCTTCATTATCAGGCTAAGAAGTTTTTTTACCACTTAGCTTCATTATTAGCCAACTCTAATGCAATAAATGCATACTTTATAGTAAATTTTCTATAAATGTCTGTTTGGCCAATTTTCAAGACATGTTCTACCTCTAAGGGTGAATACATAACCACTAGTAGATCTAGTCTCACATAAATAAGATATTTAACTATCATCATTGTATCCTTCTAATACAATGGGTACTCTACTAAGTAGAATATCATAACTCATGATATCCTTTTGATATCTCGTTAACTTTGCTACAACAACTCAACAATAATGATTTGAGTTGTGTGTATATTAGCTCAATTGAAAAATAACATGTGTCATCTCAAGTTAGTAAAGTTCATCAAGTGCATTAAAATTTTAATAATTTTGTGCATACTTGTATTGCGCAACATGATCACATGTATATTTCTTCATTAGAATATTGACATCATAAGAGGTATTCACAGGTTTGGTATCAATATATCCAAACTTCTTTTAAAAAAATCAACATCATGTTCTTGTGATAGCTACCATATTTCCTTATGATTTAAATACTCAATGTGACATTTGCTTCATTCATGTATTTCATATCGAATTTTGAAGCAAGATACCTCTCAGTCTAACATAATAATTACTAAGATAGACATGTAATCAATACACAATAATCACATAAACATCGTCAATCAGATTGGTACAAACAAAAGGACATTATTAAGATAAACATGCTATCAACACAAACAAATAATCACTCATGTTTTCACTTATCACTTGATTGAATTTCTCATTCCACAATTTTGAAATTTGTTTCAAGACATATAATGATTTGAGAAATTTACAGATTTTAATTTCACGACATGATTTAATGCATTCTTTGGGTTATTCAATATATACTTTTAAATAACCAAAAACATGATTTTAACTTCTATTTGGTTGATAAAAATTGTGTGTTGAAACTAGAACAAAAATAAATATCAATAAAGAAAGTTTTGTAATTGAAGTAAAAATATCAAAACAATATATATTTATAAAATTATTATTCCTAAAACTTCCTTGTAAAAAGAAAATTTGTTTGTAACGATAAGTTTTGTTGTATGAAATAAATAATAAATTTACAAATATTATAAAAATGAGTTACATTTAACACTAACCCATTTTGCTCAAAAGAAAAGCATAATAAGAAAAAATTGTTTCAAAAATTGTATCATTTTTAGCCAAGTATACATATATAAAAATAATGCTTCCAAAGAGTTTTACAGTTCTAGGTCGTTTAAATATTCTTAAATCATTATGTTCACAATCAATTTTTAATTAGTTTGAATCATAGACGAATTAGAAGAAACAATCGTGCAATTTTATGATACACCAATTTATAAGAAGAGATAGATCACAAATTATGATTTCTTGTATATTATAGTGTTATTAAACAAAATAAACATCTCCTTTATCTTGTCATCTTTTTATTCTTTTATTCCTAAAATAAAATATGATGTATCTCAAAAATACATATCATTAAAATTGACATAAATTCTTGTCATTGTTTGTTCAACAATTTTGTTTCAATTAAATATGTTATTATCCAAAGCATAAAGCATATATGCAACACTATGAACATGCAATCTAATACTTTATAGCCAATCACGAACTAGAAGCATAAATTTTACATGACACCCCCACACTTTAAAACATTTTAAGAACTTATAAATTTAAGATGTCTCTAATCATTTTCACATAGAAAATTCAACATACACATTTTATAAGTTAATATTAGCATGCTAAATTAATTATAATAACAAAAATTCTCACAATAACATGTCACATAACACCATATCACATAGATCATCATGACATTTTAATAAGAAAAGAAGTATAACTAGCAGGCATAATAACTTTGAATAAATATGTTACAAAACCCTTTTTCACAAAATATATTCTCGATTCGTCACATTTGAAGGAAAATTAGGCTAATGTATTTTTTAATTTAATTTTGAATAATGTCTTGCCTCTTCAAATACTTGTACAGTTTCGAACGTTCTCTAGGATAGACAGTTTCTTCTTCTTCTTTCGCAAGGGGGTATGACATTGTGCCTAGTAGCACCATTTTCTATCATCCACTCTTTTGTATTCGTAAGAATATCAGCTTTGAGAAATGACCACAAAAATTATCTCATCTGCTTCAACCAAATTAAAATTTGGCTTAACAGGATTTCCTTTTTTTCATTATTTCATCTGTTTCAACCAAATCAATATTTGGCTTAACAGGATTAACAACATCTGTTTCGTCCAAATTAATATTTGGTTTAACAAGATAGCCATGTCTCATTGAAATTTCTGCACTAAGTTATACGGTGGCTCAATGTGTCATCATAATTGGAGATAAAAATCGCGGGTATAGTCAATGAATAATGCACCAGGTAGGTTCCTATGAAAGAGAGGTGGTGTAAAAGACACTCTTAAATACCAAGTCTTTGATAGGACCAATCCTAGACATGCATTTCCGCATTATACCAACAATCAATTATGGAGTCTGCCACATATAAAATAATTTCTCTTTTCCTTCTTTCTCAAAATATTATTTTGGGCTTGTAACCAACTCTAATCATGCTTAAAGCTTAACTCACAAAATTTTGTAAGCATAAATATCATGCATAAGATTTTTTTTTAATAATTCAACACCATAGCATAGGTAAATAAAAATTATTGTTTAAATATATACACAAAAAATTCATAGATAATCCATACCTATTTTAGCAGCATTGAGTTCGGACTATGATGTACAGACAACAACGTGCTTTCTAGGGGACGCACTAGAGTACTGCATGGACAGCGTAACAACAACAGCAACACCAAGGAAAATCTTTGTTAAGTGGTCGCAGCTTTTTCGGTTTAAAATAGGAAACGAGAAATATCCTTAAGATTGTAGGAAAAATATTTGATTAAACCAAAAAGTATTGAAAATAAGACTTGCTTGAGGCGTGCACTAAACATTGTTCTTAAGGATATTTCGCGGTGAAGCGTACCCTCCAGGATTCAACAAGCACTTCTGCCGAAGCAGGCAACAGAAAGAGCAAAGAACCAATGAATACGCAGCTTTGAATTTTATGATTTGAAAAGCAAGTGAGCATGATATTTATAGTACCATGTATTCCCAAAAGGGTATTTAAAATAGTAAGTAATCAAGGGCAAATCTATCATAAAATAAAATGAATGGTTAAAATTAAATATTCTTTTAAATTTAAAATGAGTGATTAAGAATAAAAATACTTTAATTTAAAATGGATGGTTATGATTAATCAAAAAAATAAGTGGTTCAAAATGACTTTTAAATAATAATAATAAAAATGGATCATGCCTCTAGTTCATGCACATGAGGAAATCAATCAATTTTAATTCAATTGGACTTCTTGGCCAAACCCCGAATGTGCAAAACCACCATCATATTTTTCTCTTACAAACCTAATACCAAATCTTTATATTTAAACTCAAAAGTAATAATATAAAAAAAATGTAGATTCTTTGAAATATAGTGAATAATTTTATATTTTTACATCAACACAGGGCGGAGTGTGACAAGCACTGCTACGAACCACAACCCAAAATAAAAAGAAAATGAAGGAGGAAGCCCCAGTCTCGAGTTTATCTCTCTATCTACCTCTTGCAGTGTCATGAAGATGAAAGAATTGAGAAAGAAAGTAGGGTTCTTGAACAATGAATTAGGGATTGGAAGTGGAAAAGGGGACTTGGTCGATATTGTAGAATTGAAAATGAAGTTAGAGGAGGAAATTGATCTGTTGATTAATGAAGGGAAGAATGACGTTGTTCATGAGAAAGAAGAGTTTGGGTTTAATTTGATGGTGATTGGTGACCGAACAGAGGGAGTAATCGACGTGACAGCTGTGGAGGTGGAGAAGAAGAGTCGTAATTTTTTTATGAAAGGGATGAGTAAAAAAGAAAATGTTTAACTTAATATTTGCAAAATATATATATATATATATATGGGTTTATTGGTAAGAAGCCCCTGAACTTTCTAGTTAATTGTTTTGAAGTCCTTTGTTTTTTTAGTTGAAGTGCCACATGACACTATCAGATTTGTCCACTTGTCTGTAAAACGTCATTATTTAACGGCGTTACCCTTGAGGGGTATTTTAAAAGACGGAAACAAACTACAGGGGCACATTAAACGTTTACAAAGTATAGACGCTACATTGACAAAAATGACAAAGTAAAGGACATTTGTGCCATTATCCCTTATATTTATCCAACATGAAATTAAAATGGATGTGTATAATGAATCAAAAATCAACTTTTTGTGTATAATTAAATTAAAAGTAAAGTTTTTGTGTATAATTTCACCAAATTGAAGTTAATGGACCATATTCCACATTTAATAAAAACTTGGGTAAGTTTCATATTTACCTCTAAAATTTAATATTTGAGTTTATTTGTGATTTTTTTAATTTATAAATGAGATTAAGGTATAGTTTGATAAATTGAAAAATTGAGTATCAAAGATTAAACATCGAAAAATTAAGTTCTACAAACATAAGTAATTAATTAAAGTTGTAAAATTTATCTTGTTAACTCAAATAAGTGCTGGACATAATTGAATTATTTGTTAAAATGTAAAATTTAAAGGTTAAATAATCTTGAAGAAATTAAATAAAATATATTAAATATATTTTTTATTAAGTGATAATTTTTTTTGGATAAATGGTATATTATTATCCAAAGAACCACAAAGCTATACAACCAATCCAGGGCAACCCCTCAAAAAACAAACAAAATTAACCTGATAAGCCCACTCGGTAGCCAAACAGGGATTAGAAAAACCAAACCTAAAAACTTGAATCTAACATCATATTTTATACAATTAAAAATGTCAGTAACTGATCGAGCCTTTTCACCATGCTGCCTTCGGTTCCTTTCCTGCCAGATGTAATAATTATAAGTACACCAGGCGAGCCGGATCATAGTAGCAAGCTGCGTCTTTCCTTTACCTCGCACCTGCAACCATGAGAGTATATTTGTCCAACAACTATGGGAAATTTGCATATGGCAAGCTTGCAGAACAAGCATACAGACCTGCCTCGAGAACTTGCAAGTAGCAAATAAGCGATCTATCGTTTTCACCTCTTCGCAGCAGAGAGTACACAACAAATCTGTCAAGTGCCCCCAAATCATCATTCTGTTCATCATTGGCAAACAAACCAACACTACAAGCCAAAAAATAAAAGAATGGCGTGGAATAGAAAGCTTTCCCCAAATAACACAAAACTAAGGGACCTTCAGTTGCTTATGTAGAAGATCCTCCCAAACTTTCCTAGCCTCAAAACCTCCTTGCAACCCATCCACACAAGCTAAATCATCACGCAATCTCAACAATTTTTTCTAAGCCCAACTACTACAAGCTTTCACTTGGACATCTCGGATAGAACTCCCTTTTAGAAGGTACTAATTTACCCAAGCAACCTAAAGAGATCCAGCTTGTGCCAAAAGTGACCACAGACATTTCATCATGCAAGCCTTATTTCAAATTGAAATATCCTTCACACCAAGCCTCCCTTCACACTTAGAATGACAAACATACTCCCAACTAACTTGCGCACCACGAGTAGAACCATCGACCCCCTTTCAAAGAAAAGAATTACACAATTGTCTCACCTTTTTCAACACCTTCGATGGCAGCAAAAAAATTCGACACCAAAATTTTTGAATGTTGAACAAAACTGCTTGCACCAATTGTAACCTGCCGACAAAGGATAAGCACCTAGAGGACCAATTTCGTATTCGATTCACCATTCTTTCAACTCGCCCCTCACAATCTGCAGATGATAGGTTCCTCGTGACAAGAGGCACCCCTAGATATTTAATTGGCAGATTGCCAACACAAAACCCCGACTGCTCTAATAATAGCTGTAACTCTTCCTCCGCAACCCCAGTACTAAACAGTTTACTCTTAGCAGTATTGATTTGCAAGCCTTACATCTCATAGAACACCTCTAAGATAGCCTTGACACCCATAACGGAACATTGCCTTTGGTAAAAACCAGTAAATCATCTGGAAAACATAGGTGGGTAAGCCGAACCCTTCTACATTTAGGATGGTAGTAAAAAATACCAAACTGTCCAGCTCAATTTAGAAGACAAAAAAGAACATTCATAACCAAAATAAATAGGTAAGGGGAGAGAAGGTCTCCCTGTCGCACCCCCTTGACCCTAACAAAATAACCAACAAGCCCTCCATTCAAGTTAACGGAGAATTTTGGGCGAGTAATATAGACCTCAATCCACTTGCAAAACAAATCAGGAATTCCAAGAACTCTCAACACCTATAAGATAAATACCCAACTAATAGAATATAAAGCTTTCCTCAAATCAATCTTCAACGCGCACCTAGGGGAGAGATGCTTTTGACTATACCTATTCACAAGCTCTTGAGTAAGAAGGACGTTGTCCACAATATCTCTCCCAACCAGAAACACACTATGATTCTGCAAAATTATAGATGGTAACTATTTCTTCAACCTATTAGTAAGGATCTTCGTAGTACATTTATAGACAATGCTTGCAACATGAGATGAGACGATAATCAATACACCTGGCAGGGCTATCTATCTTTGGGACCAAAGTGATAATGGTGGTGTTAAAAAAATTAGGCAAGTAGTTATTCTGAAAAAAATACTGAATAATTCTCAGAAAATCTTCTCCCACAACCCTCCAAGAAACTTAAAAAAACCTAGTAGTATAACCATCAGGGCCTGAAACTTTGTTCCCATTCACGGAAAAAATCACATCCCTAATCTCTTTATAAGTAATAGGAGACACCAAACTATCACTCATCTCAGCAAAAATTTACTCCCAGGATATCTTTCAACAATCCATCAAAAACTAGCTTCACATTTGGGTCAGCTGCACCCAAGGAATTAGAAAAAAATGCACTAGTTTATTTGATATACCTCAAAAGTCTCAAGTTTCTCCCCATGACAATTCTGGATCGATTTTATGTGTTTATTTTCTGCCTGACAGTTGCATATCTGAAAAAGTATGCAGTATTTTGATCTCCCTCATTTATAAATTAAACTCTATACTTTTGTTTCAGAAATTGTTCTTCAGCCTTCATCAAAGCATTTAATTCCAAAGCCACCCCTCTTTCCTGGGCAATAAGAACAGCAATAGGATGGGCCAAAAGTGATTTTTGAAGATTTTCAAGTTCCAACTTCTTAAAGTAAACTCGATTCATTATACCCCAAACTGCTCCCTGTTAAACTTTCTCAAAGATTCTTTTAGACGCTTTAACTTTGCAAACAAAACCTTTAAAGGGTCACCAGTAACCGAAACTGTCCAAAACTCCTTAATAATAGCTAAGAAATCATTATGATCAGTCCATAAATTATAAAACTTAAAAGGCTTGGGTGAACTCAAAAGAGGGGCTCTCAAAAATTAAAGTGTTATGTTTGTTGGAGACTAGGGTTTGTGAGTTTAATGAAGCTAATATTGTTCATAGTAGGTTTGCTAATTGAAATTTTAAACAGAACTATGCGCATGCTCAGAATGGAAGGATTTGGATTCTTAGTACTGGGGGTTAGAATCTAGTGGAAGTACAAAATTTTGGTCAAGTTGTAACTTGCTCTCTACGGCGTGGGGAGGATTTCTTTTTTCTGTCCGTGGTAATGGGCGCAATGACAGAGATGGTAGAAAGAGTTTGTGGAAGAGCTTACTTGATTTAAAGTTTACTGTCAGGGATTGTTCTTAGATGATTGGGGGAATTTTAATATCATCACTTGCCCTAAGGAAAGTTCTGACTATGATGGTAGTCAGTGTGTGACTGGTGCAATGCAGGAGTTTTTGGATTGTTAGGAATGCATCGATGTTATATAGACCATCTTTTTGTAGGACCTCTGTTCACTTGGTGTAACTTCAGGAAGGAAGAACCCCAGTCTCGAAAATTGGATCGTGTTTTGGTGAACCAGGCTTGGCTTACTGCTTTTCCAGGTGCTGCAGTCGAATTTTTACCTCATGATTGTTCGGATCATAGCCCTGATTATGTAACAATAAGTGATAGTTAGATACTTATCTACTTATTATTTTCACACTTTGATATAGAAAAATTTTATAAAGGAGATTTTCATTTTAAAGATAATAATATTTAATTGAATGATTTTTTTCAATAAAATTATAAAATAGGACAAAAAAAATATGTGGCCGCGAAGGCATGATCAAGTTAGAGCTCAATCAATCTTTTCAATGTTTTAAAAGTTTTTTTGTGCGTTTGTTTTATTTTAATTTAGTGTTTGGTTCTCGATTACATGTTTTAGACTGATTTAAGTTAAATATGTTTCTACAATTTCTACTGATATTTAAATATTTGATTAATGTTATGATTATTTAAATACATAAAATATACAAGTATGACATAATAATATGAAACCATAACAATAGTAGAACTAGAAACACTATAAAAGCTCCCCCAACTTGTGTTTTTCATTAAGGTTATCCGATTATTTCTTTTATTATTTAAAATTTTGAGCCCAAAATCTAAAGCATTTAAAAAAAAAGTCACTCTAAGATTTTGAATTAATCATGCAATCAAGATATTGAAAATTCGTCAATAAAAAATTTTTCACCGATTTTTTGTATTAATTAATGGTGCAAACCATAAATGATGCTTTTTAAAATCGTCATATAAAATATACTAGATAATAATTGGCGACAAATAGTGCTTTTCGTCACATTAATCCTCTTTTTTGTGACACAAATAAAATGTCAACTTATATGTCTGCTAAAATATGACGAATTACATTGTTACAAATAAAGTTTATTGGTGATGAATTTGCAAGTCACTAAATAACAACGAATCATCATAAAAATAATTCGTCACTAATACTTTCATTTTATTGGTGGCGTGTTTACAACGTCGTCAATTTATTTAAATGTCATTGAAATGTTTCCCTCTAATTTTTTTAAGGCACCAAACATACAGTGACGAAAATCAACGACGTTTTTTTAGAATTGTCAAAAAAAATATACCATCTTTCTCTAATTGTTACAAAAACAAAAAAAAGTCACGTTTATGATATATTTTGTGACGTTATATGCAATGTCATATAGAAATTTCGTCATAAATTGATAAATTTGTTGTATTGTGTGGATGATGAGCACAACATTTTCGTCGAGGTGGAAAACGAACAGCATATGAAATGATGCTCTGTGACCTTTGCATTCTGGGAACTCAGTGGATGATGAAGTCAGAACATGTACTTAATGCCAAGTTGGTGAACTCAGTTGAAGTCATTGTAACACCTTAAGTTAAAAAAAGAAGAAAAAAATATTGCTGATCGTGGGGATCAGATCAAACCCACAACCTTTTGGTGCCAAAGCTGGTTACTCAGCCAATTGAGCTAGATAGCTTTTAGTGTCAAGTTTCCTTAAATTTTAATTTAGGGATGTTTTGAGCCAGGTTAACCAGCAATAAATAAAACAAGCTGAGACTCATCAGCTCTCTAAAAAAATTTATTCGAACCAAATCACTCAAAATTCCCAAATCTTCTCCCTCACCTAACCCTACCGGCCACCGTTCGATCTCCCTCACCACCCGTCCATGTCGTGCAGCGCTGGCTTCAGAATACTCATCGTTAACCCTGACCAAAACCCCTCTGGCCACGCGCACGATCATTGTCCCGTCGAGCCTAGGTTTAAATTTGACCGCTCCGTCGTTGATTCTGGTCGCCTCAGCTGTCCGTTCGTGGTTTGGTTGCCACTGTTGTCTTCACTGCCTTGTGACGGACCTGAACCAACCGTTCGATCATCCAACCGGCCACGATCGAGTCTTCGTCGGAGTTCGACCGAATAGGTAAGAAAGGTGAGTTCAAGTTATTTTTTTGGCAAAGTTTTTGAGATTTTTGGGTTGTTAAGCTTTGTGGAGGATAAATCCAGCCAAAACGAGCATTTTTGGCTATTTTTTGGCCGTGTAAGGCCGTTCGTGAGGCGAATTCCGGCCACCGTGACCGGTTCACCCTTAAACCAGTCTGGTCTAGTCTGGTTCAACCCGGTTTAAATCGGTTCAGTTCGACTCGACCCGATTCGTCTGACTTGATCCGTCCGACCTGACCCGTCTGACCCGCCTGAGTTAACTCGTCCGAGTCAACCCAATTGACTTTGACCGATGACATCAACATGACATCAATGTTGACTTCGACTACTGATGTCAGCGTTGACTTTGACCAAAAAGTCAAATTTTCTGAAAACTCTTATTTTACGTTTTTTGACATCCTGAGTCTATTTTTGAAGCCCGTTTTGCAAAATTCTAACCCAAAAGCCTCCATAAGTGTTTAAATTATTTAATTTAAGAGCAAAAATTTGGATTAAGGATTCTGACATGAAATATTGTTTGTTTAAGGTACCCAAGTTGCGTTCGACCGCTCATCTGCTCAGTCCGGCTCTTCCCGATCAGTACCCCCACGTGCTCTTGTAGTTACCAGTATGTTTAAAAAGTCAGAAATTATCAGTATTCTTCTTTAGTAACCTTGATTTGTTATGTCATAGGATCTAGCACTGCTACAGATCGTAGCGAGGAATGTGCTCGTTAGATTTCCGACCACCTCTTGAGGTGTGTTCCTTGTGTGCTAAATTACCATTTTATATGAATAGTTTGAAATGATTTTCTGAACTGATCTTGATATGTTTTCTTGAAATATTATATGCATGTATGTATGATTTGATAGCATGCTCTCTAGTTACAATTACTGAAACGTATACCTGTAAAATGATTCTTGATATCACTATTCTGTATAAATTGTTTTAATTGGGACTACTGGGAGAGTGATTGAAAACCTCCAGGTACAGCCCTGATCCAGTTGTGCCTCTAGTTAGGCTTTTTACGCCTTCGGGCCTAGGATTAGCCTCCAGTTAGGCCTTATACGCCTTCGGGCCTAGGACCAGCCTCCAGTTAGGCCTCCTACGCCTTCGGGCCTAGGACTAGCCTCTGGTTATGGGGAAATTTATATTGGTGTTCGGTTGGAGGGTAGCTAGGTTTTAAATGAAACTTTGGTTGCCCTATAGCATGTTTTTACTGAGTTAATTTTTTATAAATTAACTGAGTTGTTTAAAGATTTTTCTGTATGCATGTGTTGGAACACACTGAGCCCCTAGCTCACACCTCAACCCTTTTCTTTTCAGATACTTTTTGGGATAGGCTACCGGATCTGGCACTTGGAGGATCGACATATTTTGTACTCGTTTTTGTTATAATATTTCTATCTTTTAGACTGTCTAAATTACGGTGACATGAACCTATGTTTTGTTACTATATGTCTTATTATGTTACCCTATGAGGTTTATGATGTAATACCACTTATTATGGTTTATTTTGGATAACTAATTTGACTTATGCTCGAATTAATTATTATTTTTAAAGATTTTAAATCTTTAAACATCTAAACACTTACATGAAAAGTCTTTGGTAAGTAATGTGATCTTCTAGATTCGGACTTTACGCATAGGCCGGTCTAAGGGGTTACATTTAGTTGGTATCAGAGCTTTTGGTTTTAAAAGCCTCAGACCGTGAATGGGTCCTAAAGGAACAGTTTTATAAGATGTATTGCGAATGTGTTTCAAAAAGGCCATGTCACCAAGTTTCATACGTTTATATGTGTATGGTACTCTAGTACCAATTCTAAACCTAAAGTTTTACCTTGTGTAGAGAGTCTGAAATCATCTGTTATGAGCACCCGTAGAGGTCGTCGACCATCCCGTGAGCGAGGTTGAGTTGTTAGATTTATCGACTCAATAGATGATGTGGCTGTAGATCCCCCAGCCCTTGTAGATCCCCCTACTCTTGTAGTTCCTACAGCCGCTGTTAATCCAACACCCGTCTCTAGTATTGATATGACGACTCCAGTTAGAGGAGCATCAGCGTCAAGTTCTGAGCCGACGGTAGTGATTGATAAGATGCTTAGTAGGTAGTTCTTACAGTTAATCTAGAGTATGGTTAGAGCGGCTGGAACCACACCTAAGGTACCTATATCACAGTCTCTGATTTTGAATAGGGTCATGACATTCGATGGCGCTACTAGAGGTTCCCCAACTAAGGCCGATGAGTGGCTTAGTAATTTGGAGAGGCGCATGGATCAGTTGGGGCTTTATTCATCCAGGTAAAATCTGGAAGCCGTCTCTATGCTTTACGAGAATGCCCACACCTGGTGGGAGTCTGTGATTAGTAGCGTCCCTACTACCCTTTTGATATGGGAGTTCTTCAAAGAATATTTCAGGAGTTGATTTATCGGAGAACGCTATTTGAAATAGATGCGGGAGTTGTTCAGGAATCTGACGTAAGGATATATGACTGTATCTGAGTACGAGTCAGAGTTTCCAAGGCTTTGACATTTGGTTCAAATCTGGTCACCTCTGAGAAAGAAAAATGTCGCAAGTTTGCTCTTGGTCTCAGGCATGAGTTGTCTAAAAAGGTCATCACCTTTCAGGATGAGGTATTGGATAAAGTGGTTGAGCGAGAAAAAGATCTGGAAGAGGTTGAGCTGATAACCGTTTGTAGTGGCATAGTAGATCGTGAGCAGTATAAGAGGCCTCCAGGTTTTGAGCCTTTAGCATATCCCGGTAAGTGGGCTCGTACTACAGCTCCTCGGAAGAGTACTATTGGTTCTAGGCATACAGCCTCACAGCCTCCTGCAGCTAGTAAAGGTGGTTTGTCAAGTTTCGCGCAGCCTAATCCTTGTGAGTATTGTGGTAATTGGCATAGGGAAGAGTGTAGGAAGATGTCAGGTGTCTGCTTCTGATGTGGGTCCAAAGATTATTTCAAGAGGGATTACCCACATCCATCTTCTGTAGCTTGAGTTTCTCCTCATACCCCTACACGCTCGCAAACATTCGTACAGACTCCGATCAAGGGACATCAGCAGAGTAAGGCTTTTGGGTCTGCTGCTAGGTCTGATAGCATAGGTAAAGAACAACATAGTGGAGGACTAGTTATGTCTGAGGCCAGGAAGCCTGCGCTTGTTTATGCTACCTGGCGTTGTGATGACAGAGATGAGCCCGACGTCATTATAGGTACTTTTACTATCTTTTCTGTTCCATATTTTGTATTGCTTGACAATGGATCTACTCATTCTTATGTGCCAAAATTCGTATCCCGAGATCTTCAGATTCTAGTTGAGATCACAAAGAGTGCAGTTATTATCATGAGCCCTGTGGGTCAATCTGTTGTTTTGATTAAAGTTTTCCAACGATGCTCTGTTAAAGTTCAAGGGGAAATCTTCCAAACTGATCTGATGGTGTTACCGTTAGAAGAACTTGATTTGATTCTGGGTATGGATTGGTTGACTGAGCACCATGTTAGTCTGGACTGTGAGCTTAAAAGAGCAACTTTAAGTACTTCTGATGATAGGACAGTGGTTTTGTAGAAGAAAGACGCGGGTATCTATCTAATGTGGTATATGCCTTGACTGCTGATAGAATGATTCAAAAGGGGTACGAGTCCTTTATTGTCTGTATTCTAAATACTAAGGGATCTTTATCGAAGATTGAAGAAATACCTACAGTAAAGGAGTCTCCTGAAGAGTTACCTTATTTGCCACCAGATAGAGACGTAGAGTTTGAGATTAAGACATCTGGGATTTTTGTCAATTTTCATGAACCCCTACCATATGGCTCCTAAGGAGCTTAAGGAATTGAAGATTCAGTTGCAAGAGCTTCTCGACCTAGGTTTTATTCGACCTAGATCTTCACCTTGGGGAGCTCTAGTCTTGTTTGTTAAGAAGAATGATGGTTCACTATGTTATGCATTAATTACCGAAAGTTGAACAAGTTGACCATAAAGAATAAATATCCTCTACCAGGATTGATGATTTGATCGATCAATTTTGGGGAGTCTCTATTTTTTCAAAGATTGATCTTTGATTCGGGTACTACCAGCTAAAGATAAAGGGGTCGGATGTTACGAAGACGGCTATTCGTACCAGATACGGGCATTACGATATTTTAGTGATGCCTTTCAATTTGACTAATGCTCATGCAGCCTTTATGGATCTGATGAACCGTGTATTTTGGCCCTATTTAGATCAGTTTATGGTGGTATTCATCGATGACATCTTGGTTTATTCTCGGACCAAAGCAGAACATGTTGAGCATCTGAGAATTGTTTTGCAGACTCTTAGGGAGAATCAGTTACATGCTAAGCTGAGTAAGTGTGAATTCTGGTTGAATGAGGTAACTTTTCTTGGTCATGTGGCATCATCTCGGGGTATTCAGGTTGATTCGAGCAAGATTGAAGCCATCGTGAGTTGGAAGCAACCCAAAAATATTTCTGAGATTCGTAATTTCTTGGGTTTGGCCAGGTATTATAGATACTTTGTCAAGGGTTTCTCTAGCATTGCTTCCCCTCTGATAAAGCTGTTGAGGAAGAACGTACCCTTTGTTTGGACTGATGCTCAGTATGAGAGTTTTGAGAAATTAAAGACAACCCTGACACAAGCTCCCGTTTTGACCCAACTTGAGCCAGGGAAGGATTTTACAGTTTATAGTGATGTTTCACATTCCAGGCTTGGTTGTGTTCTGATGCAAGATGGGAAGGTGATCGCTTATGCGTCACGTCAGTTGAGGCCGCACGAGTATAATTATCCTATACATGATATGGAGCTGGCCGCTGTAGTTTTTACCTTGAAAATTTGGAGACACTATTTCTACAGGGAGAAGTGTTACATCTATGCAGATCATAAGAGCCTGAGTATCTTCTTACTCAAAAGAAGCTTAATCTGAGACAACGGCGTTGGCTAGAACTTCTTAAAGATTATGACTATGAGATTGAGTACCACCCGAGGAAAGCTAACGTGGTTGCTGTTGCTTTGAGTCGCAAGGCCATTTCAGATCTGAGGTCTTTGTTTTCCAGGATGAGTATGTTTGATGATGGCAGTTTATTGGCTGAGTTACGGGTTCAGCCAACCTTGACCGAGGAGATCAAGGCCAAACAGCTTCTGGACAGTTCCTTACTTTCTGTCATACAACACGTCGAGCAGGGATCTACATCTGTTTATGCTTTTGATCAGGATGGGGTTCTATGCTTCAAGGATCGTTATTGTGTGCCCGACGATGCTGAGTTGAAGCGAACCATTCTTAATGAGGCTCATAATAGCCCTTATGCTATGCATCCCGGTAGGGATAAGATGTACCAAAATTTGAGGCAGAGATACCGTTGGGCTGGAATGAAGAAAGATATCTCGAATTATGTGGCTAGATATCTGACTTGTCAACAAGTTAAGGCAGAACACTGGCATCCTTCTAGTCTCTTGCAGCCTATCATAATTTCTTTTCTATAAACTCTTAGAACGGTGGCATAGAGTCTAGGTATGCATAAATGACCTATTTTGGTATGTATATATGGTGGTTATGTGTTTGCTTAAGTTTAAGATAAAATGGACCTATGAGTATGTTGAAAGTTAGTAAAATATGCTTATTTGGCTCTAAAAGGCAAAAACATGGTAAACGGATTCAATTAGCCTTGGAATTTTACATGTTAATAGATTGAGACTAAACAAGGTTGCTGGTAAGGTTTCATGAAATTTGGACATGATTAGATAGGCCAAAATGGATAAAAACTAGAAATAATTTGTCATTATAGACCCTATCATACCGATATGGGTGTAGGCGTATCGGTACAAGTATGCATTTTGGGACCTGGTTAGCGCTGGTCAACATGGTGTATTGATACTACCTTGTGCGTATCGATACGAGAATTCAACACTAGAATTTTACTATGGCATCGTATCAGTACGGGTGGGACCGTATCGGTACCACTGTTCAATCAATTTTGGAATTAAGGTTGGTGTACTGATGCTAAATTAAACCGTATTGATCCCTTCATTGCATCGTTCTTCCGTACTGATATGGCTTGGGCTATTTTGGTACGGCAAAACTCTACTAGAACTTGCTGTTAAGTGGATTATGTATTGCATACCGATACAACTTGTTTTCGTACCGGTACGAACTTTTCTTTGTATCGGTAATATCAATCATGGCACAGAAATATCAGTACGGCCTCTTTGAGTACCGATATTGATACAGGTAAATCAATTAAAAGCTATGGAAATGAGTTTGGTAAATCACGAAATGGCCACTGTTTATTAAATAGCATAATTGGCTAGGTAACTAACCTTTGAGTGAGATGAAAATTTACCTGCTCACTGTTTTTAAGTTGAGTTTCATATTGGTAAGTTTAATTTCTAAAAAGAAACTCTAATTTATAATAATTATAGTTTGGTCCCTAAAAATGATAAATATTGTATCGAACCAATTTAAGATCATTATTTCATTATAGAATAATATTGAATCATTGCATCGTGTCACTGAATTGTCATTGAATCATTGAAATTACTGTACCGATCACCATTATCATTCACCGATAGCAAATTCGACACATTCATGCTCCAGACCAGGAAGGGGGTGTTACACAAACTTGTCATATCCACCATAAGTGGCTGCATCATTTCACTCATAAACAAGACATTAAAGAACTGTATCGCATGATCTTGCAACATGCTCAGATCCTCGCTCCAAGGACCATCTTCAACACGCAACATTTGAATCATATTACGCTCTCATATGGCCATTGTTGTTGTATGAAAGAATGCAATATTTTGATCTCCTTTCTCAATCCAATTATTCCTTGCCTTTTGGTGCCAAAGACATTCCTCCTGGGCAAGGATAAAATCCAGTTCTTTTTTTAGCTAATCCTCTAATTCTTCAAGGAACGGATTCGAAGACCTCTCCAAGGCCCTTTCAACACCATTAATGTGTGTCGATAACATTACTTTACGTCAATCAATATGCCCAAACACATTCATGCTCCATTGTTGACTCTCTTCTTGAAATTTAGGCACATTCTCATGAAACGGCCGCTCATGCGACCAAATACTGGATAACATGTCAGCAAAATTGGGATGGCCATTCCAAGCAGCTATGTAGCAAAAAGGCGCTGGCCACGAGAAACAAGATGAACCCTAGTGTCTAGCATAATAGGCCGATGATCCGATCCTAGCTTTAGGAGATGGAAAACCTCTGACATAGAAAAACACTCGTACAACCCAGTGTTACAAATACATCTATCCAACCGCTAAAATGAATAACCACGACGCCAAGTAAATTAAGGTCCATTATATCTCATGTAAATCAAACTAGTATCAAACATAAAATCACAAAACTGCTTGCAAACCCCTGAACGCCGTCGTGATCCTCATCTTCACTCCACCATACTCCCAATAACATTAAGATCTCTTCCCACGACCCACGGTAATCCCTATCCAGCTCCAAAAATTTCAACTAATCCCAAAGCAAACGTCGTTTAACCGGACTAGCATAAAAAGGAAACAAAGAACCCACGCTCCCCATTAGTCATCAAACAAAAATCATGTACAAACTGGTTCGAAACGGCAATGACATCAATATGGACTGAATCAAGCCACAAGATCCAGATACCTCCCGAAAACCCTTAAGCTTCCACTCTATAAGAATATTCAAATCATGATCATCGTATAAAATTATCAGCCTCCCTCCCACTAATGCGAGGCTTCATTACCACAACAATGTAGGGCTTCTGATTCTTAAGCAACAACTTAAAAGATCTGCACCCTAAACATTCCAAAAAATAATCTTATCCATTAAAAAGTAATGGAATAGAGCTTAGGATTAAACCTGCATATCTGTCGCCCTGGCTGCTCAAAGGCCGAGTTAGCACGACATTAGACCTGAGATCCATCATCACCCTACTTTAATTGTATAACAGCTAGCCTCTCACATTTAGCCATAGCAGCCCTATCAAGGTCTGACACAAGAGTCGATAGGCATGTAGCTAGCACAGGGTTCACCTGTCCCTATTCATCACGCTTTTTCTGCTTAAGGCTCAATTTCTGTACCCTCTAAACCTCTACACCCTTCTTTGTTACGACCTTACTTGTATTATCGCAGATAGAACCCAACAAAACTCATCTCTTGCTTTCCTTTATCCCTTGACCCTTTTCCATATCCATAACCTAAACCACAGAATGTTTGCTTGATTCCAATGACGTTTTTAATGCCACCACCTTACCCTGTACAACAACCTGATTCTACTTCCCTTGACGAACTCTATTCAATTCGACATACTAGATTCCCCGTCACGTTGAGTCCTGGTCGACTTTTTGGGTGACCCAACCATTTTCCCTTCCCTAGCTATACCATCATCTTTCGATTGTTAGAGGGGAGCCCTTTGCTTGCTTCACATCACCGGTCTATAGCCAAAACATGCGATGAACCCACTCCATTAGCATTCATAGAATTGTCTATAGCGGGAATCGATACATCACCAATCCCTCGACCTTCTTTAACCTCTCTGTCATTAGTTAGAAACACAAAGCGTGATCTTGTGCCTCTCCTAACTGGATTCCTACTGTCATCCTTACTTTGGGCTTGATTGTTATTTGTAGGGCACCTTCGACGATTAACAACCTGCACCTACGGACCATATAGCTCACTTAGGTCCCTCTAAGGTGTCGTGTCAGCCTTCGCTTCCTCTGCCTCCAAACTTACACCATAATCATCCTTCAAATGGCAAAACTTGCCACACTTGTAACATATCGACGGCAATCCTTCATACTCATATCCTGTCTCTGCCCATCAATGACAATACCTGAAACCAACGGCTTATTGAGATCAATAATAATTATGAGCCTTGCAAATCTACCTTACTTCTCTTTTAGCATATTGTAATCCACATGTACAACCTTACCAATAGCTGCAACTATATATCAAAATAAGCTCTTTGTATAATATCAATATAGAACTTCGGCAATCGCACCTATACCATTATTTGAGAGGGATGGGCCTCAAATTGTCGAGAAATACCTACTTTATGGTTGCACAGCTAAGTAGCTACCATAGATAACCCACGGACCTCCTGCCAGCACCTTATGGAAGTCTTCCATAAGACTCATATCGTCGATAAGGCTCCACATTATTTGTATCCTGTTGAGTAGAGCCCTATACCCAATAGATTTTCCCAAAAGTTGAATGATTACCGATGTTGTAAGTTTTGCAGCAATCGCATCATGCACCTTGTCCAAAAACTGGATTTTCGGTAAGGTACTGACCCCCCCGAGTCCCACATCCTCCTCTTTAACTTCCTCACCTAGATCACTAATGAACTAAGTCTGCTTGGCCTTCCCTAGATCATCCACGAGCTTATTCCTAAATGAGGGAATTGTCGGCTTACTTTCATGATCTCCACCATCGTCTGTCTCTTGAGCCGGGCCCCCATCACCAGTCCCCTCACTGCTCACAACCTCTATCGCTATATTATCCTCAACCATTGAGTCATCCACATTCCTACCTTTTTTATGCATCGGTTGAATTTCCTGCGGCATTGAAGATCCGGGTCTCTCAAGAGCATCTGGCATGTCTAGAACGATCACATCATTAGGTGGTATCCCCCTAAATTTTTGACCGTCGACCTTTCGGCGGCTAGCTTTTTTGCCACGCCAGGGTGTTTGTATCGCGTAAGGATTTTGCATAGGGAAGAATTTTTTTAAGAGTTTAACCTTTTTAGGGTTTTTAGAATTTTTAAAAACATTTAATATAACATGTTGTATTTATATTTGAAATTTTAATATATATTTGATAATTTAAAATATTATTTCTTAGATTTACATTAATAAAAAATGAAATTTACACGTATATGCATATTCTAAAATCTAAATTGCTTCTTTAAATCTGCTAAAAAGAATTGTTGGATAATCATACTCAATTGTCGTAGCATCACCCACTCAATATCTTTTTAATCAAATCTTCAATCATTTTTTAAGAAATTTCTGAATATATAAATATATCTTTTACAAACTAGATTGTTATTTTCGATTAATTATTTTACATGAGAACTTCTTAGGTTTTTACATGCTTATTTAACCAGCCATCCAAAAGCATATTAAAGAAGAAGATAAAATGTTAGAAAACCAAGACAATTATAATATGATTTATATCCAATACACTGCTGGTGAAAACTTTTAGTTTTCACAAGCACCTTAATTTTAGGGTTTAGGGATTCAGTTTAAGGTGTAGGATTTAGGGGTTTATGTGTAAGGGCTTAGAATTTAGGGATAATAATTAGAATTTAGAGATTAGGGTTACGATTTAAGGTTTAGAGGTTATAATATACTAGTTTTATTATTTTTTTGATCAGCAAAGTAAGTATGATTTTATTAGATTGAATCATACATACTAAAACATGGTCATAGGCCTCGTTACAAACCTTCCTAAACCTAAATGGAGGAAAAGAGTATCCAATAACCATGTGACAAAGAAGGACCAAACACCAACACAAGAATCAAACCCTATTGCAAAAAGCAACCACATCGCTTGACACCTGAAACAAAATGCAAGCACCCAGCCAGTCGTGAGCATAAAGCCAAGGCACTAACCCTATGCAAAATCAAACAATAAGACCAAGCAAGCATCACCTAGTATCACCAACCCCCGGCGCCAAGCATGAGGCCACATCGCCCCAGTCATTCAAAACTATCATAGAACATAGAAGAGGATTAACACCCTATTTAGCCAAGATTTCCACGAAATTGTTAGCTATTTGAAACACATGTGAAAAACATGCGCAACATAACTTTCGCACCAAGCTGAATCTATCACCATGAAAATGCTCTCAAACCTCTACGGCCAACGTTCTTTATGCAACACCCAACCAATTGTCACATTAGAATCTGACTCTACAATCAAGCTTCTCACCATATGCTACCGCGATCGCACTATCAACACTCAAAGTCCCTCCAATTTACTTTCGAAGCTCCATCTCTACCATGCTTTCAATTACGTCTTTTATATTACCATTTTCTTCTTATTTATGTTACCTAAGTCGTTGATAGCCCCTAATAAAATCTCATCATGTACTATCATACGCACCTCTCTTGTTTTTCAATAAACCGTGCAATATCCTTTATCAAATTCTCTTCATTACACATTGTCGCTCATCACTCCTTGCTATTCCTCTCGATCCCCCTTATTTAATAAACGCGTTATATCTTTAACAATCGCTTCTTTGTTACCAATTGTTGAAACTTCTAGGAATTTCATTAACTCTACTGTTACTCTCGCCTCCTTCAATTCAGTGAACGAACCTCTCTTCGGCCCATGCGCCTGTGCTGCCAATGATTTGCCTCGCCCTCTCATTTTTTTACATGAACAAGCATTCTCACTTGGCAATACCATATCCAATACATTTTTTGCCTCTTGCTGAACGACTTGTGCCTTAACCTGAGAAGTATCAGGTAAGGGCTGCACTGGAATTGTAAGTCTAGCCTCTATAGGCCCAATCTCTCCCGGTTCTACTCCCATGGACTCGAAATTTACGGGACAGTCTATCAAATCCAATTCCTTTAACCCTGATCTTGCCTCACACTGCTCATCAAGCTCCACCAACGATTTCATACCCAAATTTTCATCCGACATCCAATCCTTTGAACTTGACTGAACTTCTAAAGCTCTGTCCTCTGATCGCTACTCCTCAAACTATAATTCATTTGTCCTCCAGACTGGTGCAACCTCCTTATCCAGCCTTTCCCGATTAATCCCATCATCTTTGGCAGTCGAACCACACTGTTTCATATCTTGTGCATCCTCCTTCACCAGCATATCCGTCTGATCACCCCCAGACCTATCTCTATTGGACTCATCATCCTCACTCTCACTTTCTAACCCACACGCACGTTCACAATAGGAACATAATTGCATATCTGTCAACGGTTCAAACTCAACAACACGAATCTGATACGACACCCCTTGCACATGTAACTCTAAGACCTCTTCGATATGTTCAAATTGATCTATTTCCACCAGCACATGTCCTCTTTCAAAAGAATTAGGATCCAGAAGAGAATCCTCACACTTTATCAACGCCCCCACATCGATGCTATATTAACAAAGGTATCTCGCGATCATACATGCATTGGGACCCCACATAGCGACAACCAGACCCTCCGATCCCCTCTATCCAAATCTGGCTTCCAAATTTCGACCTTAGAAAACCATTTGCTTAATACCCTATTGCTAAGAACATCACGCCGAGTATCATTACTTGAGAATATCAGTAACATTCTCGACCCTGTAATACGCATTATTGAGAATCCAACAATATTCGCCTCTTTCAAAGCTCATGCGAGTGATGCAATCCCCATTGATACTCTGCACCACGCAATTGCACAATGCTGAAGGATTTTAATTTTACCATCATCCTCCACTCCCTGAACAATTTGCTTATAACCGTCCCCCTTGTGAGCATCCACTCTAATGCTCAATTCATCACTGCCCGCCTTCCCATTCCTCACTTTTCGCCTCCAAAAGTACTCTCGTGACGCTTTGCGAGTGAAAGATACCCTCAATCTAGACCCATAAATCCAACTACCACCTAATCTCTCAATCGCCCTCCTGGCCGCAACCTCCGACTCTGCACGCATAAGGCCAAATCTTGCTCCATCAACTGCCCTTTTTACTGAAACAAAAACATCCAAAACCTGCCCATGGAGATCAAACACCTACCATACTCCCTTCCAATGTATTTGATCCGATAGATTCCCAATGTATAGAGTCCAAACCTGACGGCGGCTATGACTGCTCGACATTACTCTTGATCTCCAATCTTAATTTTAACCTTTGACTAATGCTAATGAATTCCAAACAGTTTACCCATAAACCCTCAATTCATCATGAATCGAAGCCTCAACCCCGATAAAATAATTGTAAAATTAACAATGATTGCGACTCCAATTACCAGATCTGTAATCAATAGATTAAAAGCTTTCAAATAACCGAGAGAAAACGAATAAAAAAAAGACGAATTGAAAGAGAAGAAAATAATATAATTAACATAAAATAATATAATTATAACTGATAATAGATTTATATACAAATTTATCAGTCTTGTATTCAATTCTTAGAAAATAAATTTTAATTATTTTTTTAAGATTATATAAAGGTAGACAAACACACTATTGTACTAATATTAATCATCTTTTTTAAAATGTAACATTTTAATTTTTTTAAACTAAATTAGGAATTTATTAACCCCTACTGCAACTCAATGAAATAAGTCCCGCCTCCCAAACTATTTTGTATAATCCTTTTAATTTAAATATTAATCAAATTAAATTTTGTTTTCTTCAAATTTTGAGTTTAACTATTTAATAAGTCTCGATTTTTAAAGTTTAATAATTTAACTCTCAATTCCGTCCGTCTATAATGATTTAGATGAATAAAGATTATTGACTAGGTTGCCAGCTATCTAATTAAAGACGTAGTTAAGGAAAGATGCTCGGTTTTTTTTTTTTGACAAATCTTAATCTTTTAGAGGAGAAAGGAGGGACTCTAAAAAAAGAAATATGAGTGCTCTTAGTGGGTATAAAACTCATGACCTAAGAAAAAAAACAAGAACACAAAGATGAACAACTTGATCAACCGACCAAATGTGATTGCTCGGAGACGGTCGTTTCTTAAACTTGATAATATTGATTCATTGAATACATATCCAAATCATGGACAAAATTTATTATTAAAAAAATCAAAGCTATGTATTTAATCGGGAATTCATTTTTTTAATTTAATAAAATATAAAAAATATTTTTAATTATTATGTTAAAATTTTGAAGTGAGAATATTTATTTTAAAATTTTTGAAGTATAAATTATATATTTACTATATACTTATTAATACCAAAATTATATGCATATAATCAATTCTGAATTGATCACAAAAAAAAATCAACGATCTAGAGTCTGAGACAATTAACATGGATGTTGGAAAAGATTTAAATTAGCAGGGCCATTACGATGAACGGAGAAATTATATCATAGGTCCGGCTCGTCACGTCATCTATGGTCCCAACCAATAAAAAATATCTATTTCATTAAATTTTTTTATGTCATATTTTTACTAAGTGAATCTACAATTAGTAAAAAGTGATTTTTAATTTAATTTACAGTAAATCTGAGTGAAGATTCACTTGGTAAAAAGATGATATAACAAAATTTAATAAAATATATATTTTTTATTAGTTGGGACCATGAATGACGTGGCGAATCGGGCCTATGATATAATTTCTCTTATGAAAGAGAAAATGTCATGTATCCATGCAAGGATTGTGGATGAAAGTTTCTATAATTATCTTGTTTACAAGGAAAGGGAAAAGATGATTCCTTTGAATAGAAAAAAAGGGTTTACTGCCTTTATTTTAATCAAAGAATGGGTTTCTCACTTGTTCCAACAGCTGAACCGTGAAGCAAGCAAGTTAAACCCCAAGGTTAGAGATTTATTACAGATAATGAAGATTGTAGCTTAAATCTTCAGCCATTTGTTCATCTTTAATTATAGGAGTTGAAATGAAAATTACAATCTGTTTTATTGGGTTGCCATTAAATTTGTTGGTGTTTGATATTAATTTCTTAGGTGGCCCTGTGTGTTTGGTTTCTTAAAAATCCAGAAGTATGAGCCATAAAAGCTGTTGAGGGGTTCTTTCTCGCTGTTGTATTTTACACTGCACTTCTCTCCAAACTTAAGCAAATGCAATGAATGAAATCGCTTCTTCTTCTTCTTCTACTAATCCTTCAATTTACTGCAATAACATTTACTGCATACTTGTTTGGATTTTTTCCAGCCTTTAATACGTTTCCTGGCCTCAATTTACAGTCTTCTTCTACCAATCCTTCAATTCTATTTACCTTGATTTAGTTAAGCTTTAATTAGCACCCCCATCTTCTCTCCCTTTATATATTTTCTTCATTCTGCTTCATTCCCCTCACCACTTTCCCTTCCCCTTGTTTTTATTTCTTCAACAAAGGGCGTTGGTTTTCAGGGTTTCTGCTTAGCTAGGTCAAAGTTATTTGACATTTAAGGTATCTGATGTTTGATATTTTCAATACAATTCAATTGTTATATTTTGTGTTTTTGGTTTTCTAACATATGCTCCGTTTTGAAGCTGAACCTTTCCCCTCCGAGGGTTAATCCGAGAGTGGAATCGCCAGGCCGATTGGCAACCGTGTCACCGACGTCTCCTCCGAGCTCATGCGTGTCATCGGAGATGAACCAGGATGGCGATACAGATAATGTCGGATACTTGAGCAGCCCCGAGGTGACATCCATGGTTCTGGTGGGGAGGCCCAGGTGCTTGATGTACGTTATGCTTTCAGAGGATGACCCTAAACGCCTTAAGTGCAAGAGCGCCGTTTTGCTTGATTTCCTCCATGACACTGCCACCACCACAACCACCAGGAGGGGCTAAGCAGGAACTAGGAATCATATAAAACATAGATATGGGCGTTTATGGGTAGCGGATGTCTTAGTTCAGGTCTGGTTTTTCGGTTTCTTCCTTGTTTGGCGGATGACTACGTAAACTGGTTTAACTTCAACTGCCCAAATTTTCTTATATATTATATTGTTCGGGAAAACTGAGTGGAAATTTACTTGAAGCCACTGAATGAGATGGGTAAAAATCCCATGACAAAAAGGTTAGATTTTCTGGTACTTGAGAATTATACAAGTAGGACTGTTCTAGTATATTTGCTTGTCTTTGGACCACAAGGACATGATTGGCTTCTCAGGTCTCACATATCTACATAGCAATTCCTTACAGAATGGGGCCTAAACTGACTAAATGAAACAAGGAAATCATAAGAGAAGGGCAGTTAGGTAAAGAAAGGGGAGTGAGGTTTTTGGTAGTTCCAGGAAGGAAATAGGAGGGGGAGCCTTATTAGATTGAAAGACCATTAAAACACATAAATGCAAGAGTAATTGAGACAGTTGAGAATATAACAAGGGGGGAGATATTAAGTCAGATGATAAATACAAATTAAATTCCTCAACAGTTGTCAATCATCTTTATTTGCACTCACTAAATGCCACCTTTCTGGTGACATTGTCTCTTTTGGTAACCCTTTCTCCACTTTCTCAACAGCATAGGCAATATAAAGCAAGACATTATTTTACTATGTACTCATAACAATTCATATCAGTCTTAATTCGGTACCAAATAGTTTAAGTTTCATATGATTAAAATTTATTTAATTTGACATATTTCGGTCAATGCCGTTTCGTGCGAGTTAATATAAAATTTTAATATTTTAAACCAAATTTCATTTTTATGATTATTTTTATTTTGAATAATTACATTCAACTTTTAAATGTCAAGCAGTAAATAGATTAATTAAAATACCACACAGACCTATTTACCTAACAAATTGTAAACAGTTTATCCGCTGTTTTGATGGCTAAACAAGTAAAAACATTCAAGAAACTAAACAGAGAAAGCTTCCATAATAGATTGCTAATGCATTGTATTGTTTTTCTTTTCATTTTTTTAAACCAATGTAAGCATCTAATACCAATTGTCAAATAGTTCGAAGTCAAAATCAAATGATTATTTTACAATAACACCAGACTTTGGGCTGCTAGTGTGACCAACCTAATAGAATTTTGCACGACAAGCACTGATATGATTTTCTCATTTTATACAAAACTGTTGCTTTTGACTAAATATTCAAAGGTAGCATGGATTAATTAAAACAAGCCAATAAAACCACAAAGAAACTTGAAAGTCTGACCCTGGTTTGCAACTCGATTCAATGAACTCATACAATTCCTGTCTACCGGAGCTTATTTCAATTCTTAGACGTAACTGAAGGGTACTCTGTATTCTCTAAATGATTCAAGAACAAGCCATGTATATCAATTTGATTTCAAGAACAAGCTTGTCATCAGATCTCAGATTATCAAGAACAAGCCATGTATATCACTTTACAATTTAGATAGTTTCGTTTTTGTAAGCATTACCGTACAAAGTCAAGCTAAACAAACACAAAAGCCATCTTATGTGGCAAACTAATGGAATATATTTTATCTATCCATTTCACCCCATCCAATGGTTATAAATTAGTGTAAAACTATTTGAGTTTAACATAGTGTAAGTGGATCCTAACCCTATATATATACATATATATTCCACTTTTCTCCTTCAGTTTTCTATCTTTCTAATTTTCTTCCCATCCTACAAGCAAGGCCTAAACTTCTCACTTCAATAAACTATGCTAGACAAGGAACCAACCTTCTTCTACAGCTCTGGTAACCAGCCCTTCTGCCAGGTCAAGGTGCAATACAACTCATGTCCAATAGTGAAATTTCTATATGCAGGCAGGCACTTTGCAGTACAGAATGCAGGAAATATGGTAATCTTACATAAAAACTTTCATGTGTTATTTAAACCACATTTCTGAGTAGCTATACATTTACAAACACTCGTCACTAAAATTAGAAAGACATTCCTGGTAAAATACTCTGTAAAAGTTTAATTGAAGCGACAACATATAATACAATAAATAACTGTAAACGGGACAAAATGTTAGATCATCTGAGGGGAAACTACTAGATATGAAACATTCAAGTAAAAAGTTTCGATAAAGAGCTTGAGAACTAAAGTGCATTGTAATATTGGCATGAGGAGCTAAGAAGCTTTACATATTTGACAAGAGAAACTTCAATAGTTAGTACATAAAATATGCATCATACTAATACTTGTGTCATATTACTAAAGCTGTTTATAGAAAGGAAAATGCAGGATATCATTTTGATTCTAGCAGTATAGCATATGTTCTAGAAGATTACCTGTTAGATTTTATCTTGTAAAATCCCAAAACCATATAACAAAGTAGGGCCACAATGCTGAGGCTCTCCGAACTCAGAAGACATAAAATATGCAATCACAAATTTACAAAGTTTCTCATAGGTGATCCAGTTCTCCCCATCCACTACTGCTTCTGATATACTTTTCAACAATACCAAATTCTTTATTTTGTGCAACTCGTCTGGTGTAGTTCTCGGTTAAAATGGGACCTTTCTTCAACCTCCTGTAGTAGATTATCTCCCAAGGCCACAAGCGAGCAGCACCAAAGTAATCTTCTGCAGATAGATGCCATTCATTTTCATTCTGAGGTTCTAAGCCATAATGCTTCATGACCATACACAATTCCTCTGGTGATATGCTTGTAGAACGCACAGAGGTCTCTGAATCAGTCTCAACAGGTTGTACCATCACATCCTCTGTTGTCAGTGCATCAAAACCTCGACTACCCTTTCTCTCTCCCAAGTTCTTTGGAGACAAACTCTCATCAGCAGGTGCATTTTTCTCCGAACGTTGTGTACTTGGAATTTTAACTTGAGGCACTGACCTGAGTGTCATATGATTATCACAATTACCTCCCTGCATAGCTTGGTCCTTTTCCACTTCACTTTCTACTTTGGCAGATAAACCGGCATTTTCAATAGTCACTGCAGCCGCACTATTTTCAAAATTTGCATTCTCCAAATGAACATCACCTCCAACCATAATCCCCTTGGACTCAGGTGTGTTAGCCTTATCCAAAGAGCCTTTCAAATTAAATTTCCCCTTGTCCGACAACGATGCTGAAGGTCTACCAAGTGATACAGGCGAAGAGAAGGATGTTGAAGAGTTTGACCTTGAGCTAGATTGAGAACTTCTGGATCTAGAATAATGTGATATTGAACTCAACCTTAGATTTTTAGATGACGAGCGTGCTCTGGATGATATGGATCTTGATCTAGACAGTGAAATTGACCTTGGCATATGCATTATGGACTTAGATTTTGAGCGTGATCTGGATGCACTATAATCAGGATGAAGTGGAGAAGAAGTTGGCCTTTCTTTCTCTGCATTATGTCTTTGAGGAGTTCCACCTCTTCTCCTGCTTCGCTTCTTTCCTTCAGAATCATATTCCCAAGCCCTGTCTGTTTCCTTTCTAATAAAGGACCTTCCATTCTCTATCAATCTCCCACTCTTTCCTGAACCAAATGCTTTTCTGGCATCCTGGAATCTTTTTGTTCTTCGGGGATCCTTATCTTGCTGCAACTTTGCCCAAGAACTGAATCCAAATCTGGAGGAATATCTTGCAGAAGTAATTTCATGGGGACAGTTATGCTTTTTGTGACCCAGGGCACCGCAGCTGTAACAAGCTTGCAGCAGTTTTGCATCCTTAGGATGGTTCAGAGTCTCTTCACCTATCAGCTCTGTCGC
This sequence comes from Hibiscus mutabilis, assembly GCA_019671005.1. Taxonomy (NCBI): domain Eukaryota; kingdom Viridiplantae; phylum Streptophyta; class Magnoliopsida; order Malvales; family Malvaceae; genus Hibiscus; species Hibiscus mutabilis. The sequence continues at coordinate 19,869,020 of CM033738.1, forward strand.
TATTCTCTTTTGTGGGCTTTGTTCAGCAGGATAACCACTGTAATACACAATTTGACGGTTTTCATTGTCAGCTTGCCTGTCATAACCTACATAGCGGTCAAACTCCATTTCATGCTCAATGTCATTACCATTAGAATGATCATGACGTCGCCCATCCCACCTATCATCCATCTGGTTAGGATCATCTTGACCATCTTCATCCAGAAAATCTTCCTTGTAGCCATGATTGTCTTCCCTTATAAATTGTTTAACATGGTCTTGATGGTAGTCTATATCTGCATTAAGCCAGTCAGCAGAATTAAGCCCAGTATCATGACACTTAGTTTGTTCAATACTCGTCTTACAATCTGGATGAACATTTAAATCAAAATTTCTACTACCATAATCTCCACCTCTAGCGGAACTCCTCATTCTATGTGACTCATGGTCATAGGTCTGATCAGCCCTAGCAAAATTTTTGAAAGGTCTAGGCTGTTTATTTGACCATGTGAGAATTAACGGCTTCCCACAGATATTTCTTCCTTGAAGCGCTCTCAAAGCTTTTTGTGCATTTGGAGGGTAGTCATACACAACAAACCCATAGCCATCTTTCAGATTCACATTACATCTTCCAAACCTTTCAAAAACACGCTCAAGTTCATCCCTACAAGTGTGAGATGATAGATGACCAATATACAAAGACATCTGCAGCAAAGGAAAAAACAATTTAGACACGCACATCACGAGTTTAAATAATGTATAATTCTGCCACAGTCGCAGGAATAAATGACACATAAATGCTAAAGTGCAATGCACTAGACTGTTAAAAAAGGAAAAAACAATTTAGACACACATCAGGAGCTTAAATAATGTAGCATTCTTCCCCTTTCATGGCTAGAAAGGAGATGTTTGTTATACTGCCTTAATTTGTAAGTTCTAAACATCATTCAAATACTTGCACGGCCAACAATAATTGTGATAAATGACATAGTTATCCAAAAATTCAACAACAACAACAGACACCAAGAACTCCTAAGTTAAGAATCATAAAACCAAAGCACAACAATTTCATTGATTGCTTCGAGACGACAAAAAATCTGCTCCTGTAATCTACTGCATACACTATAGATAAGGGAATCGTAAAATATGTATCACTTAAGTATGGGAGCATACAAAAATTCCCTTGCATAAACCTGAAGTAATATAGTTGAAAGCGACAACATATTCAAACTTGTAGAATGTGTACAAGTTTGATTGGATTTCGGAAAGGTGGCCCTTTAACAGCTACAATTATGAAGTTTTGGTTAGTTCTTCCTAATTCACACTTTATATTAAACAGCAGAGAAGGAACCAGAAAATAAGAATTTAATCACCCTAAAAATGGGGGAAAACCTATAAAAAATAACTAAACTTTACCATTCACTTAAGCCAAGCATTTAGCAAGAAAACGAAAAAAAATATACAGAAGAAAAAGAAGAAAATGTTTCTATTTCTCATAGGCACTTCATCGAACATCTAATACGCAAAAACAATAGCATCAAATAAACTATAGAAAACCCATACGAGCAAAACTGTGGAGAACAAAAAAACTTGAAAAAGATATGCATTAGTACCGGGCAAAAGAGGCGTAGAATAGCTGAGAAGCGGAGAGAAACAGTCAGTTTTGGGTGAAAATCTGTCTTTCCCTTTGTTGGAACGCAAGGGCGTGATCCGGTATAGAAGTCTTTGAGTGGACTTTACATTCTCTGGCCCGAACTATATCTCTGGTCCTTCCGCTTTATGGTCAACTGATTTTAAGCAGGGTGTTCATTTTCGGATTCGGATCATGTTCGATCTAGAAAAATGGACTATTCGGTTTTTTAGATAAATAAAATTATGATTCGAATTAATTTGAAAAATAAATTATAAATTAATAGTAATAGTAATAATAATACACATAATAATATTAAAAATAATTCTAATAAATAGAAGAAAATATATTTATATAATCATGACAATTATAATAATAAAAAGTAAACTAATTATCAAGAAAATAATTTAGTGTTTTATAATAATATAATAAAGAAATGATAGAACTAATGAAAAATAATAAAAAATTGTGAAGGGATTAAATTTTAAAAAATAGGCATTGAAAGGGTCAAAATAATAATTATACAAAATTAGACTACTAGAGGAATGACCAAAGTAACAATTAATCTCATTATAACAAAAGGCCCTTTATTTTTTTTGAGTTTTTGGATAATCCGAAATTTAAAATATTTTGATCCATATATGATTCAATTTTCCAATTTTTTCTGAATATCCAAAAATCAAAAAACGGATATGATAAACGAGTCAAATTATTCGGATTGAATTATTTTGAATAACCCTAATTTCAAGTTCTACGGGTAACCTCAGCCACTTTTTTGTTAAATTCTTTAGGGCAAACTAATTGGGTAGGACTAAAGGTGTACAAAATTAGGTTCGATTAACTGATAGTGAATTATTTCGATTAATCGATAAATTTGAGTTATTTAATTCTCGATCTTAAACAATGCAAACTAAAGCATATAATTGATTGACGGGTTAATTAGAATATTCGATTCGAGTAACGAGTTTTTACTTTACTTATTAAAAATATAAAATTTAATATTATGATAAATTTATCAATTAATAAAATGGTATTTGATGTGTCAAGTGTAACAACGGCCCCGCGACCGGCGGTGCTTGACGCGCTCTTACGAAAAATATTTGGGATAGGAATGGAGTCGCCACCAATCTTTTTAATTTAGATACGATTAGAACACCTGAAAACCCACCCATTTTAATAAAACCAATTTTTACGCTATTTTAAGAAAATAGGTCCGGGAGTCAGTTACGTGTGGGGAAGGATGAGCACCCCACAACGCCTAAAATTGGTACCTGATCGATTATCTATTGTCTAAACGAGGAAAATTAATAATTCAAATTTAATTTAAAATTTGTGATCCCTTAATATATTTTAAAAGAATAATTTTGTATGAAAGGAATTTACACTCCTACGCTCGGGGCATAATTTCCGTAAGATTCCGAATAAAGAATCCTATTTTGAAAATTAATTTAGAATTAAAAATGATATTTTGCGATAGAGATTAACGGAAAGCGGCACCTCTTGCGTTCAAGGTACGTTTTTCACAATAATCCCTAATAAAATGTTTAAATTTAAAACTCAATTAAAACAAATGAATTAGATATAACATTTAAAAACATCAATATAAACAAAGATGTAATAAGCAATTAATTAAAACTTAAAATAAAAGGGGAAAATATATAGGAGCTAAAAAAATAAAATAATAATGTGTATGTATGTATGTACATACTAAATATATAACGTGGTGGTATAATAACACCTAATATAAGGAAATAAAATAATGGTAAAACTATTAAGTAAATGAGAAAAAAGGAAATAAATGAAAGGAAAAAATGTTTATTAATATGCATGTATATATATGGAAAATAACGTCTATTATATATGTATGAAACACATCCCATCTACATAATATAATATACCCAATATATACAGTAGTCACGTAAATATAGTGTATGCTTATATATTTAATAAACTTTACATATATTTATACATGAAATATTATATTAACGAATTATATACATAATAATAGGTAATAATAATTCAACAATAATAATATATAAATATATTTTACATAATAATAATAGTATATAATAATGTTTCATAATAATAATTACAATAATATGCATATAATGTATACATACTAATAATAATATATACTAATAATAATGATAATAATAATAACAATGGCTAAAATAAAAGGAAATAAAAAAACGGAGACTGAAAGAGCAATTATACCATGCGGCGAACCCGGAATGAGAAAAACTTTGGGGCGGAGGGACTGGACATGTAATTAGACCGCTTAAAATCGGATTAGGTGTAATTTAGTGACCAAATTAGAAATAAATTAAAACTTACAGGGACCAGAAGCAATATTATCCTGTACGGTAAACTCAGAGTGAAAATTCCTTTTATGCGGAGGGATTTAGTTTGTAACTAAACCATTTATTTAGACTACTATATAAGTCAAATTTCAACAAAAAAACATTATTTCAGTATTATAAAGAAAAAACCCAGAGGTCTCCCCTTCATCTGCCTTGGCCTGCCGCCGACCCTCGTCGTCCGCCGCACGCCGCCAATCACCGGCTATGGCCACGTAATGAAGCGGTGGCTGGTCGGCGTGATAACGCGTGGCAGCCACGTAGCGAGGGAAGAGCCGCGCGTGGCGGCCATGAGCGGTGAGCTGGAAAGGGGCTGACGGCGGCTGGAATAGTGGACTAGGATTAGGTTATCATTTAGGGTTTTTTAAGGTTGGGGGGCATAAGTGTAATTTTGGGTTTTTAGGTTATTTAATTTCATATGGGTTAGGGTTAAATCTGGTAATGGGTTATTGGTTTCAAATAGTGGGCCGGTTAGGTATATGGGTAGGATATGAGTTTGGTTGAATCTTAATTAATTGGGCTATTAGGTTTGTAGGCCCAGACAAAATGGGTGTTTACAGTTGCCCCTCTTTGCTCATTGTTGTGCAATGGCAATATAGCAAAGACAAAAGAACAATTATTTTTGTCCGGTCAGGCCAGGACTCGTTCTTTTGGCCACCGCTTCTTCTTTGGGCTTTACTCGATCTTCTTTGTCTCTCTTATAAGCAAAATCTTCAAAATGGAGGATCCGTTGGGGAAGACAAAAACCAGAGGTGATCCGTTTGAGGAGACAAAATGTGTTCGACTTGCTACGACTCTGACGACGACGCAATGCCTGGAGAAAATTTGACCTGACTACAACACTGATGGAGAAGTAAGGTTTGTAAAACTTGATCCAACTGCAACTCTGATGAAGACACATGATCGAACGATGAAGGGTTGGTCCAGCTACAATATCGCCGAGGAGGCAAGACCAGAAGTCAACAAGATTTGATCTAGAGCTTCATAGATCTCTTTTGCATTTTTCCAAAATGCACAGGGATCAACGGATTTGAGTTGCCTTTACCGGTAGCCGTTTGCTCCGGGCTAGTTGTACCATTCCCCTGAGTACAATCAGTTTATACCAATCATGAAATTGGATTTTTTGAAGGATTTATTTTCCTTCGGCCATTCGCGAAAATGGATTTTCGATGGAAATTTGAATTATCCGTTATCTTAAACTTTACCGTGTTTAAGCACGTTGTGCCAACATTTCTGTTGGACTTGTCAAAATGGTTTTGATCTATCTACAACACTAGCGACGTGGCATGATCTGGAGAAGAAATTTTGTTTTTTTTGCTTTTTTCTTGGGTTTTTATTTCTTCATTTTTTGTTTTTTTCTCTTTTTTGCCCTTTTTTGCTTCTTTGTTGTTTTTTTGTTTTTTTTCAATTTAGGGAGATGAAATTGTTGTCGCGCTCATTCTGCTGCAAAGCTCAGGGATATTAAACCGCTGACATGCTTATTCTGTTGCAAACTCAGAGAGATGAAATTGCTCTCGCGCTCATTCCGTTGCAAGTTTAGGGAGATGAAACTGCTGACGTGCTCATTTCACTGCCACTTTAGGGAGATGAACTTGTTGGTGTACCCATTCTGCTGCCACTTCAGGGAGATAAGACGGTTGAGGCGTCAATTCTAGTGCCACTTCAGAGAGATAAACTTGTTGGTGTACCCATTCCGCTGCCACTTTAGGGAGATGAGACGGTTGAGGTGTCCATTCTACTGCCAATTTAGAGAGATGAACTTGTTGGTGTACCCATTCCGCTGCCACTTTAGGGAGATGAGACAGTTTAGGCGTCTATTCTGCTGCCACTTCAGAGAGATGAACTTGTTGGTGTACCCATTCTGCTGCCACTTCAGGGAGATGAGACGGTTGAGGCATCCATTCTGCTGCCACTTCAGAGAGATGAACTTGTTGGTGTACCCATTCTGCTGCCACTTTAGTGAGATGAGACGGTTGAGGTGTCAATTCTACTGCCACTTCAGAGAGATGAACTTGTTATTGTGTTTGATCTGTTACACCATTTTTTGGAGAGACAGGATATGTAAAAGATTAGTTGATCCGCTACACCATGTTACGGGTGAGATAGGACCTGCAACAGTTAAAAGAGTGTTTGGTCAAAGTGAGCCATAAATTAACTGCTTTATTTTAAGACTGTAAAGCTGAAAAGTTTGATCTGAATATTCTATTTGATTGATTCACTCCTTCATGTCAAGGATGACGGATCTGGTTGATGTTTGTCTATTTTTTCTTGGTTGAATGCGCCAGAAAATATTTGTCCCATGTCAAGGATACTGGAATTTGTTGACGACAATGATATATTCCTTCGTGTTTGAAGATGTTAGCCCTGTAAATTTTGGTCCTTTAAAAAAGGATCGAGTACGAACATGCTTGATGATGTAGTGACACATATGTTTTCATGATAGAGTAGTTGCAGAAGTCTTCTTTTTCCGGCTCAGCTTCTCTTCGGATTCAGCTCTTGTTCAAAGTTCACTCTAGCAAATGTTTTGTAACACCCCCTACCCGGTTTAGAAGTAAATCGGCTGAGGAGCATTACGGGGAACACTGGAAACACGAATAATTTAAAACTTTTCAAGAACTCGTCCCTATTAGATGAGTTGAGTGACTAACAAGGCATCTAAACGTATATATATATTATTATACATCAAACATATGTATTTTATTCACCCTAGATTACCAACTTGGTTATACATTTGCAATTCTACATTTAAAGATGTCTACTATTTAAACAGGTGACCATGCATAGCATTCAGATATCACACTTAGACAAGAACATATTCTTTTGTACCCAATCTCATTATGTTCAAGTCATGTAGATGTTTCATGTAGGTTTAACTAGTCATACTTTTATATACATACATTCAATACAATCTCAAACAAGCATAACGTGTTTATCATTCATGATAAGTTACCACCTAGACCTCATATTTAATCATATAAGCATAAGCAAGTTCCTTATTCATTATAGGTCTTTACTTTGATTGGTTACTTCCAATTTTCATTCAAAGTTAACTACTACCTACCCATGAACATGTGACATTAGAATAGCATACAATGGCTAGCAAGTGTTCACTTAATCTCAGAGTTCCTATATGCGCAGCTTACTATTCCACTCACAAGAAAATTAGGTCATTACATACTTCCAATTTAAGCAATCAAGCCTTTGCACATTAGAGGCCAAATTCATAATCATATACAAGCGTTCAAAATATCAAATGCATGGCCTAGCTTAACTATATAAAAATCTAGGTGCCACCAACTAGGAGAATTACAAACAAGTATGGATTCATACTTGTGCTTTTGCTTGTGCCTTACTTCAAGCTCAAGGAATCTAACTTCAGGATCAAGAAAACGATCGAATCCTTTATCCTATAGGTGGGGAGAATGGAGACAAGAGTGATAAGTACAAAAATGTACTTAGTGAGGTAGCCCTAATTCTAACCAATTATTTGTCCAAGTTCCATTTAAATGGAGTTTGACCCTAGATAAGGTTTACAAGCATTTCGAGTAATAAAACAAGCAATTATCAAGAAGCATGTTATCAAGTCATTCGAGTGGTATTCAAGCATACCGAGCAATTGTCAAGTAACCAACTATCAAGTCATTTGAGTTGCATTCAAGCATAACAAGCAATATACACATTTCAATTCAAGTCAAGTACATATTCAGGCAATATACATACATCTCAAGTTAAGTATAACCACTTTTCTTTTCAAGCTTGTCATTCAAGTTATGTTTACAAGTAATACCCATTCATTCAAGTAAGAACATAATTCATATTTTCTTCACACATGTAAAATAACCCCATTTTACACCTATTGTCACCTAACATGGCAGCATTTACAATCAGACACTCACACATGTAAAACAACCTCATTTTACACCTATTGTCATCTAGCATGGCAGCATTTACAATCACACTCATACATGTAAAACAACCTCATTTTACACCTATTGTCACCTAGCATGGCAGTAGGGCATGTATGTTCTGTTAGCATACTTAAACAATCCATTTTAATCACAGGTAAGCAATACTTGGCAGCAAGGTATATAGATTCCATTAAATACATATATACACATATACAAGCAAAACAGTCCATGATGACCTCTAATTTATTCAAATCCGTCCATTTTATATGTTTATACATTTTAACATTTCAAGACAGCTCATAATTTGATCACACATTGACAAAACAGTCCATATAGTATTCTTATGCATTTTAACATTTCAAGACAACACATATTTTCATGTACAAGGTATATATGGCAGCAACACTCATGTTTTACATGTTAATCACATAAAATAGTCCATATTTTCATGTACAAGGTGTACATGGCAGTAACACTCATTAATTCAAGTAAGATCGAGATCTTTTTCAAGTAACAATCATGTAACAAGAAGTTCGAGTATACAAGTCAAGTAATATATTCAAGTAATCAAGTTTTCATGTCAGGGAATTCAAGCAACCCAATCAAGTAAACATTAGCTCAAGTGAGACCATAAACCATTCCAAGTAGTAAATCATACAATACAAGGTCCAAACATAGACGATTATCATTTCAAGAGTTTCATGTCAAGAATCAAGCATTACATGTCAAGCAATTTGAGTATTTCAAGGATTCATGTTAGTGATTCAAGTGTTCAATTAGACAAGAATGATCCTAACTAAGGATTTCAAAGCATTTGAATAGTATAAGAAGCAAAAGAAAATGAATCATAATTCATGCTTTATCCATTTCAAGAAATCAAGCTATTCATGGTCACATGTCAAGTAGTCAAGCAATTCATGCTTACATAACAAGAAATCAAGCAATTTAAGCTTTTCATTCAAGACAAGTTTACAAATAGTACTCATGAATTCAGGCAAGATCAAGATCTATTTCAAGTAATAATCATGTAGCGAAAAGTTCAAGTATACAAGTCAAGTAGCAATTAGTTCAAGTTCACATGTTTGTCATTTCAAGAATACATGTCAAGTTATTCAAGTATTCAAGTTTACATATCAAGTAATTCAAGTATTCAAGTTTGCATATCAAGTAATTCAAGTATTCAAGTTTTCATATCAAGTAATTCAAGTTTACATATCAAGTAATTCAAGTATTCAAGATTATATTAGTTCATTTATTATCTTTTAACACAATCCTTGGTTCATAGTTTGTCTAGGTAATCGAGTCTCCAACCAACTGTCGCCACAAGATGTACCGTAGTACTGACCAACCCTCCTACTGTCACCAAATACCACATATGTACCCTCTGTCTGCCGCCAATTAGGGGCCTTAGCCCTGGACCGTAGTCCACCCTGACACAATGAGCTCTAGACTCTAAGGCATGCCCTTCTACCTATTCAACTAGCAACCAAGGTTGTTTGATTACACTTCATTTATTCAAGGGTTTTCAAGCTTTTCAAGTTCAAGATCATGTATTATTCAAGAATCAATTCAATCAAAGTATAGCAATATTATGCTTTAGCCCTTAGGCCAATTGAGCCTTAGATCTTCAATTACCTTTCACATTTTCAAGTGTTTCATGTTCAAGGCAAGACAATTCATATTCAAGGTAAGACAATTCATGTTCAAGGCAAGACAATTCATGTTCAAGGATTATATTCAAACAAGTATTTCAAGATCAAGCTTAGCCCTTAGGCTAGTTGAGCCTTAGCTCTTCATTTCACAAGTTTATTTGTTACTCATGTAAGCAATTCGAATTATATGCCATTTTAGGCATCTAGTTATATCTTTATGTTCATTGTTTATATCACTTTTACAAGTATTATATCATAAGAGCAATGCTAAGAAAGAAATTCGAATGAATACATCCAAGACACGAAATCAAGCATTTCGAATAGGTCACATTTCAAGTACAAGGATTCAAGCATTTCAATTAGATCACATTTCAAGTACAAGAATTCAAGTATTTCAATTAGATCACATTTCAAGTACAAGGATTCAAGCATTTCAATTAGATCACATTTCAAGCACAAGGATTCAAGCATTTCAATTAGATCACATTTCAAGCACAAGGATTCAAGTATTTCAATTAGCAAGCATTTCAAGTGACAAGCTTTTCAAATAGCAAGCATTTCAAGCATTTCAAGTAGTAAGCATTCGAGTGAATTGCATTCATGATACAATGATCTAGCATTATATATCATTATAATACATACATGCCACTACTCGAATAGGCACAATCAAGAATAAGAAATCAAGCATTTACATCCATAGTGTAACTCAGGCAAGCAATTCGAATGGAATCATTCAAGGCATGGAATCATACAATGTTTACACATTTCATTCTAAATAATTTAACTTATCCATTTCCATGATATTACTTAATCACAATTTTCAGCTTAGTCCAATCTTCCCTTTTAATTCATATTTAAGTTTAATTAAGCTCATTATCATGGCATATCAATAGCAAGAAGATAGACAAGTAAATTTTGGTTAGGACCTAAGTCCTAACCCTACTAAAACTACACTCACAATACTCCAAGCTTAGCTAATCTTGGATCCAAACTCCTTTGTGTTTGCCACTAGCTTGGACACTCCTTTCTTCTTCCACAAGATTTACTCCTTGCTCTAACAATTCATACAAGTAAATACATGTCAAACAAGGTACATTGAGTATGATAATTATCTATCTTAAGCAGTCCAATATATTTTCACAATTACTTATCATTGCAACAATGTTAATACATTACATGCATAAAACAAACAACACATTCATATACATATATTACTGCTCATTGCCAACATTGTTTACATTCCAATTTGGGCAGAAACATGGCAGTAACTAAACTATCCAAACTGTTTACAAAACTATCCAAAATACCTAGACTGCTGCTGTCATGCAGCGTGTGCACTGTTTACTTAAACGTGCATAACTTTCATTTCGTACGTCAGAATTTCAATTGGTTTACACCGTTGGAAGGCTAACTTAATTGCATTTCTAACCATATAAGCCTTGCATTTTAGTTCTTTACCAATTAATACAATTTTTAGCTTAAAGACAGACCAATTGCATTACTGGACAGTTTGCACTGTCCCTAGATTTTTATTTCTAAAATCCATTTTACAATCCAGAATTCCATTTCGTTTGTTTCTAATAAAAATAGACATATTAAGGTTCCATTCATATAAATTTCAGCCCTTAATTCAATTCATACAATTTATAGTGAATTTTCAAAGTTGCTGCCCAGAACAGAGTTTTCTGGGCAGATTTCACTAGGCTTGATTTTAGCTTCATTATTCACCTAGATGTTAGTTCTAACATGTTAATCTAACATACTTCTCATGCATACAAGTTTGCCCTGATTTTACATATATAAACATTTATGAATTAAACATTTTAACATGGTTATTAGGCTTACAAATCTGTCTAGAATTCAAATATTAAACATTCATGAATCAAACATTTTAACATGGTTCTAATAGACTCAAAACTGTCCAGAATTTTACATGTAAAAACATATACCATCAAGACATCAACTTAGCTATTATAAAAAATTACAAATACACAATTATTCATTACTTGGACCATTCGAATAGACCACTTACTTGCTTAATTTAGGGATTAAATTAAAAGATAAGGGGAGTATAATCACCTTCTTCCCTAGCTTACTCAATCACAAGAAGAAATGACCAAGGATGAAGCAAAAATTGTTAAGCTTTCCCCCAAAATTTCCTCCCTGTCTAAAATTTCCAAAGCTCGGTTCATGAAGATGATGAAGAGCATCAATTTTCTTTTATTGCAACATTACCGTCACTCACTTTTCCCGTTTACACTTGTGTTAAATTATTAAAGACACGTGTAACAACCATTAATTATTTTTTTCTTAGCATGCAAGCCCCCATTTTTTCATTTATTTCAGTTTAGTCCATTAGACAATAACTATCTTTTCTTTCTTTTTCTTTCAATGTGGTCCTAGACCCTTAATTAATTCTAGATAATAATGATACAAGTAAATTAGATTGTATTTAAAGTAGTAACTTACAACCGAGCCTATTTTTGGGGTATATAATTCCCCCTTAAAAGAAATTCGCCCTCGAATTTCTTCGATGACGAAGGACTATCGTTATCAAGTTCAGAATATTTTTACATACTCTAAATTTGTCAAAAAAAGAAAACAACAGTATTGGTTACAAACTACCAATACAATCAAGAACTCGAATTCCTAGTTGGCACACTAGACTTATGACAATGCAATGAGTCCATGTTTAGTCCGAGAATCAACTAAACCATGCTCTGATACCAATAAATGTAACACCCCCACCGGGTTTAGAAGTAAATCGGCTGAGGAGCATTACGGGGAACACTGGAAACACGAATAATTTAAAACTTTTCAAGAACTTATCCCCTATTAGATGAGTTGAGTGACTAACAAGGCATTTAAACATATATATATATTATCATACAGCAAATATATGTATTTTATTCACCCTAGAGTACCCAACTTGGTTATAAATTTGCAATTTTACATTTAAAGATGTCTACTATTTAAACAGGTGACCATGCATAGCATTCAAATATCATACTTAGACAAGAACATATTATTTTGTACCCAATCTCATTACGTTCAAGTCATGTAGATGTTTCATGTAGGTTTAACTAGTCATGCTTTTATATACATACATTCAATACAATATCAAACAAGCATAACATGTTTATCATTCGTGATAAGTTACCACCTAGACCTCATATTTAATCATATAAGCATAAGCAAGTTCCTTATTCATTATAGGTCTTTACTTTGATTGGTTAGTTCCAATTTTCATTCAAAGTTAACTACTACCTACCCATGAACACGTGACATTCGAATAGCATACAATGGCTAGCAAGTTTTCACTTAATCTCAGAGGTCCTATATGCGCAGCTTACTATTCCATTCACAAGAAAATTAGTTCATTACATACTTCCAATTTAAGCAATCAAGCCTTCGCACATTACATGCCAAATTCATAATTATATACAATCTTTTAAAACATCAAATGCATGGCCTAGCTTAACTATATACAAATCTAGGTGCCACCAACTAGGAGAATTACAAACAAGTATGGATTCATACTTGTGCTTTTTCTTGTGCCTTATTTCAAGCTCAAGGAATCTAACTTCAGGATCAAGCAAACGATCGAATCCTTTATCCTGTAGTGTGGGAAGAATGGAGACAAGAGTGATAAGTACAAAAATGTACATAGTGAGGTAGCCCTAATTCTAACCAATTATTTTTCCAAGTTCCATTTAAATGGAGTTTGACCCTAGATATGGTTTACAAGCATTTCGAGTAATAAAACAAGCAATATCAAGAAGCATGTTATCAAGTCATTCGAGTGGTATTCAAGCATACCAAGCAATTGTCAAGTAACCAATTATCAAGTCATTTGAGTAGCATTCAAGCATAACAAGCAATATACACATTTTAATTTAAGTCAAGTACATATTCATGCAATATACATACATCTCAAGTCAATTATAACCACTTTTCTTTTTAAACTTGTCATTCAAGTTATGTTTCCAAGTAATACCCATTCATTCAAGTAAGAACATAATTCATATTTTCTTCACACATGTAAAATAGACCCATTTTACACCTATTGTCACCTAACATGGCAGCATTTACAATCATACACTCATACATGTAAAACAACCACATTTTACACCTATTGTCACCTAGCATGGCAGTAAGGTATGTATGATCCGTTAGAATACTTAAACAATCCATTTTAATCACAGGTAAGCAATATATGGCAGCAAGGTATGTAGATTCCATTAAAGACATATATACACATATGCAAGCAAAACCATCTATGATGACCTCTAATTTATTCAAATCTATCCATTTTACATGTTTATACATTTTAACATTTCAAGACAGCTCATAATTTGATCACACATTGACTAAACAGTCCATATAGTACTCTTATACATTTTAACATTTCAAGACAACTCATATTTTCATGTACTACAAGGTATATATGGCAGCAACACTCATGTTTTACATGTTAATCACATAAAACAGTCCATATTTTCATGTACAAGGTGTACATGGCAGCAACACTCATTAATTCAAGTAAGATCGAGATCTTTTTCAAGTAACAATCATGTAACAAGAAGTTAGAGTATACAAGTCCAGTAATATATTCAAGTAATCAAGTTTGCATGTCAAGCAATTCAAGCAACCTAATCAAGTAAACATTAGCTCAAGTGAGACCATAAACCATTCCAAGTAGTAAATCATACAATACAAGGTCCAAGCATAGACGATTATCATTTCAAGAGTTTCATGCCAAGAATCAAGCATTACATGTCAAGCAATTCGAGTATTTCAAGGATTCATGTTAGTGATTCAAGTGTTCAATTAGACAATAATGATCCTAACTAAGGATTTCAAAGCATTCAAATAGTATAAGAATCAAAAGACAATGAATCATAATTCATGCTTTATCCATTTCAAGAAATCAAGCTATTCATGGTCACATATCAAATAGTCAAGCAATCCATGCTTACATAACAAGAAATCAAGCAATTTAAGATTTTCATTCAAGACAAGTTTACAAATAGCACTCATGAATTCAGGCAAGATCAAGATCTATTTCAAGTAATAATCATGTAGTGAAAGTTCAAGTATACAAGTCAAGTAGCAATTAGTTCAAGTTTACATGTTTGTCATTTCAAAAATACATGTCAAGTAATTCAAGTATTCATGTTTACATATCAAGTAATTCAAGTATTCAAGTTTTCATATCAAGTAATTCAAGTATTCAAGTTTACATATCAAGTAATTCAAGATTATATTAGTTCATTGATTATCTTTTAACACAATCCTTGGTTCATAGTTTGTCTAGGTAATCAAGTCTCCAACCAACTGTCGCCACAAGATTTATTGTAGTACTGGTCAACCCTCCTACTGTCGCCAAAGACCACATACGTACGCTCCGTCTGTCGCCAATTAGGGGCCTTAGCCCTGGACTGTAGTCCACCCTTGCACAATGAGCTCTAGACTCTAAGGCATGCCCTTCTACCTATTCAACTAGCAACCAATGTTGTTTAATTACACTTCATTTATTCAAGGGTTTTCAAGCTTTTCAAGTTCAAGAACATGTCTTATTCAATAATCAATTCAAGCAAAGTATAGCAATATTATGCTTTAGCCCTTAGGCCAATTGAGCCTTAGCTCTTCAATTACCTTTCACGTTTTCAAGTGTTTCATGTTCAAGGCAAGACAATTCATCTTCGAGGATTATATTCGAACAAGTATTTCAAGATCAAGCTTAGTCCTTACTCTAGTTGAGCCTTAGCTCTTCATTTTCACAAGTTTACTTGTTACTCAAGTAAGCAATTCAAATTATATGCCATTTTAGGCATTTAGTTATGTCTTTATATTCATGGTTTATATCACTTTTACAAGTATTTATATCATAAGAGAAATTTTAAGCAAGAAATTCGAATGAATACATCCAAGACACGGAATCAAGCATTTCGAATAGGTCACGTTTCAAGTACAAGGATTCAAGCATTTCAATTAGATCACATTTCAAGTACAAGAATTCAAGTATTTCAATTAGATCACATTTCAAGTACAAGGATTCAAGCATTTCAATTAGATCACATTTCAAGTACAATGATTCAAGTATTTCAATTAGCAAGCATTTCAAGTGACAAGCTTTTCAAATAGCAAGCATTTCAAGCATTTCAAGTAGTAAGCATTCGAGTGAATTGCATTCATGATACAAGGATCTAATATCATATATCTTTATAATACATACATGCCACTACTCGAATAGGCACAATCAAGAACAAGAAATCAAGCATTTACATCTATAGTGTAACTCAGGCAAGAAATTCAAATGGAATCATTCAAGGCATAGAATCATACAATGTTTACACATTTCATTCTAAATAATTTAACTTATCCATTACCATGCTATTACTTAATCACAAATTTCAGCTTAGTCCAATCTTCCCTTTTAATTCATATTTAAGTTTAATTAAGCTCATTATCATGGCATATCAATAACAAGAAGATAGACATGTAAATTTTGGTTAGGACCTAAGTCCTAACCCTACTAAAACTACACTCACAATACTCCAAACTTAGCTAATCTTGGATCCAAACTCCTTTGTGTTTGCCACTAGCTTGGACACTCCTTTCTTCTTCCACAAGATTTACTCATTGCTCTAACAATTCATACAAGTAAATACATGTCAAACAAGGTACATTGAGTATGATAATTATCTATCTTAAGCAGTCCAATATATTTTCACAATTACTTATGATTGCAACAATGTTAATACATTACATGCATAAAACAAACAACACATTCATATACATATATTACTGCTCATTGCCAACATTGTTTACATTACAATTTGGGCAGAAATAGGGCAGTAACTAAATTTTCCAAACTATTTACAAAACAGTTTATAAAACTGTCCAAAATACCTAGACTGCTGCTGCCAGGCAGCTTTTGCACTGTTTACTTAAATGTGCATAACTTTCATTCCGTACGTCGGAATTTCAATTGATTTACACCGTTGGAAAGTTAACTTAATTATCTTTCTAACCATATAAGCCTTACATTTTAGTTCTTTATCAATTAATACAGTTTTTAGCTTAAAGACAGACCAATTGCATTACTGGACAGTTTGCACTGTCCCTAGATTTTCATTTCTAAAATCCATTTTACAATCCAGAATTCCATTTCGTTTGTTTCTAATGAAAATAGACATATTAAGGTTCCATTCATATAAATTTCAGCCCTTAATTCAATTCATACAATTAATATTGAATTTTCAAAGTTGCTGCCCAAAACAGAGTTTTCTGGAAAGATTTCACTAGGCTTGATTTTAGCTTCATTATTCACCTAGATGGTAGTTCTAACATGTTAATCTATCATACTTCTCATGCATACAAGTCTGCCTCTGATTTTACATATATAAGCATTCATGAATCAAACTTTTTTAACATGGTTATTAGGCTTACAAATCTGTCCAGAATTCACATATTAAACATTCATGAATCAAACATTTTAACATGGTTCTAATAGACTCAAAACTGTCCAGAATTTTACATGTAAAAACATATACCATCAAGACATCAACTTAGCTATTATACAAAATTACAAATACACAATTATTCATTGCTTGGACCATTCGAATAGACCACTTACTTATTCAATTTAGGGATTAAATTAAAAGATAAGGGGGTATAATCACCTTCTTCCCTAGCTTACTTGATCAGAAGAAGAAATGACGAAGGATGAAGCAAAAATTGTTAAGCTTTCCCCCAAAATTTCCTCCCTCTCTAAATTTTCCATTGCTCAGTTCATGAAGATGATGAAGAGCATCATCTTTCTTTTATTGCCACATTACCGTCACTCACTTTTCCCCTTTACACGTGTTAAATTATTAAAGACATGTGTAACAACCATTAATTATTTATTTCTTAGCATGCAAGCCCCTATTTTTCCATTTATTTTGGTTTAGTCCATTAGACAATAGCTATATTTTCTTTCTTTTTCTTTCAATGTGGTCCTAGACCCTTAATTAATTCTAGATAATAATGACACAAGTCAATTAGATTGTATTTAAGGTAGTAACTTACTACCAAGCCTATTTTTGGGTATTACATGTTTGCCCCTCAAATTTTATTGTCCTCGAAATTTGAGCCTTTGAGCTGAATGGCCTTTGTCGTCACCTATTTTCTTTTTCTAGAGGGAGATTGACTTGCGACACAACCGTCAGAGAGGCAGAATCTAGATTAAACTGGCCCATCACCATTAACAGAGGTGAGATTGGGAAAAAGTTGATTCCGCTATTTCATGGCGGAGAAGTTACGACCTGAAAACAAAAATGAAACATTAGTTAGTAATTTGCTTAGAAAATTTCTATTGTTATCTAGATGTTTGAGCTTTTTGCATATTCGACCTCCTTCGGGGCTAAAAGTTGGTCATCAATTATTGCCCCCATAGTTGATGTTTTTCGGTCTCTTTCTTGGACCTGTTTGTACGTTCAAGTCAAAAAATGCATGAATGCATTTTTATGCCTAAATGTATGTTTTTAGTCTAAATGCATGACGCGTGTGATGAATGTGGAATAATTTTTCTTGGTCCTTAACAGGATGCTTCTGATTATTCGCTAGTTAGATCTTTGCTTCTGATTAGGTAGTGTTTAGTGCCTTGTATGTGAGGATGCCCCAACATTTCTTCTGAGACTACTCTCGGAGCTTGAAGTATGTTCACGCCTTTTCTTGATGGGCTTTCATTGTTTTCAAGAATGTATTATATTGCCCCATAAATTTTATTGTCTTGAAAATTTGAGTTTTTGAGCTAAATGACATTTGGCGTCATCTATTTTCTTTTTCTCGGGGGAGACTGAATTCATTATTAATTGGAGCTTCGACGCCCAGTTTATTCTCAGGCTTATATACTTTGGATACCTCCGAAGGCTTCAAGCTTTTGTTCTGAGCAGACACCCGGCTTAGGTCCCTGTACTTTAAATCTCTATAAAGAGTAATGCACGAAATCTTTATTTTTGTAACAATGCAAGATGCTTATATGAATGAGTAAAGAGTATTTGTTTTTCAAAAATATGACTTTTGAAAAATAGGGGTACCACATATTTTGTACATGAGCGTCTTTGAAACCACTTGCCAAGGGTCATCCCAAGCATAGCCTGTGTCTAGAAGACCTTGAACATTGTGTTGATGCTTGAAGATGTGAATTGCCTTCTAGGCTATTAGGCTTGCGATAAGGATATTTCTCGCATGCCTAATTTCTGACTAATTTGGGTGGCTCTCTTTGACTCACGAACTCCCCAATTTATTTTCCCTCTTTTCTGATCTCGATCAAGCATTAGAAGCATCAAATATTTGAAGAAAAGATAACTTCACAAGGCGAGATATAATCTGAAGACAAACTCCTTCAACTCAGATATCCAAGTTTGATTAAGATGGCCATTAGAGACGTAGAATATAGACCAAAGCTTGCAATTATGAACGAAATGTTATTTTTGCAGTGCTTGATTTGAACTTTGTTAGATGCATTGTTTTTTTTCTCTTTATTTTCTTTCTGGATTGCTCTAGACTGCCCATTTTCGAGTTTTCTCCCTAGAGTTCATTTCCTTTTCCTTCTAGTCTGGACCTCTACAGCTTAAGCAAACTTGTACTCTGACCGACCATCGACTTCTGCTTCGATTTTGCGGATGAGCAATCTTTCAAATCTCTTTTGAGTAAGGATAAAGTTATGCGATCACTTTTCTCATGAAGGCTCTATTCTTCTCTTTTTTGTTTTTTAACAAAAGAGTAGGATGTTGCTAGCACTTCTTCAATTTGGGAAGTGGACAGACGGTAGTGGTTTTAGAATCAATCCCGAAGATGTCTGGAGTATCACCAAACTTCATGAATTACCCCAACTGAGATGAGCGTGGTAAACTGGAATGGCTACAGATTTAGCAGTGACGAACAAGTTCATGCAGATCATCAGCTGAAAATCAATATGGTCTGAGAGAAGGTGATAGTGCGCTGGCCTTATTGTTCTGATTATCCTTTGTCGAGAGATTTTTCAGGTTCTAGGTCTCATCGAGGAAATTTGCTAGCCTCGATAATTTTATCTAATTTTGTGTTCAAAACTTGATTGTGCTGTGAAATACCGATATCATCGCTGGGCTTCCACATATATCATCGAGGAAGAGTTGTCTTCAGTTGAATAGATGTTTGGAGTTATCACAATATTCAAAAATCTTAGACAACAATGCTTGAAAGGAAATGTTCACTCAAAATTTATGTTTGGGACCTTTCTATCGCTCCCTAGCACACTCAGTTATCCTTCTATTGGCCTAAGTAGATCAGAAGATAGGTCATATGCCCCTTCATCTTCACACTTTTCAATTTCTTCTAGACACGTGGTTGCTCAAAATCAACCGTCAGATTGGAATCAATGTCGATCTTGAAAAATATATATATGTATGCATTTACAAAAGATTCATGAAAAATTTTGTAGAAATGCATCATTTATTAAAACATATGTACAACCTTGCAAAGATTCTCTTTCTGCCTTTGGGCTTGGGCAACAGGTTTGTTTCTATACCTTATGTGAAAATTACGCGGATGTCTTAGTGAACTGAGCACCCATACTAAGAAAGCTTAACAAAAAGAGACTCAACCACTTTCAGAGTTGTTCATCCCGGTCTTTTGTGTCTAGGCTTGCAATTGTTCTTGTAGCTCTTCTTGTGGCTAATCAGTCACTTTTATCTCAACATCCATGTTGACATCAAACTTGTTAAATCTTCAACCAATTCCTGGATTACTTCCATTGAACTGTAAATGATTCAGGTAAAAAATGAAATGGATATGCAATGCTACTAAAATGCAATGAAGATGCAATGTTGGATGTAAACACATGTGCAAAAGAGTTTTGATTCAAAGAGTAACCATCATAAGATTACTTTCATTAGGTAAAGGTCTCGTTACTTCATTTAGAAAAGTTACAGATAATATCGAACCCTAACACCTAGTTTATTTTTCTCAAAATCCAAGTTAGCTTCTCGTCATGACCCGAGAAAATGACGCCATCCTGACTAAGTTCAGTTGCTACATCAGCCAAACTCACTACTTGCAAAGCTACTTTTCGCACTTCGGTAATCACATCGTCCATGTGGTTGTCTTTTTCTTTTATTTTTTCGTTCGACTCTTATAGCTGACAATACCACTTCTCATTATTTTCTTGTAAGGCTTTCTTAAGGTCATCCACGAGATCTTTAAACGTCAGTAGAACACTGTTACGTTCTTCTACTTGTTTTTTTAGCATCTCAACTTTAGCTTGACTATCTTTTAATTCAGCAACAGTACTCTCACACAGACGCATACACATGTTCAATGTCTCGCAGTTAGCTTGACTACTCCTCAACTCATCCTTGAGAGCAATGCAATGATCTTCCATTGCTTGAAGTTTGAGAGATAAGGTCTTAGCTTGATTTTTATTGGCCTTGGAATTTTTCTTCCAATAGTCAGCATTGTTTTTTAATTAGATAACTCTTTTCTTCCATTGATCTGGAGTATCTCCCAAACCAGCGTCTTTGAATACTAAACAAAGCTCTTGGTAGTTACCTCGCAAGCTTTTTTAGTTCATTGTTTAGAAGGTTTCTTTCTTTCCTTAAAATACTGGCCTGGGTGTCATGTTCCGAATGATTCTTTTTGCTTTCTTCAACTTCTAATTCTTTCGACTTTGCTTCAGTTGTGTGAACAGTAGCTGAATCATGTTGATGTTCCTCTTTGAACTCCCACATTTTACAATATAGGAGGCTTTGAACCCGACGTTTGAAGGCAGTGCAATTTTCAATGGAATACCCCCTAATGCAGCATGAGAATCACAATGAGCTTCAACGTCGTACCATTTAGGGTATGGAGGTTGTAGAGGCATAACATGGTACGGGGCTACCAATTATGCCTCTAGTAACTGGGATATAGTTTTTCATACAAAATGGGTATGAGATCAAAAGGACCATTGGTCTTCGACTTTTGGCCACCAGTCGAAGATGATTTCGAAGACTGAATAACAGAATTCGAACACTAGCCTTGGTAATAGATTACGAGCTTCAGATATAGACCCCTCTCTGTATACTGCGGTGCTCCATTATTGCCTGGACTCTTAAATGTTTCGGGGCTTTCTTCCTTAAAACTTAGTAACCCTTCTTTAATTAGGTCTCTGACTTTATTCTTCAGGGCTCTGCAATTCTCAGTAGTATGGCCGATACCTCCTAGATGATAGTTACATATGGCTTGGATGTCGTAACCTTTAGGATAACGGGGTTATTTTGGATTTGACTGAACTTGAGTCATAAAACCTTCATTGATTAGCATCGATAGTAACTATGTATAGGCTATTGGAATATGGAGCGCATGTTCTTCTCTAGTTTCTTCCTTTAGGGATTTTTGGCTCGTCCCTATTCTCTTCGATGTCGCCATCTTTGTCTTATTGATGCTGATCGTGATAGCGCCTAATCTCTTGGGCTTACTAGATTCACCGTGTTCAGAAGTAGAATCCCTGATACTGGACGTCATAATATGGCTTGCATTGAGTTTATCTTTCCTCTTTGTAGATCGGGTTCTTTCTCCTTGGCCATGGCGGTCATCACACTCATCATCTCAGTCATTTGTCTTTTCAGCTCTTCTATTTCTTTCATCTTGGTATTGACGTGAGTTTTGGCATATACGTCTGACGTATAACCTTCGAAAGAAATGCCTCTTGCTTCTTTTGGCATCACTTCAGGGCACTGCCTTATCTCTGCATTACTTTTTATCTGATCACGTGACCCTTTATCCATATTGAAAGTTTTCTAGATTGTTGATTGCTCGTGAATCAACACCTTTTATTTATGTCATGAATATGCAATGCAAAGAAAAAAAACAAAGACAACAACAAAAATCAGTTAATACGTATGAAAATAATTAGACTAAGAATAGGAATATAAGAAATGAATTCGTACAACCTACCCGAGTATACTTTCTACCCGTACATGTTTTTAGAAAAAAAGATCCTACCCAAGCATGCTTTCTACCCCCATACTTTGTTGCATAAATATATGCATGATATCTAACATACTTTATTGCATAAAGAAAATAAATAAATAGACAAATAAATTAACAATATTGAAATTAAAGAGCATAATTAAAAATCTCTAACTTTCTCTACCATGCACCTATTGGGTGACTCTCTAAACGGGCAGAGGTTCGGTATGGCTCTAGACAAGGTAGGCTGCTATGGCTCATTATATGTGATTTAGGTTCTAAAGTAACGGCACCTGAACTGTCGCTAGAACATCGATTCGGGAGGATACATTTCCCTAAGTCTGTGCGGAGATGAAGATCTCACGGCGACAAAGGTACCGTTGTATCCCGGAAGTGATCCACTATCCTGCACGGAGGCGATACCTCACGACGACGTTGTTTCTCACTCCCACTTAAAAGGGACAGAGCTCGGGTATAGAGCTCATGATATGCAAAAGATTAAGAATTTTTTTTAAAAAAACTTTTCTTGTAAAAAATTGACAGAAAAAGGATCACAAAATAAATTGAACCGAATTTATAGTTTCCACTCGTTAAGACAAAAAGTAATCGACCGGTGGCTCAACTCTAAAAAAAGGTGGTCCCAAGCGGAGTTGCCAAGCTGTAACAACGGCCCCGCGACCGGCGGTGCTTGACGCTCTCTTACGAAAAATATTTGCGATAGGAATGGAGTCGCCACCAATCTTTTTAATTTAGGTGCGATTGGAACACCTGAAAACCCGACTATTTTAATAAAACCTGTTTTTACGTTATTTTATTAAAAAAATGAGTTTCGGTCCGCGAAAACCAGAAAATAGGTTCGGGAGTCAGTTATGTGTGGGGAAGGATGAGCACCCCTACAGCGCCCAAAATTGGTACCTGATCGATTAACTATCGTCTAAATGAGGAAAATTAATAATTCAAATTTAATTTAAAATTTGTGATCCCTTAATATATTTTAAAAGAATAATTTTGTATGAAAGGAATTTACACCCCTACGCTCGGGGCATAATTTCCGTAAGATTCCGAATAAAGGAACCTATTTTAAAAATTAATTTAGAATTAAAAAATGGTATTTTACGATAGAGATTAACGAAAAGCGGCACCTCTTACGTTGACGGAGGTTTAAATCTAAAACTCAATTAAAACAAATGAATTAGATATAACATTTAAAAACATCAATATAAACAAAGATATAATAAGCAATTAATTAAAACTTAAAATAAAAGGGGAAAATATATAGGAGCTAAAAAAATAAAATAATAATATGTATGTATGTACATAATATATAACGTGGTGGTATAATAACACCTAATATAAGGAAATCAAATAATGGTAAAACTATTAAGTAAATGAGAAAAAAGGAAATAAATGAAAGGAAAAAATGTTTATTAATATGCATGTATATATATGGAAAATAACGTCTATTATATATGTATGAAACACATCCCATCTACATAATATAATATACCCAATATATACAGTAGTCACGTAAATATAGTGTATGTTTATATATTTAATAAACTTTACATATATTTATACATGAAATATTATATTAACGAATTATATACATAATAATAGGTAATAATAATTCAACAATAATAATATATAAGAATAATTTACATAATAATAATAGTATATAATAATGTTTAATAATAATAATCACAATAATATGCATATAATATATACATACTAATAATAATAATAATAATAATAATAACAATGGCTAAAATAAAAGGAAATAAAAAAAAACGAAGACTGAAAGAGCAATTATACCATGCGGAGGACCCGAAATATGAAAAATTTTGGGGCGGAGGGACTGAACATGTAATTAGACCGCTTAAAATTGGATTAGGTGTAATTTACTAACCAAATTAGAAATAAATTAAACTTTACAGGGACTGGAAGCAATGTTATCCCATGCGGCAGACTCAGAGTAAAAATTCCTTTTTATGCGGAAGAATTTAATTTGTAATTAAACCATTTATTCAGACTACTATATAAGTCAAATTTCAACAAAAAAAAACATTCTCAGTATTATAAAGAAAAAACCCTGAGCTCTCCCCTTCCTCTGCCTTGGCCTGCCGCTGGCCCTCTTCGTACGCCGCACGTCGTCGATCACCGACGGTAGTCGCCGCCGTCCTCAGTGGCTGGGAGTATCAAAAGCCGCAACTTTCTGATCCTTGTCGTCGCGCCGATTCCGAATCCAGCCTCGAATTTTCACACAGAGGTCCCTAAAAGCGTAGATCTAAGGCGGAAACAAAGGTATATATTTTGTTACCTTTTCATATCTTTTTTTAATTTATTAATAACCCATTTTGCATGTACAAAAATAATCCGATAATCATTCTTTTTCTGTCCTGCAGACTTGAAGCGGTGGCCGGTCGAATTGACGACGGTGGCAGCCACGTAATGAGGGAAGAGCCGCACGGTGAGCTGGAAAGGGGCTGACGGCGGCTGGAATAGTGGACTAAGATTAGGTTATCATTTAGGGTTTTTTAAGGTTGAGGCATAAGTGTAATTTTGGGTTTTTAGGTTATTTAATTTCAGATGGGTTAGGGTTAAATCTAATAATGGGTTATTGGTTTCAAATAGTGGGCCGGTTGGGTATATGTGTAGGATATGAGTTTGGTTGAATCTTAATTAATTGGGCTATTGGATTTTTAGGCCCGAACAAAATGGGTGTTTACATCAAGCATTTTCAATTTATCAATGTAGATCCAAGATGTTGGGCTATCGAGATCGGATCGTAATCCTTAGTTGTCCTAGGCTACTAGACTAACGGGCCTCATAAGTCCAACAAGCTCATATACAAGTTTTGCTTTTTGTGATTTTAACAACTATTTTCGTAAACTCTCTTGTAATGTTTACAAACCAACGATATAATATATATATATATATATATATATATATATATATATAATTAAAGCCATCTTATATGAATGATATATAAAATACAATATATATTTATAAATTCAATTATATATATAATAAAACCTCTATAAATTAATAATGTCGGGACTATGTAATTTTATTAATTTAAAGATATATTAATTAAAAATAAATTAATAATTTATTAATTTAAAAAGATTTTTTTGATTCATCGAACCTACATTATTCTTCATTAATAAAAAACATGCATTGTATTAACTAATTGAATGATGTTCATGTACAATGTGACTAATTAAATATAATACATACCCTTAAAAAACAAAGTTCATTGTAATACATAGTACTAATTAAACATATACAATGTCTTTGCAACCAATTACGCGGAAGGAAGCACTCATAGTGGCAACAACTCTTCACAATTTTTTGTTGCAGTATGAGAACGCAACACCAAAACTTTTGGATGCAGTAAGAAAAGTTAGAGATGAAATACAGTTAGATTTAAATTTTAAGAAGAAGCAAATAGCAATAGAATCGTATTTTACTAAGTTGTCTAGGGACCATAAATTTATATAAGGGTCTTCCGAAAAATTATTATCTTATTAACTTATCGAAATTATTAATTTAGACCTTGGGTTTAAGTCAAGATCGAAAAAAATTACTTCATCAGTCCCATTAATTTTGTCCCTTTTGTGTCTAAAATTTGTCTCATTAAAATTGTCTTATTGAAAAACTCAACAACTTTTACAAGTCATATTTTCTTTCACGCCCCTTTTTAGTTTCCAAGCAAAAATAAAATCTAACTTTTTAAGGAAAAAAATTGTTACTTTAATTACTTAACATTACATATCTCATATTTTTTTTTATAAAACTACGTAAAAAGCAACATGAGATAAAATTTATAATACAAAGGGAATATTATTTTAAAGAGGTTATTAATTTATAAAAGTTCTACTATAATTATATTTCCAATTTAATTTAACTTGTTTAATATTGTTGTAGGTATAACGTATAAGAAGACGTGAGATCAAACATGCTTAAATACTCGGTATTGCTCGATTTAATAATGGAGAGTAATTTGAATAATCTAAGCATTGTATAAAAATTTTCTGCTACTATTATTTTATATACGATTACGATCAAACATGGCCTTGTTTTATGACCATAGATAAGAAGAAAAAAAAACACATCAATGTTAGGGGTGAGCAAAACACGACTCGAAAAAAATTGAATTTTTTAAATCAACTAAAATAAAATTCCACTTGTAAAATGAAAATTCGAATAATTCAAAATTTTTAGTATTTAGTGAATTAATTTTTAAGTTCGAGACAAATCCCTCAATTATGTCTGATATATATACCAAATATGAAAAAGATATGAAGAAATATATATGTGTATTGTATATAAATATAAAAAGCCGTTTAAATTAGAATTAATTTGTATTATAACATTGTAAATAACAACAATTAAATTTGTACATAAACTCAAAAACTCAACTTGATTCGCCTCAAATCGAAAAAAAATTTAAATAAAACTTGAGTCGTAAAATAGTACTCGTAAACTCGACTAACTCAAAATTTTTTTACTCGATCGATCGCTCGCCCCTAATCAATACCAAAATTTTCCATGCAATCAACTAAAGCAAGAGACTAAGTTCCGTATAGTTTCTATTTATACCAAATTCATTCTACATCCTAACACAAGGATAAGGATAAACAACAAATGCTTCAACCATAACAAAGTAAAAAGAGCAGCAACAAAATCACCATGGGAATTCAAAATAATGGATCCAGTAATAGGATATATCATCCTATTTCAATCTCCTCTACACGACTAAAAAAGGGTAACAAAAAAGACGGTGAATCAAAAGCAAGAGTCCATGTTCTTGGTACTTATTTAAATTAGCAATTGTTGTTCAAAATAATGCAATGATCCATCCTTTGGAGTCCATTATAGATGAGGTAATTACTACTTTTTCTGTATTCAACTCACTCTCCAGTACCTTAACTTTATGAGCAAAATATGTGTAGAGTGCCTTCATAATTATAATGCCAAAACCTAAGCTTGGCATCATAACTGACTTAAAAACAATCAAAGATTCTACTTGACTTCACTTAACAGAGAAATAAACCTTTCGAATACGAGGGAAAAAAGTATGGACATAAGGTAATGAAGACTTATATTTGCTGCAGTTAGTTATAGTACATTACCCTAAAGAAGAAAGGTGAGAAAATATTCTCAACCAATGCAAAATGCAAATTATCCCACAAATGAACAGCATCAACTAGATACAACCAACCAAAACATCCAAGCAAAAGTAGCGTAGCATCACAATTCACCATAAATCGACCAACAACGTCCTCTAATCACAAATTTGATACTCGAGAAATATTCAAAATTTGTCAAAGAATTTTTGACTACTCATGCCACTCATCTTCATTTCAAACTACTTTGGGTGCACTTTGATGGCTGGTGGGAGTGTTCCACCATGCCATCTCTGCCCTTTATGATCGGAGCCTTAAAACTGTGCATTTAGACAGCCATTGGGAAGGATTCCCACCGCACCATCCAATTGCAACTTCAATTCGAAACACACAAAAATGAAGGCAGCCTCATAAAAATTAATTATATTTTCACTGTTTATTGAATCATAGTATTAGATATCACAAATTTTTTGTACACCATAAAGGAGACCCTTCAAGGGCAACGAGGAATTACAACAAACCTCTAATCTATCATGGAACTCAACTTCACTCGTCTTTAACAAAGCAGGTAAAGGAAAACAAACCCCCTTTTCAACACAAATTTGGTGCCTTGGCTTTATCCTATTTTCCAAGCTAAACGAAAAATACTGAGGGAACTCTTTGATTTCTCTCAAATCCCTCCCCATTTCCACCACAAAGTAATTCAATTTAAGCTCGAAATTCTCCTTAATACTGTAATTAAATAGTTGGGGGAATCTACGAAACATAGAAACGGATTGCCTGTGAGAGAATCTGATATTTTGGAAGTAATCAATGCGAGGGATGAGTTTATTTTCCACGCTGCAAGATAGTATGTGTGTCTTCTTACCTTGGAGACTCCGATGCTTTGGAGGAAATACAGGGTGGGACCCAGCTGGGTCTCGACGTTGCATGCGAGTAATCTGGGTCGTCTGTTGATGATTTTCTTTAAATCAGAGCCATTGACGCGGGCTTCGCGGAGAAGGAAAGTGAAGACATGGAGGAGGGAAGTGGGTTTGATGGTTAGGATGTGGGGGCACATAGAGAGGATTCGGCGAAGCTCGAGCGTGGTGAAGTTCATGGAGGTGAGGAAATCAACGATGGATTTGAGATCGTGAAGAGAAGCGAATATGATAGGAGGGTGGTGTTGGATTAGAGATGCAACCCTTATACCCGGCTATGCGACACACCTAAATCTAGGAGGTCACATTAGGGTCACGAGGGTGAGTAAAAATCCACATAAAAAATGTTTTTCTTTAACCACATTAAAAACTAAAAACAAACTTCTAATTAAAATACCATTTCAGGAAATCATTTAAACATATACCAGAAACTCGGAAAACATATTACAAACTCTGACATAAAACAATACACGACATACATGCCCACTAACTATACCAGTACCGTACTCCAAAAGCAACGTCGAAAGAACTCTAAACACCGATGTCTGTCACTATACCTTGATAGATTTCTTCTAACCTGCGATGGTAAAAACAATGAGAGCTTGGAAAAGCTCAGTAATACAGAACTATCAAATGATGTTGTATGCACATGAAGGTATAAAGTAAAGTATAGCATAGACATAAAGATCACGACATCCACAGGGTCTCATTTTGGTATAGAATCTCGTATTATGCCATACTTAGAGACATCATGGTTATTCAATACTTGAACTTCTAAATATTGGTCGGACATTCTACAATCCAGAAGAATCATAGAGGAAGATATTTTATAGAAATTGAGCCAAGAAGTTTGGTGTGTCCCAATAATCGTAGATCGAGAAAGGTAGAAAAAGTTGCAGATAACTGTAGAATTTTGATAGAGGCAAATGAGGAGGTAGGAAAAAAAATAGTATAAGCCTAACTACCTTCCAACAATACTCCGATATGCAGCTCCCTAGAACTGCATCCATAAGGTCTTACCCTAGGTCCATTGGACATAGGTGCTAGCCTAAGGGGATGCCTTAAGTCCATAAGGAATTACCCGAGCCAAAGCATCGGAACCTACCCAAGGTGTAAAACCTATGTTTGATTTTGATATAACAAAGTGTTTGAGGACTAAATTATAAAAAGAAATAAAATTTTAAGTACTCAAAAGTCTCACAAAACGACAATGAGAAGTTTTCCAAAGTTAAAGACTTAAAACCAAAAATTTTCTAAGTGTTTTCAAGCCAAAATACACAAATACGCCCAGGCGTATCGATACACCCTTTGGTGTTTCGATAGGAATTTTAGCTACTGGAATTTGGTTTTGCACAACGTACCGATATGGCTTATCCCGTTTCGATACAACATTCATATAAACTTGAAAAATTAGGCCTAGCGTTTCGATACGGTATAGACTATTTCGATACGGCCTTCATTTGGGCAAATGTTTTATGCTCCACGTATCGATACGGCCTTGTTCGTTTCGATACCATTTGAAATTTGGGTTTCAGACATTTTTATCCGTACCGATACGGTCTCAGCCGTTTCGATACGGTTTGCATTAAATGTTTTCGACCGTTGCCTTGTCAGTTATTGAAATCAACGAACTTTTAATTTTTTCGTTAGTCGTAACGATACGCCCCTAGGCGTACCGATGCAATTTTTCATCTCAAATTCCAGTGAGCAAAAACCGTACCGATACAGCCTTGCCGTTTTGATACGCCCTCTGTTTTACACTATGATCGTTTCGATACGGCCTCCCGCGTATCGATACGCCTATACACAACGGCTATATTTTTCTTGTAACATGTATCGATACGGGCTTACGTGTACCGATACTGTTGGTTGGCAGACATCATTTATTGCGGGAAAGAAGCCATCCAACGGCTATATTCAATACACCAACCACCCAAACGGCTAGAAATCAATGAGAGGGTATAAATACAAGACTCCAATGTTGCTGCAACAACTATTGAACATTCATTGAACAACATTCAAGCAATCAAGCAAAAATCCAACTTGTGTATTTCATTGTAATCTTTATTTCAAGTTTGGGGTTGAGTGCTCTTGTAATATTGGGCAAATATTTACCTTGTGAGGACATTGTCTATTTGCCAAACTTCTTTCTTGTAAAAGAGTGATCCTTGATCAAGCTTTGGGTAGAAAGCTTTGATCGGTTGTAACGGTTGCCTCCTTAGCCTAGAAAAGGGGAATAATTTCATAGTGAAATTGTTGAAAATACTTAGTAGGAAGCTAAGGTAGTGGACGTAGAGCTTGTTAGAAGCTTGAACCACTATAAATCCTTGTGTCTCATTGTCTATCTCTTTCAATTTGCTTCCAAAAGTTTAAAATTGCCAATTCACCCTCCTCTTGGCTACCATCTACATTGATTGTTCATCCTAACAATTGGTGTCAGAGCCACACTCAACCGAAGGTCTAACAATCATTGAGGAGATCTTAGAGGGTGATTCAATCGATCGAAGTCAAAGCCATGACATCCACCTCCAACAACAACTTATACGAGTCTTAATCCATCACCAAACCTCCATACTTCAATGGGGATAACTATCCCTATTGGAAAAACCGTATGAAGTTCTTCAAAAAATCCCATGACTACCTTCTATGGGATATAATGGAAGATAGACCGACAATCCCGATGAAGAGAGAAGGTGATCGGTTAGTTCCGAAGTCCAAGCACGAGATGACCGATGAAGATCGGAAGAAGCTCCAAATCAATGATAAGGCAATGCATATGCTATTTTGCTCACTTAGACTGGACGAGTACTCTAAGATGTCATCTTGTTCAAGTGTCAAAGAAATATAGGACAAGCTAGAAATCACATACGAAGGCACTCATGAAGTTAAGGAGACCAAGATTGGGCTTCTTAATTTGAGCTATGAAAACTTCAAGATGGATCCGGATGAAGAAATCTCCAAAATGTTTGAACGATTCTCCATCATTGTCAATGGCCTTAAGGGTCTAGGAGAAATCATCCCAGAGGAGAAGCTAGTTCGGAAACTTCTCTACTCACTCCCTGAGTCTTGGGACGGTAAAAGAACGGCCATCATAGAAGCGAAGGATCTCAAGACGCTAAAGCTCAACTGTAACACCCCGATTCCGTCCCGGATCCAGAGCATTACTTTTAGGTCACCCAAAACTGACCCATCAAAATTTCTCGTTTAAAACCACAAGTTGGGAATTCTCAAAATATTCCATTACCATAAAATCCACGTAGATAATGATATTAAAAGGGGTTTACAAAACATAAGTTCTAATTAAAATACTCCGTTTGACCAAATACAGTAAATCAGAATAAAATACAGACTCGACCGTGCTAAGGTCCTATGAATACAACTAGTCCAAACTAAACATCAAGTATTGTACTTTGAGATTGGCTCGATGCCAGAAAATCCTCCTTGATGTGCTCCTCCAAACACAACCTGTCAACCTACGCACAGAAGAAACCACAATTCCGCACGCTGAGCTAACAAAGCTCAATGGTACATTTCTACTTTACCGCAATTCATGAATATCATAAAACAAGCATGCATGATAATATATTCAAGAGTGCACAAAAGTCTTCTCCACATCTAAGGATCATCTTCTAGCCTATCCTAGCTAGAGCTTACCACTGTTTCAAGATACGACTATTATGTAAGAAGTTTACCAAGCCATCCCAGGCTTACCGTACACGAGGTCCCACCGACTACTAAATTATGTCCCATACCATGATCACATAGCCTAAGGGTTATCTAGCCTATACCCGAGATCACAAAGCCCATCAAGTTATATCTCATACTCTAATCACAAAGCCCAAGGGTAATACAACCCGTACCCGAGATCACATAGCCCATCGAGTAACAACCCTACCCTGATCACATAGCCCAAGGGTAACTAGTCAACATCGTTTATCCATACTATAACGTAAATAACATACATTCCCTAATGGCCAACGAAGCCCTACTATTTTTCCCGTGCTCACACAGCCGTTGGGTTACCCGTGATTACATAGCCATCGGGTAAGGATAATATCTAGATCACCATAGCCGAACAAGATTACTCGAGATCACATAGCCCTTCGAGTTGTATTTCCATATCATGATCACATAGCCTAAGGATAGGTTTCGGGCCGCATCCATATCACATAGCCCATGGACACGTCGGATGTACACGGTCACATAGCACGGAGTACCCATCCCCTTATTTAAGTGCCCTTGCACTGACTCTAGGACATCCGAATTGTAATATCCCAAATTTTGGCAAGTGACCAAAATGTAAATTTTAAAAGTTTAGGGGTTAAAGTATAAACTTTGGAACAGTTTATGGACTAAAGTGTAAATTTTCCTAACAAGTGATTTTATTTAGTATAAGAGTGAATCGGATCGAAATAGGTATCTTGATATTGGTTTTAAGAATTGTTAAGCGTGTTCAAGCCAGATAAATACAAGGATGGGTGACCTTTGGGAAGGTCCCATAAAAGTGTTTTTGATCAATATTTTGGACTCATTAAGAGTAAAGAATATTCGTATGGATTTACGATAAAGGATTTCTAAGAGAAATTTTACTTTTTAAAGATTTTTGATAATTATCGGGATAATAAACTGAGTTAAGAAAATTCAGTCTAAGTCATTAAGGAAGGAAGTTTTTATGAGATGATAATGTTTATTTCCCAAATATGGAAATATGAAATTTTTGGAATAAACCTGATAGTTCAGAAAAGGTAAAATCGTAGTAGGAGTATTTTACAAATATCGGGAAATCGAATCGAATTGAAATTTTGAAGACAGTTCCAAAGATTATGGGAAATTTATAAAATATTATTTTATGAATATTTTATTGTTGGATGGATTCTAACTAGATTTAGTTAGACTATGATAGAGTGGCTATAAAGCTTTAAAGTTCGTAGGAAGAAAATTTGGAAATTGTATTGAGTAAAATTCGAATATTTGGATCAAATAAAATGTCATAAATAAATATCTAAGATATTTATGAAGGAGGATGGTTGGATTGGAACCAAATTGGTTCAATTTTAATGGAATGGCAATTTTCAAGACTTGTTGTAATAAAGACTAGTTGGAGGGCAAATTGGACATTTGCCATGGATGGCATTTTTGAAATATTTTGAAACTTTGAGGGAAATTTTTAAAGGTGAATAACACTTGGATTTGATCATGGCCATTGATTTTTGATAAGATTAAATCTTGGCCTTTGAATTAAAAGGGTAAATTAGTAATTTCACTAATTAAATGAATTTTAAATTCATTTAATTTTGACATGTGGATTAAATAAGTAAAAGATGAACAAATTTGTTCATCTTTCTTGAAATTTTTTGAACTAAAGGGAGAAAATTTTCCAAGCTCGATTCAAGCCCCGAAACTCGACTTTTAGGTAATCTCTTCAACTACAAAGTTATTCTACTCTTCAAGCTCTATCTCTTGATGCTAATAATTCATGGAAAACATGCTTGATTGATGAGAATTTTGTATAAGAAAAAATTAGGGTTTATGGAAAAAGTTTGGGGCTTTTGGAATTTTATGATTCCATGATGAAATTTAAGTTGGAAACAAGTTGTTATGATAACAAACTCATGTTTTTGAGTTGGGATTTAAACCCTACATATTTTAGTTTGTATGAGATGCTTAGGGTTTATGGATTCAAGTTTGATTTAGGGTTTGTGATGTTGGATAAATGATCTAGTAAGCTTGATTTGTTGTTGAAAGCAAAACCCTAAATTTAAAGTATAGGGACCATTTCGTCAATTCTGAAAGTTAAAGGACCAATCTAAATTTTATAATTTTGAAGTGTATTTATGCTATTAATGATGTTGGAGATGTGAAATTGAAGTAAGAATGCTAAACCGATGTTGAATTAAAGTAGTGATCATTTTGACAATTTGTCAAAGTTAAGTGACCAATTCGGAAATAAGATTTTGGCTGAGGGTTAAATCTTATTTTTAGTTGAAATAATAGAATTCAAGTAGCAATGTTGATTTGAGGACTAATTTGCAAAGTTAAGAATTTTGAATCCTTACCTTTGCATTTTAGTGACTATTTCGGCAAAGAAGGAAAATTAGAGGAAATTATTGTGAATAATTATTTGATGAAGAAGGTGATAAGTTGGTGGTTTTAAGCAAGTAATTGGACTAAATTGACAAATAGCAAAGTAAGCAGAAATTATTATAAAGTTTGAAGTTATTCATGGAAGTTGTGTAGGAAAACTGGATTTTGGCAGTAAGTTCAAAAATTCACCATAATATCTACAAAAATGGTTAGATGGTGAATTTTATACCGATGTAAAGATTTGTTCATCTAGTTTCGTTTCCAACAAATGAAAACTGATTTCGAGTTCCGAGTTAAAAGATATGAATTTTTAAGTGATGAAAGGTCAGAAAACAGAGCACCAGTCTATTCCGAATTTTAGCACTGTAATCGACTTTGAACATTCGCCATAAATCGTACAAGTTGAATCGGGGCTATTAATTTATATGGGTGAAAAGCTTATTGAACCTAGTTTCTTTAAGAACAAATGGAATCGAATTCTGAGTTTTAGATCATTTTATAGAAATAAATCTTTGAAGGTAGTACAAGTTGCCAGAAAATGGAAATTTAGAGATTTTGTATCTAAAGTTAGTTAGCGAGCTCGGAAGAATTATTTGAAGTTCGAAATGGTCATTAAAGACCAAAAATGGGTTTTGGACAGTATAAAGAAAGAAGGAAAAGCTTTTGAAAATTTTGTATATTCGAATGACTAAATTCGATAGCATGTTTAAAGTATTGTTAGATTTGAATCTAACGAATGTCATTCGTATTTATGTGATCAAAGAAGTTGATCCGAATAAAAAGAGGGTTCGAGATACTATGAGGAAGTGGATCGAGTAAGCTTAGCAAGGCAAGATAATAAATGGCCCTGGTGCGTGCATTCATATGTTTCAAATATGTTTTAATAAATTTTTATGAATTCTATTTATATGATTTTATTAAAATGATAACATGGTTTTTGTACAAGTTATATGAGATTTTATAGGCAAAAGAAAAGGTTAGTATATGATAGGGTATGAACTGCCCTATTATGTTTTGTTATGATACAATGTTATTGAATAATGGTGATATATGAATTGTTTATACATGATGATTTACAAGCATATGATATGGATTTATTGCCCAAGTTATGTTAGAGAGTTACAGTATAGGGGCATGCCATTAGAGGTCTAGTAGTCAAGGACTACGTGTAGCTACACACCGATCTTTGGATCTATATGTTTTCGGCACTTATGTGTCTATATGATATCGACACTCAGGTGTCTATATGATGTCGACACTTATGTGTCTATATGTTTTCGGCACTTTTTGTGTCTATATGTTATCGTCACTTCGGTGACTAGTACTCGACGGAGTACCGACCTTGCATACTTCAGTTTCTCTTTATACAATTCTTGGGCTACTTATACGAATGAAATACTTAATGATCACCATTTTTTATATACAATGCCTTTATTGGTTTTAAAGTATAAGAAAGATTTGATATGAACTTGCTTAACCATATTTTCATTTACCCATTATTTAATTTTATGACTTATTATAATGCCTCACTAAGTTATACTTAGCGTGTGATTGTTTCACGCGTAAGAAAAGAGAAGCGTTAGGAATAAGGAGCATTAGCGAACATCATCTATCGAAAACAGGTACATCAGCATCAGCAATATAATTTTTATGCTGTTTGATTTTTACTAGTCGGCATGTATATTAAAACGTGAAGCCTGCTCTGATATGAATCGTATTTCATTCAGAATCTAAATGATTTTAAATTAGGCAGTTTTCAGGCAGTTTTATTATTTATATGCAAATGGATCAAATTGTTAAGTTGCTGCCTGAATCTAGATTCAAAATCGAATGTGAAAATATTATGTTTAAATTTTACATGATTAAGTATTTTCAAAATTAAAGGATAAATTGTCTATGTTTTAAAGAAACAAAATTTTTACCGATTTTTGAAGTCAGAATTTCTTTACAAGTGTAACGTGATATCTCTAACTCGTATTCAGCGATGGATACGGGAAAAGGGTGTTACATTTATTGGTATCAGAGCTACAATTTTAGCCAGTTCTAGGCTTAAACAAAAGCAATTTTTTGTTAAAAAGTTTATACATGCCACTAGGATATCAATATTACTGATATGGTGTTTATATGGTTTGATTGATGTCGCTCCTTACTAATATGAAATGAGATAAGTTATAATTGATATTTGAGTCAAGAAGATTGAGATAAACTGGTAAATGAGAGGTTCTGGAAAGAACTAATAGTGGTAATAATAAGGTTAACCATAACCTTTTGGATTAATTGGAACAAGAAAGAACACTGACACAATAGGGATTGTCTGTGCAGGATTTGGGAAATCCTGAATTTCATAGTAAAAGTGGTCCAAAGACTGCCGACTTATGGTTTAATGATGTTAAGATTATAAGAAAGAGTTGAATTTTTTCGATGTGGAAAAGTTAGAAGGAGCCGTATCCCTGTTGAGGGAACATACTCGAATTTGGTAGGCGAACACCATGTAGATAGTACCGCTACTGAGTTGATTTGATATCAATCGAAAAGTGCAGATGTGAATAGTTTATGATGGGCTGTCCAGAAGAGTAGGCTAGGAAGTCTACTCAGATTGAAAAATCTACGGTTATTCCACCTTAAGTATGAGATTGTGGTAGAAGTCAACCGAGGACAACAATGCAGGTTATTACTTCAAAGGAAATTGAGCTATAATCAGACTCGATATATGAAGAAGTACCAATGAGATTTTTTTTTTGCATATGGAGTTAGAGAGTTAAGGAATAAGAAAATCTCTTTCGTTAAAATTCTTTGGAGAAATCATAAAGTTGAAAAGGTCACTTAGGAAATTGAGAAAAAAATAAAAGATCAATATCTGAAATTATTCGAATCAGGTACGTTGAAAATTCGAGGACGGATTTTCTTTAAGGGAGAGGAATTGTAATATCCCAAATTTTGGCTAGTGACCAAAATCTAAAATTTAAAAGTTTAGGGGTTAAAGTATAAACTTTGGAAAAGTTTGGGGACTAAAGTGTAAATTTTTCTAACAAGTGATTTTATTCAGTATAAGAGTGAATCAGATCGAAATAGGTATCTTGAGATTGGTTTTAAGAATTAAGATGCAGAAAAGGTCCCGAATTTGGATGGAATGAAATTGTTAAGCGTGCTCAAGCCAGAGAAATACAAGGATGGGTTACATTCGGGAAGGTCCCATAAAAGTGTTTATGATCAATATTTTGGACTCATTAAGAGTAAAGAATATTCATATGGATTTACGATAAAGGATTTCTAAGAGAAATTTTACTTTTTTGAAGATTTTTGATAATTATCGGGATAATAGACTGAGTTAAGAAAATTCAGTCTAAGTCATTAAGGAAGGAAATTTTTATGAGATTATAATGTTTATTTCCCGAATATGGAAATATGAAATTTTTGGAATAAATCTGATAGTTCATAAAAGGTAAAATCGTAGTAGAAGTATTTTATGAATATCGGGAAATCGAATCGAATTGAAATTTTGAAGACAGTTCCAAAGATTATGGGAAATTTATAAAATATTATTTTATGAATATTTTATTGTTGGATGGATTCTAACTAGGTTTAGTTAGACTATGATAGACTGGCTATAAAGCTTTAAAGTTCGTAGGAAGAAAAGTTGGAAATTGTATTGAGTAAGATTCGAATATTTGGATCAAATAAAATGTTATAAATAAATATCTAAGATATTTATGAAGGAGTATGGTTGGATTGGAACCAAATTGGTTCA
This sequence comes from Hibiscus mutabilis, assembly GCA_019671005.1. NCBI lineage: Eukaryota > Viridiplantae > Streptophyta > Magnoliopsida > Malvales > Malvaceae > Hibiscus > Hibiscus mutabilis. Next base: position 19,907,405 of record CM033738.1, read on the forward strand.
ATTTTAATGGAATGACAATTTTTAAGACTTGTTGTAAATAAAGACTAGTTGGAGGGCAAATTGGACATTTGCCATGGATGACATTTTTGAAATATTTTGAAACATTGAGGGAAATTTTTTAAAGGTGAATAAAACTTGGATTTGATCATGGCCATTGATTTTTGATAAGATTAATTCTTGGCCTTTGGATTAAAAAGGTAAATTAGTAATTTCACTAATTAAATAAAGTTTAAATTCATTTAATTTTAACATGTGGATTAAATAAGTAAAAGATGAAAAAATTTGTTCATCTTTCTTGAAAATTTTCAAACTAAATGGATAAAAAAAGGGAGAAAATTTTCCAAGCTCGATTCAAGCTCTGAAACTCGACTTTCAGGTAATCTCTTCAACTACAAAGTTATTCTACTCTTCAAGCTCTATCTCTTGATGCTAATAATTCATGAAAAACATGCTTGATTGATGAGAATTTTGCATGAGAAAAAAATAGGGTTTATGGAAAAATTTTGGGGCTTTTGGAAATTTATAATTCCATGATGAAATTTAAGTTGGAAACAAGTTGTTATGATGATAAAATCGTGTTTTTGAGTTGGGATTTAAGCCCTACATATTTTAGTTTGTATGGGGATGATTAGGGTTTATGGATTCAAGTTTGATTTAGGGTTTGTGATGTTGGATAAATGATCTAGTAAGCTTGGTTTGTTGTTGAAAGCAAAACCCTAAATTTAAAGTATAGGGGCCATTTCGTCAATTTTGAAAGTTAAAGGACCAATCTAAATTTTATGATTTTGAAGTGTATTTATGCTATTTTCTTAGGGTATTCTTTAAACTCTAAAGCCTATCGAGTATTTAATAAAAGAACCTTAGTTTTTGAAGAGTCAATACATGCAATTTTCGATGATAACCTCCTTCTGAGGAATGATTCTTGTGATGATGATGATGTAGGGATTTTTGAAGCCAATAATGGTGGGCAATCACCAAAGGTGAATGAAGTTCCAACCAAAGAAGAAGAAACACAAGATCCACCTTTAGAAGCCTTGAAGGACATGAGCCTAGAGGAAAATGAAGTGAGCTACCTAAGAGAGTACAACTATGTCAAAGGTTGTGAGATTTTGGGTGATCCATCCAAAGTGGTAACCACTAGACTTTCTCTTAAAAATGCATGTAATGTTGCTTTTATCTCATGCATAGAGCCTAAAAATATCAAAGAAGCATTAAATGATGATTATTGGATAATGGCTATGCAAGAGGAATTAAACCAATTTGAGAGAAGTCAAGTTTAGACATTAGTTGATAGGCCTAGTAATAAATCTACTACAGGAACTAAATAGGTCTTTAGAAACAAACTAGATGAGAGTGGTAACATAGTGAGGAACAAGGCTAGACTTGTTGCTCAAGGTTACACTCAAGAAGAGGGAATCGATTTTGATGAAACCTATGCACCTGTAGCTAGAATGGAAGCCATTAGGATGCTTCTAGCATTTGCATGTTATCACGAATTTAAGCTTTTTCAAATGGATGTAAAAAGTGCATTTTTAAATGGTTTTATTAATGAAGAAGTGTATGTAGAACAACCACCCAGTTTTGAAGATCCAAATTACCCAAACCATGTTTTTAAACTTTCAAAAGCTTTATATGGTTTGAAACAAGCTCCTAGAGCTTGGTATAAAAGATTATCAAGTTTTATAATTTAAAAAGGTTTTGAAAAAGGAAACGTGGACACTACACTCTTTATTAAAAGAAATGGCAAAGGCATTTTAGTAGTTCAAATATACGTTGATGATATAATTTTTGGTTCTACTAATGAATTGTTTTTCCAAGATTTTGCTAAGTTGATGCAAGGTGAGTTTGAGATGAGCATGATGGGGGAGCTTTCATTCTTCTTGGGGCTCCAAATTAAACAAAGTAAGGACGTCATCTTCATCAATCAAGCTAAGTACGTCAAGGACATGCTCAAGAAGTTTGGCTTGGAGAATGTGAAACCTCAAGCCATTCCAATGAGTTCTTCCAAAAATCTTGACAAAGATGAATGAGGTAAGTGTGTAGATTTAAAGCTTTATCGCTCTATGATTGGATCTTTACTTTATCTTACTGCAAGTAGACCCGACATTATGTTTAGTGTTTGCTTGTGTGCTAGATTTCAAGCTAGTCCTAGATAATCACACCTTATATCCATTAAGAGAATCTTTAGATACCTTAGAGATACTCCTTATTTAGGTCTTTGGTATCCTAGAGAGTCTTGCTTTAACTTACATGCCTTCTCGGATGCGGATTATGGGGGTTGTAAGATAGATAGAAAAAGTACCTTTGTTACATGTCAATTCCTAGGTAGTATGCTTATATCATGGTTTTCTAAGAAGAAAATAGTGTAGCATTATCTACCACCAAGGTGGAATATATATCGGTAGGGAGTTGTTGTGCTCAAGTTCTTTGGATGAAGCAGCAACTCTTAGATTATGGAATTGATGTAGGTACCATCCCCATTAGGTGTGACAACACTAGTGCTATTTGTCTCACTAAGAATCCCATCCAACATTCTAGAACCAAACACATAGAAATAAGGCATCATTTCATTAGAGATCATGTCTTGAAAAATGATGTAGTTCTAGAATATGTAGACACCTCAAACCAATTAGCGGACATCTTTACCAAACCATTAGACAAAGAGCGTTTTTGGTCTCTTAGGATAAAGTTAGGTTTAACCAGCCTTCCTTGACCCTTAGAGCCTCTTTTGGTCTTGAAAATATGCTTAAATTTGTTTGGTTGATTGCTTATGTGTTTTTTCTCCTATATGCATATATGCTTGTTGCTAGGGGGAGTATGCATCTATTTATGCTCATACATGATGTTCTCATATCATTTACATGCATTTCGATTTGATTCAAATCAAAATTTTTAGTAACATGGAGCCAAAATTGACATTTTTGGCATAGGCGTATCGATACGGGTCATTTACAATCATTTCGGTATAGGTTTACCTATACCGGTACAGGTCGCATATCAAAATAGATTTAAAGCGTTTCAGTAGTTGGTTTCGATATGCTAATGTGGCGTATCGGTACGCGTAGTAGTTGGACAATTTCTAAGGGCATTAAAAGAGGGTTTTTCACTTTAACTCAAATACCAACATTTTCTAAAACCCTAGATACGAAAATCCTCTATAAATACCTCAAAATCCCTCATTTTTTTCTCACACAACTCTTCAAAATTCTTGAGGGCTTTTGGCTTTTCCATCAAACCCAAGCAAAAATCATCAAGTTTGTGCATCCAAATCTCTTCATTCACCCTTAATCTCAACTTCAAGGTATAAACCCTAACCTTTCTCTTTTTAATTCTTGTACATATATATACACTATTTTTGTATTATAATCATAGATTTAGAACATATATAGTATAGTTTTCAATATTTTTTAAAAAACTTTTTCAAATCTGAAATTTTTTGATTCGAATATAAAATTATATCATATAATTTTTAACATTGTTTTTAAAGTTTTCTTTCACCAAAAATTATTTTTATACTTGTATATGTTTTTAAACTATATTGTATAGATTTTAAACCATACCTTGATTATTGAATTAATTTTTGGATCGAATGTGTTGATTTATGAGTACATCGTTTTCGGTTTGATTCTGTTTTCAGATTATGGCCCCAAAGAAACGCGTAAGAAAAGACATTGCCTCATGTTCCAATCCTCCTCAAAATCCTGACCATATTGGTAATCGACCCAATCTTACCTATATATATCAAAATTGTTTTAATGAACCACAATTTCCGCATGTCATGGATTGTTTTAAAATATGTCAAAGTTATAAAATTCGCCGAGAGCGCGTTACTTCCATCCATTTTCTATCATCCAAACGTTTTCAATTTAAATATCTACCTTTGATGAAAGAATAAAAATTTATGCAATTTTTGAGTATACTCGAGATTTTATACCGTAACCTTGTTTTGATTTTTTATTCCAATGCCCGGTGTATTTTCAATGAAAAGAGAACCTTGGTTATTGCAATTGAATCATATTTGATGGGTAAGAAATTTCATATTGATTCAACCGTTTTAGCAAACTATTTGGATCTTGAGGATACGAGAATTGATGATGAGGATTCTTTGGGACATACCCTTGGAGGCTCCGTGACCGTACTTGATGCCTACGACCGTATTCTACACCTCATGATCACTTGGTGGTTCCGTCCATCATGTGGGAAGTTCTCCACTATCCGACAAGTCGATGACTTTTGGATCCGTTGCTTCCGTGAGGGTAAGCGCCACAATCTTGCTCAAATCATGTTCACCGAGATCGTCTTCCTCGTGAAACATCGACACACTTCTATGGTTACATCCTTCACCTACTCCACCGCATTGAGCTACACCTTTCACAAGATGGGCATTGATTGCTCCTATGACTTTGCGGAACTCCTCACCGATCCGATTGATGAACGTTCTCTCCCTCGCGCCAAGTTCACATACTACAATGGAGAATGGGTTCGAAACACCGATCTTCCGGGAGGTGTTCAACCCGAACAAGTGGCGGCTCCTCAAGAGGCTCCTATTCCACAAGCTTCAGTGGCTCAACCAAATTTTGATGCTCTTATGGCTTATCTCAATGAGCAATTCACCATCTTGTACACAACCATGAATTTTGGGTTTGCCGCAATCGACACACGCTTTGTATCCTTGGAGGAACGAGTGATGGCTATTGAAAATCGCCAAAACTCCATGGATTTATCTCTTACCGCATTTCATGGTGAATGGCGTCACTGCCTTGGGACTCAAGCCCATAACGATGAGAGGATGAAGACGAAGAACATGAAGACGATGGAGACGATGGGACGAATCTTTAGGCATATTGCATATCATATCATCTTAGGACTAGTTTATGCACCTATGTTCTTATGAACTCCTATGCTTTATCATTGCTTTTTTATGGATTATGTTTTTAGGTTTTAAGTTATATTGGATTTGATTACGCTTGAACTTATGCTTTATATTTAAATGATTATGTTGCTTATTTAATTTCTTGGAGTAATTTGATTATCTTTAGTTTTTTTACCCTTATTGAATTGATTTTGATCTAACAAAAAGGGAGAGAAAAGTTAGCCAAAACTTTCAACCATTTTCAGTCTTAAATTAAAGGGGAGTTTTCTAAAGATACTTAAAAAATTTTACTTTGGTTTTGTTACATCAAAAAGGGGAGATTGTAAAACCTATGTTTGATTTTGATATAACAAAGTGTTTAAGGACTAAATTGTAAAAGGAAATAAATTTTTAAGTACTCAAAAGTCTCACAAAATGACAAGGAAAAGTTTTCAAAAGTTAAAGACTTAAACCCAAAAATTTTCTAAGTCTTTTCAAGCCAAAATACGCCTAGGCGTATCAATACACCCTTTGGTGTTTCGATACGGATTTTAGCTACTGGAATTTGGTTTTGCACAGCATACCGATACGACTTATCCCGTTTCGATATGACATTCATATAAACTTGAAAAATTATGCCTAGCGTTTTGATACGGTATAGACCGTTTCGATATGGCCTTCATATGGGCAAATATTTTATGCTTCGCGTATCGTTACAGCCTTGTCCATTTTAAGACCATTTGAAATCTGGATTTAAGACATTTTTATCCGTACCGATACGGTCCTAACCGTTTCGATACGGTTTGTATTAAATGTTTTCGACCGTTGCCTTGTAAGTTATTGGAATCAATGAACTTTTAATTTCTCCGTTAGCCGTGTCGATACGCCCTTAGGCGTACCGATGCAATTTTTCATCTCGGATTCCAGTGAGCAAAAACTATACTGATACAGCCTTGTCATTTTGATACGCCCCCTGTTTTACACTACGATCGTTTTGATACGGCCTCCCGCGTATCGATATGCCTATACACAACGACTATATTTTTCTTGTAACAGGTATCGATACGGGCCTACGTGTACCGATACGGTTGGTTGGTAGATAGTATTTATTGCGAGAAAGAAGCCCTCCAACGGCTATATTCAATACACCAACCACCCAAATGGCTAGAAATCAATGAGAGCGTATAAATACAAGACTCCAATGCTGCTGCAACAACTATTGAACATTCATTGAACAACATTCAAGCAATCAAGCAAAAATCCAACCCTTTGAGCATTTATTGTCAAACCCTTGTACCAAACTTGTGTATTTCATTGTAATCTTTATTTCAAGTTTGGGGTTGAGTGTTCTTGTAATATTGGGCAAATATTTACCTTGTGAGGACATTGTCTATTTGCCAAACTTCTTTCTTGTAAAAGATTGATCCTTGATCAAGCTTTGGGTAGAAAGCTTTGATCGGTTGTAACGGTTGCCTCCTTAGCCTAGAAAAGGGGAAGAATTTCATAGTGAAATTGTTGAAAATCCTTAGTAGGAAGCTAAGGTAGTGGATGTAGAGCTTATTAGAAGCTTGAACCACTACAAATCCTTGTGTCTTATTGTCTATCTCTTTCGATTTGCTTCCAAAAGTTTAAAATTGCCAATTCACCCCCTCTTGGCCACCATCTACATTGATTGATCATCCTAACACAAGGGGCTACCTTGGGTCCATAAGGGATTACCAGCACTGAACCTGTAGAGACTTCATAACATATCCCATAAGTACCCCAAATTAAATAGTTTGGTGAAGATAGACAGAATGAGAAAAATAGTAATCATACATATATTTCTAGAGTATCAGAAACCAGATAGCATGTTTTTCAAATCAGACATAATGGTATATTTTCAGACAAACATGATTCATGGTTCAGATCAGAAAGAGTCTTAGCTTCAAAACAAAGAGATTATATATGTGCATGGAACACACAAGATGGTTCAATTTATCACTTAGAGATCCTTGATAAATTCAGATGGAAAGAACTAAACTTTAGTCCATCTTAGACTAATTTTAGAATTAAGGACCTTATTCGAAGAGTTCGACAACTATCATTTTCATCTAGGTCAAAAATTGCACCTCAAGGTCAGTCACAAATTATAGTATATCATGATTTTGAAAGAAATTAATTATATCAAGGTAAATTCGAGTTTTCGAGTATATCAGGAACAACAAGATTTCAAGTATATCCGATTTTTCAAGATTTTAAATATACCTGAAGAGTACCAGACAATTCGCTTATAAAGGCATTTTTCGTCATTTTGACTCCCAGGGGCAAATTTCGTAGTTTAACCCTGATATGGTAAGTCAACGATTTTTTGTGCTGAAGATTGTTGACGGTTTGCTAGGCTTCCAAGTCTATTCTATTAAACATGTCTCATCATTGTGTTACTTTCCAAACATTCAATTAGGTACATCTCACCGTCCCAATTTATCCTTGAATGAGCCTAGTTGAACATGTATTTATGCAGTATTATTCTATTATTGTAACGGTATTAAGAATGACTGATTTACATAAGTCAAGCTTCAAACCAAATGGGCATTACAATTATTTGCATCCTATCAAAATTTCAAGTCTTTAAAGCTTCCATTATCTCGAGTCAGGAGGGTATTCCAATTACTCAATTGCAGTTATTCACATTCTTTCGGTCCTTTAAACGACTTAACCATATTAATTTCTAGGTTATGAATGTCATTTGGTTAATTTAACAACTTTGGTGTCTGAGGGTAACTTAGTCATTTTAGCCAATTCTTATATATCAATATTTTCAATGTTTTAAGTTATCTCGATCCTTTTGACTTTTCCAAACCATCTATTTATTTCAGAACTCGAGAGCATATACGTCATTTCAGATAATTTAGCAAATTCAGTGCTTGGGGATATTTTAGTCATTTCGATCATTTTGATCAATTTAGAATTTTGTAGTACTTCCAATTATTTATCTCTTCAAGGTTTATCCAAAATTTAGTATAAATCCTAGCAATTTGTCATTTCATATATTAGAATTATCATACCGAATTCCTTCCCAAATAATTAGAGAATTTTAGATAATACAAGTATTTTAAATCAAAACACGTGCATATTCCAGATTATTTCCTTCGTTGGGGGCATAATTGTCATTCTTTCATCTCAAGGCAATTTTGTCATTCCATACCCAATTAACATGAATAATCAGAATTTAGAAATTTACTGATTATTAATTATTAATTTATCCTAGAAATCCTATTGACTAACAATTTTCTTATTCGGATATTCGATCTTATCCAGATTATCCATCTTATTTTCGGAATAGATTCGACTCAAGCAAAGCTAACAATACGCTTTATTAAAAGTATGCATGCACAAGTCAGATATCATCATGTTTCATAAAGCATGCAAGAAGTAGAAATGTATTACCTTTACTATGAACTACATCGTTCACCAAACGAAAGTCCTTTTGATCAAACTCAAACCTAGATTCGACGTCCCTCCAAGACTTGAATTCACAAAAATGTGAATACCTAAATTCAAAAGAGTGGTCGGAAAAAGATGAAGCTCCGGTGAAACCCTTACCGACGATGGAATGAAGAACAAGGACATGGGTTTTTCTCGCCTCGTCTCTAGGAACTCAATGGTGACGACGACGTGACAAAAGGGCGAGCGAGGTAGACAGAATTAGATAAAAATAGAGGGGGTGAGCATTTAGGGTTTCACCCGAACTTTCAAGTAGATTTCTCGATGAATGCTGGCCAATTGCCGCGAGTGGAGGACATGATGAGCTCAGGGTGTGACGGAGATCTCAATGGTGGCGATGGTGTGAGCCACGCCGCGGCGATGAGCAGAAACGAGACGAGGGTCGGTATAAGGTAGGGGAGAGACGCATCTGGGTATTTGGGGAAAACAATAAATGTGAAAGCTCCAAAATTTTCTTTATTTAATTTAGACACCCACTACGAAGAATAACTTAAGAAAATTTCATGGCAGATTAAAGCCAAGAATTGGCTTAGTTTAGATGGCAAAGCTTACTACTAACCATGCCAAGGGCACGAGTTCGAGTCCCCCTTGGCTCCAAAGGATTTCATTTCCATTTTTTACAATTATATAAATATAAATAGGGTGTTACAACTCTCTCCCCCTTAAAAGGAATTTCATCCTCGAAATTCACCAGAGTCGGAGGAATCCAGAATCTATCATTCCATTCATTCACTTACTAAAACTTATCTATCAGAATATGCTTATTTTTTTTCAAGTCTCACCGACGATCACGGATCAACCTAACAGTGTTTTCAGTCCCTCAGACAAACTTTGAACCCAAAAATTACCTATCATACTTTCCAAACCAACTTATCAGAATACGATATTTGAATCCATATAGATCTTCATACGATACCAAACGAACACTTGTATTATAATTGCTATTATAAGCAGACTCATTCGAGGATAGCAAACCTTGCCAACTGTCACATAAGTCAATCACATGACCTGAAAGTATATTTTCTAGAATCTGTATTACCCTTCTAGGTTGACCATCATTTTACGGATGAAAAATTACCATTGTCGTTCAGACGAGTACTCAAGGCCTCCAATTGTGCCTTCCAGAATCAAGATGTAACGACCAGATTTCAGTCAGGTGTGATATATAGATGTATACCATGCCACATTTTAAGGAACAAAAGCCTCTCTTTATATTGATCGAACATATATCACTTACCTTCAGCGTAACTTTCAGGTAACTGTTCATTCGTGTATAACAGAGTCACCATAGAATTTACATTTTTACCACCTTCTATGGATACCTTTCTTTCAAATTCATAATAATTTTATTAATATCCAATAGAAGTTTCTCAAATATAACCATTGTCACATAATAGCCTTATATATAAACATATATCAGTTACCTCACATAATCAATCATATATTCTAAATCTGAATAAGATCTTCAATATTTCACATGCATGAACCATCTTAGGTTCTTTATCCAAATTCCAATCCATCAAGTCACTCCATATCACATACGAACTTATAGTCATTCCATGTCGATACAGATCGAGCTATAATGGACATAATACTTAAATTCACTTATTACAGGAAAAAGATTTGACATCAGAGTTTTGGCTCAAGGGAGTACAGTGATCTAGGGGCATGTTCAGACTAGACACCATAACAAACGATCGGCCAATCTACCCAGAAAGGCACAACTCTAAGCTCTGATACCACTAAATGTAACCCCCTAAGACTCGGCTATGCGACACACCTTAATCTAGGAGGTCACATTAGGGTCACGAGAGCGACCCACGGTAAAAATCCACATAAAAATGTTTTTCTTTAACCATATTAAAACTAAAAACAAACTTATAATTAAAATACCATTTCAGGAAATCATTTAAACATATAATAGAAACTCAGAAAACATATTACAAACTCTGACATTAAATAATACACAACATACATGCCCACTAACTGTACTAGTACCGTACTCTAAAAGCAACGCTGAAAGAACTCCAAACACTAATGTCTGTCACTATACCTTGATAGATTTCTTGTAACCTGCGATGGTAAAAACAACGTGAGCTTGGAAAAGCTTAGTAATACAGAACTACCAAATGATGTTGTAAGCACATGAAGATATAAAGTAAAGTATAGCACAGACATAAAGATTATGACATCTACAGGGTCTCATTTCGTTATAGAATCTCGTATTATGCCATACTTAGAGACAACATGGTTATTCAATACTTGAACTTCTAAATATCGATCGGGCATTATATAATCCAAAAGAATTATAGAGGAAGATATTTTATAGGAATTAAGCAAAGAAGTTTGGTGTGTCCCAACAATTGTAGATCGAGAAAGGTAGACAGAGTTTCAGATAACTGTAGAATTTTGACAGAGGAAAAGGAAGAGGCAGGAAAAAATATATAGTATAAGCCTAACTACCTTCCAACTATACTCCAATATGCAGTTCCCCAGAATTGTATCCATAAGGTCTTACCCTAGGCCGATAGGGCATAGGAGCCAACCTAAGGGGATGCCTTGGCCCATAAAGACTTACCTTAGGTCTATTGGACATAGGTGCCAACCTAAGGGGATGCCTTAGGTCCATAAGAATTACCTGAGCCAAAGTATCGGAACCTACCCAAGGGGTTACCTTGGGTCCATAAGGGATTACCAGCGCTGAACCTGTAGAGACTTCATAACATATCCAGAAGTACCCCAAATTAAATAGTTTGGTGAAGACAGACAGAATGAGAAAATAGTAATCATACATATATTTCTAGAGTATCAGAAATCAGAGAGCATGTTTTTCAAATCAGACATAATGGTATATTTTCAGACAAACATGATTCATGGTTCAGATCAGAAAGAGTATTAGTTTCAAAACAAAGAGATTGCACATGTGCAAGGAACACATCAAACGGTTCAATTTATCACTTAGAGATCCTTGATAAATTCAGATAAAAGGTACTAAACTTTAGTCCATCTTAGACTAATTTCAGAATTAAGGACCTTATTTGAAGAGTTCGATAACTATCATTTTCATATTGGTATTCAAAAACTACACCTCAAGGTCAGTCACAAATTATGGTATATCCTGATTTTGCAAGATATTAATTATATCGAGGTAAATTCGAGTTTTCGAGTATATCAGTAACAATCAAGATTTCAAGTATATCTGATTATTCAAGATTTTAAATATACCCGAAGAGTACCAGGCAATTCGCTCACAAAGGCATTTTTGGTCATTTTGGCTCTTAGGGCCAAATTTTGTAGTTTAACCCTGATATGGTAAGTCAATGATTTGTTGTGCTGAAGATTGCTGACGGCTTGCTAGGCTTCCAAGTCTATTCCATTAAATATGTCTCATCAATGTATTACTTTCCAATCATTCAATTAGGTACATCTCACCGTCCCAATTTATCCTATAATGAGCCTAGAATGGTTGAACATGTATTTATGCAGTATTCTTCCATTATTGTAACGGTATTAAGAATGAATGATTTACATAAGTCAAGCTTCAAACAACTTGGGCAGTACAGTCATTTGCATCCTATTAAAATTTCAAGTCTTTAAAGCTTCCATTATCTCGAGTCAGAAAGGTATTCCAATTACTCAATTGCAGTTATTCACATTCTTTCGGTCTTTTAAATGACTTAATCATATTAATCTCCTGGTTATGACCGTCATTTGGTTAATTTAACAGCTTTGGTGTCCGAGGGTAACTTATTCATTTTAGCTAATTCTTATATATCATTATTTTCAATACTTTCAGTTATCTCGTGGAATCATATTAATGTACGAAGAGGAAATAAAAAATCACCTTAATTTATGATTCAAGACTTCGGTTGTGTTGAGGCATTACCTTTTTGAAAGACGGCCGCCCTCTACAAGTATCCACACGTGAATGGATGACGAACGACTATCAGAATGTTGGTTCCAATTAAGATTTTGAAAATCTAGTTTTTGTAGTTTTGGTGGCTATTTCGAAAAATCCCTAGATACCCGCGTACCGAAACGCTGACTAAAAGTTACCTTGGTTGTAGCGGAACAGTTGCCCCCGTACCAGTACGCTAAGCCTGAAATGGCTTACCCGTACCGAAACAGGGACATTCGTATCGGTACGCCTAGACCTGAAATGTCCATTTTTGCTGGTTTAACATGCTTTCAACCATACCAAAACAACCTAACAAGCCCCTAACACACATCCAACAGATTCAAGGATCAAACCACACCAAGACAACCCAACTTTAACATCATTTCATGGCATTAAACTTCAAAAAGGAAATCTATAGGCATGCAACCTAGAAACCATTCAAGTAAAACATGAAAGTCCAAACCATCACCAAAATCAAACCATAAAGGCCATTTACAACTCATGAGCAGCTAGATAAACTTGCCCAACAGGGAGTTCAACAAAATATCTCCCAAACACCAACGGAAACCCCCATTACCCTTATTATTTATAGTCTAATTCAAAACATACTTTAGTTACCAAGTCTTGTGCCGATCCCTTACTTCCATCTGCGTTCCAAGCTTTTAATTCTCTGCATTGATGGACAAAGAGAGCGTAAGCACAATAGGATTAGTGAGAAGTGCTCAAAAACAACACACCATCAATGCATCAAAACAATTTCTCAACTTTACATTGAAATCTCATTTCAAATATCCTTTATAACATTATCATGCCTTTAAAACTATGCACTTAACATCTTTTAAAACTAGCATATTAAACCATATGCAACATGTATCATTAATCAACAAGAAATCCCATTGCTCAACCTCAATTTAAGCCTTCCCATGCATAACAACCATATGCAGAGCTTAAAGAGTAAACATGTATAAATCACATTATACAACATAAACCTTTCAATGATACATCAACAATTATATTTGCTCACAAGTGATAATTAACCATTCTATTTACAAAAGAGTTCATCGGATACACGGATTCAACAAGTGTTCTCCTAACACTTCAAGCCATCTCAACCGCAAATAACGATACAATCGCAATACCTAAACAACCAGGTACACTTTTAACCTACGGGGACACCAACCCCTTACCTCGATTAGATGCTTAATCCACTAATTGGAGTATACGGTACTGTTTAACCCCTTTACCGTTAGGGTACTTGGATGGAGTTTTCGGTACACGGATCTAAACCCCTCAACATCCAAGGCGACTTATTATAGTGCACTATCAATCCTATGGCCGGCCAACTATATCCGATAACAATTTTTAAACCACATCACTTGCCAATATAATTAACCATTTAACATTTACCTCACTGTTTTAACAAGCATTAAACCAAACCATTTTCCAAAGCAACAATCATGCTTTAAACCACAAGTATAAACCATATACTTACAAGGATCACGTACCATGTGCATCATTCAGCATCTCATGATTAAAAATAGTATAACACATACTTTAAAACATGCTTAAACAGTAGGCTACATGTAATTCAAAACAAGTGCATAAAACCATTTTACACTAGCACGACCGAGAGAGAAAACCACATTTTACTTACTTCTGAGTTTAAACCATCGTTTCAAGCTCAATTTAAACTCCCATAACCACCTTTAAAATATTCCAAAGCTGGAATCCACGTTTTCACTCACCGATACGCGAAACCTCGATTTTCCGACACGAAAACAAGCATCTGAAGCCTCCAAAGCTTCACCGATCACTTTCGGATCCATCTCCCCTATTTTAACCACATTACAATAGAGGGTTAATGCATCTCAATGCATTCAAAACACCGCTACCACAAATCCACATGGACTTCCACAATCTTCTCACAATTACCCAACCACAACAACCGAAAACACCTTCTAACTCTTTCCAAGCATAACCCAGCCACAATCTAACACTTCCATAATCATCAATTAACACTTAAAAATAGGACTAACTCATCCAAATACTTCTAGCAATTAAACAACCACCACAACTCCACAAAAAAACAAATCTAACAACCTTAACAACTATGGATTCAAGAGTTTCGGGATTCCATTGTTAAAATCAACTTATCAACATTATAATACATCCAAAATATGATTAAAATCAACCTCAACACTGGAAAAACATATCCAATAAGGATCTTTCACTTTTTCATCAACTTAACTTAATTAAATCAATATAAAAACACAAAATCAGAATATAAACTATAAATCAAGGATCAAACACTTGAGAATATCAATAAAGAACTATTCAATAGAGGAGATCATGGACTTTACCCTTATTGTGTGAATTCTCCCTCAATTGGCTTGTTTAAAGATAGGAAAACACAAGATTTCAATGGGGTTTTGTAAATCAAAGTTAAATAATCAATTGTAGATCAAGAATCTAAATAAAAAGGATCTATCACCTTTGGTTTTTGATGCAAACTTGAGTGTTTGGCAGAAGAGAAGTGGAGAGAAAAGTTACGTCAATTTTCATTAAAACCAAATAACTAACTTAATATCAAAAATCTATTTTTTATTATCCTTTAAAACACATGTTAAAATGATTTAATTGAAGGGAGAAATCACCAGCAAAAACTTGGTAAAATAGCTCCTTATGGATTCTAAGAATTTGATCCTTTTTGTTTTAGTCACTTTTAAAAATAGTTTTCAAAGATCGCATTTTGGTCACTAGCCAAAATGTCACACTTTCAAATCTCATTTTCCAAAATTGATTTCACCATTATTAATCATACATTAAAATATGATTTTAACCAATTTTCCATATTTTTATCTTATCGAAAATTATTTACTCCCAAATCAGACTCGAATCTCTAACCCGGTCCACCAGACCGTCCAATAAACCTCAAAACCGCTAGGCACAAAACCGAGGCGTTACAACTCTCCCCCTCTTAAGAAATTTCATCCCCGAAATTTATCCAGAGGAAACAAAAGCAGAAACTGCTCCAACAACCTTGACTTGCGTTCTCACGTGGCTTTCTTAACCTCGCAATGTCTCCACAACACCTAAAAAGCTCAACCGTTTTGCCACGTAAAACCTTACTGTTGGTATCAAGGATCTCTACCAAATCTTTATCATAAGATAAACTCGATCTCAACTCAATGCCTTCCACGACATAACATGCGAGGAATCCAACCGATACCCCCACAACATTGTCACATAAAACACATCATGGAACCCCTCTAACACAGGAGGTAAACCTAAACAATAAGCAACATGACCCACACGCTCAACAATCTCGTATGGTCAACAAAACCTAGGCTAAACTTCCTTTTCTGCCCAAAACACGCCACATTCTCCCAAAACACGCTACCTTCTCCCAAGACGACACTAACATGACCACCCGATCATCACAATACACTCTATTACACTACGCTTCAAATCTGCGTAGATTTTTTGACGATCTGAAGCCACTCTCGAGTTCACATATCAACCTCACCTGCTCACTGGTTCCTTTCAACACGTCAGACATGGAAATGTACCTTCCCCAATTTTAGCCCAACCCACGGCGTACGACACTTCTTACCACACAACACCTCGTACGGTGACACTTGCATACTTGTCTGCTAACTGCTATTAAAGCAAACTTTACCAAAGACAAATGTCTTTCCCCTATTCCCTGGAATTCAGCGATACAACATCTCAACATATCCTCCAAACCTGAATTTCATGCCCCAGCTGACCACTCGTCTATGAATGATACAAGGCACTGTAACTCAACCACATACTCAGAGCTCAAAGCAACACCCCTAGAACCTCACTGAAAACCCTATATTTTCGTTCAAACTATGGACCCAGACACATTGTATAAACATACCAACCCAAAAATATACAATTCTGCCAACTTATCCAAAGCACAAATCGCAAGCATAGCCACAAAGGTGCGCACACTTTGCAACTCAATCAACAACCACCCAATTGGAATCCTTTTTGGTTGGTGTCAAAGGAAACCCAGACAATGGTGATTCTTTCCCACTTCTATTTCGGTATTCTCAACAGTTGCAACAACCTAAAGAGAAACTGATGCTCAGCTTTCACTCGCTGTCATACCATGTATCGATCAACAAAAGCAGCCACATCTTCCTTTAGACCAACCCAACAAGAACTGGCATGCGCTTCAGATAAAACAACACACCTCAACCCAACATTAAGAGACGCCACTTTCCGGTCCTTAAAACACAACACCTTATCATCATTAACGCAAAAATTCATCAGATTTTCTTCACCAATAACCTAGATATGCGGTAACACACATCAACACAAATTTGCCTCTCAGCCATCAAAGCTTCCATCACACATTACACTCAACCACGAATATAACCTCCTCAACTCCACCGCAACACTAATAAACAAAACATCAACTACAATCCCCGCTTGGGCGATATTCAATCACCAACTATAATCCTTAAGTAGCTACAACCATCCGAGATGTCAAAGATTCAAATCACTATTTGTTTCTTTTTTTTACTCTTCATGATCTGCGCACACAACACACCTTCCCCAAAGAATTTGTGTCTTTAAACATTTCAACAACCATCATTGAGTCAAGCTTCAAATCATGCACATGACAAATGAGCTCATGCACTCTTTACTACCTAGATGCATAAGTCGCACTTCCCTTGCAATGATACTATCTCAACAAACCTCGATGTTAAATAACTAGATCTAGCAAACCCACGAACTGCTATCTCTAACCTTGATTGCTCAAAAACTAGCACAAGCCAAACTCCCAAGAACCAAACTTTAACTTCCTCTTAGAACCTTAAGAATTCCAAGAACCATATTACCAAAAACCACCTACATACTCCACCTTACCTGCACCATCACTCCACTGACTTCCAATTAGTCATCCATAAGTGTGAACATATGTATGCATGATTACTTATATGCCCTCATAGATGTCTATGTGTATGTATGCAAAACCTCTAATGTCATGCCCAAATGTATGCATGTATTGACATATTTACATATACATATAAGTGTTTTTGTATTGTGCATGTTTAACTGTTCACACTTACTAATAACATTCTCAGAACTAATTTTTTTTGCAACATCCTCAAAACTCCCACTTCCCAATTGAAGAGAAACATTCACTTCTCCCAAAAATTCCACTAACCCGTTCATATTTATCGATCAAAACCCCTTTTCGGTGCTTCTTCTCACAGAGAGACCATATTTAGATACACAACCAACTGACTCCAAAAACTTGAGGGCTACCTAATTCTTCATAACTATGAATGCAACAGATGCATGGATAAAACCAAATGGCATAACCAAGATCTCACACTGCCGTACTCCTTATGGAAGACAAAACTAAACGCAATCACATCCTTTACCTTCAACTGATAACACCCGGCCCTCAAACCAATCTTACAAACCACTGAAGCTCCCCTAAACTGATCAACAACACATCAACTTGATCAGCTACCCCAAAACCAATGCATATCGCATCGTACCATTCTTCTTTTCCACAACGACATCGGCGCTATATTTTTCTTACAACTCAATGCCAACCTCAACCTCACAATCCAATGACAAATCCGGCCATTCCCTCAAAACACCTAGAAACTCGCATACCGCATGAATATCTTGATCACATACTTCCTTTGACCTCAGATTCATAACATAGGCTAAGAATGCCTGATATCCAGAATCCATCATTCGACTCGCTTCCAAAGTTGAAACAACATTATACAATAACTTAGCATTCTCACCAACAACTACCACCTCAAAATCGTCCGATAACCTCAAGAATATCTATTTAATCTCAAAATCCATCATAGCCTTGTGCTCGGTCAACTAATCCATACCTAAAATCACGTCAAAACCATGGAATGGCAAACCCATCAAGTCCATGGCAAACTCATGTCCTTGAACCATCAGCGGACACCTACAATACAACCTACTGACCATGACTGTCTCCCCAAGAGAACTAGTCACTCTAACACCCACATTAAGAATTCCAAGAGGTATATCAAGAAACTATGCATGCTCACTTAAGATGTATGAATGGGTAGAAGCAGAATCAACCAACGAATACCATGGCAAAGGCTGTAAAGAAAATGCATATGTACTCACATCAGTGTCATTGCGACCCTCACAGTGCGCACACGCTCCAGTTGGTCCATCTTTCTTAGGTTGGATAGCAACGGTATAAGCCACAATCCTTTGCCCACCATCTCTACGCTGAAACGATCCACGACCACGACCACAGCCTCTATGCAAAGCAACAACTGGTGAAGTACCCTACCCACCTCCAGCCACCAAAGAACAATCACGTCTCAAATGATTGCCAGGCCCACAACTCCAACAAGCATTGGCCACAGCAGGTGCCTGACCCTCCCTGGCCAAACGCGGACAATCTTGCCTTAGATGATCTCAGGATCCACAAACCAAACATGTGTTAAACGGAGCTCTAACCTGGGCACCCTGCCCCTGGACTCCACGTCCAACAACACATCTGCCATGCCTCGACTCTGGGAAAAACCTCCGATCACAATGTCTCTTGACCTGACCATCACCAAAACTAGAATCAACCGCTCTCTTACCAGAGCTAAAGCCCCTAGACCCAGAAGCCATACCCAGATTTTGCTCAACATCCTTAGCTTACGAAATCAACACATCAAAAATTGTGTCTTCAGCAGCGAACATGTATGTCTTGACCTCATGCAAGAGCCCGTAGCGGAAACGATCACATCGCGTACGCTCTCAGGAACTAACTTAGACGCATACTGGCTCAACCTCATAAACTGCACCTCGTACTCAGTAATAGACATACTGCCCTATACCAAAACCACGCACTCTCATTTCTTTCCATCCTCGTATCTAACTCCTAGACACTTCTGCTTAAGACAGCTTGGTAAACTCCCAATCCACGTCATTGGGTTCCATGCCCGCAGATACAGTTGTCCACCAACTAAAAACATTATATTGCAGCAGGGATACAACACATCCCCTCTTACGGGTGCCAATACACCCAATTTGGTCCAAACCTAAATAACATTGGCCATCCCTATCTCGGATACCTCGAGTGACAACCCACAGTACTTAATTCCTCCCAAACTATAGGGATATTCTAACAACAACCTTGTTCGCCCAACAGCTAGAGCAAACACACGCACTTCAGCATCAACAGCTTAAAAGCTCTAAACACCGCCTATAACAAGGCATCATATCACCCAACACTAGCCCAACCGGCATAGGTGGTACATACTTCAGGGTGACAAACTCCAGGAGACACAACACTCTCCTCGGCTCACTGCCCAAAGGCAACAACATTACGCTAGTTCTCATTTCTCCTCTCGGTCGTAACATAACACATTTCTAAGGCATGATAATCATTTCAAAACAAAAATAGTCAGGCCAGCCGCGAGCAAGGATCCAAGACTTCCATTTCAAAATCATAACATTTCAGACTATAATAATAAGGCAATGGGTTTCCTAAATTTCCCCCCAACATGGCATAAAACAACCAACGTACAATTACAATCATTGTACATAGCAAGTAATAGAGTATAACTCACAACAACATTGCAATAACTATACCAACTCCCAATTATCACAAACTTGGACTCCCAATTATTGCAAACGTGGCTCTAATACCACCAAATATAACCCCCTCGACCTGGCCTAGTCGCAAGCCCAAACCGAGCGAGCTATATTAGGTTTACCGAAATAAACTGTAAAGAATTAAGCCCAAAACCCAACCATTTTTCCTTTATCTTGTCTAAATGCAAAATTATTATCCTACATGTACATACTAATTTTTTGTGAAAACCCACCTCAATCGGGCGTCGAATTGACATCCAATTGGTCATATATACGATTTAGGGACCAGTTTGCAAAATCAAAAAAACTGTAGGGTCTTAACTTATTTTTACATTACCAACCTTTACATAGACAGGTTTCATGATTACACGTCAAAAATTAGCTCAAAATGGTAATCTGAACTTATTCAATTGCATCCACAATATTCAGGGACCAAACGTAAGAAAACAGAACTTCAGAACATCCCAAATAACTGATTTAACAGTAGCTGTACCGGTATGATTACCACTATTTCGGTACGCCCTTGCTTATTCAAATTCCCAGTTTTCCAGTAGCCATAAATCATTTTGATACTCCCCCGTGTATTGAAACACCCCTCAATTTAACACTATGCCGTATTGAAATAGGTACCCACGTACCGAAACGCTAGCTAAAAATTGACTTGGCCGTACCAGAACAGTTGCCCGCGTACCGATACGCTAAGCCTAAAATGGCTTACCCGTACCGAAATAGGGACACCCGTATCAGTACTCCTGGATCTTAAATGTCCATTTTTGCTGGTTTAACATACTTTCAACCATACCAAAACAACCTAACAAGCCTCTAACACACATCCAACATATTTAAAGATCAAACCACACCAAGACAACATAACTTCGACATCAATTCATGGCATTAAACTTCAAAAGGAGATCTATAGGCATGCAACCTAGAAACCATTCAAGTAAAACATGAAAGTCCAAACCATCACCAAAATCAAACCATAAAGGCCATTTACAACTCATGAGCAGATAGACAAACTTGTTCAACAGGGAGTTCAACAAACTATCTCCCAAACACCAACAGAAACCCCCATTGCCCTTATTACTTATAGTCTAATTCAAAACATACTTTGGTTACCAAGTCTTGTACCGATCCCTTGCTTCCCGCTGCCTTCTAAGCTTTTAATTCTCTGTATTGATGGATAAAGAGAGCATAAGCACACTAGGCATAGTGAGGAGTGCTCAAAAACAACATACCATCAATGCATTAAAACCATTTCTCAACTTTACATTGAAATCTCATTTCAAATATCCTTTAAAACATTATCATGCCTTTAAAACCATGCACTTAACATCTTTTATAACAAGCATATTAAACCATATGCAATATGTATCATTAATCAACAGTAAATCCTATTGCTCAACCTCAATTTAAGCCTTCCCATGCATAAAAACCATATGCAAAGCTTAAAGAGTAAACATGTATAAATCACATTATACAACATAAACCTTTCAATGATACATCAACAATTATATTGGCTCACAAGTGATAATTAGCCATTCTATTTACAAAAGAGTTCATCGGATGCACGGATTCAACAAGTGTTCTCCCAACACTTCAAGCCATCTCAACCGAAAATAGTGATACATCACAATTGCGGTACCTAAATAGCCGGGTACACTTTCAACCCACGAGGACACCAACCCCTTACCTCAGTTAGATGCTTAATCCACTAACGGGAGTATATGATACTGTTTAACCCCTCTACCGTTAGGGTACTTGGATGGAATTTTTGGTACACGGATCTAAACCCCTCAACATCTAAGGAAACTTATTATAGTGTACTATCAATCCTATGGCCAGCCAAATATATCTGATAACAATTTTTAAACTACATCACTTGCCAATATAATTAACCATTTAACATTTACCTCACTGTTTTAACAAGCATTAAACCAAACCATTTTCCAAAGCAACAACCATGCTTTAAACCACAAGTATAAACCATATACTTGCAAGGATCACTTACCTTGTGCATCCTTTAGCATCTCATGCTTAAAAATAGTATAACACATAATTTAAAACATGCTTAAATAGTAGGCAACATGTAATTCAAAACAAGTGCATAAAACCATTTTACACTAGCACGACCGAGAGAGAAAACATATTTTACTTAATTCTGATTTTAAAATAGCATTTCAAGCTCAGTTTAAACACCCATAAACCACCTTTAAAATATTCCAAAGCTGGAATCCATATTCTCACTCACAGATACGCGAAACCTCGATTCGCCAACAAAAAACAAGCATCCGAAGCCTCCAAGCTTCACTGATCACTTCCGAATCCATGTCCCCTATTTTAACCACATTACAACAAAGGATTAATGCATCTCAATGCATTCAAAACACCGCAACTACAAATCCATACGAACTTCCACAATCTTCTCACAATTACCCAACCACAACAACCGAAAAATCATCTAACTCTTTCCAAACCCAACCCAACCAAAATCTAACAATCTAAAACTTCCATAATCATCAATTAACACTTAAAACATGGTTAACTCATCCAAATACTTCCAGCAATTAGACAGCCGCCACAACTCCAGAAAAACACAAATCTAACAAACTTAACTACTAGGTATTCAAGAGTTTCGGGATTCCATTGTTAAAATAAACTTATCAACATTATAATACATCCAAAATATGATTAAAATCAACCTCAACACTGGAAAAATAGATCCAATATGGATCTTTCACTTTTTCATCAACTTAACCCAATTAAATCAATATAAAAACACAAAATCAGAATATAAACTATAAATCAAGGATCAAACACTTGGGAATATCAATAAAGAACCATTCAATAGAGGAGATCACGGAACTTACCCCTATTGTGTGATTTCTCCCTCAATTGGCTTGTTTAAAGCTAGGAAAACACAAGATTTCAACGAGGTTTTGTAAATCAAAGTTAAATAATCAATTGTACATCAAGAATCTAAATAAAAGGATTTTTCACCTCTGGTTTTTGATGAAAACTTGAGTGTTTGGCAAAAGAGAAGTGGAGAGAAAAAGTTGAGAGAAAAGTTACGTCAATTTTCATTAAAACCAAATAACTAACTTAATATAAAAAATCTCTTTTTATTATCCTTTAAAACACATGTTAAAATGATTTAATTGAAGGTAGAAATCACCAGCAAAAACTTGGTAAAATAGCTCCTTAAAGATTCTAAGAATTTGATCCTTTTCGTTTTAGTCACTTTTAAAAATAGTTTTCAAAAATCGCATTTTGGTCACTAGCCAAAATGTCACACTTCCAAATCTCATTTTCCAAAATTGTTTTCACCAATATTAATAATATATTAAAAATATGATTTTAACCATTTTTCCATATTTTTTATCTTACCGAAAAATATTTACACTCGAATCTGACTCGAATCCCTAACCCGGTCCACCAGACCATCCAATAAACCTCAAAATTGCTAGGCCCAAAACCAGGGTGTTACAAACAATACAAAAACGTTGGTCTACTTGTTCATTTCAATGCAAGATTAATGAGGATGAGCTCAATAAAATAATTAAGTTATTTTGAAAAACAATGGCAAACAATTGTTAATAAAATCAACATTGGGTTTTAAAAAAAGATCAACCCAAGTGAAGTGAATGTTGTGGTGATACGTGCACATGTGAAGTCATTTCTAGGCTATTAGGTTTCTGAGAGAAACAATTCTTATATGTCTAATTTCTAACCCGTTTGAATGGTTCTCTTTAACTTACAAGCTCACCGTGCCCCATCTCTCCCTCTTTTCTGATCTCAAACAGGCATTAGGAGTGTGGCAATCCTTGAAGAAAGGTTAACCCTGATAGACGAGATGTAATTTGAGGACAAACTCATCTAACTCAGATATCCATGTATGATCGAAATGGTCTTTAGAGGCTTGTAATGTCGGCCATGACTCATGGTTATGAAAAAAAGATATCTAGGCCCAAATAAGTATTTAAGGGTGATAAAACCAAGGATCATTTCTTCCAACTGAAATCTCAATTATGTACTGTTCGATCTGGATATGCTTCACTGAAATACCATTTTCTCTTTCATTTTTTGGATCGCTCTAGACTGCCTATTTTGGGGTTTTCACCCTAGAGTTCATTTTCCTTCACGTACTTTCGACCCACTTGCGTCTTGACACTGTATTGATGCATGGTTCCATTCAAAGATGTTAAAATCCTTCAAGGCTCTTTTAAATAAAGATTCATTTGGAAGGAGAATTCATATAGCCCTTTCTCTTTCTCTCTCTTATTTTTTCTTTTTTTTTCTTTTTTACATTTTCAAAATTGCACTTTTCAATTTAGTGCTTTCACTTTTGGCTTCTTCAAATTTTATGTTGGTCACTTTCAACTTGATTGGGTTAGCTCTTTGAGCACAAACTTTTCTTTCGCCATTTCCTTTTTATGTCTCTCTTGCTCGAACTGAACAATGTATCCCACACATTCATTCTCTTTTATTTCCCCTAGTTTGTAAGGCATCATCTTCATAGCATAATCGGAACTGAACATCATTCATTTATCCATAAACTTTTATCTTCTTTGCCCCCAGTGTGGGGATGATCCTTGATTTGGGTTCAATCGAAAGAAAATAATTAGGCTCAAAAGGGGACAACAACGGATATTTTTCTTATTTTCTTACTTTGTGAAGGGAAATGAAGGAATGTCAAATGTCCTCCCATATATGGATATCAAAACAGTCTTAAGGTGGTAGATGTTCTAGGGTTGTCACTTCATTCAAGGATCTTGAACAACAATGCCTGAGAGGAAAATTTACTCTGTGGGATTTTCCCATTATTCATGAACACTCTTTGTCGTCCTTCCCTTGGCCTAAATAGAATAGAGGGTGTTTACATTTGTAGTACCCTCACAATATTCTATTTTTAAAATTTGAATTAAAGTCATTCTTGCAAAAGGTATATACATATATGTTTGGGAAAACAAAAATCAACCCATAATAAAGAATAAATAAAATCCTTAAAAATCAAAGAATATAAAGTGCTTGCCAAATGGAATGCACATGAATGCCTCTTTCATTAAAATCAAAACAAGTAAACATGCTCCACCAAAAGTTCATCATTTCGTTTGTTCACCTTTTCTTTCTCATTTTTTACCTGAACAAAACAGACTCCCCTCACATCAAGACTCCAACCTATATAGAAAGCATCCACTCATTCATGTTCGTGATTCCTTGCCCTATTGGTTTATCATTTAAGTCAATTTTCCATCACCAACTAGCTTTTCAATTTTATCCTTCAACATCCAACACCTTTTTTTAGGGTGCCCTAGTGTCCCCGTGTGGGACTTGCAAACACTGTTTGGATTATTAGCATAAACACGAGGATTTGATACTTCTTTCATCGGCTTGGAAGAAACCTCTTTCATCGCACTGTTGGTTCAAACTTCAATACCCCGATATCTAGGAGGTGCTAAACTTTACACTTAAAGTTTATGCATTTCTCAAAGGAATAACCCTAAATTCCGATATAGAATTCACAATGATCCTTCTCCTTAAACCAACTCGGATACGGGGGTGACTGAGGCTTGATGAAGCCCGGTGCAATCAGTTGGGCATTTAACAGTTTAGAAAATAGTTCTTGGTAGGTGAATGGAGTAGGACTAAATTGAAAGTCCTTCGGTTTCTTTTTTTCTCTTGAGAATCAGAAGCTTGATTAATTGGCAATTGATGAGAAGAGGCCGACACTAAAGGTTGACTTTAAGTTAAATAGGGTGACACTTCAGATCCCAATACATTCTACATCTTCAACCTTTTATTGTATTTTGCATTTTCCCCGACTTGCAGATCTACCTTATCTGAGCTTTCGTTTACTAATGATGATAGGAACTTCAAGAGAGAGTCTTCAATCTTATCCAATAACAGTTTAGTGGGACATTCTGAGGTGGTGCACACTACCTCATACTGGTTGATGATAGTTTGGTATTTATCGGATATAACATTTTCTACTACAAAGTCACAATCCCCATTCTCACTTATTTTTTCAATCTCTTTTTGCACGAAAGAGTCTTCCTCCAAACCCTTTTCTTTGGTCATGGTAGCCATCATACCCATCAGTTCATTGATTTGCTCCCTCGTTTCATCTTGAAATTTCTTCAAAAATGCCATTATCTCCTTTTGAGTCCCAACCAAATATTCTTGGAGCTCTTTGAGCTTATCCACCCTAGACACTAGGTCATTCATGGTTCTAAAGCTATACTGGCGAGAAATCATTCTTTTGTCACTTCTACTTTCTGAGGCGAATGCTTCCCCTGATTAGTGATGCATATGATGTAGTGAATGTACAAAAATGCATTATTGAACAAAACTAATAACATGTCATGAAATAATGCTGCCATGAAAACATGAATGCAAAGAAGTGTTGATAAGCAAACATCATCATTTACAACGAGAAAAGTAAATAACTACCACATAGGACACAATTTAAAACCTAGGCTGACTTTTTCTCATATTCTTGATCAATCTTGAATTTCAGGATTCTTTAACTCATTATTATAGACTATTTTCCTATTACGAAAACCTTTAATTTTAAATTGTTCTTGAATAAACACTTCGTATGAAAATGCCATGAATTTGCACAAAAATAAGCAAACAACATAAGACAAGAAAAGCAAAACTAGTAACTGATATAATGAATAAATCAACAATGAATGAATATAAAAAGAACTGGATAAATAAAGCAAATAAATAACATGCCAAAGCAGATTAATAATAGAAAAAGGCTTAACAGCATGAATTCTAGTTCGCTATGGTTATCCACATGGCTCTAATATGGTGGGCTTCTTAAATTCTCATGCATGTGGGCTTGGTTCTAGACAAGGGTACCCGAACCTATCTTATTACCTACTAAGGTAACAAGAATCCCAATTTTGCCCCATTACAAACTTGCAAATTGGATTCGGATTGAGGGAAAACATGACCTAGTGACGTGGAGGGCTGCTCACATGTCAAACAGTATGGATTTTGGAAGTGAATTATCGACTCGTGAAGGGCTACTCACATGGGTATGTGCGTTTCACTCCCACTCAAGGGACAGAGCTTGGGTAGAAAGCTCGATGATTATGATGCAACACATGTCGGTGATTCCTTATAAATTAAATGAGAAATTAATGCAAAACCACCAATTATCAAAGGCCACTTAATGAAAGTATCATTTTCAAGAAAGAACGAATTAGTTAAAGTCAACTTAAATTTCAAAGTGCCCATCGATAAAAGCAACGTATGATTTTTTGGCTTAACTCTCTTTTTTTTGTTTTGTAAAAACAAAATGGTCCCTAGTGCAGTCGCCATGCTGTAGCATCATTTTGAAAATAGATACGGGGTATCCCCAAGTTTTTTTAAAAAATTGGATTTTAGTAGAATTTCTTTTTAAAAATTATATTTTAAAAACAAAACTTGAAGTTGTCACCGGTCACTTCGATAAGGTAGACCGGACACCATAAAACCAGAGATTAATTTTAAAAAGAGTTCGAGAGTTGGTTACGTGTGGGGAAGGATTAGCGCTCCCACAACACCTGAAATCGGTACCAAATCACACGTTGCTTTTATATTGATGGAAATAAATGAAATTTATATTGGATTTAATTAAATATTCTCAATTGAATATAAGCTTTGATTAAGTGGGCTTAATCATTTGATGGGCTTGAATTAATTAATCATTTAATTAATGAGAGTGATTGTACATTCGGACCATAGATTAAACCGATATCGAATAAGACTGACTGCCGTGTTAATTTATGGTTCGAATAAGTACATCACCTTTATGCATGATGCAAACAATTAAATATGATGTCATGACTTATCAAAATTTTATTCACCTTTAAATTTACCTTTAGACAATATAAATTAATTTGAATATTTGGTCAATGTCCATTAAGTTAAGCTATTACGACACAAATATGCGAGTTAATATATACCTCCTTTTTATAGTAAAGATCAGTTAATTATCAAAGTGCCCATTAAATTAAAAGGTTAAATGAATAACAAATAAAATAGAAAAACGGCTAGAGCAAATAATATGACAAACAAATAAATAAAAGGCAAGAACCATATATTAAGATGCAAAGCCATATAAATATATTATATTAGGCGTATATGTACTATACGGCACTAAGGCATATATAAAAGAAAACGTACGTAAAAGCTATATATATAATATGCACTAATATGGTATAAAACATACGAAACCGGTTTATATTTAATACATAAAATATAACAATACTCATATATATTTATATATATACATGGTAAAAAATATTCTACATGCGTATATGTACTACAAACAGGGCAACCATTATTATTATTACTTATTAGACCTTTGATTAAAGGAATGAGGCATGTGGGTATAACCGATAAATATGAAGATAAATAACGCTAAAAAACAAGTAAAATAAAAAAGGCTGTGCAATACTAATAAATAAAGAATTTAACACCATAAATTAAGGGAATGAGCAAATAAGGGATATAAAAAAAGAAAGTTACAGTACCGAAATTAAAGCTACGAAAATAAGGAAATTAAAATGAAGAGTCAATGAAATTGAAATTAAATTAAATTTAGAGGGGTCAAACAAGTGATTTTTTCAAGCCAATGTTTTCGGCAATAACTAATCTTTTCATTCATTTTCTTCATTTTACATCAATCAAAAGAGAGAAAGCACTCTTTGTACATCATTCATTGGTGATGTACCTCAAAGCCGTGATGACTCCCTTTCTCAGTCCATTGATTGAAGGAAAGGAAGAACCATACAAAGAAATACCAAGGAAAAGCCTAAATGGGGATCCAAAACCTAAAAGAAAAATGAGTTCGAAACTACTTTTTGATAGGACGACGAGTCTAACATCTTCTCCAACGGCACCAAATTACAAGGGTCAGTCTCCTTTTTCCTCTTTTTAATCTTTCCTCTCAAAATATCCTCTCTGAAATTCTCATTCTAAAGCTCATAAAACCTTAGAAGTTCTTTTTTGTTCTATTGATTGTGAATTTCTGACAAAAAAATCTTTACAAATGTTTAGGGCTCTCCTTTTATAGCCGAATGATGTATTTTTCTTTGATAGAAAAAATATAAAAAATACATTGATTGCTTTCCTTGATCTATTCTAGTATTCTTTTTTTTTTTTTGCCTTATTCTTTTGTTCCTTGCAGATTATCACAATGGGGAAGACGTCTGTAATGACCTCTGTCGTACAGGAATCCTGGGGGACCCGAGGAGTCACGGGTTTCACTTGGTGGCCGAGGCTCTATCGTGACCGTGGATGAGGCTTTCATCTGACGGTTACGGATGATTGAAAGTCTGACGGTTATGGGTGATTGAAAATCCTGACGATTCAGATCGTTGAGCGTTGGTGACATGGCGCAGATCTAACGGTTGGAGGAGGGGACAGTGGGAGAACGGTGAAGGCTGCTGTAGATGAGCGCATGGAGCACAGCTGTGGTTGTTGGTCATGGAAAATGAGGGGTTGCCGATTGGGGATTAGTGGTGCGCCCGAGCCTTGCTAGTGAAGTCTGAGAAAGGAAGAGTCGCACATGAGCTCCACGCGATAGCTGGGAAGCCCCCTTCACGTGCAAATTTGGTAAGATCTGTCGGTAGGGCTACAGCTGCGCGTGAAAGATAGGAGATCAGATATGGGAACTAAGTTACGGGCTTGTTGTGTCATATATGGAATATATATATTGGGTTGTAATTATGTAAAAACGGACATTATGGATTATTTATTTAAATTAATTAATAATATTTTTTGATGTTTATTATTTTTTTAGTAATGTAATATAGTAATAATATCTCAAATAAATAAATAAGATGAGCAACTAAACAAAATAAAAATAGTAATTAACCCGGACAAAAATAAGTGATTATAGTACCGGTATCACTTTGTTGCAACGACTCTTTCTTCTTATGGCAGGTACCGATATGAGCTCTCGAGTACCGATACCAATAGTTGCTAGACATTATTTATTGTGGGAAAAATGCAGCCCAACGGCTAAAATCAATATCTCAACTACCCAAACGGATAGAAATCAATGAAGCGATATAAAATTAAGTCTCTAAAGCTTCTTCAACAACTATTCATCAAGTTTAAAGCATTCAATCACACATCCAACATCTTTGAGCTTTTTATTGTCAAATCTTGTAAACCCACTTGAGCGATCTTAATTATAATCTTTTTATTCAAGTGTTGGGGTTGAGTAAATCTTAATTGTGCAAACCTTTTGTCTTTGTGAGGTTTTCTTAGTTTGCTAAGTTTGTAATTTTCTTTGTGAGTGTTCTTACGGTTTTGGGGTATAAACCTTAAGAGAATTGTAAGGTTATCTCCTTGAGCCTCAAAAAGAAAGAGAATCTAGTGGATTTGAGAAATCCTTAGTGTGGATAGCTAAGTAGTGGATGTAAACCTGATTGAAAAGGTTGAACCACTCTAAATACCTTGTGTCATCTTTATTGCTTTTGCAATTTGCTTCCACCAAAATTTTAATCACCAATTCGCCCCCTCTTGGCCTCTTGCATTGATTGTTCATCCCAACAATTAGTATCGGAGCTACACACATTGAAAGGCTTCACATCCTCTGGAGTAGATCCTACCGATGTTCAATTAATCAACAAATCAAGACATGACCTCTATTTTTGACAACCACTTTGTAGAATCTGAATCCATCTCTAAACTGCCTTATTTCAATGGGGGTAAACTATCCCTATTGGAAGAATAGAATGACACTCTTTATCAAATCAAATGACTACCTCCTTTGGGATGTAGTGGAAGATGGACCGACTGTTCTGATGAAGAGAGAATGAGACTTTCTCATTCCCAAGGCTAAGGAAGAAATAACTGATCACGATCAGAGAAAGTTGCAAGTCAACAAAAAATCCATGTACATACTATTTTTTGCCCTTGGACTGGATGAGTACGTGAAGATGTCTTCTTGCACAAGTGCAAAGGAGATATAAGACAAGCTAGAAGTTACTTATGAGGGAACCAATGAAGTCAACGAGAACAAGATTGGACTCCTAAATCTTAGCTATGAGAACTTCAAAATAGAACCAGATGGAGACATCACCAAGATGTTCGATAGATTCTCCGTCATCGTCAACAGGATTAAAGGTTATGGAGAAGTCATTCCGAAAGACAATCTTGTTCAAAAGCTTATCTACTCTCTTCCTGAGTCATAGGACTCAAAGAAGACTGCCATCATTGATGTCAAGACCTTGAAGCTCAATGCTCTTTTAGGATCTTTTCTCACTCATGACATTATGAAGAAAGGAAGAGAAGAAGATAGAGAAGAAGAATATGAGAATTACTCTCAAAGCTTTACAAGAAGAGAAAGATTCAAGTGAGGAAAAAGATAAAGAAATGGCTATGCTAGCCAAGAGATTCACAAAGTTCATGAAATCCAACTGAGGAAGAAAGTTCAAACAGAGAAAGGGTTTCAAGAGCAAGCTTAAGGAGGAAGAGAATGACCAAATTGTTTTCTATAAGTGCAAAAAGATAGGACACGTCAAGTTTGATTGTCCCTAACTAAAGAAGAAGAGCTTCGGGAAGAAGAAAAAGCTCAAGGCACATGTAGCTACTTGGAATGATGAGGACTCATCCGATGAGGAGGAGCAAGAAGTAGCTAACCTTTGTCTTATGGAATTGGAGGAGGATCCTAAGGTAACCTCAAGCTTATCTAATTTTGATTTTACTTTTGATTAGCTTCAAGAAGCTTATGATGAGTTCCAAGAGGTTTATGATGAATTGGTTTTAAAGTATAATGAATCCATTTTGAAAAATAAGAAAATTATTTCGGATTTGAAAATCCAAAATGATTCTTTATCTAAAATCTATGTGTAGCTTGAAAGGAAGGTTGTGGATATGCAAGAAAAATAAAAGGATTTTGAAAAGAAAAACCAAGACTTGCATAACCTACTTTCAAGAGTCTATGATGATCACCAAAAGGAAGTGGGTGATATTAAAGCTTCTTTAAACAAGATTGGGACATCTCGTTTTGAAAAAGAAAATCATTCAAAACCCAACCATGCGAGAAGAAACTTTAATGGCTATAAACATAGAGACTTCCAAAAGCCCTCTAATGGTAAGAAAGTTAGAAGTGTTTTGGTTCCTAAGGAACTTGTAGATTCTAACAATGTTGATGCTATTGCTTCTTAGATTCCAAGGGAACCAAGATTTTGGGAGCTAATACTCATGGACCCAAAAGAATTTGGGTACAAAAAATTAAGACTTGATTCTATGATTGTAAGGGGAACATTGCTAGAAGGCCAATTCTTCAAGTGCAAATTTATGGTACCTTGATAGTGGATGCTCAAGACACATGATCGATGACAAGAGTCGATTCATGGAAATAAAACCAAAGAGTGGAGGAGTAGTGACTTTCGGTGACAACTCTAAAGGCCAAATTGAAGGAATTGGTTCTATTGATAATCACTCTTCTATTCATATAGAAAATGTTTTATATGTCAACGGTCTTAAGCATAATTTTTTAAGCATAAGCCAATTGTGTGATAAAGGTTTCAGTGTCATGTTTGATTTAAATGGTTGCAAAATCATTGACATTGCATCTAAAAAAATTGTGCTTATTGGTCATCATATAAGAAATATTTACATGGTGCATATAGATGACATTCATATTTCAAATGCATGTTTTGTTGCAAAAGATGAGCATGATTCTTGGAATTAATTTGTAATAAATACCTCATTTCTTATATGATGAACGTTACAAATATTGGAATTAATATTTTGCAACAAAACATGCATGACATAGAATTAATAAATACCTCATATTTAGGATTTAAGTTAATTAATTAATAACATGTCCAATTAAAATGTTTAAGGTCTAATGAATGACAATTAAAATGCATGACATAGAATTGCATGAAATAAAACCTAGGCCCACTAAAGCCCTAAACTAAAAGGCCCAAATTAGGAAAAATTAATTAGTGATCTAATTATTAACTAGGTTAGTATAATATTAACCCTAAACTAATTAAGATCCGAAAAACTAGAGAATCTAACATTTTATAGATTATCTTAAATCAAAATAATTAATTTGATTAATTTTAAACTAGCATCCTATTAAGCCAATGACACTATTTAAAACGAATCGAATTAATAATCATGATTTTAATTGAATTTTCATCTAAGTCAAATATCAATTTATCCTAAAATAATTAAGAGGTGGTACAATTAATTCAATTAATTAAACATTCATCTCAATAAGCCAAGGACAAATTTAAATTAATTAAATTAATTCAAACCCAAAACCACCTAAAGGTTTCAACTAGTCTAAACCTAAATTTAATTTAATTAATTTAAACTTACACCCTAAAAAGCCAAGACTATAATTTAAATTAATTAAATTAAAATTTAAATCTAATTCTAACTAAGGCCTCAACGAACCTAAAACTAAACTAAATTCATTTTAATTAATATAAACACATAACCCATTAAGCCAAGGGCATGTTTTAAAGTAATTAAAACAAATTCTAAAAAAGCTAAACTATCCTAAAACACATACAAGCAAATAATAAATTAAACCACATCCAACAAACAAAATAAAACACATAACACAAACAAATATATTAAACAAAAACATATAAGAAAGAAACTTAAATAAATAAAGAGGATTGCCAACAAATCTCATCAATATATAATTAGATCAAAGGAAATATTACACAATAAATAAACAAGGGAAGAAAATACCAAAACCAAAATATATGCTTGATCAATCAATCCACGGGTCGTTGTTGTTGGGCTTGAAAAGCTTGATTTAAGTGTTGGTGATTTGAATGGGCGCGGGGTTTTTCTTTTTAGCTTCGAATGGTGGGGTGGTGAATATGGGTGAGCTAATGGTTGTGCGATAGTGTAGAAAGATGAGTTTGGTGGTGCGGCAGTGTAGAAAGATGGGTGGGGGGAAGTTGCAGAGAGGTTGAAGAAGGATAGGGGAGTGAAATAGTGGAATAAAAAGTGTCTAGTCTTTTTTAGGGTAGGTTTTATATTATTATTATCCCTTAAAATAGAACCAATGAGGTTCAAGATCTTGGTCACTAAGTAGTGGTTCATCCAATGGGAGTAGGGCATCTATCCATCCAATGGGAGTAAAGACTTAATGAGCAAGGAGTTGGAATATTCATTTATTGTATTTTTTATTATATAAAATCATAGGTAATAGGTCATATTTGATGTGGGCTACTGGGTTAGGGTATAAGGTTTTGGGTATTAAAAGGGTAATGTGGACTGATCTTATTTTGAGCATTTTAATTTAAACCCAGACAAAATTGAGTGTCTACAACTGCCCCTCTTTGCTCATTGCTGTGAAACGGGAATAGAGCAAAGACTAAAGACACAAACTTGGTCCTACTTCCCTGTCTGAAGATTCAGAGCTATGAGTTCTTCCTATATGGAACTGTTCACTCTTCCTCCCCCTGAAATCCTGGAGCTATGAGTTTTTCCTATATAAAACTCTTTGCCTTGAAGTCTTTGAGCTAAGGGTCCCTCTTATATAAAACCTTTCATCCTGAAGTCTTGAAGCAACGAGTCCCTCTTATATAGAACCTTTCACCTCGAAATCCTGAAGCTGTGGGTTTTTCCTACATAAAACTCTTGAAGTCCTTGATCTATGGGCATCTGACCTTTTGCTTTGAAATCCATAAGATGTCAGTCCCTCCTATATAGAACTTTTCGCCTTGAAATCCTAAAGCTGTGAGTTTTTTCTATATTCTCCTCGCTTGAAGTCCTCGAGCTACGGGCATCTGGCCTTTCACTCTGAAATCCGAAAGATGTCGATCCCTCATATATAGAACCTTTCACCTTGAAATCCTAAAGCTGTGAGTTTTTCCTATATAAAATTCCCTGCTTGAAGTCTTTGAGCTACGGGCATCTAACCTTTCGCTCTGAAATTTTGAAGATGCCGGTCCCTCCTATATAGAACCTTTCTTGAATTCCTAAAGCTACATGCTCCTTTTATAGAATCTTTCACTTGACAATGTTACCCCAACTTCTCCTAGTGTGAGTGCTGAAAACATCTACTTCTTCCCGAAAGGTTGAAGAACATGAATCCTTGAAACAATATCCCAATTTCTTCTATCTCTTTATAGGAAAAGTCGGGAATTGAAATCTTTGATAGGATCATTTCTCCAAAATGTGAGGTTGTATATCAAAATATTTGTTCATCTTTGCATACATATTTCTAGTCGAACGACTTTGACCGTTTCTTTGCTTTATTCACTTTTTTGCTCCTCATAGTGGTGTACCCCCTCTCAGATACGGGTTCAATCATTTTAGCCCGTTCTTTTCAAGCTCTTGAATTTTTGCTTTAAAGTACTGTTACCTCTCCAAAAGTACTATTTTGAAGCCAATCTTGCAATACTTTGCTTGTTTTTAGGTACATTTAGTTGCATTAGGATGTTAGAATCATGTATTTGCATAAGGAGTTTAGAGTTTTGTCTATGCTAGTGTGAAAGGTTGTTCTGTTGGCAATTTTGCAGGTTTGGCATAGGATTTGGACCAGAAAAGTATCTCAAGAAGGAATGCTAGAAAAATGCCGGGTGCTGTTGGCACAGATGGACCAGACAATGCCAAGCACCGGTTGGCAGAGAAGTAAACTTGATGCCATGCCAAGAAGCTGTTGGACCCCGAAAAAATAGGAAATGATCAGGCTTCGAAAAGATAGCAATTGGAACAATCTCCGAAAAAATAGCGGATATGATGGTGCCAAGACTTGTTGGCAGATTCATGCCAAGCTTGGACGCCAGGGCAGCGACGACAGTATGACGTCAGCCTTAGCCTGATCAGCTCTCATTCAAATTTGGATAAGAAGATAATCCCTTATCCCTTGGGTAGTTGAAATTCAAAATTTGAAGAGCTAATCACATCCCTTCCTCGCACGCCTATTTAAACACCAACCATGCTAGACTTTGGGGATTGAAGAAGATTGGATCGTGAGGAGTTGGTGTGTGACGATTGACAACCAGCTGCACCTAGGAAGGTTGGTCTGACCAGCTTGGCTGAGAAGCCTAGATCTTGAAGGGCTGCATCGAGAGACCCCTTCTAGCCGATACTCTCTTTCAAGTTATTTATTTTGTTTTTAATGATAATGTATTTCGAAAACGTTTATGGGTTGTTGGTTAAATCCCTCACCATGAACTAATTTAATAGTTGGTGGGGGATGTTTGCGTTGAGCGCTATTTTTATGTTTTAGTTTTTAATAATAAATCTGCTTTGCAATGTTTTCACTATTCAACATACTTTAATATTTCCTAAATACTACGCCAAGCGAGTGCTGGCACTGTTGGCCTATTGCACCTCAATACCTTAACAGACTAGGGGTGGCAACGAATAATTTGTTGAATACTGAGGAGAGAAGCTTCGAGAGAAGTCGTTCAAGTAGATGAACTTATTTCGGGAGTGAAATCTACCCCTTAGGAGTATAAATTGGATCTTAATCAAATTGGTTTATTTAAAAACAAGCATTATAGAGATATAGGGGTTTTACATGATCAATTTAGGGCAATGACCATCGAGAGAGGCTTTGCTAATTTTGAATCTGCTCGGCATACAATGCCAAGATAAGTTGTTATTAAAAGTTGGCATGACATGATTAGCGTGAAAACCAGGCATTCCCTACCAACGCTCATTATTCATTAAAATACCTTCCTTGTCAACGTCTTTACTTTACTTTCATTCATTTTCTTTTCAATTTTTTTAAAACCAACTTCAAATCAAATTGCTTTTTCTTAAGACAAGTAACAATCAAGGAAATTGAATTCCAAGTCAATCTCTGTGGGATCGATACTCAACTTACCAGCTGTATTACTTGCAGACCGTGTACACTTGCATGCAAAAGACTCATCTTGGCACATTTTTATACTTTCCCAACATATACCTTTTGCCACTTTTGCCAACATTTTCACTTTGAGAGTCTACAAGTTTTTGGCACCGTTGCCGGGGATTGCAACGGAATTGATTATTTTTAAATTTTTACTTGTCTTCCTTTTATTTTTATTTTTGTTTTTATTTTTACCTTTTATTTTTGTCGGTGTATAACCAGAAGCCATCCTGTGGTGGACGAGTGGCCATACGATCAAGAAATTGAGAAAACCTTGCGAAGGTTAAAAAGAAGATTTTGAGAGATGCAAAACCAAGGTAATGGAGGGTGAACAATGGAGGAAATCCATTTAATAATGAGATACAACCACCACCTGCTGTCCCAATTGTTAATGAGAGACCTATTAGAGAACATTCGGCACCAACCATTGACAATTTGATGTCAGGACTTGCTGGTACAGAGGTAAACGCTATCAATTTTGAACTTAAGAATGATTCAAACTCTTTTGAATGTAGGTCAGTTTGATGGAGCACTTATTGGAGATCCGAGGCAACATCTGAAGCAGTTCATGGAAATTTGCCAATTATTTCAACAAAATAGAGTACCTGAATATATCGTGAAGCTAAAGTTATTCACCATTTCCTTGAGAGATAGAGCTAAGGCTTGGCTCAATTCTTTGCCACCTGGCTCAGTTACTTCATGGGCGGACCTATGCTAGAAGTTCTTGACAAGATTCTAGCCGCCAACACTCACTGCCAAACTGCGATGTGAGATCATTACATTCAGGTAGGCTGAGGATGATACCTTATATGATGCCTGGGAAAGATTCAAAGACCTGTTGAGGAGGTGTCCTATGCATGGTTTCCCGAATTAGACCCAAATCCAAACCTTTTACAATGGATTGAATGCACAAACGAGGACTATTGTTGATGCTTCAGTAGCTGGTTCACTGCTTGACAAAAACGTATACTGAGGCAGTTGAAAACCTTGAAAGGATCACAATCAATGATTTTGAATATCCTGTTGCGAGACTTGGGACCAGAACTAAAACCAATGGGAAATTTCAGGTTGATAAACTAACATCAATTCATGTCGAGATTTCCAACCTTACTAGCATGGTAAGAACGTTGCAAAAGAATAATGAGTCTAAAGAAGTCAAAGCATTTGACCCATTCTGTACAATTTGTGGAGAGAATCATCATGTGGATGAATGCCTGCAAACCCTGAATCGATAAATTTTGTTGGCAATGTTAATCGTTACTATAATCCTAACTCCAATACTTATAATGCAGGTTGGAGATAACACCCTAACATAACATGGGGAAATCAAGGAGGTAACTAGTACAATGCCCAGCACCAGAATACCCAGAGGCAGAATAATATTGCCATGCCAGTATTCTATCAGAATGCCATGCCACAGAAAGCCCAAAACAATTTTTAGAAAGGGCAGAGACTCAACCAATGAGGCACACTCACAGAGTACATGGAAAGGAATGATGCCACAGTCCAGAGTTTAGCTGCACCAATGAGAAATTTGGAAGTCCAGCTTGAGCAGATTGCTAGTGCACTCAGCAATCGACCCTAAGGAGCATTACCAAGTGACATAGAAGATGCCCGGCACAAAGATAATGAACAATGTAAAGCCATAACTCTTCGGAGTGGTAAGAAGTGCGAGATGGAGAAGGTTGCTAAGCAGCCAATTAATTGCCAAGTTGAGAAGCCTGTGCCAGCAGATAATCCCAGGGAAGCGGAGAAAGAGAAAACAAAAGCAGATGATACTAGAACCAATGCCAGACAGTATACTGATGCCAGCATCGAGGACAAACAGACCGATGCCAACACTGCGTTGGCAATGCCAACAGAGCAGGCACATATCTATCCGCCACCACCATTTCCAGAAAGACTTCAAAAGCATAAGCAAGACCAGTAATTCAAGCGCTTCTTGGAGGTTCTTAAGTAATTTCAAATCAACATTCCATTGGTAGAAGCCCTTGAATAAATGCCCAACTATGTCAAATTTATAAAGGACATTCTGTCCAAAAAGAGGAAGTTGGGAGACTTTGAAACTGTTGCTCTAACCGAAGGATGCAGTGCCATGATCCTAAACTGATTCCCACCAAAGCTAAAAGATCCGAGAAGTTTCACTATTCCCTGCACCATTGGTAACAAATTCATGGGCAAGGCACTGTGTGACCTAGGAGCCAGCATCAACTTGATGCCATTATCAGTTTTTCGGAAGCTTGGCATAGAAGCAAGACCTACCAAGGTGACACTTCAGCTGGCAGACCGATCCTATACACATCCCAAGGGTAAGATTGAGGATGTGTTGGGGGTAAAGGTAGATAAATTTATTTTTCCAGCTGATTTTATCATTTTGGATTATGAGGCTGATATTAATGTCCCAATTATTTTGGGGAGACCTTTTCTTGCCATGGGTAGGACTTTGATTGATGTTCATAAAGGGGAACTAACAAAGCGCATGAATGAGCAGCAAGTTACATTTAATGTGTTTCAAGATTTGAAATGTGCAGATGAACCTGATGAGTGCCAAGCAGAGGAGATTATGGTGTCCATTTACACTTTGGACACAACACAGTTATGCTAGGATGTAGAATTTGATGCCAACAATTTAGATGGCATAGCGGATCTATTTGAGGAACCAGAAGAACCAATCTTGGAGGCTGAAGAGGCGTGTTATTTTGAGCCATTATAGTTGGTCGGTAGAGAAATCAAGGCACCTAAACCATCAATTGAGGAGCCACCAGCATTGGAACTAAAACCACTGCCAGATCACTTGAAGTATGCTTATTTAGGTGAACAATCAACTCTGCCGGTGATCATTGCCACTAGTCTCACTACTGATCAGGAGGAAAGATTGTTGGCAATATTACGCGATTATAAGCAAGCATTAGGGTGGACCTTGGCAAGCATCATAGGTATTATCCCAATCATTTGCATGCATAAGATTATCTTGGAGGAGTACCATGGTAAGACTATTGAAGGCCAAAGAAGGCTAAACCCAAGCATGAAAGAGGTAGTGAAAAAAGAGATCATAAAATGGCTTGATGCCAGGATTATATATCCCATTTCCGATAGCTCTTGGGTTAGCCCGGTGCAATGCGTGCCAAAGAAAGGTGGCATGACCGTGGTACAAAATAGTGAAGCTAAGTTAATCCCCTTCAAAAATATCACGGGATGGAGAGTGTACATGGACTATAGGAGGCTGAACAATGCCACGAGGAAGGATCACTTCCCCTTACCATTCATTGATCAGATTGCCATCACTCTTGATGATCAAGAGAAGACCACGTTCACGTGCCCATATGGGATATTTGCGTTTAGAAGGATGCTATTCGGCCTATATAATGCACCAGCAACTTTCAATGTTCCATGATGTCCATTTTTTCCGATATGATCGAGCACAACATGGAAGTGTTCATGGATGATTTCTCAGTGTTTGGCAAAACATTTGAGGAATGCCTTATGAGTTTGGAGCAAGTCTTGAAGAGATGCATAGAGACAAACCTAGTGTTGAACTGGAAAAAATGCCACTTCATGGTGAAGGAGGGCATTGTTCTCGGGCACAAGGTAACTGAGAGAGGGTTAGAAGCGGATCAAGCAAAATTTGAGGTAATTAAGCAACTACCGCCTCCGAGTGTCAAAGGTATAAGGATTTTTTAGGACATGCCAGTTTTTATCGGCATTTTATTAAAGACTTTTCAAAAATTGCTAAACCTTTATGCTTGTTGTTAGAACATAATGCCACTTTTGCTTTTGATGATTCTTGTTTGAGAGCATTTTAGGAGCTTAAAGAGAAGTTGATCAATGCTCCTATAGTTGTCGCATCGGATTGGAATGAGCCCTTTGAACTCATGTGCGATGCTAGTGATTATGTCGTTGGAGCAGTCTTGGGACAAAGGCATGGCAAGGTTTTCCATGCCATCTATTATGCCAGCCAGACCTTGAACGAAGCACAACTAAATTACTCAATGACAGAGAAAGAATTACTTGCGGTTGTATCTGCTTTTGACAAATTTAGATCTTATTTAATTGGTAACAAAGTTGTGGTTTTTACAGATCATTCGGTATTGAAGTATCTCTTGGCAAAGATGGATGCCAAGCCCAGACTAATTCCGTGGACGCTCATGCTCCAAGAATTTGATCTTGAGATCCGAGACAAAAAAGGCAGTGAAAACATAGTAGCTGACCATCTCTCACGACTAGAGCATCATCTTGAAGATGGTAAGACCAATTTTATAATAGATGAATTTCCTGACGAGTATTTGCTTGCAGTTAATGCCGTGCCATGGTATGCTGACATTGTCAACTTCTTGGTAAGTAACATTTTGCCACCAGACTTGGCATACAATGCCAAGAAGAGGTTCTTGCGGGAAGTTAGGCAATACTATTGGGATGAGCCAATATTATTTAAACAGTGTGCAGACCAAGTGATCCACCAGTGTGTGCCCGAGGATGAATAGCATAACATATTGCATATATGCCATGCCGCACCGTATGGGGGTCACTTTGCTGAGGTAAAGACTACTGCCAAGGTACTACAGTCAGGATTCTTTTGGCCCACACTATATAGGGATGCCAATGAGTATGCCAAGGCATGTGATCGATGCCAACGGACAGGAAACATCTCTGGCAGACACCAACTTCCGCTCCAAAACATTATGCTTATAGATTTATTTGATGTATGAGGGATAGACTTTATGGGTCCTTTTCTACCCTCATTTGGTAATGTGTACATTTTTGTAGCTGTTGACTATGTGTCTAAGTGGGTAGAAGCTGTTGCTCTGCCAACAAACGATGCCAGGGCCATTGCCAAGTTTCTACATATGTACATCTTTACTAGATTTGGTGCCCCTAGAGTGATCATTCATGACGAGGGCACTCATTTTAAATGTAACCTAATTTCTAAAGCCTTGTGAAGATATGGTATATAGCAGAGAATTACCACAAAATATCATCCACAAATGAACGGGCAAGCCAAGATTTCAAATAAAGAGATCAAAAACATCTTAGAAAAGACTGTTAATCCATCAAGGAAGGACTAGTCCTTGAGACTAGATGAGTTCTTGTGGGCTTACATGACTGCTTTTAAAACTTCTTTGGGTACTTTACCGTTTAAACTTGTTTTCGGAAAACCATGCCACCTGCCAGTGGAGCTTGAGCATAAAGCCTACTGGGCCATCAGAACACTTGGCATGACATGGAGAGCTGCTGGAGAAAAGAGGTTTCTAGACCTAAATAAGTTGGAGGAATTCAGAACACAAGCCTATGAGAACGCCATGTTCTACAAGGAAAAGGCAAAATGTTGGCATGATAGTAGGATAATGCGAAAACAGTTTGAGGTAGGCCAACGTGTTTTGTTATTCAACTCACGGCTTAAGTTGTTTCCAAGGAAACTCAGATTGAGATGGACTGTCCCTTATGAAGTTGGGAAGCCCTATGCTCATGGAGCCGTGGACATTAAGAACTTGAAGACGGGTGAAATCTTTAAGGTGAATGGCCAACGTTTAAAGCACTACATGGAAGGTGATCAGAACAATGCCAAAGAGGTTAGTGTTTTTCTTTGTTTTTAGATTTTTAGGTTTTTAATTGTTTTTCTTTCTTTTTAAGTTTCAAGTTTTTATTCTTTTACTATGTTGAAAGGTTTCCTTTGAGTTGTGCAGATTCATTATGCCAGAAATTATGCCAGGAACACTGCCAGGGTTGCTGGTAGGAGCCAATGCTTCAATAGAAAAATCTGCCAGTCATAATGCAAGAACATCATGGCATGCAGTGGTGCAAAAGATAAAAAGGAAGAGGAAAAACCCTAGTTTTATTAGCCCAATAAAATAAGAGAGAGTTGTTTTTATTTGACCTCAAAACCTAGCCGCCCAAAATTTTGGTTGAAATTTAAATTTCAAACCAATCACCTTATCACTCCAATCTTTACCCCATCTTATCACCTATCACCTTATCACTCCAATCTTTATCCTATCTTATCACCTATCACCTTATCAATTCAACCTTATCACTCCACCTTATTTTTAAATAAATTCTATTTATTTCCTATATTATCCCTAATTACTACTCCCATTAAAACACTTAACCGACCCAAAACCTTTCACTTTCTCACCCTTGCCGGTTAAAGAAATCAAACATCTCTCTCACTTTTTACTTCCCTTTTCGACAAGTAAGTACCAAAACCCAAGTCGTATCTTTTTCTTCATCTTTGTTCAACATCGTTCAAGTTTTTCAACGATTTCAATGGCTTCATCCTCTATCC
Organism: Hibiscus mutabilis; assembly: GCA_019671005.1. NCBI lineage: Eukaryota > Viridiplantae > Streptophyta > Magnoliopsida > Malvales > Malvaceae > Hibiscus > Hibiscus mutabilis. Next base: position 19,950,408 of record CM033738.1, read on the forward strand.
CCTTTAAACGATTCTTCAATGAGGAGATTCAAAAAAAGTTTGAAACAAATTTTGCCTCGAGAAGTTTTTGCTATGACAATAACTTTGAGTTTAAAATAGAGACAGCGAATGACTTTTCTCTGAAAGTCATGTCTACGATTAACATGCACAAATGGACTCAGTTCTGCCAGCAAAAGGGGGAGATTTATGCCACCATCGTCCAAGAATTCTATGCGCACCTTGTGACCAAGGATTCACCCTTCTTGATGATTAGAGGTAAATGTGTTCATTTTGATGAAGGGTATATTAACAATATGTTTGAGTTAGATGGTACAGATGATGATTATTTCGAGTACACTGACTCAATGAATGTTGCCAAGAGGAAGAGGCTACTGGCAGATCTCTGTGAGCTTGGTACGGCATGGACAGTCTCATCAACGGACCACCGGACGATGAATAGGCTGGTATTGAAGCCCCAATAGAGAGGATGGAATCACTTTCTCAAGGTGAATCTGATGCCCACTTCCTATAACGAGACTGTGTCGAAAGAAAGGATGATCCTGTTGCACTCCATTGTTATAGGGCGCAAGATCAATGTTGGCAAGATCATTATTGAGGAAACTTAAAAGTGCGCAGTGAAAGGTACTGGCACCTTGTTTTTCCCTTTGTTGATTTCTAATATTTGCATGCTCCATGATATGCCAAGGCTTGATACAGATAAAGGGAAAACGATCAAAGGAACACCAATTACTGCTGCTATATGGAGGAATCTTGTTACTGTCGAGCCCAAGGACAAGGGGAAGGGAAAGGCAAGGGCACCCACACCAAAGCCTAAGGAGTCAAAGGCCGCGCCAGCTACCATGCCAGAAATTGTGCCAGATAGTTCAATGGCAATGCTGTCCCAAATTCACCAACACCAGGAGATTATTCTCCAAAAGCTGGAAAAGGCTGAGGAGCTCAATGCCAAGATGGGACATTACATCCAGGCCAGGGATGCTGTAATTAGGGAGGCTCTTACAAAATTGTCAACTGATTTTGTGCCAAAATTTCCAGACTTCCCTGCCGAGCCCTTTTCCAGCGACAATACCATGCCAGCTAGTCCATTTCATACCCCGTTCGATGCCATAGTCCCGTTGTCTCGAGTTTAAGTCGAGTCTTCCAGTTTTGATTCTTCATCTGAAGCTAAGTCAACCAAAGGCAAGTCACCAGTGAAACCTGCTTTACACACGCCATCTGATGTCATCGATGCACCTGCTGCATCGGAGCCTACCAAGGAAAAGGAGGAAGTTGATGCACAGTTTGAGGTAGGCCAACGTGTTTTGTTATTCAACTCACGGCTTAAGTTGTTTCCAAGGAAACTCAGATTGAGATGGACTGTCCCTTATGAAGTTGGGAAGCCCTATGCTCATGGAGCCGTGGACATTAAGAACTTGAAGACGGGTGAAATCTTTAAGGTGAATGGCCAACGTTTAAAGCACTACATGGAAGGTGATCAGAACAATGCCAAAGAGGTTAGTGTTTTTCTTTGTTTTTAGATTTTTAGGTTTTTAATTGTTTTTCTTTCTTTTTAAGTTTCAAGTTTTTATTCTTTTACTATGTTGAAAGGTTTCCTTTGAGTTGTGCAGATTCATTATGCCAGAAATTATGCCAGGAACACTGCCAGGGTTGCTGGTAGGAGCCAATGCTTCAATAGAAAAATCTACCAGTCATAATGCCAGAACATCATGGCATGCAGTGGTGCAAAAGATAAAAAGGAAGAGGAAAAACCCTAGTTTTATTAGCCCAATAAAATAAGAGAGAGTTGTTTTTATTTGACCTCAAAACCTAGCCGCCCAAAATTTTGGTTGAAATTTAAATTTCAAACCAATCACCTTATCACTCCAATCTTTACCCCATCTTATCACCTATCACCTTATCACTCCAATCTTTATCCTATCTTATCACCTATCACCTTATCAATTCAACCTTATCACTCCACCTTATTTTTAAATAAATTCTATTTATTTCCTATATTATCCCTAATTACTACTCCCATTAAAACACTTAACCGACCCAAAACCTTTCACTTTCTCACCCTTGCCGGTTAAAGAAATCAAACATCTCTCTCACTTTTTACTTCCCTTTTCGACAAGTAAGTACCAAAACCCAAGTCGTATCTTTTTCTTCATCTTTGTTCAACATCGTTCAAGTTTTTCAACGATTTCAATGGCTTCATCCTCTATCCCCTTTAAACGATTCTTCAACGAGGAGATTCAAAAAAAGTTTGAAACAAATTTTGCCTCGAGAAGTTTTTGCTATGAAAATAACTTTGAGTTTAAAATAGAGACAACGAATGACTTTTCTCCGAAAGTCATGTCTACGATTAACTTGCACAAATGGACTCAGTTCTGCCAGCAAAAGGGGGAGATTTATGCCACCATCGTCCAAGAATTCTATGCGCACCTTGTGACCAAGGATTCACCCTTCTTGATGATTAGAGGTAAATGTGTTCATTTTGATGAAGGGTATATTAACAATATGTTTGAGTTAGATGGTGCAGAGGATGAGTATTTCGAGTACGCTGACTCAATGAATGTTGCCAAGAGGAAGAGGCTACTGGCAGATCTATGTGAGCTTGGTACGGCATGGACAGTCTCATCAACGGACCACCGGACGATGAATATACTGGTATTGAAGCCCCAATAGAGAGGATGGAATCACTTTCTCAAGGTGAATCTGATGTCCACTTCCTATAACGAGACTGTGTCGAAAGAAAGGATGATCCTGTTGCACTCCATTGTTATAGGGCGCAAGATCAATGTTGGCAAGATCATTATTGAGGAAACTTAAAAGTGCGCAGCGAAAGGTACGGCACCTTGTTTTTCCTTTTGTTGATTTCTAATATTTGCATGCTCCATGATATGCCAAGGCTTGATACAGATAAAGGGCAAACGATCAATGGAACACCAATTACTGCTGCTATATGGAGGAATCTTGTTACTGTCGAGCCCAAGGACAAGGGGAAGGGAAAGGCAAGGGCACCCACACCAAAGCCTAAGGAGTCAAAGGCCGCTCCAGCTACCATGCCAGAAATTGTGCCAGATAGTTCAATGGCAATGCTGTCCCAAATTCACCAACACCAGGAGATTATTCTCCAAAAGCTGGAAAAGGCTGAGGAGCTCAATGCCAAGATGCGACATTACATCCAGGCCAGGGATGCTGTAATTAGGGAGGCTCTTACAAAATTGTCAACTGATTTTGTGCCAAAATTTCCAGACTTCCCTGCCGAGCCCTTTGCCAGCGACAATACCATGCCAACTAGTCCATTTCATACCCCGTTCGATGCCACAGTCCCGTTGTCTCGAGTTTAAGTCAAGTCTTCCAGTTTTGATTCTTCATCTGAAGCTAAGTCAACCAAAGCCAAGTCGCCAGTGAAACCTGCTTTACACACGCCATCTGATGTCATCGATGCACCTGCTGCATCGGAGCCTGCCAAGGAAAAGGAGGAAGTTGAAGCCTCCACTGCCGCTTCAAAACTGAGTCTGAAAAGAAAGAAGAACATGGCCCCTGATCTTGGGCCATTTTTGAGAAGAAAAACCCATGTTTCACAGCAAATAGTCTCCGAAGGGAAGTCCTCTTCTTCCTAAACTCCTTTTACATTTCATTGCATTGCATTCTAATGATCATGCATTTTTTTATTATGTTCTTTTGTATATATGTGTTGTCTCATGCATTGGGGACAATGGTCATTTAGAATAAATGCATATTGAACCACTAAAAAAAGAAAAAGAAAATTTTGCCTCGATTTAATTTTGAAAAATGTTAACAATTATTAGGCAAGCTTAATTTGAACTAGGTGTCTGTCCAATGAGGAAACTTTAATCTTTAGTTTTCATGCCATGCCAGCTACGTAGTATGTCAGGTTTGCTTTGCAATTGATCTCTAGTTTAGGTAATTGAACTTACACTTAACACGTAGTATGTATCTAGCTCCTTAGCAAACTTTGACTTTTTGAAACTATGCTCAGATTAAAAAAATGATACCAGGGTAAAAAGAAATAAATAAGGCAGTAATGTTCTGCCAAGACAAGAAAAAAATAGAACTTTCCTCTACCTTAGGGATAATAAGCTACTTGGGGCTTCGTGGTTTGCTCCCTCTTAGTTCTCAAGTCCAAAACCTTAGGGTGTGAGTTGAAGAGAAAGCCTAGTTATGTCTAGATTAAGGTGGGGATTCGTGGTATGCTCCCTCTTATCTCTCATGCTAAATAGTGTCACGAAGCAAGCTTAAATGAATTCCAGCAAGAAACCCTTGGCAAAGAAGAAAAAAAATTAAGTTTAGGTAGTAAATTTGTCTAAGGGAGTGAAATGATACTTGATGCATATTGCCTACACTCATGCACTTTTCATGAACTTAGACTAGAGTTATATTGCTGCACTTGAATTACTACCTGCTTGGCATTATTGCACTGAGATACTAAGGACAGAAATAGAGCCAAGTTCTACTTGCCAGCACGTGTTGGCATTCAGTCAAAATTTTGTCGAGGTAACTTTTTCACAGATTTTGTTTTTATTTTGATTGCATTACTTGAGGACAAGCAATGAATTAGGTTTGAGGGTGTGTTACCTCTCCAAAAGAACTATTTTTAACGTCAATCTTACAATGCTTTTGCTTGTTTTTAGTTACATTTAGTTGCATTAGGATGTTAGAATCATGCATGTGTGTAAGAAGTTTAGAGTATGTCTATGCCAGTGTGAAGGGTTGTTCTGTTGGCAATTTTACAGGTTTGGCACAGGATTTGGTCCAGAAAAGCATCTCAAGAAGGAATGCAGAGAAAATGTCGGGTGCTGTTGGCATGGATGGACTAGACAATGCCAAGCACCGGTTGGCGGAGAAGTGAATTTGATGCCATGCAAAGAAGCTGTTGGACCCCAAAAAGGAAATGATCAGGCTTCGAAAAGATATCAATTGGAACAATCTCCGAAAAAATAGCGGATAAGATGGTGCCAAGGCTTGTTGGCAGATTCATGCCAAGCTTGGACGCCAGGGCAACGACGATAGTATGACGTCAGCCCTAGCCTGATCAGCTCTCATTCAAATTTGGATAAGAAGATAATCCTTTATCCCTTGGGTAGTTGAAATTCAAAATTTGAAGAGCTAATCATATCCCTTCCTCGCACACCTATTTAAACACCAACCAAGCTAAATTTTGGGGATTGAAGAAGATTGGACCGTGAGGAGTTGGTGTTTGACAATTGACAACCGGCTGCACCTAGGAAGGGTGGTCTGACCAGCTTAGGTGAGAAGCCTAGATCTTGAAGGGCTGCATCGAGAGACCCCTTCTAGCCCATACTCTCTTTCAAGTTATTTATTTTGTTTTTAATGATGATGTATTTCGAAAATGTTTGTGGGTTGTTGGTTAAATCCCTCACCATGAACTAATTTAATAGTTGGTGGGGGATGTTTGCATTGAGCGCTATTTTTATGTTTTAGTTTTTAATAATAAATCTGCCTTGGCAATGTTTTCACTATTCGGCATACTTTAATATTTCTTAAATACTATGCCAAGCGAGAGCTGGCACTGTTGGCCTATTGCACCTCAATATCTTAACAGACTTGGGTGGCAATGAATAAGTTGTTTAATACTAAGGAGAGAAGCTTCGAGAGAAGTCGTTCAAGTAGATGAACTTACTTCGGGAGTGAAATCTACCCCTTAGGAGTATAGATTGAATCTTAATCAAATTGGTTTATTTAAAAACAAGCACTATAGAGATATAAGGATTTTTACATGATCAATTTAGGGAAATGACCATCGAGAGAGGCTTTGCTAATTTTGAATCTACTCAGCAAACAATGCCAAGAAAGGTTGTTATTAAAAGCTAGCACGACATGAATGGCGTGAAAACCAGGCATTCCCTGCCAATGCTCACCATTCATTAAAACACCTTCCTTGCCAACGTCTTTACTTTACTTTCATTCCTTTTATTTTCAATTGTTTTTGAAACCAACTTCAAATCAAATTGCTTTTTCTTAAGGCAAGTAACAATCAAGGCAATTGAATTCCAAGTCAATCTATGTGGGATCGATACTTAGCTTACCAGCTGTATTACTTGCAGACTGTGTATACTTGCACGCAAAAGACTCTTATTGTCACGTTTTCATACTTTCCCAACATATACCTTTTGCCACTTTTGCCAGCATTTTCACTCCGAGAGTCTACAAGTACCTTTTCAGATTTCTACTTTAGATTTGTTTTTCCTCAAAGAGTCCTTTTCGTGTTTTCACTTTCTTTTTTTTTTCTTTCTTCTTGTTTTCTTCTTATTTTCTCTTTTGCTTTTTCCTTTCTTCTTTTTTCTATTTTTTTTCTTTTTTTGGAAGGGTCAAAATAAAAAGAATCTTCACTTCATGAAAACTCGTTCTTATGAAAGGATTGAATTGAGAAATTCTTTATAATTCAGAAAAATGTCCTTAGGAAAGGACTGAATTAAGAAATTCTCATTTTATAACAATGTGTCCTTATGAAAGGATTAAATTGAGAAATTAGGTTTGTGAAGGAAAATCCTTATGAAAGGTCAATTAAGAAATTTGTTCTAAAAATATCCTTATAAACGAATCGAATTAAGAAATTCTTTTAGTTTTAAGAAAAACGCCATTATGAAAGGAGGAAATTGAGAAACTCTTTATTTTAAGAAAAACAACCTTAAGATAGAATACAATTGAGAAATTGGGTTTTGAGAAAAAACACATCCTTAGGAAATGATAGCGTTAAGAAATTCTCATTTTATGAAAATGTATCCTTAGGAAATGATCGAATTGAGAAATTTGTTTTGAGAAAAGCATCCTTAAGAAAGGACCAAATTAAGAAATTTGAGTTTTAAGATAAACATCCTTAAGAAAGGATCAAATTAAGAAATTTGTGTATTAAGAAAAACATCCTTAAGAAAGGGCCAAATTATGAAATTTGGATTTTAAGAAAAAATCCTTAAGAAAGGATCGAATTAAGAAATTCGTGTTTTAAGAAAAACATCCTTAAGAAAGGATCAAATTAAAAAACTTGGATTTTAAGAAAAGCATCCTTAAGAAAGGATCAAATTGAGAAATTCGTTTTAAGAAAAACAACCTAAAGAAATGATCAAATTGAGAAATCCGGGTTTTAAGAAAAATATCCTTAAGAACAAATTGAATTAAGAAATTCATTTTAAGAAAAACATCCTTAAGAAAGGATCAAATTAAGAAATTTTACTTTTTTTTTAAAAAAAAAATCCTTAAGGAATGATCGAATTAAAGAATTCTAGTTTTAAGAAAACATCCTTAAGAAAGGATAAAATCGGGAAATATGAGTTTTAATATAGAATGGTATCTCACTTTGAGACTACCGAAATACCTTGTAGAAAGTGGTGTTTCACTTAGAGACTACCGGAATACCTTAATTGAATTCCCTAACTTTGGATCGTCTTAGCGTAAAAAGATGTTTGTCGCTCCCAAATAACCTAAGATTGGAAGACCTTTAGAAATCATAATCATGCAAATCAAATGACTCTTGACTCTTTGTTGAGATCTACTTCTCCTCTCATTAAGCTGTAGATCAAATCTTTTACCAATATTCAAATACCAGTTTAAAATAAACAAAATGCTATGATGGTATAAGTTAGCATGCTCCTAACATAAGGACGTCTAACTAAAAATGATACATGAGTGGAGTCATTTTTAGAATTATTGGGGGGAACACCCTCGCCTTCTAGTCGATCACCCTTAATTTCCACGGTCTTATCGTTTTTGTTGAATCTTTATCTTTTGTCTCATCTTGAAAGGAGACTGCTGACTTATATCTGTCAGAACAAAATCTATCATTTATTGAAGTTTAATTCTGAAACATTTCCCCAATCCACTTGGGCTTAAATGTTGTCTCTTTTATGACTCTTCATGACGATCTTTCTTCTACATCAACGATGGGGGTGAACACATTCCCCTAAATCCCTAAATTTTCCTTGTATTCAACAAGGTCTCAAATCTTCATTGATCTGAACCATACAAAATATTATGGCAGAAACTTATTTCAAATCTTTGAACTATCTTGCATATGAAATCTTGCTATTATTCTCCTTGTAATTACTGATAAATTATTCTTTTATGCTAGGTCGATCATGTAGATCCTTGACCTAAAACTCTATCCCTAAAGCCATATAGAAAAACATTCTTCTTCTTTCTTGATCTTAGTAGTACCTCATCTCACCTTTGGGTTTAACTATTATTTTGCCCCTAACCCATCAATACGGTATTTCTTCTATCTCAATGTTGGGTTGAAAACATGCCCCTCAAATCTCAAAACTTTCATTTCTTCAATAAGAATAAATCTTTATTTTTCTGATCCAACCAAGACATTATGACAGATATTCATTTTGAGTCTTTGAACCGTATAGCATACTAAGGCTTGCCATTATTCTCTTCAGGATCACTGACGGGTTATTCCTTTATTTTAGGTCAACCATATACATCTTTGACCTGGACTTCTAAACTTTATTCTTGAAACTATACAGAAAAAACCTTTTTCTTTTTTTTTTCTCTCTTTTTCCCTTATTTTTTCTTTTCTATTTTCTTCTTTTCATCAATATGTTAGTTTGCTAATTAACATTTCAACGGGGAATGCTTCTTTGGGTTAACATACAAAATCAAAAACAATAAAAAGAATAGAATGCCTTGGATATCAAATGCAAGAGCATCTTAGATTCAATCCTCCGGTGATCAACAACTTGCCTTTGAATGTTATGGTGATATTTGAAGTTGTAAAGTTCCTCCCAGATTGCTCGGTTCATCCTCATGATTATGGTATTTGCTTGATCTGTTCAAAAAATACTCCTTCTATTTCTCATTGTTTTTCTCCAAAATACGTTCAAGGTTTTCAAATTTTCTTAACCCATGGAATGCAAAACATATCATTCTGAGAATGTACAAGTGTATTCTTCCAATTGCGATTAATATTGTATCAATGTCTTCAAAGATTCATCTCTGACACTAGGGTATTGAACAAGTGGAGCATATCTCCTTATTAGATTTGTTCTCCCCCTACAGCTCCATCAGGTTGCCCCGAGGCTTATTTGATTGTTCATTCATTCCTTAAGCAATTGATTTTTCTTCAACCTAATTCAAGTCGCACTCGGTCTCAAGAATTCAACTCATCACAGTCCTTTGCCTAGAGAATAATGATGGAGCACACAACAATACCCCGAGTTACTTGGCATAGTCATGATTTGAAACCTTACTCATACAACCAAGGCTTTTGAGTCAATTAGAGTAAGTGGAGCAAAGGGTCCTTATTTAGCCTTTTTGCTATAACGGAGTACCATTCTGATTTTCTTTTCTCTTTTTTGAAGCACTCTATTTTGTAATCAATCATCATTTTTTACAATCCATATGTTCCTAAAAGAATTCTCACATTCAAGAAACTCCATTGAGCTTTTCTAGGAGATTTTCTTATCATCAAACTTTATCGAATGAGCAGTAGTCTTGCGTTTCGCGCTTTACCGACCAGAACGTACTATGCAGGAAATCACACTTTATTGTGATCACAACATTCGATTGATCTTTTTATTAGAATCATTGCCATATAATGCACATGATATCCTGGGATCTACGAGGGTAAGAAAGAATATACATATATTTTTAATTAAAAGATGCATCCCTTCATTAAAATGGAAAAAGTAGCAAACATAACATATACCCTTACAAAAAGATCCTTGCTACTTTTGGGCAAAGAGTAGCAAGGTTGATTCCACACATTACTTCAAGAGAAAATGTAAAATGCAAGGAAATATAAACAAATGACCTCCTATGAAGGAAAACTGGAAAATCAGCACCTCCCAAAAGTCATGTTCACCATTCTTTCTTCTTAAAACTTTAAAAGGTTGATCTCAATTAGACTTTGAACCTTATTTTTTAGGGCTCCACAATCCTTCGTAGTATGGCCCGTACTTCCCACATGGTATTCACATATGGCATTAACATCATTACCCTCGGGTTAAAGATAATCTTTTGGTTTAGATCGATCCGGTTATTCAACAAGCGTTGGGAGCAAATTAGTGTACGAGGTTGGAACTAGATGAAGAACCTTTAGAGGCTTTGTAGACCATGATGATTGATTATGATAGTGGCCTTGAGGCTGATTGGTTGAGTGAGAACCCACCATATGAACCTGAGGATTATCTTTCTTTTGAGGGGTTATGTTGTAGGGGTCGCTTATCTTTCCCTTTTTATAATAGCATCATCAAGGTGATCTCTAGTCATGACCAATTTTACAAAGCTAACGATAGGGTGGCTTATCAAGCGATCGTACAACACTCCCTTTAGAATATCCAAAAACATAGGAGTGATTTCTCTTTCTTGAATTGGGGGTTGAACATGAGCTGCCATGTCTCGCCATCATTGAGCGTATTGGCAAAAACTCTCATTAGGCATCTGTTCCAAACTTTGTAGTAGTAATCGGTTTGGGATCATCTTTATTATATGTTAGTATTGTTCTTTGAAGGCTTTGGCTAAGTCTTTCTAAGACTTGATATGAGCCCGTGTTAACTAATTATACCACCTTGTGGTAGATCCTACTAAACTATATTAGAAACAGTAGATTAATAATTTCTCATTGTTGGTGAATCCTACCATCTTCTGAAAAAACATGGTTTATGAGCGGTGGGACAAGTCGTCTCGTCAATCTTCTCAAATTCTGGAGTCTTGAACTTATACGAAATTTCCAAATCTGGGACCAAACTGAGCTCCCTAGCATTCAACCTGTAGGATCCTTCTTCATCCCTCTTTGCTTGAAACCTTTCCTCAAGATCCTTCTTGGTTTCCTCTAATTGCTTGGAGATTTTTGTATTGACCTTGTTTAATCCCTCCAGTTCGTTTAGATCTGGAATACTATTTTTGACATTTTTCGTATTACTAAAGGTCAGACCCGTTAGAACATGAGTGGAGGCACCGACCAGATGTGATGAAGTCACTCCTTGCGGAGGTCTTGGGGTAGTGTTGATAAAGATTGGGGAGTATGAAGGATCTCCCAAGTTTTGAGTGGGATTTTCAACAGTACCTTTTCCATTCGGGTTCTCATTTCGCTTGAGCTCTAACACTTGAGACAACTCCTTCATCATATCTTGTTGGGATTTGATTATGGTATCCCTCAATTATAGCTAAGCTTGCTCTAATTGCCCCCTTCGATCAACTTCTAACTTGGCAAAACTTTCTTCCATTTGCCTTTTTTTGTGTCGAGTAAAGTATGAGTGCGGAATCTTCGATTACTGGCACGGGATCCCAATAGTTAATTTTATTATCTCATGAATTAATGCATGCAATGCATCGTATACATAATAGAAATAAATGATTGTACGAAAACACTTAAAAAAGGCACAAACGAATGCAAATACGAAGCACCCATTATTCCTCCATGTGAAATCTTTTAATTAATTTCAATAATTTTATAATTTTGGCGGATAAGTGCAATATAATATAAACATGCATGAATGCAAAGAAGAACACTGATTTGGCAAATATCATCGTTAAATAATTTTCAGTAACAGAGATATTGTTTCATTACAAATATGAAAGAAAACCGCTACACATACGGCCCAAACCAAGACGGCCTTTATTTCTTTTTCTTACTCATCTTTGGCGTATTCCTGAAGTCCGATAGCATCCCATGCTAGAAATAAGAGCCATTAGGCAATTCCTCGTACTTGAGCCATCAAGTTTGCCCCCCAAATATTCTAAGCAACATCTTAGAGTTGTTCCAACATCAGTATCTGATACTCTTGGATTGCCCCTTTGTGGCTTGCAACTTGGTCCTTGAGCTTCTGAACCTCTACTTCTCTTTCCTCGGATCTACTCCTCGGCCAATCACCCTTTTGTAGAAATTCCTCGAAATTCTTCTCATCATTGTTATATACCAAATCTCCCATTGATTAAGCCTTTAATTTTAGACTATTTCCAAATCTGTGTTTTCTTAATGCTATGACAAGATATAAAAATAAAGAAAACAAAAGGAAACATGTTAGTAATGGATAAAACAAATAAAGAAATAAATTAATCAAATGAAAAAAAGCAAAGCGAATTAATCAACAAAGAAAAGCAAAAACCTAACCACATGAATGCTAATTCGCTATGGTTATCCGTATGGCTCTAATCAGGGATGCCTTCCTAAATTCTCACGCATGAGTTTGGTTCTAAAAAGGGTACCCGAACCTATCTTATTACCTACTAAGGCAACAAGAACCCCAATTCTGGCCTATTACAAGCTTGCAAATTAGATTCGATTCGAGGGAAAACACGACCTAGTGACATGAAAGGCTACTCACGTGTCAAAAGGCGTGGATTCCGAAAGTGAATTACCCACCCATGGAGGGCTACTCGCGTGGGTATGTGGCGTTTCACTCCCACTCAAGAGACAAAGCTCGGGTATAGATCTTGATGATCATGATGCAACACATGTCGGTGATTCCTTAGAAATTAAATGAGCAATTAATTCAAAACCACCAATTATCAAAGCATGTATAATTAAAGTCATATCTTCAAGAAAGAACAACATAATTAAAGTCAATTTAAATTTCAATAATTTCCATCGATTAAAAGCAACATATGTTTTCTTGGCTTAACTCTCTTTTTTGTTTTGTAAAAACAAAAAATCGGTCCCAGCGAAGTCGCCAATTGTAGCAACCTTTTTTGAAATCGAAATCGCTAAAAGGAACGTAGTCTGATTTTCCTTTCACTTTTTGGGAAAATGTTTGAAAACGTGGGGAAATCCTTTTCAAATTCGTGTTTTCAAAAATAACAACTTGAAGTCGCCACCGGCCACTTAGGTAGGCTGGACACCATAAAACTAGAGATTCATTCGAAAACGGGTTTGGGAGTTGGTTACTGTGGGGAAGGATTAGCATCCCCATCATACCTCAAAATCGGTACCAAAATATATGTTGCTTTTAATTGATGGAAATTCTTGAAATTTAAATTGAATTTATTCAAATGTTCTTGATTGGATATGGACTTTAATTAAACAGGCTTTTGTCAAATTGGTGGGCTTGGATTGATTAAACATTTAATTAATAAGGGTAACGGTACATCGTACCATAGATTAAATTGACATCAAATAGGCCTGACTGCCTAGTTAATTTATGGTTCAAATTTCGTACATCGCCTTTATGCATGATGCAAGCATTTAAAAATAATGTTATGAATTATCCACTTTTTAAGTCAAATTAAGTTTACCTTCAGAAGGTAAGAATTAATTCGAATATTTGGTCAACATCCATTAAGTCAGGACTGTTACGACACAAGTATTGGAATTAATAAATACCTCATTTTTAGGATTTAAGTTAATTAATAACATGTCCAATTAAAGTATTTAAGGTCTAATGAATGACAATTAAAATGCATGACATAGAACTGCATGAAATAAAACCTAGGCCCACTAAAGTCCTAACCTAAAAGGCCCAACTTATAGAAAATCAATTAATGATCTAATTATTAACTAGGTTAGTCTAATATTAACCCTAAATTAATTAAGATCCTGAAAACTAGAAAACCTAACATTTTACGGATTATCTTAAATCAAAATAATTAATTTGATTAATTTTAAACTAGCATCCTATTAAGCCAAGGACACTATTTAAAACAAATCAAATTAATAATTTTACTTTTAATTGAATTTTCATCTAAGTCAAATATCAATTTTATCCTAAAATAATTAAGAGGTGTTACAATAATTTAATTAATTAAACTATAACGACATGAATTTTAGAATCTGAGGGTCGGGTAAATCTGAAGCGTGGGCCTTGCGTTTAGGCCTAGATATTGGGGCCTTGAGAGCCTTATTAGGCTTGATCCTTATTGTTGGGCTTAGGTTGTTGGTTTGAATATGGGTTAAGAAGAATTTACGAGGGGTAGTTTGCTAAAAGCTTAAATGGATGATGGAAAGGGGGAGGTTTTATGATTTCTCTGCAAAAGAGGTGGGGTGATCTCATTATTTTCTCTTGTCTTCTTCTTTCATCAAAAACCTATCTCCAAACCCAAAATCAAAACCAAAAGGTTGAATCTTTGATATTTGTGAGGGGAATCTAGTTTTGCTTGATGAGGAAAGTTTGATCAGCATCAAAGGATCTTTAATTCAAGGTAGATAATGTTCGAAATGGTGGATGAAGATGTTTAGAGGGGTTTCAAGAGGAAGAACAAGATTGAGTATTTGGAGTCTTCTTCATCAGTTTTAATTCGAGATTAGTACACCACTAACTCCTATGAATTCCTGCAACTCATAAAAATAGGCTTTGGTGCATGATTTTGGTATTTGTGGTTTGGGTATGCTTTGGGTGATCTTCAATGCTAAAATGTGGATTTGATGTTGTTAAGGCTTAAAATTGGTTGTAACTCATTTAATAACTTCATCATAACTTGTAGGAAATATTTAGGGCTTAAGTTAAGTGGGATTTCTAGGTGAAATCCGAACCTAGACTTTGAAATTCTGGGCTCGCATACCGGTACTGGATGTCCAGTATCGGTACACATATATAATAAAGGGGACGACTTGTGAGTGGCGTACTGGTACGCTAGGAGGCATATCGATACTACTGTTCCATTGCCTAAGAAAGGCTTTTTTGTAGCAGTATGCAAATGTTACATCCCAATTTTGGGCGTAGCGGTTTTGAGGCTTGTTAGACGGTCCGGTGCACTAGGTTAGGGATTCAAGTCAGATTCAGGAGCAAATATTTTTCGGTAAGATAAAAATATGGAAAATGGTTAAAAACCATATTTTAATATATGATTAATATTGGTGAAATCAATTTTGGAAAATGGGTTTTGGAAGGGTGACATTTTGATTAGTGACCAAAATGTAATTTTTTGAAAACTATTTTTAAAGGTGACTAAAATGAAAAGGATCAAATTCTTAGAATCCTTAAGGAGCTATATTACCATGTTTTGGCTGATGGTTTCTCCCTCCAATTAAGATATTTTAACATGTGTTTTAAAGATAATTAAAAGAGTTTTGTTATTAAAAAGCTAGTTATTGGATTAAAAGAAATTTTACGTAAGTTTTCTCTCAATTTTTTCTCTCAACTTCTTTTCTGCCAAACACTCTTATTTTCATCAAATCACAGAGGTGAGAGACTTGTTTTTCTTAATTTCTTGATTTGTAAATGATTCTTTATCTTTGATTTACAAAACCTTATTGAAATCTTGTGTTTTCCTAGCTTTAATCAACCAATTGAGGGAGAAATCACATAATAGAGGTAAGGTTCATTTTCTCCTCTATTTAATGGTTCTTTATTGATATTCCCTAGTACTTGATCCTTGATTTATGGTTTATAATCTGATTTTATGATTTTGTAATGATTAATTGATTTAATTGGGTAAATTTGATGAAATAGTGAAAGATCCGAAATAGTTATGTTTTTCAGTGTTGAAGATTGATTGTAATCATATCTTGGATTTATTATAATGTTGATAAGTTTTTTTAACAATAGAATCCTGAAACTCTTGAATCCCTAGTTGTTTAGGTTGTTAGATTTGTGTTTTTGTGGAGTTGTGGTGGCTGTGTAGTTGCTAGAAGTATTTGGATGAATTAATCCTGATTTTAGGTGTTAATTGATGATTATGGAAGTTTTAGGTTGTTAGATTGTGGCTGGGTTGTGTTTGGAAAGGATTAGATGATGATTTCGGTTGTTGTGTTTGGGTAATTGTGAGAAGATTGTGGAAGTTCATGAGGATTTTTTGTTGCAGTGTTTTGAATGCATTGAGATGCATTAATCCTCTGTTGCAATGTGATTAAAACATGGGAGGTTGATCCGGAAGTGATCGATGAAGCTTTGGAGGCTTCAGACGCTTGATTTCGCATCGGCAAATTGAGGTTTCGCGTATCGGTGAGTGAGAACGTGGATTCTAGCTTTGGAATGTTTTAAAACTGGTTTATAGGAGTTTAAACTGAACTTGAAATGCTGGTTTAAACTCAGAAGTAAGTATAACGTGATTTCCTCTCTCGGTCATGCTAGTTTGAATGGTTTTATGCACTTGCTTTGATTTACATTAAACTTACTGTTTAAGCATGATTTAATGTATACGAGATACTGTTTTTTGAGCATGAAATGCTGAAGGATTCACATGGTAAGTGATCCTTGTAAGTATATGGTTTATACTTGTGTTTGAAGCATGGTTTGCTGCTTTGGTAAATGGTTTGGTTAAATGCTTGTAAAAACAGTGAGA
Organism: Hibiscus mutabilis; assembly: GCA_019671005.1. Classification (NCBI taxonomy): domain Eukaryota; kingdom Viridiplantae; phylum Streptophyta; class Magnoliopsida; order Malvales; family Malvaceae; genus Hibiscus; species Hibiscus mutabilis. The sequence goes on from CM033738.1 coordinate 19,966,593, forward strand.
TTAATGGTAAGTGGTGAATTATATTGGCAAGTGATGTGTTTTAAAAATTGTTATCGGATATAGTTGGCTAACCATAGGATTGTTAGTGCTCTATAATAAGTCGCCTTGGATGTTGAGAGGTTTTGATTTGGCGTAACGAAAACTCCATCAAAGCACCCTACCGGTCGATGGGTTATATGGTACCGTAAACTCCCGTTAGTGGATTAAGCATCTAACCGATGAGTGGGGCTGGTGTCCCTGTGGGTCGAAACTGTACCTGATTGTAATGTGCCGTGATTGTGATTGTATCGCTATTTCGGTTGAGATGGCTTGAAGTGTTGGGAGAACACTTGTTGAATCCATGTATCCGATGAACTATTTTGGTAAAAGAAACTTGGTTATGATCACTTGTAAGCCAATATAATTGTTGATGTATCATTGAAATGGTTTATGTTGTATAATGGGATTTATACATGTTTACTCTTTAAGCTTTGCATATGGTCGTTATGCATGGGAAGGCTTAAATTGAGGTTTAGCAAAGGGATTTGCTATTGGTTAATGATACATGTTGCATATTGTTTAATATGCTAGTTTTTAAAGATGTTAAGTGCATGGTTTTCAAGGCATGGTAATGTTTTAAAAGATGATTGAAATGAGATTTCAATTTAATGTTGAGAAATGGTTTTAATGCATTGATGGTGTGTTGTTTTTGAGCACTCCTCACTAAGCCTAGTGTGTTTATGCTCTTTTTGTCCATCAATGTAGAGAATTAAAGGCTTGGAAGGCAGCGGGAAGCAAGGGATCACAACAAGACTTGGTCACCAAAGTATGTTTTTGGATTTGACTATATGTAATAAGGGCAATGAGGTTTCGTTATTACTTTGGAAGGTGTTTTGTTAAACTCCCTATTTGAGCAAGTTTGTTTTGTTGCTCTTGGTTTGTAGTAAATGGCCAATAATGATTGTTTGTGGTGATGGTTTAAAGTTTCATGCTTTGCTTGATTGGTTTTCTAGGAAGCATGCCTCTAGATTTACACTTATCATGAAGGGCGCTTCGATACGCGAGGGCGTATAAGAACGAAAATTGGCTACTGGAATTTTGGGGTTTTAAAATAGTGAAGGCGTATCAAAATGCCCTTGTCCTTACCGGTACGGTAATAGGTAATTTGGTTATTTGGAATATTCTAAAGTTCTGTTTTCTTACGTTTAGGTCCCTGAATGTTGTGGATGCAATTGAATAAGTTTGGATGATCTTTCTGACTTGATTTTTAACACGTGAGTATGAAACCTTCTTAATTAAAAGGTTGGTAATATAAAAATGAGCTAAGACCCTACAAATTTCTAAAGTTGCAATTTGGTCCCTAAGTTACAATTGTGATCAATTGGATGTCAATTCAATGCCCGATTGAGTTGGGTTTACATCAAAGATCAGTATGTACATGTAGGATAATAATTATGCATCTAGATAAGATAAAAGAAAAAAAATAGACGTGTTTCGAGTTTTATCTTCTTGGTTTACTTCGGTAAACCTAATGTAGCCAGCTCTATTCGATCTTGCGACTAGGCTGGGTCGAGAGGGTTACATTTGGTGGTATCAGAGCCAGGTTTGTGATAGTTGGGAGTTGGTTTGATTGTTGTGATGTTATTGTGAGTTGTTATCTGATGTTTGATATGCACGTTGATTATAATGTGCCATGTTGAGGGGAAATTTGGGAAACCCATTGCCTTATTATTATAGTCTAAAAAGTTATGATTTTGAAATGGAAGTCTTGGATTCTTGCTTGAAGCTGGCCTAACTATTTTGTATTTGAATGATTATCATGCCTTAGATATATTTTAGCACGATGGGACCGATGAGAGATTTATGATCGGGTACGATTGCTGCTGTCATTGAGTAGGGAAACGAGGGGGATAATGTACCTCTTGAGGGGTTGTCGCCGCCCCTACCTAATGTGGAGCAAGTACCACTGTGCCAGCTAGGCCAAGGATGTGTGACATGGCACCTTTGACCCAGGCCATGACTGGTGTGTTCCAGGTAGTAGTTGCGGGTGTTCATGTACCAACACCCGTGGTTGGGCAGACAGGTTTGCCGTTAGAGCATTTTCATAGTCTGGGCGGAGTTGAGTTTCGTGGTCTAGCACTTGAGGCTTCTGAGGATTGGTTGGCTAGTACTAAGAGGATATTGGGCCAGATGGGTTGTTCTAATGCCCGTAAGCTGGGTTGTGTGGTGTCCCTATTACAGGGTAATGCGTATACATGGTGGACTACCGCGATATCCAGTATCAGAATGAGAGAAAACATGAGTTTATGGCTCTAGTGCAGGGCCGTATGTCTGTTTCTGAGTATGAGGTGAAGTTTGTGAGGTTAAGCCGGTATGCACCTGAGTTGGTTCTTGACGAGCGACAACGATGTGATCGTTTATGCTACAGGCTTGTGCAGGAGGTTAAGACATACATGCTTGCTGCTGAGTATACCGATTTTGATGTGTTGGTTATGCGAGCCAAGGACGTTGAGTAGAACCTTGGTTTTTCTTCTGGGTCACAAGGCTTTAGCTCAGGTAAGAGAGTGGCTGATTCGAGTTTTAGCAGTGGTCAGGCTAAGAGACACCGAGATAGGAGGTATCGCCCTGAGCCGAGGCATGGTGAAGGTGTTACTGGACGTGGAGCATAGGGTCAGGGTACCAAGGTTAGAGCTCTCCATAATACCTGTTGGGCTTGTGGATTGCGTGATCATTTGAGGCGAGATTGCCTACGTTTGACTAGAGAGGGTCAGGAACATGGGCTATTGTGGCCATTGCTTTTTGGAGTTGTGGGTTTGGCGATTATCTAAGGCGTGATTGTCCCTTATTGGTTGGAGGTGGCCATGGTGCCACACCTGTTGTTACTCCACAAAGAGGCTGTGGTCGTGGGCTATTTCAGCCCAGAGATGGTGGGCATAGGACTGTGGCTCATACCGTTGCTATCCAGCCTAAGAGAGCTGGATCGGCTAGGGTATATGCGCACCGTAAGGGTCACAATAACACCAATGTGATTGTAGGTACGTTCTCTTTACAATATTTTTCGTTGTATTCATTGGTTGATTCTAGTTATACCCATTCTTAGATCTTAAGTGAGCATGCACAGTTGCTTGATATACCTATTGAAATTCTTAATATGGGTGTTAAAGTGACTAGTTCTCTTGGGGAGACAGTCGTGGTCGCTGATGGTTCAGAGAAATGAGTTTGTCGTGGAATTGATGGAGTTGCCATTCCATGGCTTTGACGTTATCTTGGGCATGGATTGGTTGACCGAGCACATGGCTATGGTGGATTTTGAGACCAAACGAATATCCTTGAGGCTATCGAATGATTTTGAGGTGGTAGTGGTTGGTGAGAATGCTAAGTTCTTGTCTAATGCTATTTCGGCTTTGGAAGCGAGTCGAATGATGGATTATGGATGTTAGGCTTTCTTGGCCTATGTTATGAATCCGGGTTTGAAAAAGTTGAGGGTACATGACATTCGCACCGTATGTGAGTTTTCAGGTGTTTTTTTAGAAGAGTTGTCAGGGTGGCCACCAAATCATGAGGTTGAGTTTGGCATCGAGGTCTTTACAGATACGGTACCAGTGTCTATTGCTCCGTATCACATGGCCCCGAAAGAGTTAAAGGAGTTGAAGACACAACTGCAGGAGTTGCTTGATCGAGGTTTCATTAGACCTAGTATTTCACCGTGGGGTGCACTGTGTTGTTTGTGAAGAAGAAGGATGGTATGTTGCGGATGTGTATAGACTATCAGTAACTGATCAAGTTGACGATAAATAATAAGTATCCTTTACCGCGGATAGATGATCTATTTGATCAGTTCAGGGGTGCTTCCATCCTTTGTGAAGAAGAAAAATGGTATCTCGATGCATGGTATATCAGCGGGTGAAAGTTGAGCATCAGTTTCCATCCGGGTTGTTGCAACCGTTGAGGATACCGAAATGGAAGTGGGAAAGAATCATCATTGATTTTGTGTCTGGGTTGCCTTTGACACCGACCAAAAAGGATTCCATTTGGGTGATTGTTGATTGGTTTACGAAGTGTGCGCATTTTGTGCCAGTGCATGCGATGTATACCTTGGATAGGTTGGCTGATCTGTATATCTCTCAGATTGTGCGTTTGTACGGGGTGCCCGAGTCCAGAGTTTCGGATAGAGATCCACATTTTATAGCAAGGTTTTGGGTGTTCTTGCATCGTGCTCTAGGAACTTGGCTGAATTTTAGCATTTCGTATCATCCTTAGACAGATAGTCAGTCGGAGCGTGTGATTCAGGTTTTGGAGGATATGTTGAGATATTGTATCATTGAGTTTCAAGGAACATGGGAAAAATAATTGCCTTTGGTGGAGTTTGCTTATAATAACAATTATCAGGCTAGTATACAGATGGCACCGTATGAGGCGTTGTATGGCAGGAAGTGTCGTATGCCTGTATGTTGGGCTGAAGTTGGGGAAAAGCATGTCTCCATGCCGGATGTTTTGAAAGACATGAATGAGAAAGTGAAATTGATATGTGAGCGCTTGAGAGCGGCTTCGGATCGTCAGAAATACTATGTGGATTTGAAGCGTAGAGATATTGAGTATGATGTTGGTGATTGAGTGTTTTTGAAGGTGTCACCTTGGAAGAAGGTGATGTGTTTTGGGCGAAAAGGGAAGCTTAGCCTGAGGTTTATAGGACCATATGAGATTGTTGAGCGTATAGGTCATGTTGCTTACCATTTGAGGTTACCTCATGAGTTGGAGAGGATTCATGATGTGTTTCATGTTTCGATGCTGCGGAGGTATCGGTCGGATCCCTCGCATGTTTTGCCGATGGAGGATATTGAGTTGAGGCTAGATCTATCTTATGATGAGGAGCCGGTAGAGGTTCTTGATACCAGAAGTAAGGTTTTGCGGGGCGAAACAGTTGAGCTTGTTAAGGTGTTGTGGAGGCACCGCGGTGTTGAGGAGGCCACATAGGAACGCAAGTCGGATATGTTGGAAAAGTTTTCGCACCTGTTCCCTCCAGGTAAAATTTTGAGGACGAAATTTCTTAAGAGTGGGAGAGTTGTAACGCCACGGTTTTGGGCCTAGCAATTTTGAGGCTTGTTAGATGGTCTGGTTGATTGAATTAGGGATTCGAGTCAGATTCGGGAGTAAATATTTTTCGGTAAGATAAAAATATGGAAAAATGGTTAAAATCATATTTTAATATATGATTAATATTGGTGAAATCAATTTTGGAAAAAGGGTTTTGGAAGGGTGACATTTTGGTTAGTGACCAAAATATAATTTTTTGAAAGCAATTTTTAAAGGTGACTAAAATGAAAAGGGTCAAATTCTTAGAATCCTTAAGGAGCTATATTACCATGTTTTGGCTGATGGTTTCTCCCTCCAATTAAGATATTTTAACATGTGTTTTAAAGATAATTAAAAGAGTTTTGTTATTAAAAAGCTAGTTATTGGATTAAAAGAAATTTCACGTAAGTTTTCTCTCAACTTCTTTTCTGCCAAACACTCTTATTTTCATCAAATCACAGAGGTGAGAGACTTGTTTTTCTTAATTTCTTGATTTGTAAATGATTCTTTATCTTTGATTTACAAAACCTTATTGAAATCTTGTGTTTTCCTAGCTTTAATCAACCAATTGAGGGAGAAATCACACAATAGAGGTAAGGTTCATTTTCTCCTCTATTTAATGGTTCTTTATTGATATTCCCTAGTACTTGATCCTTGATTTATGGTTTATAATCTGATTTTATGATTTTGTAATGATTAATTGATTTAATTGGGTAAATTTGATGAAATAGTGAAAGATCCGAATTAGATATGTTTTTCAGTGTTGAAGATTGATTGTAATCATATCTTGGATTTATTATAATGTTGATAAGTTTTTTTAACAATAGAATCCTGAAACTCTTGAATCCCTAGTTGTTTAGGTTGTTAGATTTGTGTTTTTGTGGAGTTGTGGTGGCTGTGTAGTTGCTAGAAGTATTAGGATGAATTAATCATGTTTTTAGGTGTTAATTGATGATTATGGAAGTTTTAGGTTGTTAGATTGTGGCTGGGTTGTGTTTGGAAAGGATTAGATGATGATTTCGGTTGTTGCGTTTGGGTAATTGTGAGAAGATTGTGGAAGTTCATGAGGATTTTTTGTTGTAGTGTTTTGAATGCATTGAGATGCATTAATCCTCTGTTGCAATGTGATTAAAACATGGGAGGTTGATCCGGATGTGATCGATGAAGCTTTGGAGGCTTCGGATGCTTGATTTCGAGTCGGCAAATTGAGGTTTCGCGTATCGGTGAGTGAGAACGTGGATTCTAGCTTTGGAATGTTTTAAAAGTGGTTTATAGGAGTTTAAACTGAACTTGAAACGTTGGTTTAAACTCAGAAGTAAGTATAACGTGATTTCCTCTCTCGGTCATGCTAGTTTGAATGGTTTTATGCACTTGCTTTGATTTACATTAAACTTACTGTTTAAGCATGATTTAAAGTATATGAGATACTGCTTTTTGAGCATGAAATGCTGAAGGATTCACATGGTAAGTGATCCTTGTAAGTATATGGTTTATACTTGTGTTTGAAGCATGGTTTGATGCTTTGGTAAATGGTTTGGTTAAATGCTTGTAAAAATAATGAGGTTAATGGTAAGTGGTGAATTATATTGGCAAGTGATGTGTTTTAAAAATTGTTATCGGATTAGTTGGCCGGCCATAGGATTGTTAGTGCACTATAATAAGTCACCTTGGATGTTGAGGGGTTTTGATTTGGTGTACCAAAAACTCCATCCAAGTACCCTAACGGTCGAGGGGTTATATGGTATCGTAAACTCCCGTTAGTGGGTTAAGCATATAACCGATAATTGGGGTTGGTGTCCCTATGGGTTGAAAGTGTACCCGGTTGTAATGTACCGCGATTGTGATTGTATTGCTATCCCGGTTGAGTTGGCTTGAAGTGTTGGGAGAACACTTGTTGAATCCGTGTATCTGATGAACTATTTTGGTAAAAGGAACTTGGTTATGATCACTTGTAAGCCAATATAATTGTTGTTGTATCATTGAAATGGTTTATGTTGTATTATGGGATTTATACATGTTTACTCTTTAAGCTTTGCATATGGTCGTTATGCATGGGAAAGCTTAAATTAAGGTTTAGCAATGGGATTTGCTGTTGGTTAATGATACATGTTGCATATGGTTTAATATGTTGGTTTTTAAAGATGTTAAGTGCATGGTTTTCAAGGCATGGTAATGTTTTAAAAGATGATTGAAATGAGATTTCAATGTAATGTCGATAAATGGTTTTAATGCATTGATGGTGTGTTGTTTTTGAGCACTCCTCACTAAGCCTAGTGTGCTTACGCTTTCTTTCTCCACCAATGCAGAGAATTGAAGGCTTGGAATGCGGCGAGAAGTAAGGGATCACAACAAGACTTGGTAACCAAAGTATGGTTTTGGATTAGACTATAAGTAATAAGGGCAATGGGGTTCCGTTGTTATTTTGGGAGGTGTTTTGTTAAACTCCCTATTTGAGCAAGTTTGTTTTGTTGCTCTTGGTTTGTAAATGGCCATTAATGATTGTTTGTGGTGATGGTTTGAAGTTTCATGCTTTGCTTGATTGGTTTCTAGGAAGCATGCTTCTAGATTTACAATTGAAGTATGTTGCCATGTTTTGATGTTGAAATTAGGTTGTTTTGGTGTGGTTTGATCCTTGAATATGTTGGATGTGTGTTAGGGGCATGTTAGGATGTTTGGAATGTTTAAAAGCATGTTAAACCAGCAAAAATAGACATTACAGGTCCATGCATACTGGTACAGGTGTTCCTGTTTTGGTACGAGTAAGCCTTTTTAGACTTAGCGTACCGGTACGCGAGAAACTATTTTGGTAAGGGCCTAGGAAAATTGGCCAGTGTTTTGGTACTTGGGGAGGCGTTTCGATACGGTACAGTGTTTTCATGAAGGGCATTTCGATAGCGGGGGCGTATCAGAACAGAAATTGGCTACTGGAATTCTGGGGTTTTAAAATAGTGAAGGCGTATCGAAACACCCTTGTCTGTACCGGCACAGTGGTAGTTAATTTGGTTATTTGGAATCTTCTGAAGTTCTGTTTTCTTACGTTTTGGTCCCTGAATGTTGTGGATGCAATTGAATGAGTTTGGATGATCTTTTTGACTTGATTTTTAACATGTGAGTATGAAACATGCTTAATTATAGGTTGGTAGTATAAAAATGAGCTAAGACCCTGCAGTTTTCTTAAATTATAATTTGGTCCCTAAATTGCAATTGCGATCAATTGGATGTCAATTCGACGCCCGATTGAGTTCGGTTTACACCAAAGATCAATATGTACATATAGAATAATAATTATGCATCTAGATAAGATAAAAAGAAAAAAAATGGATGTGTTTCGGGTTTTATCTTCTGAGTTTACTTTTGTAAACCTAATATAGCCCGCTCAGTTCGGTCTTGCGACTAGGCCGGGTCGAGGGGGTTACAGCAAAGGTAGGAGTACCAATATAGGCAAGAATCGATATTAGGTGGATTACATACCGGTGCTAAGTACCGATACATGGGTGAGCGTATCAGTACAACTTGAGGAATCGTTTCTTTCAAATCTAACTTGAGTATAGGTACTCATAGAGGAGTACCGGTACCTAAAGGGGCATACTGATACCCATATAGGAGTATAGGTACTTTCTAGGCAATCTGCCCAAGAAATTCAAGTTTGTATTTGGGGGTTCTATAATTTGAGGTAAAGGGTCCAAGGGGTCTCCTAAGGTATAAAACGAATATCAAAGCTGAGAAATTAATGTTTAAACCCCGTATGTGAATTAATGGACTAATAACTTGGTAACTATTGGGTGAATTGCTTGTGATGGTAACCCATATAGATCCTATCGTTTGAGGTTGTGTGGTAAATAGGGTCCTTGTTGTGTACTGATGGGGCGCCTATATAGTTGAGTCTCTTTGAATAATGAGATAAAGTAATAAGAACGATGAATGTGTACTTTCATAACATGTTAATAAATTGATAGGCTTAATGGGTCATAAATAATAGATAGAAATCTTGAGGTGATGATAAATGTGTTAGAGCTGTGTGCGGTATGGCATTTGTGTTGACATTGTATGTTATGTAGAAGTAGGGTCTTAGATGTGTGCTGATGCGACACCTACTTAGTCGAATCCTTGGTTGTTGGGATCCGAATACACATAGAAGTGTGTTGCAACACCTTGAAGACTCCCGAATGTAGGATCCCGATGCTATGTGGACGCGGTCCTTATTCGAAGATCTTGATGAGAGATTCCGAGCATGGATGTAGGATCTCGATGCTTTATGGACGCGAGCCTTATCCCTACGAGTATAGGATCCTGATGCTTTATGGTACAATTAATTTAATTAATTAAACTGTAACGACCTAGATTTTAGAATCTGAGGGTTGGGTTAGTCCGAAGCGTGGGCCTTACGTTTGGGCTAAGATATCAGGGCCTTGAGAGCCTTATAAGGCTCGATCCTTATTGTTGGGCTTGGGTTGCTGGTTTAAATATGGGGTAAGAAGAATTTGAGAGGGGCAGTTTGGTAAAAGCATAAATGGATGATGGAAAGTGGGTTAAGAAGAATTTAAGAGGGTTTGTCAATCGAGATAAAGGACATCCAGAGTGAGTTCAGTAGGTTGGTGTCTAACAGTGCTGTTGAGATCAACCGTTGTTGATCTGCAATAAGGTTTGTTGTGAGTGTCGCTCTAGATGCGGGAATAGATTTGTTGAGGACTCTTAAAGAGAGCTGAGAATTTAAGGTTAAAAGTGGTGTCTAAGAAAGTATTGTAGAGAATATAAGAGTTACGTGGACATGTGTAAATGAGAGGTTGGTTAGAACATTGATAGTTGCTCTCCCTCCCTTGTTTAAATTTCGGGGAGGAATTTTTCTTTAAGCATAGGAGAATTGTAATGACCCAGATTTCAGAATTTGAGCGTCGGGTTAATCTGAAGCTGGTCCTTGTATTTGGGCCAAGATATTGGGGCCTTAAGAGCCTTATTGGGCTCGATCCTTATTGCTGGGTTTGGGTTGTTGGTTTGAGTATGGGTTAAAAAGAATTTAAGATGGGTAGTTTGGTAAAAGCATAAATGGATGATGGAAAAGGGGAGGTTTTATGATTTCTCTGCAAAAGGGTTGGGGATGTTCTCATTATGTTCCCTTGTCTTCTTCTTTCATCAAAAACCCATCTCCCATCCTAAAATCAAAACCAAAAGGTTGAATATTTGAGATTTGTAAGGGGAATCTCATTTTGCTTGATGAGGGAATTATAATCAGCAACAAATGATCTTTAATTCAAGGTAGATAATGTTCAAAATGGTGGATGAAGATGTTTAGAGGGGTTTCAAGAGGAAGAACATGATTGAGTATTTGGAGGCTTCTTCATCAGTGTTAATTCGAGGTTAATACACCACTAACTCCTATGAATTCCTATAACTCATAAAAATAGGCTTTGGTGCATGGTTTTGGTATTTGTGGTTTGGGTATGCTTTGGGTGATCTTCAATGTTATAATGTGGATTTGATGTTGTTAAGGCTTAAAATTGGTAGTAACTCACTTAATAACTTTACCATAACTTGTTGGAACGATTTGGGGCTTAACTATATAGGTTAAGTGGGATTTATAGCTGAAATCAAAAACCAGACTTTCAAATTCTGGGCTCTCGTACCGGTACTGGGTGTCTAGTATCGGTACACATATGTAATAAATGTGACAGTTTGTGAGTGGCGTACCAGTACTGCTGGGCACGTATCGTTGCTCCTTGCTTAATGAGAATTCCAGTAGCATTTTCGTATATCGGTATGCTAAGAGGCGTATTGATACTACTGTTCCATTACTTGAGGAAGGCTTTCGTGTACTAGTACGCAAAGGTAAGAGTACCGGTACAGGCAGGGATCAATACGGGGTGGTTCACATACCAATGCTGAGTATAGATATGGGGGTGTGAGTATCGATACGTTTAAAGACCTATCTCTTTCGAATCTAAATTGAGCATCGGTACTCGTGGAAGAGTATCGGTACCTAGAGGTGCGTACCGATACCCATATAGGAGTATCGGTACTCGCTGGGCAATTTGCCCAAGAAATTCGAGTTTGCATTCGAGGTTTTTATAATTTGAGGTAAAGGGGCCAAGGGGTCTTCTAAGGTATGAAACAAATATCAAAGCTGAGAAATTGATGTTTAAACCCATATAGATCCTAGGTGGATCATTTGATGTTGTGTGGTAAATAGGGTCCTTGTTGTGTGCTGATGGGGCGCCTATATAGTTAAGTCTCTTTGAACAATGAGATAAAGTAATAAGAACGACGAATGTGTACTTTCATAACATGTTAATAAATTGATAGCTTAATGGGTGGTATATAATAGATAGAAATCATAAGGTGATGGTAAGCTCCTAAAGAATTTATGTCAGCTTGGTTAAAATTATTGGATTTGTAAGTGCTAGAAGGTAAAGTTTTTATCGTAGGTGGTGAATATGAATTGAGAGTAACAGTCCATGTGGACTTGTTAGACATATCCTTGGTATTGATTGGTTGTGTGAATATGATGTGTTCCTTGGTGTCCGAGCTAGAGTCTCAAAGTTAGGGTTTGAAATAACCAGTCTGTTGGTGTTGTTTGCAAATAATCTTTACCTCTTGAGTTTGTGTGTGGTGTTTCTATGATGTTAGTTGAGGAGAACCTTGTAGGTTGCAAGATGTTCTTAGTTCGCGTAGTTGATGCAAGGTTGAGAGTCTGCAATTTTAGAATAGTAGACGTGTAAATGGAATTTTGAGGTGCTCTTCGAGAATTGAGCAGGCTATCCTCTTGATCGTGGAAATAGGACCTATGATGGGGGATGCGTTGAGTTCAGTATTAGTGTCCATTACCTTGTGGTCTGGCATCTACCAAACTTCTCGTGTGAGGAGTCCTTGGTAGTGGAGTGGATGCAGGCGATGTCGCCAAGGGGTTCACCTTGGGACGTGCCTGTGTCGGTATAGCAAGAATGGTGGTGTTGGATTTAATGAGTCGACGTGTAACGATAGAGGACCGTTATCCGTTCATTGGGGATTGTTAATCTTGTAAATGGTTGAAGAATCTTGAGGTTACCTTATGATCGTTCAGAGATCGAGTATCGTGAGTTGAAGGTTAAAGAGAGGTTGTGATAAAGATTGTGTTTGAGGTAATGTTTGGACCCTATGAACGATCCGTGAGATGGTTTGGACTCACGAGTGCATTGGTATAATCTCGAGTTTAATGATTTAAGTGTTTGCTCCATTGAGTTTTGAGATGGGTTGTCTGAATGCATGGTATAACAACGTGAAGATTTTTGAGTAGCTTAGTGGAAATGTGGGTTTTGACTACGGTAGTATGGAATTAGATCCTTGTGTTACAACATATTTGTTAGAAGGGCCTTTTTAGAAACCCTCGAGGGCTTGCCATTGTTCAGTAGAATTGTTAGTTGGAAATTAGGTGGTTGGGTTGGAAGAGGTTGTTCAAGCCATTGAAGATAGTTGGATGAGTTTTAGTCCTTAGCTTGGTTTGTGGAGTTGAGTGCTTACGGGTTGTTTTCATTTATGTTGTAGTGGGTTCAGGTAAAAGAGGTGTTTAGCTCCGTCTTAGTTGGCCAAGTCGAGAGAGAAGGTTGTAATTTCAAGATATATTGGTGGCAGAGCCCGGTTGATAGAGTTTGCCTACTCTTGAGTGCGTGGGTCATGGTGTTGTTAGTAGGAGAAGTGTCATAGCAGAATACCTTGAAAGAATGTCACACTCCGGACACGGATGTGAGTTAAGTTCAAGAGTTGGAAACACGAGTGTTGATAAAGAGTGTTGATAAAGAGGGTTGTGAGTGTCACTCTGGATGTGGGAATAAATTTGTTGAGGACTTTTAAAGAGAGTTGAGAATTCAAGGTTAAAAGTAGTGCCTCAGAAAGTATTGTAGAGAACATAAGTGTCACGTGGACATGTGTAACCGGGAGGTTGGTTAGAACGTTGATAGTTGCTCTCTTTCCCTTGTCTAAATTTCGAGAAGGAATTTTTCTTTAAGGAGGGGAGAATTGAAACGACCCAAATTTCAGAATCCGAGGATTGGGTTAGTCTGAAGCTGGGCCTTGCGTTTGGGCCAAGATATTGGTGCCTTAAAAGCCTTATTAGGCTCGATCCTTATTGTTGGGCATGGGTTGTTGGTTTGAATATGGGTTAAGAAGAATTTAAGAGGGGTAGTTTGGTAAAATCATAAATGGATGATGGAAAGAGGGGAGGTTTTCTGATTTCTCTACAAAAAGGGTGAGGGATGATCTCATTATGTTCCCTTGTCTCCTTCTTTCATCAAAAACCCATCTCCCATCCCAAAATCAAAACCAAAAGCTTGAATCTTTGAGATTTGTGAGAGCAATCTTGTTTTGCTTGATGAGGGAAGTTTGATCAGCATCAAAGGATCTTTAATTCAAGGCAAAATAATGTTTGGAATGGTGGACGAAGATTTTTAGAGGGGTTTCAAGAGGAAGAACGGGATTAGTTTTAATTCGAGGTTAGTACACCACTAACTCCTATGAATTCCTACAACTAATAAAAATAGGCTTTGGTGCATGATTTTGGTATTTATGGTTTGGGTATGTTTTGCGTGATCTTCAATGGTAAAATGTGGATTAGGGGCTTAACCATATAGGTTAAGTAAGATTTCTAGGTGAAATCCGAACCTAGACTTTGAAATTCTAGGCCCGCGTACTGAGTGTTCAGTATCGGTACACATATGTAATAAATGGGACGGTTTGTGAGTGGCATACCGGTACTACTATAAGCATATTGGTACTCCTTGCTTAATGAGAATTCCTGTAGGTCTAATGGTTTCAACTAATTTAAACCTAAATTTAATTTAATGAATTTAAACTTACACCCTAATAAACCAAGGGCATAATTTAAATTAATTAAATTAAATTTTATATCTAATTCTAACTAAGGCCTCTACTAACCCAAAACCTAAACTAAATTCATTTTAATTAATTTAAACACATACCCCATTAATCCAAGGGCATATTTTAAAGTAATTAAAACAAATTCCAAAATAAGCTAAACTATCCTAAAACACATACAATTAAATAATAAATTAAACTACATATAACACCCCTACCCGATCTAGGAAATAAACCGGGTTAGGAAGTGTTACTAAACAAACATACAAACATTCTTGATAAACTTAATATGAACAAGTAAACATGCCTTGAAAAGACAGAGTAATTTAAAACTTTTTAAATATGTCATAGATCTAACTTCAACCTCAAATCATGTACAATCAAATATATATACATTTCGCAATACACTTCAACCACTAGTTCATAACATGCCCTTATATTCTATGTACTTCATATCACAAAGCTTATTACATTATTTCTATTATCACATAATATTTATCTTCATTCAATCACTTTATTAATCTTAGATCGATTACCAACTTGTATACCTCTAACCATTTTAAGACATATCGATCAATGTTTAAGATCATTCGAGTTAACAGTAAAACATTGTTTAATGATCTTTAAGCTTACATGTTTGTATCATTTAACTTCAAAAGTTGTTATCCAAGTAACACCCTTAACCGGTTTGAGAGTTAATCCGAGTTAAGAAGCATTTCATCAAATAAGAACACACATCCATCATACAAGGTGGGCCTTCAAGTAGAGATAAGGAAAAACAAATATATTCTTGAACGTTTTAGGGACTCAAAATTTACTTTTGATTACAAAGGTGATTTTAACTTAAATTCTAAACTTCTATTATGATCAAAGCAAGTTAGGCCAATTTGGTTATTCCCAATTCATTCGTAAGTAAGTTATTATAAGACTTTTAGCTTACAAACTGCATCTTTTATTATTCCAACTCTAAACCAATTCGAACTAATACTTTAAGAAATAATGAAGATCTATAGATCATTTCCTTGGATCTAAACCTTGTCTTCTAACATGTTATTCTCATTAGAGACTATGCGAAATAACCATCATTTGAGCCAATCAAGCAAGACATGGAAAGGTATAAGAAATACAAGTAACCAAACAACAACTTAAGGACCAAACTTTCCAAGACAACCCGAAGCATGAACAAACTCTTATAGACATTTACAGCAAACCATTATGATCAATTATAATTTAGCCTTATTCGAATCATATAGGGACCGATTCAATCATTCATGACCTTCACACATTCATTACCAAGGATTCTAATCTAAATCTTAACTAAACATCTACCACCACATATTGAGAGGCCATTTACACACACACATATATATATACAACCAATGCAAATGCTCACAAGCAAAAGCACAAAACTTATCAAACATCTATATGCAATTTAAAACTTGTTGCCACCCTACTAGGTGTTCTATCAAAAGCTTACAAAGCATACATCTTGTATTGTGATCTTAACCGAGCTTTGAGGCAAAGAATCACTAAACTTAACCTAAAACATTGGTAGAAATAGCTAAGTAAGTAATCACTTAGTGAGGTAGAATAGGCACAATCAAGATAGTGCAAATAAAACAGTAAATGATAATAACTGCTACATTCATTTAGGTTCAAGCTAAAATCTCTTAAGATTTCAATTATTTCAATTCACTTAAGCATGAGATTGGGTCAAGTACTTAAGTTCATGTAGTTCTTATTCATAGTATCTATAACATATTGTCATTCTAACATTAAGGCCAATTTTACAAGTACATTCTTATTTTTTTGGCAAAAATTAAGACATACCTATACTTCAATTGATAAGTCGAAAAGTAACTTAGCTTAATCTTTACTTGTCATGCAAGAATTCCTCAATCTTAGTAACTTGGATAATATGTTATTTATAGACAAAACAAAATCATGCAGACTTCAAACTGATCACGTATCTAGGCATTTGCTTATAGCATTCAGAATTAGCATCATTCTTTTAGATGCAAGAGAATACAAATGTCATGTATGTAAATATTTATTGTCAAGCTAGTTATCAAGGTAATTTATACATTATTTTTACTTTATCATAACCTTGGTATTCAACTATATACATAAATACATGTATAATCAAACAAGCATATGTATTTAAACGATCAAACAAAACACATATACATATAGGTATTCTAAGAAGGCATATCCATTCAACCAAAAAGGATATTCAATAATCAAATAGATACATATTACTTGTTATACAAGTTATTACAATAATTCGTTGATTTAACTTATAAACTTTCGTGATTTCTTTTTAACATATCCTTGAGAATCAAGTAGCCTAGGTACACAAATCCCCAACCAATTGTCTTCAATTAAAATGGTACTCAAAGTTCCGTTCAATCCCTCTTACTGTCGCCAAGTGATCAAAACACATCCCTCTTACTGTCGCCTCATAAGGACCTTAGTCCATCCCAAAACATGAGCTCTATGGACTCTATGGCATGCCAACTATACCTATGACTGACTCGAAACCAAGGCTTTTCATTTATATCTTATCATATCAGAATCGAAAATGAGCTTAGCTCCTTATCAAGGTATTCTAATTACATGTCTTATTTATCAAAGATGAGCATAGCTTCAAGGTCATATAATCACAAAAAATGTTTATATCTCACCATATCAAACATATACATGTATTTTTATCAACTTATACATATCATAATGTACTTATAATTAAGTAATCACCTTGCATCCAAGCTTAACATGTGGTATAGCTTAATTCAATGAGTAACCAATGTAAAATGAGCAATCAAGAAAGCTCGGGGTGGTTTAAATCCTATCTCGAGACTTTAACTGCACTCACAGTTTATTCTGAGCTAGTTTTGTCCCGAACCACGATCCCTTTTTGCTTATCTACTATTTGATCCACTTTAGTTCTTAGTCCTTCAATTCCTTCTTAGTTTAACATCACAAAAGTGTATTCATATATTAGATCAATTCTTTACTTGCAAGACAATTCATTGTTCATGTATACTTATAAATTTACACAAAACAGTCAAAAACATTTTCAATTGTCTAAAACAGTCCTTAATCACATATATTTACATATACACATCCAAAACAGTCCATACTACACATATATTTGCATATATTCCTACAAAACAGTCCACCTATTTTTCATGTAAACATAAAACAATACATCTATGCCTTTATATATATATATGTATATATATATATATACATATCAGAACGGTCCACTTTATAATCTTAATAGCCCCTTATACTCACAAACAGCCCCTCCCCTATTTCTATCAATCCAAAATAGTCCATATAAGTTCTTACATGTTCAAAAACAGTCCCAAATCACACATATACTTACATAAATATGTTCAAATAGTCCATGCCATTTACTATATGCTCAAATCAGTCCTAATTCACATATACACTTATGTGTACATTTTTAAACAGTCCATCATGAGTTAGTCATACACAAAACAGTGCATTTGCACTTGTACACATCTTTATACGTTAAAAACAGTCCCTCACAAGTTCATATATATTCAAAACAGCCCTCTAATCTTTCTATCAAGCAATGTAAACAAAAATTTGATTCTAAATGCAACCATACAAACATCAATGGACCATTCGAATTTTATATATATATCTTAACCATATTATGATTCAAGTTCAAGCATACAATATATTCACTACAAACACCATTTGAATGCTCCCTAAGTATTGCCTTCCTATCAGCACTCCTTTCGAATTTGATTCATGTTTTCTTTACTTGAAATAGAAGATAGAATAAAGCAATTACCTTCCTATCAACACTCCTTTCGAATAGGCCTATTCTTGAGCTAGGATGATTCTAACATAAGCTTTCTCTCAACTCTCACTCTAGTTTCGGTTATAGGGAAGAAGAAAGGAGAAAGATGATGAACATATTTTGTTCATCTTACATATCCCTTCAATTGCCATGAGTCACCCCTCCCTTTACACCTTGCCTTGTACTTAGTTGGACAAGTGTTCAAGTCCTCAAAATTTATAAATTTTGGCATGCAACCTTACAATTCTATCATAGATTCGGTTTGGTCCTTTTAATATAACCATATATTGTTTTATGATTCCAATTTGGTCCTAAAGCTCCTAATTTTCTTTCTAAAATCATCTCGAACAATTACATTCGAACTAGTGTCAAAGCTCTAGGCTACATTTTGGGGTATTACAATTCTCTCCCCCTAAAAAGAAAAATTTGCCCTCAAATTTTACCTAAGGGAAAAGGATGAGGATATTGATTTCTCATAACAGCTTCAGGTTCCCAGGTTGCTTCTTCAACTTTGTGGTTTCTCCATAGCACTTTGATAAGGGGGTAGTCTTGTTACGAAGTCTTTTGATCTCGTAGTCTAAGATTTGGATTGGTTCCTCTTCGTAAGACAAATCTAAATTGAGTTCTACCTCATCATGTTCAAACACATGGGAAGGATCAGAATGGTATTTACGAAGCATGGATACATGGAACACACTGTGAATTTTATCAAATTGACTGGGAAGAGCTAGACGATAGGTAACAGGACCAATCCTCTCCATAACTTCAAATGGTCCAATAAAACGAGGGCTGAGCTTCCCTTTCTTCCCAAATCTATGTACCTTATTCTATGGAGATACCTTTAAAAACACTTGATCTCTCGCATTATATTGGATATCTCTCCTCTTAAGATCAACATATGCTTTTACGATCAGTAAAAGGTAACATTTCTCTCCAAACAAATAATGCCTCGTGATTTTTAGGGCAAAAAAAAAATAGCAGCTAGCTCGAGATCATGAGTTGGATAGTTCAATTCGTGAGGTTTCAACTGTCGAGAAGCATATGCTACAACTTTCTCTTCTTGCATAAGTACACATCCAAGTCCAAGATGAGATGCATCACTGAAGACTGCATAATCCTTTCCCGATTCAGGTTGGGTCAATACTAGAGCTTGAGTAAGAACTTGCTTTAGCTGATCAAAGCTTCGTTGTTGACTCTCAGACCAAACGAAAGGCACATCCTTACGAAGCAGTTTGGTTAAAGGGGTAGCCAAGATGGAGAATCCCTTAACAAATCTTCAATAATAACTAACTAACCCTAGAAAACTTCTGACTTCCCCAACATTCCTTGGAGGTCTCCAATCCACTATTGACTTAATTTTCTTTGGATCAACTGTAATTCCTTCAGTAGAGATAACATATCCAAGGAAAGATACTTTAGACAACCAAAATTCACATTTATTGAACTTGGCATAAAGCTGATTATCTCAGAGAGTTTGTAGGACAATCTGAAGGTATTTCATATGTTCATCCTTATCCTTGGAATAGATAAGGATGTCATTTATAAAGACTACTACATACTTGTCCAAATAAGGTTTAAAAACTTGGTTCATAAGGTCCATGAATGCGGCAGGGGTATTTGCTAAGCTAAAAGGCATTACAAGAAATTCATAGTGACCATAACGAGTCCAGAAAGCAATTTTAGGAATGTCGGATTCCTTGACCTTCATTTGATAGTACCCCGATCGAAGATCAATCTTGGAAAATACTGTAGCATCCTTAAGTTGATCAAACAAATCTTTGATTCTTGGCAATGGGTACTTATTTTTTATGATGAGCTTGTTCAATTGCCGATAGTCGATACAAAGCCTCATCGATCCATCTTTTTTTCTTTACGAATAGGACCGGAGCTCCCCAAGGTGAAGAACGCGGCCTGATAAAGCCTTTATTTTGCAATTCTTGTAACTGGTTCTTGAGTTTTTTAAGTTCAACCGGAGCCATACGCTAAGGAGTGATGGAAACTAGAGCTGATCCTGGTTGGACTTTGATTCCAAATTCAACTTCCCTTGTTGGAGGTAATCTCGGTAGTTCCTCGAGAAATACATCAGGAAATTCAGAGATAGCTACGATGGATTTTAGAGTGGTTTCAATCACATTAGCATTAAATATAGCAGCAACAAATGAATTTGGTTCGAATGGCTTCTTATCAAACAAGAGTATAGATTCCTTTCCTATTCCCCCGAAAGAAAAGTCTTTTCTTATGATAATCCCCAAATTAAGATCAATTTTATGGAAGGGTGGGACTAAAAGATTCGCAGGAAGAGAAATTCCTTGTATGAACAAAGGACAATTCTTATACAATCGGTTTATCACAACTCTATCATCCAAAGAATTTATGGCAAGACGATAACAATTTATAGGTTCGAAGTTTACTTTAAATTTCTCAATAAGGGCTGAACATAGTAATGAATGAGGTGACCCAAAATCAAACAAGTCTTATACAGAATTTGAGTACGATTCAATTGTACTCTCAAATATATAAGCTTTGATATTAAGCAAATTTTGTCTATCAGAGCCCTTGGTGGCACAACCAAAGGAAGAACATGAGGAGCTGAAGGGTTTTGGGTCAGTAAAGCTACAAATTGATTGAATGTTTTCGTTATATGGAGAAAACATCCTTACTGCATAGAATGGATTGAAAGAGTTTCTTCCTGGTGCTTACCAGCATTCTGAGGATTTTTTTGTTCCTAATTCATCCTTACTCTTCCTTTTTCATTGAAGGAGTCAGCCGGGCTCTCATTGTCACGGTCTAAGTATGTTCCTTGGTGTCCGAGCTGGAGTCTCAAAGTTGGGGTTTGAAATAACCAGTCTGTTGGTATTGTGCGCAAATAATCTTTACCTCTTCAGCTTGTGTGTTGTGTTTTTACGATGTTAGTTGAGGAAAACCTTGTAGTTGTACGATGCTCTTAGTTTGCGTAGTTGATGCAAGGTTGAGAGTCCGCAATTTTAGAACAGTGGACGTGTAAGTGGAATTTTGAGGTGCTATTCGAGAATTGAGCGGGCTATCCTCTTGAACGTTGAAATAGGACCCATGATGGGGGATGCGTCAAGTTCGGTATTAGTGTCCATTACCTTGTGGTCTAGCATCTACCGAACCTCTCATGTGAGGACTCCTTGGTAGTGGAGTGGATGCAGGCGATGTCGCCAAGGGGTTCACCTTAGGACGTGTGTTACCTCTCCAAAAGTATTGTTTTTAATGCCAATTTTACAATGCTTTTGCTTGTTTTTAGGTGCATTTAGTTGCATTAGGATGTTAAAACCATGCATTTGCATAAGGAGTTTAGAATTCTGCCTATGCTAGTGTGAATGGTTGTTTTGTTGGCATAGTATTCGGCTAAAAAAACAACATAGAAAGGAGTGCTAAAGAGAATGCCGAGTGTTGTTGGCACAAATAGACCAGACAATCCCAAACACGTGTTGGCAGAGAAGTGAACTTAATGCCATGCCAAGGTGTTGTTGAACTCTGCAAAAATAGGACAAGATCAGGCTCCGAAAAGATAGCAATTGGATCAATCTCTGAGAAAATAGCGGATATGATAGTGCCAAGATTGGTTGGAAGATGCATGCCAAGCTTGGATGCCAAAGCAGCGTCGGCAATATGACATCGGCATTAACCTGATCAGCTTTCATTCAAATTCGGATAAGATCTCATCTCTTATCCCTTAAGCATTTAAAATTCAAATAGGAAGCTTATCATATGCCCTCCTTGCAAGCCTATTTAAAGACCAACCAAGAAAGCATTCGATGAGTGGTTTTTGGGGATTTTTGGTGGAGCTTGATCATGAGGATCGGAGTGAGGAGTTGGGGTGCAACGATTGACAACCGGTTGCACCTAGGAAGGGTGGTTCGACTAGCTTGGCCGAGAGCCTGGATCTTGAGGGCTACATCGAGAGACCCCTCTTGCCTATCTCTTGTTTTAAGTTGCTTTGAATTCTTTTTAATGATGGTGTATTTGGAAAACGTTTATGGTTTTTTGGTTAAGTCCCTCACCATGAACTAATCTAATAGTTGGTGGGGGATGTTTTGTGTTGAACGCTATTTTTTGTTTTAGTTTTTGATAAAAAATCATCTTCGGCAATGTTTTATCTATTCAGCATACTTTAATGTTTCCTAAATACTATGCCAAGCGAGAGCTTGCACTGTTGGCCTATTGCTCCTCAATATCTTAATAGACTTGGGGTGGCAACGATTAAGTTGTTGAATACTGAGGAGAGAAGCTTTGCTAATTTTGAATCTGCTCGGCAAACAATGCTAAGACAGGTTGTTATTGAAGGCTGGCACGACATGAATAGCGTGAAAACCAGGCATTCCTTGCCAACGCTCATTATTCATTAAAACACATTCCTTGCCAATGTCTTTACTTTACTTTTATTTCTTTTCTATTCAATTATTTCCAAAACCAACTTCAAAACAAACAACTTTTTCTCAAGACAAGCAACAATCAAGACAATTGAATTCCAAGTCAATCTCTGTGGGATCGATACTCAGCTTAACTGCTGCATTACTTGCAGACCGTGTATACTTCCTCGCATAAGACTCATCTTGGCACTGTTTTATACTTTTCCAATGCATATCTTCTACCCCCTTTTGCCAGCATTCACTCAGAGAGTCTACAAGTTTTTGGCACTGTTGCCGGGGATTGCGACAAAATTTATTGCTTTAATTTTTTACTTTTTTTTGTTTTGCATTTTACTAACTTTGTTTTTTTGTTTGATCATTAATTTTTTCCTTTTTTAGGAAAGCTACAAAGAAGAGTATGGGCAGCCACATATGGTATGATGATGACTACATTTTTCCCACTTATGACTGCCAATATCCAACTCCAAGAGCGGTCCATGAGCAAAGACGACATGAAACGCATGAAGAAGATGCCTATACAACAATCTCGGCACAGATTTCTGAACTAAAAAGCATGATTACATCAATGCAAGTGCCTAACAAGTTCAGCAAAAGGCAAGCAACACCCGTTGTTTGTGCCTATTGTAGAGGATGCCACTCATTTGATAATTGCCCCTTCAACCCTAATTCCTATTGTTACACGGGGTACTGTAATGTGAACAATCATTCCTCCTACAACTTCGACCAAGGATGGAACCAGCAGCAAAATAGTTTTGGAATAATTAAGACGACGATTATTTTTATACACCTAACAACTTTGCTGCACCACCAGACTTCAAACAAATGTCATCCCAAGATATGCTGATGCACAAAAATCCACCTCAAGAGCAAACAAATTACATTGGAAATGCACACGAAGAAGCCATGAATGCTATGAGAACTTGGAAGAACAAGTCATGAGGCTTGCCAATGTTGTGAATGGCATGCCTCAAGAGAACGAGATAGAGCTTCCATCAAGGCAGCAAGAGGTGGCAAACACTTCGGTTAGTGGTAACAATCAGAATGCCATGGTAACGCTATATCAACAACCTGACAATTTTCTTCCTCTTTCTGCTCCTCAAGGAATTCATAATCAACATTACGAGTATTAGGTTTTTCCTAACACGCTTGAATCAATATATTATACTGATGAAGAGCATTCAACAACAGGTGCATTGGACTCATTAATGGTAATAGAGTGTGAGGAAAAATTTGAGGGTAAGGATCTTGAACACAACAACATCGAGGCAAAGCTAGATAATGTTGCCAAGTTTGATGCCAGGACAGAAGGGGATTCTGAAGTTCCAAACCAAGAAGACAAAGACAATCAACCAATTATTTGCCAGGAAGAGAACTCAGTGCCAGCAAGTGAACCCAAAGAAGTAGAGCAAGAAGAGGCAGAGGCTGATGATGCCATACCACTATCTTATGCCAGACCTCCAGAAACCCTGCCATGTGATACAGATGATGCTTGACAAAAAGGGAGAGAACAAAGCAAAGCTGTCACTCCCTTAAGTGACAACCAAGTCGAGATTTTAACGTGTGAAAAAGAACCAATTGTTTGCCATGCGAATAAATCAATGCCAGCGGAAGAAACCAAAGAAGTTGAGAAAGGAGAATCAAGCACCAGCAATGCCAGATCTGAATCTAATGCAACACCAACTCGGTAAAACTAGTGGAGTCAGTAATTGCCAACCCTACATTGGTAAGACAAATAAATGTTACTTTTAATGTTGACAAAGCTCTTAAGTGTGTAGATGAACCTGAAGAATGCCATGCAGTTGAGCCAATAGAATCCATTTGGATGAGAATCTGGCATTGACTTGCCAAGGAATGAAAGCTGGTGCCATTAAACATAAGTGCAATGGCAGAACAATTGAGCCACAGAGAAGATCGATCCAGGTTAGGACTAATGTCATAAAGAGAGATGTGCTCAAATGGCTTGTTGCTGGAAGGAAAAGTGGATGCCAAATGACTGAAAATGAAGAGCTGAAGCATGAAAAATTTATCGTAACAAAAATGCCAAAGATGTTGCAGCTAAAAACTGAAGATTTCATGAAGATTCTAGAACAAAATGAGGATGACCATGCCTCGACAACAAAGAGATTCTTTAGTTTTCTAAGGTGATTGTTCAAAGGTACCATGGTAAAATATTCTCTTTCATTGAGTAATCGAGAATTTGGCATGATCAAAGGAAAGTAATTCTTTGGCTTTCTATGTTGGTTATTTAAACCAAATATTACCACAGCCTACCATCCACCAACCAAGGGACAAAGATTAAAGCACTACATGGAAGGTAATCATAACAATGCCAAAGAGGTGACCCTCTTGGCAGAGGTAATGTGAAAACATCAACTGGTTTGAATTTCTGTACATATTAGATTAGTTGTTTTTCTTTGTTTTTAGGTTTCAAGGTTTTTAATAGTTTTTCTTTATGACTATTTTAATTTTTATTCCTTGTCTATGTTGAAAGGTTTTCTTTGAGTGCATGCGAAATCAGTATGCCCGGACCAATGCCAGGAGCAATACCAGGATTAATGCCAAGAGAGACTTAGCATGAGCCAATGCCACAATGAGAGAATTTTGTGTGCCAAGCATAGTGCCAAAGCAGCTTGGCATGCGACATATTGAAAGATGGAAAGACGAGATAAACCCTAACTTGATCTGCCCATTAGATAAGAGAGAGTAATTTCTTTAAATTTAAACCCTATCCACCCAAAAATTGAGTTGAAATTTAAACTCAATCTAATAACCTTATCACTCCAATCATTACCAAATCTTATCACTTACGACCTTATCACTTCACCCTATTTTCAAATCAAATCTTTTTACCTTCCATCATTATCCCTATTTGCTCGGTTACCAATCCCATTAAAACACCCAACCTTTTCACTTTCTTTCCCTAGCCAAATTTAAAGAATCCAACTCCCTCACAATCTTTCACTTTTCTTTTCAAGCAAGAATTGAGATTCACACCATCTTTTCTTCTTCATCCTTGTTCAAAACCATTCAAAATTCTTGAACGTTTCCTATGGCTTCTTCATCTACTCCCTTCAAACAATTTTTCAACGAGGAGATCCGAAAAACGTTTGAAGAAAGCTTTGCTTCAACGACTATTTGTTATGAGAAACACTTTGATTTCGAGACAAACACAACCATTGTATTCCCTCCAGAATTCATGGCAATATTCGACATGCACAAGTGGAATCTATTTTGCCAACAAAAAGGGGAGATTAATGCCACCATTGTTCAAGAATTTTATGCCCATCTTGTGACCAAAGATTTGCCCTTCTTGATGATTAGGGTAAGTGTGTGTGTGTTTTGATGAAGGGTATATTAACTCTATGTTTTAATTAGATGGTGCAGGAGATGAATATTTTGATTATGCTGATTCGATTAATGCTGCCAAGCTAAAGAAGCAGCTAGCAGACTTGTGTTAGCCTGGCACAGCATGGACAGTGTCATCAAAGGGACACTGCACGGTAAAGCGACTAGCGTTGAAACTGCAATGGAGAGGGTGGAATCACTTTGTTAAGGCAAATCTAATGCCAACATATCACAAATGAAACTGTATCAGAAGAGAGGATGATCCTATTGCATTCCATTGTTATGGGGCGTAAGATTAATGTTGGCATGCTCATTATTGATGAAACCTATAAATGTACAGAGGTAAAGATAGTTTGTTATTTCCCTTGTTAATTTCTAACATTTACTCCATGGTGTGCCAAAGCTTGATACAGATAAAGGTCAAAGGATCAAGGGAACAACAATAACAGCTGCCATTTAGAGAAACCTCACAGCTGCCGGGCCAAAGGACAAAGGTAAAAGGAAGGCAAAAGTGCCCACGCCAAAGCCAAATGTGTCAAAGGTAGTGCCAAACACCATGTCAGTCAGTTCACTAGCAATGCTGTCCCAAATTCACCATCGCCAGGAGATCATTCTCTAGAAGCTAGAAAAAGTTGAGGATATCAATATCAAGATGCGACATTACATACAGAATTTCTAGATTTCCCTACCAAGCCCTTTGCTAGTGATGATGTCATGCCAGCCATTCCAATTCATACCCTATCCGATGCTACAGTTCTATTGTCTCCAGCTCAAGTCGATACTGCCAGTTTTGATTCCTCATCTGAATCAAAGAAAACCAAGTCTACTAAAGCCAAGTCACCAGTGACACCTGCTATACAGACGCCATCCGATGCCACTGATGCACCTACCGCGTCGAAACTTGCCAAGAAAAAGGAGGAAGTTAGAGCCTCCACTATCGCTTCACAGCCAATTATGAAAGGAAATAAACAAATGGCCCCTTCCATGGCCGATTTCTAAAAATAAAGAGCCGCGTCACACGAGAAGAAGTCTCCGAAGGAGAGTCGTCTTCTATCTAAACTCATTTACATTTCATTGTATTGAATTCACATGATCATGCATTTTTATTTTATGTTTTAATTGTATAAATTTTTTGTTTTCATGCATTGAGGATAATGCACATCTTGGGTTTGGGGGTGTGCATTTCTTCACATTTATGCCATGACATGCATTTCACGTTTAATTTCTGTTGCCATGCCATTTGCCATGTTGTCTAGGTCATTTAGAGTAGATGCATACCGAACCACTAAAAAAAGAAAATTTTGCCTCGGTTTAATTTTGAAAAATGTTAACACTAGTTAGGCAAGCTTAATTTGATCTAGGTGTCTGTCCAATGAGAAAATTCTAATATTTAGTTGTCATGCCATGCCAGCAGAGTAGTATGCCAGGTTAGCTTGGCAATTGATCTCTAGTTTAGGAAACTAACTTCACTTAACACGTAGTATGTATCTAGTTCCTTAGCAAACTTGGTCTTTTTGAAACTATGCTCATATTTAAAAAAAAGAAAAAAATGATGATGCCAGGGTAAAAGAAACTAATAAGGTAGCAATGTTCTGACGGGGCAATGAAAAAAATGAACTCTCCTCTACCTAAGGATAATAAGTTACTTAGGGCTTCATGGTTTTCTCCATCTTAGTTCTCAAGTCCAAAACCTTAGAGTATGAGTTGAAGAGAAAGCCTAGTGATGTCTAGACTAAGGTGGGGATTCGTGGTATGCTTCCTCTTATCTCTCATGCTAAATAGTGTCACGAAGCAAACTTAAATTAATGCCAACAGAAATTCTTGGCAAAAGAAAAAAAGAAGAGAAAAAATATAAAAAGAATCTGAGTTTAGATAGTAAAATAGGCTAAGGGGGTGAAAGAATACTCGATGCATATTGCCTACACATCATGCACTCTTCATGAACTTAGATTAGAGTTATATTGCTACACTTGAATTACTACCTGATTGGCATTATTCCACTGAGATACTAAGGACAGAAATAGAGCCAAAATTTTGCTTGCCAGTATGTGTTGGCATTCAACCAAAATTTTGTCGACGTAACATTTTCGCAGTTCTTTTTGTTTTTATTTTGATTGCATTACTTGAGGACAAGCAATGAGTTAGATTTGGGGGTGTGTTACCTCTCCAAAAGTACTATTTTTAATGTCAATTTTACAATGTTTTTGCTTGTTTTTAGGTACATTTAGTTGCATTAGGATGTTAAAACCATGCATTTGCATAAGGAGTTTAGAATTCTATCTATGCTAGTATGAAGGGTTGTTTTGTTGCAATTTTGCAGATTTGGCTAAAAAAAACAACATAGAAAGGAATGCCAGAGAGAATGCCGAGTGTTGTTGGCACGGATAGACCAGACAATGCCAAGCACTGGTTAGTAGAGAAGTGAACTTGATGCCATGCCAAGAAGCTATTGAACTTCAAAAAATAGGACAAGATCAGGCTCCGAAAAGATAGCAATTGGATCAATCTCTGAGAAAATAATGGATAAGATAGTGCCAAGATTGGTTGGTAGATGCATGCCAAGCTTGGATGCCAAGGTAGCGTCGGTAGTATGACGTCAGCACTAACCTAATCAACTTTCATTCAAATTCAGATAAGATCTCATCTCTTATCCCTTCAGCATTTAAAATTCAAATGAGAAGCTTATCCTATGCCCTCCTTGCATGCCTATTTAAAGACCAACCAAGCAAGCATTCGATTAGTGGTTTTTGGGGATTTTTGGTGGTGCTTGATCGTGAGGATCAGAGTGAGGAGTTGGGGTGCGACGATTGACAATCGGCTGCACCTAGGAAGGGTGGTTCGACCAGCTTAGCCGAGAGCCTAGATCTTGAGGGCTGCATCGAGAGACCCATCTTGCCTATCTCTTGTTTTATGTTGCTTCAAATTGTTTTTAATGATGGTGTATTTGGAAAACATTTATGGTTTTTTGGTTAAGTCCCTCAGCATGAACTAATCTAATAGTTGGTGGCGGATGTATTGTGTTGAACGTTATTTTTTGTTTTAGTTTTTGACAAGAAATCTACTTCGGAAATGTTTTATCTATTCGGCATACTTTAATGTTTCCTAAATACTATGCCAAGCGAGAGCTGGCACTGTTGGCCTATTTCTCCTCAATATCTTAACAGACTTAGGGTGGTAACGATTAAGTTGTTGAATACTGAGGAGAGAAGCTTCGAGAGAAGTCGTTCAAGTAGATAAACTTACTTCGGGAGTGAAATCTACCCCTTAGGAGTACAGATTGGATCTTAATCAAATTGGTTTATTTAAAAGCATGCACTATAGAGATATAGGGGGTTTTACATGATCAATTTAGGGCAATGACCATCGAGAGAGGCTTTGCTAATTTTGAATCTACTCAGCAAACAATGCCAAGACAGGTTGTTATTAAAGGCTGACACGACATGAATAGCGTGAAAACCAGGCATTCCCTGCCAATACTCATTATTCATTAAAACACCTTTCTTGTCGACGTCTCTACTTTACTTTTATTTCTTTTCTATTCAATTATTTCCAAAACCAACTTCAAAACAAACAACTTTTTCTCAAGACAAGTATCAATTAAGGCAATTGAATTCCAAATCAATCTCTGTAGGATCGATACTCAGTTTAACTGTTGTATTACTTGCAGACTATGTATACTTGCACACAAAAGACTCATCTTGGCACTATTTTATACTTTTTCAATACATATCTTTTGCCCCCTTTTGCCAGCATTCACTTAGAGAGTCTACAACGTGCCTGTGTTGGTATAGCAAGAGTGGCGGCGTTGGATTTAGTGAGTCGACATGTAACAATGGAGGACCGTATCTGTTCTTTAGGGATTGTTAATCTTGTAAATGGTTGAAGAGTCTCGAGGTTGCCTTATGATCGTTCATAGATCGAGTATCATAAGTTAAAGGTTAAAGAGAGGTTGTGATAAAGATTGTGTTTGATGTGACATTTAGACCTTAAGGACGATTCGTTAGATGGTTTGGACTCAAGGATGCATTGGTATAATATCGAGTTTAATAATTTAAATGTTTGCTCCATTGAGTTTTGAGATGGGTTGTCTGAATGCATGGTATAACAGCGTGAAGATTTCTGAGTAGCTTAGTGGAAAAGTGGGTTTTGACTTCGGTAGTATAGCATTAGATCCTTGTGTTGCAACTGATTTGTTGGAAGGGACTTTTTAGAAACCCTTTAGGGCTTGCCATTGTCCAACATAATTGTTAGTAGGAAATTAGGTGGTTGGGTTGGAAGAGGTTGTTCGGACCTTTGAGTATAGTTGGATGAGTTTTAGTCCCTGGCTTGGTTTGTGGAGCTATGTGTTCACGAGTTGTTTCCGTTTATGTTGTAGTGGGTTTAGGTAAATAAGGTGTTTATCTCCGTCTTAGTTGGCCAAGTTGAGAGAGAATGTTGTAATTTCAAGATAGATTGGTGTTAGAGCCCGATTGATAGAGTTTGCCTATTCTTGAGTGTGTGGGTCATGGTGTTGTTAGTAGAAGAAGTGTCATAGCAGAAGACCTTGAAAGAATGTCACGCTCCAGACACGGATGAGAGTTAAGTTCAAGAGTTGGAAACATGAGTGTTGATAAAGAGGGTTTGTCAATTGAGATAAAGGACATCTAGAGTGAGTTCAGTGGGTTGGTGTCTGACAGTGCTATTGAGATCAACCATTGTTGATCTGCAATAAGGTTTATTGTGAGAGTTTGCTCTGGATGTGGGAATAGATTTGTTGAGGACTCTTAAAGAGATTTGAGAATTCAAGGTTAAAAGTGGTGGCTAAGAAAGTATTGTAGATAACGTAAGAGTCACATGGACAATTGTAAACGGGAGGTTTGTTAGAACGTTGATAGTTGCTTTCCTTCCCTTGTTTAAATTTTGAGGAGGAATTTTTCTTTAAGGATGGGAGAATTGTAACGACCCAAATTTCAAAATTTAAGGGTCAGGTTAATTCAAAGCTGGGCCTTGCATTTGGGCCAAGATATTGGGGCCTTATTGGGCTCGATCGTTATTGTTGGGCTTGGGTTGTTGGTTTGAATATAGGCTAAGAAAAATTTAAGAGGGGTAGTTTGGTAAAAGCATAAATGGATTATGGAAAGGGGAGGTTTTATGATTTCTCTGCAAAAGGGGTGGGGGATGATCTCATTATGTTCCCTTGTCTTCTTTTTTCATCAAAAACCCATCTCCCATCCCAAAATCAAAACCAAAATCTTGAATCTTTGGGATTTGTAAGGGGAATCTCATTTTGCTTGATGAGGGAAGTTTGATCAGCATCAAAGGATCTTTAATCCAAGGCAGATAATGTTTGAAATGGTGGATGAAGATGTTTAAAGGGGTTTAAAGAAGAAGAACGTGATTGAGTATTTGGAGGTTCTTCATTAGTTTTAATTCTAGGTTAGTACACCACTAACTCCTATGAATTCTTGTAACTCATAAAAATAGGTTTTGGTGCATGATTTTGGTATTTGTGGTTTGGGTATGCTTTGGGTGATCTTCAATGGTAAAGTGTGGATTTGATGTTGTCAAGGCTTAAAATTGGTAGTAATTCACTTAATAACTTCACCATAACTTGTAGGAATTATTTGGGGCTTAACCATATAGGTTAAGTGGGATTTCTAGGTGAAATCCGAACCCAGACTTTGAAATTCTGGGCTCGCGTACTGGTACTGGGTGTTCAGTATCGGTACACATATGTAATAATGGGGACGGTTTGTGAGTGGCATACTAGTACTGCTAGGAGCATATTGGTACTCCTTGCTTAATGAGAATTCTTGTAGCATTTTCACATACCGATATGCTAGGAGGCATATTGGTACTATTGTTCTATTGCTTGAGGAAGGCTTTCGTATACCGGTACGGGCAATGATTGATACGGGGTGGATCACGTACCGATGTTGAGTACTGATACGGGGGTGAGTATCGGTACGGATTGAGGACCCGTTTCATTCAAATTTAAATTAAGTATCGGTACTTATGGAGGAGTACCGGTACCTAGAGGAGTATACCGATACCCATATAGGAGTATTGGTACTCGATGGGCAATCTGCCCAAGAAATTTGAGTTTGCGTTTGGGGGTTCTATAATTCGAGGTAAAGGGGCCAAGGGGTCTCCTAAGGTATAAAACAAATATCAAATTTGAGAAACTGATGTTTAAACCCCGTATGTGAATTAATGGACTAATAACTTGGTAATTATTGGGTGAATTGCTTGTGATGGTAACCCATATGGATCCTAGGTGGATCGTTTGATTTTGTATGATAAATAGGGTCCTTGTTGTGTGTTGATGGGGCGCCTATATAGTTGAGTCTCTTTGAATAATGAGATAAAGTAATGAGAACGACGAATGTGTACTTTCATAACATGTTAATAAATTGATAAGCTTAATGGGTGGTATATAATAGATAGAAATCATAAGGTGATGGCAAATGTGTTAGAGCTATGTGTGGTATGGAATTTTTGTCGACATTGTATGTTGTGTGGAAGTAGGGTCTTTGATCTGTGTTGATGGGATGCCTACTTAGTCGAATCCTTGGTTGTTGGGATCCGGATACCCATAGAAGTGTGTTGCAACACCTTGAAGACTCCCTAATGTAGGATCTTGATGCTATATAGGGGTGTAATGCCCCAATTTTAGGGCTTAGTGGTTTAGAGGGTTTATTAGATGGTTTGGTGGACCGGAGTAGAGATTCGAGTTAATTTCGGGATCCTACATTTTTGGTGTTGGAAAAATTATGGAAAATGTTTAAAAATAATTTTTAATTATGTATTTAATAATGGTGGAATCAATTTGAAAAATGAGTTTTGGAAGATGGACATTTTGGTTAGTGACCATAATGAAAGTTTTGAAAATTGTGATTTTCTAGTGACTAAAACAAAAAGGGTCAAATACTTATAATCTTTAAGGAGCTATTTTACCAATTGGTTTCTAATGATTTCTCCCTTGATTTAACTGATTTTAACATGTGATTTAATTAATAATTAAAGTGGATTTTGTTAAAAAGTTAGTTATCTTTTCTAAAACAAAAATCACGTCATTTTCTCTCAACTTTTTCCTCTCCATTCTCTCCTCAGCCAAACACTCAGATTTCATCAAATTTCCAGAGGTGAGGTGGTTTTTAACTTGATTTTACTATTTTAAATTGTTTTATAAAGATTGATTACACAAAATCTTACAATAATCTTCTGTTTTCTTAGCTTTTCACAAATCAATTGAGGGAGAAACTTCACAAGAGGGGTAAGGTCTGAGGCCTCCTCTATTGTATGGTTCTTTATTGAAATTCCTAAGCATTTGATCCTTGTTTTGTGTAACTAATCTGATTTTGATGATTTTCTAATGATTTAATAAGTTCTTTGAGGAAAATGAGTTGATTCGCGAATTGGATCTGATTTCTAGTAAGTAATGGTGATTTGATTTATATTTTGGATGATTAATAATGTTGATAAGTGATTTTTATCAATAGAATCCCGAAACTTAAGAATCTTTATTTGTTTAGGTTGTTAGTTTTGAGGTTTTGTGGTGTTTTGTGGTTGTAAGGTTGCTGGAATTAGTAGCTTGTTTTGGATATGTTTTTAGATGTGTTTTGATGTTGGAAATAATGCTAGGTTGATAGAAGTTGGCTGGGTTGTGAATCGAAGTGTTTTGGTTATGTTTTCGGTAGTTGTAGAGGGTTAATTGTGCGGATTTTATGGAAATTTGAGAAGGATTGTGTTTGCTGTGTTTGGAATGCATTATGATGCATTAATCCTTTGTTGTTGTGTGGTAAAAATAGGGGAAGTTGATTCGGAAGTGATTGGTGAAGCGTTAGAGGCTTCAGATACTTGATTTTGCGTCGGCGAATTGAGGTTTCGCGTATCAGTGACTGAAAACGTGGTTTAAAGCGTTTTGTTGTTTTAAGAATAGAGTTTGGGAGTTAAGGTAGAGCTTGAAACGCTTACCTAGACTCAGAAGTAAGTATAAAGTGGTTTTCTTTCTCGGTCGTGCTAGTTTGAAATGGTTTTATGTACTTGTTTTAATTACGTGTTACCTACTGTTGAGCATGTTTTAAAGTATTTGATATACTGTTTTTAAGCATGAAATGCTGAAGGATGCACGTGGTAAGTGATCTTTGTAAGTATGGTTTATACTTGTTTTTTAAAGCATGGTTGTTGCTTTGGAAATGGCATGGTTTAATGCTTGTTAAAACAGTAAGGTAAATGATAATTGGTTAATTATATTGGCAAGTGATGTGGTTTTAAAATTGTTATCGAATATAGTTGGCTGGCCATAGGATTGAGTGCACTGTAAATAAGTTGCCTTGGATGTTGAGGGGTTTATATTGTGTACCGAATACTCCATCCAAGTACCCTAACGGTAGAGGGGTTTAACGGTACCGAATACTCCTGTTAGTGGGTTAAGCATCTAACCGATGAGAGGGATTGGTATCCCTGTAGGTTGAGATTGTACCCGGTTGTTATTGCACCCGGTTGTTATTGTACCGCAATTGTGATTGTATCGCTATTCTGGTTGAGATGGCTTGAAGTGTTGGTTAACACTTGTTGAATCCGTGTATCCTATGAACTCTTTTGTTATTGGACTGGTTAAATGATCACTTGAAAGCAAATATAATTGTTAATGTATCATTGAAATGCTTTATGTTGTATAATGTGATTTATACATGTTTCTCCTTAAGCTTTGCATTTGGTAGTAATGCATGGGAAGGCTTAAGTGGGGGGTTAGCAATGTAACTTGCTGTTGGTTAATGATACATGTAGCATATGTTTAGTATGCTGGTTTTTAATGACGTAAAGTGCATGTTTTTAAAGAGGCATGATGATGTTTTAAAGGATGGTTTTAAGAGTATGGTTTTAAATGCATTGATGGTGTTTTTTTTAGCATTCCTCACTAAGCCTGGTGTGCTTACGGTCTCATTGTCCATCAACACAGACAATTGAGGTTCCGGAAGGCAACAAGAAGCAAGAGGATCTTGGCAAGACTTGTTTCTAAAGTACGTTAAAGACTAGACTATAATGAATAAGGGCAATGGGGTACTTATTTTGGTTTTGGGAGATGTTATGTTGAACTCCCTGCTTGAGCATGCTATTTTGGTTGCTCTTGGGTTGTAAATGGCCTTTAAAGATTGATTTTGGTGCTGGTTTATCTTTTGGTATGATGCTTGAATGCAAAGTTAGGAAGCATGCCTATAGATTTCCTTTTAAAGCATGAAGCCTTGTTGTGTTATTGAAATTGTGTTGCTAGTTGGCTTGAGTTATGTTTTACATGTTGGTATTGTGTTTAAAGCATGTTGGGTTGGTTAGAATATAATTTTGTGATGAAAAACCAGCAAAATGTGACATTACAGGCCCAGGCGTATTGATACGCGGGGGACCGTATCGATACGGCTAGGCAAAAATAGGCTTGTGGGATCGGTACAAGTATTGTATGTTTCGATACGCCTAGGCAAATTTGGCCAGGCGTACCGATACGGGTATGGGTGTATCGGTACGAGTTTGAGTCTCTAGAATTCACCTTTTTCAACTCGAGACCGTGTATCGAAACACCTATAGAGCCGTATCAGTACGGTATATAACATTTCAAAAGTTAGGTAATTCCGTTAGGCGTATCGATACGATAAGGTGGTGTACCGAAATGAGATGTTTTAAACCGTCTCGATACGGGCTTACCTGCATCGGTATGGATAGCTGATTTACAATAAATGCCTTTTGAGTTGTTTTGTCATTCTTGCAATTCAGTCCCTAAATCTTTCCAATGCAATTATAGGTGATAAAATGATTGGTTTGAGCTAGAATTTGAGACATATGCATGAAACCTGACTAAATTAAGGTTGGTAACTTAAAATGTGGGTTTTTGTCCTATAACTTGTCAAATTACATTTTGGTCCCTAAATCGTAAGCTGGGTCAATTGGATGTCAAATTGATGCCCGACTGAGACGGGGTTACACTTGTAATCTGCATTAACATATAGGAGTAATAGTTGGCATCTAGATAAGATAAAAAGGAAGAAAATGGACCGGGTTTTATGTATCTCTCCGGTTTGCTTCGACAAACCTAATGTAGCTTCCTCGATTTGGTCTAGCGGCTAGACCGGGTCAAGGGAGTTACAGATACGGGCCTCATTCGAAAATGCTTGATAAGAGATTCTGAGCATGGATGTAAGATCTGGATGCTTTGTGGACACGTGCCTCATCCCTACGCGTATTGGATCCCGATGCTTTGTGGACGTGGGCCTTACTTGTAGTGTAGGATACCGATACTTTGTGGACGTGGGCCTCACTTAATATTGTTGGTATTATTTGTATGATGTTGTGTGGACTTATGATATATACGTATATGTTGTGTGCGAGATCATACATTCATAATGCTATATGTTTAGGCGGTTATGGTAGCACCATTGTTATCTTGCCATGATATCATATCTTGTAGCATCGTTTTTATTTATGATTTGCATGAAGCATGGTTGAGTGGTGGTGTATCCACTAAGCTTTGTTAGCTTAGCGTTCAGAATCGTTGTTTCCATTAACAAGCAATTAGGTTGTTGTGAGGCTGGGAGGAGCACCATCAAGGCTTGGATTTCAGCATCGACTTTAGTTGTTGAGTACAATTGCTACATGAATTGGGCTATGTATTTCGTAGGACCCTATATGTAATTTGTAACTCTTATTTTGTACTAAGTGGTCAAGTCGAATGTTTTAAGTATTTGTAATTGGAGCTCCATTGCTACTGTTCTAAATACTTGGATCCTAACTATGTTTTGAAATGTATGGACTTATATTTTATTGGACTTATCATGTTTTGGGCTTGAAAACGAAAAATTTTATAGTAACGATTTTGTTCTTAGGGCCCAAATGTGACATCCGGGCCAAGGGTGTTACATAAACATTCTTCCCAATAAGTCAATAACAAATTTAAATTAATTAAATTAATTCGAACCAAAAACCATCTAAAGGTTTCAACTAATCTAAACCTAAATTTAATTTAATTAATTTAAATTTACACCCCAATAAGCCAAGGGCATAATTTAAATTAATTAAATTAAATTTTAAATCTAATTCTAACTAAGGTCTCAACTAACCTAAAACCTAAATTAAATTCATTTTA
This sequence comes from Hibiscus mutabilis, assembly GCA_019671005.1. Taxonomy (NCBI): domain Eukaryota; kingdom Viridiplantae; phylum Streptophyta; class Magnoliopsida; order Malvales; family Malvaceae; genus Hibiscus; species Hibiscus mutabilis. The sequence goes on from CM033738.1 coordinate 20,003,179, forward strand.
ATTAATTTAAACACGTACCCCATTAAGCCAAGGGCATATTTTAAAGTAATTAAAACAAATTCTAAAAAAAAGCTAAACTATCCTAAAACACATACAAGCAAATAATAAATTAAACTACGTGTAACACCCCCTAGTCAGCCTCGGAAATAAACCGGCTTAGGAAGTGTTACTAAACAAACATACAAACATTCTTGACCAACTTAATACAAACTAAACATGCCTTCAAAAGACAGAGTAATTTAAAGCTTTTTAAATATTTCATAGATCTAACTTCAACCTCAAATCTCAAATATACATACATTACGCAACACACTTCAACCACTAGTTCATAACATGGCCTTACATTCTATGTACTTCAGATCACAAAGCTTATTACATTATTTCTACTATCACATAATAATTATATTCATTCATTCACTTTATTAATCTTAGATCAATTACCAACTTGCATACCTCTAACCATTTTAAGACATATTGATGAGTGTTCAAAAGTACTATTTTTCTTCCCCTTTTTGCTCATATTATTGTTAGACTTAGGCACATTTTAGTTGTATTGTCAGGCATTCATGCATAATTTCCTAGTTTCCTTCATTACTGAGCTTGGCATTTCATTTAGATGTTTTTGGTTATTTTTCATGGAAAAGTCACTGCTTTGGTGTTTAATTTGTGCAGGTTAGGATTGCCTTGGCAAGTGCTACTTGATGTGGCAATTGAGGCAAATTCTGAAGGACATGTTGAACTAGTTGCCGTAGCAATTCGGGATAAGTCTGCCCTGTTTTTGGATAAGTTCGAAAACCAAAGGATAACTCCCCAAAATCCGGATTTACAATCAGAATTTAATGGAGATAAAGACTCCAATTTGTGAAGAGTCTTAGAGATAAAGATGGAAAAAGACCCCAAAGATTTGGATTTCCACGCATCATTTAATGAAGATTTAAGGTCATATTTGTGAGGAGTTTTTAAGGAAAGGGATAAAAGAGATTTATTATTTCTTTTATTCAATTTATTTCCAAATAAAACTCCTCCTCATCAACAACAAGTTTGACCTAATCATCCCTTTTAAAAAAGAGACCAAGCCACAGCCTTTGAAAGAGGGCGAGAGAATCGACTTAGAGAGAGAGAGAGATAACAGATTGCACGTTCTTCATCTTCTTCTTCTTTATTCTTATGCGATCAATGGCTAGGAATTTTTCCTTTGTATATCTTTCAAACCCAGCCATGAATTGATGCAAATTGGATGGGTTTATTTTGGGTTTGTGGTTTTGATAAACGTTTAGATTGTTTAGGTTTTTTAGTTACAATTTAATTTCAAAGTTTGTTCATTCTTGGTTCTTATTTTAATTACGAGTGAATTGGGAGAGGATCTCGTGAATTCATCCATTTATCTAATATCGGGAGAGTTAGATTCAATAAACGAATGAGCATGGTCTTTATTCAATCAATCGATGGTGAAGACTAATTCGAATTAGCAATAAGTTGCGAATTTCAACAGCTAAAAGGAGCTCAAGATCGGTTGTTGTCCACCCTTGGTTCACGCAGGGATGTATTATCAAGGCATACACAATTAACAGTGTTTCGAGTTAGGGATAACGAGAAACCATTGAAGAACGCTTCGCCGAACTTTGAAGGTTGTAGCCCAATTGCCCAGGCAATCACTCCATTCTCAATTGCCCAAGCAATCTGACTGGATCCAATTGACGAAACGATTGAGCTACTCTAGCACTCAATTACCACGACAGTCCATTCAACTATCACTCCACGACTCATGATAACCCGGACTACTCTCTCTTATTCGATTACTTTATCCTTTATTTCTGTTTACTTAGTTTATTTTACTTATTATTCATCACCATTCAATCTATCTCTTACAATGCAGTAGCTTAAGCAAAGTGGCCCAAACCAATCCCTGTGGAGACGATATCTTTACTATACTATTACATGCGACGTGTATACTTGCACCATTTGCGTTGCACTCAAAACACGCAACAATATCGATCAATGTTTAAGATTATTCGAGTTAACAGTAAAACATTGTTTAATGATCTTTAAGCTTACATGTTTGTATCATTTAACTTCAAAAGTTGTTATCCAAGTAACACCCTTAACCGGTTCGAGAGTTAATCCGAGTTAAGAAGCATTTCATCAAATAAGAACACACATCCATCATACAAGGTGGGCCTTCAAGTAGAGATAAGGAAAAGCAAATATATTCTTTAACGTTTTAGGGACTCAAAATATACGTTTGATTACAAAGGTGATTTTAACTTAAATTCTAAACTTCTATTATGATCAAAGCAAGTTAGGCCAATTTGATTATTCCCAATTCATTCGTAAGTAAGTTATTATAACTCCCTTAGCTTATTAACTGCATCTTTTATTATTCCAACTGCAAACCAATTCGAACTAATACTTTAAGAAATAATGAAGATCTATAGATCATTTTCTTGGTTCTAAACCTTGTTTTCTAACATGTTATTCTCATTAGAGACTATGCGAAATAACCATCATTTGATCCAATCAAGCAAGACATGGAAAGGTATAAGAAATACAAGTCATCAAACAACAACCTAAGGACCAACCTTTCCAAGACTACCCGAAGCATGAACAAACTCCTATAGACATTTACTACCAACCATTATGATCATTTATAATTTAGCCTTATTCGAATAATATAGGGACCCATTCAATCATTCATGACCTTCACACATTCATTACCAAGCATTCTAATCTAAATCTTAACTAAACATCTACCACCACATATTGAGAGGCCATTTACACACACACATACATATATACAACCATTTTGAATGCTCACAAGCAAAAGAACAAAACTTATCAAACATCTATATGCAATTTAAAACATGTTGCCACCCTACTAGGAGTTATATCAAAAGCTTACAAAGCATACATCTTGTACTTGTGATCTTGACCGAGCTTCGAGGCAAAGAATCACTAAACTTAACCTGAAACATTGGTAGAAATAGATAAGTAAGTAATTACTTAGTGAGGTAGAATAGGCACAATCGAGATAGTGCAAATAAAATAGTAATCGAGCATAACTGCTACATTCATTTAGGTTCAAGCTAAAATCTCTTAAGATTTCAATTATTTCAATTCACTTAAGCCTGAGATTGGTCAAGTACTTAAGTTCATGTAGTTCTTATTCATAGTATCTATAACATATTGTCATTCTAACATTAAAGCCAATTTTACAAGTACAGCCTTATTAGAGTATCCATAATGCAACTATTTCTTGGCAAAAATTAAGGCATACATATACTTCATTTGATAAGTCGAAAAGTAACTTAGCTTAATCTTTACTTGTCATGCAAGAATTCCTTAATCTTAGTAACTTGGATAATATGTTATTCTTTTACAAAACAAAATCATGCAAACTTCAAACTGATCACGTATATAGGCATTTGCTTATAACATTCAGAATTAGAATCATTCTTTTAGATACAAGAGAATACAAATGTCATGTATGCATATATTTCTTGTCAAGCTAGTTATCAAGGTAATTTATTACTCTAATTTATAAATTACATTATTTTAATGTAACACCCTCTTTCTGTATTTGTTACCAAACACGAGTTGATGATGTCACAAAACAAGTTTAAACAATTTTCACCACTTCAAACAAAACGGCAGCTCGCACTGTCTCTAAACAAATTTTTTTATAAAATTCTATAAACACTCAAAGTTCATTCTGTAAATTTCTGATTAAACTAGATTCATCAAGCTTTCAAACCATGTAAATTATTAATTCAAATTCATTAAGAAAAAAATCAAAGAAAATGTTAAATTCACGTCACAGTGCAGTCTTGCGAAAAATCTGTTGTTCTATTTTTCCGACCTTTCATCGAATAAAAATCTGCTGTAGTAATCCCGATGGAACTTGATGTTTGGATTTCACTTGTTGACATGTCAAGCATTTAGCCACAAATTCATAGTTTCCATATCGTATCCGAAATGCTGTTTTTGGAATATCCTCATCCCTGACTTTTAACTGATAGTAACCTGACCGAAGATCGATTTTAGAAAACACAGCTACTCCCTTCAATTGATCAAATCGATCATCAATCCTCGGTAAAGGATACTTGTTCTTGATCGTCACTTTATTCAGCTGATGATAGTCAATGCATAACCGCATCGATCCATCTTTCTTTTTAACAAAAAGAACGGGTGCTCCCCAAGGCGATACACTAGATCGTATAAAACCTCGATCTAAAAGATCTTGCAATTGAGCTTTAAGCTCCCTCAACTCTATCGGAGACATCTGATAATGTGCCATTGATACTGGTTTAGTACCAGGTAAAACATCTATTCCAAATTTCACCTTTCGATCTGGAGGTAATCCCAGCAATTCTTCGGGAAACACATCAGGGAACTCTCGAACTGTAGGAATACTGTTAATGTCTATCTTTGATGAATTAGCATTTACAACATGGGATAAGTAAGCTTGGCACCCCTGATATAACAATCTCATCGCCTTCATTAACGAGATCACATTACTCATACAATTTGATCCTTCACCAACCACCACTATTTCTATATCGTTCTTGCTTTTCAACACTAGTCGTTTCAAACGACAATCCACTATAGCATGATAAGCATATAACCAGTCTATGCCCAAAAATAATTTCAAAATCATGGAAAGGTAATTCCATCAAATTAGCTGAGAATTCAATTCCCTGAATCACTATCGGACATTGTTTGCAAACTTTACTCACTTTAGCACTATGGCCAATAGGATTGGTTGCGAAGACATCACTAGATGTAGGTTCTAAGATAATCCTTCTATCTTGGACTAACTTAGAACTAACATATGAATGAGTAGATCCCGGATCTATCAATACAAACACAGGTTCATTAAAAAGCTGGAAGGTACCTATAACAAATCTGGTGCATCCCTGTCATACTTAGTGTGGATGTGGTAGACTCTTGCTAAAGTCTTTAATTCCTTGTTGGAAGCAGCTTCAGGCACCCCCGGACTATTAACTCCAGAAGACGTCTAACTAGCCTGATATTTTCCCTTCTGGTTCTAACTACTGATCTTTCTGACTTATCTCGCCTATTTCCACTTCTCGGACAATCTCGAACGAAATGATCAGTAGCACCACAACCAAAGCAAGCTCATGTAACCAATCGGCATTTTCATGATGGAATTTACCATAATGATCACATTGATGTTTCCTCGAACCTCATGTCTTTGCAGCAGAAACCTGTGAACCTTTGGACTTTCCTGATCCAAACCTTTGTTTGTTACTTTGGTAGGAACCTTTGCCTCGCTTAGATAATGATGAACCAAAAGGTCCTCCATAACTTCATTTCTGAGATTGTACATCCCGAGCTGCTAGCTTTTCTAGTCAAACTTTTTCCATCCTTTTTGCTCGGTTGACAACATCTTGAAATCTAGTGATATCCATAGCAATCAACACCCCTTTATAATCAGGATCCAATCCTTCAATGAAGCAGGTAGTACGATCCTTCTCAGTGAGAATCAACTCTGAGGCGAAATAGTTCAATTTGTTAAATTCACACTCGTATTCATATAATGTCTGGTCACCTTGCGTAAGATTCAAAAATTCATTTCTCATCTCGCGAATAAACATGTCACCAATATACTTGTTACGGGACTCGCGAAGAAATAACTCCCAAGTAATCTCTTTTTGAGGACAAGTAGTGATGTTCGACCACCAGATACGAGCCTGTCCCTCCAATAAAGACACAACTCCCTCTAACTTTCTCTGATCATCATAGTGCATTCCTTCGAGCATAATCTTTAGATCATTAAGCCAACAGTCTATAGCAATAGGATCTCCATCAATAAAATCTAGTGCTCACAGATCCTTTAGCTCTTTAGCAATAGAAACTCGGGAAAGATGATTAATTATCATTTCCAAAGCTTGTATGAAGTTTCCTTGTTCTTGTACTGACATTCCAGGTTGAACTGGTACATTCTCAGTAGGCTATGCTAAAGGCGGAGCAAAACTAGCTTCTTGTCCAACCTCAGCAACATTTTGACCCTCTATATGGGTCGCCTGATGTGAACCCTCACTCTCAGACATATGTACTCATCATAACAATTAATATTAGTAAGCAGGAGCATCAACTATAAAATGTTATCATTAGTAATTTATGACATCCTAGTGGCATGTACACACTTATTAACTCATAACAAACTCAATTTAATTCCAGAACCGGCTAAACCTGTAGCTCTTATACTAATAAATGTAACACCCTCTTCCCATATTTGCTACCAAACACGAGTCAATGATGTCACAGAACAAGTTTAAACAATTTTCACCACTTCAAACAAAACTGGCAGTTCGCACTGTCTCTAAACAAATTTTTTTTATAAAATTTTATAGACACTCAAAGTTCATTCTGTAAATTTCTGATTAAACTAGATTCATCAAGCTTTCAAACCATATAAATTATTAATTCAAATTCCTTAAGCAGAAATTAAAGAAAATATTAAATTCACGTCACAGTGCAGTCTTGCGAAAAATCTGCTGTTCTTTTTTCCGATCTTTCATCGAATAAAAATTCATAACTTTTTACACAGAACTCGAAATCAGTCACCGTTTATTTTAAAAGAAACTAGACTCAATTTTCAGTTCATACATATAAGTTTCATTTTCTAATTCAATCTATGGAATTTATGGCAATTTTTCAAATTTGCTGCCTAAAACAGAGTTTCTGGACAGCTTCAATTTATCTCCAATATAAGTTCACTAACTAGTCAAAAATCATTCAAATCCACGTACTAATAATACTAAACCATGTTTTAGTTAAAAAATAACCAACTAAGGAGTAATTTAATGTCTCTTTTACACAAAATATGTATATTCATGATTATACATGGCACTACTCAAACACATAATATAGGATGTCAAAACATTACTATGATAACCTGTATTCGTTTCTTCGCCTACGAGGTGATGCCCAAAACGTTCTTGCTTACGAACCACGTGATCAACCTATGTGTGCACAGACATAATACACACGCTAAGAATAACTTAGTGAGGCATTATAAGTAATCATAAAATCAAGTAATAAAATAAATGAAAACATGGTTAAGTGAGATCGTAATAAATCTTCTTTTAGTTCAAAACTATCATATATAAGAAAATGGTGATTTTCATATACTTTAACTTTGTAATTGGCCCAAGAATTGTATAAAGAGAAACAAAGTATGCAAGGTCTGTACTCCTTGAGCACTGGTCACCAAAGTGACTATAAACATATAGACACATAAGTGTCAGCATCATATAGGCACATAAGTGCTGATAAACATATAGGATCTGAAGATCGATGTGTAGCTACACGTAGTCCTTGACTACTGGATCTCTAATGGCATGCCACTATACTGTAACTCTCTATCATTACTTGGGCAATAAATTCATATCATATACTTGTAAATCATCATGTATAAACAATTCATATATCACCATTATTCAATAACCATTTGCCATAACAAAACATAATTGAGCAGTTCATACCCCATTATGTACTAACCTTTTCTTTGCCAATAAAATATCATATAACTTATACAAAAACCATGTTACAGTTTTAATAAAATCAAGTAAATAGAATTCTTGAAACTGATCAAAACATGTTCTGAAACATATGAATGCACTCACCTTATATGCCTCACCAGCTACTTATACCAAAACGTATCTATTCTGAAACTTCTTCTTTGTCTTTCAACTTGTTTCGATCACGAGCTTGCTTGTTATCTGTATGTATATTAAATACATAACACAAGCAATTCTAATTACTTATTCATACTATACAAATAATGGAAAGTAACTAAAATAACTATCCATTATACACAAAATTACTCTCATAGAATTTTCTATATTCGAATAATTTTTCTTCACACTTTTCCATAATTCTTCATTTTTTTTCAAAATACTCATTTTAGTCCCTAAGGACTCTTTTAAGCTTCCAACCATCATTTTCAAGTTTAATCTTCACATTTATCATCCTTTACACTTTAGGACCCAAACTTTAGAAATTTACATATTGGTCCTCAAGATTGCCGAAAATTCTAAAATGGTCCCAAAGTCAATATAAACTTCAAAATCAACATTCCAATCACTTAACTTAATTTCCATCATAATATACTTCAAAAAAGCTTGACAATCAAGTCCCTAAACTTTCCAAAATTTACATTTTGGTCCCTAATGCAAAATTAATTAGGGATTTTCATTCCAAACACCTTATATCATCATAATAAATCATTCTTCCTTCAATCACACTCCAAAAATTCCTAACTTGACATAAACCCTAATTTTCCATCTTTCAAGAACATAGAAGTTTCTTCATCCAAACAACCTAATCAAGCTTGTATAACATCATTTTCATCATTTCTATCATCAAAAATAATTTTGCCATAACTTCCTCTAAATTTTGCAAGATAGTCGAATGATCACTAGCTCAATTTCTATGGAATTTTCATCATTTGAACCATGAAAACAACATCACAAGCATGTTTCCAATAAGAAAAACCATTAAAACTCAAGATTCCATCAAGCTCTTCATCAACCCTAAACCCCAAACTCAACTTAGAGACAAGAAAACTATACAAAACTTATACCAATAGATAGAAAATTTAATGGAGAACAATCTCTTGTTTCATGTCTCAAGCTCAAATCTAACCATGGAAGCTTAAAAATTGAATAAAAAATTATTACCTTTGTTCTTGAGTGAATTTGGCAGCTTGGGGAGAAGAAGAGATAATTTTCCAAGTTTTTCTATCTTATTTTAATGCCAAATGGCATTATATTTGCCTTATTTAGTTCATAAAAGCCTTTAATAGTCAAAAGACCATTATACCCTTGAGTTATAATCAATCACACACCAACACTTGTTTATTCTTATCCATAATAATCATAAATAATCAAAAAAGTAAGGGTGAAATGACCATTTTGCCCTTAATGAACCAACTTATCTTCAAAAATTCCATTTTCACCTATTTCACCAAATACTGCATAGAATCGAATTTAAATCGAATAAAAACGATTCAAAAACCATAATATCATGTTCTTCTAGTCTTTCTAAGACTTCCATAAAATTTTCATAATTTACTGAATTCGAATAATCATTCGAATTAATTTCTAAAACTTATCCTTTTTATAGCTTTTCACTCAAATCCCATACCAAAAATCTGATTCCCACCAAAATTCTTATACCGGGATAAACTATTCATTTTTGCCATAAAAATAATTATTGGTAAAATTACCATGTTGGTCCTTGAACTTTTCCCAACTTTTCACTTTGGCCACCAAACTTTAAAATTTTTCATTTTAGTCACTGAACTCCAACTTTTAATTCTTTGCAATTTAGTCACTAATCAAATATTGGGGTATTACAATTCTCCCCCTTAAGAAAATTCGTCCTCGAATTTTAAAACGTACCTGATTTAAAAAGATGTGGATACTGCTTTTCCATTGCGTCCTTTGCCTCCCAAGTGGATTCTTCCACTTTATTGTTTCGCCAAAGAACTTTCACCAACTGAATGGTCTTGTTCCTCAATTCTTTAGTACTATGAGCAAGAATCTTCACCGGTTTTTCCTCATAAGTTAAATCCAGTTGAATTTCAAATTCTACCGGCAATATCACATGAGAAGGATCTGATCGATACATTCTAAGCATCGAAACATGAAATATATTATGAATCTTGCTCAACTCTGGAGGCAAAGCTAATTGATAAGCCACTGGACCAACTCTCTTTAAGATTTCATAAGGGCCAATAAACCTCGAACTTAACTTTCCTTTGCACCCAAAGCGTAATATTTTTTTCCAAGGTGAAACTCTCAGGAATACTTTCTCGCCAACCTCAAACTCTATATCTTTCCTCTTCGAATCTGCAAAAGATTTCTGCCGATCTAAAGCTTTCTTGAGGTTGTCTTGTATTACCCTCACCTCATCCTTAACATCTCTAACCAAATCAGGTCCAATGACTTTACGATCTTCGAGCTCAAACCAATTCAAAGGTGTTCTGCATCGTCTACCATATAAAGCTTCATAGGGAGCCATCCTTATATTTGCTTGATAACTATTATTATAAGCAAATTCAGCAAGTGGCAAATATTTCTCCCATGAACCTCATCATTTTTATAGCTTTTCACACAAATCCCGTACCAAAAATCTGATTCCCACCAAAATTCTTATACCGAGATAAACTATTCATTTTTGCCATAAAATGCTTATTGGGAAAATTACCATGTTGGTCCTTAAACTTTTCCCAACTTTTCACTTTGGCCACCAAACTTTAAAATTTTTCATTTTAGTCACTAAACTAAAACTACCAACTTTTAATTCTTTGCAATTTGGGCACTAATCAAATATTGGGGGTATTACATTTACTTTATCATAACCGTGGTATTCAAGTATATACATAATTACATGTATAATTAAACAAGCGTATGTATTTAAACGATCAAACAAAACACACATACGTATAGGTATTCTAACAAGGCATATCTATTCACCCAAAAAGGATATTCAATAATCAAATAGATACATATTACTTGTTATACAAGTTATTACAATAATTCGTTGATTTAACTTATAGACTTTTATGATTTCTTTTTAACATAGCCTTGAGAATCAAGTAGCCTAGGTACACGAATCCCCAACCAACTGTCGCCAATCAAAATGGTACTCGAAGTACCGGTCAATCCCTCCTACTGTTGCCAAGTGACCACAACACATCCCTCTTATTGTCGCCTCATAAGGACCGTTGTCCATCCCAAAACATGAGCTCTATGGACTCTATGGCATGCGAACTATACCTATGACTGAATTGAAACCAAGGATTTTCATTTATATCTTATCATATCAGAATCGGAAATGAGCTTAGCTCCTTATCAAGGTATTCGAATTACATGTCTTATTTATCAAAGATGAGCATAACTTCATGGTCATATAATCACAAACAAGGCTTATATCTCACCATATCAAACATATACATGTATTTTTACCAACTTATACATATCATAATGTACTTATAATTAAGTACTCACCTTGCACCCAAGCTTAACATGTGGTATAGCTTAACTCAATGAGTAAACAATGTAAAATGAGCAATTAAGGAAGCTCGGGATGGTTTCAATCCTATCCCAAGACTTTAACTACACTCACAATTTATTCTGAGCTAGTTTTGTTCCCAAAACATGATCCCCTTTTGCTTATCTACTATTTGATCCACTTTAGTTCTTAGTCCTTCAATTCCTTCTTGGTTTAACATCACAAAAGTGCATTCATATATTAGATCAATTCTTTACTTGCAAGACAAATCATTATTTATGTATACTCATAAATTTACACAAAACAGTGCAAAACATTTTCAATTGTCTAAAATAGTCCCTAATCATATGTATTCACATATACACATCCAAAACAGTCCACCAGAGTTTATTTAGGTACAAAACAATCCCTACTACACATATATTTACATATATTCCTACAAAACAATCTACCTATTTTTTATGTAAACATGAAATAGGACAACTATGCCTTTATATATATACATATCAGAACCGTCAACTTTATAATCTTAACAGCCCCTTATAATCACAAACAGCCCTCCCCTGTTTCTATCAATACAAAATAGTCCACATAAGTTCTTACATGTTCAAAAAAGTCCCAAATCACACATATACTTACATACATATGTTCAAACAGTCCATAACCATTTACTATATGCTCAAGACAGTCCTAATTCACATATATACTTATGTGTACATGTTTAAATAGTTCATTATGAGTCATTCATACACAAAATAGGGCATTTGCACTTGTACACATATTTATACGTTAAAAAGAGTCCCTCACAAGTTCATATATATTCAAAACATACCTCTAATCTTTCTATCAAGCAATGTAAACAAAAAATTGATTATAAATGCAACCCTACAAACATCAATGGACCATTCGAATTTTCTATATATCTTAACCATATTATGATTCAAGTTCAAGCATACAATATATTCACTACAAACACCATTTGAATACTCCCTAAGTATTGTCCATGTTTTCTTTAAAACCTTATAATTACAAATACTGCATGATCCACCAAATTCACATAGTCTCAATCAAATTTTCTAGCATTTCTAACCATTCTCATAAAACATACATACATCTCTATAGTTGGGCAAAATCTTTACTTGAAATAGAAGAGAGAATAAAGCAATTACCTTCCTATCAAGACTTCATTCGAAGAGGCCTATTCTTGAGCTAGGATGATTCAAACATAAGCTTTCTCTCAACTCGCACTCTAGTTTCGGTTATGGGGAAGAAGAAAGGAGAAAGATGATGAACATATTTTGTTCATCTTACATTTCCATTCAATTGCCATGAGTCACCCTCCCCAAGTTCTCAAATTTTATAAATTTAAGCATGCAACCTTCCAATTCTATCATAGATTTGGTTTGGTCCTTTTAATATAACCATATATTGTTTTATGATTCCAGTTTGGTCCTAAAGCTCCTAATTTTTCTTTCTAAAAGCATATCAAACAATTACATTTGAACTAGTGTTAAAGCTCTAGGCTACATTTTAGGGTATTACACTACATCCAACAAACAAAATAAAACACATAACACAAACAAATATATTAAACAAAAACATATAAGAAAGAAACTTAAATAAATAAAGAGAATTGTCAACAAATCTCATCAATATTTAATTAGAACAAAGGAAAGGTTACACAATAAATAAACAATGGAAGAAAATACCAAAACCAAAATATATGTTTGATCAATCAATCCACTGGTCGTTGTCATTGGGGTTGAAAACCTTGATTTAAGGGTTGGTGATTTGAATGGGTGTGGGGTTTTTCTTTTTAGCTTTGAATGGTGGGGTGGTGAATATGGGTGAGCTAATGGTTGTCTGGTAGTGTAGAAAGATGGGTTTGGTGGTGCGGTAGTGTACAAAGATGGGTGAGGGGAAGTTGCCGAGAGATTGAAAAGAGATAGGAGAGTGAAATAGAGGAATAAAAAATGTTCGGTCCTTTTTTAAGGTACGTATTATATATTATTATTATTATTATTTTATCCCATGAAATAGAACCAATGAGGTTCAAGACCTTGGTCACTAAGCAGTGGTTCATCCAATGGGAGTGAGGCATCCATCCATCCAATGGGAGTAAAGACTTAATGAGGAAGGAGTTTAAATATTCATTTTTGTATTTTTTATTATATAAAATCATAGGTAATGGGACATATTTGATGTGGGCTATTGGGTTAGGGATAAGGTTTTAGGAATTAAAAGGGTGATGTGGATTGATCTTATTTTGAGCATTTTAATTTAAACCCGGACAAAATTGAGTGTCTACACTCTTGACAAAATTTGTTATGCATGTGCAAAAGTCAAACACAAAAAGAGTTCCTTTAAAATCTATTAATGATGTATCTACAATAGAGTTTTACAATTGATCCATATAGATCTTATTAGCCCTATTAGAACTATGAGCTTGGGTGAAAAACAATATGATTTTGTTTTAGTTGATGATTATTCTAGATGTACTTGGGTTTTATTTTTAAGTACCTAGGATGAGGCTTTAGAAAATTAATCACGTTTTCAAAAGCAAACCAAAATAATGTTGGTCACTTTATTTCTCATGTTAGGAGTGACCATGAAACCGAATTTTTAAATCTTGGTTTTGAAGAGTTTTATAACTCAAATGGGATTAGCCATATTTTTTTAGCTCCTCGCACACCTCAACAAAATGGGGTTGTTGAGAGGAAAAATAGAACTTTAGAAGAAATGGCTAGAACCATGCTTTGTGAAAACAAGTTGCCTAAGTATTTTTGGGTGGAAGCCACAAATACCGCTTGTTATATTGTCAACCATGTAATGACTAGTCTAATTTTGAAGAAAACGCCTTATAAGCTTTTTAAAAATAAAAGCCTAAAATTAGCTATTTTCATCCTTTTGGATGTAAATGTTTTATTTTAAACAATGGAAAAGACAATTTAGGAAAGTTTGATGCAAAAAGTGATAAAGCAATTTTCTAGGTTACTCTTTAAACTCTAAAGCCTATCAAGTATTTAACAAAAGAACTTTAGTGGTTGAAGAGTCAATTCATGTTGTTTTCGAGGAAGGATACTTGTGTTGGTGTAGGAATTTTAGATGCCAATGATGGTGAAGGACAATCATCAAAGGTAGAAAAAATTCCACCAAAAGAAGAACCACATGATCCCACCTCTAGAAGCCTTGAACGACATGTCGCTAGAGGAAAGGGAGGTCACCTACCCGAGGGAGTTCAACTATGTCAAAGGTTGTGAGATTTTGGATGATTCATCCAAAATGGTAACCACTAGATCCTATATTAGAAATACTTGTAATTATGTTGCATTTATCTCATGCATAGAGCCTAAAAATGTCAAAGAAGCATTAAATGATGATTATTGGATATTGGCTATGCAAGAAGAGTTAAATCAATTTGATAGGAGTAAAGTTTGGACATTAGTTGATAAGCCTAGTAATAAATCTACTCTAGGTACTGAATGGGTTTTGAGAAACAAACTAGATGAGAGTGGTAACATAGTAAGAAACAAGGCTAGACTTGTTGCTCAAGGTTACACTCAAGAAGAAGGAATTGATTTTGATGAAACCTATGCACCCGTAGCTAGAATGGAAGCTATTAAGATGTTGCTTGCATTTGCATGTTATCATGAATTCAAGTTTTTTCAAATGGATGTTAAAAGTGCTTTTCTAAATGATTTTATAAATGAAGTGTATGTAGAACAACCACCCGGTTTTGAAGATCCAAAATATTCAAACCATGTTTTTAAACTTTTAAAAGCTTTATATGGTTTGAAACAAGCTCTTATAGCTTGGTATGAAAGATTGTCAAATTTTCTAATAGAAAAAGGTTTTGACAAAGGGAAGGTTAATACTACACTTTTTATAAAAAGAAAAAGCAAGGATATTTTAGTAGTTCAAATTTATGTTGATGATATTATTTTTGGTTCTACTAATGAATCTCTTTGACAAGAGTTTGCTAAGTTAATGCAAGGTGAATTTGAAATGAGCATGATGGGGGATCTCTCATTCTTTTTTGGACTCCAAATCAAACAAAGGAAGGATGACATCTTCATCAAGCAAAGTACATCAAAGATGCTCAAGAAGTTTGGCTTGGAGAATGTGAAACTTCAAACTACTCCAATGAGCTCATCTACAAAGCTCGACAAAGATAAAGAAGGTAAATGTGTTGATTTTAAGCTTTATAGATATATAATAGGATCTTTGCTTTATCTTACGGCAAGTATACCATATATTATGTTTAGTGTTTGCTTGTGTGCTAGGTTTTAAGCTAGTCCTAGAGAATCACATCTATAAGCTGTTAAGAGAATCTTTAGATGCCTTAGATACACTCATTGCTTAGGTCTTTGGTATCCTAGAGACTCATCCTTTAGTTTGTATGCTTATTCGTATGCGGATTATGGAGGTTGTAAGATAGATAGAAAGAGTACCTCTGGTATTTGTCAATTCTTAGGTAACATGCTTATCTCATGGTTTTCTAAGAAGAAAAATAGCATAGCGCTATCTACCATTGAGGCAAAATATATTTCAGCCGGTAGTTGTTGTGCTCAAGTCTTTTGGATGAAGCAACAACTCTTAGATTATAGAGTTGATGTAGGTACCATCCCCTTAAAGTGTGACAGCACTAGTGCTATTTGTCTCACTAAAAATCCCATCCAACTTTCTAGAACCAAGCATATAGAGATAAGACATCATTTCATTGGAGATCATGTCTTGAAAAATGAGGTTGTTCTAGAATATGTAAACACCTTACACCAACTAGTGGATATCTTTACCAAACTTTTAAATAAAGAGCATTTTTGGTCTCTTAGGAGAGAGTTAGGGCTTACTAGCCTTTCTTAAACCTTAGAGCCTTGTTTTGATCTTAAAACTTGCTTGAATTTGGTTGATATTCATGTTTGTGTGATCTTGTTACTATATGCATCTATTCATGTTATTAGGGGGAGTATGCATCTGTTTTTGCCCATTCATGATGACTCATATCATAAGCATGCATACGATTTGAGTAAAATCAAATTTTTTGGTTCTTTATAGCCAAATCTATCAAATTTGGTCAAAGGGTACCGATATGGGGGTTGCAGTATCGATACGGGTATCAAGGGTGGCATTTCGGTACAAACCAGTCTGTACCGATATGAGTCGAGGATCAGTACGGGGTAATCCCATACTGGTATGCAGTTCCAATACACACTTTATGCGTATCAGTACGCGTGTCCGCTGGAGCATTAAATAGGGTTTTCCTAATTTAACTCAAACACCAACTTTATTCTCTTAAAATCATAGCCGTTTTCCTATTTAAACACTTCAAATCTCTCAATTTTTCATCAAAATTGATCAAATCTCTTTGGGGGCTTTTGTTTTTAACATCAAAACCAAGCAATTATCATCAAGTCTAGTGCAAATCATCTCCTCATTCATCCATACTCAAGGTAAAAACCTTATTTTCCTTATATGTCAAATTCTTTTATACTTGTATAGATTTTAGGTTTAAAATTTATATATATAGGATGTATATATCCATGTTTTTAATGATTTTAGAAAAGCTTTTTTCAAAACTAAACTTTTTTTATTTCAATATATTATTATACTCATATATTTTATTTTATAGGTTTCAAGTTTTAAATTTACCAAAAAATTTCTTTATATTTGTATATGGTTTTAAACTATACAATATATAATTTTACCCTAACTTGATCATTGGATAGAATTATTGGATTGAATTTGATGTGTTTGCATACACATGTTTTTGTGGTTTGAATTTTTGCAGGTTTTTAACCATGCCTCCCAAAAAGCGATCTAGAAAAGATTTGAGTGCTAGTTCTTCCAATCCCAATCCTGGTAACAATGGTACCAAACCCAACCTTAACCAACTTTTCATCCATTATTTTAATGAATCAAAATATCCTACCACTATGGGTTATTTTAAACAATTTCAAACTTTCAAAATCCCCCGTGAGCGAATTGTTAATTATGCCTATATGTGCTCCAATGAATTCAATTTTTGATATCTTGATTTAATTAGGCAATGGAAGTTCATGACTTTTTTAAACATACCCGACATTCTTTACAAAAATCATATCTGTATTTTCTACTCTAATTCTCAGTGTATTTTAAATTGAGAGAAGACTGAAACCATAGCTCTTGAATCCTATCTTTATGGGAAAGAAATTTACTCTTGATTATACAAAAATTGTCGTCAAACTTAAGGTGGCTCAGTTTCAATTCTCGATGCCCATGAATGTTTCCTCCATTTTCTCATCACTTGGTGGTTTTGACCATCCAGTGGCAAGTGGTCCACTATTCGTATAGTGGATGACTTTTGGCTTCATTGTTTCTGTGAGAGAAATTATATAGTCAATAACCGTCATACCACGCACATCACCTCCTTTACCTATGGTACGGTTCTTAGCTTTATCTTCCACAAGCTTGATATAGATTGTCCACTTGATCTTGGAGTGCCCGTCACCGATCCTATTGATGATAAGTTCTTCGGAAAGCTAATTTCACTTTTTACAATGGAGAATGGGTTCGTAATGCGAATCTTCTTCTTGGTGCTCAAGTTGATATAGTAAGAATGTTCTCGCTGCTCTAGTTGTACTAGTTGTTCAACCTTCCGTTGATGCTCTTATGGCTTACCTTGATGGGAAGTTTGATACCATGGATACTCGTTTCGACACCATTGATACTCTATGGGCTTCCATGGGTGCTAGAGTGACCTTCGTTAAGCATCATGTGGCCCTTATGGACATAACTCTCACCGTTTTTCATAAAGAATGGCGTGGCCATGCTCTAGTAGACAGCAATGAGGAAGACGAAGACGAGGATGAAGAGGACGACTCTTAGGCTTTGCATCTTATTCTATATCATATCATATTATCTGTTAGGATTTGAGTTTTATGCACCTTTGTTTCGTTTGATATTTCCTATGACATTATTATGCTTTGGTTTATGTTTTTAAGTTTAAGTTGGATTTTCTGTCTTGAAATTGTGCTTTGAATTTATAATATCTATGTTGTTTGATTATCTTTGGAGTTATATTGCTTTATACTTGTGTTTATTTTTGCCCTATTGATTTTGATTTAACAAAAGGGGTTGACGTGGGATAAATTTTTCAAAAGAATTTTCAAAAACAAACTATCTTTTAGCCTTAAAGAAAAAGGGCGTGAACTAAAAATTTATTTTGGTTTATTATATCAAAAAGGGAGAGATTTTTAAACCAATATTTGATTTTGATATAACATAGACTAATTTTTAAAAAGGAATAAAATTTTAAAGTAATCAATTTACTCACTAAATTGACAAGCATTCGAACCTAACCTTTTCTTAAGTCAAAACTTTAAACCCTAAAGTTTTTCTAAGTGTTTTGGTACTCAAAATAGCTAATTTGGTAACTGAGTATCAATACGACCTATGGTGTATCAGTACGGTTTTTCGCTACTGGAAAATTGATTTATGCTTAATGGCTATAGGGTACCAATACGACCTCAGGCGTATTAGTATGCCTTTTCAAAACTAGAAACCAAATTGCTATTGAGTACCGGTACAACCTTTAGCGTACCGATATGTGGTTTAAAGATTTTATAAATCTTTGCATTTATTAATATGACCGTTGCTTTGTCAGTTTATTGGAACCATAAATTTTGAAAAATGGTTATGCATATTGATACCCTCTTAGGCGTATCGATACGACTTTTCAACCAAAACTTCCAAGGATTCCAGTGAGCAAAATTGGTATCGATACGTATGGAACGTACTGATACCCTTTATAAAACTGTACCAATACGCCCTTTCACGTATCGGTACCACTTTGTTGCAATGACTCTTTCTTCTTTTGGCAGGTACCGATACGAGCTCTTGCTAAACCGATTCCACAGGTTGCCAGACATCATTTATTATGGGAAAAATGAGACCCAACAGCTATAATCAATATCCCAACTACCCAAAAGGATAGAATTCAATGAGGGGGTATAAAATCAAGTCTCCAGAGCTTCTTCAACAAATATTTATCATGTATTAAACATTCAAGCATACATCCAACATCTTTGAGCTTTTTATTGTCAAATCTTTAAATCCACTTGAGTGATCTTAATTGTAATCTTTTTATTCAAGTGTTGGGGTTGAGTGAACCTTAATTGTGCAAGCTTTCTGTCTTTGTGAGGTTTTCTTAGTTTGTAATTTTCTTTGTGTGTGTTCTTAAGGCTTTGGGGTATAAACCTTAAGAGAGTTGTAAGGTTATCTCCTTGAGCCTCAAAAGGAAAGCAAATCTAGTGGATTTTAGAAATCCTTAGTGTGGATAACTACGGTAGTAGATGTAAACTTGATTGAGAAGGTTGAACCACTCCAAATACCTTGTGTCATATTTTATTGCTTTTGCAATTTCCTTCCACAAAAATTCTAATTGCCAATTTAACCCTTCTTGGACTCTTGCTTTGATTGTTCATCCCAACAGACATGCTCCCCGAGCAATCATACACCTCACCGAGAGGTAAGGGGCACAAAGCCAAGCTATCATGCAAATTACCCAAGGCATGACACCAACCAACATGGTTATATCTCGATTTATCATCAACAACCCCTCAAGTGCCCACCCGGAACACAAGGAAATCATTATCACACTTGCCAACCTATATGGTTACTATCATAAACAAGTCGCCCATTTTAATTACCGCAATTTTACTTATTTTGCTCATATAGAGGGATAAAATCTCAATTCTCAGTTTTACAACCCTTTTAATCCCATTAGGAGTCCATTAGACCACATCCCATAATTTTTCAACCTTCATGTCTCAAATACAACATTTTTGGGTAGAATGCCTAATGGGTACCGATATAGGCCTTCATGTACTGGTACGGTACCATTAGTACCGGAACTCATGGTGTATCGATAAAAAATTAGCTCACTGGAAATCCTCCAAGATTTTATATTCTGGTACGGGTCAGCCCGTACCGGTACTGCTCTGCATGGCATACCGGTACTGGTTAGTCACCGTGTAACCCCTTTGTCCCGGTCTAGCCGAAAGACCGAACCGAGCGAGCTATATTAGGGTTTACTAAAATAAACCTCGAAAAGACTACAACTAAAATGGTCTATTTGTAATACCCCAAACCTTGGCGTAGGAGTATGTCATGAGTTTTGCTAGTCAATTCGATTAGAATCATTAAGTATTAGATGACTAATCAATTTTGGGAATGAATTAAAGTTTGAAAATGTGAATAGCTAAATGTGGTAGTGAGTAAACCTAAAAGTTATGCTAACTTCTAGATTGCATGCTAAGGATTAAATCATGTAGGGTCTTGATGACGTGTCCAGTGAAAGAATTGGCAAGTGTTGGGAAGGGTCGGATGAAGGGAGGATTAATCCCAAAATTTTTTCTAATCATCATCTTCTTCTCCCTTGGATAAACCGAAACAAGACAGATAGTGAGAGAATCCATTATTTTCTATTTTTAAAGTTATCTTGATGCCTTGATCGAATGCCCTATTGCTAGAAGGTAATCCTTTTTTGTTTTCTTTGTGTGAATCTTGCTATCAATTTGGTTGTATATGCTATGAAATGTTGATTTTCTTTTTTGATGCATGTGGAAGTGAGCTAGATTGAGAAGTGTAAGATTGTTAGAAGGTTCAGTTGTTTGAGTGTGGATTCATATAATGTTAAGAATGTGGTAATTTGAATGTTAATTGCTTAGATTGATGATAAAGGACTTATAATTTTGAGATAATATGCTTGACATTTTAAGTGACAAGCAATTAGTGGATTGGTTATATTATGTTGGATACCTTAAGTATTAATAATTCATGACTCTAGTATGTTATGTTTGATGTTTTATGTAACAATTAATTCATGTTTAATATTATGCTATGATAGATAAGATATGAGGCTAGTGAGAAACAATTTTATGAAATATTATATGAAGGACCTTGTGACTATAATGATTGATCTTATAGTTAAGTTGGTACTTTTGGATCTGGATAAAACCATGAATAAAGGAAAATACTAGTGCTAAGCCTTATGATGAATAACAAATTTATTGATAAATCTAGTATAACTCTTTGGATATTGGGATATGCTAATTCGAATGCTATATTCTAAAGGAATTGCCAAATAATTGATGATTGTAAGTTGACATGTTAATGTCTTACATACCAAGTAACTCATGAATAGGATATTAATTAGTGTGTATCCTTTGGTTATTGAAATTACCTTGTGTATAAATGTACATGTTTAGTTGAGTATTCATGTATACAAGCATGAACTTTGTTGAGTATTCATGTATATATGTTCATTCGAATTTCCTTGTGTATAAATATACATGTTTATTTGAGTATCCATGTATGCAAACATGAACTTTGTTGAGTATTCATGTATATATATTCATTCGAATTACCTTGTGTATAAATGTACATGTTTAGTTGAGTATCCATGTATGAAAGCATGAATTTTGTTGAGTATTCATGTATATATGTTCATTCGATTTACCTAGTATATAAATGTACATGTTTGGTTAAGTATCCATGTATGCAAGCATGAACTTTGTTGCGTATTCATGTATTTGTATGTAAACAAGTATGGGTTGGAATGTTTTGAGTGTGTACAAATAACTCATAAATATGACTTGATATGTTGATATCTTGTATGTTAGTTAACTTGCATCTTAATATGCTAGTTTGATAACTTATGAAAATTGTAACAATGTTCAAGAAATTCTATGTGTAATAACCTACCTAGAAGATAAACATATCTATGATATGCTATGATAGACAACTTGTGTATCAAGTATCACTTACTTTTGAATTACTTTGTAGAATGACTTATGTGATAAGTACCACCTACCTATAATACACTATGATAGATAATTGTGTGATAAGAAATCATTAATTTGATATGTTATGTGTGATTGTCTTGTCTGTTAAGTATTTTATGAATATGACAGGTTATGCTTAAATGTTTTGTATGACAAGAAGTTTATGATATAGTAAACTATGATTGATGACTTAAACGAAAAGAAATTTTTGGGCTAATATGCTAAGTTAAAAGAAACCAAGTAAGCTTATAAGATAAATTGTTGATTTAAGTAAGGCCCTTCCATTGCTATAAGATTAATAGTTGATAGAAACATAACAAGTAATATGAATCCATTGATTTATGAACATCATTTTGGCTGAACAGAAGTATTTTGTTTGAATACCTTGTGTATAAATATGTCTAAGTTCTTTTCGACTAAACATATATATAGTAAAGTATTTTGTTTGAATACCTTGAGTATATATAAATGCCTACGTATTGATCGATTAACTATGCAAATATATGAAAGTGTCATACTCAAATGTCTGTGTATAAATGAAAATGTCTGACTTGAGTACTTATATATATATAAGTTGGTCTATGTATCGGGTATACATATAATACCTTGTATAAATATGATTGTATGTAAATAATTATTTGATTCAAGTGACATATTCTGGAATGGCTAATTTCATTGTCCAAACTTAGAATTATGTTTGATTAACAGGATTGATGGAAGGAATAGATTATAGTTTCATACTTTTAGTTGCTATAGACTACCTCACTAAGCAATTGCTTACCCCTTTTTCTTCGTTGCATTTCAGGGTAAATGTATCTTTGAACTCCTCTTGAGCTTGGATGTGATCATAAGGATCCATAAGTTTGATTGAATATTACCTTTGGACTCCTAAATGGTGGCACACGGGTGTTAAGTTGCATGATGCATTTAATTTCCATTTTCGCCTATATGTGTATATTATTTTGGTTAAGTATTCAAAGATTGTAACGGGCCTTTAATTATTTCTTGGTGATTGCTTGCTTTATATGTCTTAAATTGCATGATTGAGTAGTTGTTGATAGCTAAGTTATAGTAGAGATATATTTGATTAAATCTTGAAGAAATGGTTGTTATATGAAGATCTAATGATTGATATGTATTGTACAAGGCATATTGATCAAATTCCTGTAAGAGTCTTATGTTGATCGATCAGTTTGAGGCATGTAAGTTGCAAAATTAAATGCGTACATTAACAAGAGATATATCTAAAATAAAAGTAGTAGTATTAGAATGGACTATTTAATAGTTAGAATAAATTGACGGATAGATAACAAGAATTTTGTAAATGATCTATGATGCATCATGTTTGCTTGTTGGTTAAGCAATATTAGATGTTATGTATGAATACTTGCTCCATGTTTAAGTGTTGTATTAAACCTTGAGATTTGAATTACCTAAAGATTCGGGCTTATTGCAAGCTAGTAATTGAAGAGTTTTGATTAATGAATGAATATTTGTTTGTTCACAATTTAAATGAAAGTTGGATCTATAAAATATTTTAAATGTTTTAAATTACCCTGATTTTGATTGCTTATTTGGCCTGATAAGTGTTATGACATCATATGTTTGTCTGGTTTTCTGCTTGGTAACACTTCTTAATCCAGTTTTCTCCTAGATCAGGTAAGAGGTGTTACACCATTTTTTATCTTATTTAAATGCATTATTAGATCCTAAGGTGTTCATACATGCCATTGTTAAAATTACAACTCAATCGGGCATCATTTCGACATCCAATTGCTTGGAATTAGCCCACAAGGACTAAAATGTAATTTCTAATATTTACGAAGACTTTCATGAAATTAAAGTTACTGATCCTCAATTAGTCATGTTACATGCCTTCGTGTTAAATCTCAATCCAAAATAGTCATTCATACACATTTAATTGCACATTTAAAAACATGGACCAAAATGCAAAGATTCCAAACTTCAGGTAGCATCTCAACAGACTTAACGGTCTGCGTACTGGTACGGGTATCTTGTGTTTCGATACGGCACAAAAAGACAAAGGCGTACCGATATAGTCCCTAGTCGTATCGGTACAGGCATATATGTTTTGAAAATCCAGATTCTAGTAGCTAGACACCGTATCGATACGGTAACCTGTGTACCGAAACGAACACTATTTCACGGCTATGCGTACCGATACGATTACCAGGCGTATCGATATTCTTAGGCTATTTTGAACACTTTGAGCCTAGAAAGATCCCCGCGTACCGAAACCTGAGGGCCACGTACCAGTACGGGGCTACCTGTATTGACCTCTTGGTCCAACATATGACACTTTGGCTCAATCTAACATTATCCCTTCAACCTCTGATCAACATATAGCATCATAAACATTCAATCATCCAACATAGAAACATAGATTGGGCTATACTAAGCATGGCATACTCAAGTAATCACCTATGATCATGATTTCTACCCCAAGCATGGTTAATGTCTCCCAACCCTTCAAAACCGCATATCAAAACATCAAACAAGTCCAAAACACTAATCCAAATTACTACAATAGGGAGTATCTCAAAATACATCTCCCAAAACAACCCGGTCACATTGCCTTCTTATTACTACTTAACGTATATAAAATCGTACTTTGTATCAAAATGTTCCTTGGATCCTCCCTTGCTCGCGTGTTGCCCGAGAAGCTATTTCTCTGCATTGATGAGGAAAACAGAGCGTAAGCTATAAGCTTAGTGAGGGAAATCGCAAAACACTCATCAATGCATTTAAAACCATTTCTATCAAATCACATGTAATTATCTCATGGCAAAACATCTCATGCTTTTCATATCATCTCAAATATACACATTTAAATCATTTTCATCACATGTATCATGGATTCAATCTCTGCCTCAATTTAAGTATAACACCTTTGTTACAAGCTTAAAGAGTAACACATGTATAAATCTCATAACACAAACATAATCCATTTCACATGATACATTATCTCATTTATTGGCTTTCAAGTGATTCAAAACCAGCAACCTTTCATTTCACAAAACTTATCGGATACACGGATTTCTCAAGTGGTTCCCACAACGAATTCACATACAGACCTCAACCGGAGTAACGACACACTTTCCCACCTTAACGGTTCAAACCGGAGTAACGGTACACTTTCCCACCTCTACGCTTTGGATGTATAATCCACCAGCCGGAGTAAACAGAACATTTACCCACCTCAACCGCTGCGGTTCTCATGTTAGAGATTACGGACACTTAACACCCCTCGACAAACATGAGACGACTTTTTATAGCTCACTTTAAACCCTATGGCATGCCAACTATATCCGATATCATTTTAAACACAGCCACTTGCCAATATATTCAATAAACAACATTACCTCACTGTTTTACATATGCATTAAATCAATCTTCCAGAAATACATTAAACCATGTATTTTCATATTCTCAAAAATACTTGCATAAATCATATGTTATTCCCAAAAGTAATCATCAATGATCATTTGCATCATGAATCATTTCTATAACATGCATAATACGGTGAGTAATTAAAACCATAACATGTGCATGAGATTTCATTTTGCAAAAGCCTAAACCGAGAGAAAGCTCAACCGATACTTACTTCCGAGCTTGGATAACTGTATCAAACATTATCTAAACTCCCACGACTCCATTTCAAACCTTTTAACAGCAGTAAAACACTTTTCCACTCACTAACAATCCAACACTTGCTTGCCAATGCACGAATCAAGCTTCCGAAGCTTCTGCGCCTTCTTCAAAAGCCAAATGATTCAACTCCCCTGCTTTACCCAATCAAAAATAGAGGATTAAAACACATCTCTGTACCTCAAACCTCCAGTAACCAACAAACACAACATCGCCTCATAAGAATCCACTCAACACCCTCCTAAAACCATCAAGAACACCACCAAACCTTACCTAAACAAAACCCACCCAACATCTAATGATTCTAACACATTAACATCGTCAATTAATATCCAAAAACATCTCAAACACGTCCTTATACCTCCAGCAACACTACAGCAACAAGATCAAGCCAAAAACCAACTATACACAGCCTAGAAAACTAGCAATTCACTTAGTTTCAGGATTAAATTGATTAATCAACTCTTTCAACATTAAAATACATCCAAATTGAGATATAAATCAATTAAATCCATCACAAAATAGATCCAATTCATTTTCCAACAATTTTCCAAGAACACTCAATTTAACAAATAAATCCATATTAAAATAATAATTTCTTAACATAAGTCAACAACAAAGGATCAAGAACTTGGGAATTTCAATAAAGAACCTTTAATTAGAGGAGAGAAACGAAAATCACCTCTAATTACTGCTTTCTCCCTTAATTGGTCAAATATTGATGAAATCCAAAGAGATCTTGCAAAGGAATTTTGAGAAATTGATAAGGAATCAAAAATGAATCAATGGAGATTGATTCTTGGAGATTTTGAAGTAGAAATCCTATTTTGGTTGCTGAGAAAGTTGAGAGAAAAAGTTTGGAGAAAAGTAGTTACGTAAGAAAATATTTTTGGCAAATTAAAGATCTTTTTAATAAATCCTCATTTATCCAATTATTAAACCTTTTAAAAATACTTTAAAAATGGCCTAAATTAAAAGAGAAATCTGTTGAAAAAAGATTGGATAAATAGCTCATTAAAGATTCTAAGTTTTGATCCTTTTCCGATTTAGTCACCAAAAATAGTTTTGAAAACTTTCAATTTAGTCACTAGACTAAAATGTCTTAAAATCAGATTTAATTACCTAAATTGTCTTCACCAAGTTACTTAAAATATTAATTAAGTAATTTAGAACATTTTCACATATTTTATTGTTATCCCAAAATCAATTTTATAAATTTATTTCCCAAAACTATTCGAATTGCCTAAACCGGTTCTCTTGAACCACCGACCCGATCCGACTCACATTTAGGCCCAATTTTAGGGTATTACAACTCTCACCCTCTTAAGAAATTTCTTCCTCAAAATTTACATGATGGAAAAAGATGAGGGAACTGCTTCAACATGTTCGTCTTGCTCTCCCAGGTAGCTTCCTCTACATCGCGGTGCCGCCACAACACCTTTACCAACTCTATGGTCTTCCTGTGGAGAACTTTGCTACTCGAATCTAGAATTTTCACCGGTTCCTCATTATAGGTCAAATCCGGATTCAAATCAATCTCCTCAACAAGCATTACATGCGAAGGATCCGATCTATACTTCCGTAACATCGACACATGGAAAACATCATGTATCTTTTCTAACTCAGCTGGCAACCTCAATCTATATGCAACTAGACCAATATGCTCCAACACCTCATACGATCCAATAAACCTAGGGCTCAACTTGCCTTTCTGTCCAAACCTCATCACCTTTTTTCCACGGCGAAACCTTCAAAAACACACGATCACCAACTGCATACTCAATTTCCCTTCGCTTCAAGTCAGCATAAGACTTTTGCCGATTCGAAGCAGCTTTCAACCGATCGCTAATAAGCTTTATTTTCTCATTGGTATCCTTCAATATATCTGGCAAAGAAACATACTTCTCTCCCACCTCCGCCCAACAAAGTGGCATACATCATCTTCTACCATACAAAGCCTCGTATTGTGGCATCTGGATACTAGCTTGGTAACTGTTATTATAAGCAAACTATACCAACGACAACTACTTTTCCCACGATCCCTGAAAGTCTATGATGCAACACCATAACATATCCTCCAACACTTGGATAACACGCTCAGACTGACCATCCATTTGTGGATGATACAAAGTACTGAAGTTCAACCGTATACCCAAGGCCCTATACAAACACTCCCAAAACCTTACTGTTAAACGTGGATCTCTATCCGACACAATAGACTTTGGTACACCATGCAACCTCACAACCTCAGCAATATACAACTCTGCCAACTTATCCAAAGTATACGTCATATGCACAGTCAGAAAATGTGCACACTTTGTAAACCTATCCACGATCACCCAAATAGAATTCTTCTTTGACAGTGTCAAAGGCAAACCAGATACAAAATCCATGGTGATTCTCTTCTATTTCCACTCGAGAACCCTTAACAGTTGCAACAATCTCGAAGGAAACTGATGCTCTACCTTAACACGTTGACAAACCATGCAACGAGCCACAAAATCAGTGACGTCCTTTTTCAAACCAACCCAAAAAATACTACTTCTTCAGATCCTGATACATCTTCGTACTCCCCGGATGCATAGCAAAAGAACTCGAATGTGCTTTAGTCAAAATAGTGTGCCAGAACTTTTCATCCATCGGCACCACCACCCGACTCTTAAAGCACAAAACCCCGTCCACATTAAAACCATAATCTGTCTAATTCCCCTCCATGATACCCTTAACGTGAGGCACCAACGTCTCATCATAGGGTTGTTTCCCTTTTATCATCTACAACATCGAAGGCTTCACTTGCAACTCACCATCACGTGTTAAGCTCGACCGCGCAAACATGGCCCTTAATTCCACCGCGATATTTCTACTCAAGGCATCCGCTACCACGTTCGCTTTTCCCAGATAGTACTCAATTGTTAAATCATAATCCTTAAGAAAATCCAACCATATTTTTTGCCTAAGGTTTAATTCCTTCTGCGACATCAAATACTTCAAACTTTTGTGATCCGTGTACACGATACACTTCTCACCATATAGATAGTGTCTCCAAATCTTCAAAGAAAATACCATCGCAGCGAACTCAATATCATGTGTAGGGTAGTTACGCTCGTGCACCATCAACTGCCAAGATGCATAAGCTACCACCCTTCCTTCTTGCATCAGCACACACCCTAAACCCACGCAGGATGCATCACTATATACAACAAACTCCTTACCTGACTCTAGTTGAATCAAGATTGGAGCTTGAGTCAAAGCTTCCTTCAACTTGTCGAAAACTTGTTGTCTAGCTTCCGTCCACTCAAAGTTCACATCCTTCTACAACAACTTCGTCAAAGGGGTAGTAATATTTGAAAACCTATGAAGCGTCGGGAGTATCCTACCATCAAAAGGAAACTACAGACTTCCGAAATAGACTTCGGTTGCTTCCAACTCACTATGGCCTCAACTTTCTGCAGATCCACACGAATACCCTCGGCCGAAACAACATGTCCAAGGAAAACCACCTGCTTGATCTAGATCTCACATTTACTTAGCTTGGCATAAAGTTGGTCGTCCAACAGTGCTTGCAACAGAATTCGGAGATGTCGATCGTGATCTTCCTTGGTACGCGAGTACACAAGAATGTCATCGATGAACACTACCACGAATTGGTCCAAAAACTCATGGAACACTCTATTCATCATATCCATGAATGTTGTCGGTGCATTTTTCAAACCAAACGGCATCACTAAGAACTCGTAACTCCCATAACGTGTGCGAAAAGTTGTCTTCAGTACATCTTTATTCTTCACCTTTAACTGATAATACCCCGACCACAGATCAATCTTGAAAAACATCGTAGCACCCCTGAACTAATCAAACATATCATCAATCCTCGGCAAAGGATACTTGTTCTTAATTTTCAACTTGTTTAGTTGCCGATAATCAATGCACATTCTTATCGTGCCATCCTTTTCTTCACAAACAACATCGGTGCTCCCCACGGTGACCCACTTGGCCGAATGAACCCATGATCCAACAAATCTTGCAATTGCATCTTTAATTGCTTCAACTCTTTTGGTGCCATACGATACATAGCAATAGACACCAGAGTTGTATCCGCGAACATCTCAATACAAAATTCCACCTCCCTATCCGGCGGCAAACCTGGTAACTTTTTCGAAAACACTCTTGGAAAATCGTAAATTGTGCGAATATCTTGGGCACACACTTTCTTCATATTCAGATTCATCACATAGGCTAGGTATGCTTGACCCCCAAACTCCAACAACCTACGCACCTCCAAAGCAAAAACCACATTTGACATGAACTTCACATTCTCGCCCACAACCACAACTTCATAATCCACTATAGCTTTATGTCGAGACAACCAATCCTTACCCAAAATCACATTGAAACCGTAAAATGGTAACTCTATCATATCAGCCTCAAACACATACCCTTAAACCATCAAGGGACAACTCTTATACAACTTCCTAGCTACAACCGTTGATAAGTGTTCAAAAGTACTATTTTTATTACCCTTTTTACTCATATTATTGTTAGACTTAAGCTCATATTTGTTGCATAATTAGTCATTCATGCATTAATTCATGTTTCTTTCCACCGTTGAGCTTGATTACATAACTTGGTGATTTTTGAGGAAAAAGATGCTGCTTTGGTGTGTTTTTCTGTGTGTGCAGAATCACTTGCCTAAACAAGACTAGAACCAGTTGTCAGGGCAGTGCATGAAAGAGATGCCGAGCTAGTTGCCAGGGCAATGCTTGAAGAAGATGTCGAGCCAGTTGCCAAGGCAATTTTTGACAAGGAATAAGATGATATGGTAGTCAAAATTGATGACTAGATAAGCCCAGGATGACGTGGAGCAAAGTTAAATCCCAAAGGAGTTTGATTTCCATGAAGAGGTTAAAGAGAAATTAAATCCCAAGAAGATAGGAGAAGTTCTAGAAGAAATTTAAATATAATAAAGAATTATATTCTTTAAAGATAATTTAATTCCAACTTAACTTCCTCCTCAAGAAGGATTTTGACCTAGCGATATCCTATTTAAAGGACCAAGCCGTCAAAGATCAAAAGAAAAGAATAGAGGATTTTTGACAACTCCAAAGGGGGAAGAAGGGAGAGATTTCGACAAGGGAGAAAGCTTGGAGGGAAAGTTCGATTGAGAGGTTTACCAAAGAGGGCTGATTGATTTCTTCTTCTTTCCTTCCATTAGATTCATGGTTTGGGGATTATTCTTTGTATATCTTTTGAACCCAACCATGAACTAACTTGATTGGTTGGGTTATTGTGTTTTGTTGTTGTGAAAAACAATTGGATTTTGTTTAGGTTTTTAAGTTGCAATTCAATTTTCAAAGTTTGTTCATTCTTGGTTCTCAATCTTGTTTGCGAGTGAATTGGGAGAGGATCTCGTAACTTCATCTATTAATCTAATATCGGGAGAGTTAGATTCAAGAAATGAATGAGCATGGTCTTTATTCAATCAATTGATGGTGAAGACTAATCCGGCTTAGGAATAAGTTTAGGATTTCAACGGCTAAGAGGAGTGCAAGATTGGTTGTTGTTCACCCTTGATTCACGCAGGGATGTATTATCAAGGCATGCACAAATAGCTAGAGTTTTGACTTAGGGATAAGAAGAAACCATTGAAGAACGCTTCGCCGAACTTTGGAAGTGAATGCTCAATTGCCCAGGCAATCAACCCATCCTTAATTGCCCAGGCAATCGCGGGAGCATTGCCCAGGCAATTTGATCAGACAACGAGGGGGAATTGCCCTAGCAACCGTCCAGGCAACAGGGCAGAATTGCCCTGGCAATCAACCAAGCAATTGCAACCAAATTGCCCTAGCAATCGACTAGGCAATCATAACAAAATTGCCCTGGCAATCCGGCTGCTACTCAATCACCAAGACGGTCCAATCGGCTATCACACCTCAACTCACGATAACCTTCCTATTCTCTCTTTTGCTTTCATCTATTCTTTTAGTTTATTGCTTTTACTTTACTCATTAAAATCAACTCCCACTATCAATTGTGTTTTTACTTTTACAAAGTGATAACTAAAGCAAAGTGGCCCAAACCAATCCCTGTCGAGACAATACTCGATACTTGTATCACTTTATTACCTGCGACGTGTATACTTGCACAATTGCATAGCACTTATTACGCGCAACAAGTTTTTGGCGCCGTTTCTGGGGATTGGAAATTGGTGTTAGCTGTTTTTGTTATTGCATTTTTTTTTAGTTTTACTAACTTTTCTTTTTGTTTGTTTTATCAAAAAAATAGGTGCACTACAAGTTAAGGGACATCAACATGTCGGGAAATAAAAGCCGATCTATTCGAGAGATGATGTTGGAAGATAGGAATCAATCCAATTAAGAGTTTCTTGCACCCTTTGATGATTACCTATACCAACCGAGAAAAGCCCAAAGAGCCTATACCGTGGAAAAATCTTGTGCTATGTGTGGAGAACATCATGTGTTTGAAAATTGCCATCACATTTTCGGTGCATATGACTACATGGAGGACCATAGAGGGAACCAACAACAAAATTCTTCATGGTATTGTCAAAAAGCTCAAAAAACATTTTACCATAACAATTTTGCCGCATCAACAGATATGCCATGGCAATATAGTCCTATCCAAAAGCATTCCAATTCCTTGGAGGAAACGTTGCTAGCTTCCTTGGCTAGACTTGACAGATCAATTGAAGAGATTCGAGAGCTATCAAAGTCCATGAATATGAGGATAGCTCAGTGGGATGCACCTTTGAGGGATTCAGAAGATCAATTAAGGAGGTCCACTTATGCCTTGGATAACATGTACCAACAATCCATTCCTGGGGATACTGACGTCCCAAGGCAAAAGGATAAGGAGCAATGCGAAGAGAGGTCCCTGATGTGTGGGAACAACTAGAACCTCCAAGTCAAGAGGATGCCAATGAGAGAGACTGCCCAACACATGATGAGCCTGAGCAATAAATTACCTCGGCAATGATTGAGGAGCCTGAACAGAGCAATACCTCGACAACACTCAATGAAGCTGAGAACAACAATACTACAACAAATTCTGAGGAGCCTGATGCCTAGAAGGTTACAACATTGATGTTGAAGCAAGAATTCGTAGATTTCTCTCATCTACAGTTGCCACGGCAATTACAAGACCACATGCAAGATCAACGAGATGATAATACTTTGCCAATGGAATATGAGCAGGTAATGGTTGAACCTTTCGAATTCTTTAAAAACTTATCTCGTCCATTGCAGGTATGTCTTGAGGAACCGATGTTGGTAGATTTGAAGCCTTCAAAATCTCTACTGATAGAGATGTTTGAGAGGCCAAAAGAAAAAGGTGTTTGGATTCGTAATGCTTTTTAGAAAATTGGTTCTTCCCTTGACCTGCAACAAAATTTGGCAACTGATTGCCACGACAATTGGCTAGAGCAACAATTACCACGACAATGAAGGCTACATCCAACCATGATGGAGCCCGACAAGAATGAGGTAATTAAATGATTGGATGTTGATATAATTTTTCCTAATAATATATCCATGCCTTCAGGAATAGTAGAAAGGTGGAAGATGTGCATGGACTACAAGGGGACATGAAAGAAAGACACCTCCACCATGGTAACGCAAAAGGGAGTACTGGCAAGCACATTGACCAAACTCTTTTTGGGCAATATTGTCACCCGATGGAGGGTGCGGATGGACTATAAGAAGTATTGGAAATGACTCTCCTCAAGTTTTCTTAGATATGCAGTAACATTAGAAGATGCATGATGGCACTCTTTTCAGACATGGTCGAAGATTTCCTTGAGATCTTCATGGATGATGGCACTCTTTTGGTAATGCTTGAAGAAGATGCCGAGCTAGTTGCCAAGGTAATTTTCGATAAGGAATAAGATGATATGGTAGTCAAAATTGATGACTAGATAAGCCCAAGATGACGTGGAGCAAAGTTAAATCCCAAAGGAGTTTGATTTCCATGAAGAGGTTAAAGAAAAATTAAATCCAAAGAAGATAGGAGAAGTTCTAGATGGATTTTAAATATAATAAAGAATTATATTCTTTAAAGATAATTTAATTCCAACTTAACTTCCTCTTCAAGAAGGATTTTGACCTAGACATCTCCTATTTAAAGGACCAAGCCGTCAAAGATCAAAAGAAAATAAGAGAGGATTTTCGACAACTCCAAAGGGGGAAGAAGAGAGAGATTTCGACAAGGGAGAAAGCTTGGAGGGAGAGTTCGATTGAGAGGTTTTCTAAAGAGGGCTGATCGATTTCTTCTTCTTTTTCTTTGCTTCCATTAGATTCATGGTTTGGGGATTATTCTTTGTATATCTTTTGAACCCAACCATGAACTAACTCGATTTGTTGGGTTATTGTGTTTTGTTGTTGTGAAAAACAATTGGATTTTGTTTAGGTTTTTGAGTTGCAATTCAATTTTCAAAGTTTGTTCATTCATGGTTCTCAATCTTGTTTGCGAGTGAATTGGGAGCGGATCTCGTAACTTCATTTATTTATCTAATACCGGGAGAGTTAGATTCAAGAAACGAATGAGCATGGTCTTTATTCAATCAATTGACGGTGAAGACTAATCCAGCTTAGGAATAAGTTTAGGATTTCAACAGCTAAGAGGAGCGCAAGATTGGTTGTTGTTCACCCTTGATTCACGCAGGGATGTATTATCAAGGCATGCACAAATAGCTAGAGTTTTGACTTAGGGATAAAAAGAAACCATTGAAGAACGCTTCGCCAAACTTTGGAAGTGAATGCTCAATTGCTCATGCAATCGATCTATCCTTAATTGCCCAGGCAATCGCGGGAGCATTGCCCAGACAATCTGATCAAACAACGAGGGGGAATTGCCCTGGCAACTGACCAGGCAACACGGCAGAATTGCCCTGGCAATCAACCAGGCAATTGCAACCAATTGCCCTGGCAATCAACTAGGCAATCATAACAGAATTGCCCTGGTAATCCGGCTGCTACTCAATCACCAAGGCGATCCAATCGGCTATCACACCTCAACTCACGATAACCTGGCCTATTCTCTCTTTTGCTTTCATCTATTATTTTAGTTTATTGCTTTTACTTTACTCGTTAAAATCAACTCCTACTATCAATTGTGTTTTTACATTTATAGAGCGATAACTAAAGCAAAGTGGCCCAAACCAATCCCTGTGGAGACGATACTCGATACTCATATCACATTATTACTTGCGACGTGTATACTTGCACAATTGCGTAGCACTTATTATGCGCAACAACCGTTTCACTAAAAGAACTTGTTACCCACATACCTACATCTAACAACTCTATAATTAAATCCAAGAAACATGCATGCTCATGCAAAATGTAGGAATGCGTAGAACCAAAATCAATCAAAGATAACAAAGGTATAGATTGCAAGGTAAAGGTACCTGTGATCACATCGGTATCATTCCTCCCTACAAGTTGAGCAAAGACCCTCTCTGGTCCACCCTCCTCGGGCTAAACTGCCACGGTATGCGCTACCACTATCTAACCATCAACCTTGTGCTGAAAATGTCCACGGCTGTGCCCATGACCTCTCTACGCCATAGCAACTGGTACATGAGCCTGACCCTCTATGGTCAACTACAGACAATCCCTCTTAAGATGATCCCTGAATCCATAACTCCAACATGTTCCTATAGCACCCAAACATTCCCCCGAATGCTTCCTACCACACCTCTTACACTCAAGAACTCCAACAAAGGTATTATGACCTTGAAAACCATGCCCAGCTCTATTTACTCCCCACCTTTGATCCAAACAATACCTCATGTCTCTATGCCTCTTAAATAGATCCTTACCAACATCAGACTCCGCACTCCTCTTTCCTGTTGAAGAACTCCTAGAACGAGCAGACAAACCCAAATTCTGTTTTATGTCCTTTGCTCGAGAAACCAGGACATCAAACTCTGTATAGTCGGTGGCCAACATATACGTCTTCACTTTCTTGATCAAACCGTAACGAAACTGGTAACACCTCTTTCACTCATCCAGAACCAACTCGGGAGCATACTTACTCAGTCGTACGAACTGGATCTCATACTCGTAAACAAACATGTTTCTTTACTCCAAAGCCATGAACTCCCTTTTCTTTTCATCTCTATACTTCTTCCTAAAAGCCTCACAAAAAAGTTCCCACGTAACATTGGCAGGTTCTATCCCTACGATCACAGTTGTCCAACAACTGTAAGTATCACCCTAGAGCAATGACACAATACACCCCATCTTGCGTACATCCGTACACTTCATCTAATAGAGGATTCTCTCAGTACTAGCAAACCATTCCTCGGCTACTTCAGGGATCAATCCTCTAAACTCAACACCACCAAGGCTACGTAAACGCTCCAAAGGTAACCCAGTATTAACAACTGTAGGTGCTGGTGCAGGTACAAGCACTCCATCTATGGCTGCCTTCATCGCCTTGACTAACGGAGCCATATCACCAAAAATAGCTACTTGGGGTGCCTAAGGCGCACCTCCCTCTACTCCAACACCAACAGGAGGATTCGATGGAAGAGGAGGCAACTCATCATCATGTGTATCCAACACACTACCCATGTGAGCTCTGGTCTCTCGTCTCGGTCCCATACGTGAAAATATGAGTCTAAACATGATAATGCACAAAACAAACCAATTAGGCCAGCTCACAGCAAGAATCCAAGTCACTCTTGTTTAAAAACAAAATCATTTAACCCAAGTAGTAATAAGGCAATCTGTCCCGAGTTTAAACACCCAAACATAACACATATCGAATATAATTTCACATATTCAATCACCGTACATGTCAAACAACTTATTCAAACAACATCAACCAACCAAAAAACCACAACCCACCTCTCAACAATCATAACCTAGCTCTGATACTAACCCCTTTGACCCGATCTAGTCGAAAGATCAAACCGAGCAAGCTATATTAGGGCTTACCAAAAATAAACCCCAAAAAGATTACAACTAAAATAGTCCATTTTTTCTTTTATCTTATCTAAATGCATTATTAGGTCCTAAGGTGTTCATACATGTCATGGTTAAAATTACAACTCAATCGGGCGTCATTTCGACATCCAATTGCTCGGAATTAGCCCATAAGGACTAAACATAATTTTTAATATTTACGAGGACTTTCATGAAATTAAAGTTACCGATCATCAACTAGTCATTTTACATGCCTTCATGTTAAATCTCAATCCAAAATAGTCATTCATACACATTTAATTGCACATTCAAGAAATAGGGACCAAAATGCAAAGATTCCAAACTTTAGGTAGCATCTCAACGAAATTAACGGTCTGCGTACCGGTGCGGGTGTCTTGTGTTTCAATACAGCACAAAAAGACAAAGGCATACCGATACGGTTCCTAGGCGTATCGGTACGGGCTTGTATATTTTGAAAATCAAGATTCCAGTAGCTAGACACCGTATCGATACAGTAACCTGTGTACGGAAATGATCATTATTTCACGGTTATGCATACCGATATGGTTACCAGACGTATCAGTATGTCTAGGCTATTTTGAACACTTTGAGCCTCGATAGATCCCCGCGTACCGAAACCTGAGGGGCCTGTACCGGTACGAGACGAGTTGTATTGACCTCTAAGTCCAACATATGACACTTTTGCTCAATCTAACACTATCCCTTCAACCTCTAATCAACATATAGCATCATAAACATTCAATCAATCCAACATAGCAACATAGATTGGGCCTATACTAAGCATGGCATACTCAGGTAATCACCTATGATCATGATTTCTACCCCAAGCAAGCTTAATGTCTTACAACCCTTCAAAACCACATACCAAAACATCAAACAAATCCAAAACATTAATCCAAACTATTACAACAGGGAGTATCTCAAAATACATCTCCCAAAACAACTCAGTCACATTGCCTTCTTATTGATACTTAACGTATATAAAATCATACTTTGAATCGAAATGTTCCTTGGATTCTCCCTTGGTCACGTGCTTCCAGAGAAGCTATTTCTCTGCATTGATGAGGAAAAGAGAGTGTAAGCTATAAGCTTAGTAAGGAAAATCGCAAAACACTCACCAATGCATTTAAAACCATTTTTATCAAATCACATGTAATTATCTCATGGCAAAACATCTCATGCTTTTCATATCTTCTTAAATGTGCACATTTAAATCGTTTTCAACACATATATCATGGATTCAATCTCTACCTCAATTTAAGCTTCACACCACAACACCTTTATTACAAGCTTAAAGAGTAACACGTGTATAAATCTCATTATACAAACATAATACATTTCACATGATACATTATCTCATACATTGGCTTTCAAGTGACTCAAAACCAGCAACCTTTCATTTCACAAAACTTATCGGATACACAGATTTCTCAAGTGGTTCCCATAACCACTTCACATACCTCAACCGGAGTAACGGGCACACTTTCCCACCTCAACGGTTCAAACCGGAGTAACGGCACACTTGCCCACCTCTACAGTTTGGATGTATAATCCACCAGCAGGAGTAAACGGAACATTTACCCACCTTAACCGCTGCGGTTCTCATGTTAGAGATTAGGGACACTTAACACCCCTCGACAAACATGAGGTGACTTTTTATAGTGCACTCTAAACCCTATGGCATGCCAACCATATCCGATATCATTTTAAACACATCCACTTGTCCATATATTCAATAAACAACATTACCTCACTCTTTTACATATGCATTAAATCAATCTTCCATAAATACATTAAACCATGTATTTTCATATTCTCAAACATACTTGCATAAATCATATGATTTTCCCAAAAGTAATCATCAATGATCATTTGCATCATGAATCATTTCTATAACATGCATAATACAGTGAGTAATCAAAACCTTAACTTGTGCATGAGATTTCATTTTTGGAAAAGCAGAAACCGAGAGAAAGCTCAACTGATACTTACTTTCGAGATTAGATAAGTGTATCAAACTTTATCTAAACTCCCACAACTCTTTTTCAAACCTTTTAACTATAGTAAAACACTTTTCCACTCACCAACAATACAATGCTTGCTTGTCGATGCGCGAATCAAGCTTCCGAAGCTTCCGCGCCTTCTACAAAATCCAAAGGATTCAACTCTCCTACTTTTCCCAATCAAAAACAGAGGATTAAAACACACCTCTGTACCCCAAACCTCCAGCAACCAACAAACACAACATCGCCTCACAAGAATCCACTCAACACCCTCCTAAAACCATCAAGAACACCACCAAACCTTACCTAAACAAAGCCCATCCAACATCTAATGATTCTAACACGTTAACATCATCAATTAATATCCAAAAACATCTCAAACACATCCTTATACCTCCAGCAACAATACAACAACAAGATCAAGCCAAAAACCAACTATACACAACCTAGAAAAGTAGCAATTCACTTAGTTTTGGGATTACATTGATTAATCAACTATTTCAACATTAAAATACATCCAAATTGAGATATAAATCAATTAAATCCATCACCAAAACAGATCCAATTTAGTTTCCAACAATTTTCCAAGAAAACTCAATTTAACCAATAAATTAATATTAAAATCATAATTTCTTAACATAAATCAACAACAAAGGATCAAGAACTTGGGAATTTCATTAAAGAACCTTTAATTAGAGGAGAAAAATTAAAATCACCTCTAATTGTTGATTTCTCCCATAATTGGCCAAACTTTGATGAAATACAAAGAGATTTTACAAAGGAATTTAGAGAAATCGATAAGGAATCAAAAAGGAAATCAATGCAGATTGATTCTAGGAGATTTTGAAGTAGAAATCCTAGTTTGGTTTTTGATAAAGTTGAAAGAAAAAGTTTGGAGAAAAGTAGTTACGTAAGAAGATATTTTTGGCAAATTAAAGATCTTTTTAATAAATCCTCTTTTATCCAATTATTAAAACTTTTAAAAATAATTTTAAAATGGCCTAAATTAAAAGAGAAATTAGTTGAAAAAGATTGGATAAATAGATCCTTAAAGATTCTAAGTTTTGAACCTTTTTTGATTTAGTCACCAAAAATAGTTTTGAAAACTTTCAATTTAGTCACTAGACTAAAACGTCTTAAAATCAGATTTAATTACCTCAAATTGACTTCACCAAATTACTTAAAATATTAATTAAGTAATTTAGAACATTTCCTTATATTTTATTTTTATCCCAAAATCAATTTTATAAATTTATTTCCCGAAACTATTCGAATTGCCTAAATCGGTTATCTTGAACCACCGACCCGATTTGGCCCACATCTAAGCCCAATTTCAAGATGTTACACACCATACTGGTACCCCTCTAATAGTTCATCTTCAATCGAGTAGTGTTCTTCAATTCATAACACTAGAGTATCGGTATGGGCTCCCCGTGTACCGGTACCGCAGCCTAAAAATGACTTCTTAGGCTCGGGAAATCACCCTCAAGCCCCCAAAACATAGCCAACAACCTCTTAAATTGATCTTACATCTTATAAAAGTTATTTAGGGTGGTTTGCTACCGTTTCTACACATTATTAACATCAATTCCGAGTTACACCATTTTAGAGTCTCATTTACCCAAAATGCAGCTAAACAGCCCTAAACACCAAATCTAGCACCCCTAAACCATAAAATTGAGCAAAACAATTAATTTATGATCTTCAAGAAGTGTAGGAGTCAGAGATGTACTGACCTTTAGCCAAAATCCTGAAATAAGATCTTACCCTTAGCTATTTCAACCTTCTTCCTAGACACAAGCTTGGAAAGACCCCTTTAACCTCTTTCACATGCCATACAAATATGAAAATCAATTCAAAGCTTGAACCAACTATCATGGTGAGCTTAGCTACGAAATTATAATGTCAAATTCATGAGAAAACTCCATGGGAACCCCCCAAAGCTTAAACCTTTCAAAAACTCATAAATACAACCCTTACATTTCCACCACAATATTATGCTTTTCTTGAAGCTCTTGAAGAGGGGATTAACATATCTCAATCTTGAATCTTAGATATGGAAAATGAGGTAGAAAGGTTGAATCTTTAAAGCTTAGAAAATAAGGTTTGAGGAAGAGATAAAATGAATGTGTTTGGGAAAAGATGAAGATGGGAAGATGGTGATATCACTTTGTCCCCTCTTCCCATACAATAAGCCAAGAGAATAAAGGGAATTTTAGTTTTATTTGAAAAGAGGTACAATTGACTTATAAAATCCTCTACTTTCTCCCTTGTTACAATATGATCACTACTCAAGCTTGTAAGGTTACATTCTCATCCAATTAGGCCCAAACTTGGCCCAATGGCTCCAAATACCCAATTTAACATGAGGGTCTAGAGCTCGAGTCAAAGCCCATTGTTGACTCAAAAATTCGGGTCGTTACAACTCTCTCATCTTAAAAAGGAATTTTATCCTCAAAATTAAACAAAGAAAGTGGATACAACTATCTTAGATCAAATAATTTCCTATCTCACATAAGTTCACCTCAATTCTAAAGTTCCTCTAAAAAACTTCCTTAGCCAAAGCTCATAACACTGGACTCTTCAACGCCTCTCTCATGAATCCCCAATGATTCATTCTCTACAATCGAGCAACACTCACATCGAACCCTAAATCAGAGCACCATAGGATGGACCCAAACGATGCTGTCTAAGCATCAACCCAAAGAACTCAGTTCGGATGAGTTTTATCTCGGTTAACAATCCTATCTACCATCATCCACGGTCAAAAACCTTGAACTAAATGTTGGAGTATGCCCAAAGACTAGTCATAAGATGATTGTAAAAGACATATTTATTTTATCTTGTTTATCAATATAAAGCCATTATTTTTATTTCAATCATTCTTCTAAGCATAAATAAATAAACTAAATTATAATAAAGTCCTTAGAATAATATGGTTATTCTTGAATGTCCGTAGTCGGGTATTATTGTGGGAATGGACAACAATAATATATTAAGACTAATATGTAGTTGATTGATGATAGGGTGTTGTCATTGACATGGACATGTCAAAATTAATACATAAGTATGTGTTAGAGAACGACATACTGAACTGACACGCTATGAGCATGTTTCTTGGATTATTATGTGACAGTCACAATATTACTTATAGTGATAACTACATGTATGATCCTCAGACCTGAGATCATCATTATTTTAACATTGCGAGTGACATATTTTGATAAGTCAAAGGTGTGTCGTAACTGACTACACTATAAAGACTAATATTGGATGTGTCATAATCTATGTAGCGGGATATGGTTGATCAAGATAAGATTTGTCCCTCCTACATAATAGGAGTAATATCATAGGCCACTTGATTGAGTGAGACTAGAAATGCATAGCCATGCTCGAATAAATTGATATGGGATATCATAGTTATTCGTTTATAATAGTTTACTCAAGATATCAAGAAATATTAGATGGACTATACAAGTGTGACTATTCCATGACTTGTGTCCAATATATATATAAAGGACAAAAGGATGTAATACATGAAAAAGAGTTAATCACGAAGAGGTTATGTCGAACCACAACTTCCTGTAACTTAGGTAGCAATGATGTATTGCTAGATGCCACTCATTGCTTGTAATATTAGAATTGTTCTAGATATTACTACTAACATTACATAAACCTACAAGGGTCACACCCTATGATTGAAACAAACAAATATCGACTAGATAGCATGTGTGCAAACTTGTTGTACACAAAATTAGTTAAAACTGAAATTATTATAATTATTATAATTATATAGATAATTTCGATTATATATTTTAATAGTAGATAATTATTTTAATTATCAAATACTATTAAAATAGATATATCCCTAAAGAAACCTAATTAAAGTAGAATTAGATTCTACATATTTAATTATATTCGATTAAATATATTATATATTTAATAAATCTGAATTTAATTAGCATTAGGGTTTTGAATGCTATATAAAGGCATAAGGTCTAGCAGCCAAAGATATGCCTATTGCTAAAAACCTCTCTAATAGTTAGAGAAGTAAAATATTGTTCATTTTATTTGGGTGGACTACACAGAGGTCGGAATGCTGTTGTGACGACTTGGACTCAACATCGTGATGGAAGAATCAGATTCTTCTACGTCACTGTTGTTAATAGATTTAATTGAGGTGACATTTCATCCCTTTTTTACCCCAGATTCGTTCTTCGTACATGTGGCAGAATTTGCCAGATAATCTTTCCACTTCACCATAGGGTGTACCGACGTTTTCCTTACACTCAAACCTTAACTGTGTCCGAAACGCAACACTTCTTCAAAGATATACTACTAGGAATACTTCTTCGTCTATTATTAACACCATGACCAAACGTTTTGAGAACATGTGAAACTTTGACAATCAAACTCTACCATCGATCTATTTTGAATTAACAACCCTTCTCCCCTTGACTCGGCTAACCAAGATAGACCTTAGCGTCTCACTTTACTTGAACTCGCCCTACCTCAATGATAGCTAACTCACGATCATGCAACTCCACTAATCGAGCTATTCTAGTTCCAGTTGAAAACTGTTGCCGCTTACGAACCCTACTAGAGATCAAAACTCATCCAACCACCTTAAAGGTTCAAATATCCTCTTCCAAACCAACCACTTAATTCCAACGAACAATTGTGTTGCAACTCTAACAAACACTCAAGGATCTCAAATGATTCTTCAAACAAGATTTGCTGCAACACAAGAATTCTCGGTTCCACAAGACCATAGCCGATAAACTACACTTCTGCTGCGCTACTTTGATAATATTCACACTATTTTACCATACATGTAGACAATCCATCCAAAGACTTGGTACAACAAATACTTAATTCATCGAGCCCATGATTATACCAACGCACTCATGAGCCTGAACTAACTCACAACCCGATTTTCAAATAATGGTTTGCAACCGCTATAGCAGTCGCTATTTCGTGATAACATTGCCGACCGAAACCGCTATTGTCGAAAATGGTGGTGGTAATCGGATTCATGCCGATAGCAGTGGTTAATGGTAGATCACGCCAATAATGGGCCGCTAATGCCGTTATTTTCCCATTACCGACAAATTCAAAAGAAAAAAAAGATATCTCTTAAAAAAGAGAAAAAACTGATCCAATTGAGCTTTTCGCCGTAGCCATA
Organism: Hibiscus mutabilis; assembly: GCA_019671005.1. Classification (NCBI taxonomy): domain Eukaryota; kingdom Viridiplantae; phylum Streptophyta; class Magnoliopsida; order Malvales; family Malvaceae; genus Hibiscus; species Hibiscus mutabilis. Next base: position 20,046,869 of record CM033738.1, read on the forward strand.
GACGAGAAATGAAAAATGCTTTCGGGACTGATAAGGTTGGGGATTTGCATGAATTTTTATTCTAATAAAAATGGAAAGTAAAGTGGGAGGGGAATTGATCGAAAACACTATAGAAAAATGAAAGGTTGGGAGGTGAAGGAGAGTGTGAGAGCGGCCGAAAAAAAGTAGATTAGGTTTTGTTGCTTTGCAGAAAATGTGATATTTATATCACATATTAATGAGAAAATTGTAGCCATACCATTTATCTTCATTAGGGTTCACGAAATGACCATCTACCTTATCTCCATGTTCAAACAAGTCCCTAAATTTAACCCTTCAACTTAGCCATCAGAGTCTGGATTTTACTCAATTTAATCCCTCAACATGTATACTTATTTATTTGAATATAACAAATATTTTTTTGAGCAATAATGTAACAAACATTTTTTTAGAATATACATTATTTTCTTTTAAATTGTTTTAATTAAATAATAAGTTGTTTAAATGTAATATCAAATATTAATATATTTTTTCAAAAAACAAAAATATTAATATAATTTTTAAATATTTTATGAATAATAAACATTGAAAATAAATAATTTGAATAGATCTCTCTTAAAAAAAATTGACATCTCTCAACTCTCATGTATGAATTTTTAATTATTTTATTTATAAAAACTTTCAAGCTTATTTATAAAAACTTTCGAACATATTAAATAAGATGAATATTTCTTATTTCTTATTTTTTTTACTTTATTTTTGCTATTATTTAATATAATATTCTTATAAAATTAAATATAAAAATAATTAATGATTGCAAAAATTTTGTTCTAAATTTTTAAAAGCACTCTAAAAGTCATTAAAGGTGACTTTTTATAGTTATAATTGTAATTATCCATTTTTACAATAAGTTGTGGGAATTTTAAAATAATTCACGACTGCGACACCCATAGTAACCACAACAACATTTGTTATGTCCGCAACCGCAATAAACGCAACGCGACCGAAAACGCGAACGCGGACGCTATTTAAATCCCTACTCACAACTTGTCCTTAGAGTCCAATCATCACACCGAACGCGATCTTTATCGTGACTTCTCTTTAATCTTCAACATACGATGCCCAAATTCTAAATGATCACATAGGAAACTCAAAACTCTTCAAATGATTACAAGGTCATCGACCTCGAGAAACAGGTAACGATTCTTTATCGTTACACATTAGTTCACGACATTCAAAGCCAACACTCTTTGATATACCAACACAGGTACGTCCCAAGGTAAACCACTTAGCGACGACACCCGTGTTCACTCACTCTTATAAATGAGTCCTCAGTCTAGCAGTTCAGTCGGTGCTATACTATCAAGTGATGGACACCAATGCTGAACTCGACATTATCTCCATCGTGGGTTCTAATGCACGCTTAAGAGGTAAGCCCGATCGGATCTCAAAGAACACATCAACAACCTCTTAAGCGTCTGCAAGCTCTAAAGCTTCAGACTCTTAACCCTCGTATCAACTACGTGTGTCAAGATTGTCTCGCCATTTACAAAACCATTCTTGAACTAATATCACAAAAACATGGTATTTCATGTTAGAGAGGTAATGGTTCCTTGCGTCCATTACCAACAAATCGGTTTATTTTGATCCCCCAAAACTTCGAGACTCTTGCTTGAAAATCGAGGCATACTTCACGCTCAAACGATCAACCTATACCCAAGGTAGCATCCACTAACTAGGGAGAGAGTAATTCTAACAAGTCCAAAGGGATAGTTACTTTCAATCCTCACTATCCATCCACGGTAAAAATCTTACCTACTTATACTTACAAATATGATGAATTATTCAATCTGAACTTATTCGGCGAGCATCAAAACCATTGTATAAACGAAGAAATCAAATTTCCATCAATGCAACAACTGAAACCAAAATGAAATATAGGTACATGACACACCATTGGTGGTAAAGCTATCAGCTCTGGCTTGAACGGTAGACTGCCTAACAACAGCTCGAGTGTCACTCTAGCGGTAGACATCATAGTACCTCTACCCTGATATCTAGATGATGCCCTAGCATTGCCTTTAGCAAAACTCTAACCACGCTAAGAGTGAACAAACCCTCGAGACATAACTAAAGTTGCATCAATTGCGATCGGGCAATCTTTTGCCATGTGACCTGGTGCTCGGCACCTATAGCAAACCTTATGTAACAAGAAGCACACTCCAAGATGATGTCGGCTACAATGCTCACAAACTGGTAGAAGCGATACTCTAACTTAACCATCAGCACTCTCTTTAGGAGCAGAAGTTAAGGAACCCCTACGAACTCTCAGTCTAGATCCATGAACGACCCTCGGTAGTTGACTTGAAGCAACTCTCTTTGAACCCCTCAAAACTTGAGACCTCCTTGAAGGAGTTTGAGAAGGACTTATAACGTCCTGGGTCCCCACAACATTACCCCTAAACTCCTCAACCTGACTAAGTGTCATATCCTGAAGTCGTTCAAGTGCTTTCGAACTATTGGCTAACTTTGAAAATGTCCTAAGTGGACCCGTTCTCACATGAATCTAGAGGTCAATCTTTAATCCCTGTCTAAATATCTTACACCACAACTCCTCAAGGGTAATCAACTCCGGTGCATATCTATTCAATCGTAGAAAATCTTGCTCATATTCAAAAATCAATCGGTCTCCCTAAAGTAGGTGCATAAATTGATCTCTCATCTCATCCATGTGAATCTCACTGATGTACTTCTTCTTAAACTCATCCAAGAAGATATCACAGGTTGAAAGTGCAGGTTGTAGTCCCAACTCGACAGTCTCCCACCATTCATGGGAATTGCCTTAAAGAGGGTGACAATGCAATCGAGGTCATCCTCTGGACTCGCCCTCATCTATCTCAGAATCCGCTGAGTGTCTCTCAACCACTGGTCATCTTTGATCGGGTTATCCTTATTCGAACCTTCAAAGTTTTTTGGCTCATATCAATGAAGTCTCTCCACAGGGTCTTGCGAGGTGATGCATGAAATATAGTATGTGTAATTAGAGCAAGTATACCCTCACACAAGTAATAAAGTGATAAGTATCGAGTGTCAAACCTACATGGATTGGAGTGATAAACTCAAAGTGATTGCACAAAATAATTAGTAAAATAATGATGTGTGATATGATGAATAAAATTATAAACTAATGATATAACAAATCAAAGTAAAGGGAAGCAATTATCAAAGAACAAACATATGTTGTAGCAAAGATTCTAATGAGGATGAATGTTGAGTTTATTGTCTATGAACTATGCTAATTATCATTTGAATGCTATAGCAGTTGGCAATACATGTCTACGTAAACCAATTATTTACTTATCTATTTGACAAGGTTTTCTAATAAACTCCTAGACTCTCTAGATACCTAGAAGTTAACAACAAGAAGCTATGGTAATACATGTCTACATTAACCCTAACAACTTATTGTTTATTCAAGTTTCCCTTATTAGTCATTGAAATCCTAAACTTATGTCTAAGTCATATTAGAACCTACGTTAATAGCTTAAGTTCCATTGTTCACGTTGCCACATATCAATAATTAAAAGGCCTCTTTCAATAGCTCTTACAATAATTATGCATGAAGAACAATGAACATAATAGATAAAGGAAAAGGCTATAACATTAAACAATGATTAAAACATAGAATCTTAAAACAATAAAACCCAAAAAAAAGTATTTAACTCATGCCTGAGCAAATATCATCCAAAATAATAAAAATAAAAGTAATGGCAGTCAAATAAAATAATAAAGAAAATAATAAAAGCGTCATAAGAATCCCTCTTTGTGCCCGCGAATCGATACTGCAACTCTTCAAACTCCTCAAGCCTCTCTCAATAATTTCATTACTTAGAGATTCCTCTTGACCTTCGACGATGGTGGTTCTCCATCGTGGAAGACAAAGTGATTGTTCCTCGAATAATTCTTCTTTTTATGCGTGTTTTTGTGTTAGGTGCATCCTCCTTTAATTGTTGCCCTTGATGTCTTTGTATAGAGGTGTTTCTTAGGGTTTTAAAAACCCTAAAGTGCAAGTAATCTTTTAATAGGGATCTTGCTTTTCTACATCATTAATTTTTCAATAAAAGAATATCTTGTCACATAATTTTAATAAAGTGTCATGTGATCCAACAAATAGAATTTTTTCTTTCCACGTCATTAATGACATAATAAAGAAGCGGGGACCACATATTAAATCACAATAAAGGATTCAAGATTTATCTCCAGCGTCACAGCGAATGTTGTAGCATCCAGTCCAGCACGAGAGAATTATGCTCCAATACTCCAACGCTCCACTACTCTGTTACTTCCTACGCAAGCAACACTAAAAACAACTACCTTTTTCCATTAATAGCATCAATATAGATAATCATTAATCTCAAACACCATAACTCCATAACTATATACAAAATACTCCTAAATGCAGCAATATGCTTTCGAACAAATGCAATATGCTCAGTAAAAGTGTCTAAATATAAGTTCTTTATGCACTCATCACGAGGTGTATTAGAAAACCTCAGAGTAGTTTGTACAACTTGCAAAAGAGCAAAGGTAAGATCATGGAGATGGTTTGCCCCTCTACTTTCGGTATCTTTTGAAAGGCTCATGTCTCTAACATTCGGGATAGACTTCGTACCGTAGTATTTTGCTTGAGAGACATGGCTCTCCTCACGACTCTCCTAATCATGATTGGTGTCACCCGCCATCAAATTTTCTAAAATCACAAGGAAACAAGGCAACACCATCAGGATTCCCAGTCTTGGAAGAGTACAACTTAAATTTAGGGACTTGTATTCACTAGACACCTTATCACGACCTCAATACCACCCTGGGGTTTCCTAGAACTGGCTAACCTAGTCTCTACTATCACTAAATGTAAAACCCTAATCCTGATCCATATCTGAAGTGCTACATTTAGGTCACCCAAAATTCGACCCATCAAATTTCCAATTTAAAAATCACAAGTTTAGCCTTCAGTTAAAAACATTAAACATCCATAATTTCGTATAGTAAAATCAACCCATATAAATCAGTTTACAAAATAGGAACTCCGAGTTTAAAACACTATATATCAAAATAGTAAACTAAATAGAGTTTCCAGACTCAACATTTGTATGGTCCTATGAATACATAAGCCCAAAACTAAATAATAAGCATTATACTATGAAAGATGTGGTGCTGGGAAATCCTTTCTTAATGTGCTCCTCGGCCACGAACAACCTACTAACATGCGAACAGAAACAACGATTTTGAATGCTGAGCTTACAAAGCTCAGTGGTATATTTCTACTCTAACACAATTCATGATTATCATAAAATAAACATGCGAGATAAATATAGTCTAGAAAGCATAGATAAGGCTTCATTATCTATGGGTTATTATCTAGCCTACACTAGCTAGAGTTCTTAGATCACCTATCTCAAGGCATCTAAAGTCTACAAGAAGTCTTACATGTTTCATAATGCTTCACAGTACTAAAGGTCACTCAACACATCGAGTACACACGCTATCATCTATAACATCCATACAACATACATATATAAAGCCATACATCACCTACATAATGGACAATGAAGCCCTACTTTACCCGTGCTCACATAGCTATCGGGTTGAATAGACTATATCTGGATCACCATAGCCACAAATATGTCCTAGATGTACTTGGATCACATTAGCCACAAGTAAGCTATCAGGTTACTCGAGCTCACATAGCCGTCGAGTTAATTACCTTATTCGGATCACCATAGCCACGGATGGGTTTCTAACCACACCCAGATCACGTAGCCGGTGGTACGTCGGTTGTACTTGTTCACATAGCCCTATGTACATATCCTTTTATATAAGTATCGTTGTACTGACTCTAGGACATCTGGATTCCTTTACAATAATCACAAGATAGGGCATGCTCCTCGAGCAAACATACACCTCACCAAGAGGTAAGTGGCATAAAGCCAAGCTATCATGCAAATGCCCTCTATGTATGACACCATCCAACATGGTTATCTCTCGATTTATCATCAACAGCCCATCAAGTGCCCACCCGGCACGCTAGGACAACATTATCACTTTACCAACCTATATGATTAGTATCATAAACAAGTCACCCAATTAAATTACTGAGCTATTATTCATTTTGCTCATAAAGAGGGATAAAATCTCAATTTTACCGCCCTTTTTATCCCATTAGGAGTCCATTGGACCACATCCTATAATTTTTCAGCCCTCATGGCTCAAATTCAACATTTTTGGGCATAATGCCTAGTGGCTCAAATTACTGAGTTGTTATTCATTTTACAGTCCCTTGTTTCAATATGATCCTTACTCATGCTTGTAAGGTCCCATTCTCATCCAGTTAGGCCCAAACTTGGCCCAAAGGTTCCAAATACCCAATCTAACATGAGGGTCTATAGCTCGGGTCAACATCCATCGTTGACTTAGAAATTCGGGTAGTTACAAATTTAGTGATTTAGGGTCAAGGTTTGGGGATTTTTAGAGAAATTAAAGGTTTTGAGTTTTTTAATTAAAATTTTCTATTTTTTAAAAATAACAAAAATAGGTCACGTGCTGCGTTTTAATTAGATGACGGAAATTTTTAACGTCTGTATAGAAAAACCTTATTTTTGAGTTACAGAATGAAACGTTAGGCATCTATTGCACCAAAATATAGTTTAGACACCTAACTAGAAAAAAGAGCATGTTTGGGCACTTATTTGACGGTTAAGTCTAACTGGAAAATTTTAAAGAAGTATAATTTTTTACACATATTATGTATCAAAATATAACCCTTAAAACATCTTATACTTTACCATATCTTTGAAAACTAACTTGAGCCATCCACGATGGATATTTAAAGGACCTATTAGTTTACAATGGCAGGACTGATTGTTGTTTCTTCAATCTCCGGTTTAAAAGCTAACTCTTTTATTATATGAAAATTATTTGATACATTGTTAGTGTAACTTTAATTTATATAAGTAGTTTTATTTTAGGGTTTAGAAGTTTAATTTAGTGTTTATGATTTATAATTGATATGCTGCCAATGTAAACTTTAGGCTACACAAATATTTTTATTTTATAATTTAGTGATCTAGTTTAGAATTTATGATCTAAGGATTTTATTTTTAGGATTATAATTTAGAGTTTAGAGTTTATATTTTAAATTTAAAATATACATATTTATGTAAAAAAATTCTTGTGCATTGCTAGTATATCAAATGCCTCAATCAACTTATATTAAATATTTTCGATTCATTTTATTACTCTATTACTCTATATACATTATAAAATAAATAAACTTCACATGTTTATATTTATTTTGTTTAACCATTGATATTTAATTAGTTAGTTGATTAATTCGGATTGAGTATTGCAAAGACCTGTTATTGGGCGACCCTTCCAACTCAATTTATTCCATTTACAACTCCAAAATTTGAACCTCTGATTTTAATTAAAGATCTAATGTCTTATTTTATTATACCAACCTATTGCTGGTCACATGTTTATAATTATAAGTAAAATACAAAACATATTTACATTAAGATTTATTTTTTGATATAATAATTGAAAAATAGTTTTGGACTAATTTAAAAAGGTTCTAAATATGGTTTTAAGTCCAAACAACTTTAAAATAAGTTTGAGAAGTTTTTGAGAGGTTTTGGAAATGTTTTAAACATTTTAAAAGTAGCCAAAATGTTGTTTTCAACACAGGCGTACCGATACAGTATACCCGTTTCGATACGGCTAAGGGTTTCAAGCTACAGTATTTTCCAGAACCGAAAAACCGTACCGGTACAGGCTTGACCATACCGATACGCTTGTATGCGTACCGGTCCAAATTTCAACTACCCCCAATGGCTATTTCCCAATGGCTATTTGAATTGCAGGGCGTACCGAAATGGACCAAGGTGTACTGATATGCCATACCGATACGGCCCAAGGCATTTCAATACGGGCAGCCAGATTGTGCATAACGGCTAGTACCTGTAGTGATACGGGTACACACGTACCGATACAGAAAGCTGCAAAACTGCATTTATTGCGGGAAATAAAGCCTCCAACGGCTCTAATTCAATCCCAACGGTCTTTAACGGCTAAGAACTCAGTTGGGACTATAAAAGGACCCTTCAAGCTTCAGCAACAACTAATGATTCAATTCTCAACAACATTATGATGATAAATTTGTCTTAGAGCTTAAATTCCCATTCTTTGTATAGACAACACTTGTGAGCTTTAATTATTATATTTGCTCAAGTGTTTAGGTTTGGGTGAGTGAGCTTTAGAGTGCAAAAAAAAAACACTTTTAAGAGGTATTTTAGTTTGGTTAAGAATTCTCTTGTTTAAGAGTGATCCCAAAGCTCGGTTTGTGAGCTTTGGATGCTAGACTTGGTGAGTGAGTCTAGGATTGTAAAGGTTGCCTCCTAAGCCTAGAAGATGGGAAGAATTCTTAGTGAATTGGTTGAAATCCTTAGTGGTGAAGCTAAGGTAGTGGATGTAGGCTTTGGTTAAAAAGCCAGACCACTCTAAATCTTTGTGTTATTTTCTTTATCTTTTGCTTCTACCACCAACACCTAAAAATCGACTTCTCCACCACTTGGCAAGCAATTCGATTGAAGGAATTTGAGATCAATCAACTCAACAATTGGTATCAGAGTGAGGCTTAATCAAGAAGGATTAACATCCTATTAAGGTGATCCGGTAAGCTCGACCATCAAACAAGTTAACCGATTTCCATGGCATTATCCATCGACAAACTGCCCTTCTTCAACGGTGGTCACTATGCTTGTTGGAAACATAGAATGATGTTCTTCATGAAAAGCAAAGACTACTGTCTCTGGGACATAGTTGAAGATGGACCCTTCGTGCCAAATCAAAGCAAGGCGGAATGGAACTCGGAAGATCGCAAGAAGATGGAGCTCAATTGCAAGGCTTTGCACATTCTATTTTGTGCATTGGGCCCGGATGAGTATGCCAAAGTATCTTCTTGTGAGAGTGCCAAGGAGTTATAGGACAAACTTGAAGCAATCCATGAAGGGAAAATGAGGTGAAGGAGACAAAGATTGGTCTACTCAACCTCGAATACAAAAACTTCAGGATAGACTCATATGAAGACATCAAGACCATGTTCGACCGGCTCTCCACGAACGTCAACAAGCTAAAAGGACTTAGAGAGGAGATTTCGGATGACAACTCGTTCAGAAGTTGATTTATTCACTTCTTGAATCATGAGAGAGCAAGAAAACAGCTATCATTGAAGTCAAAGACTTGAAGAAGGTCAAGCTTGAAAAGCTCTTAGGATCTCTTCTCACCCATGAGATGATGCCTCTACCCTTGAGAAGAGAGAATGAGAAGATAATCAAAGAGCTTGGAATCGAAGATCTCAACATTATAGTTCTTAAATCCTCCACAAGCAACCAAGAAGAATTGTAACCCCCTCGACCTGGCCTAGACGCCCGATCGAACCAAGCGAGCTACATTAGGCTTGCCGAGGCAAACCGAAGAAAGATTACAAAAAACCGTCCATTTTTTCCTTTTATCTTGTCTAGATGCATATTATTAATCCTAAGTGATCATGCTTGCAGCGGGTGAAATTAAAAAGGAAACAGACCTCGGAAAGGCAACCAAATTCATATAATACATTTTAAGGACCAAAACATAACTCTGGTAAATTAAAGGACCATTACTGAAATTAGGGTTACTAATCCATAATTAAGTTAATTTCATGTTAGCTCATGAAATTTCGTCGCATTTAGATCACCAAAGCACCCTCAATTTAACATTCAAACATTTAAGGACCAAATTGTAAATCTACAAAATTATAAGGACTTACTTAAAATTAGATTTACCAATCCTCAATTAGCCAGGTTACAAGCATACATGTCAAATTTCAGCTTAAAATGATCACCCAAACTCATCCAATTGCATACTTATCAACCAGGGACCAAAATGTAACTTTAGAAACTATTTTTCAACTTAACGGATGAGTCTCGTGATAAATATCAAAACCTGTACAAGTGGTTTCGAAACTTGTACTCCAGTAGCCAACTTTGGTCTACTGGTTTCAAAACCTGGGGGCTGGTTTATGGCCCCTGGTTTCGAAACCTGCTAACTGGTTTCGAAACCTCCCTGTAGGTTTACAGATTTTGCAATTTTGAAACACCTTAAAACCCTTCTAAACATACTTGGATTAACCCCAAACATCATTTAACACTCAAAGCATCAAATTAAAGCAACGTACAAATGTCATATCAACCAAAGACCACTACGATATAAGAGCATAGGCATTACGGCCACAAAGGTAATCCTATAGGCATGCTCCCTAAACCACAAGCAACTTACATACTAAAATTCAAATATAGGGCCATTAACCACATGATCAACAAACCAATACCTCCCTAGCATCTATCAAAACATGCTAGCATTATAAAAGCATTGAAACAATCCAACACAAGCTAGATGCAATCCAAGGTATCTCCTAGCAACGTCACATACTAACATGGCTCAACCAACATGCTTTTCATACATCAAATGATCATCAAATCACAGCATGTAAACCACAACAAAAAAACATGGTAATACGACATTACAAATCCTCCAAAAATATGGCGAACACATTGCCTTATTAACCGAAAGTAACACCGAGTTTCATACTCAAAGTAACGCCGTGCCAATGCTGCCCCAAACTTTAGTGCTCTGCATCATTTAGAAAAGAGAGCATAAGCACATTTTCTTAGTGAGGATGCTCATAAAAACAATGATGCCTTTAAAACCATTTGAAAACTAAAACCACTTGTTTTCAAAACATGCTTAACGACTAAAGCATTTTCATTGTTTCCAACCAAAACATGCATAACGGTCCTTATGCAACATCATATATAAGTCCAATGCTTAACAACCAAAGCATTTTCATTTATTCTAAAACTAAACATGCATATCGACCATATGCAAAATCATTCACAAATTACATGCTTAAATCCCAAAGCAATAGATCATATTACCATGCTTAAATCCCAAAAGCATTAAATCATATTACCATGCTTAAAACCAAAGCATTACAAAATAGGTTCAACACATGAACTCTCATATATTGGCAATCATAGTGACTCTGGATAGTCGACCACTATCCTTGATTAGCCAACCCCTAATCATTGGTTAACCGACCGTTAACCTTACATATCGGATACACGGATCTCCCTTAATGACCGACCGCCATCAAGACCCATACCATGCCGACCGCATGATATAACAACCTTGCCGACCGCAAGATTTACATCAAAAAGGGGAACCGATCGCTCAACCAAGTAATAACCTCATAGTCCGAGTAGCCGGCTGCTATACCTCAAGGACCTTTACCCACGATCGATTTTAAACATATTATAATGCACTTTATCCTATGGCATGCCAACTATATCCGAATGTTTTCTCACCATGTCACATAGCCAATATATCATTTACAAAACCATTTGCTCATTGTTTTGCAATGCATTATACGAAATCATCACATATGCAAATCACATTGCCAAAGCAATAACACCATTCCTGACCGAAATGAAAACCAATGCTCTCAAGCATTTCTTATACTTTTAAACCCCTGCATATGTATTTAAATTCATGCATTTCCAGCAAGTATATCAAACCATGTTTACGACCAAAACATGAATTACACATGCTCATATCTAAACCAATATTAAAGAGCAAAAGAGAGAAAACTTACTTCCGAGCTTAGGTAAGTGTTTCAAGCTTAACCTAAACTCCCAACAACCTTTAATAAACCTTTTAAAGGTGTTTAAACCAGTTTCCACTCACCAATTACACATTGCCTTGCTCGCCAATACGACACGAGCTCCCAGCAAGAAATAATCCACCTCAAGATACTTCGCCTTGATCATCCCCTATTTTGGCCACACAAAACCAGAGGAGAAATGCATTAAAATGCATCCAAACCACTGCCTCAAAGCAAAATCCCGCAACTCACAAGTTGCCCACTCAAAAACCATCCGAAACTTATCAAAATTAACCTCAAACACCTTCCAAACTCAACCCAGCCACAATATAACGATTCGATACATTAAACTTCATCTAATAACATCTAAAACCCCTTTTACAACATCCTCTTACTTCCAGCAGTGATTAAACACCATTAACAACACAAAAACCCTTTACCATCAACCATAAATATTAGAGATCCAACTTATTTCAGGATTACAATGTTAAATCCAAGCTATTAACATTATTAAACATCAAAATCATGATCTAAACTGGTCAAAAACCCAGCAAAACATATACAATTCGAAAATCTATCAATTCCATCAATTAAAACACAATTAAACCAATTTTCCTTAATTAAACTATCAAAACCCATTAGAAAACCATTATAAAGGATCAACAACTTGGGAATTTCAGTAAAGAACCATTCATTAGAGGAGAAGAACGAACCTTACCTCTAATGGATGTTTTCTCCCTTAATTGGTTGATTTTACATGTGAAAACAAAGTTAAAACAATAAGATTTTATTGAGAAATCATAGAGAATCCATTAGAAATCAAAAGATTTAAGAAAAAGATGATTTACCTAAAGATTTAGAAGAATAAGAGAGTGTTTGGTTGGAGAGATTTTGAGAGAAAAAGATTTTAAGAAAAATTAGTTACGTAGTTTTTGTTTTAAAAGAATTAATATCAACTAATTCTCCCCATCCTATTTTAATTTCCAAATCACTTTTAAAAATTACCAATTAAAGGATAAAGTCTGAATTTAGACTTTTGGATTATTAGCTCCTTAAAGATTCAAAGTTTTAACCCTTTACAAAACAGTCACTAAAAATAGTTTTCAAAAGTTGCATTTTGGTCACTAGTCCAAAATGTCTGATTTTCAAAACTTATTTTTCAAAATTGATTTTACCACAATCGTTAATATATTAATTAATGATTTTAGAACATTTTACATATTTTTATCACCTTCAAAATTATTTAATCCAATTTAATCCTGAAATTGGCTCAAATCTCTAATACCGGTTCACCAAACCCTTAAAACGAACCCCGAACCATCTAGTCCCAAAAATGGGGTGTTACAAGAATCAAGTGAGGAGGAAAATGAGGATGAAGAGATGGCATACCTCTTCAAAGAATTTGTCCGATTCATGAAGAGCAACAAAGAAGAATCCAAGCATGAATCGAAGAAGAAGATGGTGGATTCCCTTAAGTGTTCAAATTGCAAGAAGAAGAGGCACACCAAATATGATTGCCCTCACTTCAACATGAAGGGATCATCATCAAAGAAAGCATATGTGGCTACATAGAGTGATGAAGACTCCACCGATGAAGCCAACCTATGCTTAATTGCCCTCAATGAGGGGGAGGTAACTTCTAACTCATCTTGTTCAAATTCAAATTCATATACATTTGATGAGTTACAAGAAGCCTATGACCAATTGGTTTTTGAGTTCAAGGCTTCATTTTCGAAAAATAAAAAGATGATTTCAAAATTGAAAATCGAAAATGATTTGCTTTTAAAAACCAATTTGGAATTTGAAGCAAAAATCAAAGATTTTGAACTTAAAGTTTTAAATTTACAAAATTTGCTTCAAAGTTTAGAAAAAAGATCATCAAAAGGAAGTAGATGATCTTAAGAAAGAAAAAGATTTGATTTTCATGGAATTACAAAAAAAGAAAAATGATTTTGGAAAATAAAAGTTTTATGTGAGACAATCTAGTGCCCCTAGATTTGTAAATGGAAAATGTTTTAGAAGTATTTGGGCCCCAAAAGGACTAAGTACTTCACATAAAAAGGATGAAATTGATAAATGGATTTCTAAGGGGACCAAACTATGTGCTACTAATGTCTATGGATCCAAAGCAATTTGGATACCAAAAATAAAATGATTGTCTTTTGTAGGTGTGATGGGGCTTTGGTCAACAAGTGATGAAATTGAGGGGAGCTCTATACACACAAAGGAATAACACTTGAAGAAGGAAGGCTTCACATCCTCCATTTGATTCAAGTGTGGTAAAATTAGTTGAATTTTATTTATTTTAATTTGATTTATTTATTTTAATTCAACTAATTTGTCATATATGTTGGACTAACATTTGAATGATGCTTGAGTAAGGGGATCCAATTTTAAAACAAAATTCATTTTTATAATTTTTTTCTTAACTCTCCATTGTTATTGGCCTTTAAAGTTTGAACCATTTTTGATATAACAAAAAAGGGGAGAATGTTTTGAAAATTTGAGTTTTTAAATGAATAAGGGGGAGCTAATAAGACTTTCAACAATTAATCTCTTATTCAAATTTTATTTTTATAAGGGGGGAATCTCAAAAATAATTTTTCAAGTTGGTTTTATTATATAAAAAAAGGGAGATTGTTAGGATTTATGTTTTGATATAATAATTGAAAAATAGTTTTGGACTAATTTGAAAAGGTTTCAAAAATGGTTTTAAGACCAAACAACTTGAAAATAAGTTTGAGAAGTTTTTGAGAGGTTTTGGAAATGTTTTAAATGTTTTTAAAGTAGTCAAAATGTTGTTTTCAACACAGGTGTACCGATACTATATACCCGTTTTGATACGGCTAAGGGTTTAAAGCTACAATGATTTTCCAGAACCGAAAAATTGTACCGATACAGGCTTGCCCGTACCGATATGGGTAGGATCGTACCGATATGCTTGTACGTGTATCGATCCAGATTTCAACTACCCCCAACGGCTATTTAAATTGCAAGGCATACCGAAACGGACCAAGGCGCACCGATACGGCCCAAGGCATTTCGATACGGGCAGCCAGATTGTGCATAACGGCTAGAACTTGTACTGATACGGGTACACGCGTACCGATACAAAAAGCTGCAGAACTACATTTATTGCGGGAAATAAAGCCTCCAACGGCTCCAATTCAATCCCAACGGTCTTCAACAGCTAGGAACTCAATTAGGACTATAAAAGGACACTTCAAGCTTCAGAAACAACTAATGATTCAATTGTCAACAACATTATGAGTCAAATTTGTCTTAGAGCTTAAATTCTCATTATTTGTATAGACAACACTTGTGAGCTTTAATTGTTATATTTGCTCAAGTGTTTAGGTTTGTGTGAGTGAGCTTTTAGAGTGCAAACAAACACCTTTAAGAGGGATTTCAGTTTGCTTAAAAATTCTCTTGTTTAAGAGTGGTCCCAAAGCTCGGTTTGTGAGCTTTGGATGCTAGACTTGGTGAGTGAGTCTAGGATTGTAAAGGTTGCCTCATAAGCCTAGAAAAGGGGAAGAATTCTTAGTAAATTGGTTGAAATCCTTAGTGGGGAAGCTAAGGTAGTAGATGTAGGCTTTGGTTAGAAAGTCGAACCACTCTAAATCATTGTGTTATTTTCTTTATCTTTTGCTTCCACCATCAACACAAAAAAATCGACTTCTCCACCACTTGGCAAGCAATTCGATTGAAGGAATTCGAGCTCAATCAACTCAACAATTTATAATATAAATGTAAGGATAATTATTTGATACATTTCTTTATAAATTACTATTCCTACCCAGACAATATTTTTTATTTTTGGGTTGAACAAGAGAATTGAGCAAATAGCCCAAATATAAAAAAAAAAAGTTTAAATCTCAAAAAAAGAAACGAAGAAATGAGCTTCACTTGTTCAGAAGGCTTTGTTTTTTTGTTGCTTTTAGCAATTTAAAAAGTGCTTTTACTTGAAATTTGGTGTTTTTGGTTATTTTTAAAAGTGATTTTTCACCTAAATCAAAAAGCTAAAATTTATGGCTTTTGTGGTAGAAAAAATAGTTTAAAAATAAAAATTTCTTTTTTACCTTCTATTATTTAATTATAATTGATTGTTAAACTAATATTTATACATGATTATAAAATAAATATATATGTTATAGTATTTATATTGAGAATAAAATTATTTTATTTTAAATTTATTATGAATTTGTAATTGTTATGTCCGTATATAATCTAGAATATAGTTTATATTTTCAAATTATATTTTTTATTATAATTTAAGTTGATTTATTTTATCCATCATAATATTAGCGAATTTGAACATTACCAAAGTTCACTTATTTTACTTTTACAATACTATATCTAAAATAGACATTTTGTCTTCTCAAAAAATCACTTTTTAACATCAATAATAAACACTAACCCAAATTTTTAAAATTACCTTTTAACTACACATTTAAAATTATTTTTTATCGTATTTTTAAAAATAATGCTAAACTAATCCGGAATAAGAAAGCTAAACTCCGGTTTGCCCAAAATGTGTGGAGGCAGGTAACCCAATATAAAAACCCATGCCCTCCACTTATCCTTTTTCATTCCAGAAGTTTCATTTCTCCTCCTTATACAGTCTTCGACTCCAGTGCGAGTGATTGAGAGTGAAACACAGTCATGGCTTGCTCCGCTACTTCGACTACCGCCGCTCTTATCTCCTCAAACCCCAGGCCCAGGGCTTTCTCCCCCATTTCCCATTCCCATCCTCTCCCCAATTCCTTCACCGGTCTCCGTGCCCCTCTCCTTTCTCGCGTCGCCCGCTCCCTTTCCGTCTCTCGCGGCCCCCATTCTCGGAGGAGTTTCCTCGTCAAAGCCAGCGTATGATATGCCTTTTTTTGTCACCTTAATTTCCTGAATCTTATCTATTTTCTGTGTGTATAAATTGCGCTAATTGATTGAGTTAGATTTAGAGGAGGCGAGAGAGACTGTAATGTGATGTGTAGTATATTTAGTTATTTATTTTTGTTAATGTGAATAGCTAAGAAGAATTTATTAGGCTGTGTCCAGGCCTTGGCGCTGATTAGTGAACGTTTTGTTATTTTATAAAGGAATTAGTTAGAACGAGTTTGTAATGAGAAATTAATGACCAGTTTTGATTTTAAACAACTTTATTATGATGAGCATACCCAGCATTGACGAGTGTGATTATTGTGGGTATTAGACGCCATTGAAATTGCGGAGTAAGCTAAAGCTAGCTACATTTATGAAAATGCAGTTTTAAATGAATTAATATTGTTTAAAATCAATATTTTTGTTGATTTCTTACAAATGCGAGTGAAATTCAAAAAGAGTCTTGGAATTTGTTTATTCTGAGCATATTCTTAAAGTTTTGATGGCACTGTCTCATCTTCTGTTTTGTGTCTTCATTTTTTCTCATTTCAAAAATTGTCTTGCAGAGTGAGCTTCCATTGGTGGGAAATACTGCTCCGGATTTCGAGGCAGAGGCTGTCTTTGATCAGGAGTTCATCAATGTATATTTTCTGGATGTTTGTTGAAGCGTATTTAGGCCCTTCACTACTTTTCTCCTTTTGATATGAAACTTATTTTTTTCTAACTTCATTCTGGATTGGGCATTGTTGTTTCAGGTCAAGCTCTCTGAATACATGGGGAAGAAATATGTGATTCTCTTCTTCTACCCATTGGACTTCACATTTGTTTGTCCCACAGGTTTGTTTCTGTCTGAACATTTATGCTGAAGTTTTATATGATATTTGCTTCTTATTCATACTTTTGCCCTCCCAATTTCTTTCTTCTCACAGAGATAACTGCTTTCAGTGACCGTTATGAAGAATTCGAGAAGTTAAACACAGAAATACTAGGTGTTTCAATTGACAGTGTTGTAAGCTCCTTGTCACTCAAAAACCTCTGCCATTAATGATGCATTAATGCTTTACAATCAATTAATGATTTGTTACTTTATCATCTCTAAAGTTGCATAATCTCCAGTGAACGCTGCTTATTTGCTTATAGAATATGGAGAAGTTGGGTTTTATACTAAGGGCTAAGCTGATGCTCGGTATTTTATTTTTCTTTTATTGTCTATGTAATTGTGTTTAAAATAGCTTGCATTATACTTATTGTGTTGCAGCATCTGCATTTTTAGTTTTTCAATGACGTGTACTTCGTTACATTATAGTTTAGCATGTGTTTTTGCATCCAAGGTATACAAAACTTAACCTCAGGTTACCCTTTATGCAGTTCTCTCACCTTGCCTGGGTTCAAACAGAGAGAAAATCTGGTGGCCTTGGTGATTTGAAGTATCCACTTGTATCTGATATCACCAAGTCAATTTCAAAATCTTATGGAGTGCTGATTCCCGATCAGGTATGAGATAACTTATGTTTTTTAGTATCTAATCCTGGGTTGGCAAACTGTCTTTTTTTCTTCAACATTTTGAATATGTTGCATGCAAGAATGTTGCATATCACATTTGGTGGGTTTTATTTACGTTTGTCAAGTATTAGGATGTGCCCATGGCCGGCTGGATTGTCACCGAATGGGTTTATAGTCAAGTATTAGGATGTGCCCATGGCCGGCTGGATTGTCACCGAATGGGTTTATATTTCTTCTTTGCTTTTCTTTTAATGGTTGGGGCCAAACACGAAGGTTTTGTTTTATAAAGTGAACTGATTTTTCTTCTTTTCTTTTAGTGTTTGGTAAGCCAAGATTGTTGGGTCAAACGTCAAGGTTTTGTATTAATAAGTTAAGTTCAGGTTGTTTTCCAGCCCCATGCCATCTTTCTCAATCTTTCCATCATTCCAAGATGAAATTATGGCTGAACGGCTTCCAATCTTATGGTTTTCTAAAAGCGGGTATGACTTGTGCTATAGTCTACCAACATGGAGTCTCCCTACATTCTAATGCTTGAATTAAGAAAAAGCAGCACGATTCTTCTGAAAAGAATTTATGGGTTTTGTTTTTGTACTTGATGATTCGCAACTTCTATTGCTTCAGCTTTAGCACAGAGTAATTCCTGCAAAGACATTTCCTCCCCAATCATTGTTAGTATTGATGTTTAGGATACCAACTATCCTCACTTTGTATTTAGTAAGTTCAGGAATTATCTGGACCAATGAAATGCCTACACATGCATCATTTATGACAATTATTCGAAAAACTGAGGGGATTGTTCATGTTTCTTCGTAACTGTGCTTACCCCTACATTGCCCCATTGGAAATATGATTCTTACAAATTCAGTTTGGATGTTAGGGAATTGCATTGAGAGGACTGTTCATTATAGATAAGGAGGGGGTTATCCAGCACTCTACTATTAACAACCTTGCAATTGGGCGAAGTGTCGATGAAACAATGCGAACACTCCAGGTAAATATATATTACCAGGTCGGTTGTGCAATCGTCTAAAGTTCCGTTTTGATACATATTGTTAGTGCCATTTATGGAGGCCAGGGTATTGGGAACCTCTCCTAGCTGCCACCTCGCATCCAAATCGGTTTAAGGGTTGAATTTTAAGATTTTGCATCCTTTATGGTGAAGTTTCCCTTGTAACATGTTGCCTTGTAACATGTTTTTGTCACTTTCTTTTTGGGCTTGCACTTCCTGCAGGCCTTACAGTATGTGCAGGAAAACCCAGATGAAGTATGCCCGGCTGGGTGGAAGCCTGGGGAGAAATCCATGAAACCAGACCCTAAACTCAGCAAAGATTACTTCGCAGCAATTTGAAGGGTAATTAAGGTGTGTATCGTGGCGTAACTGTTAGCAGCAAGAGCTTTGGATACTAGTGTATGGCGAATATTGAATCATGTTTGCATGCTTTCTCGGATTCATTATTGTTGACGCCTATATCATCCCGCAGTAGTATTTTTGTCAAAATGGAAATGGATGGATGAAAAATAATAAATCAAGACCCTAGATAAGAGTTGACCATATTTTTCGCTGACCTCAATGGGATTTTAATGATCTAAAGTGGTCAAATGGGCATCAGTTGGATCAACAACCAATCCGTGTCTCACGTTATGTTATTCAGTAATATGCTTTCCCATTAACTTCGTTTCTTTTCGTTATTCATTTCCAATTCCATACGACTTCCCAATGATCCAAAGTTGAATTCATTTCATTTAATGATTGTGCAATCATAGTTTGTGTAAAATTTATTTTACACAAGTCTTCTTATTTCTATCATAAATCAAAATTAAACCTAAACCCTAAAAAATTAAACCTTAAATTTTAAATACTAATTTTAAATTCTAATTCCTACAACTAAAACTCATAAACTCTAAACCTTAAACTAAACTCTTAACTTTTAAAACTAAAAGGTCTGTGTAAACTAAAGTTTAGACATACCGTGTATTGAAAATTTTCCCTTTACTTAATTTATCAAATTATCGGAAGTATTATAATCATTCAATGAATTCAGTTACAACGACTCAGCAACAAGCATCAATCATCAATAAGTTGAAAAAGTCGTCAAAATATTTTTGCTTCTATTCTACATTACGATCGGAGTAATAGAAAGTTTAAGAAATAATTACTTCCAATTAACAATTAATTAATTTAACGGGATGAGGTTTTAATTCTTTTAAGTAAGATCATGAGTTTGAACTCTAACATTATAAATCCTAACTATTAGAAAGCAAAACGTTTTTTAAATTAAAAAATAAATGATTTAAGGGTCGAAAAAGTTCTTGATCAAAATTGAAAAAAAAAATAATTCCGTTTGTTAATTTGCATCCAATTGAACTTTTGTTGTTAATTAAATAATAGTTAAGTGGGGTATTCTAGTAGTGTGGGAGGCGGCTCGATTCGAGGATCCAAACTTGGTGGCGATATGGGGGACTTAGGTTAATGAAGTGTGGCAATACGGCATGATTTGTATGTATGCGTTTTTTTTTGTTGAAAGAAAGAGAGATGTAAAAAGTGATTTGTATGTATGCGCCATGTACTATAGAGGGGCAGTTGGCCTTATAAATTGCTGGGTGGAGAAGAAGGCTTATGTGAAAACGGTGGAGGAATGGAGGAAGTGTGGTGCCTTGGCTAATGAAGGCGCGTCGACAAATTTGATCCATAAATTGAGTGGTTTGAAGCGTTTTCTTCGGATCTGGAATAAGAATTGTTTGGTAGCGTGGATTAGAGGATAGAAGCAACAATGTTATTGATTGAAGAAGTGGATTTGTGCATTAGTAGAGGGGATGATGTTGAGGTGAACAATGATGAGCGACGTCTTCTTCAGTCTAACTTATGAAAGTTGTATCGGTTTAGGGAGTCAATTTGGCGACAGAAATCGCACATGCCGTGGTTGAAGTTGGGAAATAGGAATACCTCTTTTTTCAGCGTTCGGCTAAGATCCAAGGGATGAGAAATTGTATGTCGTGTCTTCGGGGTCGAGGGCGATGGGTAACTAATCCGGTGGAGTTGAAGAGGTGTACTTTCGCAACCTTTCGAAATCACTTTGCTCAGTTTCATTTGGCTGGGTCATTTAATGTCGATTTCAATTTGAGGTGGTTGAGTTCAACAGAGTGTGAGGCTTTGGAAATGGAATTTTCGGTAGATGAAGTACGATGTGTAGTTGCGATGGTGCTAAGGATCCAAGACCTAATGGATTTACTTTTGAGTTTTATGAGAGGTGTTGGGATTTTTGTTAAGGATAATGTGATGGTTGTTTTCCATGAGTTCTTTCGGACCAGGAAGTTGCCGAAAGGCTTGAATTTGTCGTTTATTGTATTAATTCCAAAAAAGGAGAATCCGGTGAATCTGACGGAGTATAGACCTATTTGTTTACTGAATTCCGTGTACAAGATTTCGGCCAAGGTGCTTGTGGAATGTTTCCAGTTGGTTGCAAGTTCTTTGATTAGCGATACTCAGTCTGCTTTCGTAAAGGGATGACAAATGATTGATAGTATCTTATACTAGTAAATGAGGTGGTGCATTCACTTTGGACTGATAAGTCGAGTGGTGGGGGTGTCCTGCTCAAGCTTGATTTTGCAAAGGCTTACGACTGCATTAATTGGCAGTACTTGGATTAGGTGTTACAACATATGGGTTGCGGTGAGCGGTGGAGAGAATGGATTAGTTCTTGCGTTGGGACAGCATGACTTGTTGTTTTGGTTAAAGGGAGTCCGATGAAAGAATTTTAAATGGAGTGTGGGTTACGACAAGGGGATCCTCTCTCGCCTTTGTTATTTGTAGTTGTCGTAGAGGTGCCACAACAATTTTTTATTAGTGCGGAAGAAAAAGGAAGCGTTCAAGGAGTGCAGGTAACTCGAGATTTCTCTCTATCGCATTTACAATTTGCGGATGATACTTTGTTCTTTTTACGTGGTAATGTTGAGGATGTGCATAATTTAAAGAGGGTGTTGATGTGTTTCCAATATTGTTTTGGTCTTCGAATCAATTTTTCAAAGTCATATATGTATGGGATTAAGATTGACGAGGAGTTGTTGTCTGGGATGGAGGGAGTGTTGGGGTGTGCAAAAGGGAAATTGCCTTTCATTTACTTGGGGTTGCCGAATGATTCCAATCTGTGACGGTTAGCGATGTGGGAGCTAGTGATTCAGAAGTTTCGTTGTAAATTAGCACAGGATGGAATCGGGGTTCACTTCCTTTTGCAGCTAGAGTAACGTTGGTTAATTTTGTTCTATCGTCGTTGCCTTTATTTTATATGGGTATTTTCGCGGTACCTAAGGGTGTGGTTTTGAAGATTGATAGGATCTATAAGGCCTTTCTGTCGGGTGGTTCTGAGGCTTCAAGGAAATTTTGTCATGTTAATTGGGAAACTATGTGTCGGCTAAAGAAGCAAGGTAGATTAGGAGTAATTGATCTTGAACTGAGAAACTTAGAATTATTAGGCGTTAGCCAAATGGGCATGGCAATACGCTTTAAAGAAACATTCTCTTTGGTGAGCTTTGATAGTTGCAAAGTACGGGGAACAAGTTCTTTATTGGCTACTTAATGTGAATGGTAAGTACAATATGTCGAATGTGTGGCGACAGATTGTCGAGGTCCAAGAAGATAAACGGGTTGAGAGTTTTATGAGAGCAAGTTGGTTTGTTTGGATAGTGTGGCGAGGATCAAAAATTCTTTTCTAGCAATGGTGCTCTGAGGAACCATTGTGTGTGTTGTTCCCACGCTTGTTTCGAGTTGGATGTGATTGTTGATTACTCGCAAGGTGGCAGTTGGGAGCGTAAGGGCTGGCCATTGTTTTTTGGTTGCGATCTACGTAGCTTTGAGTGGTGATAGTTAGCTGATTTGAGGGAGATGGTTGATAGCGGTTGTAGAAGCTGTCAAAAATAAACCTGCTCAAAATAACTTGTAGAAGGGTAAGTAGGGCCGAATCCACAAGAAATGATAAGAGATCGATTTTATATAAAATAAGTAATTAAAGTAAAGAAGGGGATTTGTGTTTGAGTAGAATTGAGAAAATAAGAAAACTATTAAAATAAAGAAGAATTCAATAATGAGATGAATCCTAGTCAAGATTGATCTAGACGTATTAATTCAAGACTTAGTTCATCGTTCTTCACAAAGGATAATTTTATATCAATTTCAAATATCTTAGTTATAGGTTACCTGTTAACTCATCAAAAGTACTAAATCTTATGCTTATTTCACATTGTCTTTGCTTGCCTTTAAGTGTGTTTAGTTGCATTTAGCTTTAAAAATTATGCATTTGCATAAGGAGTTAGGAATTGTGTTCTGCCAGTGTGAAGGGTTGCTTTGTTGGCATTATTGCAGGCTCAACAGAGAAGGACAAGTTTGGCAGAGCAAAGCAACGCAAAAAGGAAGGAATGTCACAGAGAATGTCGAGTTGTTGTTGGCAGTGATGGACCAAAATTTGCCAAAGTACCGGCTGGCAGAGAAGAGAAGTTTGATGCCCGACCGAGTAGCTGTTGGACCTTGAAGACGTCAGCCCTATGATTCAAATATAGGATAAGATGATCACATCCCTTATCCCTTGCGTGTTCAAAATTCAAATTTCAGGGCTTATCCTAGACGTCCCATGCTTGCCTATTTAAAGAAGGAAAGGAGATCGATCACCGAAAAGGAGGGGGGGGATCAAAAGAGACGGTCAGATTGAGAGGAAGGCTGGACTAGGGAGACGTGGTTTGACCAGCTTGACCGAGAGCTTGGACCTTGAAGGGCTGCATCAATGGCCCCCCTTCTAGCCCATTATCTTTGTTTTAAATTGTTTTTATTTTTAATGATGATGATGTTGAGATACGATTATGGTTTTTGGATGGATACCCTCATCATGAACTAAACTTTTACGGTTGGTGGGGAATGTTTGCGTTTGAACGCTGTTTTCATGTTTAGTTTTTAATAATAAAAAATTCCTTGGCATTGTTTTCCATATCTGGCATGTTTTATAGTTTTTTAAATTCTGTGCCAAGCGACCGTTGACACAATATGCTTATTGCGCCTTAATATCTTAACAGACTTAGGGGTAATGATTAGTTGCTAGATACTAAGGCAAGATGCTTCGACGGAAGATGTTCAAGTAGATGAACTTACTTCGGGAGTGAGTCTACCCCTTAGGAGTATAGATTGGGACTTAATCAAATTGATTTATGAAAATTTCATTATAGAGATATAAGGGTTTTTACATGGTTAATTTCGGGCATTGCTATCGATAGAGGCAATGCCAAATTTGAATATGCTCGACAAATAATATTAAGGCAGAAAATTATTAAAGGCTGGCATAAAAAGCGTGAAAAACAGGCATCTCTTGCCAACGCTCATCACTCATTTAAACTCTCCTTTTGCCAATGCTGTTTTCCTTTTATTTCTTTTCTTTTAAACTTTTTTCTCCAAAGCCCACTTCAAATCAACAACACTTTCCATTTGACGAGTAAACAAGCAAGGCAAACAAACTCTTGGCCAATCCTTGTGGGATTGATAACCAGCTTACTGCTGTATTACTTGCAGACCACGTATACTTGCACGGAAAAGACTTAGTCTTGGCATTGTTTTCATGCATTTCCAATACATTTTCCCACCCTTTTGCCAAGCACTCATACAGTCGAATATTACTAGAGAAAAGCACATGTATAACCTATCAAATAGTTTTAACCCAATCACATAAACTATTAAGCACTAATCCGTTAACTTAATAAGAATATGAATTTATACGTTCAAAACACGTTACCTAGGTTTCATACCACTTACCAAGAATGTCTTGATTGGTTGTTGCATATAAAGATGAATAAACTGAAAAAGCATGTGAAGCTTATAAATCAATATATACTTGCTAAGTATTACCAGGAGATATAAAAATACTTGAAATAGATAAAGGTGATAAAGAATAAGGAAACCTCACTAAAAACTTGTATTAATAACCTCGAGTCAAACCTTAACTAGAAAGAAAGAGTTTAGCTACTCATTGAGAGGTATGCGGCAATAAAGAGAAGAATGAGAATTATAGGGATGAATGATTTCTCTTCTCCTCATGCCCTATTTATAATATAGGTCATTTACATCAACTATGAGAAAGAATTACAATAAGATTTAATTTAAAACTCTATCCTACTCCAAATATAATATAAAAGTGAAAGTTCAACTTGAAGTAGAATTCCTCTTCTTGTATTAAGTGCTCCTTAGAATCCAAATCCAACTGAAGCTTCTCTTCTAAGCATGTATTATCCTTTACCTGTCAAAATCCCTACAAAAATCAAATACTTGTTAAAACATAGATTTGTAGTTGGATTAGAACATAAAAATATAGGTATATATATGTGAAAAATATGCAAATATCATACATATCATATACCCCCACACTTAGATTATGCTTGTCCTCAAGCATATTGAAATTCAAAATTCAGGGTCTTTTTGGTAAATAGAAATGATAAGAGAAGTAATAAGTCCATGATTGCAATTTCGC
Organism: Hibiscus mutabilis; assembly: GCA_019671005.1. NCBI lineage: Eukaryota > Viridiplantae > Streptophyta > Magnoliopsida > Malvales > Malvaceae > Hibiscus > Hibiscus mutabilis. The sequence continues at coordinate 20,072,480 of CM033738.1, forward strand.
ACAAGCAAATAATCACCTAATTAATTATCATGAAGTCAAAGATGGAATAAAATTAAACACACTCAAAAGATTCACTCAATTTTGCTCAAGTGTTTAAGGGGAAACAACTCTCAACTCAGAGCATGTAAAAGAATCTTACCATGGGCTTGCAAATATATCACATCTCCACCAGTGAGTTGGGCCAAATTACAAGATGAAAAGGTCTTTGAATTTTGTTGTAACGGGGCTAGAGACAAGGTATGATGAGAAAGACTTTTGGGCTTTTTGAATTGAAGAACTCACACTTTTTATTTTGTTCAAGCTTTATGATATTTTAAGAGAACGTGGATTCAATCTTTTCACACTTTTTGTCTTTCCTTTTTGAATAAACAAGACATTTTTCTTTTTTTCTTTTCTCCTCATTTTTTCTCAAGATTTTCTCCCCTCTTTTTTAGTTTGATTGAATTTTCTCTAAGTAAGTGTAGTGTGTAGTTCTTCAAATTCGGGTTCAAATTGGGAAATCAACAAAAAGAACATACCTTTTAATATGGTTAATTTCCAAACAATAGGCTTAGGCTCAAAAGTGGTTCTCTAGTGGTCATATTTACCAAGGTAGGCTCTTTAGCTTAGGTTCATACCTAAGTGCCTTAATCATCTAAAGTAATTCGATCCTATGTGGTATCAATATGTATAACATTGCAAGTTCTAGAAGAAATTAATCATGCTTGAAAATCACTCAATGGAAGAAAATTACGAAGCATAAAAGATGTATGCTTATTAGGCTCAAACCCCACAAAAGTGGCTTATGTTGTGTCCAATTTTATCCATCCAACTATCAAATTAATTAATCAAGAAATGATTTGCAAGGCTAAAAAGTTCTTATCAGTCCTAATTTACTCCCCATATCAGTCTCATTTTTACTTTGGGATCCCAAATCTTAATAATTTTAACATGTTAATTCTAAGAAAAAATTTTAATGTGTAAGGAATTTTCTAAGTCATCAATAAGCACATAATTCACATATTTTCTTCCTATTATAACTTCGGCAAACTAAGCAAGATTCTAACAAAAATTGTCAAACAAAAGCCTTCACCCCCACACTTAAACTGAACATTATCCCTAATGTTGTAAAATTATCATGCATAAAATACAGTAATAAAATAATGCTCCCTTATTCGGCATGTGATTGTTCATGGCGTGGATAGGAAAAGAAGCGTGGGCACGTCTAAATCGTGGATTGCTTTTGTTTTCCCTAAAGAACATGAGGTGCGTCTACATCTTTTTCCATGAGTGCTACTTCTTGTACCTAAAATGAAAAAAAATGTAAAAATTCATAAAAAAGAATAATGGAAAAAAATAAATTAAAAAAATCATGGGCTGGCGCCCATGAAGTGCCTTTGTTTAAATGTGACTCCCTCTTATTCTCATATCGTGGGTACTCTAACTTGGTCGTTTCTTTGTTTTCTTCGTAAATCCTTCGTAGAAAGGTTTTAATCGATGTCCATTTTACCTTGAAGACCTTGTTGGTTTCCATGCTTTGAATTTCTACTACACAATGAGAAAAAATGTCATTGACGACAGAAGGTCCTGTCCATCTAGAGAATAATTTTCCAAGAAATAATCTTAATCAAGAATTATAAAGTAAAACTTTTTGCCCGATGGAGAATTTTTTCCTGGAAATCATTTGGTCATGGAAGGCTTTTGTCTTTTCCTTGTAGATCGTTGAATTTGTGTATGCATCATTGCAAATTTCTTCTAATTTCTACAATTGTAGCTTTATATGTTCTCTTGCTTCGTCAATCTTCATGTTGAAGCGCTTGATGACCGAATAGGCTTGATGCTCTAGTTCGACGGGAGATGACATGGTTCACTGTAAACTAACCTATAAGCAGACATACCTATGAGAGTTTTATATGCTATCCGGTAGGCCCAAAGAGCATCATTAAGACACAAACTACAATCTCGACGTATAGTGTTATCTTCAAGATGAACTTGATTTATCGATTAGAGACTTCAGCTTGATCGTTAGTTTGTGGATGATAGGCTATCATGATTTGATGTATCACTTTGTATTTCTTCATTAATGCTTTCATGAACTTGTTGCAAAAATGTGTCCCTTGATCGCTTATGATGGCCTTTGCTATTCCAAACATGGAAAAAATGTTATACCTGACAAAATCTACAACAAATTTGGAATCATCAGTATGAGTAGCTCTATCTTCTACCCATTTTAAGACATAATCAGCAACCAAAAGTATGTAGATGTTATCAAAAGAGGGAGGAAAAGGTCCCATGAAATCAATGCCCCATACATAAAAAATTTCATAAAACAAGATTGGTGTTTGTGGCATTTGATTTCGGTGACCCAAATTACATGTTCTTTGGCACTGCTTGCATGATTTGCAGAATATGTATGAGTCTCTGAATAATATGGGGAAGAAAAATCCACTTTCAAGTACCTTGTGAGCAGTTCTCTTTGAAGTGAAGTGCCCTCCACAGTTATCTATATGGCAAAATTATAAGATCGAGTAGGCTTCTCATTTATCCACACATCGTCAGATTATCTAATCAGATCCTATCTTCCACAAGTATGGATCATCCCATATGTATTGCTTTTCATCACTTTTTATCTTGTCTCTTTGGGCTCGGGACAAATAATAAGGTAATGTCGTTGTTACTAGATAATTAGCAATATATGCGTACCATGGAAAGCTATCTTGGAGTGCGAGGAGATTTCTTTTGATGTTTTCTTGTCTTACGCAATCTGGTTCAACACTTACTTGGGAAGTATCCTGCAGTGAAGGGTTAAAAGTATCCAAAGCAAATAAGGAATATGCATCTTTGGGATATTTCATGGTATCATAAATATTAAACTTTATAATTTCTCCATCAAATTCCATGGTAAGTATACCATCATGCACATTGATTATTGTTTTAGATGATTCATTGAATGACCTTCGTAGCAAAATCATATTAGGATTAGAGGGGTCGTTTTCTTCCATGTCTAGGACATAGAAATCGGCTGGAAACACAAGTTCATTGACTTGAACCAAAACATCCACCAAAACACCTATGGGATGGACATTGGATCGACCAGTGTTAGCTCTTTAAAGAGAATGTATTTTCCCTATATTTACAGATTTAGTTGGCCCCACATCAGTGTTTATTGCATCTAGGGATATAAAAACCTGAGCCGACCTAAAAACCCGACTAAAACCTGCTCGAGTCAGAACCTGGTTTGACCTGAGGATGCAATGACCCGAAACTGATTTGTAACTGACTGTTGTTGACCCGAACCTGAGTTGGACCTGTTACTGTAGTAATTGAACCTGACCTACATCCGACCGAGAACGACCCGAACCCGAATTGAACTTGTTACTGTAGACCCAAAACACGACCTGCACCCGACTGAAACGAACCGAGACTGGCAGATAACCGATATTACTCGACTAAATCGACTCGAGATCTGATTTTACCCAACCTGTTTTGAACCCGACTTGTTTTGAACCCGACCTGTTGTTGACCTGAACTAATATTGACCTGGCTTGATTTACCTAACATGTAATTGAGGAAGCCTATGATTTGATGATTTGATGAATTTAAAGTGTTGATAAATGTAAACTATTAAGTGTTGGTAAATGTAAACTATTAATTTTTAAAGCAATTTAAAGTGTTAAATAATCTTTTTGTTATATATACATATATAATCAATTAAAAATATCAAAAAAGGAAAGATTGGATTTAGATATTCATTTGACACTACTAAGTTTGAAATTTTATTAAATAATTCAATTCTTAGTAATAATTCAATATGCTTAGTAACTCATTCAATATAAATTATTTGTCAAGTTTGAACTACTAAGTTTGAACTAAATTAAAGTTTTTAACGTTCATGTTGATGTTATCATGTGTACAATTACATGTTTACATCCATATCAAAATTTTGTGTATAATTATATTTAATCAAAGTTTATTATATGTTATAATAATAATAATGTCTGAATTGAATTAACTTATTAAACTTAGAATCTAATTGAGCTAAACTAAAATCTAGAAGCATAAATCATGGACATAATTAAAAGAATTCTAAAGCTAAATGTAGAATTTCAATTAAATTAATCTAAGTTGGGACTTAGTTGAATTAAACTAAAACAATTGGTAGAAAAATAAAAAGACAATTGGTAAAAAAGGGGGAAAAAGAAAAAAATTTGGAGGGAAATAAGCCAACCATTTTTTATGTTTGAGATTAATTTACTTTTAATCTAAAAATTTTGGAGGGATAAAAGCCACCCCAAAATTTTCAGGGAATTAGTGGAATTTCTATTTTTGGCAATTTAGTCTAATAATTTTTTGTTTATTCTAGTCCCTACAATTTAATTTTTAGTCAAAATTACGCCATATTTATTTATATTTTTTACAATTTAGTCCAATTTATCCTAGTCCCTAAAATTTAATTTTTACTTCAAATTAACCCCTATTCATTTTTTGTATTTTATTCTAGTCCCTAAAAAGTAAAAACCTGCCCGCCCATTTTTCAAGTTGATCTGCTCGTAGCCCGCCCATATTTAAAAAGAAATTGCCAATTACTGTAACAAATGGAGGGAATGTTGCCCGCCCATTTTTTAATGGGTTATTAGTGGATTAGGCCATTATTAGTTTAGGAGCTTTACACTTAAGTCCTTTTTTATTCTTTAGTTTTAGTTTGATTCATTTTAGTCCCAATTTGAGTTTAGTTTCCTTAGACCTTTAGGTTTAGGTTCTTTTTTAATTAGATCATCCTTCATAAAATTGCTTAATAATTAAAACGTTTGACGGGCTTTTGAAGGCCCATTTTATTTCGGCAAGGATGAAAAACGACGTCGACAATTATAATGTATTAAATTATAATTATTAGTGTTTGGGGTTATGGGATTAGTTTAGGGATTAGGGGATTAGTTTTGCACTTTAATTATTAGTGATTGCAAGATTTAGGGGTTGAGGTTTGGGGTTTATGTGTAAATGTGTTAAGTTGAGCGTTTGGGGTTATGGGATTAGTTTAGGGATTATAGGATTATGCTTGCACTTTAATTATTAGTGATTGTAAGATTTAGGTGTTGAGGTTTGGGGTTTAAGGGTAAATGTGTCAAGTTGAGTGTTTGGGGTTATGAGATTAGTTTAGGGATTAGGGGATTATGCTTGTACTTTAATTATTAGTGATTGTAAGATTTAGAGGTTGAGGTTTGGGGTTTATGGGTATAATATATGTTTCAAGTTGAGTGTTTGGGGTTATAGGATTAGTTTAGGGATTAGGAGATTCAAGGATTAGGCTTGCACTTTAATTATTAGTGATTGTAAGATTTAGGGGTTTGGGATTTAGGGGTAAATGTGTCAAGTTGAGTGTTTGGTAGGGGTTATGAGATTAGTTCAAGGATTCAGTTTGCACTTTAATTATTAGTGATTGTAAGATTAAGGGTTGAGGTTTGGGGTTGACCCCTATTTATTTTAAAATTTTCTAATATAGTCCAATGTTTTTAATATGATGATATTTTTGTTCATTATAGTCCCTAAAACATTATTTTTAGCCGAAGTCGACCCATATATATTTCTATTTTTGGTAATTTAGTCGAATATATTTTTGTTTATTCTAGTCCATACAATTTACTTTTTAGTCAAAATTGCCCCATATTTATTTATATTTTTGGCAATTTAGTCCAATAATATTTATGTTTATTCTAGTAGCTAAAATTTAAATTTTACTCCAAATTGACCCCTATTAATTTTTTTATTTAGTCCAATGTTTTTAATATGATGATATTTTTGTTCATTATAGTCCCTAAAACTTTATTTTTATTCCAAATTGACTCATATTCATTTTTTTTGTAATTTAGTCCAATGTTTTTAATATGATGATATTTTTGTTCATGTTAGTCCTTAAAATTTTATTTTTCACCGAAATTGACCCTTATTAATTTCTAATTTTTGTAATTTACTCCAATATTTTAAATATGATGATATTTTTGTTCATTATAGTGCCTAATATTTATTTTTAATGTGATTCGTGTTTGTGAAAGGCGTTAAATAATTCACTTGAAATGACCCTACCCAAAGTCTATCAATTATTTGTACCAAACTCAAACTTAATACGAATTCGAAACTCGAATTAACTTGACCTGACGTGAACATGACTTGAAATGAACTCAACTTGAATTGAACCCCTGAATTGAACCCGGACCCGAATTAACCCGTCAATTAACTGATTCAGACCCGAACCATTTTGACCCAACCTGAAATGAACCCGACCTGAAATGAACCCGACCCGAAATAAACCCAACATTAAATGAACCCAACCTGAAATTGACCTGCACCCGACCCGATTCGAGTTGAAACATTAAATCTACCTAAAATGACCTGTATCTGATTTGACCCGACCTAACAGGACCCGACCTGAAACCCATCCGATTACCTATTTTTACATTCCTAATTGCATCCATTTCTGCATTTTCATGTCTATTTCCTGCATTTTATCTTAGTCTCATCAGCTCTTTTTTCACATATTTCTACCTATTTTGCCTTGTTGTCGCTGTATTTCTAAAGTCTCTGCAGAGGAAGGTTTCTAATGTCTCAGAAGAGGAATCAAGTGCTGGATCGAGGAAAATACTTTGTTATCTTCTTAAACTCTTCTTTGTTTGGATGTTTGTTAGATATTACTTTTGTATTTTGTGCTTAATTGATGATGGTTTATGGACAAGTTTGTTTTTCAAGCAAACTTTATTATTCTTTATTGCGAGGCAGATAAGGATGTTCATATAATCCTTGGCCACCCATTCTTAGCCACTGGGAAGACATTTATTGATGTATCAAAAGGAGAATTTACAATGTGGGTCAATAATGAACATGTTACTTTTGGGATGTTTAATGTAGACATTGGAAGAAAGGCTGAGGAATGCCATCATATTGATATTTTTTACCATATCATTCAAGAAGACTTTAGTCATCGTAGTATACTCATTGCCGAGGATACTGCATTGACAATGGTAGAAGAAGATCTCTCAAATTGTGTCCACATTGTTGAAGTACTCACTACAACACTCCACCACAAATGGCAAGTTGAATCTTTGGATCTCAGTCACTGAAAAATTCCTACTTTTAAACCATCTATTGAAAAGGCTCCTACTATGGAATTAAAGCCATTGCTAGCTAATCTTAAATATGTATTCCTTGGAGATGTGAAAACACTACCAGTCATTGTCTCTTCAACTCTCGACGCAATACAAGAAGCTAAGTTGATAAATATTCTTAAGTATCACAAACGTGTTATTGCATGGACCATTGCAGATATTAAGGGCATTAGTCCATCTTTGTGCATACATAAGATCAAGATGGATGATGAGAACAAACAGTCTATTGAGTTGCAACACAGATTGAAAAAAAAATGAAAGAAGTAGTTAAGAAGGAAATCCTTAAGTGGTTGGACGCAGGAATTATCTATGCAATTTCTAATAGTGCACGGGTTAGTCTAGTCCACTGTGTTCCTAAGAAGAGTGGCATCACTATAGATTGTAATGATACTGATGAATTGATTCCTACTCGTATTCCTACGGGTAGGGATATTTGTATGGACTATAGGCGACTCAATGCAGCCACAAGAAAAGATCATTTCCTTCTTTCTTTCATTGTTCAAATACTCAATCGACTTGCAGGCAAAGAGTATTACTGCTTCCTAGATGAATATTCTAGCTACAATCAAATTGCTATTGCACCCGAGGACTAGGAGAATACTACTTTTACATGCCCATTTGGAAAATTTACCTTTCGTCGCATGTCTTTTGGTGTTTGTAATGCACTAGCTATATTTCAAAGGTGCATGATGGTAATATTTTCAGATATGATTGATAATTCCATTGAAATCTTTATAGATGGATTTTTGATGTATGGTAATAACTTCGACCATTGCATCGACAATTGTAATGCCTCGGTTTTGGGCCTAGGTGTTTTGGGGTAGTTTGGACGGTCTGGTGGACCGGGATTAGAGATTCGAGTCAGATTTAGGATTTAAATTGAGTTAAATATTTTTATGAGAGATAAAAATATGGAAAAATAGTATAAAACCATTATTAAATATATAAATGATTTTGGTAAAAACAATTTTGGAAAATGAAATTTGGAAATATGACATTTTGATTTAGTGACCAAATTGCAAAGTTTGCAAAACTGTTTTTAGTGACTGTTTTGTATATGGATTAAAACTTTGAATCTTTAAGGAGCTAATTATCCTAAAGTTTTTCATCAGATTTCTCCCTTTAACTAACTATTTTAAATGGGTTTTTAAGAGCTATAAATAGTGGAGAGAATTAATTAATCTCAATTAAGCTTTTAATCAAAATTTACGTAACAAACTTTGTAACTTCTTTCTCTCAAATTCTCTTCAGCCAAACACATTTCCAACTCTAATTTCTTCAGGTAAAAATCAGGATTTCAGAGAGTTTTTGATTTCTAATTGATTCCTAAAGCTTTTACATCAATTACTTATTACTTCTATCTTGATTTTCACGTTTTATCAAGCAATTAAGGGGAGAAATCACCATTGGAGGTAAGGATTCGTTCTTCTCTTCTAATGAAAGGTTCTTTATTGAAATTCCTAAGTTCTTGATCCATTTTATAAGATTTTCATTGCGTTTTAATTAATTAAACTTGGATTTATGGTTTAATTGGTGATTTATGATAGGAATTGAGGAAATTCATGGTTGATCTATTTTTGCTGAGTTAAGGATTGATTTACAACTTGATTTTGGTGTTCAATATGTTAATTAAGTGAGTTTTAATGAATGTATCCGAAATCTAGAGAATCTCTAATTTGTTAGATTGATAGTTAAGAGATTTTGAGGTGTTGTGGTTGATTATTGTTTGCTGGAGGTATGAGGTTGATTTGAGTTGTTTTTAGATGTTATTTAAAGGTGGAGATTCGTAGTTGTTGGCTGGGTTGAGGTTTTTGATGAATCGATGATGTTTTCGATTGATAGGATGTGGTGTTGTGGATGATTATAGTTGGATAATGTTATTTGTTGTTTGCTGTGAGTTTGGATGCATTATAATGCATTGGATCCTCTGTTGTGATTGTTTGAAACAAGGGAAAATAATCCAAAAGTGAACCTTGGTGTTGAGGAGTTGCCGGGAGCTTGATTTGAAATCGGCAAGAGAGGCGTTGCTTTGTCGGTGAGTGAAACAGATAAGAATAGCTTTTCAAAGGTTTGAAAATGTTTAATGGGAGTCTAGACGAGGCTTGATATGCTGGTCTAGGACTCAAAAGTAAGTAAAGTGGTTTTTCTCTCTCGATTTCAGTTGGCAAATGATTTATAAATGCACTTGTTGAATGATTGTTTACCTCCTGTGTTATACGTGAAATAAGCATGGTTTAATGCTGGGAATTGATATTGAATGACGTTAGATGCATTTGGAAAGTAATGCATGATTTAGAAGAATATTTAAGAACATGGTTTGTGTATGGTTTAATGCATGATGAAATGATTTGAATGATGCATATGAAAACAGTGAGGTATGTTTATAAAAGTGGATTATACTGGAAAGTGATGGATTGAAAATGTTATGGAAATGTTATCGAATATAATTGGCCGGCCATAGGATTTAAAATGCACTATAATAAGTCACCCATGGTTGTAGTGGTAGTACGAGAAGTACTTAATTCGATCATGTGAACCCCAATGTTGCTGAGGCAACACTTAGATGGCTTTTACTCCTGCTATGGGCTATAGAGGTTGATGCATCGAGTGTGTGTACTCCAAATTAGAGGATTAGCCTTGGTAGTGTAAAGGTGGTGCATGTGTTGCACAACTCCATACCATTGAGCTGTAAGAGATTGGGAAATCTCTTGGGAAATCTGTGTATCCGAAGCTAAAGTTGATTTTTTTGGAAATGATGTATATGGTAATGGATCACTTGAAAGCCAATATAATGTTTTAAATGTGTCATGTTGATGGGTTGGTTCGTATGATGTGATTTATACATGTTTTTCTGCTAAAGGTCTGCATATGGGATGTTATGAATGGGAATGTAACACCCCGATTTTAGGGCTTAGCGGTTTGGTGGTTTATTAGACGGTCCGGTGCATTAGAGTAGAGATTCGAGTCAGTTTCGGGATTGTATATTTTTGGTGTTGGAAAAATTATGGAAAAATGCTCTAAAATTATTATTAATTATGTATTTAATAATGTGATATCTATTTTGTAAAACGAGTTTTGGAAGATGGACATTTTGGTTAGTGACCAAAATGAAAGTTTTGAAAACTGTGATTTCCTAGTGACTAAAATGAAAAGGGTCAAATACTTAGAATCTTTAAGGAGCTATTTTACCAATTGGTTTATGATGATTTCTCCTTTAATTTGACTTATTTTAACATGTGTTTTAATTAGTAATTAAAGAAAATTATGTTAAAAAGTTAGTTATTACTTTCCAAAACAAAATCACGTCATTTTCTCTCAACTTTTTCTCTATATTCTCTCCCCAGACAAACACTCAGGTTTTCATCAAATTTCCAGAGGTGAGGTGGTTTCTAACTTGATTTTATTGTTTTGAATTGCTTTATAAAGAGTGTTTACACAAAATCTTACAACAACCTTGTGTTTTCTTAGCTTTTCACCAATCAATTGGGGGAGAAACTTCACAATAGGGGTAAGGTCCGAGATCAAATCTATTGTATGGTTCTTTAATGAAATTCCCAAGCATTTGATCCTTGTTTTTGTGTTTCTAATATGATTTTGATGATTTTCTATTGTTTAATTGAATTATTTGGGGAAAATGAGTTAATTCACGGATTGGATCTGATTTCCAGTAATTAAGGATGCTTTGATTTATATTTTGGATGTTTAATAATGTTGATAAGTGATTTTTATCATTGGAATCCCGAAACTTAAGAATCTCTATTTGTTTAGGTTGTTAGTTTTGAGGTTTTGTGGTGTTTCTGTGGTTGTAATGTTGCTAGAGGTGGTAGGTTGTTTTGGATCTATTTTTACATGTGTTTTGATGATGAAAATGATGTTGGATTGATAAATGTTGGTTGGGTTGTGTATTGAAGTGTTTTGGTTTTGTTTTCAGTTGTTGTGGAGGGTTAGTTGTGAAGGTTTTGTGGGAATCCAAGAAGGATTGTGGTTGCTGTGTTTAGAATGCATTATGATGCATTAATCCTCTATTGTTTTGTGGTAAAAATAGGGGAGGTTGATTCGGAAGTGATTGGAGAAGCGTTGGAGGCTTCGAATACTTGATTTCGCATTGGTGAATAGAGGTTTCGCGTATCGGTGAGTGAAAATATGATGTAAAGCATTTTGATGTTTTAGGAACAAAGTTTTGGGAGTTAAGGTAGAGCTTGAAACGCTTACCTAGACTCAAAACTAAGTATAAAGTGGTTTTACTCTCTCAATTGGTGCTTGTTTGAATGATTTTATGCACTTGGTTTTAATGTTCATGTACCTACTGTTTAAGCATGTTTTAAAGTATTCGATATACTATTTTTAAGCATGTTTTGCTGAAGGATGAACATGGTAAGTGATCCTTGTAAGTATGGTTTATACTTGTGTTTTTAAGCATGGTTGTTGCTTTGGAAATGGTATGGTTTAATGCTTGGTAAAACAGTGAGGTAAATGTTATTTGGTTAATTATATTGGCAAGTGATGTGGTTTTAAAATTGTTATCGGATATAGTTGGCCGGCCATAGGATTAAGTACACTGTAAATAAGTGGATTAAGCATCTAATTGATGATTGGGGTTGGTGTCTCGTGGGTTGAAAGTGTACCTGGTTGTTAATGTACCACGATTGTGATTTTATCGATATTCCGGTTGAGATGGCTTGAAGTGTTGGGTTAACACTTGTTGAATTTGTGTATCCGATGAACTCTTTTGTTAATGGACTTGTTTAATGATCACTTGTAAGCCAATATAATTGTTAATGTATCATTGAAATGTTTTATGTTGTATAATGTGATTTATACATGTTTCTCCTTGAGCTTTGCATTTGGTAGTAATGCATGAGAAGGCTTAAGTAGAGGGTTAGCAATGTGACTTGCTGTTGAATAATGATACATGTAGCATATGATTTAATATGCTGGTTTTAAAGATGTAAAGTGCATGTTTTAAAAGGGAATAATGTTTTAAAAGGATGATGTAAAGTAAATGGTTTTAAATGCATTGATGGTGTTGTTCTGAGCATTCCTCACTAGGCCTTGTGTGCTTACACTCTCTTTTTCCATCAATGCAGAGAAATAAAGTATCGAAAGGCAGTAAGAAGTAAGGGGATCTTGGCAAGACTTGTTTCCAAAGTATGTTAGAAACTAGACTATAATGAATAAGGGCAATGAGGTACTTGTTGTGTTTTGGGAGATGTTTTGTGAAACTCCCTGTTTGATCATGTTTCATTAGTTGCTCTTAAGTTGTAAATGGCCTTAAAAGTTTGGTTTTGGTGGTGGTTTATCTTTTGATATGTTGGTTGGTTGCATAATAGGGAGCATGCCTATAGATCATCTTTTGACTCATGATGCTATGTTGCGATGTTGATCTTGTGAAGCTTGAATGCTTGTAATATGCTTGGCATGTTGGTGTTGTGTTATAAGCATGTAGGCGTGGTTTGGGAATGCTTTTGGGGTGAAAAACTAGCAAATTATGACATTATAGGTCCAGGCGTACCGATACGCTAGGGACCGTATCGGTACGTCTAGACATCATTTGGCATGGGGGATCGGTACGCGTATGTGAGTACCGGTGCGCCTAGGCAATTTTAGCCTGGCGTACCGATACGGGTAAGGAGTATCGGTACATGTTCTAGCCTCGAATTTTACTTTTTCAACCCAAACCCGTGTCACGTAAAGTGTACCGTACGGATGTTTGAAAATTTAAAAGTTAGGTAAGTTGGTTTTTATGTATCGGTACGGCCGTGGTGTATCGGTATGGTGCGTTTATGCGTGTCGGTGCGGTAACACCAGTCCGATACTCGAGGTCGATTTCTGTTAATGTCAATTTCACCGGCAGTTTGTTTTCTTTGCATTTTAGTCCTTGAATCTTGCCAATGCAATTGTATGTGATAGAAGGAACGAATTAAGCTAAAATTTGAGATGAAAGTTTAAAACTAAACTAATTAAAGGTTGGTAACTTAAAAGTGAATTTAAATCCTACAATTTTCTATATTTACAATTTGGTCCCTAAATTGATGCTCGATTAAGTTGGGGTTGCACCTGTTGTCTGCATGAACATGTAGGATTAATAATTGACATCTATATAAGATAAAATGAAAAAATGGACCGAGTTTCGTTTTATCTCTTTGGTTTGCTACGACAAACCTAATATAGTCTTCTTGGTTCAGTTGGGTGTCTAGGCCGGGCTTAGGGGGTTACATTTGGTGGTATCAGAGATAGGTTTGGTGCGTTTGGGAGGTTGTTGTGTTGTTGTCGTGTTTGATTTGTACGGTGATTGTCGTATGTATGTTGGTTGATATACACGGTGATTGATAAATGAATGCTGGCTGTTGTATGTTATGTTGGGAAAGTTTTGGGGGTATCCATTGCCTTAGTATTATAGTCTGGAAATTTTTGATTTTTGAAATGAAAGTCTTGGATCTTGCTTAAGGCTGGCCTGAGTGTTTTTGTTTTGAATTAATTATCATGCCTTAGATATATTTTAGCATGATGGGACCAAGGAGAGAGTTACAATCTAGTGCGATTACTGCTGCCACTGAGCAGGGTGTTGAGGGAGATGCTGTGCCTCCTGGAGGGTTGCCACCGCCCTCAACTATTCCACCTGAGAGAGTGGAACAAGTACCACCTACGCCGGCTGGGCCAAGGATAGGTGATATGGCACTGTTGATACAAGCCATGACCGGAGCTTTTCAAGCAGTAGTTGCGGGTGTTCATGTGCCATTACCACCTGTGGTTGGGCAAGGGTTGCCTCTTGAGCATCTTCAAAGTTTGGGCAGAGTTGAGTTTCGAGGTTTTTTACCTGAGGCCTCCGAGGGTTGGTTGGCCAGTACTGAGAGGATACTGGGCCAGATGAGGTGTACCGATGCTCGTAAGCTGGGTTGTGCTGTTTCCCTACTATAGGGTGATGCCTATACATGATGGACTACCACAATATCCGGTATAGCGACAGATGATGTGACTTGGGAGTTCTTCTATGAAGCTTTCCGAAAGAAGTTTTTGGGAGTCCGATATTAGGATGATAGGAAGCGCGAGTTCATGGCTCTTGTGCAGGGCAGTATGTATGTTGCGGAATATGAGGTGCAGTTCATGAGGTTGAGTCAGTATGCACCTGAGTTGGTTCCTGATGAGTGTACGCGATGTGATCGTTTTTTCTACGGGCTTGTGCAGGATGTTAAGACATACATTCTTGCTATTGATTACACCGATTTTGATGTGTTGGTTTTGCGGGCCAAGGATGTGGAGCAAAATTTGGGTTTGGCTTCTGGATTACGAGGTGCTAGCTTGGGTAAGAGAGCTACTGATGCGGGTTATGCGGGTTTGGCCAAGAGACACCATGACGGGAGGTTTCGCCCAGAGTGGCGGAGGTGTTGTGGGACGTAGAGTCGGGGGCAGGTGCCCATGTTAGAGCACCGTTTAGCACTTGTTGAGTTTGTGGATCCTGAGATCATTTGAGGCGCGAGTGCCCGTGTCTGCCCAGGGAGGGTCAGGCACCTGCGCCTGTTGTGGCAAATGCTTGTTGGAGTTATGGGTCAGGCGACCATCAGAGGCGTGATTGTCCGTTGTTGACTCAATGCGGGCAGGGTGCTGTACCTGTTGTTGCTCCACAGCGGGGTCATGGCCGCAGACCGTTTTAGCGGCGAGATGGTGGGCAGAGGACTGTGGCTCATACCGTTGCTATCAAGCCTGAGAGAGGTGGACCAGCTAGGGTGTATGCGCATCGTGAGGATCACAATGACACTTATGTGATTGCAGGTACTTTTACCCTACAATCTTTGTCGTTGTATTCATTGGTTGATTATGGTTCTACTCATTCATATATTTTGAGTGAGCATGCTTAGTTACTTGATATATCTGTTGAAATTCTTAATGTAGGTGTTAAAGTGACTAGTTCTCTTGGGGAGACAGTCGTGGTTAGGAGGTTGTATCGTAGGTGTTATTTGATGGTTCAAGGATATGTGTTTGCTTTGTGGTCTTGATGGAGTTACCATTCCATGGTTTTGATGTGATTCTAGGTATGGATTGGTTGATCGAACATCGGGCTGTGGTGGATTTTGAGACCAAACAAATATCCTTGAGGTTGTCGGATGATTATGAGGTGGTGGTTGTTGGTAAAAATGCCAAGTTTTTGTCTAATATTGTTTCGACTTTGGAAGCAAGTCGAATGTTGGATTCGGGATGTCAGGCTTATTTGGCCTATGTTATGAATCTTGGATCAAAGGAGTTGAGGGTGCAGGATGTTCGCACCGTATGTGAGTTTTTAGGTGTTTTTCCAGAGGAATTACCATGGTTGCCACCTGACCGTGAGGTAGAGTTTGGCATTGAGGTCTTTGCGGGTACAGTACCAGTATCTATTGCTCCGTACCACATGGCTCTGAAGAAACTAAAGGAGTTGAAAACACAGTTGCAGAAGTTGCTTGACCGTGGGTTCATTAGGCCTAGTTTTTCACCGTGGGGTGCACCAGTGTTGTTTGTGAAGAAGAAGAATGGTACGTTACAGATGTGTATAGACTATCAACAATAGAATAAGTTGACGATAAAGAACAAGTATTCCGTATCGCGAATAGATGATCTGTTTGATTAGTTTAAGGGTGCCTTAGTGTTTTCTAAGATAGATTTGCGATCGGGGTACTACCAGTTAAAGGTAAAGGAGGTGGATGTGCCTAAAATAGCCTTCCGTACGAGGTACGAGCATTATGAGTTTCTTGCGATGCCGTTTGGTTTGACCAATGCATCAGCTGCTTTTATGGACATGATGAACCGAGTGTTTCATGAGTTTTTAGACCAGTTTGTGGTTGTGTTTATCGACGATATCCTTGTGTACTCCCGTACCGAGGAGGATCCTGAAAGACATTTGAGAATTGTGCTTCAGACGTTGTTGGCTAATCAGCTTTATGCTAAGTTAAGCAAATGTGAGTTTTGGCTTAAGGAAGTTCTATTTCTCGGGCATGTTGTGTCGGCCGAAGGAATTCGTGTCGATCCGCATAAGGTTGTGGCTGTAATGTGTTGGAAGGAGCCCAAGTATGTGATAGAGGTTAGGAGTTTCCTTGGTTTAGGGGTTACTACAGAAGGTTTGTGGAAGGGTTCTCCAGTTTGGCGGCTCTGTTAACAAAGTTGCTATAGAAGAATGTTCGGTTTGAGTGGACGGAAGATAGGCAGTGAGCTTTTGAAAGGTTGAAGGAACCTTTGACGCGAGCTCCAGTCTTGGTTCAACGAAAATCGGGAGAGGAGTTCGTTGTTTATAGTGATGCGTCGTATGTTGGGCTTGGTTGCGTGTTGATGCAAGAGGGTAAGGTAGTGGCGTATGCATCTAGGCAGTTGAAGGTGCATGAACGTAACTACCCTACTCATGATCTTGAGCTTGCCACGGTTGTGTTTGCCTTGAAGATTTGTAGGCATTATCTTTATGGTGAGAAATTTGTGGTTTTTACAGATCATAAGAGTTTGAAATATCTGATGTCACAGAAGGAGCTGAATCTTAGGCAACGTAGATGGTTGGAGTTGCTTAAGGATTATGATCTGACCATTGAGTATCATCCGGGGAAAGCCAATGTTTTGGCGGATGCTTTGAGCAGAAAAACGGCTGTGACATGTTTGCTCGGTTGAGTGTTACGAATGACGGGGGTTTGTTGGCTGAGTTGCAGGTGAAGCCATCCTTGACGTAGATGATTAAGGAGAAGCAACCGTATGATGGGAGTTTAGTACCTTATGTGGAAGATATTAGGGATAGAATCCTACAGATTTTCATTTCAGTGATGACAAAGTGTTGTGCTTCGAAGGTCGAAAAGTGGTGCCTGAAGACGAGGAGTTGAGGCGTACTATTTTGACAGAGGCACATACTAGTCCTTTCGCTATGCATCCCGGTAGTACTAAAATGTATCGAGGTTGAAGGAGGAGTACTATTGGGTTGGACTAAAGAAAGATGTGGCTGAGTTCGTTGCACTATGTATGGTTTGTCAGCGGGTAAAGGCTGAGCATCAGTTTTCTTCCGGGTTGTTGCAACCGTTGAGGATACCAGAATGGAAGTGGGAAAGAATCACCATGGATTTCGTGTGCTGCCTTTGACGCCGACCAAAAAGATTCTATTTGGGTGATTGTGGATCGGTTTACGAAGTGTGCGCATTTTGTGCCAGTGCATACTACGTATAACTTGGACAAGTTAGCTGAACTGTACATTTATGAGATTGTGCGTTTGCACGGAGTGCCCAAATCCATAGTATCAGATAGGGATCTGTGGTTTACGCAAGGTTTTGGGTGAGTTTGCATCATGCTTTGGAAACCCGGTTGAGTTTCAGTACCTCATATTATCCTCAGACGGATGGCCAGTCGGAGCACGTGATTCAGGTTCTCGAGGATATGCTGAGGTGTTGTGTTATTGAGTACCAGGGATCGTGTGAGAAGCAGTTGCCGTTGGTGGAGTTTGCTTACAATAACAGTTATCATGCTAGCATACAGATGGCACCTTATGAGGCGTTGTATGGCAGGAAATGTCGTACGCCCGTGTGTTGGGCAGAAGCGGGGGAAAAGTTTGTGTCGATGCCTAATGTTTTGAAAGGCACAACCGAAAAGGTAAAGTTGATATGTGAGCGCTTAAAAGCAGCTGCAGATCGCCAGAAATCCTATGTGGATTTGAAGCCTAGGGATATAGAGTACGTTGTGGGTGATAAAGTGTTTTTGAAAGTGTCGCCCTAGAAAAAAGTGTTACGTTTTGGGCAGAAAGGGAAGCTTAGCCTAAGGTTCATTGGACCATACGAGGTTGTTGAGCGTGTGGGTCCTATTGGTACCACTTAAGGTTACCTCCGGAGTTGGGAAAAATTCATGATGTGTTCCACGTTTTGGTGTTGTGGAGGTATAGGTTGGATCCAACGCATGTTATGCCGGTGGAGGAGATTGAGTTGATACTGGATCTATCTTACAATGAGGAACCAATAGAGGTTCTTGACACCAGCAGTAAGGTGCTACGTGGCAAAATAGTCGAGCCGTTAAGGTGATGTGGAGGCACCGTAGTGTTGATGAGGCCACGTGGGAGCATAAGTCGAGATATAGTGAAACAGTTTTTACTTGTTTGTTTCCTCCAAGTAAATTTCAAGGATGAAATTTCTTAAGTGGGGAGAGTTATAATTCCCAGTTTTAGGGCTTAGCGGTTTGGTGGTTTATTAGACGGTCCGGTGGACCAGTAGAGATTCGAGTCGGTTTTGGGATCATATATTTTGGTGTTGGAAAATTTATGGAAAAATGCTATAAAATCATTATTAATTATGTATTTAATAATGGTGATATCGATTTTGTAAAACGAGTTTTGGAAGATGGACATTTGGTTAGTGACCAAAATGAAAGTTTTGAAAATGATTTCCTAGTGACTAAAATGAAAAGGGTCAAATACTTAGAATCTTTAAGGAGCTATTTTACCAATTGGTTTATGATGATTTTCCTTTAATTTGACTTATTTTAACATGTGTTTTAATTTGTAATTAAAGAAAATTTTGTTAAAAAGTTAGTTATTACTTTCCAAAACAAAATCACGTCATTTTCTCTCAACTTTTTCTCTATATTCTCTCCTCAGACAAACACTCAGGTTTTCATTAAATTTCCATAGGTGAGGTGGTTTCTAACTTGATTTTATTGTTTTGAATTGTTTTATAAAGATTGTTTACACAAAATCTTACAACAACCTTGTGTTTTCTTAGCTTTTCACCAATCAATTGAGGGAGAAACTTCACAATAGGGGTAAGGTCCGAGATCAAATCTATTGTATGGTTCTTTAATGAAATTCCCAAGCATTTGATCATTGTTTTTGTGTTTCTAATCTGATTTTGATGATTTTCTATTGTTTAATTGAATTATTTGGGGAAAATGAGTTAATTCACGGATTGGATCTAATTTCCAGTAATTAAGGATGCTTTGATTTATATTTTGGATGTTTAATAATGTTGATAAGTGATTTTTATCAATGGAATCCCGAAACTTAAGAATCTATATTTGTTTAGGTTGTTAGTTTTGAGGTTTTGTGGTGTTTCGTGGTTGTAATGTTGCTAGAGGTGGTAGGTTGTTTTGGATCTATTTTTAGATGTGTTTTGATGATGAAAATGATGTTGGATTGATAAATGTTGGTTGGGTTGTGTATTGAAGTGTTTTGGTTTTGTTTTCAGTTGTTGTGGAGGGTTAGTTGTGAAGGTTTTGTGGGAATCCAAGAAGGATTGTGGTTGCTGTGTTTAGAATGCATTATGATGCATTAATCCTCTATTGTTTTGTGGTAAAAATAGGGGAGGTTGATTCGGAAGTGATTGGAGAAGCGTTGGAGGCTTCGAATACTTGATTTCGCATTGGTGAATAGAGGTTTCGCGTATCGGTGAGTGAAAATATGATGTAAAGCATTTTGATGTTTTAGGAACAAAGTTTTGGGAGTTAAGGTAGAGCTTGAAACGCTTACCTAGACTCAAAACTAAGTATAAAGTGGTTTTTACTCTCTCGGTCGTGCTTGTTTGAATGATTTTATGCACTTGGTTTTAATGTTCATGTACCTACTGTTTAAGCATGTTTTAAAGTATTCGATATACTATTTTTAAGCATGTTTTGCTGAAGGATGAACATGGTAAGTGATCCTTGTAAGTATGGTTTATACTTGTGTTTTTAAGCATGGTTGTTGCTTTGGAAATGGTATGGTTTAATGCTTGGTAAAACAGTGAGGTAAATGTTATTTGGTTAATTATATTGGCAAGTGATGTGGTTTTAAAATTGTTATCGGATATAGTTGGCCGGCCATAGGATTAAGTACACTGTAAATAAGTGGATTAAGCATCTAATTGATGATTGGGGTTGGTGTCTCGTGGGTTGAAAGTGTACCTGGTTGTTAATGTACCACGATTGTGATTTTATCGATATTCCGGTTGAGATGGCTTGAAGTGTTGGGTTAACACTTGTTGAATTTGTGTATCCGATGAACTCTTTTGTTAATGGACTTGTTTAATGATCACTTGTAAGCCAATATAATTGTTAATGTATCATTGAAATGTTTTATGTTGTATAATGTGATTTATACATGTTTCTCCTTGAGCTTTGCATTTGGTAGTAATGCATGAGAAGGCTTAAGTAGAGGGTTAGCAATGTGACTTGCTGTTGAATAATGATACATGTAGCATATGATTTAATATGCTGGTTTTAAAGATGTAAAGTGCATGTTTTAAAAGGGAATAATGTTTTAAAAGGATGATGTAAAGTAAATGGTTTTAAATGCATTGATGGTGTTGTTCTGAGCATTCCTCACTAGGCCTTGTGTGCTTACACTCTCTTTTTCCATCAATGCAGAGAAAATAAAGTATCGAAAGGCAGTAAGAAGTAAGGGGATCTTGGCAAGACTTGTTTCCAAAGTATGTTAGAAACTAGACTATAATGAATAAGGGCAATGAGGTACTTGTTGTGTTTTGGGAGATGTTTTGTGAAACTCCCTGTTTGATCATGTTTCATTAGTTGCTCTTAAGTTGTAAATGGCCTTAAAAGTTTGGTTTTGGTGGTGGTTTATCTTTTGATATGTTGGTTGGTTGCATAATAGGGAGCATGCCTATAGATCATCTTTTGACTCATGATGCTATGTTGCGATGTTGATCTTGTGAAGCTTGAATGCTTGTAATATGCTTGGCATGTTGGTGTTGTGTTATAAGCATGTAGGCGTGGTTTGGGAATGCTTTTGGGGTGAAAAACTAGCAAATTATGACATTATAGGTCCAGGCGTACCGATACGCTAGGGACCGTATCGGTACGTCTAGACATCATTTGGCATGGGGGATCGGTACGCGTATGTGAGTACCGGTGCGCCTAGGCAATTTTAGCCTGGCGTACCGATACGGGTAAGGGAGTATCGGTACATGTTCTAGCCTCTGGAATTTTACTTTTTCAACCCAAACCCGTGTCACGTAAGTGTACCGGTACGGATGTTTGAAAATTTAAAAGTTAGGTAAGTTGGTTTTTATGTATCGGTACGGCCGTGGTGTATCGGTATGGTGCGTTTTATGCGTATCGGTACGGTAACACCAGTACCGATACTCGAGGTCGATTTCTGTTAATGTCAGCTGGGCAGGTTTGTTTTCTTTGCATTTTAGTCCTTGAATCTTGCCAATGCAATTGTATGTGATAGAAGGAACGAATTAAGCTAAAATTTGAGATGAAAGTTTAAAACTAAACTAATTAAAGGTTGGTAACTTAAAAGTGAATTTAAATCCTACAATTTTCTATATTTACAATTTGGTCCCTAAATTGATGCTCGATTAAGTTGGGGTTGCACCTGTTGTCTGCATGAACATGTAGGATTAATAATTGACATCTATATAAGATAAAATGAAAAAATGGACCGAGTTTCGTTTTATCTCTTTGGTTTGCTACGACAAACCTAATATAGTCTTCTTGGTTCAGTTGGGTGTCTAGGCCGGGCTTAGGGGGTTACATTTGGTGGTATCAGAGATAGGTTTGGTGCGTTTGGGAGGTTGTTGTGTTGTTGTCGTGTTTGATTTGTACGGTGATTGTCGTATGTATGTTGGTTGATATACACGGTGATTGATAAATGAATGCTGGCTGTTGTATGTTATGTTGGGAAAGTTTTGGGGGTATCCATTGCCTTAGTATTATAGTCTGGAAATTTTTGATTTTTGAAATGAAAGTCTTGGATCTTGCTTAAGGCTGGCCTGAGTGTTTTTGTTTTGAATTAATTATCATGCCTTAGATATATTTTAGCATGATGGGACCAAGGAGAGAGTTACAATCTAGTGCGATTATCGCCACCACCGAAAGGGTGTGTTGAGGAGATGCAGTGCCTCCCGGAGGGTTGCCACCGCCTCAACTATTCCACCGAGAGTGGAACAAGTACCACCTACGCCGGGCCGGGCCAAGGATAGGTGATATGGCACCGCTGATACAAGCCATGACCGAGCTTTTCAAGCGAGAGGGGTGTTCATGTGCCATTACCACCGTGGTTGGGCAAGGGTTGCCTCTTGAGCATCTTCAAAGTTTGGGCAGAGTTGAGTTTCGAGGTTTTTTACCTGAGGCCTCCGAGGGTTGGTTGGCCAGTACTGAGAGGATACTGGGCCAGATGAGGTGTACCGATGCTCGTAAGCTGGGTTGTGCTGTTTCCCTACTATAGGGTGATGCCTATACATGATGGACTACCACAATATCCGGTATAGCGGCGGATGATGTGACTTGGGAGTTCTTCTATGAAGCTTTCCGAAAGAAGTTTTTGGGAGTCCGATATTAGGATGATAGGAAGCGCGAGTTCATGGCTCTTGTGCAGGGCAGTATGTATGTTGCGGAATATGAGGTGCAGTTCATGAGGTTGAGTCAGTATGCACCTGAGTTGGTTCCTGATGAGTGTACGCGATGTGATCGTTTTTTCTACGGGCTTGTGCAGGATGTTAAGACATACATTCTTGCTATTGATTACACCGATTTTGATGTGTTGGTTTTGCGGGCCAAGGATGTGGAGCAAAATTTGGGTTTGGCTTCTGGATTACGAGGTGCTAGCTTGGGTAAGAGAGCTACTGATGCGGGTTATGCGGGTTTGGCCAAGAGACACCATGACGGGAGGTTTCGCCCAGAGTGGCGGAGGTGTTGTGGGACGTAGAGTCCAGGGGCAGGGTGCCCATGTTAGAGCACCGTTTAGCACTTGTTGAGTTTGTGGATCCTGAGATCATTTGAGGCGCGAGTGCCCGTGTCTGCCCAGGGAGGGTCAGGCACCTGCGCCTGTTGTGGCAAATGCTTGTTGGAGTTATGGGTCAGGCGACCATCAGAGGCGTGATTGTCCGTTGTTGACTCAATGCGGGCAGGGTGCTGTACCTGTTGTTGCTCCACAGCGGGGTCATGGCCGCAGACCGTTTTAGCGGCGAGATGGTGGGCAGAGGACTGTGGCTCATACCGTTGCTATCAAGCCTGAGAGAGGTGGACCAGCTAGGGTGTATGCGCATCGTGAGGATCACAATGACACTTATGTGATTGCAGGTACTTTTACCCTACAATCTTTGTCGTTGTATTCATTGGTTGATTATGGTTCTACTCATTCATATATTTTGAGTGAGCATGCTTAGTTACTTGATATATCTGTTGAAATTCTTAATGTAGGTGTTAAAGTGACTAGTTCTCTTGGGGAGACAGTCGTGGTTAGGAGGTTGTATCGTAGGTGTTCGCTGATGGTTCAAGGATATGTGTTTGCTGTGGTCTTGATGGAGTTACCATTCCATGGTTTTGATGTGATTCTAGGTATGGATTGGTTGATCGAACATCGGGCTGTGGTGGATTTTGAGACCAAACAAATATCCTTGAGGTTGTCGGATGATTATGAGGTGGTGGTTGTTGGTAAAAATGCCAAGTTTTTGTCTAATATTGTTTCGACTTTGGAAGCAAGTCGAATGTTGGATTCGGGATGTCAGGCTTATTTGGCCTATGTTATGAATCTTGGATCAAAGGAGTTGAGGGTGCAGGATGTTCGCACCGTATGTGAGTTTTTAGGTGTTTTTCCAGAGGAATTACCATGGTTGCCACCTGACCGTGAGGTAGAGTTTGGCATTGAGGTCTTTGCGGGTACAGTACCAGTATCTATTGCTCCGTACCACATGGCTCTGAAGAAACTAAAGGAGTTGAAAACACAGATTCGTGGTTGCTTGACCGTGGGTTCATTAGGCCTAGTTTTTCACCGTAGTAGGGTGCACGTGTTGTTTGTGAAGAAGAAGAATGGTACGTTACAGATGTGTATAGACTATCAACAATAGAATAAGTTGACGATAAAGAACAAGTATTCCGTATCGCGAATAGATGATCTGTTTGATTAGTTTAAGGGTGCCTTAGTGTTTTCTAAGATAGATTTGCGATCGGGTACTACCATTAAAGGTAAAGGAGGTGGATGTGCCTAAAATAGCCTTCCGCATTTAGGTACGAGCATTATGAGTTTCTTGCGATGCCGTTTGGTTTGACCAATGCATCAGCTGCTTTTATGGACATGATGAACCGAGTGTTTCATGAGTTTTTAGACCAGTTTGTGGTTGTGTTTATCGACGATATCCTTGTGTACTCCCGTACCGAGGAGGATCCTGAAAGACATTTGAGAATTGTGCTTCAGACGTTGTTGGCTAATCAGCTTTATGCTAAGTTAAGCAAATGTGAGTTTTGGCTTAAGGAAGTTCTATTTCTCGGGCATGTTGTGTCGGCCGAAGGAATTCGTGTCGATCCGCATAAGGTTGTGGCTGTAATGTGTTGGAAGGAGCCCAAGTATGTGATAGAGGTTAGGAGTTTCCTTGGTTTAGGGGTTACTACAGAAGGTTTGTGGAAGGGTTCTCCAGTTTGGCGGCTCTGTTAACAAAGTTGCTATAGAAGAATGTTCGGTTTGAGTGGACGGAAGATAGGCAGTGAGCTTTTGAAAGGTTGAAGGAACCTTTGACGCGAGCTCCAGTCTTGGTTCAACGAAAATCGGGAGAGGAGTTCGTTGTTTATAGTGATGCGTCGTATGTTGGGCTTGGTTGCGTGTTGATGCAAGAGGGTAAGGTAGTGGCGTATGCATCTAGGCAGTTGAAGGTGCATGAACGTAACTACCCTACTCATGATCTTGAGCTTGCCACGGTTGTGTTTGCCTTGAAGATTTGTAGGCATTATCTTTATGGTGAGAAATTTGTGGTTTTTACAGATCATAAGAGTTTGAAATATCTGATGTCACAGAAGGAGCTGAATCTTAGGCAACGTAGATGGTTGGAGTTGCTTAAGGATTATGATCTGACCATTGAGTATCATCCGGGGAAAGCCAATGTTTTGGCGGATGCTTTGAGCAGAAAAACGGCTGTGACATGTTTGCTCGGTTGAGTGTTACGAATGACGGGGGTTTGTTGGCTGAGTTGCAGGTGAAGCCATCCTTGACGTAGATGATTAAGGAGAAGCAACCGTATGATGGGAGTTTAGTACCTTATGTGGAAGATATTAGGGATAGAATCCTACAGATTTTCATTTCAGTGATGACAAAGTGTTGTGCTTCGAAGGTCGAAAAGTGGTGCCTGAAGACGAGGAGTTGAGGCGTACTATTTTGACAGAGGCACATACTAGTCCTTTCGCTATGCATCCCGGTAGTACTAAAATGTATCGAGGTTGAAGGAGGAGTACTATTGGGTTGGACTAAAGAAAGATGTGGCTGAGTTCGTTGCACTATGTATGGTTTGTCAGCGGGTAAAGGCTGAGCATCAGTTTTCTTCCGGGTTGTTGCAACCGTTGAGGATACCAGAATGGAAGTGGGAAAGAATCACCATGGATTTCGTGTGCTGCCTTTGACGCCGACCAAAAAGATTCTATTTGGGTGATTGTGGATCGGTTTACGAAGTGTGCGCATTTTGTGCCAGTGCATACTACGTATAACTTGGACAAGTTAGCTGAACTGTACATTTATGAGATTGTGCGTTTGCACGGAGTGCCCAAATCCATAGTATCAGATAGGGATCTGTGGTTTACGCAAGGTTTTGGGTGAGTTTGCATCATGCTTTGGAAACCCGGTTGAGTTTCAGTACCTCATATTATCCTCAGACGGATGGCCAGTCGGAGCACGTGATTCAGGTTCTCGAGGATATGCTGAGGTGTTGTGTTATTGAGTACCGAGGATCGTGTGAGAAGCGATTGCCGTTGGTGGAGTTTGCTTACAATAACAGATTATCATGCTAGCATACGATGGCACCTTATGAGGCGTTGTATGGCGGCAGAAATGTCGTGACGCCCGTGTGTGTGGGCGTGGCGGGGAAAGTTTGTGTCGATGCCTAATGTTTTGAAAGGCACAACCGAAAAGGTAAAGTTGATATGTGAGCGCTTAAAAGCAGCTGCAGATCGCCAGAAATCCTATGTGGATTTGAAGCCTAGGGATATAGAGTACGTTGTGGGTGATAAAGTGTTTTTGAAAGTGTCGCCCTAGAAAAAAGTGTTACGTTTTGGGCAGAAAGGGAAGCTTAGCCTAAGGTTCATTGGACCATACGAGGTTGTTGAGCGTGTGGGTCCTATTGGTACCACTTAAGGTTACCTCCGGAGTTGGGAAAAATTCATGATGTGTTCCACGTTTTGGTGTTGTGGAGGTATAGGTTGGATCCAACGCATGTTATGCCGGTGGAGGAGATTGAGTTGATACTGGATCTATCTTACAATGAGGAACCAATAGAGGTTCTTGACACCAGCAGTAAGGTGCTACGTGGCAAAATAGTCGAGCTGGTTAAGGTGATGTGGAGGCACCGTAGTGTTGATGAGGCCACGTGGGAACGCAAGTCAGATATAGTGAAACAGTTTTCGCACTTGTTTCCTCCAAGTAAATTTCAAGGATGAAATTTCTTAAGTGGGGGAGAGTTATAATTCCCCAGTTTTAGGGCTTAGCGGTTTGGTGGTTTATTAGACGGTCCGGTGGACCAGAGTAGAGATTCGAGTCGGTTTTGGGATCATATATTTTTGGTGTTGGAAAATTTATGGAAAAATGCTATAAAATCATTATTAATTATGTATTTAATAATGGTGATATCGATTTTGTAAAACGAGTTTTGGAAGATGGACATTTGGTTAGTGACCAAAATGAAAGTTTTGAAAACTGTGATTTCCTAGTGACTAAAATGAAAAGGGTCAAATACTTAGAATCTTTAAGGAGCTATTTTACCAATTGGTTTCTGATGATTTTTCCCTTAATTTGACTTATTTTAACATGTGTTTTAATTTGTAATTAAAGAGAATTTTGTTAAAAAGTTAGTTATTACTTTCCAAAACAAAATCACGTCATTTTCTCTCAACTTTTTCTCTATATTCTCTCCTCAGACAAACACTCAGGTTTTCATTAAATTTCCATAGGTGAGGTGGTTTCTAACTTGATTTTGTTGTTTTGAATTGTTTTACAAAGATTGTTTACACAAAATCTTACAATAACCTTGTGTTTTCTTAGCTTTTCACCAATCAATTGAGGGAGAAACTTCACAATAGGGGTAAGGTCCGAGATCTCCTCTATTGTATGGTTCTTTACTGAAATTCCCAAGCATTTGATCATTGTTTTTTTGTTTCTAATCTGATTTTGATGATTTTCTATTGTTTAATTGAATTATTTGGGGAAAATGAGTTAATTCACAGATTGGATCTAATTTCCAGTAATTAAGGATGCTTTGATTTATATTTTGGATGTTTAATAATGTTGATAAGTGATTTTTATCAATGGAATCCCGAAACTTAAGAATCTATATTTGTTTAGGTTGTTAGTTTTAAGGTTTTGTTGTGTTTCTGTGGTTGTAAGGTTGCTGGAGGTGGTAGGTTGTTTTGGATCTATTTTTAGATGTGTTTTGATGATGAAAATGATGTTGGATTGATAGATGTTGGCTGCGTAGTGTAATTTTTTTTAGGGATATTCTTCATGCTTATGCAAATTCGATATATCGTGCCCTCTTTTGTTTTATTCATGATGTTTGATTTTCATCCTTGATGTATTAAATTGATTGAATAGTTCTTAATTATTTTATAGGATAAAATGGATATTTAACATAGCTCACCCATTTTAAATCATAGTTAATTAATTCAAATAATTTTAAATAGAATTTTTGGCTCATTGGGATCCTTGTTTAAAATTAATCGAATTAATTGTTGTGATTTTAAGATAATCGATAAAATGTTAGGTTTTTTAGTTTTTAAGATGTAATTAATTTAGGACTAATATTAGACTAATCTAGTTAATAATTAGATCACTAATTGGATTTTCATAATTTGGGCCTTTTTAGGTTAGGACTTTAGTGGGCCTAGGATTTTATTTTATGCCTTTCTATGCCATGCATTTTAATTGTCATTCATATGACTTTTATTTTAATGGACATGCATATTGCTAATTAACTTAACTTATAAAAAGGAGGTATTTATTAATTCCGAGGTATCGTCACCCTTACTAATTAAATGTTTAATTATTTCAAACTCACCGATTTGACGAAGCCCGTATAATTAAAGTCTAAATTCAATTGCGAACAATTTAATTAAAGTCGATTTAAATTTCGATAATTTCCATCAATTAAAAGCAACATATACTTTGGTACAGATTTTCGGGTGTGATAGGGGTGCTAATCCTTCCTCACGCGTAACCAACTCCCGAACCCGCTTTTTGAACAAATCTCTGGTTTTATGGTGTTCGGCCTACCCTAGCGCCCGGTGGCGACTCCAAGTTTTTTATTTTAAAAAATACAAAAAAATTCACCATTTTTATATTTTTCAAAAGAGAAGAGAAAAAGAACCCCCTTTTAGCAATTTTCGAATTTTAAAAAAAGGTCGCTACAGTTGGCGACTCCGCTGGGGACTGGGTTTTTATTTTTTACAAAACAAAAAAGATAGTTAAGCCAATTAAAAATCTATGTTGCTATTAATGATGGAAATTTTAAAATTTAAATTGACTTCAATTAACTTGTTCTTTTTGAAGATACGACTTTAATTACACGGGCTTTGATAATTGGCAGTTTTGAATTAATTGCTCATTTAATTTCTAAGGAATCACCGACATGTGTTGCATCATGATCATCAAGCTCTATACCCGAGCTCTGTCCCTTGAGTGGGAGTGAAATGCCACATACCCAGGTGAGTAGCCCTCCACGGGTCGGTAATTTACTTCCAGGATACATTTCTTTTAACACGTGAGTAGCCCTCCACCTCACTAGGTCGTGCTTTCCCTCGAACCGAATCCAATTCGCAAGCTTGTAATGGGCCAGAATTGGGGTTCTTGTTTTCTTAGTAGGCAACAAGATAGGTTCGAGTACCCTTCTAGAACCAAACCCATGTATGAGAATTTTGGAGCCCACCCCGATTAGAGCCATGCGGACAACCATAGTAATTAGAATTCATGTGGTTAGGGTTTTCTATTTGTGCTTTTCTGCTTGTTGCTCCCTAATTCATGTTTTATTTCTCAATTTTGAATTTGTTTATTTTGTTACTAACATATTTCATTTGTTTTTATTCTTTCCCCTTTATACTTTGTTTTGCATATCATATCATGAAGAAAACACTAATTCGGAAATAGTATGAGGTTAAAGACTTGATCAATGAGAGACTTAGTTTGTAGCACTGATGAAAAGAATTCTGAGGTGCAAATATGGTCAGAAGGCGAGCAGCTTCATGATGGAGACAATATTTTTTGCCGAACATAGGTCAATGATGTCAGCCGAAACTTTCATGAACACCGAGTACAATGATCTGTCGACATTGAGACCAGTATGGCACAGTTGGGATTATGAAGCGAAAAATGTTTTCAAAAGCAAGTATGGTGCATAGCACACTTGTTAGATGTCCAGTCGATCAATCACTACTCCAAGCCTTGGTGAGATTTTGGAACTCGGCTTACAGTTGCTTTACAATTGGTAACATGGATTTGATTCTGACGATCGAGGAGTATCTATCCCTCATGAATTGCAAAAAGATTGATGAGAACCGAGTCTACTCCAAACCACCCAAGAACAAGTCCTTTCGAGTCAAGCTAGGTAGGTTTTCAGGAACTTTGCCGTCTTGGGTTGAAGATCAAGTTACCACTTGGAACAAAAAGGAATATCTCAAGTGGGAAGGGATCTTGGTTTTAGCTTCAGTACATCCAGTGGGCCGAGTTCAGCAAGATCTTTTTGCATTATTGATTTATGGTTTGGTCCTCTTTCCGAAAGCATTGAGACTCATTCATCCATCGGTGTTAGATCTGTTCGATTGCTTAGAAGGAAAATCTAACTCGGTGCTTGTTATCTTGGCCGAAACTTTCCATTCTCTCAGATTTTGTAAAAAACATGGTGGGGGTCACTTCTTAGGATGCCCTCAGCTCCTAACAGTCTGGTTTTACAATCATCTATGGTCGGACGTTCACTTTTTGAGGCCTATTTTTGATGGCAAATTCTCCTAGTTAGAGGAGTTCTTACGAAAGAAAGATTGGCCAACGAGACGTCCTACAAAATTTGAAAGACGAGTATATAGTTTGGAAAGCTCCGTGGCTCTACACGAGGAACATTCTTTATCGGTGTGGGGAGCATCCATAGGTACCATTACTTGGCCTTTGGGGGCATACGGCTTACGCACCCTTGTTGGTTTTGAGACAACATGGTTCCAAACAGTTTATACCAGCCAAAAGCGGACTAAATAAGTTCAACATAGATTACGGGACCGAGAAAGGCTACAAAGAGAAGGTGCACAACGCTTCTTCTACATGGAACAATGCTAGACGAGTCAGGGTTTTGAGTGCTCCATACATGATGACTCCGAAATATGAAGTGTGGCGATTCAATCGCGTCAACGACAATATTCCTTAGTTGAATCCTGATGGTGTGAGGACAGTTCAAGAAAGGTTGGCTACGCTTCCCATTGAAGTCGACTTGATGAGAAAGCAACTTGAAAAAGAGCAAAAGAAATTTATTCAGCTAGAAGAAAAGGCCGATCAAGATAGGTTCAACTTTGATTTAGAAAAGACAAAGCTAGAGGGAGAAATTAGAAGTCTATAAAGTAGGAATCATGTGTTGGAATCTGAGCTCAAGTCAAAAAAAGAAGAAATTCAAAAGTTGCAAAGGCTAAACAAGAGTAAGAGAGTCGCAAGTGACGGGCCAAGCAAAGGGTTAGAACTAAGACTCAAGGAGGAAAAGGCAAGAACCGAGGCTTACAAGAAGTAGTATTATGAGCACAAGGACCAAGTACTTGCCATGATGCAAAAGATAGAGAGCTTGAAGACTTCTCATTCAACGAAGCTTGAGAATGAAGGATGCCAGAATGAGGCATTGAAGGCTCTGATAAAGCAGTTAGAAAAGTCTATTCTCAAGCATAAGGGATCTACACAGAAGCTAAAAGCCAGTAATTTGGAAAACCAGGCTTTGAAGGATCGGATCGAAGATCTAGAGACCAAGGTCCAATGACTCAAAGATCAAATAGCGAGCTTCAGGGGAGTGATTCAAGTGCATCAGATGCCTACGATGGAACAACTTCAGTTTGTCACCTTCACCATTTGGAGGTAAGAGCAAGATTTGGCACGCTTCATGATCCAGGTACAAGAGGTCACCTAAAAGGTGCAGTTCCTAGCAGAAGATGCTGCCGAGCTCTAAGAATGCATGGACGATGAATCTGAGGAAGGAGAAAGGATTGTTTGGATCTTGAGAGAGATTGTTGACTTAGGCGCTAGCTCAGAACCATATGCGTAGCAGATTTTCTTTGAATTGTTGTAATGGAACAATGTTTTCATCGATGCCAGTCGTTTAATGATGATATTTGCCGGAATCAGTGTTTTTTTGCATTCATTCATATTTACATTATGTCGCATTTATTTGCAAAAATTGCTAGGTTTGAAATTGATTAAGGATTTTCATACGAAAGAACTTTGGTGGTTCATGCTTGCATTCATTTGTGTATTTCTAAGTGTTCGTTTACAATTATTTACATGATGCATAACATGCATTAATGAAACAATAAAATTTAATCGTTGGGGATCCCCTGCCAGTGATCGAAGATCCTACAACGGAGAAAGCAAATGGAAAGAAGTTTTGCTAAAATGGAAGCTAATTTAAGAGGGGCATGCACCTCGAAAAATAGAAAGAACAAAGGAACGACTTCTAGCCAATACAGTTTCAGGAGCATGAATGACCTAGCAGCCAGGGTGGATAAGCTCGAGGAGTTCCAAGAACGTTTGGTTGGGAATCAAAAGAAAATAATGGCATATGCGAAAGAGATCCAAGAGGAAGCGATGGGGAAAATCAACGAATTGAGGGGTATGATGACTATCATGACCAAAGGAAAGTGTAGCACCCTCAACGTATATTCGATGATTAAATACACATTGAAGATGTTACCATATTATTTAACTAATTTCCTGACTTAATTTTTTTTTATAAAATAACCATTTCTCAACTTTTAAAGTATTCATAGCCTCTTCGCATATTACTAGTTTTGACCCTGAATTAGTTTATAAAATATATTAAGCAGTTATTAAAATAAGTATGTAACTCAGGGTGAAAACTATGTATACTACCTAGGCCCTTTTCTTGAATTTTAAATCGTTATGTGACAAACGATAATTTAAAATTTTACTTTTAAAACATCTAACGAATAAACTGATACATGCCCACTAAAGAATATCATAAATTAAAATGTCTTACTGATGTTTGGCAGATTGCAGCTTGATAAACATGCTTGACTCCTCTTCCGGTAAGTATCCAATAACCTACGTGTGAAACAACACACGCTAAGTATATACTTAGCGAGGCAACTATAATTTAAAATAAATCATTTCAATGTAAAGAATCATATAAAATAAACTTATCAAAGTCATTCCCTTGTCATTTAACAGCGCTATACATTTCCTGCAAAATGGAAAGCGAGTCCCAATTGCAGTTGATAACATTTTATCATGCATAGAACTACCTTACATGTATAGTTCATTCAACCAACATAATATTCAAATCATAGGATTCGATCTATCTTACCAATCTTGTGCACGTTAAGCTTTTTAGCTTAACTACCTGCATAAATGCATTTCAAGTATTATAGCCCAAAGTACAAAGTAATGTTATGCTATGGTATGCAAGTCATCACGACACCGTAGTGTCTATGATGCCGTAGCGTCTGCATCGCCGAAGCGACTAAGATGAGTACGTACTCGAGGATGCCTTTTCTCCTCATACTCGCATATTTTGTGCTATGTAACACCGTAGTGTTTGAACCGACTCGTAGAGTCTAACTCGACTTTGTAGAGTCTATCTTGACCCCAAAGAGTCTATCTCGACCCCGAAGAGTCTATCTCGCACCGTAGTGCTATGACGCAGCTACTAGGACTCTATGGATATCCAGCTATGCCAAATATTCTCATGCAATTTCATGTGAACCTACGGTATACGAGTCATCTTACGACACTGTAGTGTCTACAACGCTGTAGCATCTGATGGTGAGTACGTACTCGAAGATGCCCTTTGCCCCTCATTATAGCATCTTTTTGTGCTAGTGGATACCGTAGTGTCTAATCATCACCGAAGTGATTGCAACGCCGTAGCGTCTGATATCAACACTGAAGTGTCTGGAACGCATCGTAGTGCTGGAATGCAGCTGCTATGACTCTTTGGATATCCAATTATACCAAAGACTCTCACACTAGTACTTGGGTATAACAATATAATATTTTAATATTTAAAATCCAATCCTTCAATACTGTTATCAATAATTCGTTAATGGACAGTTTATATCCAAATATCTATAATTCGATTTACCTTGAGTAAATCGTTATGCTACAATCATTGTATCAATATGCCATTTAATATTTCATTCTATTTGCATAAATAAGCCATCATACATTTTTATTTATACCAATGCCGGTTCATCGCAAGTTGTCCTGTTTATAACATGTCATAAATGCATATAATGCAATCACTCATATCACATATATAATAAATAAGTAAAAATGCACTCACCTTGGCCACTTAACATGATGCCTCACTAAGCCCTAGTTTGATCATTTCTTTCATAGTACCTCGAACCTTCTCTGATTCGAACTTGAACACATTAATCATATAAATACAAGAAAATATTTGTTAGACTCAAATCTAACAATATCCTAAACTTGCTTTTTAACATAGTCATTCGAAAATAAAATTTCCAATTGTTTTCCTTTCTTCCCGATACTTTTTGAAAACTCATTATGGTCCTTAGTGACCAATTTGAACTTCCATTAACTCTTCCGAGTTTGCTAACTAACATTTAAATATAAAATGTTTCAAATTCTATTTTCTAACAGCTTGCGCTACCTTCAAAGATTTACTTGTACAGGGTAGAATACATACTGAATCTTAATTTCCTTTATACCGGAGAAACTAGATTCGATAACGGTTCTAACTGTATAAGCCACATAAATTAATAAAATCTACAAAAATATGAAAAATCACTGAATTCACGTCACAGACTATCAAGGTAGAAAACTGCTTTATAATTTTTCTGACCTTCATTCGAATAAAAATTCATATCTTTTAACACAGAACTCGGAATCAGTTTCCGTTTGTTGGAAACGAAACTAGACTGACATACCTTATATCGGTATAAAATTCACCATCTAACCATTTTTATAGAATTTATGGTGAATTTCTAAACTTAATGCCATAATTTAAATTCAACGTAACTTCACATATTTAGTTTCTAAATTTACCATAACTTCTCCTTATTTCTTTACTTGTCAATTTAGTCCTATCATTTTACTTCAAACAACTAAATGAAGCTTGTATTCATAAGTTCTCTTTACATCCTTCATCAAAAATAGGCTTAAACAATTCTTTAACCAAAATCGAAATTAGTCTTCATCAAGAACTACATTGCCGGATTGGTCCCTAAACTTTCATACTTGGCCGAATTAGTCCTTTAAGTATTTAAGCTACTATTCCCTTCCTTTATTCAATTCAAGTACTTAAATCAATAATATAAAATAAGTACTCATAAATTTTCAGTATCATACTTCAATCTCTAAACTTCTTCATGCTTGCCATTTTGGTCCTTCTATCATTCAAGAACTTTATTTTGATCCAAACATCAAAATTAAACTTTCTATGTTCGATTCAATGAAATATAATCAAACTATATTTTTCTCATAAATTTTCCCCTTCATTTAAGCCAAATCCGAATTGGTCCTTCAATTTTTCCTACCTAGCCGAAATGGTCACTTAAAGATACAAGCTCTCAACTCTTAAATTTAAGCAATTTAAGCATGCTATTCATCAATTCAATCCAAGTTCATATCACTTCCAGCCATAGCACATCATCCCCTCAACTTTACTTAATTTTTGTTTTGGTCACTTAATGCAATCCAACATAATTCTTCAATCCAATCACTAAATCAAGCTTGTCCAAGCTTTAATCTTTCATAAACATCCTGTAATTTCAATTCCCTAAATAAATCCCCAAATTCTGGGGTTAGGGTTCTTAACTTCATCATGAAATTAAACATAATCCAAGTTTAATTTCATCAAAACAACTTTGAATTCATGTAATTCAAGTCCAAACTTCAAATTAGCACATAAATTCCATAATTCTTTCTCATCAATAAATCAAGTAGTTCTTCGCAACACCATGCAATATTACTACCAAAATGTAGAGAATTGAATGTAGAATAAATTATTCTAAAGGATCATACCTTGAATTTTGCTTAAAAGCCTTCAAAATTGCCAAAGAAAACTTGTATATTCTTTCTATTGGTTTCCTATAGCTCACGGTTTGTATGAGAAATATGAACAAAATTTTCTTCATCTTTTTGAGTAAAATAATTTGAATTTGTCTTTCTTTTGCCACTTGTAAAATTAAATGAATTTTAAATTCATTTAAATAGTGAAATTATCAACTTAGCCTTTAAATCCAATGGCTAATTTAATCTCATCTAAAACCAAGGGCCAAGATTAAATCATTTTATATTTCATCTTCCAAAAACGTCCCTATCATTTTAAAAATATTTCAAAATTGCCATCATTTCCAAATGACCAATTTGCCCTCTAACTAGTCATTATTTACTAGTTTGTTTCAAAAATTGACATTCTATTACAATCTAACTAAATTAATTCTTTCCCAATATGACACTATTCCATAAATATTATTTTATGATTTTCTATGGCTTATGTAACAATCTTTGAAATTTCAATTCGATCCAATTTCCCGATATTCACAAAACACTTCTACTGCGATTTTACCTTTACCGAGCTATCAGATTTATTCCGAAAATTTTATATTTCCATATTCGGAA
Organism: Hibiscus mutabilis; assembly: GCA_019671005.1. Classification (NCBI taxonomy): domain Eukaryota; kingdom Viridiplantae; phylum Streptophyta; class Magnoliopsida; order Malvales; family Malvaceae; genus Hibiscus; species Hibiscus mutabilis. Next base: position 20,108,351 of record CM033738.1, read on the forward strand.
AATTAATATTATTATCTCATAAAAACTTTCTTTCCTAAATACTTAGACTGAATTTTCCTAACTCAGTCTATTATTATGATAATTATCGAAAATCCTCATCGAGTAAAATTTCTCTTAGAAATCCTTTATCGGAAATCCATATGAATATTCTCTACTATTAATGAGTCCAAAATATCGTTCAGAAATAATTTTATGGGACCTTCTCGAAGGTCACTCATCCTAGTGTTTTCCTGGTCTGAGCTCACTTAATAATTTTATTCGATCCAAATTCGATACCTTATACTGCATTTTCATTCCCGGGACCTATATCAGATTTTTACTCACTGATCGAATTTATCCATCTACAAGATAAAATTAGTTATTGAGCAAATCATTTATTATGGATTTGAACTTTTCCTTTCTTTATGATTTAGCAACCAACTTTTGAAAATTGTCATTTTGGCCACTAAACTTTAACCTTCAATTCCCCTTTCCAATTTTATTAGATTTCAGCCAAATTTTGCACGTGCCCTGATCTGTTTATCTTCTATCTCATGATACCTTTAAACCTCAGAAATTCCTTTTCTAAAGCTCCTAATTAAAGAAATCCTAACTTTTCCAATTTTGTTATTTTAGTCACTAAGTTTTTAAGCTGCTAACTTAGTACCAAGTGACCTTAATACTGTTTAACAAAATTTGGGGTATTACAATTCTCCCATCCTTTAAGAAAATATGTCCTCAAATTTTCAATTCATGCTTGATCCATTATTACAAGTACTACTCTTGTCAGATTTGTCTCAATCTTTCTATTATATTTCTTCCTTGAGAGAACTGATATTAATAGAATCTTTTGATTTCTTAAATTTTGGTCTTTATAAATCCATCTTATTATTCATTCAGAGGAGGTTTAATTCACCTTTCCTACTTGAATAACTTACCTGAGATATATCTTCTTGATACTTGACTAATCTTAATATCATATGTCAATTTAGCTATTGACATATATCTCTTCTAAATTCCTGAAATTTCAATAATAAACATTTTAATATGTTCTTCAAGGTTGAATAATTCATTTTGACTATCCACAATCATCCAGATTGAATTCTTTTAGCTTCAATTTATTGACAATCTATCTTCTTGCCAAATTCCATTGTCCTTCAGCTCCCTTATCAACTATCTCAACAATATCATTGTTTTTCTTATTCAGCCCTTACCCATAAGTATTAGCAGAATAGATATCTTACAATTAGATAGTACTGAATCTTTTTCATCATACTCTAATCACTCATACCCTCAGCTTTTATCTTAAGCAAACTGGTAGGTTTATGTAGTAATCTCTAGCATTTCAAGTTTGTTCATCTAATATATATTTCCAGAATAAGAATACTTCTTTTTTTAATTTTTCACATTCGCATATCTTATTTTATTAAAGACAATCTCAGTATCATTTAATTATAATTTCACCATCATACGACTGTCTTTTACCTTAAAATGTGTATGAGTCCTTACTAGCTAAGTTTCTTTGTATCTTATACCATTATAAATATAAATACAAATACAGGTGTTAAGGACTAACATCTTATAATTACTATATCAATTCCTTCCAATGCAGATAACTTAACTTGAACTGAAGTTGATTGCAATGCCTATTTTACTTCATTATACTCACTGTGAGTCCTTTCTTGACCTCTGAGATTTGTCGATTGAGGAAATTCGATAATGTCTTACTTTTCTTAGTATAATCTTATCTTATACTAATGAGGAGCAGCTTCAAGTCATACAATCAACACATCAGTAATATGACATTCTAACGGCATGTATTTATGACAAACTTATAACAAACTTGGTTTAGCATCCAGAACCGCCTAAACCTGTAGCTCTAATACCACTAAATGTAACACCCTCATCGTATATTCGATGATTAAATACACATTGAAGATGTTACCATATTATTTAACTGATTTCCTGACTTGATTTTTTTTATAAAATAGCCATTTCTCAACTTTCAAAGTATTCATAGCCTCTTTGCATATTACTAGTTTTGACCCTAAATTGGTTTATAAAATATATTAATTAGTTATTAAAATAAGCATGAAACTCAGGGTGAAAACTAGGTATACTGCCTAGGCCCTTTCTTGAATTTTAAATCGTTACGTGATCAACGATAATTTAAAATTTTACTTTTACCTTTCGTCAAGATGATGAAGAGTCGATGTACGAGTGCTGGGGTCGATATAAAGGATTGCTTCGCAAATGTTCGAATCATGGTTTTCATGATTGGACGTAAGTTGTGATGTTCTACAATGGTGTCATGCCCCGACGAGAATGATGCTGGATGCTTCAGCAAATGGTACTTTGCTAGACAAGTCACCCGAAGAAGCATTTGATATCCTCGACAGGATAGCAAACAACGACTACCAATTCCCTACTTCAAGACTAGGAATAGAGAGAAAAATTCATGGGACACATGAGCTGGATAATAATGAATCTATTGCAGCATAATTTTTAGCCATTACAAATATACTGAAGAATCTTCTACGTTCTAAGATGTAAAGGAGGTGAAGGTCGCTATTGCTTGTGTTCGTTGTGATGGGAATCATCACGTTAGCGAGTGCCCTGATAACCACGAGTCTATTAACTACGTGGGGAACTACAACAAGAACAACCACAACCCTTATTCGAATACTTACAATCCAGGATGGCATCAGCATCCTAACCTTTCTTAGGGAAATCAGTGACATAACACCGACAGCTTGGATCGGCAGTAGAATATGACTGAAACCTCAGGTTTTCAACAAAATATACCATGGAAAAATACTAACAAGGGTTTAGCTTCTTCATCAAACAACAATACTTTGGAAGCTACTTTGCAAGACTTCATGACTACCACTAAAGCCTTATTTCAGGACCATGTTGCGTCTATCAAGAGTCAAGGAGCATTGCTGCAAAGTCATAGTTCATCTTTAAGAGCGTTGGAAACCTAAGTAGGTCAAATTGCATAAGCTTTACATGTTCGACCTCAGGGCAGTTTACCTAGTGATACTGAAGTCATTAAACCTCATGGCAAGGAGCAGTGTAGCGCACTCACTTTAAGGAGCGACACCTAACTCAACAAGGAAAATAAGTTTAGGGAGAAGAGAACGGATGCTTCTAACCCTAAAACTATAGAAGATGAACTAAGTTACATGAGGATTCATTGCTTGAGAAGGACATGAATGAGGGTTTGACAAGTGAACCTACCAATGAAAGACCAAATATTGCTACAGCAAAAGATACTCTGCCACCAGTTGAGCAAGAGCTTAGGCCCCCACCACCTTTCCTTCAAAGATTGAAGAAACAAAAAGAAGATATTCAATTCCAAAAGTTTGTAGGTATTTTAGACCAATTGTACATCAATGTCCCATTTATGGACGCCATTGATCAAATTCCTACTTATGAAAGTTTCTCAAGGACATTGCCACAAATAAGAGAAAAATTGAGAGGCATGAGACAGGTGCTACAACAAAAGAGTGCTATTCTGTGTTGAGTAAATTGCCACCAAAGCATAAGGATCCAGTCAGGTTTATCATTCCATGCTCGATAGGAGATAACTATGTAGGAAAAGCCTTATGCGATCTTGGATCTAGTGTGAATCTCATGCCCAAGTCAATATTTATGAAGCTTGGTATGGGGAATGTACAACCTACGACTATTATTTTGAAATTGGCTGACCGAACCCATGTTTGTCCAGAAGGAAGAATCGAAGATGTTGTGGTTAAAGTGGACAAATTTGTTTTTCCAATTGATTTTCTCATTCTCGACTACGAAGCTGATGATAATGCACCTATTATTTTGGGGAAAACATTCTTAGCCACCGGCCGAATCTTGATTGACTGTGAAAAGGGTGAATTCACCATGAGAGTGGTTAATCAGAGGGTGGCCATAAATGTCTTCAATACCCTCAAATATGTGGATGGATCAAAAGAGTGTAAATGTTTTTAAGGACATGGATTTTACAGAAAAAGAGAAAGCTACTGAATTTTGCTGTAGCAATTTTTCAGAGGTTGAAAATTATTTGATAATCAATGAAGATGTCAAACAGAGTTCGAGGAGTTCCCATTGGAGGTGCATCAATCCAACTTGCTCATAGCTAGTTCAGGTACGCCATTCAAACCTTTAGATTTTGCTGAATTTATCCCTCCAAAACATTCACTTAAGCATGAACCCAATTTCGAATTAAAGCCTTTATCATCACACCTTAAATATGCTTATTTGGGTGAAAATGAAACTTTGCAAGTGATAATTTCTTCTAGTCTAAAACTTGAGCAAGAAAGTAGCTTGATAAATTTGCTATCTCAACATAAAATAGCTTTAGGTTGGACCATGGCTGATTTGAAGGGCCTAAGCCCCACTATTTGTATGCACAAAATTCTTCATGATGAGTGTCACAACAATTCAATTGAACCCCAAAGAAGGCTTAATCCAGTCATGAAGATAGTGGTGATGAAGGAAATAATCAAATGGCTAGATGCTAGAATTATCTACTCGATTTCCAACAGTTCATGGGTTAGACCAGTCCAATGTGTACCGACGAAGGGAGGCATGATTGTGATAAGCAATGAGGACAATGAACTCTTACCAACAAGAATCGTCAGGGGTTGGAAGATTTGTATGGACTATCGAAAGCTCAACAAGGCAACCAAGAAGGACCATTGCCCCCTCCTTTTCATAGATCAAATGTTGGATCGATTGACGGGCAAATCTTTTTATTGTTTCCTCAATGGGTACTCAGGGTACAACCAAATTGCTATAGCGCCAGAGGATCAAGAGAAGACAACTTTCACATGCCCCTATGGTACCTAAGCCTTTATGAGGATGCTCTTTGGACTTTGCAATGCTCCAGTCACCTTCCAAAGATGCATGCTAACTATCTTCTCGGACATGGTTGAAGACTTTTTGGAGATCTTTGTGGATGATTTCTCAGTTTTGGGAGATAATTTCAAGTCATGTTTGGGTAATTTAGCAAGGGTACTCAAGTGCTGTGAAGAAGCAGACTTGGTGCTAAACTGGGAGAAGTGCCATTTTATGGTGGCCAAAAGAACTATGTTGAGCCAAAAGATCTAAAAAAAGGGAATTGAATTGGATAAAGCAAAGGTTGAAGTGATTGAGAAGCTACCTCCTCCTACCACGGTGAAGGAAATTTGGAGTTTCTTAGGACATGCTGGCTTCTACATGAGGTTCATAAAAGACTTCTCCAAAATCTCCAAGCCATTGTGCACTTTGCTACAGCAAAACCAACCCTTTGTGTTTGATGAAAAATTCCACAGCGCATTCAAGGAGCTCAAAGACAAGCTTATCTCAGCACCCATTGTTGTCCCCCCGGACTGGACCTTACCATTGGAGCTTATGTGTGACGCAAGTGACTATGCGGTGGGAGCAGTACTTGGACAACGCCGAGGTAATATATTTTATGTCATCTATTATGCTAGTCACACTTTAAATAATGCTCAAATCAATTACACAACCACTGAAAAATGAATTGCTCGCTGTTGTGCTTGCATTTGATAAGTTTAGAGCATACTTGATAGGCACTAAGGTCATTGTACATACTGATCATTCAGCCATTAATTCCTAATTCACTAAAAGGACGCTAAACCTAGGCTTATTAGGTGGATACTTCTTTTGCAAGAATTCGACCTAGAGTTAGGGAAAGAAAGGGCATTAAAAATCAAGTTGCTGATCATCTTTCTAGGCTTGAAAATAAGATTAAATGTAATGATAAACTAGAAATCAAGGAAGAGTTTCCCGATAAGAAAATATCATTTGCTACGGCAATCCCATGGTATGCTGATATCGTTAACTTTCTTGTTAGTGTAATTTTGCTTCCTAATTTGAATAGCCAGGGACGAAAGAAATTCAAACATGATGTACGATTCTACTTTTGGGATGAGCCCTATTTATTCAAGCAATGCGCCGATCAAATGATTCGAAGGTGTGTTCCCGAAGAAGAGCAAAAGGAAATCCTTTTCCATTGCCATTCATCCTCATGTGGTGGCCATTTTGGAGGAGCTAGGACTGCTACAAAGGTCCTACAATCTGGCTTCTATTGGCCTACACTCTTCAAAGACGCACACAAATTTTACTAGTCGTGTGGTCGATGCCTAAGGACTGGGAATATATCTCAAAGACATGAAATGCCATTGCAAAACATCATGGAGGTGGAGCTTTTTGATGTATGGGGAATTGACTTCATGGGACCCTTCCCATCTTTATTTGGAGATCTCTACATCTTGTCAGCTATAGATTACGTGTCAAAATGGGTTGAAGCAGTGGCTACATCGAAGAACAACTGCAAGACAGTTCTGAAGTTCCTTCATAAGAACATTTTCACAAGATTTGGAGCCCCAAGAGCTATCATAAATGACGAAGGCACCCACTTCGACAACAAGATGATTGCTAAAGCATTGCAAAGATATGGGGTACGACACAATATTGCTACGACATATCACCCCTAGACCAATGGCCAAGCTGAAGTCTCCAATCGTGAGATAAAACAAATATTAGAGAAGGTGGTCAACCCCAAGAGGAAAGAATGGTCCCCAAAGCTTGATGAAGCCTTATGGGCTTATCGCACAACATTCAAAACTCCTTTGGGAATGTCCCCATTCAAGCTTGTCTATGGCAAAGCATGCCACCTTCCAGTTGAGCTAGAACACAAAGCTTATTAGGCCATAATAAAGATTAATATAGACGCCCAACTAGCTAGAGAAAAGAGGTTGTTGGAGCTGAATGAGATGGAAGAATTTAGGGCTCAAGCCTATGAGAATGCACGACTGTACAAGAAGAAAACAAAGAAGTGGCATGACAAGTATCTTTTGCCAAGGCATTTTGCAGAAGGCCAACAAGTCCTCCTCTACAACTCTAGGCTGAAACTTTTCCCAGGCAAGCTCAAATCATGATGGTCAGGCCCCTTTCAAGTACACAAGGTTTATCCTCATGGTGCAGTCGACATTAAGAACCTTGATGATGACACTATTTTCAAAGTTAACGGCCAACGACTGAAGATCTATACTGGAGCCCCAATCATGCGTGACAGGTCTTCCTTGTTTCTTAAGGGTGCATGAGAGTTTGACATCCCCACTATTTTTTATTTTTCTATAGCATTTTCCTATCTCGTATGTTTATAAATAAGTAGTTTTTATTTATTATTTGTCCTTTAGTTTTCTGTTTTGTTCTTTGTGTTTCTTTTGTCTTTTTTAGCCCATCTCAGTTTTTTTACCAGAGGTGTAGGTGTCACGCGAGAAACTTCTTTATGGAAGAGGCATATTTCCAATTAGGGCTAGGGTTTTGTCTTTACCTTATTAAAGGAAGTTGAAAAAGTAAGGCTTTTCCAAGGTGTTTGGGCGACGTAGAAAGAAGCAAAAAGGTGGAATTTTATACTTCTTTAATTTTTAAAACCCTAACAATCATGACCTTTTCAGATTCTCTCTCCCACTTTTCACTTTTCATTAACTCCCCATCACATCGTCTCTCTTCCCCACGCCTATAACCGTCACCTCCATTCTCTCTCCCATTAATATTTTCAGTTTTCTTTTTCATTAAACCACCCCCTTCATCTTCCATTATACCCCGTTTTACTTCATCTTTTCCCCAAAATCTCTCTTTTTCTTCATATCTTTCAAACCAAACTTTACTTGAAAATTCTAATAGTCTCAACAACTTTTGACGTATCCTTCAAACATGGTCCGATGCAAGAATGTTGCCGGTGCTTCATGCAGTGCACAACGACAACCACCCGTTGAAATTAAGAAATTTCAAGACGAAGCGGCTAAGACTCGCTTCTAGCAAATTAAAGAGAGGAAAGTCTTCCCTGAACAAGGCTTCTCTTTCCCGTCTGAGGGGGAGGAGGGATTTGACTCTGAGGTGATGGACATCATCAACAAACACGTTTGGGAAGTGTTTGTCAAGCATTCGGGCAACATTGTTATCCCACTAGTTAGGGAGTTTTATGCCCATCTCACAAGCCCCACATAATCTGGTGTGTATGTGCGAGGGGACCAGATCAAGTTCACTGCCGCAATAATAAACAAGTTTTATGGGATAAAGAATGTGGTGGACCAATATACCCATTTTTTAGAAGCGACTGATGTGCAAACAGTCAAAGAATTTTTGGAGGATTTGTGCTTTAGGGGAACAAAATTAGACCCCACCAACAAGACTGTGGAGAGGGGGCGTCTGAAGCCCTAAGCCAAGGTGTGGAAACACTACCTCAAAACCCGTTTGATGCCCACCTCCCACCACACGACTGTGGCCCTTAACAGGTTGCTCCTCTTACATTCCATCCTTAATGCACGACCAATTGATGTGGGTAAAATCATTGTTGAGGATGTGTACGCGTGCGTAAAGAGGAAATTGAGCCCTCTAATCTTCCCCAACTTGATCATGGCCCTATGCTGGAAGAAAGAAGTATATGAAGATGACGAGGATGAGATTCATAAGGGCAAGCAAGGATTAACTGCTGACCAAATTCCTAGGCTTAAGGGATTCGATGAAGATACTCCAGCGAAAACTGTAGAGGGTGGAGCGAAAATAGTTGCTACAGCGAGGATTGCCTCATTGGTAACCTCCACACGCCGTATGAAGGAAGAAATAGATTTGATGCGTGGCAGCATGCATATCTTCTTCAAGTATGCTAAAAAGTGGGATGAGGTAATGAATTCTTATTTTCGAGAGATGTTGCCGCACCTGACAAAAGAATTCCCACCCTTCCCATAAGCCCTATTAGCTACACCGTAGAAAGCATCACCACCAAAGAGAGCCCCTACCACGCACTCGACCACTGTACGATCAGAACCAGCTGCACAAGAGCTAGACCCTACAAATGCTACAGCAAGTCCTCGCGCAGCGAGGCAGAGAAAAAGAAAAGCCCCGATGGAAGCCCCACCACCTGAAACCCAAGTCGAAGAACCTGTCACTATTGAGAGTGACGATGAAGAGATGCAAGATACCATTCCTACCCCACACCTGCTCCAACTCCAGATGCTACAACGTGAACAAAGCGTCGTCTCAAGAGATCGGCCGACCGTATCTGGAACACCCCTCCTGCAGGGACTGATGATTTGGATACTGAGCATGACTAGGACGATCATAATGAGCAAGCACAACCAACTGAGGACGAGGAGCCCATTGCCGCACTAAAGAAGTAGAACAATAGTGAGGTACCTCCCACTGTATTTCATATAGTTAATTTTAATTAGTTAATTTTCATGCATTGAGGACACTGCACACTTCAAGTTTGGGGGAGGTAGTGTTCATAGTTAGTCATTTGCATTTGTAGTTATGAACAGTTTTTGCTATGGCATTTTTTTCAGTTTAAAGACAGTTTACTATGAATGAATTGACGATGTCCGATGATGAGAATTTTTTTATGGCTATGAATGAATTAAATGTATATGACTATTGAGATGGAAAGAACCTTCTTTAGGGCTTGATGCTTTGTTATTGAACTCCTACACGATTGCATGTTCTCTATGCTTAAGGGTGTTAGAAACTTTTTTATGAAAGAACTCTTGCATGCCTTGGTATGAAAGATCTTAATGAACTTGAATGATAAATGAAAGCATTAAAGGTTTATTGAAACTCCCTTGTGTTTATGAATAAGTGCTTCAACATAACTGTAGAGGGACACTCCGCTTTGCATGGTTTGCCTGGATACTGCATTTGAATAAATGGCAGCATAGCAGATGAGTGAATGAAAGTAGTCATGGGAACACTCTACCTACTAGCTCGGGGATGAAATGGTTGCTCCATGTTTATCTAGAGTTAAGGACAATAGGTGTGATGAGCTGACTCCCCTCGTACCAGTTTAAAAAAGGGAGTAAACTTGTGCTTAATTGGATAACAATTACTAAGGTATAATAGAGAGCTTGCCTAGAAATTTTCTAGCTCTATTACGCATAGATTGGATGCAATTACGCACACACATGAAAAGAATCTTGTCTTAAGGAAAAAAATTTAAAATCTCAAAATGGTCTAACATGTTGAAGCCACAATTGTTTGAGGATTGAAATTTTGCCATAGCACTGTCTTGAGCTGATGTTTGCCATAGCATTTTTTCTATTTTTCTCTACTCATTGCTTGAGGACAAGCAATAGCTTAAGTTTGGGGGTGTGTTAACCTTGTAAAAAGTATACATTCATACCTTTCTACTTGGGTTATTTTTTGGTTTCAAGCTCATTTCATTGCATATAGATGCATTTAGCTCATTTAGTTGCATTTGGTGGTGTTTGCTTGGTTGTTTTTAAATATTTGTGAAATTGGTGCTGCTTTGAGAAATGTTTGTCTTGGTGTGGTGATGTGCAGGCTAATTAAGAAGAACTGCTGGGGAAAGGAAAATTTGCTGTAGTATTTTGGATGGCATTTCTGGGTGCAGAAAAGACAAAGAAAGAAGATATTTTGTAACCCCCACACGCGATTCCACCAGCCAGCTGTGCCACACTTGTGAAGGGAATATTCCCTAAGGTACACAAGGAATTAAGGGCACAAAACCCTAGGAGCCCCTAATATATAAAGAATAGGATACCCACAATTAAGGGGGAGCAGAGAAAAAGGCATAGTGAGCTAAGAAATAGAGAAGCAAAAAGGCGGCTACTTTCATTCTTCATCATTTTTTTGGTGTCCTCCACTGTTGAAGCTCCAAGGGAAGTTCTTGATGGCCTTTGAGAGAAGCAGCAAGCTTAGGGTGGTACATGGCAGTCCAAGGCAGCTTGGGAGTTTCTTTTACTCTTAGTTGTTCTTCACATTTTTATATTTTGCTGAAATGGGTTGTTTTAAACAAATGATTTTGGATGATATTTGCCCAACCATGAACTAACTTTAAGTGGCTTGGTTTTATTGTGGATGATTATTCTTTTGTTTAAATGAATGCTTTAGCTTTTTCTAGTTTTCATCGATGCTTTGTTCATTGTTTTATTGTCTTGGGTTTTGTAAGAGCTTTCGAGAGTTAGCCATTACCCTTGTTCGATGCTTAATGGTCGAGATAGTTAAGATTAGATCTACATGGACAATGGGGTTTGATGTTGAGAGGCAGAATCCTAACTCACCTTAGAGATAAGGATAGAGTTTCAACGACTAAAAGGAGTAGAACTTCAGGGTTAGTAGCTTGCTACGGTTCACGCTAAGAGGTATTGCCGTAGCATTCTTGCTGCCAATTTCTTGCTAGAGATAGTTTAGAAACACCTAGTTAAGCTCTGTCAAGTGTCTTAAAAGCTGGAAATAGTTAATCATTCATGAAAACTAGGCATAGGATTCCTTGATAAACCCAGCCTGTCATCCCATCGAGAGTTTCCACACGTGTGAGGACGTTTGAAGTCTTATCGTATTGCTCCAGTTTTTATTACACTATTTTGCTATAGCATTTCTTTAATTTGCTCTATCAACCTTTTCCTTCAATATATCATATTTTTGCTTGTGTGCTTAAACTTGACTTAATTTGCCTCCAATCCCTGTGGAGACGATCTCACTCATCACTTTATTACTTGTTCGATATGTATACTTGCACCATTTTTATATCATTATTAGTACATTTACACGCGCAACAACCTACAATTACATCGATTTCATTGCGACCCTCACGGTGCATATACACCCTAGTCGTTCTACCTCATTTAGGCTGGATAGCAACGATATGAGCCATAGTCCTCTGCCCACCATCTCTGCGCTGAAACAGGCCACAACCATTACCACGACCTCTGTGCGGAGCAACAATAGGTATAGCACCCTGCTCACCTCCAACCAGCAAAGGACAAACACGTCTTAGATGGTCGCCAGACCCACAACTCCATCAAGAATTGGCCACAACAGCCGCATGTGCCTGACCCTCTCTGGCTAAACAAGGGTAATCTCGCCTCAAATGATCACGCAATCCACAAGCCCAATAGGTATTATGCGGAGGCCTAACCTGGGTACCCTGCCCCTGTGCTCCATGCCCAGCAACACTTCCACTATGCCTTGGCTTAGGGAGAAACCTCCTTTCACGGTGTCTCTTGGCCTGACCAACACCAAAACTGGAATCCACCACTCTTTTACCAGAGCCAACGCGTAAAACTTAACAACATGCACCAATTCTTAATAGAATCGGTCACAATTGTGCCTCTCAACTGGTACCAGTTCAGGAGCATACTAGCTCAACCGAACAAGTTATACCCCAAACTCAGCCACATACATATTACCCTGAACCCAAGCCACGAACTCTCATTTCTTTTCATCCCAATATTTAACTCCCAGATGCTTCTGCTTAAAGAGAACTTGAAAAACTCCCAATCCACGTTATTGCGTTCCATACCCGCAGATACAGTTGTTCACCAACTATAAACATCACCTTGTAATAGGGATACAACACATCCCAATTTTACGGGTGTAATTACACCCCACTTGATCTAAAATTCTGAACAAAACTGGCCATCCACACTTTGGATGCCTCTGATGACAAACCATGATACCCAACTCCTCCTAAACCACGGAGAAATTTCAACGACAACCATGTTTATCTAACAGCTGGCACAAACACATGTGCTCCAGGAACAACAACTTAAAAAGCTTCGAACATCGCCTATATCATGGCACCATTTTCCCTATCACTGGCCTGACTGGCACAGGTGGTACATATTTCGGGGTGGTAAACCCCTAGGAGATATAACATTCTCGTTAACCCCTTGCCCAAAGGCAACATCATTCATACCAGATCGCAACTCTCTCCTCGGTCCAATTGTGCTAAATATATCTAAGGATGACAATTTACAAAAAAATCAGGCCAGCTTAAGCAGGGATCCAAGACTTCCATTTCATAATCTTAACATTTCAGACTATAATACAAAGGCAATGGGTTTCCCAAGTTTCCCCCCCAACATGGCATAAAGCAATCATTGTGCATATTAAACAATAGATTACAACTCACAAAAATCATACCAACTCCCAATTATCACAAACATGGCTTTGATACCACTAAATGTAACCCCTTGACCCGGCCTAGGTGTAAGACTGAACCGAGCGATCTATATTAGGTTTATCGAAGTAAACCGTAAAGATGAAACCCGAAACACATCCATTTTTTTTATCTTGTCTAGATGCAAAATTATTATCCTACATGTACATGCTGATTACACGTGAAAACTCAATTCAATTAGACATCGAATTGACATCCATTAAACACAATTGTAATTTAGGGACCTAATTGCAATTTTGGAAAACTACAGGGACTTAGCTCATTTTTATATTACCAACCTTAAATTAGTCCAATTTCATGCTTACATGTCAAAGATCGACTCAAAACGATCATCCATACTCATTCAGTTGCATCCACAACATTTAGGGACTAAAACGTAAGAAACCAAAACTTTAGAATATTCTAAATAACTAATTTAACGGTAGCCGTATCAGTACGCTTACACGTGTTTCAATATGCCTTTGCTATTTAAAAGCCTCAGATTCCAGTAGCCAAAATCATAAAAACACTGTGCCGTATCGAAACGCCTCTACGAGTACCGAAACACTAGCCAATTTTGCCTTGGCCCGTACTGAAGTAGTTGCCCGCGTACCAGTACGTGAAGCCTAAAATGGCTTACTCGTACCAAAACAGGGACATCCATACTGTAATATCCCAATTTTTGGCTAGTGGCCAAAATGTAAATTTTGAAAGTTTTGTGGCTAAAGTATAAACTTCAAAAAAGTTTAGGGACCAAAGTATAATTTTTAAAAGTTGTGTATTTTAACCCCGTAAACGAATAGTTCACCTCCAAGAATGATGTTTTCGTGTTACTCGAAATTTTCGTACGGAGTTTGTATTAATGGCTATAAAGCGATAAAGTTTAGAAAAATATTCAGATAATCGGATCTAATCGAATATCCAAGATATTTTGAAGGATGATAATGCAAGGTTAATTATGTTATTTTACATGTTTAAGATATTTTCTTTGTGTTGGAATAATATGAACCCTTGGATTTAAGTTGATTTTCCATGTTAAATATGAGCCGTTGGATGAAAAATGGCAAGATCGTAATTTTGGAAAAAAATCACAAGGGTAAAGTTGGTAAACTATTAACTCAAGATTAAATCTAGGCCATTGGATGAAGGATGATGGCATGTGGTACATTATGGATTCATTGGATTTGAGGGCAAAATGGTTATTTCACTATTAAGAGGGATTTTGATAATTATCAAAATAATATACTGAGTTTTGAAAATCCAGTCTAATTAAGAAAGTAAGTTTTTATGAGATAATAGTATTTATTTTTCGAATGTGGAAATATAGAATTTTCGGAATAAATTTGATAGCTTGGTTAAGGTAAAATTGTAGTAGAAGTATTTAGTGATATTTTGGGAAATCAGATTGAATTGAAATTTCAGAGACTGTTCCATAAGCCATGAAAAATCATAAAATGATATTTATGCAATAGTGGCTAGTTAAGAAGGAACTAATTTAGTTAGATTATAATGGAATGGCAATTTTGAAACAAACTAGTAAATAAAGACTAGTTGGAGGGCAAATTGGTCATTTGGCAAGGATGGCAATTTTGAAATATTATTGAAATGTTGAGGACGTTTTTGGAAGATGAAATATGCATGGATTTAATCTTGGCCTTTGATTTTGGATGAGCTTAATCTAGCCATTGGATTTAAAGGCTAAATTGGTAATTTCACTATTTAAATGAATTTAAAATTCATTTAATAGTTACTAGTGTAAAATAATAGAAAAAGATGAAAAAATATTCATCTTCTTCCAGCCATGTACCATGGGAGCTAGAGGAAAGAAGAAGAAAAATTTCTAAGCTCGATTTAAGCCCTGAATCTCGGGTTTCAGGTAATCTTTCAAACTACAAAGTTGTTATACTCTTCGAGCTCTATCTTTTGATGTAAATAATTCATAGAATACTTGCTTGGTTGATGTGATTTCATATGAGGAAGAAATTAGAGTTTATGAACAAATTGGGGCTTTAATGATTTTTTGAATCCATGGTTGATTTTAAGTTAGAATCATGCTTGTATGATGTTAGAATCATGGATTGAGTTGGGATTTAAACCCTACATATTTCGGTTTGTATAGAGAAGATTAGGGTTTATGGATTCAAGTCTATCTTAGGTTTGTGATGTTGGATTAATGATCTAGTAAGCATGATTTGTTGTTTGGAAGCAAATCCCTGAGTTAAATACATAAGGACCATTTTGGCAACCTTCAAAATTAAAAGACCAGGTCTGATTTTTAAGAATTTGATGTGTATTTATATTATTAGTGATGTTAGAGACATGAAAATGAAGTTAGAATGCTAAACTGATGATTAATCACATTAGTGACCATTTTGACAAATTGTCAAACTTGAATGGTCTATTGGGCAAAGAGGATGTGTAGAAGGAGTAAATCTGATTTTTAGTAAAAATGATGGAATTAAGGTAGTAATGTTGGTTGGAGTACTAATTTACAAAGTTAAGAAACTTGGATCCTTATATTTGAAATTTTGGTGACCATCTCGACAAATCAAGAGAAATTAGAGAAGTAAAGGTTTAAGCTTATTTTGATAAAGGATGTAAAGAGAACATATGAATACAAGCTTTATTCTAGTCATTTGAAGTAAAGTGATGGGACTAAATTGACAAGTAGAAAAATAAGGAGAAGTTGGTGTATATTAGAAGTTATTTATGGAAAGTTATGACGGAATTTGAATTATGGCAGTAAGTTGAAAAATTTGGCATAAATTCTATGAAAATGGTTAGATGATGAATTTTATACCGTTGTAAAGATTTGTTAGTCTAGTTTCTTTTCCAACAAATGGAAACTAATTCGAGTTTCGAGTTAAAAGATATGATTTTTTATTCGAATGAAGGTCAGAAAAATTATAGAGTAGTTTTCTGCATGGACAATCTGTGATGTGAATTTAGTGATTTTTCATACTTTTTGTAGATTTTATTAATTTATGTGGCTTATACTTTTAGAATTGTTGTCGAATCTAGTTTCTCCAGTATAAAGGAAATTAAGATCCAGTATGTATTCTACCTTGTATAAGTAAATCTTTGAAGGTAGCACAAGCTGTCAGAAAATGGAATTTTAAACATTTTTTTAAAATGTTAGTTAGCAAGCTCGGAAGAATTATTGGAAGTTCAAATTGGTCACTAGGGACCATAATGAGTTTTGGGCAGTGCAAGGAAGAAAGAAAAAATATTTGGAATTTTTATATTCGAATGATTATATTAGACAACATGTTTAAGTTAATGTTAGATTTAAATCTAACAAATATTTTATTTTATTCATGTGATTAATGAAGTCAAGTCCAAATCGAAGAAGGTTTGAGGTCCTATGAAAGAAAAGATCCGTCTAAGTTTTATGAGGCATTGTGTTAAGTGGCCAAGGTGAGTGCAATGCATACATAACATGATATATGGATGTTTTATACATCATTAGGAAGACTTGTGATGAGTCTACCTTGTTTATTTTAGCATGATATTTATGTCATAATCATATATTTGACATGTTCTAGATATGTCAAAATTTGAATATAATTGCATGGATCACTAGTTATATATGATGTTATATTATGAATGTTATTTTGGGTATGAACTGCCCAATGTTAAATTATGTTGATATACATTTCCATGGATGAAATAAATATGGAAAATATACCCAAGTAAGTCATTAAGGGACAAGGTATAGTTGGCTTGCCATAGAGTCCAGCAGCACGCTGCATACTAGGTTTAGCACTATAGTGTATATAAAGGACACTTAGTGCATATGATTGGCACGACCTTATGTGTATTAGCACTTTGGTGCATATTTGACTCGTGTACCCAGGGTCCTCATAGGCTTATATTTGGGCTATGGTTTATGGTTAATAGATGATAAACAGGTGAATAAGCTTATGAGCTTTTGGAATAAATGGCAAGTATATTGGTAAAAAATTTATATGTGATTTATATCATGTTAATATATGAATAATATGATGGATTTACATGTCCAGTGATCATTATGCATTTATGCATATAAGGCATATTATGACAAATGCACAAGCATGAAAGTCTTGTGAAATTAGCGTGTAGTAAACCATTACTAATGCAATGTGAAAGTTGATGCTTTGGCATACATATCATATTATATATAACATAGCCATGAAGTTGAATAAAGTTTAAATTATTGTTGTTAACTTCCTTTATTACCTCACTAAGTTCGTACTTATCGTGTGTTTGATTGTGCACACGTAGGTAAATCAAGATGAGAGTGGGAAGAGCATTGCATCAATATTGGAAAGCTCAACATGTAATCACAATAATGACATCCTAATTAAGGTTTGATTATTATAGTGGCTTGTATACTTGCTAAACCTATTTGAGTAGTGATTGGCCTTTAAAGTTCGCTATGGTTTCATAATAATTGGCATTTTTGGAAAGATTCAATATTAAGAGTAACCATAGGTGATGAGTTGCATGCTAAGATAATTGAGAGCATGTATATTTAAGGATAGAAAAATTGTGACATTCCTGATTTGTGTTCGTCGTATGAATACGAAAATGGGTGTTACATTTATTGGTATCAAAGCTATAGGTTTAGCCGGTTTTAGAGCTAAACGAAGTACGGTAAAGGTCAAAAGTGTATACATGCCACTAGGATGTCAGAATTACTGATGATTTTACTTGTTGGAATGGATGCAATTGCTTACTTCATTATGATGATAATGTTAAATTCCAATGTGTGGGGGTAAAAGAATCGTGTCAGGTGTTTAGGCGTGCGAATAAACAAGAGATTCACGAGAGTGATAAGATTAATGATAATATTCTACCCTCAGCTTAGCTTGGTGTAGAGGCACCAAAGTAATATAATATGCATGTTCTGGATTAAGAGCTTTTCTTCCATACATTAGATGCGATCAAGAATCAGCCTGCTTAGGCACCGATTGCAAAAGAATTGAGAGTTCTGGCACACTAGATTTTTAGAGAGATATTAATAGGGATCCTATGATTGTTAATCTATGGTTTAATGATATAAAAGTTATGTTCAAGGAACTTTGTATGGATGATCAGAGAAGACTCAAAGAAAAAGTGTTATCTCATCTGAAAGGATTAGACCCGTATTTGATGAAGTAATGTTACGGTACATACTCAAAAGTACTTAAAGAAAAAGTGTTATGACAGCTCATAGAGGGCTAGAGGTCAGGTACAAAAAAGTACTGATTACCGTATGTATTTCAAAATTTCATAAAGCAGTAATTTATGCCAAAGGCAATGCAAAGGGTTCAGAATGAGAAAATATCTAAACAGAGGTCACAAGTCGTAAAGAGGAATAGTGAATGATTATGTATTTCACCACTTCAAAAAAGTGGTGAGGATTCCCGACAAAGATATGAAGCTAAATTTATTACATAGTTCTGCTAAGAGATCAGGACAAGGAAAATTAAGAACTCTCTGACATTTATAATTAATGTTGGAGATTCAAGAAAACCACAAAACCAATCATGTAAGTGTTGTGATAATTGGCATGCATGAGCATGCAGAGTTTTTATTGGAATCTGTTACCAATGTGAAAATTATTTAACTTATGCTATGGATACTGAGCATCAAGGGTAAGCTGGGAGAGTATTCCTATTGTTTGTGAGATTTAAATGGGTTGCCCAAGAGGAGCTGTCAGGCTTGATGCTTAATTGAGAGGCTAAGTTTAGGATTTGATTTAATCCAACATTGGACCTATATTGATTACACTCTACATAATGACTCTTAATAGAATTGAGAAAGCTAAAGATCTAGTTGCAAGAGTCATTAGATTGAGGTTTTATATGACCCAGTACATCACCTTAGGAAGCGCCAATGATGTTAGTCAAAAGAAGCAGTAATATTCCTCTAAGATTAAATTACGATTATATTATTACCAGTAGAATAAGATTTGATAGTAGCACTAGTATTAGTGCAGTATGAATCTAGTAAGGATTCTACCTTATTCAATAATACGTCCTCTAATAGGTTGGGATATGTATTGATGTAATAAGGCTAAAGTAGTAGTTGATGTATTTAGCCAAAAGTCATTATTTGGCTTATAAGCATTAAATGCCCAATTACCTTTGGAAGAAAACAATATATTGATTACACAACTTCAGCTCAAGTCTACTTTGACAAATCGAATAAAAAAATTTACAAATGAAAGAAAAGATATACCTGGAAAGAATTCAGTAAGGTGAAAAGGGAAAAATTAAAGATTTCGATGTTGAGTCTAAAAGATGTTCATATTATCAAGGGGTAATTTATATCCCTGATGATAATGAGTTAAAAAGAGAACTAAAAGCTGATTGAATCTGATTTATTTCAGGATGCGGAGAATAAAGTAAGAATGGTTCGAAGCAATCTAGAATTGCTTTGGAATGATAGATATTATATGTTGATCTTGAAAGAAAAGATATTTAATATGAAGTTAAGGATAAAGTATTCCTTAAAATTTCACCTTGGAAGGAGGTGTTATGGCTTGGACAAAAAGGGAAGCTGAGTATGAGATTTATTAGACCACATAAGATTTGTGAAAAGTGATGGTCTGGTGGCTTATTAGTTAGTTTTACCTCCGAAAATGGACAAGATTCATAATATATTTCATGTATCGATGCTCAAGAAGTATCGATCAAATCCTTTACATATCATTACCCCAGAAGGAATAAAGATTCAACCGGATTTGATTTATAAGGAAGAATCGGTAAATATATTGGCACATTGAGTTAAAGAACTAAGAAATAAGATAATCTCGCTTGTTAAAGTTCTTTGGCAAAATTATGAAGTCAAAAAAACGACTTGGGAAAGAGAAAAGATATGAGAAAGTAGTTTCCTCACCTTTTTGAATCAGTTATGTATAAAAAAATTCAAGGATGAATTTTCTTAAGGGGGAGAGATGTAATATCCCAAATTTTTGGCTAGTGACCAAAATGTAAATTTTGAAAGTTTTGTGGCTAAAGTATAAACTTTGGAAAAGTTTTGGGACCAAAGTGTAATTTTCAAAAGTTGTGTATTTTAACCCCGTAAATGAATAATTCACCTCCAAGAATGATGTTTTCTTGTTACTCAAATTTTTCGTATGGAGTTTGTATTAATGGCTATAAAGCGATAAAGTTCAGAAAAATATTTGGATAATCGGATCGAATCGAATATCCAGGATATTTTGAAGGATGATAAGGCAAGGTTAATTATGTTATTTTACATGTTTAAGATATTTTCTTTGTGTTGGAAGAATATGAACCCTTGGATTTCAGTTGATTTTCCATGTTAAATATGAGACGTTGGATGAAAAATGGCAAGATCATAATTTTGGAAAAAAATCACAAGGGTAAAGTTGGTAAACTATTAACTCGAGATTAAATCTAGGCCATTGGATGAAGGATTATGACATGTGGTACATTATGGATTCATTGGATTTGAGGGCAAAATGGTTATTTCACTATTGGGAGGAATTTTGATAATTATCAGAATAATAGACTTAGTTAGGAAAATTCAATCTAAGTCCTTAAGAAAGGAAGTTTTTATGAGATAATAGTATTTATTTTCTGAATGTGGAAAGATAGAATTTTTAGAATAAATCCGATAGCTCGATTAAGGTAAAATTGTAGTAGAAGTATTTAGTAAAATTTTGGGAAATCAGATTGAATTGAAATTTCAGAGACTGTTACATAAGCCATGGAAAATCATAAAATGATATTTATGCAATAGTGGTCGGTTGAGAAAGAACTAATTTAGTTAGATTATAATGGAATGGCAATTTTGAAACAAACTAGTAAATAAAGACTAGTTGGAGGGCAAATTGGTCATTTGGCAAGGATGGCAATTTTGAAATATTTTTGAAATGTTGAGGACATTTTTGGAAGATGAAATATGCATGGATTTAATCTTGGCCCTTGATTTTGGATGAGATTAAATTAGCCATTGGATTTAAAGGCTAAATTGGTAATTTCACTATTTAAATGAATTTAAAATTCATTTAATAGTTACAAGTGTAAAATAATAGAAAAAGATGAAAAAATATTCATCTTTTTCCAGCCATGTACCATGGGAGCTAGAGGAAAGAAGAAGAAAATTTTCCAAGCTCGATTTAAGCCCTGAATCTCAATTTTCAAGTAATCTTTCGAACTACAAAGTTGTTCTACTCTTCAAGATCTATCTTTTGATGTAAATAATTCAAAGAATACTTGCTTGGTTGATGTGATTTCATATGAGGAAGAAATTAGGGTTTATGATCAAATTGGGGCTTTTATGATTTTATGAATCCATGGTTGATATTATGTTAGAATCATGCTTATATGATGTTAGAATCATGTTATTGAGTTGGGTTTTAAACACTACATATTTTGGTTTGTATAGAGAAGATTAGGGTTTATGGATTCAAGTCTAACTTAGGGCTTGTGATGTTGGATTAATGATCTAGTAAGCTTGATTTGTTGTTTGGAAGCAAGCTTCAAAATTAAGGGACCATATCTGATTATTATGAATTTGATGTGTATTTATATTATTAATGATGTTAGAGACATGAAAATGAATTTAGAGTGCTAAACCGACGATTAATCACATTAGTGACCATTTTGACAAATTGTCAAACTTGAATGGTCTATTCGGCAAAGAGGATATGTAGAAGGATTAAATCTGATTTTCAGTTAAAATGATGGAATTAAGGTAGTAATATTGATTGGTGGACTAATTTACATAGTTAAGAAGCTTGAATCCTTATATTTGAAATTTTGGTTACCATCTCGACAAATCAAGAGAAATTAGAGAAGTAAAGGTTTAACCTTATTTTGATGAAGGATGTAAAGAGAACATATGAATACAAGCTTTATTCTAGTCATTTGAAGTAAAGTGATGAGACTAAATTGACAAGTAGAGAAATAAGGAGAAATTGGTGTAAATTAGAAGTTGTTTATGGAAAGTTATGTCGAAATTTGAATTATGGCAGTAAGTTTAAAAATTTACCATAAATTCTACGAAAATGGTTAGATGATGAGTTTTATACCGTTGTAAAGATTTGTTAGTCTAGTTTCGTTTCCAACAAACGAAAACTGATTTCGAGTTTCGAGTTAAAAGATATGAACTTTTATTCGAATGATGGTCAAAAAAATTATAGAGCAGTTTTCTGCCTGGACAGTCTGTGTCGTGAATTTAGTGATTTTTTATACTTTTTTTAGATTTTATTAATTTATATGGCTTATACCGTTAGAACCGTTATCGAATCTAGCTTCTCCAGTATAAAGGAAATTAAGATCCAGTATGTATTCTGCCCTGTATAATTAAATCTTTGAAGGTAGCACAAGCTGTCAGAAAATGGAATTTGAAACATTTTTTTTTAAATGTTAGCTAGCAAGCTCGGAAGAATTATTGGATGTTCAAATTGGTCAATAGGGACCATAATGAGATTTGGACAGTACAGGGAAGAAAGGAAAATATTTGTAAATTTTATATTTGAATGATTACATTAGACAACATGTTTAAGTTAATGTTAGATTTGAATCTAACAAATATTCTATTTTATTCATGTGGTTAATGAAGTCAAGTCTGAATCAAAGAAGGTTCGAGATCCTATGAAAGAAAAGATCAATCTAAGATTTAACGAGGCATTGTGATAAGTGGCCAAAGTGAGTGCAATGCATATATAATATGATATATGGATGTTTTATACATCATTAAGAAGACTTGCGATGAGTCTACATTGTTTATTTTAGCATGATATTTATCTCATAATCATATATTTGACTTGTTCTAAATATGTCAAAAGTTGAATATAAAATGCATGGATCACTAGTTATATATGATGTTATATTATGAATGTTATTAGGGTATGAGCTGCCCAATGTTAAATTATGTTGATATACATTGCCATGGATGAAATAAATATGGAAAATATGCCTAAGTAAGTCATTGAGGGACAGGGTATAGTTGGCAGGCGATAGAGTCCAGCAACACGCTACATACTCGGTTTAGCACTATAGTGTATATAAAGGACACATATTGCATATGGTGGGCACAACCTTATGTGTATTAGCACTTCAGTGCATATTTGACTCGTGTACCCAGGTTCTCATAGGCTTATATTTGGGCTATGGTTTATTGGTTAATAAATGATAAACAGGTTAATAAGCTTATGAGCTTTTGGAATAAATGAAAAGTATATTGGTAAGAAACTTATATGTGATTTATATCATGTTAATATATGAATAACATGATGGATTTACATGTACAATGATCATGATGCATTTATGCATATAAGGCATATTATGACAAATGCACAAGCTTGAAAGTCTTATGAAATTAGCGTGTAGTAAACCATTACTAATGCAATGTGAAAGTTGATGCTTTGGCATACATATCATGTTATATAAACATAGCCATGAAGTTGAATAAAGTTTAAATTATTGTTATTAACTTCCTTTATTGCCTCACTAAGTTCGTACTTAGCATGTGTTTGATTGTGCACAGGTAGGTAAATCAAGATGAGAGTAAGAAGAGCATTGCATCAATATTGGAAAGCTCAACAGGTAATCACAATAATGACATCCTAATTAAGGTTTGACTATTATAGTGGCATATATACTTGCTAAACCTGTTTAAGTCGTGATTGGCCTTTAAAGTTCATTATGGTTTCATAATAATTGGCGTTTTTGGAAAGATTCAGAGTTAAGAGTAACCACATGTGATGAGTTGCATGCTAAGATAATTGAGAGAATGTATATTTAAGGATAGAAAAATTGTGACATTCCTGATTTGTGTTTGTCGTATGGATACGAAAAGAGGTGTTACATTTATTAGTATCAGAGCCATAGGTTTAGCCGGTTCTAGAGCTAAACGAAGTACAGTAAAGGTCAAAAGTGTATACATGCCACTAGGATGTCAGAATTACTGATGATTTTACTTGCTGAAATGGATGCAATTGCTTACTTCATTATGATAATAATGTTAAATTCCAATGTGTGAGGGTAAAAGAATCGTGTCAGGTGCTTAGGCGTGTGAATCAACAAGAGATTTGCGAGAGTGATAAGGTTAATGATAATATTCTACCCTCAGCTTAGCATGGTGTAGAGGCACCAGAGTAACATGATATGCATGTTCTGGATTAAGAGCTTTTCTTCCAGACATTAGATGCGATCATGAATCAGCCTGCTTAGGCACCGATTGCAAAAGAATTGAGAGTTCTGGCACACTAGATTTTCAGAGAGATATTAATGGAGATCTATGATTGTTAATATATGGTTTAATGATATAAAAGTTATGTTGAAGGAACTTTGTATGGATGATCAGAGGAGACTCAAAGAAAAGTATTATCTCATTTGAAAGGATTAGACTCGTATTTGATGAAGAAATGTTACGGTACATACTTAAAAGTATATTAAGTAGAAGTTCTTTCTTTGAGTGTTCCGTAACAAAGTTTATCCTAGAGATGCAACAAAATTTCTTGCATCTTAATTAGGGTAATTGGATTATTTACGGGTATGAGTGCAAGTTTAATAAACTGAGCTGATTTGCTTCTAACAGCTTCCTATAGATAGAAGGAGAGCCTATTATGACAGCTCATAGAGGGCTTGAGGTCAGGTACAAAGTAGTATTGACTGCCCTATGTATTTCAAAATTTCATGAAGCAGTAATTTATGCCAAAGGCAATACAAAGGGTTCAGAATGAGAAAATATCTAAACAGAGGTCATAGCTCGTAAAGGGAATGGTGAATCATTATGTATTTCACCACTTCTAAAAAGTGGTGAGGATTCCCGACAAAGATATCAAGCTGGATTTATTACATAGTTCTGCTAAGAGATCAGGACAAGGAAAATTAAAAACTCTTATAATTAATGTTGGAGATTCAAGAAAACCGCAAAACCAATCATGTGAATGTTTTGATAATTGGCATGCATGAGCATGCAGAGTTTTTATTAGAATTTGTTACCAATGTGAAAATTATTTAACTTATGCTATGGATACTGAGCATCAAGGGTAAGCTGGGAGAGTATTCCTATTGTTTGTGAGATTTAAATGGGTTGCCCAAGGAGAGTTATCAGACTTGATGCTTAATCGAGAGGCTAAGTTTAGGATTGGATTTAATCCAATATTGGACCTATATTGATTACACTCTACAGAATGGCTCTTACTAGAATCGAGAAAGCTAAAGATCTAGTTGCAAGAGTCATTAGATTGAGGTTTCATACGACCCACTAGATCACCTTAGGAAGCGCTAGTGATGTTAGTCAAAAGAAGCAGTAATATTCCTCTATGATTAAATTACGATTATATTATTACAGTAGAATAAGATTTGATAGTAGCACTAGTATTAGTGCAGTGTGAATCTAGTAAGAATTCTTCCTTATTCTATAATATGTCCTATAATAGGTTAGGATGTGTATCGATGTAATAAGGCTAAAGTAGTAGTTGATGTATTTAGCCAAAAGTCATTCTTTGGCTTATAAGCATTAAATGTCAATTACCTTTGGAAGAAAACAGTATATTGATTACACAACTTCAACTCAAGTTTACTTTGACAAATCGAATAAAAAAAATTACAAATGAAAGAAAATATATACTTGGAAAGAATTCAGTAAGGTGAAGAGGGAAAAATTAAACATTTCAGCGTTAAGTCTAAAGGATGTTCATATTATCAAGGGGTAATTTATATCCCTGATGATAATGAGTTAAAAAGAGAACTAAAAGGTGATTGAATCTGATTTATTTCAAGATGCGAAGAAAAAAGTAAGAATGGTTCGAAGCAATCTAGAATTGCTTTGGAATGATAGTTATTATATGCTGATCTTGAAAGGAAAGATATTTAATATGAAGTTAAGGATAAAGTATTCCTTGAAATTTCACCTTGGAAGGAGGTGTTATGGTTCGGACAAAAAGGGAAGCTGAGTCTGAAATTTATTGGACCACATAAGATTGTGAAAAGAGTTGGTCTGGTAGCTTATTAGTTGGTTTTACCTTCGAAAATGGACAAGATTCATAATATATTTCATGTATCGTTGCTCAAGAAGTATCGATGAGATCCTTTACATATCATTACTCGGAAGGAATAAAGATTCAACCGGATTTGATTTATGAGGAAGGATAGGTAAAGATACCGGCACATGGAGTCAAAGAACTAAGAAATAAGATGATCTCGCTTGTTAAAGTTCTTTGGCAAAATTATGAAGTCGAAAAAGCGACTTGGGAAAGAGAAAAAGATATGAGAAATAGTTTCCTCACCTTTTTGAATCTTGTATGTATAAAAAAATTCGAGGATGAATTTTCTTAAGGGGGAGAGTTGTAATATCCCAATTTTTGGCTAGTAACCAAAATGTAAATTTTGAATGTTTTGTGGCTAATGTATAAACTTTGGAAAAGTTCAAGGACTAAAGTGTAATTTTCAAAAGTTGTGTATTTTAACCCCTTAAATAAGTAGTTCACCTCCAAGAATGATGTTTTCGTGTTACTCGGATTTTTCATACGGAGTTTGTATTAATGGCTATAAAGCGATAAAGTTTAGAAAAATATTCGGATAATAGGATCGAATCGAATATCCAGGATATTTTGAAGGATGATAAGGAAAGGTTAATTATGTTATTTTACATGTTTAAGATATTTTCTTTGTGTTGGAAGAATATGAACCCTTGGATTTAAGTTGATTTTCCATGTTAAACATTAGTCGTTGGATGAAAAATGGCAAGATCGTAATTTTGGAAAAAAATCACAAGGGTAAAGTTGGTAAACTATTAACTCAAGATTAAATCTAGGCCATTGGATGAAGGATGATGACATGTGGTACATTATGGATTCATTGGATTTGAGGGCAAAATGGTTATTTCACTATTGGGAGGAATTTTGATAATTAGCAGAATAATAGACTGAGTTAGGAAAATTCAGTCTAAGTCCTTAAGAAAGGAATTTTTTATGAGATAAGAGTATTTATTTTCCGAATGTGGAAATATAGAATTTTTGGAATAAATCTGATAGATCGGTTATGGTAAAATTGTAGTAGAAATATTTAGTGAAATTTTGGGAAATCAGATTGAATTGAAATTTCAAAGACTGTTCCATAAGACATGGAAAATCATAAAATGATATTTATGGAATAGTGGCCGGTTGAGAAGGAACTAACTTAGTTAGATTATAATGGAATGACAATTTTGAAACAAACTAGTAAATAAAGACTAGTTGGAGGGTAAATTGGTCATTTGGAAAGGATGGCAATTTTGAAATATTTTTTAAATATTGAGGACGTTTTTGGAAGACGAAATATGCATGGATTTAATCTTGGCCCTTGATTTTG
This sequence comes from Hibiscus mutabilis, assembly GCA_019671005.1. Lineage (NCBI taxonomy): Eukaryota > Viridiplantae > Streptophyta > Magnoliopsida > Malvales > Malvaceae > Hibiscus > Hibiscus mutabilis. Next base: position 20,135,591 of record CM033738.1, read on the forward strand.
GATGAGATTAAATTAGCCATTGGATTTAAAGGCTAAATTGGTAATTTCACAATTTAAATAAATTTAAAATTCATTTAATAGTTACAAGTGTAAAATAATATAAAAAGATGAAAAAATGTTCATCTTTTTCCAGCCATGTACCATGGGAGCTAGATGAAAGAAGAAAAAAATTTCCAAGCTCGATTTAAACCCCGAATCGCGGTTTTCAGGTAATATTTCGAACTACAAAGTTGTTCTACTCTTCGAGCTCTATCTTTTGATGTAAATAATTCATAGAATACTTGCTTGGTTGATTTGATTTCATATGAGGAAGAAATTATAGTTTATGAACAAATTGGAGCTTTTATGATTTTATGAATCCATGGTTGATTTTAAGTTAGAATCATGCTTGTATGATGTTGGAATCATGTTATTGAGTTGGGATTTAAACCCTACATATTTGGGTTTGTATAGAGAAGATTGTGGTTTATGAATTCAAGTCTAACTTAGGGCTTGTGATGTTGGATTAATGATCTAGTAAGCTTGATTTGTTGTTTGGAAGCAAACCCAAAGTTAATTACATAGGGACCATTTCGGCAAGCTTTAAAATTAAGAGACCAGATCTTATTTTTATGAATTTGATGTGCATTTATATTATTAATGATGTTAGAGATATGAAAATGAAGTTAGAATTCTAAACCGACTATTAATCACATTAGTGACCATTTTGACAAATTTTCAAACTTGAATGGTCTATTCGGCAAAGAGGATATGTAGAAGGAGTAAATCTGATTTTTAGTTAAAATGATGGAATTAAGGTAGTAATGTTGATTGGAGGACTAATTTACAAAGTTAAGAAGCTTGAATCCTTATATTTGAACTTTTGGTGACCATCTTGACAAATCAAGAGAAATTAGAAAAGTAAAGGTTTAAGCTTATTTTGATGAAGGATGTAAAGAGAACATATGAATACAAGCTTTATTCTAGTCATGCGAAGTAAAGTGATGAGACTAAATTGACAAGTAGAGAGGAGAAGTTGTTGTAAATTAGAAGTTATTTATGGAAAGTTATGTCGGAATTTGAATTATGGTAGTAAGTTTAAAAATTAGCCATAAATTCTACGAAAATAGTTTGATGATGAATTTTATACCGTTATAAATATTTGTTAGTCTAGTTTAGTTTCCAACAAACGAAAACTGATTTCGAGTTCCGAGTTAAAAGATATGAAGAAGGTTCGAGGTTCTATCAAAGAAAAGATCGGTCTAAGATTTATGAGGCATTGTGTTAAGTGGCCAAGGTGAGTGCAATGCATACATAACATGATATATGGATGTTTTATACATCATTAGGAAGACTTGCGATGAGTCTGCCTTGTTTATTTTAGCATGATATTTATGTCATAATCATATATTTGACATGTTCTAAATATGACAAAAGTTGAATATAAATGCATGGATCACTAGTTATATATGATGTTATATTATGAATGTTATTTAGGGTATGAACTACCCAATGTTAAATTATGTTGATATACATTGTCATGGATGAAATAAATATGGAAAATATGCCCAAGTAAGTCCTTGAGGGACAAGGTATAGTTGGCATGCCATGGAGTCCAGCAACACGCTGGATTCTCGGTTTAGTACTATAGTGCATATAAAGGACACTTAGTGCATATGGTGGGCACTACCTTATGTGTATTAGCACTTCAGTGCATATTTGACTCGTGTACCCAGGGTCCTTATAGGCTTATATTTGGGCTATGGTTTATTGGTTAATAAATGATAAACAGATAAATAAGCTTATGAGCTTTTGGAATAAATGTCAAGTATATTGGTAAGAAATTTATATTTGACTTATATCATGTTAATTTATGAATAACATGATGGATTTACATGTCTAGTGATCATGATGCATTTATGCATATACGGCATATTGTAGCCCCTTCAACCGGCCTAGTCGCAAGACCGAACCGAGCAAGCTACATTAGGTTTACCGAAGTAAACCGGGAAGATTGAACCTGAAATACGTCCATTTTTTTATCTTGTCTAGATGCATTAATTCTTTCCTACATGTTCATACTGTCCACAGGTGAGCACTCATCTCAATCGGGCATCGTAACGACACCTTATTGGCCACAAACACAAATTAGGGACCAAAACACAATTTTTGCAATATAAAAGGACTTTTCTAATTTTTAGGTTACCAACCTTTAATTAAGTATATTTCATGCTTATATGTCAAAAATCAGCTTCAAACCATCATCCATGCTCAAATATTTGGCAAAACAAGATTCAGGGTCTAAAACGAAAGAAACCAGAACTGCCTTTCCAAGACATTAACAAAAACAAAAGTATCTATATCGATATACTGAGCCCGTATCGGTACGGTTCTGAACTCATCTTTTCAATGCATCAAGACCCGTACTGGTAAGCACTTCGAGTATAAAATACGTTTTAAAATCCTTAAACACCGTACCGATACGGTCACCTGGTGTTTCGGTACGTGGCCTTATTCCCAAAAGCTGAAAATTCTAGTAACCACTAGGCGTATCAAAATGCCCCTACCTGTACCGAATCACCATGGCCTTACTTGCCTAGCTGTACCAATACTGTCCACTAGCATTTCGATACGCGGGCTCGTTCCAACAAGTAAAATTCTAGTAGCGTTGAAACGTACCGGAACACCTACACCCGTACCGAAACACTCCGCTCAGAAATGCCTAGCCGTACCGATACGGTCCCTCGCGTATCGGTACGCCTGGGCCTGTAATGTCAAATTTAGCTAGTTTTCACTCGAATCTAGATGCATTTGGGTTCTAGTAACTTGCATACATACATACAAACATCCATAAATACCTAAGCTCACTTTTATACCAGGGTTAAACATTCATAACAATCTCAAGCTGCCAAAGGTTTACTCTAAAGGCATGCTTCCTATTCCACTTTGCCAAACATACCAAAATGCACAAATAGGCCAAACTCAGCTTAAGCATCATATCAATGCAACCAACACAACATAATATACTTGCTTAAACCATCACAACATGGCAACCAACATGGAGGCTCTAGATGCATACCTAAGCAACCGTTCATCCACAACAATAAGCAAGGATTAACAACAACTTAGCAACATCAAACCATCTTCATAATCCAGCATAGAAACATATTCAAATTCCCTAAGGAAACAAAATTACATCTTCCAAAAACCATGGGGAACACATTGCCTTATTAACCGAAACATAGACCGAGTTCATACTCAAACTTGTAAATGTCCTTGGACCACTTAGCCCTGCCTCTTGCTGCCCCCAAACCTTAATGTTCTGCATCATTAGGAAAAAGAGAGCGTAAGCATACTTGCTTAGTGGGGATGCTCATAAAGCAATGATGCATTAAATGCTTGTTTACCAAAACATGCTTACAAGCAAAGCATTTTTCCATGATTCCAACCAAGTCAGAGCATAATAACCCTTATGCAACATCATGTACATTCCATGCTTAAATCCCAAAGCATTAAATCATAAACCGTGCTTGGATCTCAAAGCATTAAATTATAAATCAAGCTTAATTCTCAAAGCATGAAATCATAAACCATGCGTAAATCTCAAAGCATTAAAAATAAGTTCAACACATGAACCTCCATATATATTGGCATTTATAGTGACCCGGATAGACTACCCTCTATCCACACATATTGAATACACTGATTTCTCATATCATGCCTAGTTAGACCGCATGATATCCCAAACCTTGCCTAGTTAGACGTCAAGATTTGACACCCTCGCCTAGTTATACCGCGAGCTTAAGACCCTTGCCTAGTAGCACTGCAAGTTTTCCATCTTTGCCTTGTTCAACCGTAAGATTTGACAACCTCACCTAGCTAAACCGCGAGTTTTACTTCCTTGCCTAGTTAGACCGCCAGATGTTATTTCCTCGCCTACTAAACCACGAGTTATACTTTCTTGCCTAGTTAAACCGCAAGATTACCAACAATTTGGGTTGACTAGTTAGACCGCACACCCTAAATAATGTCCCAACAGTCCGAATGGCCTTGTTAAACTGCCGTACCTCAAGGACCCATGGCCATGATCGATTTTGTTCATATTTTATAGTGCACTTTTAATCCTATGGCATGCCAACTATATCCGATTGTTTTCTCACCTTGTCACAAAGCCAATATATCATTTACAAAACCATTTACTTACTGTTTTACAATGCATTACATAAAACATCACATATGCAAATCTCATTGCCAATGCAATAACACCATTCCCAACCGGAATGAAAACCAATGCTTACTATAATTTAATATACTTTTAGACCGCTGCATATGTACTCAAACTCATGCATTTCTAGTAAGTAAATCATACCTTGTTTATCACCAAAACTTGCAAACAACATGCTTTCGTCCAAGCTGATATTCTAGAGCAAAATGAGGAAAACTTACTTTCGAGCTTAGGTAAGTGTCTCACGCTTACCCTAAACTCCCAACAACCTGTACAAACATTTGTAAAGCATTAAAAACAGTTTCCACTCACTGATACGCCTCGTCTTCCTTGCCAACGCGAAACAAGCTCCCGGCAAGCAAAAAAACAACGTCAAGCTTCGTTCTCTTGATTGTCCCATGTTTTAAACACATAAAACCAGAGGATAAATGCATTAAAATGCATTCAAACCATTGCTTAACAGCAATCTCCCACAACTCCCAAATTGCCCACTCGAAAACCATCTGAAACATACCGAAAACATCATCAAACATTTCCAAAACTTGTCCCAGCCATAAAAAACAATTCAACCCATCAACCAACATATAACAACATCCAAAAACCCTTTCCTAACATCATTTTACCTCCGGAAAAGATTAAACTCGATTATCTCCACGACAACTCAAAACTAGCAACCTAAACAATTAGAGATTCAAGAGTTTCGGGATTCGATTGATAAAAACAACTTATTAACATCAAAACACATCCAAAACATATATTAAATCAATCTCAAACACTGGAAATCAGATCCACTTCGGAAATTACCATGTTTCATCAAATTTTCCAAAATAATTCAATTAAACATTGATAAAACATTCAAATCACATTACAACCTATAAATCAAGGATCAAAATACTTGGGAATATCAATAAAGAACCATTTAACATAGGAGATCACGGACCTTACCCATGTTATGTGATTTCTCCCTCAATTGGCTTATTTAAAGCTAAGAAAACATAAGATTTCAATGATATTTTGCAAAACAAAGTTAAAGAATCAAATTAAAATCAATAATCTAAGTGAAAAGAATCCCTCACCTCTGGATTTTGATGAAATTATGAGTGTTTGGAAGAAAAGAAGTTGAGAGAAAAGGTTTAGGGAAAAGTTACGTGAATTTCTTTTAAAAGCTAATAACTAACTTTAGATATTTAATCCTCCTTAACACCCTTTTAAAACACATGTTTAAAATGATTTAATTGAAGGGAGAAACCACCAGCAAACACTTGGTAGACTAGCTCCTTAAGGATTCTAAGGATTTGGCCCTTTTGATTTTAGTCACTTTAAAATAGTTTTCAAAAATTTCATTTTGGTCACTAACCCAAAATGTCATATTTCCAAATCCCCTTTTCTAAAATTGATTCCACCAAAAATCAATATATATTAAAAGATTATTTTAGCTATTTTCCCATATTTTTATCTTACCGAAAAATATACGGACCTGAATCTGACTCGAATCTCTAACCCGATCCACTGGACTGTCTAATAAACTTAAAATCCGCTAGGCCAAAAACCAGGGTATTACAACTCTCACTCATTTAAGAAATTTTGTCCCTGAAATTACCTGGAGGAAACATATGCGAAAATTGCTCCTTCATATCTGCCTTGCTTTCCCAAGTAACTTTATCAACACCTCGGTGTCGCCACAAGACCTTCACGAGCTCTATCATCTTACTACAAAGGACTTTCTTGCCGGTGTCAAGGATCTTTACGAGTTTCTCATCAAAGGATAGATTCGGCCTCAACTCCAAATCCTCCACTGGCATAGCATGCGATGGATCTGATCGATATCTCCTCAACATCGAAACATGGAACACATTATGAATTTTCTCCAACTCGAGAGGCAACCTCAACCGGTATGCCACAAGACCCACACGCTCAATAACCTCGTATGGTCCAATAAACCTCAGACTAAGCTTACCCGTACGTCTGAATCTCATCACCTTTTTCCATGGTGACACCTTCAAGAATACGCGATCGCCCACCGTATATTCAACTTCTTTACGCTTCAAATCCGCATAAAATTTTTGTCGATCTGCAGCTGCTTTCAACTGGTCGTATACAAGCTTAACCTTCTCATATGTGTCCTTCAAAATGTCTGGTAGAGTAACATGCTTTTCCCCCACCTCAGCCAAACATAAGGGCATACAACACCTTCGACCATATAACGCCTCTAAAGGTGCCATCTGTATACTCTCCTGATAACTGTTGTTGTAAGCAAACTCAACTAAAGGCAAATGCTTCTCCCAGGTTCCTTGGAACTCAATAATACAGCACCTCAGCATATCCTCCAAAACTTGGATAATCTGCTCAGACTGGCCATCCAACTAATGATGATACACAGTGCTAAAACTCAACCTTGAACCAAAGACCTAGTGCAAACTCCTCCAAAACCTTACCGTAAACCTCAAATCCCTATCAGAAATGATGGATTTAGGTACACCATGCAAGCGCACAATCTCCGCTAAATACAAATCTGCCAATTTGTCCAAGATGTATGTTGTATGCACTGCAGGAAATGTGCACAGTTTGTGAATTGGTCAACAATCACCCAAACGAAATCCTTCTTAGCTGGTGTCAACAGCAAACCTGTTACAAAATCCATGGTGATTCACTCCTATTTCCACTCTGAAATTTTCAGCGGTTGCAACAATCAGGGATGGAAATTGATGTTCAGCTTTGACCCGCTGACCTACCATGCACTTGGAAACAAATTCAGCCATATCCCTTTTCAACCCAACCCAGAAGTATGCCTCCTTCAAATCACGATACATCTTAACACTACCAGGATGCATGGCAAAAGGACTAGAGTGTGCCTTTGTCAAGATAGTGTGCCTCAACTCTGGATCATTCGGCACCACGATTTGACCCTTGAAACATAAAACTCCATCATCATCAAAATGAAATTCTGTTGGATTACCATCCGTTATGTCCTTAACATGCTCAACCAACGAATCATAGTACAGTTGCTTAGCTTTAATCAACAGTGACAATGTAGGCTTAACTTCTAATTCAGCCAGCAAACCGCTCTCTTATGTCACACTCAACCTTGCAAACATATCTCGAAGCTCAACCGCAACCTTACGACTTACTGCATCCGCCACTACATTGGCTTTACCAGGATGATACTAAATTGTCAAGTCATAATCCTTAAGCAACTCCAACCATCTACGTTGCCTAAGATTCAAATCTTTCTGGGACATCAAACACTTCAAGCTCTTATGATCCGTAAAGATCACACACTTCCCACCATAGAGTTAATGTAGCCAAAATTTCAAAGCGAAAACCATAGCCGCAAGCTCCAAATCATGAGTTGGATAATTGCGCTCATGAACTTTCAACTGCCTCGATGCAAAGGCTACAACCTTCCCATCCTGCATCAGCACACAACCCAAGCCAACATACGACGCATCACTATAAACCACAAACTCCTTCCCAGATTCAGGTTGAATCAACACATGAGCATGTGTCAAAACCTCTTCCAACTTCTCAAAACGGTGCTGCTACCTCATCTTCTACACATAAAGAACATTATTTTGCAACAGCTTTATCAACGGTGCTGCAATACTCGAAAACCCCTCAACAAAACGGCAATAACAATCAGCCAACCCAAGAAAACTACGCACCTCCGATATAGACTTAGATTGCTTCCAATTGAGAGTGGTCCCAGTTTCTTGTGGATCAACGCGAACACCTTCCGTGGAAACCACACAACTAAGGAACACCACTTCCTTAAGCCCAAACCTCACACTCGCTCAGCTCGACGTACAACTGATTACCCTTCAACACTTGCAACACAACCCGCAATTGTTGGTCATGTTCTTCCTCGGTACGAGAGCACACAAAAATATCATCTATAAATACCACCACGAACTGATCAAGATATTCATGGAACACCCTTAACCTCAAGACTCACCACAACAGCTAAATAAGCTTGCAACCTCCTTGCGACATCCTTTTTGCTTGGGCAGCCGCCACAACATTGGACAAGAATTCTACATTCTTCCCAATTACCACAACTTCATACTCACCAACTAATCTCAAAGAAATCCCTTTTTGGATTCACCTCCACAACCGTCTTGTAAAAACCATGGAATGGAAACTCCATTATCTCTGAGGCAACTCATAACTTTGCACCACCAAAGGACACTGCCTATGCAACCTTCTAAACGTAACCAACTCACCAGAAGAACTAGCTACTACCACTACTTCTGCATGAAAAATGTTATCCGAAAGTGTGGACATATGTATGCAAGATTACTTACATGTCATCCTAGATGCTTATGCATATGGATGCAACACCTCTAATGCCATGCCCAAAGATGTATGCATGTACTGACATATTTAAATATATACATATAAGTGTTTTTGCACTGTGCATGATCAACGTCCACACTCACTTACAACATTCTCGGTATCAAAATTTCCTCCAACAAGAGAACACTCTAGCAACTCACTTGAGCAAAACTCATTCCCGGTACCACAGTACACGAGAACACTACTACTCTGACTACTATCCAAAAGCAGATATTTAGAAAATACCCCACACAACATCATCCCGAATGTCATTAGCACATTCGACGCCCCCACAAGTAGCCACAATAGCTAGTGGTCTAAAACCCAACTAGCACTAATCACGCTAGAACCTCGGAAAAGAACTCTCAGGCGAACAAACCTCACCTCATACACGGCAATTAACATGCCAACTCCTACCAACATTTCAAGAGAATTCATCAAGCATATGCTCACTTGACATATAAGAAAATGTAGACCCCAAATTAACCTAAGATAACAATGACAAGGATTGCAAAGCGAAAGTACCTGTGATCACATCCATGTCATTGCGACCTTCTTGACGAACAAAGCTCTGCAATGGTCCACCATTCTCCAGTCGCCCAACAACCTCCTAAATTGGTGTAGCTCTTGCAACACGAGGACAATCACATTTTAGGTGATCAGAAGATCTACATTTCCAGCAACTCATGGTATTTCCCCAACAAACACCCGTGTGACTTCTACCACAACGCTCACACTCAGCCCTAATACGAACTCCCTGGTTACCTGACCAACATTGTCACCACGCTTGTGACCCAACTTACGCCTCTTATCACGAGACCTCCTATTATGCTTCCCAAAATAGCCAAAATTGCCCGCTCTCTTACCTGAGCTCACACTCGTTGCCTGCCCAGAAGTAGCTAAGGATGAACCTTGTTCAACCACCACAGCAGGTGTCGGTGCTTGCACTTGCACTCCAGCCACCGTTACTCAAAAAGCTATCATCACCGCTTGGACCAACGGGGTCAGATCACCAAAAACTGACACTGGAGGAGCTTGTGGTACACCACCTGCCCCAACATCAATAGGAGTAACCAGCAGAGGAGAAGAAGGTAAAACATCAGAGAGATTCCCTTCCACATCACTATTCTGCCCAACTCCGGCACTACCAGTCATTACACAAAACTCACGCCGAACCACGCTAACAAGAACATCAAAACACGTTAAAGTTATGCTAGCATTAGGTAAAGGATCCAAGACAACTTTATAAAACTTTTTTTAAACCTCGGTAAATGGCAATGTGTTCCCAAAACATACCCCAACAGAACATTAACCAATCACCAAACATAAACACAATCACCGTGCAGTTCAAACAACACCAACTAGTCAAACAACAATATCCCAATTTTTTGTAAACCTGGCTGATACCAATAAATGTACCCCCCTCGACCCGGCCTAGTTGTAAGACTGAATCGAGCAAGCTACATTAGGTTTACCGAAGTAAACCGGGAAGATTAAACCTGAAACACGTCCATTTTTTATCTTGTCTAGATTCATTAATTCTTTCCTACATGTTCACACTGTCCACATGTGAACACTCATCTCAATCGGGCATCGTAAAGACTTTCAATTGGCCACAAACACAAATTAGAGACCAAAATGCAATTTCTGCAATATAAAAAGACTTTTCTAATTTTTAAGTTACCAACCTTTAATTAAGTATATTTCATGCTTATATGTCAAAAATTAGCTTCAAACGACCATCCATACCCAAATAATTGGCAAAAAAAGATTCAGGGACTAAAACGAAAGAAACCAAAACTGTCTTTCCAAGACATTAACAGAAACACGATATCCGTATCGATACGCTGAGTCTCGTATCGTACGATTGTGAACTTATCATTTTGATACAGCAAGACCCGTATTGGTACGCCACTTTGAGTACAAAATACGTTTTAAAATCCTTAAACACCGTACCAATACAGTGACATAGTGTTTCGGTACGCGGCCTCATTCCCAAAAGGTGAAATTCTAGTAACCACTAGGCGTATCAAAATGCCCCTACTTGTACCGAATCACCCTGGCCTTACTTGCCTAGCCGTACCGATATTGTCCACTAGCGTTTCGATACGTAGACTCGTTCCAACAAGTAAAATTCTAGTAGCGTTGGAACGTATCAGAACACCTACACCCGTACCGAAACACTCTGCTTAGAAATGCCTAGCTGTACCGATACGGTCCCCTATGTATCAGTACGCTTGGGCTTGTAATGTCAAATTTAGCTGGTTTTTCACTCGAATCTAGATGCATTTGGGTTCTAGTAACTTGCATACATACATACAAACATCCATAAATACCTAAGCTCACTTTTATACTAGGGTTAAACATTCATAACAATCTCAAGCTACCAAAGGTTTACTCTAAAGGAATGCTTCCTATTCCACTTTGCCAAACATACCAAAATGCACAAATAGGCCAAACTCAGCTTAAGCATCATATCAACGCAACCAACACAACATAATATACTTGCTCAAACCATCACAACATGGCAACCAACACGGAGGCTCTAGATGCATACCTAAGCAACCATTCATCCACAACAATAAGCAAAGATTAATAACAACTTAGCAACATCAAACCATCTTCATAATCCAGCATAGAAACATATTCAAAATCCCTAAGGAAACAAAATTGCATTTCCCAAAACCCATGGTGAACATATTGCCTTATTAACCAAAACATAGACCGAGTTCATACTCAAACTTGTAAATGTCCTTGGACCACTTAGCCTTGCCTCTTGCTGCCCCCAAACCTTAATGTTCTGCATCATTAGGAAAAATAGAGCGTAAACATACTTGCTTAGTGAGGATGCTCATAAGGCAATGATGCATTAAAACCATTTGAAAGACATATGCTTGTTTACCAGAACATGCTTACAACCAAAGCATTTTTCCATGATTCCAACCAAGTCAGAGCATAATAACCCTTATGCAACATCATGTACATTCCTCGCTTAAATCCCAAAGCATTAAACCATAAACCATGCTTGAATCTCAAAGCATTAAATTATAAATCAAGCTTAATTCTCAAAGCATGAAATCATGAACCATGCGTAAATCTCAAAGAATTAAAAATAAGTTCAACACATGAACCTCCTCATATATTGGCATATATAGTGACCAGGATAGACTACCCTCTATCCACACATATCGAATACACAGATTTCTTATATCATGCCTAGTTAGACCGCATGATATCCCAAAGCTTGCCTAGTTAGACCACAAGATTTGACACCCTCGCCTAGTTATACCATGAGCTTAAGACCCTTGCCTAGTTACACAGTAAGTTTTCCATCTTTTCCTTGTTAAACCGAAAGATTTGACAACCTTGCCTAGCTAAACCGCGAGATGTTATTTCCTCGCCTATTTAAACTACGAGTTTTACTTCCTTGCCTTGTTAGACCGCAAGATGTTATTTCCTCTCCTAGTTAAATCATGAGTTGTACTTCCTTGCCTAGTTAAACTGCAAGATTACCATCAATTTGGGTTGCCTAGATAGACCGCACGCCCCAAATGATGTCCCAACAGTCCGAGTGACCTTGTTAAACCGCCATACCTCAAGGACCCATGGCCACGATCGATTTTGTTCATATTTTATAGTGCACTTTTAATCCTATGGCATGCCAACTATATCCGATTGTTTTCTCACCTTGTCACATAGCCAATATATCATTTACAAAACCACTTACTTACTGTTTTACAATGCATTACATAAAACACCACATATGCAAATCTCATTGCCAATACAATAACATCATTCCCACCTGGAATGAAAACCATGCTTGCTAGCATTTAATATACTTTTAGACCCCTGCATATGTACTCAAAATCATGCATTTTTAGTAAGTAAATCATACCATGTTTATCACCAAAACTTGCAAACAACATGCTGTTGTCCAAGCCGATATTCTAGAGCAAAATGAGGAAAACTTACTTCTGAGCTTAGGTAAGTGTCTCACGCTTACCCTAAACTCCCAACAACCTTTACAAGCCATTGTAAAGAATTAAAAACAAGTTTCCACTCACTGATACGCCTCATCTTCCTTGCCAACGCGAAACAAGCTCCCGGCAAGCAACAAAACAACGTCAAGCTTTGTCACCTTGATTTCCCCATATTTTAAACACATAAAACCAGAGTATAAATGCATTAAAATGCATTCAAACCATTGCCTAACAGCAGTCTACCACAACTCCCAAATTGCCCACTCGAAAACCATCTGAAACATACCGAAATATCATCAAACGTTTCCAAAACTTAACCCAACCATAAAACAACAATTCAACCCATCAACCAGCATCTAACAACATCCAAAAACCCCTTCCTAACATCCTTTTTCCTCTAGCAAAGATTAAACTCGATTATCTGCACAACAACTCAAAACTAGCAACCTAAACAATTAGAGATTCAAGAGTTTTGGGATTCTATTGATAAAAAAAACTTATTAACATCAAAACACATCCAAAACATATATTAAATCAATCTCAAACATTAGAAATCAGATCCACTTCGGAACATGTTTCATCAATATTTCCAAAATAACTCAATTAAACATTGATAAAACATTAAAATCACATTACAACCTATAAATCAAGGATCAAATACTTGGGAATAACAATAAAGAACCATTTAACATAGGAGATCACAGACCTTACCCCTGTTATGTGATTTCTTCCTCAATTGGCTTGTTTAAAGCTAAGAAAACATAAGATTTGAATGAGATTTTGCAAAACAAAGTTAAAGAATCAAATTAAAATCAATAATCTGACTGAAAAAAATCCATCACCTCTGGATTTTGATGAAATTCTGAGTGTTTGGAAGAAAAGAAGTTGAGAGAAAATGTTTAGGAAAAAGTTACGTGAATTTCTTTTAAAAGCTAATAACTAACTTTAGATATTTAATCATCCTTAACACCATTTTAAAACACATGTTTAAAATGATTTAATTGAAGGGAGAAACCACCAGAAAACAATTGGTAGATTAGCTCCTTAAGGATTCTAAGGATTTGACCCTTTTGATTTTAGTCACTTCAAAACAGTTTTCAAAAATCTCATTTTGGTCACTAACCCAAAATGTCATATTTCTAAATCCCTTTTCTAAAATTGATTCCACCAAAAATCAATATATATTAAAATATGATTTTAACTATTTTCCATATTTTTATCTTTCCAAAAAATATATGATCCTGAATCTGACTCGAATCTCTAACCTGATCCATCGGACCGTCTAATAAACCTCAAATCCGCTAGGCCAAAAACTGGGGTGTTACACATATTATGACAAATGCACAAGCATGAAAGTCTTATGAAATTAGCTTGTAGTAAACCATTACTAATGCAATGTGAAAGTTGATGATTTGGCATACATATTATGTTATATAAACATAGCCGTGAAGTTGAATAAAGTTTAAATTATTGTTATTAACTTCCTTTATTGCCTCACTAAGTTCGTTGTAACGCCCTGGTTTTTGGCCTAGGAGTTTTGGGATGGTTTAGTCAGTCCAGCGGAATGGGATTAGAGATTCGAGACGGATTCGGGATTTAAATTGGATTAAATATTTTTATAGGGGATAAAAATATGGAAAATAGTCTAAAATCTTTACTAACTATATAAATGATTTTTGTGAAAACAATTTTGGAAAAAGAAATTCAAAATGGGACATTTTGAGTTAGTGACCAAAACGCAAAGTTTGCAAAACTGTTTTTAGTGACTATTTTGAAAATGGGTGAAAACTTTGAATCTTTAATGAGCTAATAATCCAAAAGGGTTTCATCAGATTTCTCCCTTTAATTAATTATTTTAATTAAGTTTTTAAGAGGTATAAATAGTGGAGAGAATTAATTAAACACAATTAAGCTTTTTAAAAGAATTTCACGTAACAAACTTTGTAACTTCTTTCTCTCAAATTCTCTCCAGCCAAACATATTTCCAACCTCAATTTATTCAGGTAAAAACCAGGATTTTAGATTTCTAATTGATTTCCTAAAGTTTTTACAACAAATTCTTATGGTTTCTATATTGATTTTCAAGTTTTATCAAGCAATTAAGGGGAGGAATCGGCATTGGAGGTAAGGATTCGTTCTTCTCCTCTAATGAAAGGTTCTTTATTGAAATTCCTAATTTCTTGATCCATTTTATATGATTTTCAATGGGTTTTGATTAATTAAACTCGGATTTATGGTTTAATTGGTGAGTTATGATGGAAATTGAGGAAAATCGTAGCTGATCTATTTTTGCTGAGTTAAGGATTGATTTATAACTTGATTTTGGTGTTTAAAATGTTAATAAAGTGAGTTTTGATGATAGAATCCCAAAATCTAGAGAATCTCTAATTTGTTAGGTTGATAGTTAAGAAATTTTGAGGTGTTGTGGTTGATTATTGTTGCTGGACGTAGGAGGTTGGGTTGAGTTGTTGATTAGATGTTATTTGAAGTTTGAGTTTCGTAGTTAATGGCTGGGTTGAGGTTTTAGATGAATCGATGATGTTTTCGGTTGATAAGGGTGGTGTTGTGAAGGGTTGTAGTTGGATAAATGTTAATTGTTGTTTGTTGTGAGTTTGGATACAGTAGAATGCATTGGATCCTCTGTTGTGATGTGTTTGAAATAGGGGAAGATAATCCAGAAGTGAACCTTGGTGTTGAGGAGTTGTCGGAAGCTTAATTTGATATCGGCAATAGAGGCGTTGCTTTGTCGGTGAGTGAAACGGATAAGAATGGCTTTTCAAAGATTTAAAAGGTTTAATGGGAGTCCTGACTAGGCTTGATACGCTGGTCTAAGGCTCGAAAGTAAGTAAAGTGGATTTCTCGCTCGATTTCGGTTGGCAAATGATTTACAAATACAGTTGTTAAATGATTGTTTACCTCTTGTTTTATGCATGAAATGAGCATAGTTTAATGTTGGGAATTGATATGTAATGATGTTAGATGCATTTGGAAAGTAATGCATGATTTTAAAGAATGTTTATGAACATGGCTTATGCATGGTTTAATGTACAATGAAACAATTTGAATAATGCATATGAAAACAATGAGGTATGTTTATAAAAGTGGATTATATTGGCAAGTGATGAATTGAAAATGTTATAGAAATGTTATCAGATATAATTGGCCGGCCATAGGATTTAAAGTGCACTATAATAATCTGCCTGTGGTTGTAAAGGTAGTACGAGAGGTACTTACTTCGATCATGTGAACCCTAATGTTGTTGAGGTAACACTTAGATGGCTTTCACTCCAGCCACGAGCTGTAGAGTTTGATGCGTCGAGTGTGTGAACTCCACGTTGGAGGATTAGCCTTGGTAGTGTAGAGGTGGAGCATGTGTTGCACAACTCCCTGCCAATGGGCTGCAAGAGATTGCGAAATCTCTTGGGCAATCCGTGTATCCGATGTTAATGATGATTAATGGAAAGGTTGTATATGGTAATGGATCACTTGAAAGCCAATATAATGTTTTAAATTGTATCATGTCGATGGATTGGTTTGAATGATGTGATTTATACGTGTTATACTCCTTAATCTTTGCATATGGGATGTTATGCTTGGGAAGGCTTAAGTACAGGGAATTGCATATGGGATTATGCTGTGGAATCCATGATACATGTTGCATATGGTTTAATATGCTGATTTTTATAAAGATTAAGTGCATGTTTTGAAAGAATGGCATGATGGTTCGAAATAGATTAAAATTGCAATTGATGATGTTTTGTGTTTTGAGCGCTCCTAACTAAGCAATGATTGCTTGCGCTCTCTTTTATCATCAATGCAGATTTGATTAGGTGCAAGTGACCTAGCAAGCAAGGAAGGAACTTTCAAGACTTGATTTACCAAAGTATGTTTGGGTTTTAAAGTAGTAATAAAGGCAATGTGGCTTGAATGCTGTTGGGAGGGTTTGAGTGTTTAATCATCTATTTCAACAAGTTTATATTGCTATTTTGGACTTGTAATAAGCTTGTTTTGTCGGATTTTGCATATGGTCTATGATTTGGTTGCTCGAGTTCTACGAAATATGCCTATAGTTATCTTTGAAGCATGTTGATCATTACTTGATGATTGATCTATGATAGTTGATGGTAAGTGATCAATGATGATGTTACTTGATTGTTTGAAGCATGCTTAATTGTTAGAATCCCAAAATAAGGTTAAAAGCCAGCAAATTTTTACATTACAGGTTAGGGCGTATCGATATGCGTGTGCCGTATCGATACAGGTAAGTATTTCCAGGCACAACATATTGGTACACGGGTTCCTGTATCGATACGGGTTAGCACATCTCAGGCTTAGCGTATCGGTACAAGCGTGCCCATATTGATATGGGTAAGCGCATCTCAGGCTTAGCGTATTGGTACAAGGGTGCCCATATCGATACGGGTAAGTGCATCTCAGGCTTAGCGTATTGGTACACGAGTAATTATATCGATATGGGTCTACAGTTTTAAGTATAGCGTATTGATATTTGAGAAGGCGTATCGATACAGTTTTGAGCTACTGGAATCTGGAGTTTTTGAAAATGCTCAGGCGTATCGATACACTTGATCGCGTATTGATACGGTCAGTGATTAAGTTAGTTAAAAGTATGTTTTAAGGTTTCTGTTTTCTCCCATTTTAGTCCCTGATTGATATACTTGCAATTAAATGAGTTTGAGTGATCATTTTGACCTAAAATTTCACCAGTATGCATGTAATTGGTTTAATTGAGGATTGGTAATATTAAATACAAAATTGGCCCTTTAAAATAGTGGAATTTACATTTTGGTCCCTGGTGTTATATATGCAATTGGATGAGTTCGAATACTAGTTTTAAGTTGAAATTTGGCATGTGTTCTTGTAACTTGGCTAATTGAAAATTGGTAAAGTAAATTTTAAGTAAGCCCTTATAGATTTGTAGATTTATGTTTTGGTCCCTATTCTTGCAAACTTGGTCAATTAGATATCAATTCGATGCCCGATTGAGTTGGGTTTTCTTTGGTTGTATGTATGAAACATAGGGTGTTAACCAGCATCTAAATGAGATAAAAGAAAAAAATGGTCACATTTTCAGGTTTTTCTTCTCGATTTACTTCGGTAAACCTAATGTAGCTCGCTCGGTTCGGTCTTGCATCTAGGCTAGGTCAAGGGGGTTACATTTGGTGGTATCAGAGCCAGGTTATGATTGTTGGGAGTGGGTTATGGTTGGTTTATGTATGTTGGGAAATGTTAGATATGTATGTTGATTGATTGGTGTTGATTGCTATAAACGGTGATCGATTACGGGTTATATGCCATGTTGGGGTATGATTTAGGACACATTGCCTTATTACTACTGATGTAAAATGCTTTTTGATTTGTAATGGAAGTCTTGGATCCTTGCTTGAGGTTGGCCTAATTGTTTTTGTCTTGATGTATTATCATGCCTTAAAATATTCGTTAAAGATGCCACCGATGAGAGAATTAAATTCTAATGCGAATGCGAGGAGGTAGGATGATGAGAATAATGTTATGTCTATTGAGGGGTTGCCACCTCCTCTGCCGAATCCACCTGTGGGTGTGGAACAAGTACCACCTGTGCCAGTTGAGCTAGTGTTGGGTGATATGACGCCTTTGATACAGGCGATGACGAGAGTCTTTCAGGCTATGGTTGATGTGTTGGTTTCAAGAGTCAAGGATTTTGTGCAGATTTTGGGCTTGACATCCCATGCTGGAGGATCCGGTCATGGTAAGGTGAGAAAGTTGTGGCTTATGCATCTAGGCAATTGAAGGTGCATAAGCATAACTATCTTATTCATGATCTTAGCTTGCCGTAGTGGTGTTTGCATTAAATATTTGGAGGCATTATCTTTATGGTGAGAAGTGTGTGGTGTATACGGATCACAAAAGTTTGAGGTATCTGATGTCACAAAAGGAGTTGAATGTTAGACAATGGCGATGGTTGGAGTTGTTTAAGGATTATGATTTGACCATTAAGTAGCATCCGGGTAAAGCGAATGTGGTGGCAGATGCTTTGAGTAGAAAAGTTGTGGTCGAGTTGAGAGCTATGTTTGCTCGGTTAAGTGTAACTCGTGATGGAGGTTTGTTGGCCAAGTTGCAAGTGAAGCCATCGTTATTGCAAATGATAAAGGAGAAGCAACCATACGATGATGAGTTGGTACCTCATGTTAAGGATATCATGGATAGGGAACCATCGGATTTCCATTTTAATGTTGATGCAGTGTTGTGTTTTAAGGATTGAATAGTGGTGCCATGTGATGAGGAGTTGAGACGTAACATCTTGACCGAGGCTCATTCGAACCCTTTTGCTATGCATCCTGGTAGTACCAAGATGTATTGGGGTTTGAAGGATGAGTATTTTTGGGTTGGTTTGAAGAAAGATGTGGCTGATTTTGTGGCCAAGTACATGGTATGTCAGCATGTTAAGGCAGAGCATCAATTTCCTTCAGGGTTGTTCGAACCGTTAAGGATACCGAAGTGGAAATAAGAATGAATCACCATGGATTTTGCTTCAGGTCTCTCTTTGACCCCAACTAAAAAGGATTCTACTTGGGTGATTGTTGATCGGTTTACAAAGTGTGCACATTTTCTATTGGTGCATACGACGTATACTCTGGATAAGTTAGCTGATCTTTATATTGCTGAGGTGGTGAGGTTGCATGGGGTGCCCAAGTCGATAGTGCTCGATAGAGATCCGAGGTCTAGAGTGAGGTTTTGGGAATGCTTGCATCGAGCTTTGGGTACTCAGTTGCATTTTAGCACTTCGTATCATCATCAGACGGATGGACAGTCAGAGTGTGTGATTCAGATCTTGGAGGATATGTTCATGTGTTGCATTATTGAATTCCAAGGAACCTGAAAAAAAAACAGTTGCCTTTGGTGGAGTTTGCTTACAATAATAGCTATCAGGCGAGTATTCAAATGGCTCCGTATGAGGCCTTATATGGTAGGAGGTGTCGTACGCCTCTGTGTTTGGTTGAGGTTGGAGAGAAGTATATTTCTAAGCCCCATGTTTTGTAAGACACTAATAAGAAAGTGAAGCTTGTGTCTGATCGCTTGAGAGCAACATCCAATCGACAGAAATCTTACGCGGATTTGAAGCGTAGAGAGGTGGAGTATGTTATGGGTGACAAAGTATTCTTGAAGGGTTCACCTTGGAAGAAGGTGATGCGCTTTGGGCGTAAAGGAAAGTTGAGTCCGAGGTTTATTGGGCCTTATGAAATTCTGGATCGTGTTGGTCCCGTGGTTGATCGGTTGAGGTTGCCCCCCGAGCTGGAAAAGATTCATGGTGTTCCATGTTTCGATGTTGCGGAGGTATCGTTGGGATCAATCTCATGATATGCCGATTGAGGATATTGAGTTGAAACCAGATTTGTCTTATGATGAGGAGCCAGTAGAGATCCTTGATACCAGCAAAAAAGTTCTACGTGGGAAGACAATAGAGCTTGTTAAGGTGCTGTGACGGCATCGAGGAGTTGATGAGGCAACATGGGAGAGTAAGTCGGACATGAAAAAGTAATTTCTGCATCTTTTTCCTCCAGGAAAATTTCAAGGACGAAATTGCTTAAGTGGGGCAGAGTTGTAATGCCCCGGTTTTGGGCCTAGGAGTTTTGGGATAGTTTAGTCGGTCCAGTGAACCGGCATTAGAGATTTGAGTCGGATTCAGGATTTAAATTTCATTAAATATTTTTATAGGGGATAAAAATATGGAAAAATAGTCTAAAATCATTATTAACTATATAAATAATTTTGGTGAAAACAATTTTGGAAAAAGAAATTCAAAAATGGGACATTTTGAGTAGTGACCAAAACGCAAAGTTTGCAAAACTGTTTTTAGTGACTGTTTTGAAAATGGGTCAAAACTTTGAATCTTTAAGGAGCTAATAATCCAAAAGGGTTTCATAAGATTTATCCCTTTAATTAACTATTTTAATTAAGTTTTTAAGAGGTATAAATAGTGGAGAGAATTAATTAAACACAATTAAGCTTTTTAAAAGAATTTCACGTAACAAACTTTGTAACTTCTTTCTCTCAAACACATTTCCAACCTCAATTTCTTCAGGTAAAAATTAGGATTTTAGGTTTCTAATTGATTTCTTAAAGTTTTTACAACAAATTCTTATGGTTTCTATATTGATTTTCATGTTTTATCAAGCAATTAAGGGGAGGAATCAACATTGGAGGTAAGGATTTGTTCTTCTCCTCTAATGAAAGGCTCTTTATTGAAATTCCTAAGTTCTTGATCCATTTTATAATATTTTCATTGGGTTTTGATTAATTAAACTCGAATTTATGGTTTAATTGGTGATTTATGATGGAAATTAAGGAAAATCGTAGCTGATCTGTTTTTGCTAGGTTAAGGATTGATTTATAACTTGATTTTGATGTTTAAAATCTTAATAAAGTGAGTTTTGATGATAGAATCCTGAAATCTAGAGAATCTATAATTTGTTAGGTGTTGTGGTTGATTATTGTTGCTGGATGTTGGAGGTTAGGTTGAGTTGTTGATTAGATGTTATTTGATGTTATTTGAAGTTTGAGTTTCTTAGTTAATGGTTGGGTTGAGGTTTTAGATGAATCGATAGTGGTATTGTGAAGGGTTATAGTTGGATAAATGTTAATTGTTGTTTGCTGTGAGTTTGGATGCAGTATAATGCATTGGATCCTCTATTGTGATGTGTTTGAAATAGGGGAAGATAACCCGAAAGTGAACCTTGGTGTTGAGGAGTTGCAAGAAGCTTAATTTGACATCGGTAAGGGAGGCGTTGCTTTGTCGGTGAGTGAAACGGATAAGACTGGCTTTTCAAAGATTTAAAAAGGTTTATTGGGAGACTATACTAGGCTTGATATGCTAGTCTAAGGCTCGGAAGTAAGTAAAATGGATTTCTCTCTCGATTTTGGTTGGCAAATGATTTATGAATGCACTTGTTAAATGATTGTTTACCTCTTGTTTTATGCATGAAATAAGCATGGTTTAATGCTAGGAATTGATATGAAATGATGTTAGATGCATTTGGAAAGTAATGCATGATTTTAAAGAATGTTTACGAACATGGCTTATGCATGGTTTAATGCACAATGAAATGATTTGAATAATGTATATGAAAACAGTGAGGTATGTTTATAAAAATGGATTATATTGGCAAGTGATGAATTGAAAATGTTATAGAAATGTTATCGGATATAATTGGCCGGCCATAGGATTTAAAGTGCACTATAATAAGTCGCTCGTGGTTGTAGAGGTAGTACGAGAGGTACTTACTCCGATCATGTGAACCCAAATGTTGTTGAGGTAGAACTTAGATGGCTTTCACTCCAGCCATGAGCTGTAGAGGTTGATGCGTCGAGTGTGTGAACTCCATGTTGGAGGATTAGCCTTGGTAGTGTAGAGGTGAAGCATGTGTTACACAACTCTATGCCAATAGGCTGCAAGAGATTGTGAAATCTCTTGGGAAATCTGTGTATCTGATGTTAATGATGTTTAATGGAAAGGTTGTATATGGTAATAGATCACTTGAAAGCCAATATGATGTTTTAAATTGTATCATGTTGATGGATTGGTTTGAATGATGTGATTAATACGTGCTGTACTCCTTAAGCTTTGCATATGGGATTTTATGCTTGGAAAGGCATAATTAGAGGGAATTGCATATGGGATTATGCTGTGGAGTCCATGATACATGTTGCATATGGTTTAATATGCTGATTTTTATAAAGATTAAGTGCATGTTTTGAAAGAATGGCATGATGGTTCGAAATAGATTAAAATTGCATTGGATGATGTTTTGTGTTTTGAGCGCTCCTCACTAAGCAATGATTTCTTACGCTCTCTTTTATCATCAATGCAGATTTGATTAGGTGCAAGTGGCCTAGCAAGCAAGGAAGGAATTTCCAAGACTTGATTTACCAAAGTATGTTTGGGTTTTAAAGTATAATAAAGGCAATGTGGCTTGAATGTTGTTGGGAGGGTTTGAGTGTTTAATCCTCTGTTTTAGAAAGTTTATATTGCTATTTTGGACTTGTAATAAGCTGTTATGTCGGATTTTGCATATGGTCTATGATTTGGTTGCTTGAGTTCTAGTAAGCATGCCTATAGTTATCTTTGAAGCATGTTGATCATTACTTGATGATTGATCTATGGTAGTTGATGGTAAATGATCTATGATGATGTTACTTGATTGTTTGAATCATGCTTAAGTGTTGGAATCCCAAAACAAGGTTAAAAACCAGCAAATTTTGACATTATAGGTCAGGGCGTATCGATACGCCTGTCCGGTATCGATACAGGTAAGTATTTCCAAGCACAACGTATTGGTAGACGGGTTCCCGTATCGATACGGGTAAGCACATCTCAGGCTTATCGTATCAGTACACGGATGCCCGTATTGATACGGGTAAGCGCATCTCAGGCTTAACGTATCGGTACAGGGGTGACTGTATCGTTACTGGTCTACGGTTTTAAGCATAACGTATCGATACTCGAGAAGGCATATCGATACGGTTTTGAGCTAATGGAATCTAAGTTTTTGAGAATGCTCAGGTGTATCGATACACTTGATCGCGTATCGATACGGTCAGTGGTTAAGTTAGTTAAAAGTATGTTTTAAGGTTTCTGTTTTCTCCCGTTTTAGTCCCTGATTGATATACTTGCAATTAAATGAGTTTGAATGATCATTTTGACCTGAAATTTCACCAGTATGCATGTAATTGGTATAATTGAGGTTTGGTAATATTAAATACAAAATTGGCCCTTTGAAATAGTGGAATTTACATTTTGGTCCCTGGTGTTATGTATGCAATTGGATGAGTTCGGATACTCATTTTAAGTTGAAATTTGGCATGTGTGCTTGTAACCTGACTAATTGAAGATTGATAAAGAAAATTTTAAGTAAGCACTTATAGATTTGTAGATTTATGTTTTGGTCCCTATTCTTGCAAACGTGGTCAATTGGATATGAATTCGATGCCCGATTGAGTTGGGTTTTCTTTGGTTGTATGTATGAAACGTAGGGTGATAATTAGCATCTAGATAAGATAAAAGGAAAAAATGGTTGCATTTTCAAGTTCTTCTTCTCGGTTTACTTGGGTAAACCTAATGTAGCTCGCTCGGTTCGGTCTTGCGTCTAGGCCAGGCCGAGGGGGTTACATTCGTACTTAGCGCGTGTTTGATTGTGCACACGTAGGTAAATCAAGATGAGAGTGAGAAGAGCGTTGCATCTATATTGGAAAACTCAACAAGTAATCACAGTAATGACATCCTAATTAAGGTTTGATTATTATAGTGGCATGTATACTTGCTAAACCTATTTGAGTCGTGATTGACCTTTAAAGTTCATTATGGTTTCATAATAATTGTCATTCTTGGAAAGATTCAAAGTTAAGAGTAACCACATGTGATGAGTTGCATGCTAAGATAATTGAGAAAATGTATATTTAAGGATAGAAAGGTTGTGACATTCCCGATTTGCGTTCGTCATATGGATACGAAAAGGGATGTTATACGTACTGGTACGCCTAGACCTATAATGCCCTCATTTACTGGTTTAACATGCTTTCAATCATACCAAAACACCCTAACATGATTCTAGAATACATCCAACATATTCAAAGGTCAAACCACATCAAAACAGCCTAGTTCCAACATCATCTCATGGAAAAATGCTTCAAATGTAATTCTAGGGGCATGCTTCCTAAAAACCAAAGCAAGCAAAACATGAAATCTCAACCCATCACCACAACCAAACCAAAATGGCCTTTTACAACCCAAGAGCAACAAAAAAACTTGCTCGAAAAGGGAGTTTAGCAAAACACCTCCCAAAACAACAACGGAACCCCCATTGCCCTTATTACTTATAGTCTAATCCAAAAACATACTTTCGATACCAAGTCTTTTTGTGATCCTTTGCTTCCCACTGCCTTCCAAGCCTTTAATTCTCTACATTGATGGACAAAGAGAGCGTAAGCACACTAGGCTTAGTGAGGAGTGCTCCAAAACAATACACCATCAATGCATTAAAACCATTTCTCAACAACACATTGAAATCTCATTTCAATCATCTTTTAAACATCATTTAAAACATTATCATGCCTTGAAAACAACGCACTTAACATCTTTAAAAACCAACATATTAAACCATATGCAACATGTAACATTAACCAACAGCAAATCCCATTGCTAAACCTCAATTTAAGCCTTCCCATGCATAACAACCATATGCAAAGCTTAAAGAGTAGACATGTATAAATCACATTATACAACATAAAACTTTCAATGATACTTTAACAATTATATTGGCTTACAAGTGATCATAACCAAGTTCCTTTACCAAAATAGTTCATCGAATACACGGATTCAACAAGTGTTCTCACAACACTTCAAGCCATCTCAACCGGAATGGCGATACAATCACAATCGCGGTACATTACAACCGGGTACACTTACAACCCACGAGGACACCAACCCCATTCCTCGGTTAGATGCTGAATCCACTAATAGGAGTTTACAGTACCATATAACCCCTCAACCGTTAGGGTACTTGGATGGAGTTTTGGTACACCAAATCAAAACCCCTCAACATCCAAGGCGACTTATTGTAGTGTACTATTAATCCTATGGCCGACCAACTATATCCGATAACAATTTTCAAAACCATATCACTTGCCAATATAATTCACCATTTACCATTTACCTTACTGTTTTTTACAAGCATTTAAACAAATCATTTTCCAACCAACAACACATGCTTAAAACAAAAGTATAAACCATATACTTACATGGATCACTTACCACGTGCATCCATCATCATTTCATGATCAAAGAAAGTATCTCACATACTTTAAAACATGCTTAAATAGTAGGTACAATGTAAACCAAAACAAGTGCATAAAACCATTTCTTAAAAGCACGAACGAGAGAGAAAACCACACCATACTTACTTCCGAGTGTAAACCAACATTTCAAGCTAAGTTTAAACTCCCATAAACCACCTTTAACCCATTTCAAAGCTAAAATCCACGTTCTCACTCACCGATACGCGAAACCTCAATTTGCCAACGCAAAATCAAGCGTCTAAAGCCTCCAAAGCCTCACCAGTCGTTTCTAGATCAACCTCTCCTATTTTAACCACATTACAACAGAGGATTAATACAACTCAATGCATTCAAAGCACTGCAACAACAATTCCTTACGGACTTCCGTAATCCTTTTATAATTACCCAACCACAACAACTGAAATCATCATCTAACTCTTTACAAACACAACCCAACCACAATATATCAATCCAAGACTTCAATAAACATCTAATAACATCTAAAAAACATGATTAATTCATCCATAAACTTCTAGCAACCACACAGCCACCACAACTCCACAAAAACACAAATCTAACAACCTAATAATCAAGGATTCAAGAAGTTTCGGGATTCCAATGTTAAAAACAACTTATCAACATAGTAAATCATCCAAAATATGTTTAAAATCAATCCTCAACACTGGAAAATAGATCCAATACAAATCTTCCATAATTTCATCAATTAAACTCAATTAAATCAACTATTCATTATAAAAACATAAAATCAAATTATAAATCATAAATCAAGGATCAAATACTTGAGAATATCAATAAATAATCATCAATAGAGGAGAAGAACGAACCTTACCTCTATTGTGTGATTTCTCCCTCAATTGATTGATTAAGGCTAGAAAAACATAAGATTCCAATAAGGTTTTGTAAATCAAAGATAAAGAATCAATTATAAATCAAGAATCCAAGTAAAAGGATCTCTCACCTTTGGATTTTGATGAAAACAAGAGTGTTTGGCATAAAAGAAGTGGAGAGAAAAGTTGAGAGAAAAGTTATGTCAAATTTCTTTATAATGATAACTACCTTTAATATCCAAAATCCCTTTTCATTATCTTTTAAAACACATGTTAAAATAACTCAATTGAAGGGACAAATCACCAGCAAACACTTGGTAAAATAGCTCCTTAAGGATTCTAAGAATTTGACCCTTTTCAATTTAGTCACCTTTAAAAACAGTTTTAAAAAATTACATTTTGCTCACTAACCAAAATGTCACTCGTCCAAATCTCATTTTCCAAAATTGATTTCACCAATATTAATCATATATTTAAATATGATTTTTAACCATTTTTTCATATTTTTATCTCACCGAAAAATATTTACTCCTGAATCTGACACGAATCTCTAACCCGGTCCACTAAACCGTCTAATAAACCTCAAAACCGCTAAGCCCAAAACCGGGGCATTACACCCCGGCCACATTGCCTTATTATTACTACTTAACGTATATAAAACCATACATTGAATCGAATGTTCCTTGGATCCTCACTTACTCGCGTTCTGCCCGAGAAGCTATTTCTCTACATTCATAAGGAAAAGAGAGCGTAAGCTATAAGCTTAGTGAGGGAAATCGTAAAGCACTCATCAATGCATTCAAAACCATTTTATCAAATCACATGTAATTATCTCATGGCAAAACATCTCATGCTTTTGTCAACATCTCAAATATGCACACTTAAATTATTTTCAACACATGTATCATGGATTCAATCTATACCTCAATTTAAGCTTCATACGACAACACCTTTTATTACAAGCTTAAAGAGAAACACATGTATAAATCTCATTATACAAACATAATCCATTTCACATGATACATTATCTCATATATTGGCTTTCCAGTGACTCAAAATCAACAACCTTTCAATTCTCAAAACTTATCGGATACACAGATTTCTCAAGTGGTTCCCACAACCATTTCACATACATACCTCAATCGGAGTAACAACACACTTTCCCACCTTTACGGTTCAAACCGGAGTAACAACACACTTGCCCACCTCTACGATTTGGATGTGTAATCCACCAGCAGGAGTAAACGGAACATTTACCCACCTCAACCGCTGCGGTTCTCATGTTGGAGATTACAGACACTTAACACCTATCGACAAACATGAGGCAACTTTTTATAGTGCACTCTAAACCCTTAGCATGCCAACTATATCCGATATCATTTTAAACATAGCCACTTGCCAATATATTCAATAAACAACATTACCTCACTGTTTTACATATGCATTAAATCAATCTTCCATAAATACATTAAACCATGTATTTTCATATTCTCAAAAATACTTGCATAAATCATATGCTATTCTCAAAAGTAATCATCCAAGATCATTTGCATCATAAATAATTTCTATAACATGCATAATACAATGAGTAATCAAAACCATAACATGTGCATGAGATTTCATTTTGCAAAAGCCGAAACCGAGAGAGAACTCAATCGATACTTACTTCTGATCTTAGATAAGTGTGTCAAACTTTATCTAAACTCCCACAACTCTTTTTCAGACCTTTTAACAGTAGTAAAACACTTTTCCACTCACCAACAATCCAATGCTTGCTTGCCGATGCGCGAATCAAGCTTCCGAAGCTTCGGCGTTATCTTCAAAAGCCAAAGGATTCAACTCCCTTGCTTTACCCAATCAAAAACAGAGGATTAAA
Source organism: Hibiscus mutabilis (assembly GCA_019671005.1). Lineage (NCBI taxonomy): Eukaryota > Viridiplantae > Streptophyta > Magnoliopsida > Malvales > Malvaceae > Hibiscus > Hibiscus mutabilis. The sequence continues at coordinate 20,163,659 of CM033738.1, forward strand.
ACATATCTCTTGTAACCCCTTTGACCCGGTCCAGTTGTAAGACTGAATCGAGCGAGCTACATTAGGGTTTAGCAAAATAAAACCCAAAGAAAAAATATTCGAACTAATCTTTTTTTCTTTTATCTTTGCTATATGCATTTTTAGGTGCTACGATGTGCATACATGTCATGATTAAAATCTCAACCCTATCGGGCGTCATTTCGATATCCAATTGCTCGAAACAGCACCCTAGGGACTAAAACATAATTTTTGATATTTATAAGAGCTTTCATGAAATTAAAGTTACCAATACTCAATTAGTCATATTACATACCCTCACATCAAATCATAACTCAAAAAAATCATCCACACTTATTTAATTGCATAAATAAGAAACATGGACCAATATGCAAAGATTCAAACATCAAGCAGCATCTCCAACTAAAATAACGTCCAGTGTTTCGGTACAGGTGTCCATCATATCGATGCGGTTCTCAAGAGCATTTGCGTACTGATACGGTCCTCAAGCGTATCGGTACGGCTTGTATAATTTCAAAAGTCTGAATTCCAGTGGCTAAGGACCGTACCGAAACAGTTACCCGTGTACCAAAACCATCCCCATTTCATAACTACATGTACCGATACGGTTACCAGGCGTATCGGTACGATAAGGCAAAACTGCACAATTTGAGCCTATACAGGTCCTCGCGTACCAATACCTTGAGGTGATGTACCGGTATGGTAAGACCAGTAATGACCTCTAGGTCCAACAAATGACACTTTTACTCATTCCAACACTCTTAATTCAATCTATAAACATCATATGACATCATAGACACTCATCCATCACACATAGCAACATAACAAAAGGGGCACTCCAAACATGGCATACTCAAACATTCATTAAGGGCATGATCTCTACCCAAGCATGCTCAAAGTTTCCCAAACCCCTCAAACACAAGTAAAAAGCAGCATACAAGTCCAAAACAATAATCCAAATTATTACATCAGGGAGTATCCCAAAACACAACTCCCAAAACTACTTGGTCACATTATCTTCTTATTACTACTTAAAATGTATTAAAAAACCATACTTTGAATTGTATCAAATCCTTGGATCCTTCCTCACTCATTTTCTGCCCGAGAAAGCTATTACTCAATATTGATGAGGAAAAGAGAGTGTAAGCATTAAGCTTAGTGAGGGAAACCACTAAACACTCATCAATGCATTTAAAACCATTTTGTCTATATCGCATGTATACATCTTTTGATAAAACATCTCATGCTTCTCATGTCATCCCAAAATATGTACATCTAAATCATTTTCAACACATTTATCATGGATTCAATTTCTTCCTCAATTTAAGCTTCACTCTACAACACATTTATAACAAGCTTAAAGAACAACACATGTATAAATCACATTATACAAAATAATCCATTTCTCATGATACATTATCTCATATATTGGATTTCAAGTGACTCAAAACCAGCAACCTCATGTTTCATAAAACACATCGGATTCATGGATTATCAAGTGGTTCACACAACCACTTCACATACATGCCTCAACCAGAGTAACGACAAACTTGCCCACCTCAACGGTTCAAACTGGAGTAACGGAACTTTTACCCACCGCAAAGGTTTGGATGTATTAATCCACCAGTAGGAGAAAACAGAACATTTACCCACCTCAACTGCTACGGTTCTCATGGTGGAGATTACGGACACTTTAACACCCCTCGACACATATAAGGTGACTTTTTATAGTGAACTTTCAATCCTATGACCGGTCAACTATATCTGAAAACATTTTAAACACAACCACTTGCCAATATATTCAATAACCAACATTACCTCACTGTTTTACATATGAATCAAATCATTCCAACACAAATACATTAAACCATGTATTTCCATAATCTCAAAACACTTGCATAACTCAGATGCTATTCTCAAAAGTCATCATCAAAGATTAATTACATCATCTTTCAATTTCAAAACGTGCATAATACAATGAGTAATAAAACCATAAACATGTGCATGAGATTTTATTTTAAAATACCAAAAATGAGAGATAGCTCAACCGATACTTACTTCCGAGCTTAGATAGGTGTGTCAAACCTTATATAAACTCCCTCAACTCCTTTTCAAACCTTTTAACAATAGTAAAATACTTTTCCACTCACCAACAACCCGACACTCGATTGCCGATGAGCAAATTAAGCCTACGCAACACTCGCGCCTTCTTCAATAAGTAAAGGATTCAGCTCCCTTGCTTTACCTAACCAAAACAGAGGATTAAGAACACATCTCTATATCAAAACCTTCCTGCAACCAACAAACTCAACAACACCTCACAAGAATCAATCAACACCCTCCTAAAACCAACAACAACACCACCAAACCTTACTCAAACAAAGCCCAACCAAGATCTAATGATTCTAACACATTTCTAAAATCAATTAACATCCAACAACAACCTAATCACGTCCTTATATCTCCAGCAACATCACAACAACCACATCGCACCAAAAACGAACTATAAACAACCTAAAACTAGCAATCCTTATAGTTTCGGGATTCCATTGATTAATCACTCCTTTCAACATTAAAACAAATCTAATTTAAGATATAAATCACTTAAATCCATCACCAAATCAGATCCAATTCATCTTCCATTAATTTTCCAAGAAAACTCAATTTAATTAACAAATAAATGTTTAAATCACAATTCCACAATATAAATCAACAACAAAGGATCAAGAACTTGGGAATGGTAATGCCCCGATTTTAGGCCTAGCGGTTTTGTGGCTTGTTAGATGGTCTAGTGGATCGGGTTAGGGATTCGAGAGTAAAAATTTTCTGGTAAGATAAAAATATGGAAAATGGTTAAAAATCATATTTTAATATATGATTAATATTGGTGAAAACAATTTTGGAAAATGAGTTTTGGAAGTGTGACATTTTGGTTAGTGACCAAAATGCGATTTTTGAAAATTGGTTTTTAAAGGTGACTAAAATGAAAGGGATCAAATTCTTACAATCCTTAAGGAGCTGTTTTACCAAGTTTTTTATGGTGATTTCTCCTATCAATTAAGTCTTTTTAACCGTGTTTTAAAAGTTAAATAAAAGGGGATTTGGTTATTAAAAGTTAGATACCAATTTAAAGAAAATTGACTTAACTTTTCTCTCAACTTTTCTCTCCACTTCTCTTCTACCAAACACTCAAGTTTTCTGTAACGCCCCAGTTTTGGCCCTAGGAGTTTTGGGATGGTTTAGTCGGTCCAGTAGACCGGATTAGAGATTCGAGTCAGATTCGGGATTTAAATTGGATTAACAAATTTTATAGGGGATAAAAATATGGAAAATAGTCTAAAATCTTTATTAACTATATAAATGATTTTGGTGAAAATAATTTTGGAAAAAGAAATTCAGAAATGGGACATTTTGAGTTAGTGAGTAAAACGCAAAGTTTGCAAAACTATTTTTAGTGACTGTTTTGAAAATGGGTCAAAACTTTGAATCTTTAAGGAGCTAATAATCCAAAAGGGTTTCATCAGATTTCTCCCTTTAATTAATTATTTTAATTAAGTTTTTAAGAGGTATAAATAGTGGAGAGAATTAATTAAACACAATGAAGCTTTTTAAAAGAATTTCACGTAACAAACTTTGTAACTTCTTCCTCTCAAATTCTCTCCAGCCAAACACATTTCCAACCTTAATTTCTTCAGGTAAAAATCAGGATTTTAGATTTCTAATTGATTTCCTAAAGTTTTTACAACAAATTCTTATGGTTTCTATATTGATTTTCATGTTTTATCAAGCAATTATGGGGAGGAATCAACATTGGAGGTAATGATTCATTCTTATCCTCTAATGAAAGGTTCTTTATTGAAATTCCTAAGTTCTTGATCCATTTTATATGATTTTCATTGGGTTTTGATTAATTAAACTCGGATTTATGGTTTGATTGGTGATTTATGATGGAAATTGAGGAAAATCGTAGCTTATATGTTTTTGTTGAGTTAAGGATTTATTTATAACTTGATTTTGGTGTTTAAAATGTTAATAAAGTGAGTTTTGATGATAGAATCCCGAAATATAGAGAATCTCTAATTTGTTAGGTTGATAGTTAAGAAATTTTGAGGTGATGTGGTTGATTATTGTTGCTGGAAGTAGGAGGTTGGGTTGAGTTGTTGATTAGATGCTATTTGATGTTATTTGAAGTTTGAGTTTTGTAGTCAATGGATGGGTTAAGGTTTTAGATGAATCGATGATGTTTTCAGTTGATAAGAGGTGGTGTTGTGAAGGGTTATAGTTGGATAGTTGTTAATTGTTGTTTGCTGTGAGTTTGGATGCAATATAATGCATTGGATCCTCTGTTGTGATGTGTTTGAAATAGGGTAAGATAATCTGAAAGTGAACCTTGGTGTTGAGGAGTTGCCGGAAGCTTAATTTGACATCGGCAAGCTTGTCTATGAGTGAAACGGATAAGAATGGCTTTCTAAAGATTTAAAAAGGTTTAATGAGAGTCTTGACTAGGCTTGATACGTTGGTCTAAGGCTCGAAAGTAAGTAAAGTAGATTTCTCTCTCGATTTTGGTTGGCAAATGATTTATGAATGCACTTGTTAAATGATTGTTTACCTTCTGTTTTGTGCATGAAATGAGCATGGTTTAATGCTAGGAATTGATATGAAATGATGTTATATGCATTTGGAAAGTAATACATGATTTTAAAGAATGTTTACGAACAAGGCTTATGCATGGTTTAATGCACAATGAAATGATTTGAAAAATGCATATGGAAACAGTGAGGTATGTTTATAAAAGTGGATTATATTAGCAAGTGATGAATTGAAAATGTTATGGAAATGTTATCGGATGTAATTGGCCGGCCATAGGATTTAAAGTGCACTATAATAAGTCACACGTGGTTGTAGAGGTAGTATGAGAAGTACTTACTCCGATCATGTGAACCCCAATGTTGTTGAGGTAACACATAGATGGCTTTCAGTCCAGCCATGAGCTGTAGAGGTTGATGCGTCGAGTGTGTAAACCCCACGTTGGAGGATTAGCCTTGGTAGTGTAGAGGTGGTGCATGTGTTGCACAACTCCATGCCAATGGGCTGCAAGACTTTGCGAAATATTTTGGGAAATCTGTGTATTCGATGTTAACGATGATTAATAGAAATGTTTTATATGGTAATGGATCACTTGAAAGCCAATATAATGTTTTAAATTGTATCATGTTGATGGATTGGTTTGAATGATGTGATTTATACGTGTTATACTCTTTAAGCTTTGCATATGGGATGTTATGCTTGTGAAGGCTTAAGTAGAGGGAATTGCATATGGGATTATGCTGTGGAATCCATGATACATGTCCCATATAGTTTAATATGCTAATTTTTATAAAGATTAAGTGCATGTTTTGAAAGAATGGCATGATGATTAAAAATGGATTAAAATTGCTTTGGATGATGTTTTGTTTTTTTAGGGCTCCTCACTAAGAAATGATTGCTTACGCTCTCTTTTATCATCAATGGAGATTTGGATAGGTGCAAGTGGCCTAGAAAGCAAAGAAGGAATTTCCAAGACTTGACTTACCAAAGTATATTTGGGTTTTAAAGTAGTAATAAAGGCAATGTGGCTTGAATGTTGTTGGGAGGGTTTGAGTGTTTAATCCTCTATTTCAACAAGTTTATATTGCTATTTTGGACTTGTAATAAGCTTGTTTTGTCGGATTTTGCAAATGGTCTATGATTTGGTTACTTGAGTTCTAGGAAGGATGCCTATAGTTATCTTTGAAGCATGTTGATCATTACTTGATGATTGATCTATGGTAGTTGATGGTAAATGATCTATAATGATGTTACTTGATTGTTTGAAGCATGCTTAAGTGTTAGAATCCCAAAACAAGGTTAAAAACCATCAAATTTTGACATTATAGGTCAGGGTGTATCGATACGCGTGTGCCGTATCGATACATGTAAGTATATCTAGGCACAGCAAAGCGGTACACGGGTTCCCGTATCGATACGGGTAAGCATATCTCAGGCTTAGCGTATTGGTACATGGGTGCCCGTATCGATACAGGTAAGCGTATCTCAGACTTAGCGTATCAGTACATAGGTGATTGTATCGATAGGGGTCTACGGTTTTAAGCATAGCGTATCGATACTCGAGGAGGCGTATCGATACAGTTTTGAGCTACTAGAATCTAGAGTTTTTGAGAATGCTCAGGAGTATCGATACACTTGACCGCGTATCGATACGGTCAATGGTTAAGTTAGTTAAAAGTATGTTTTAAGGTTTCTGTTTTCTCCCGTTTTAGTCCCTGATTCATATACTTGCACTTAAATTAGTTTGAATGATCATTTTGACCTGAAATTTCACCAGTATGCATGTAATTGGTTTAATTGAGGATTGGTAATATTAAATACAAAATTGGCCTTTTAAAATAGTGGAATTTACATTTTGGTCCTTAGTGTTATGTATGCAATTGGATGAGTTTGGATACTTGTTTTAAGTTGAAATTTTGCATGTGTGCTTCTAACATGAATAATTGATGATTGGAAGAGGAAATTTTAAGTAAGCCCTTATAGATTTGTAGATTTACATTTTGGTCCCTATTCTTGCAAACGTGGTTAATTGGATATCAATTTGATGCCCGATTGAGTTGGGTTTTCTTTGATCGTATGTATGAAATATAGGGTGTTAACCAATATCTAGATAAGATAAAAGAAAAAAATGGTCGTATTTTTAGGTTCTTCTTCTTGGTTTACTTCGGTAAACCTAATGTTTCTCGCTCCGTTTAGTCTTATGCCTAGGCTGGGTCGAGGGAGTTACATTTGGTGGTATTAGAGCTAGGTTATGATTGTTGGGAGTGGGTTATGGTTGGTTTATGTATGTTAGGAAATGTTAGATATGTATGTTGATTGATTGGTGTTTATTGCTAAAAACGGTGATTGATAGCGGGTTATATGCCAGTTGGGGTATGATTTAGGACATATTGCCTTATTACTACTGATATGAAATGCTTTTTAATTTGAAATGGAAGTATTGGATCCTTGCTTGAGGTTGGCCTAATTGTTTTTGTCTTGATGTATTATCATGCCTTAAAATCTTTGTTAAAGATATCACCGATGAGAGAATTAAGTTCTAATGCAAATGCGAGAAGGCAGGATGATGAGAATAATGTTATGCCTGTTGAGGGGTTGCCACCTCTATCGCTGAATCCACCTGTGGGTGTGGAACAAGTACCCCATGTGCCAGTTGGGCTAGTGTTGGGTGATATGACGCCTTTGATACAAGCGATGACGAGAGCCTTTCAGTCTATGGTTGATGTGTTGGTTTCAAGAGTCAAGGATTTTGAGCAGAGTTTTGGCTTGACATCCCATGCTAGAGGATCTAGTCATGGTAAGAGAGCCACTGATTCTAATGTTGGTAGTGGGCGGTATAAGAGGCACCGTTATTGGAGACATCAAGCTGAGCTTGGGAAGAAAGGTCAATTAGGGTAGAGTTTTGGAGGTGGGATACCCGAGTGTGCACAGTGTAGGAAGAGACATTTCGGGGTTTGTTAGAGGTCAGATAAGGTTTGCAGGGGTTGTGGATCTCGAGATCATATTAGACACGACAGTCCTCAGGCATGATGGGTTGGTCTAGTTCATGCACCGGTTGCAGCTAATGCTTGTTGGAGTTGTAGGTTGTCTGATCATGTGAGGCGTGATTGCCCTATGTTAGCTAGAGGTACATAGGCTCTTGCACCTGCTGTGGTTGCCCCGAGAGGTTGAGGGAATGGACGAGGACATTTTTAGCTGAGAGATGGTGGGCGTAGACTGTGGCACACACTCTTACTATCCAGTCAGAGGGTGGAAGTCCCGCGAGGGTGTATGCGCATCCCGAGGGACGTAAAGATACAGATGTGATTATAGGTACCTTTACTTTGCAATCTTTGCCGTTATTTTGATTGGTCAATTCTAGTTCCACCCATTCATATATTCAGAGAGAGCATGCACAGTTACTTGATATCCCTATTGAGATTTTGAATGTTGGTGTTTGAGTAACTAGTTCTTTGGGTGAAACAGTTATGGTTATAAAGTTATACCGAATGTGTCCTTTGATGGTACAAGATCATGTGTTGTCGTGGATTTGATGGAATTATCATTCTATGGTTTTGATGTGATATTAGGGATGGACTGGTTATTCAAGCATAAGACTGTTGTTGATTTTGAAACTAAACGAATATACTTGCATCTTACCGATGATTATGAAGTTGTGGTGGTTGGCGAGACTGCAAAGTTCCTGGCCAATGTTGTTTCAGCTTTCGAAACAAGTAGAATGTTAGAGCTTGGATGTTAGGCGTATTTGGCCTATGTTATGAATCCTGGGTCTAAGGATGTGCGTGTACAAGACATCTGTACAGTTTGTGATTTTCCAAGAGTTTTTCCTGAAGAGTTACCAGAGCTGCCACCGGATAGGAAGGTGGAGTTTAAAATTGAGGCGTATGTGGATACGGTTTCGGTGTCTATTGCGCCTTATCGCATGGCACCTACGGAATTGAAGGAGTTGAAGATGCAACTTCAAGAGTTGCTCGATCGGGGGTTTATTAGGCCTAGTGTTTCATCTTGGGGTTCGCCGGTGTTACTTGTGAAGAAGAAGGATGGCACGATGAGAATGTGCATCGATTATCAACAACTAAATAAGTTGACGATTAAGAACAAATATCCCTTGCCATGGATTGATGATTTGTTTGATCAGTTTAGGGGTGCTTCGGTGTTCTCTAAGATAGATTTGAGGTATGGGTACTATCAGTTGAAAGTGAAGGATGTGGATGTGCCAAACACTACCTTCCGTACAAGGTATGGCCGTTATAAGTTCCTTGTGATGCTGTTTGGGTTAACCAATGCACCAACGACATTCATGGATATGATGAATCAGGTGTTTCACGAGTTCTTGGATCAATTTGTGGTGGTGTTTATTGATCATATTCTTGTGTACTCTCATACGGAGAAAGATCACGATGCACATTTACGGATTGTGCTTCAGAGATTACTGGATAATCAGTTGTATGCTAAGCTGAGTAAATGTGAGTTTTGGTTGAAGGAAGTGGTTTTCCTTGGACATATGGTGTCAGCCGAGGGAATTCGTGTGGATCCACAAAAGATAGAGGCTGTGGTGAATTGGAAGCCACCTAGTTCGGTGACGGAGGTGCATAGTTTTCTTGGGTTGGCAGGATATTATCGTCGGTTTTTGGATGGTTTTTCAAAGATTGCTGCTCCTTTGACCAAGTTGTTATAGAAGAATGTTCATTTTGAGTGGACGGAGGATCGATAGCAAGCTTTTAAAAAGTTGAAGGAAGCTTTGACGCAAGTTCCAATCTTGATTTAACCTGAGTCGGGAAAGGGGTTTGTGGTTTATAGTGATGCATCCTATGTTGGTTTGGGGTATGTGTTGATGCAAGGTGGGAAAGCTGTGGCTTATGCATCTAGGCAATTGAAGGTGCATGAGCATAACTATCCTACTCATGATCTTGAGCTTGCCGCAGTGGTGTATGCATTAAAGATTTGGAGGCATTATCTTTATGGTGAGAAGTGTGTGGTGTATACGGATCACAAAAGTTTGAAGTATCTGATGTCGCAAAAGGAGTTGAATCTTAGACAATGACGATGGTTGGAGTTGCTTAAGGATTATGATTTGACCATTGAGTATCATCCGAGTAAAGTGAATGTGGTGGCAGATGCTTTTAGTAGAAAAGTTGTGGTCGAGTTGAGAGCTATGGTTTCTCGGTTAAGTGTAACCATGATGGAGGTTTGTTGGATGAGTTGCAAGTGAAGCCATCGTTATTGCAAATTATAAAGGAGGAGCAACCGTACGATGATGAGCTGGTACCTCATGTTAAGGATATCATGGATAGGGAACTATCGAATTTCCATTTTAATGTTGATGGAGTGTTGTGTTTTAAGGATCGAATAGTGGTGCCTTGTGGTGAGGAGTTGAGACGTAACATCTTGACTGAGGCTCATTCAAGTCCTTTTGCTATGCATCCCGGTAGTACCAAGATGTATCGGGGTTTGAAGGATGAGTATTTTTGGGTTGGTATGAAGAATGATGTGGCTGATTTTGTGGCCAAGTGCATGGTATGTCAGCATGTTAAGGTTGAGCATCAATTTCCTTCAGGGTTGTTGCAACTGTTGAGGATACCATACTGGAAATGGGAGTGAATCACCATGGATTTTGTGTTGGGGCTACCTTTGACCCTAACTAAAAAGGATTCTATTTGGGTGATTGTTGATCGGTTTATGAAGTGTGCACATTTTCTGCCAGTGCATACGACGTATACTCTGGATAAGTTGGTTAATCTTTATATTGCTGAGGTGGTGATGTTACATGGGGTGCCCAATTCGATAGTGTCAGATAGAGATTGAGGTTTACAACGAGGTTTTGGGAATGCTTGCATCGAGCTTTGGGTACTCGGTTGCATTTTAGCACTTCGTATCATCCTCAGACGGATGGACAGTTAGAGCATGTGATTCAGATCTTGGAGGATATGTTGATGTGTTGCATTATTGAATTCCAAGGAACCTGGGAAAAATAGTTGTCTTTGGTGGAGTTTGCTTACAATAATAGCTATCAGGCGAGTATTCAAATGGCTCGTATGAGGCCTTATATGGTAGGAGGTATCATGCGGCTTTGTGTTGGGCTGAGGTTGGGGAGAAGTATATTTCTATGCCCCATGTTTTGTAAGACACTAGTGAGAAAGTGAAGCTTGTGTTTGATCGCTTGAGAGCGGCATCCGATCGACAGAAATCTTACGCGGATTTGAAGCGTAGAGAAGTGGAGTATGCTGTGGGTGACAAAGTGTTCTTGAAGGGTTTATCTTGGAAGAAGGTGATGCGCTTTGGGCATAAAGAAAAGTTGAGTCCGAGGTTTATTGGGCCTTATGAAATTCTGGATCGTGTTGGTCCTATGGCTTATCGGTTGAGGTTGCCTCCCGAGCTAGAAAAGATTCATGATGTGTTTCATGTTTCGATGTTGCGGAGGTATCGTTCGGATCCATCGCATGTTATGCTGATTGAGGATGTTAAGTTGAGACCAGATTTGTCTTATGATGAGGAACCAGTAGAGATCCTTGATACCAGTAGAAAAGTTTTATGTGGGAAGACGATAGATCTTGTTCAGGTGCTGTGGCGGCATCGACGAGTTGAGGAGGCCACATGAGAGAGTAAGTCAAACATGAAAAATCAATTTCCGCATCTTTTTCCTCCAAGTAAATTTCGAGGATGAAATTTCTTAAGTGGGGGAGAGTTGTAACGCCCCGATTTTGGGCCTAGGAGTTTTGGGATGGTTTAGTCGGTCCAGTGGACAGGGATTAGAGATTCGAGTCGGATTTAGGATTTAAATTGGATTAAATATTTTATGGGGGATAAAATTATGGAAAATATTCTAAAATCTTTATTAACTATATAAATGATTTTGGTGAAAACAATTTTGGAAAAAGAAATTCAGAAATGGGACATTTTGAGTTAGGGACCAAAATGCAAAGTTTGCAGAACTGTTTTTAGTGACTGTTTTCAAAATTGGTCAAAACTTTGAATGTTTAAGGAGCTGATAATCCAAAATGGTTTTATCATATTTCTCCGTTTAATTAACTATTTTAATTAAGTTTTTAAGAGGTATAAATAGTGAAAAGAATTAACTTAACACAATTAAGCTTTTTAAAAGAATTCCACGTAACAAACTTTGTAACTTCTTTCTCTCAAATTCACTCCAGCCAAACACATTTCCAATCTCAATTTCTTCATGTAAAACTCAGGATTTTCAGATTTCTAATTGATTTCCTAAAGTTTTTACAACAAATTCTTATGGTTTCTATATTGATTTTCATGTTTTATCAAGCAATTAAGGGGAGGAATCAGCATTGGGGGTAAAGATTCGTTCTTCTCCTCTAATGAAAGGTTTTTTATTGAAATTCATAAGTTCTTGATCCATTTTATATGATTTTAATTGGGTTTTGATTAATTAAACTCGAATTTATGGTTTAATTGGTGATTTATGATGGAAATTGAGGAAAATCGTAGCTAATCTATTTTTACTGAGTTAAGGATTGATTTATAACTTGATTTTGATGTTTAAAAGGTTAATAAACTGAGTTTTTATGATAGAATCCTAAAATCTAGAGAATCTCTAATTTGTTAGGTTGATAGTTAAGAAATTTTGAGGTGTTGTGGTTGATTATTGTTGCTGGAGGTAGGAGGTTGGGTTGAGTTGTTGATTATATGTTATTTAATGTTATTTGAAGTTTGAGTTTCATAGTTAATGGCTGGGTTGAGGTTTTAGATGAATCGATAGTGGTGTTGTGAAGGGTTATAGTTGGATAAATGTTAATTGTTGTTTGCTGTGAGTTTGGATGCAATATAATGCATTGGATCCTCTGTTGTGATGTGTTTGAAATAGGGGAAGATGATCCGAAAGTGAACCTTGGTGTTGAGGAATTGGCAGAAACTTAATTTGACATCAGCAAGGGAGGCGTTGCTTTGTCGGTGAGTGAAACAGATAAGAATGGCTTTTCAAAGATTTAAAAAGGTTTAATGGGAGTCTAGACTAGGCTTGATACGCTGGTCTAAGGCTCGGAAGTAAGAAAGTGGATTTCTCTTTCGATTTCAGTTTGCAAATGATTTATGAATGCACTTGTTAAATGATTGTTTACCCCTTGTTTTATGCATGAAATGAGCACGATTTAATGTTGGGAATTGATATGAAATGATATTAGATGCATTTGGAAAGTAATGCATGATTTTAAAAGAAATGTTTACGAACATGGCTTATGCATGGTTTAATGTTTGAATAATGCATATGAAAACAGTGAGGTATGTTTTATAAAAGTGGATTGTATTGGCAAGTGATGAATTGAAAACGTTATGAAAATGTTATCGGATATAATTGGCCGGGCATAGGATTTAAAGTGCACTATAATAAGTCATACGTGGTTGTAGAGGCAGTACGAGAGGTACTTACTCCGATCATGTGAACCCCAATGTTGTTGAGGTATCACTTAGATGGCTTTCACTCCAGCCATGAGCTGTAGAGATTGATGCGTCGAGTGTGTGAACTCCATGTTGGAGGATTAGACTTGGTAGTGTAGAAGTGGAGCATGTGTTGCACAACTCCATGCCAATGGGCTTCAAGAGATTGCGAAATCTCTTAGGAAATCTGTGTATCCGATGTTAATGGTGATTAATGGAAAGGTTGTATATGGTAATGGATCACTTGAAAGCCAATATAATGTTTTAAATTGTATCATGTTGATGGATTGGTTTGAATGATATGATTTATACGTGTTATACTCCTTAAGCTTTGCATATGGGATGTTATGCTTGGGAAGGCTTAAATAGAGGGAATTGCATACGGGATTATGTTGTGGAATCCATGATACATGTTGCATATGGTTTAATATGCTTGTTTTTATAAAGATTAAGTGCATGTTTTGAAAGAATGGCCTAATGGCTCGAAATGGGTTAAAATTGCATTGGATGATGTTTTGTGTTTTGAGCGCTCCTCACCAAGCAATGATTGCTTACGCTCTCTTTTATCATCAATGCAAATTTGATTAGGTGCAAGTGGCCTAGCAAGCAAGGAAGGAATTTTCAAGACTTGATTTGCCAAAATATGTTTGGGTTTTAAAGTAGTAATAAAGGCAATGTGGCTTGAACGTTGTTGGGAAGGTTTGAGTGTTTAATCCTCTATTTCAGCAAGTTTATATTGCTATTTTGGGCTTGTAATAAGCTTGTTTTGTTGGATTTTGCATATGGTCTATGATTTGATTGCTTGAGTTCTAGGAAGCATGCCTATAGTTATCGTTGAAGCATGTTGATCATTACTTGATGATTGATCTATGGTAGTTGATGGTAAATGATCTATGATGATGTTACTTGATTGTTTGAAGCATGCTTAAGTGTTGGAATCCCAAAACAAGGTTAAAAACTAGCAAATTTTGACATTACAGGTTTGGGCGTATCGATACGCGTGTGCCGTATCGATATAAGTATTTCTAGGCACAGCGTATCGGTACACAGGTTCCCATATCGATACGGGTAAGCACATCTCAGGCTTAGCGTATCGGTACACGGGTGCCCATATCGATACGGGTAAGCGCATCTCAGGCTTAGCGTATCGGTACACGGGTGATTGTATCGATACGGGTCTACGGTTTTAATCATAGCGTATCGACACTCGAGGAGGTATATCGATACGATTTTGAGCTACTGGAACCTAGAGTTTTTGAGAATGGTCAGGCGTATCGATACACTTGATCGCATATCGATACGGTCAGTGGTTAAGTTAGTTAAAAGTATGTTTTAAGGTTTCTGTTTTCTCCCATTTTAGTCCCTGATTGATATACTTGCAATTAAATTAGTTTGAATGATCATTCTGACCTGAAATTTCACCATTATGAATGTAATTGGTTTCATTGAGGATTGGTAATATTAAATACAAAATTGGCCCTTTGAAATAATGGAATTTACATTTTGGTCCCTGGTGTTATGTATGCAATTGGATGAGTTCGGATACTTGTTTTAAGTTGAAATTTGGCATGTGTGCTTGTAACCTGACTAATTGAAGATTGGAAAATCAAATTTTAAGTAATCCCTTATAGATCTGTAGATTTACGTTTTGGTCCTTATTCTTACAAACGTGGTCAATTGGATATCAATTCGATGCCCGATTGAGTTGGGTTTTCTTTGGCTATATGTATGAAACGAGGGTGTTAACAAACATCTAGATAAGATAAAAGGAAAAAAATGGTCGCGTTTTCAGGTTCTTCTTCTCAGTTTACTTTGGTAAACCTATTGTAGCTCGCTCGGTTCGGTCTTACGTCTAGGCCAGGTCGAGCGGGTTACATTTTCATTAAAAAACAGAGGTGAGAGATCATTTTAATTAGACTATTGATTTGTAATTGATTCTTTAACTTCTATTTACGAAACCTCATTGAAATCTTGTGTTTTCTTAGCTTTAAACAAGCCAATTAAGGGAGAAATCACACAATAGGGGTAAGGTCCGTGATCTCTGTTGTGTGTATTGAGTGCTACACAAAACGGTGCAAGTATACATGTCACAAGTAATAAAGTGATATGAGTATCGAGTATCGTCTCCACAGGGATTGGTTTGGGCCACTTTGCTTAAGTTACTGTACTGTGAAAATAAAAACACAATTGATAATAGGAGTTCTAATTAACAAGTAAACTAAGAGCAATAAACTAAAAGAATAGATGAAATCAAATAAGAGAGAATAGGTCAGGTTATCGTGAGTTGAGGAGTGATAGCTGATTGGATCGTCTTGGTAAAAGAGTGCAATGGCAACTCAGTTGTCATGGCAACTTGCGCAGCGGGGTTGCCTTGGCAACTAATCAACGGTTGCCTGGGCAACTGGTTAGGCAACTGCTTGGGCGACTGGGCAGCAACTTCAAGGTTTGGCAGAGCGTTATTCAATGGTTTCTTCTTATCCCTAAGTCGAAACTCTGGCTAGTTGTGTATGCCTTGACAATACATCCGTGCGTGAATCAAGGGTGAACAACAACCAATCTTGCGCTCCTTTTAGCCGTTGAAATCCTTAACTTATTCCTAAGCTGGATTAATCTTCACCATCAATAGATTGAATAAAGACCATACTCATTCGTTTCTTGAATCTAACTCTCCCGGTATTACATAAATAGATGAAGTTACGAGATCCTCTCCCAATTCACTTGCAAACAAGAATAAAAACCAAGAATGAGTAAACCTTGAATTGAAAGTGCAAACTCTTATTACCTAAACAAAATCCAATTGTTCTCACAACAACAAAACACAATAACCCCAACCAATCAAGTTAGTTCATGGTTGGGTTCAAAAGATATACAAAGAATAATCCCCAAACCATGAATCTAATGGAAGCAAAGAAGAAGAAGAAGAAATCGATCAGCCCCTTGAACTCTCTCCCAATCGATATCCCCTCTTGAACTCTCTTATCGAAATCTCTACCTTCTTGCCCTATTGAGTTTGACGGCTTGGTCTCCTTTAAATAGGAGATGGCTAGGTCAAAATCCTTCTTGAGGAGGAAGTTAAGTTGGAATTAAATACTTTAAAAGAATATAATTCTTTATTATATTTAAATTCCTTCTAGATCTTCTCCTATCTTTTTGGGATTTAATTTCTCTTTGACCTTTTCATGGAAATCAAACTCCTTTGGGATTTAACTTTGCTCCACGTCATCTTGGGCTTATCCAGTCATCAATTTCGACTGCCATATCATCTTATCCTTTATCGACAATTGCCCTGGCAACTAGCTCAGCATCTCCTTCATGCATTGCCCTAGAAACTACGTCGGCATCTCCTTCATGCACTACCCTGGCAACTAGTTCTAGCCTTGTTTAGGCAAGTGATTTTGCACATACACAAAAGCATACCAAAGCAGTATCTTTTTCCACAAAAATCACCAAGTTATGTAATCAAGCTCAACGGTGGAAAGAAACATGAATTAATGCATGAATGACTAATTATGCAACTAATATGAGCCTAAGTCTAACAATAATATGAGTAAAAAGGGTAATAAAAATAATACTTTTGAACACTTAACACACCCCCAAACTCGAACTATTATTTGTCCTCAAGCAATGCAAACTAACAATTACCTACCAAGACTTTAATCATCAAAGACATGCTTCAAACTTGAATTCAAACCTCGGAACCATGGCACAAAGTATGATCACCTTTTAATTTTCTGAATAGCACAAAAATTACCCGAAATCGAACTATAATGCTCGTGAAAATGTGTGTGCGTAGTTGTGTACAAGTTGATTTTCAAGATTCTATGTGAACAATAGGCTTTTATTAATTTAATTATCGGGGCATTTATTTTTATTTTCACTAGAGCCAATTTCGGGCACCTCTAGCAAGAAAGTGCATTTACTACTATAGCCAATTTCGGGCACCTCTAGCAAGAAATTGACTTTTAATTTTCAATTTTAAATTTACCCAAATTTTAAGCAACCTAAGTTCACTAAGTTTCTTTCAATCAACAAGCCACAACTGTGTAAAAAAATCAGCGTCATAGTAAAATTCTAAGTTATTTTCATGCAATCCTAAAATTAAAGGTTCTTTCAATTAAGTGCAGTGGCAAAAAGTCATCATTGGATATTCAACAAGTCTTAAGCAATTAAATCCAATTAAAGGCATGGCAAGTAACATATGCAACCAATATGTCATTGCTAAAGATGAATGCAACTAAACATGAAACTAACTAGAAACCAACACCCCCCAAACTCGAGAGAAGCATTGTCCTCAATGTATGTAAAAGTGAAACAAAATTTAAAAGAAACTAAATGAAATGAGTTAGTCGGAGAGGTCGTCACCTCGAGTGATAAGTTTCCTTCGTGTCGTTTGCTTGATTCATATTCCGGTCGGTGGTTGAATGCTTGTGGCTGGTAGCACGTGAATAGCATTGCTTTGATTTGATCCATGTTTGCCGAGGCAGGTTCACTTGCCTGGGCATCAGTAGTTGCCGAAGCCATTGTTGTTGCCTGGGCATCGCCAGTTTCTATTGCTGTAGCAACTGCTGAGGTAGTTGCCAGGGCGGTTGTCGGGGCATCATCTGTTGCGGTTGTCGTGGCAAGTAGTCGGCAGGGAATTTCCTTAGCATGGTGGTTGTGAGTCTTGTTGTGGAAAAGAAAAGAAAACAAAGAAAACCTAGAAACAAAAGATAATGAAGAAAAATAAAATAAAATATTTCCTAAAAATTCCAAAAATAAATAAAGAAAAATAAACGAAAATAAAATAGAGTTCCAAAAAATTAAAAACAAAAATTAGTGATTCTTAGAAAGAGCATTTTTCATGCATTTTCTAATGTTACTACATATTTGAGAAAACTTGATGAGGGTCATTTTCGATACTTCTTATAGTCCATTTGCACCCTTCATCGAGTGACAATATTGCCCCAAAAGAAGTGGGCCAATGTGCTCCCAGCTACTCCCCTTTGCATTACCATGGTGGATGTGTCTTTCTTCCGTGTTCCCTTGTAGTCCATGCACATCTTCCACCTTGTTATTGTTCCTGAAGCCATGAATTTACTATTAGGAAAAATTATATCAATATCCAACCGTTTAATTACCTCATTCTCGTCGGGCTCCATCATGGTTGGATGCAGCCTTCGTTGTCGTGGTAATTGCTGCTCTAGCCAATTGCCGTGGAAAACAGATGCCAAAATTTACTGTAAGTCAAGAGAATAACCAATTTTCTGAAAAGCTTTACGAATCCAAACACCTTTTTCTTTTGGCCTCTCAAACATCTCCATCAGTAGAGATTTCGATGGCTTCAAATCTACCAACATCGATTCCTCAAGACATACCTGCAATGGACGAGGTAAGTTTTTAAAGAATTCAAAAGGTTCAACCATTACTTGCTCATATTCCATTGGCAAAGTATTATCATCTCGTCGATCTTACATGTGGTTATGCAATTGCTGTGGCAAAGGTGGATGAGAGCAATCTACAGATTCCTGCTTCAATATCAACGTTGTAACATTCTGGGCATCAGGTTCCTCAAAATTTGTTGTAGTATTGCTATTCTCAGCTTCATTGAGTGTTGTCGCGGCATTGCTCTGTTCAGGCTCCTCAATCATTGCCGAAGCAATTTGTTACTCAGGCTCATCATGTGCTGGGCAGTCTCTCTCATTGGCATCCTCTTGACTTGGAGGTTCTAGTTGTTCCCCACACATCGGGGACCTCTCTTTGCATTGCTCCTTATCCTCTTGCCTTGGGACGTCAGTATCCCCAGGAATGGATTGTTGGTGCATGTTATCCAAGGCATATGTGGATCTCCTCAATTGATCTTCTGAATCCCCCAAGGTTGCATCCCACTGAGCTATCATTGTATCCATTTTCTTTGATAGCTATCGAGTCTCTTCAACTGATCTGTCAAGTTTAGCCAAAGAAGCTAGCAACGTTTCCTCCAAGGAATTGGAATGTTCTTGAAAAGGACTACATTGCCATGGCATATATGTTGTCGTGATACTAGGCTGCTGATAAGGACTACATTACCGAGGCATGTCTATTGCTACAGCAAAATTGTTATGGTAAAAAAAAATTGAGCATTTTGATCATACCATAAAGGATTTTGCCACTGGTTCCATCTATGGTTCTCCATGTAGTCATATGCACCGAAAATATAAGGGCAATTTTCAAACACATGATGTTCTCCACAACAAGTGCATGAGTTTTCCACGGTATATTCTTTTCTCGGTTGGTATAGGTAATCATCGAAGGGTGAAAGAAACTCTTGATTGGATTAATTCATATCTTCCAACATCAACTCTCGAATAGATCGACTTTTATTTCCCGACATGTTGATGTCCCTTAACTTGTAGCGCACCTAATTTTTTTTATAAAACAAACAAAAAGAAAAGTTAGTAAAACTAAAAAAATGCAATAACAAAAAAAACTAACACCAATTGCCAATCCACGGCAACGGTGCCAAAAACTTGTGCGCGTATTGAGTGCTACGCAAATGGTGCAAGTATACACGTCGCAAGTAATAAAGTTACATGAGTATCAAGTATCGTCTCCACAGAGATTGGTTTGGGCCACTTTGCTTAAGTTACTGTACTGTCAAAATAAAAACACAATTGATAATAGGAGTTCTAATTAACAAGTAAACTAAGAGCATTAAACTAAAAGAATAGATGAAATCAAATAAGAGAGAATAGACCAGGTTATCGAAAGTTGATGAGTGATAGCCGATTGGATCGTCTTGGTAAAAGAGTGCAATGGCAACTCAGTTGCCATGGCAACTTGCGCAGTGTGGTTGCCTTGGCAACTAATCGACGGTTGCCTGGGCAACTGGCTAGGCAGCTACTTGGGCAGTTGGGCAGCAACTTCAAGGTTCGACAGAGCGTTATTCAATGGTTTCTTCTTATCCCTAAGTCAAAACTCAAGCTAGTTGTGCATGCCTTGACAATACATCCGTGCGTGAATCAAGGGTGAACAACAACCAATCTTGCGCTCCTCTTAGCCGTTGAAATCCTTAACTTATTCCTAAGCTGGATTAATCTTCACTATCAATAGATTGAATAAAGACCATACTCATTCGTTTCTTGAATCTAACTCACCCGATATTAGATAAATAGATGAAGTTACGAGATCCTCTCCCAATTCACTCGCAAACAATAATAAAAACCAAGAATAAGTAAACCTTGAATTGAAAGTGCAAACTCTTAATACCTAAACAAAATCCAATTGTTCTCACAACAACAAAACACAATAACCCCAACCAATCAAGTTAGTTAATGGTTGGGATATACAAAGAATAATCCCCAAACCATGAATCTAATGGAAGCAAAGAAAAAAAAGAAGAAATCGATTAGCTCTTTGAACTCTCTCCCAATCGAACACTCCCCTCTTGAACTCTCTTGTCGAATTCTCTCCCTTCTTGCCCTCTTGAATTTGACGGCTTGGTCTCCTTTAAATAGGAGATGGCTAGGTCAAAATCCTTCTTGAGGAGGAAGTTAAGTTGGAATTAAATACTTTAAAAGAATATAAATATTTATTATATTTAAATTCCTTCTAGATCTTCTCCTATCTTTTTGGGATTTAATTTCTCTTTGACCTTTTCATGGAAATCAAACTCTTTTGGGATTTAACTTTGCTCCACGTCATCTTGGGCTTATCTAGTCATCAATTTCGACTGTCATATCATCTTATCCCTTACCGACAATTGCCCTGGCAACTAGCTCGACATCTCCTTCATGCATTCCCTGGCAACTGCGTCGGCATCTCCTTCATGCACTACCCTGGCAACTTGTTCTAGCCTTGTTTAGGCAAGTGATTCTGCGCACACACAAAAACACACCAAAGTAGTATATTTTTCCACAAAAATCACCAAGTTATGTAATCAAGCTCAACGGTGGAAAGAAACATGAATTAATGCATGAATGACTAATTATGCAACTAATATGAGCCTAAGTCTAACAATAATATGAGTAAAAAGGATAATAAAAATAGTACTTTTGAACACTTAGCAATTTCCTCTATTGAATGGTTCTTTATTGATATTCTCAAGTGCTTGATCCTTGATTTATGGTTTATATTCTGTTTTGTGTTTTATGTTGAATTAATTGATTTAATTGGGTAAATTTGATAAAATAGTTGTTTCTAACAATGGAATCCTGAAACTCATGAATCCCTAGTTGTTTAGGTTATTAGATTTGTGTTTTTGTGGAGTTGTGGTGGCTGTGTAGTTGCTGGAAGTATTTGGATGAATTAATCCTATTTTTAAGTGTTAATTGGTGATTATGGAAGTGTTAGATTGTTATATTGTGGCTGGGTTGTGTTTGGAAAGGATTAGATGATGATTTCGATTGTTGTGGTTAGGTAATTTTGAGAGGATTGTGGAAGTCTGTGAGGATTTGTTGTTACAGTGTTTTGAATGAATTGAGATGCATTAATCCTCTGTTGTAATGTGATTAAAATAGGGGAGGTTGATCCGAAAATGGTCAGTGAAGCTTTGGAGGCTTCGGACGCTTGATTTCGCGTTAGAGAATCGAGGTTTCACGTATCGGTGAGTGAGAACATGGATTCTAGCTTTAGAATGTTTCAAAGGTGGTTTATGGGAGTTTAAGTTGAGCTTGAAACGCTAGTTTAAACTTGTAAGTAAGTAAAAATATGGTTTTCTCTCTCGGTCGTACTAGTGTAAAATGATTTTTATGCACTTGTTTTGATTTACATTCTACCTACTGTTTAAGCATGCTTTAGAGTATTTGAGATATTGTTTTTAGGCAGGAAATGCTAAAGGATGCACATGTTAAGCGATCCTTGTAAGTATATGGTTTATACTTGTGGTTTAAAGCATGATTGTTGCTTTGGAAAATTGGTTTGGTTAATGCTTGTTAAAAACAACGAGGTAAATGGTAAATGGTTAATTATATTGGCAAGTGATATGGTTTAAAAATGTTATCGGATATAGTTGGCTGCTCATAGGATTGATAGTGCAC
The DNA here is from genome assembly GCA_019671005.1 of Hibiscus mutabilis. Taxonomy (NCBI): domain Eukaryota; kingdom Viridiplantae; phylum Streptophyta; class Magnoliopsida; order Malvales; family Malvaceae; genus Hibiscus; species Hibiscus mutabilis. The sequence continues at coordinate 20,185,660 of CM033738.1, forward strand.
TATAATAAGTCACCTTGGATGTTGAGGGGTTTAGATCCGTGTACCGAAAACTCCATCCAAGTACCCTAAAGGTAGAGGGGTTATACAGTACTGTAAACTCCCGTTAGTGGATTAAGCATCTAACTGAGGTAAGGGGTTGGTGTCCCCGTGGGTTCAAAGTGTAACCGATTGTTTAGGTATCGCGATTGTGATTATATCGCTATTCTGGTTGAGATGGCTTGAAATGTTGGGAGAACACTTGTTGAATCCGTGTATCCAATGAACTATTTTGGTAAAGGAACTTGGTTATTGATCACTTGTAAGCCAATATAATTGTTGATGTATCATTGAAAGGTTTATGTTGTATAATGTGATTTATGCATGTTTTACTCTTTAAGCCTTACATATGGTTGTTATGCATGGGAAGGCTTAAATTGATGTTTAGCAATGGGATTTGCTATTGGTTAATGATACATGTTGCATATGGGTTAATATACTGGTTTTTAAAGATGCTAAGTGCATGGTTTTCAAGGCATGATAATGTTTTAAAAGATGATTAAAATAAGATTTCAATATGTTGTTAAGAAATGGTTTTAATGCATTGATGGTGTGTTGTTTTGAGCACTCCTCAGTAAGCCTAGTGTGCTTACGCTCTCTTTGTCCATCAATGTAGAAAATTAAAATCTTGGAAGGCAGCGGGAGAAAGGGATCACAACAAGACTTGATAGCCACAGTATGTTTTTGGTATAGACTATAAGTAATAAGGGCAATAGGGGTTCCGTTGATGTTTTGGGAGGTGTTTTGTTAAACTCCTTGTTTGAGCAAGTTGTTTTGTTGCTCTTGATTTGTAAGTAGCCATTATTGATTGTTTGTGGTGATGGTTTGAAGTTTCATGCTTTGCTTGATTGGTTTTCTAGGAAGCATGCCTCTAGATTTACTTTTGAAGTATAATGCTATGATTTGATGTTGAAATTAGGTTGTCTTGGTGTGGTTTGATCCTTGAATATGTTGGTTGTGTGTTAGGGGCATGTTAGGATGTTTTGGTTCGATCAAAAGCATGTTAAATCAGCAAAAATGGATATTTTAGGTCTAGGCGTACCGGCACGGGTGTCCCTGTTTTGGTACGAGTAAGACATTCCAGGCTTAGCATACCGGTACACGGGTAACTACTTCGGTATGGGTCTAGGCATATTAGGCCAGTGTTTCGGTACTTGGAGAGGCATTTTGATACGGTACAATGTTTTTATGCAGGGCGTTTCGATACGTGGGGGCGTATCAGAACGAGTTTTGTCTACTGAAATTCTGGGTTATTAAACAATAAAGGCGCATCGAAACACCCTTATCCGTACCGGTACGGTGGTAGTTAAAATGGTTATTTGGAATCTTTTGAAGTTCTATTTTCTTACATTTTCGTCCTTGAATGTTGTGGATGCAATTTAATAAGATTGGATGATCTTTTTGACTTGATTTTTAACATGTGAGCATGAAACCTGCTTAATTAAAGGTTGGTAATATAAAAATGAGTTAAGACCCTGCAGTTTTTTTGAAATTTCAATATAGTCCCTAAATCACAAATGTGATCAATTGGATGTCAATTCGATGGCCGATTGAGCTGGGTTTTACCAGAGATCATTATGTACATGTAGGATAATAATTTTGTATCTAGATAAGATAAAAGAAAAAAATGGGTGTGTTTTGGATTTTATCTTCTTAGTTTACTTCGGTAAACCTAATGTAGCTCGCTCAATTCAGTCTTGCGACTAGGCCAGGTCGAGAGGGTTGCATTTGGTGGTATTAGAGCCAGGTTTGCGATTGTTGGGAGTTGGATTGATCGTTGTTATGTTATTGTGAGTTTTTATCTAATGTTTGATATGCACGGTGATTGTAATATGGCATGTTGGGGGAAATTTGGGAAACCCATTGCATTATTATTATAGTCTGAAATGTTATGATTTTGAAATGGAAGTCTTGGATACTTGCTTGAAGCTGGCCTAATTGTTTTGTGTTTGAATGATTATAGTGCCTTAGATATATTGTTACCATGATGAGACCGAGGAGAGAGTTACGATCTGGTATGATTGTTGCTGTGACTGGGTAGGAAATCGAGAAGAATGTTATACCTCCTGGAGGGTTGCCACCACCCCCACCTATTCCACCTAAGGTAGTAAGCAAGTACCACCTGCGCTAGCTGGGCCAAGGATGGGTGATATGGCACCGTTGATACAGGCCATGACCGGTGCTTTTCAGGTAGCAGTTACGGGTGTCATGTGCCGGCACCACCAGTAGTTGGGCAAGGTTTGCAGCTAGAGCGTCTTTGCAGTTTGGGCGAAGTTGAGTTTTGAGGGTTGTCACCTGAGGCTTCTAAGGGATGGTTGGCCAGTACTGAGAGGATACTAGGCCAAATGGGTTATTCTGATGCCCGTAAGCTGGGCTGTGTTGTGTCCCTACTAGAGGGTGATGCGTATATATCGTAGAATACCACGATATCTGATATAGTGACTGAGGATGTAACCTAGGAGTTCTTTTGTGGTGTTTTCCGAATAAGTGCTTGGAAGTCCGATATCAGGACAATATGAAGCGTGAGTTTATGGCTTTGGTGAAAGGTAGTATGTATATTGCTGAGTACGAGGTGTAGTTTGTAAGGTTGAGCCAGTATGCACCAGAGTTAGTTCCTGACGAGCGTACGCAATGTGATCATTTCCGCTACAGGCTCGTGCAGGAGGTCAAGACACACATGCTTGCTATTGATTATGCTGATTTTGATGTGTTGGTTTCACGAGCTAAGGATGTTGAGCAAAATTTGGGTATGGCTTCTGGGTCCCAGGGCTTTAGCTTTGGTAAGAGGGCGACTGATTCAAGTTTTGTCGGTGGTTAGGCCAAGAGACACCGTGATCGGAGGTTTCTCCTAGAGCCGATGTGTGGTGGAGGTGTTGTTGGACGTGGAGTCCAGGGGCATGGTGCCCAGGTTAGAGCTCCGTTTAACACCTGTTGGGTTTGTGGATCTCGAGATCATCTGAGGCGAGATTGTCCGTGTTTGGCCAGGGAGAGTCAAACACTTGCGCCTGTTGTGGCCAATGCTTGTTGGAGTTGTGGGTCTGGCGACCATTTGAGACGTGATTGTCCTTTGTTGGCTAGAGGTGGGCAGGGTGTTGCACCTGTTGTTGCTCCGCATAGAGGTTGTGGTCGTGGTCGTGGTCGTGGATCGTTTCAGCATAGAGATGGTGGGTAGAGGACTATGGCTCATACCGTTGTTATCCACCCTGAGAGAGGTGGACGGCTAGGGTGTATGCACACCGAGAGGGTCGTAATAACACCTATATGATTGTAGGTACATTCTCTTTATAGTCTTTGCCATTGTATTCATTGGTTGATTCTGATTCTACCCATTCATACATCTTGAGTGAGCATGCACAGATGCTTGATATACCTGTTAAAATTCTTAATGTGGGTGTTACGGTGACTAGTTCTCTTGGGGAAACAGTCGTGGTTAGGAAGTTGTATCGTAGGTGTCTGCTGATGGTTCAGGGATATGAGTTTGCCGTGGACTTGATGGAGTTGCCATTCTATGGTTTTGATGTGATTTTGGGTATGGATTGGTTAACCGAACACAGGGCTGTGGTGGATTTTGAGACCAAATAGATATCCTTGAGGTTATCGGATGATTTTGAGGTGGTAGTTGTTTGTGAGAATGATAGGTTCTTGTCTAATGTTGTTTCAGCTTTGGAAGCGAGTCGAATGATGGATTCTAGATATCAAGCTTTCTTGTCCTACGTTATGAATCCTTGTTTGAAGAAGTTGAGAGTGAAAGATATTCGCACCGTATGTGAGTTTTTGGGTGTTTTTCCAGAAGAGTTGTCGGGGTTGCCACCTGACCGTGAGGTTGAGTTTGGCATCAAGGTTTTTGTAGATATGGCACCAGTGTCTATTGCTCCATATCGCATGGCCCCAAAAGAGTTAAAGACGTACTATATGAGTTGCTTGATCGAGGTTTTATTAGACCTAGTATTTCACCGTGGGGTGCACCAGTGCTGTTTATGAAGAAGAAAGATGGTACGTTGCGGATGTGTATAGACTATCGGCAATTGAATAAGTTGATGATAAAGAACAAGTATCCTTTGTCACTGATAAATGATCTGTTTGATCAGTTTATGGGTGCTTCAGTGTTTTCTGAGATATATCTGAGGTCTGGGTACTATCAGTTGAAAGTGAAGGATGTAGATGTGCCCAAGACAACTTTCCGTACGAGGTACAGACTTTATAAGCATTTGGTGATGCCTTTTAGTTTGACCAATGCACCGGATACTTTCATGGACATGATAAATCATGCATTCCATGAGTTTTTGGACCAGTTTATGGTTGTATTTATTGACAATATCCTTGTGTACTATATTACTGAGGAGGATCATGATAGATATTTGCGGATTGTGCTTCAAACGTTGTTGGCTAACCAGTTGTATGCCAAGTTAAGCAAATGTGAGTTTTGGCTTAGGGAGGTTGTTTTCCATGGGCATGTTGTGTCGGTCGAGGGAATTCGTGTTGAACTGCACAAGATTGAGGCTGTGGTGAGTTGGAAGGTGCCAAATCTATGTCAGAAGTTCAGTGTTTCCTTGGTTTGGTGGGTTATTATCGTAGGTTTGTTGAGTGGTTCTCCAGTTTAGTTGCTCCTTTAACCAAGTTGTTGCAGAAGAATGTTCATTTTGAGTGGACGGATGATAGGCAACGGGCTTTTGAAAGATTGAATGAAGTTTTGACACAAGCTCCAGTCTTGGTTCAACCTGAATCAGGAAAAGAGTTCGTTGTTTATAATGATGCGTCCTATGTTAGGCTTGGTTGCATGTTGATGCTGTAGGGTAAGGTAGTTGTGTATGTATCTTGACAGTTGAAGGTGCACGAACGTAATTACCCTACTCATGATCTTGAGCTTGCCGTAGTTGTGTTTGCCTTGAAAATCTGGAGGCATTACCTTTATGGTGAGAAATGTGCAATTTTTACGGATCATAAAAGTTTGAAGTATCTGATGTCCCAGAAGGAGCTGAATCTTAGGCAACGAAGATGGTTAGAGTTGATTAAAGATTATGATTTGTCTATTGAGTATCATCTGGGCAAAACTAACGTTGTGGCGGATGCTTTGAGTAGGAAGGCTGCTATGGAGTTGAGAGCTATGTTCACTCGGTTGAGTGTGATGCATGACGGCGGGTTAATAGCTGTGTTGCAAGTGAAACTGTCCTTGTCACGGTTGATTAAGGAAAGATAACCGCATGATGAGAGTTTGGTGTCCCATGTGAAGGATATCATGGATGGGAATCCTACGGATTTTCATTTTAATGATGATAGAGTGTTGTGTTTTAAAGGTCAAATTGTTGTGCCTAAAGATAAAGAGTTGAGGCGTGTCATTCTGACCGAAGCGCATGCTAGTCCTTTTTATATGCATCTTGGTAGTACTAAGATGTATCGTGGTTTGAAGGAAGAGTACTATTGGGTTGGACAGAAGAAAGTTGTGGCTTATTTTGTTGCTCAATGCATGGTTTGTCAGCGGGTAAAGGCTGAGCAACAGTTTCCATCCGGGTTGTTGCAACTGTTGAGGATACCAAAATGGAAGTGGGAAAGAATCACCATGGATTTTGTGTCTGGGTTGCCTTTGACACCAACCAAAAAGGATTCCATTTGGGTGATTGTTGATCGATTTACGAAGTGTGCATAATTTGTGCCAGTGCATATGACGTATACCTTGGATAGGTTGGCTGATCTGTACATCTCTGAGATTGTGCGTTTGCACGGGGTGCCCAAGTCCATAGTTTCAGATAGATATCCGCATTTCACACCAAGGTTTTGGGTGTGCTTGCATCGTGCTCTGGGACCTCGGCTGAATTTCAGCACTTCGTATCATCCTCAGACAGATGGTCAGTTAGAGCGTGTGATTTAGGTTTTGGAGGATATGTTGAGATGTTGTATCATTGAGTTCCAGGGAACATGGGAAAACTGTTGCCTTTGGTAGCTTTTTCTAATAACAACAGTTATCAGGATAGTATACAGATGGCACTGTATGAGGCGTTGTATGGTAGGAAGTGTCGTACGCCCGTGTGTTGGGCTGAAGTTGGGGAAAAGCATCTTTCCATGCCTGATGTATTGAAAGGCACAAATGAGAAAGTGAAGTTGATATGTAAGCGCTTGAGAGTAAGTATGTTGTTTGATTATTGAACATGTGTATTGGGACAGTTTCAATGTATGGAAACAATTATAAAGTAGGCTGTCTAAATGATGTCAAATGTATACTAGAATGTGTATGAAATCATGTATTGTTTAAATTGGTTACTGACTTTGAATCTACGGTCTTGTGTGCAATGTTAGAGCAAGGAGAAAACCTTGTGGAGGAAGAAAGGAGTGGCCAAGCTAGTGGCAAACACAAAGGAGTTTGGATCCAAGACTAGCTAAGCTTAGAGTATTGTGAGTGTAGTTTTGGTAGGGTTAGGACTTAGGTTCTAACCAAAAATTTACATGTTTATTTTCTTGCTATTGATATGCCATGATAATGAGCTTAATTAAACATAAATATGAATTAAAAGGGAAGATTGGACTAAGCTGAAATTTGTGATTAAGTAATAGCATGGAAATAGATAAGTTAAATTATTGAGAAAAAAATGTGTAAACATCGTGTGAATCCATGCCTTGAATGATTCCATTCGAATTGCTTGCCTGAGTTACACTATGGATGTAAATGCTTGATTTCTTGTTCTTGATTGTGCTTATTCGAGTAGTGGCATGTATGTATTATAATGATATATGATGCTAGATCCTTGTATCATGAATGCAATTCACTCGAATGCTTACTACTTGGAATGCTTGAAATGCTTGCTATTTGAAAAGCTTGTCACTTGAAATGCTTTAAATGCTTGCTAATTGAAATGCTTGAATCCTTGTACTCGAAATGTGATCTAATTGAAATACTTGAATCCTTGTACTTGAAATGTGATCTAATTGAAATGCTTGAATCCTTGTACTTGAAACGTGACCTATTCGAACTGCTTGATTCTGAGTCTTGGATGTATTCGTTCGAATTTCTTGCTTAGAATTGCTCTTATGATATAAATACTTGTAAAAGTAATATAAACCATGAATATAAAGACATAACTAGATGCCCAAAAATGGCATATAATTCGAATTGCTTACTTGAGTAACATGTAAACTTGTGAAATGAAGAGCTAAGGCTCAACTAGCCTAAGGGCTAAGCTTGATCTTGAAATACTTGTTTTAAATTAATCCTTGAACATGAATTGTCTTGCCTTGAATATGATTTTTCTTGTCTTGAACATGAAACACATGAAAAAGTGAAATGTAAATGAAGAGCTAAGGCTCAATTGGCCTAAGGGCTAAAGCATGATGTTGCTATTTCTTGTTTGAATTGACTTTTGAAATGATACATGATCTTGAAGTTGAAAACCCTTGAATAAATGAAGTGTAATCCAACAACCTGGTTGCTAGTTGAATAGGTAGAAGGGATGCCTTAGAGTCTAGAGCTCATTGTGTCAGGGTAGACTACGGTCCAGGGCTAAGGCCCCTAATTGGCGACAGACGGAGGGTACATATGTGGTCTTTTGCGACAGTAGGAGGGTTGACCAGTACTACGGTACATCTTGTGGTGACAGTTGATTGGAGACTTGATTACCTAGACAAACTATGAACCAAGGATTGTGTTAAAAGATAATAAATGAACTAATATAACCTTGAATACTTGAATTTCTTGATATGTAAACTTGAATACTTGAATTACTTGATATGTAAACTTGAATACTTGAATTACTTGTATATAACCTTGAATACTTGAATTTCTTGATATGTAAACTTGAACACTTGAATTTCTTGATATGTAAACTTGAATACTTTAATTACTTGATATGTAAACTTGAATACTTGAATTACTTGACATATAAACTTGCTACTTGGATTACTTGACATGTATTCTTGAAATGACAAACATGTAAACTTGAACTAATTGTTACTTGGCTTGTATACTTGAACTTCTTGCTACATGATTGATACTTGCAATAGATCTTGATCTTACTTGAATTCTTGATTTTTGCTGCCATGTACTCCTTGTACATGAAAACATGGACTGTTTTATATGATTAACATGTAAAACTTGAGTGTTGCTGCCATGTACTCCTTGTACATGAAAATATGGACTATTTTATATGATTAACATGTAAAACATGAGTGTTTCTACCATGTATACTTTGTACATGAAGATATGGACTGAATTGGTTAGATTACATGATATATGGATTGCTTTATGTGATTAACATGTAAAACATGAGTGTTGCTGCCATATATATACCTTATACATGAAAATATAAGTTGTCTTGAAATGTTAAAATGTATAAGAATACTATATGGACTGTTTTGTCAATGTGTGATCAAATTATGAGCTGTCTTGAAATGTTAAAATGTATAAACATGTAAAATGGACAGATTTGAATAAAATAGAAGTCATCATGAACTGTTTTGCTTGTATATGTGTATATATGTATTTAATGGAATATACATACCTTGCTCCCATGTATTGCTTACTTGTGATTAAAATGGATTGTTTAAGTATGCTAACGGAACATACATACCTTACTGCCATACTAGGTGACAATAGGTGTAAAATGAGGTTGTTTTACATGTATGAGTCTATGATCGTAAATGCTGCCACATTAGGTGACAATAGGTGTAAAATGGGGTTGTTTTACATGTGTGAAGAAAATATGAATTATGTTCTTACTTGAATGAATGGGTATTACTTGTAAACATAACTTGAATGAAAAGTTTGAAAAGAAAAGTGGTTATACTTGACTTGAGATGTATGTATATTGCCTGAATATGTACTTGACTTGAATTGAACTGTGTATATTGCTTGAGTATGTTACTTGACTTGAAATGAAGATTGAGCAAAGCTTGAATTCAAATGACTTGATAATTGATTACTTGACAATTGCTTGGTATGCTTGAATACCACTCGAATGACTTGAAAACATGATTCTTGATAATTTCTTGTTTTATTACTCGAAATGCTTGTAAACCTTATCTAGGGTCAAACTCCATTTAAATAGAACTTGGACAAATAATTGGTTAGAATTAGGGCTACCTCACTAAGTACATTTTTGTTCTTATCACTCTTGTCTCCATTCTTCCCACCCTACAGGATAAAGGATTCGATCGTTTGCTCAATCCTGAAGTCAGATTCCTTGAGCTTGAAGTAAGGCACAAGCAAAAGCACAAGTATAAATCCATACTTGTTTGTAATTCTCCTAGTTGGTGGCACCTAGATTTGTATATAGTTAAGCTAGGCCATGCATTTGATATTTTGAAAGCTTGTATATGATTATGAATTTGGCCTCTAATGAGAGAAGGCTTGATTGCTTAAATTTGAAGTATGTAATGACCTAATTTTCTTGTGAATGGAATAGTAAGTTGCGCATATAGGAACTCTAAGATTAAGTGAACATTTTCTAGCCATTGTATGCTATTCGAATGTCACATGTTCATGGGTAGGTAGTAGTTAACTTTGAATGAAAATTTGAAGTAACCAATCAAAGTAAATACCTATAATGAATAAGGAACTTGTTTATTCTTATATGATTAAATATGAGGTCTAGGTGGTAACTTATCACGAATGATAAACATGTTATCCTTGTTTGAGATTGGATTGAATGTATGTACATAAAAGCATGACTAGTTAAACCTACATGAAACATTTACATGACTTGAACGTAATGAGATTGGGTACAAAAGAATATGTTCTTGTCTAAGTATGATATCTGAATGCTATGCATGGTCACTGTTTAAATAGTAGACATCTTTAAATGTAGAATTACAAATGTATTACCAAGTTAGTAATCTAGGGTGAATAAAATACATATGCTTGCTGTATGATAATATATGAACGTTTAAATGCCTTGTTAGTCACTCAACTCATCTAATAGGGATGAGTTCTTGAAAAGTTTTAAATTATTCGTGTTTCCAATGTTTTCCAGTAACGCTCCTGAGTCGATTTACTACTAAACTAGGTGGGGGTGTTACATTTATTAGTATCAGAGCATGGTTTAGTCGATTCTCGGACTAAACATGGACTCATTGCATTGTTATAAGTCTAGTGTGCCACCTAGGAGTTCGAGTTCTTGTTCGTATGGGTAGTAACCAATACAGGTTGTTTTCTTTGTTTACCAAAATTCAGAGTATGTAAAAATAATCTAAACTTGATAACGACAGATCTTCATCATCGAAGAAATTCGAGGCCGAATTTTTTTTAAGGGTGGAGGAATTGTAATACCCCAATTATTAGCCTAGAAGTTTTATGTTCCTTGGCTTCAAGACAATTATGATTCTAGTAGCAATGCATATATTAAACAAACAAGTATAGGACCAAATTATAAGAAAAATAAAACATATATGCAATTTTAGAAGGGACCGAACTGAATTAATATTGTTATTAGAAGATTGCATGCAAGTAAATTTAAAATGGTGGCCTTGGACACTTGTTCAAAGGAAGAGCAAGCAAGGTGGATGGCATGGGGGGGTTCACGGCATTTGAGATTAAGAAGAAAGAAACACAATTGGAGTTGTCATCTTCCTCCCTTTTTATCTCAAATAACCAAAGAGAGTGAGTTTGAGAGAAAGGGTGAGAAAATTTCATGAAAGCTAGAGAGATTTAGCTTGGATTGATGAAATCCCTTTGAATTCTTGATCGAGTGTCTTAAGGAGGAAGTAAGTCATTTCTTCCTTCTTCTAATTCAAGCTTTTATGATAAGATTTTCTATGAATTTTCTTTATGTGTTTATATATTAATAGGATTGTTAGAACTTGGAATCTATGCTGAAAATTTATCCTTAGAACAATTGAAAGAAATTAATGCAAGAGATACCTTGTTAATTGTAAAATGTGTATGGTTGCTGGAAATTGAGGATAGGGACTGTTTTGCATTGTAAGATTGTGTAAACGTGCTAAATGGATACATTTTACTATAAATAACTTATGTTATGGAATGCCTATAAACTGTTTTGGTAGATTATGAAGGGCTGGAAATGAATTATAATGAAACTGTCCTGCTTTGTACCTTGAAAACAGTTTTGAAATATGCATTAGCTGTGACTTTGAAATTTTGCTATAAATCGTATTGGTAGAATTAGAACCTATAATTTGCATGTTTGGAAAGCTTGTCATGTCTAGTTTCATTTAAAACAAGTGAAAATGCATTTCGAGTTTTATAACAGCTTGTAGAGGCAATTATGCAAGGATAGTGTAATCTGCCCAGAATACTCTGTTCTGGGCAGTAACTTTGCAAATCACCATAAATTGTATAGAGGGAATTTAAGGCTGGAAATTTTATGGACAGTGCCTTATCATGTCTAAATACATTAGGCGAAAACAGAACTGAATTCTGGATTGTAGAATGAATTGTAGAGAAGAAACACTAGGGACAGTGCAAATTGTCAAGTGTTGTAAATTGCCTTGTCTTTAAGCTAAAAACTGTATTAATTGGCAAAGAATTAAAATTCAGGGTCTGTATGGTTATAACGAAAATTAAGTTAGCTTTCCAACGGTGTAAACCAATTGAAATTCCGACGTACGGAATGAAAGTTATGCACGCACGCTTAAGTAAACAATGCACAAACTGCCTGGCAGCAGCAGTCTAGGTATTTTGGAAAGTATTGTAAATTGTTTTGAAAATAGTTTGGACAGTTTGGTTACTGCCCTGCTTCTGCCCAAATTGGAATGTACATATGTTAGCATGTTGTTTGATTATTGAACATGTATATTGGGACAGTTTCAATGTATGGAAACAATTATAAAGTAGGTTGCCTAAATGATGTCAAATGTATACTAGAATGTGTATGAAATCATGTATTGTTTAAATTGGTTACTGACTTTGAATCTACAGTCATGTGTGCAATGTTAGAGCAAGGAGAAAACCTTGTGGAGGAAGAAAGGAGTGGCCAAGCTAGTGGCTAACACAAAGGAGTTTGGATCCAAGACTAGCTAAGCTTGGAGTATTGTGAGTGTAGTTTTGGTAGGGTTAGGACTTAGGTTCTAACCAAAAATTTACATGTTTATTTTCTTGCTATTGATATGCCATGATAATGAGCTTAATTAAACATAAATATGAATTAAAAGGGAAGATTGGACTAAGCTGAAATTTGTGATTAAGTAATAGCATGGAAATAGATAAGTTAAATTATTTAGAAAAAATGTGTAAACATCGTGGTGATTCCATGCCTTGAATGATTCCATTTGAATTGCTTGCCCGAGTTACACTATGGATGTAAATGCTTGATTTCTTGTTCTTGATTGTGCCTTATTCGAGTAGTGGCATGTATGTATTATAATGATATATGATGCTAGATCCTTGTATCATGAATGCAATTCACTCGGATGCTTACTACTTGAATGCTTGAAATGCTTGCTATTTGAAAAGCTTGTCACTTGAAATGCTTGAAATGCTTTAAAATGAAATGCTTGAATTGTTGTACTTGAAATGTGATCTGATTGAAATGCTTGAATCCTTGTACTTGAAATGTGATCTAATTGAAATGCTTGAATCCTTGTACTTGAAATGTGATCTAATTGAAATGCTTGAATTCTTGCTTGAAATGTGATCTAATTGAAATGCGTGAATCCTTGTACTTGAAACGTGACCTATTCGAAATGCTTGATTCTGAGTCTTGGATGTATTCATTCGAATTTCTTGCTTAGAATTGCTCTTATGATATAAATACTTGTAAAAGTAATATAAACCATGAATATAAAGACATAACTAGATTCCTAAAAATGGCATATAATTCGAATTGCTTACTTGAGTAACAAGTAAACTTGTGAAATGAAGAGCTAAGGCTCAACTAGCCTAAGGGCTAAGCTTGATCTTGAAATACTTGTTTTAAATTAATCCTTGAACATGAATTGTCTTGCCTTGAATATGATTTTTCTTGTCTTGAACATGAAACACATGAAAAAGTGAAATGTAAATGAAGAGCTAAGGCTCAATTGGCCTAAGGGCTAAAGCATGATGTTGCTATTTCTTGTTTGAATTGACTTTTGAAATGATACATGATCTTGAAGTTGAAAACCCTTGAATAAATGAAGTGTAATCCAACAACCTGGTTGCTAGTTGAATAGGTAGAAGGGATGCCTTAGAGTCTAGAGCTCATTGTGTCGGGGTAGACTACGGTCCAGGCTAAGGCCCCTAATTGGCGACAGACGGAGGGTACATATGTGGTCTTTTGCGACAGTAGGAGGGTTGACCAGTACTACGGTACATCTTGTGGTGACAGTTGATTGGAGACTTGATTACCTAGACAAACTATGAACCAAGGATTGTGTTAAAAGATAATAAATGAACTAATATAACCTTGAATACTTGAATTTCTTGATATGTAAACTTGAATACTTGAATTACTTGATATGTAAACTTGAATACTTGAATTACTTGTATATAACCTTGAATACTTGAATTTCTTGATATGTAAACTTGAACACTTGAATTTCTTGATATGTAAACTTGAATACTTTAATTACTTGATATGTAAACTTGAATACTTGAATTACTTGACATATAAACTTGCTACTTGGATTACTTGACATGTATTCTTGAAATGACAAACATGTAAACTTGAACTAATTGTTACTTGGCTTGTATACTTGAACTTCTTGCTACATGATTGATACTTGCAATAGATCTTGATCTTACTTGAATTCTTGATTTTTGCTGCCATGTACTCCTTGTACATGAAAACATGGACTGTTTTATATGATTAACATGTAAAACTTGAGTGTTGCTGCCATGTACTCCTTGTACATGAAAATATGGACTATTTTATATGATTAACATGTAAAACATGAGTGTTTCTGCCATGTATACTTTGTACATGAAGATATGGACTGAATTGGTTAGATTACATGATATATGGATTGCTTTATGTGATTAACATGTAAAACATGAGTGTTGCTGCCATATATATACCTTATACATGAAAATATAAGTTGTCTTGAAATGTTAAAATGTATAAGAATACTATATGGACTGTTTTGTCAATGTGTGATCAAATTATGAGCTGTCTTGAAATGTTAAAATGTATAAACATGTAAAATGGACAGATTTGAATAAAATAGAAGTCATCATGAACTGTTTTGCTTGTATATGTGTATATATGTATTTAATGGAATATACATACCTTGCTCCCATGTATTGCTTACTTGTGATTAAAATGGATTGTTTAAGTATGCTAACGGAACATACATACCTTACTGCCATACTAGGTGACAATAGGTGTAAAATGAGGTTGTTTTACATGTATGAGTCTATGATCGTAAATGCTGCCACATTAGGTGACAATAGGTGTAAAATGGGGTTGTTTTACATGTGTGAAAAAAAATATGAATTATGTTCTTACTTGAATGAATGGGTATTACTTGTAAACATAACTTGAATGAAAAGTTTGAAAAGAAAAGTGGTTATACTTGACTTGAGATGTATGTATATTGCCTGAATATGTACTTGACTTGAATTGAACTGTGTATATTGCTTGAGTATGTTACTTGACTTGAAATGAAGATTGAGCAAAGCTTGAATTCAAATGACTTGATAATTGATTACTTGACAATTGCTTGGTATGCTTGAATACCACTCGAATGACTTGAAAACATGATTCTTGATAATTTCTTGTTTTATTACTCGAAATGCTTGTAAACCTTATCTAGGGTCAAACTCCATTTAAATAGAACTTGGACAAATAATTGGTTAGAATTAGGGCTACCTCACTAAGTACATTTTTGTTCTTATCACTCTTGTCTCCATTCTTCCCACCCTACAGGATAAAGGATTCGATCGTTTGCTCAATCCTGAAGTCAGATTCCTTGAGCTTGAAGTAAGGCACAAGCAAAAGCACAAGTATAAATCCATACTTGTTTGTAATTCTCCTAGTTGGTGGCACCTAGATTTGTATATAGTTAAGCTAGGCCATGCATTTGATATTTTGAAAGCTTGTATATGATTATGAATTTGGCCTCTAATGAGAGAAGGCTTGATTGCTTAAATTTGAAGTATGTAATGACCTAATTTTCTTGTGAATGGAATAGTAAGTTGCGCATATAGGAACTCTAAGATTAAGTGAACATTTTCTAGCCATTGTATGCTATTCGAATGTCACATGTTCATGGGTAGGTAGTAGTTAACTTTGAATGAAAATTTGAAGTAACCAATCAAAGTAAATACCTATAATGAATAAGGAACTTGTTTATTCTTATATGATTAAATATGAGGTCTAGGTGGTAACTTATCACGAATGATAAACATGTTATCCTTGTTTGAGATTGGATTGAATGTATGTACATAAAAGCATGACTAGTTAAACCTACATGAAACATTTACATGACTTGAACGTAATGAGATTGGGTACAAAAGAATATGTTCTTGTCTAAGTATGATATCTGAATGCTATGCATGGTCACCTGTTTAAATAGTAGACATCTTTAAATGTAGAATTACAAATGTATTACCAAGTTAGTAATCTAGGGTGAATAAAATACATATGCTTGCTGTATGATAATATATGAACGTTTAAATGCCTTGTTAGTCACTCAACTCATCTAATAGGGATGAGTTCTTGAAAAGTTTTAAATTATTCGTGTTTCCAATGTTTTCCAGTAACGCTCCTGAGTCGATTTACTACTAAACTAGGTGGGGGTGTTACATTTATTAGTATCAGAGCATGGTTTAGTCGATTCTCGGACTAAACATGGACTCATTGCATTGTTATAAGTCTAGTGTGCCACCTAGGAGTTCGAGTTCTTGTTCGTATGGGTAGTAACCAATACAGGTTGTTTTCTTTGTTTACCAAAATTCAGAGTATGTAAAAATAATCTAAACTTGATAACGACAGATCTTCATCATCAAGAAATTCGAGGCGAATTTTTTTAAGGGTGGAGGAATTGTAATACCCCAATTATTAGCCTAGAAGTTTTATGTTCCTTGGCTTCAAGACAATTATGATTCTAGTAGCAATGCATATATTAAACAAACAAGTATAGGACCAAATTATAAGAAAAATAAAACATATATGCAATTTTAGAAGGGACCGAACTGAATTAATATTGTTATTAGAAGATTGCATGCAAGTAAATTTAAAATGGTGGCCTTGGACACTTGTTCAAAGGAAGAGCAAGCAAGGTGGATGGCATGGGGGGGTTCACGGCATTTGAGATTAAGAAGAAAGAAACACAATTGAGTTGTCATCTTCCTCCCTTTTTATCTCAAATAACCAAAGAGAGTGAGTTTGAGAGAAAGGGTGAGAAAATTTCATGAAAGCTAGAGAGATTTAGCTTGGATTGATGAAATCCCTTTGAATTCTTGATCGAGTGTCTTAAGGAGGAAGTAAGTCATTTCTTCCTTCTTCTAATTCAAGCTTTTATGATAAGATTTTCTATGAATTTTCTTTATGTGTTTATATATTAATAGGATTGTTAGAACTTGGAATCTATGCTGAAAATTTATCCTTAGAACAATTGAAAGAAATTAATGCAAGAGATACCTTGTTAATTGTAAAATGTGTATGGTTGCTGGAAATTGAGGATAGGGACTGTTTTGCATTGTAAGATTGTGTAAACGTGCTAAATGGATACATTTTACTATAAATAACTTATGTTATGGAATGCCTATAAACTGTTTTGGTAGATTATGAAGGGCTGGAAATGAATTATAATGAAACTGTCCTGCTTTGTACCTTGAAAACAGTTTTGAAATATGCATTAGCTGTGACTTTGAAATTTTGCTATAAATCGTATTGGTAGAATTAGAACCTATAATTTGCATGTTTGGAAAGCTTGTCATGTCTAGTTTCATTTAAAACAAGTGAAAATGCATTTCGAGTTTTATAACAGCTTGTAGAGGCAATTATGCAAGGATAGTGTAATCTGCCCAGAATACTCTGTTCTGGGCAGTAACTTTGCAAAATCACCATAAATTGTATAGAGGGAATTTAAGGCTGGAAATTTTATGGACAGTGCCTTATCATGTCTAAATACATTAGGCGAAAACAGAACTGAATTCTGGATTGTAGAATGAATTGTAGAGAAGAAACACTAGGGACAGTGCAAATTGTCAAGTGTTGTAAATTGCCTTGTCTTTAAGCTAAAAACTGTATTAATTGGCAAAGAATTAAAATTCAGGGTCTGTATGGTTATAACGAAAATTAAGTTAGCTTTCCAACGGTGTAAACCAATTGAAATTCCGACGTACGGAATGAAAGTTATGCACGTTTAAGTAAACAATGCACAAACTGCCTGGCAGCAGCAGTCTAGGTATTTTGGAAAGTATTGTAAATTGTTTTGAAAATAGTTTGGACAGTTTGGTTACTGCCCTGCTTCTGCCCAAATTGGAATGTACATATGTTAGCATGTTGTTTGATTATTGAACATGTATATTGGGACAGTTTCAATGTATGGAAACAGTTATAAAGTAGGTTGCCTAAATGATGTCAAATGTATGCTAGAATGTGTATGAAATCATGTATTGTTTAAATTGGTTACTGACTTTGAATCTACAGTCATGTGTGCAATGTTAGAGCAAGGAGAAAACCTTGTGGAGGAAGAAAGGAGTGGCCAAGCTAGTGGCTAACACAAAGGAGTTTGGATCCAAGACTAGCTAAGCTTGGAGTATTGTGAGTGTAGTTTTGGTAGGGTTAGGACTTAGGTTCTAACCAAAAATTTACATGTCTATTTTCTTGCTATTGATATGCCATGATAATGAGCTTAATTAAACATAAATATGAATTAAAAGGGAAGATTAGACTAAGCTGAAATTTGTGATTAAGTAATAGCATGGAAATAGATAAGTTAAATTATTTAGAAAGAAATGTGTAAACATCGTCTGATTCCATGCCTTGAATGATTCCATTTGAATTGCTTGCCTGAGTTACACTATGGATGTAAATGCTTGATTTCTTGTTCTTGATTGTGCCTATTCGAGTAGTGGCATGTATGTATTATAATGATATATGATGCTAGATCCTTGTATCATGAATGCAATTCACTCGGATGCTTACTACTTGAAATGCTTGAAATGCTTGCTATTTGAAAAGCTTGTCACTTGAAATGCTTGAAATGCTTGCTAATTGAAATGCTTGAATTGTTGTACTTGAAATGTGATCTGATTGAAATGCTTGAATCCTTGTACTTGAAATGTGATCTAATTGAAATGCTTGAATCCTTGTACTTGAAATGTGATCTAATTGAAATACTTGAATTCTTGCTTGAAATGTGATCTAATTGAAATGCTTGAATCCTTGTACTTGAAACGTGACCTATTCGAAATGCTTGATTCTGAGTCTTGGATGTATTCATTCGAATTTCTTGCTTAGAATTGCTCTTATGATATAAATACTTGTAAAAGTAATATAAACCATGAATACAAAGACATAACTAGATTCCTAAAAATGGCATATAATTCGAATTGCTTACTGAGTAACAAGTAAACTTGTGAAATGAAGAGCTAAGGCTCAACTAGCCTAAGGGCTAAGCTTGATCTTGAAATACTTGTTTAAATTAATCCTTGAACATGAATTGTCTTGCCTTGAATATGAATTTTCTTGTCTTGAACATGAAACACATAACAGGGGTAAGGTCCATGATCTCCTCTGTTAAATGGTTCTTTATTGATATTCCCAAGTATTTGATCCTTGATTTATAAGTTGTAATGTGGTTTTAATGTTTTATCCATGTTTGATTGAGTTATTTTGGAAATTTGGATGAATCATGGTGATTTTCCAAGTAGATTTGATTTCTAGTAATTGAGATGGATTTAATATATTTTTTGGGATGTATTTTGATGTTAATAAGTTGTTTTTATCAATAGAATCCCGAAACTCTTGAATCTCTAATTAGTTATGTTGCTAGTTTTGAGTTATTACGGTGATATTCGAGTTTAATCTTTGCTGGAGGTAAAAGGATGTTAGGAAAGGGTTTTTGGATGTTGTTAGATTTTGATTGAAGGCTTGAATTGTTGTTTTATGACTGGGTTATGTTTTGGAAACGTTTGATGGTGTTTTTAGAATGTTTCGGATGGTTTTTGAGTGGGAAACTTCGGAGTTGCGGGAGATTGTTGTTAGGCAATGGTTTGAATGCATTTTAATGCATTTATCCTCTGATTGTATGTGTTTAAAACAGGAGATAATCATGGCGACGGAGCTTGACGTTGGTTGGTTGCTTGCTGGGAGCTTGGTTCGCGTTGGCAAGAAAGGCGAAGCGTATCGGTGAGTGGAAACTGGTTTTAATTGCTTTACAAAGGTTTGTAAAGGTTGTTAGGAGTTTAGGGTAAGCGTGAGACACTTACCTAAGCTCGAAAGTAAGTTTCTCTTATTTTGCTCTTGAATATCAGTTTAGATATGAGCATGTTGTTGCATGTTTTGGTGATAAATATGGTGTGATTTACTTACTGGTAATGCATGGTTTTGAGTACATATGCAGGGGTTTTAAAGTATATTAAATGCTAGTGAGCATTGGTTTTCATTCCGGATGGGAATGGTGTTATTGCATTGGCAATGAGATGTGCATATATGGTATTTTATAAAATGCATTGTAAAACAGTAAGTAAATGGTTTTGTAAATGATATATTGGCTATGTGACAAGGTGAGAAAATAATCGGATATAATTGGCATGCCATAGAGTTAATAGAGCACTATGAAATATGAACAAAATCGATCGTGGTCATGGGTCCTTGAGGTATGGCGGTTTAACAAGGCCACTCGGACTGTTGGGACATCATTTGGGGCATGCGGTTTAACTAGGCAACCCAAATCGATGGTGATCTTGCAGTTTAACTAGGCAAGGTCGGTACTATTGCGGTTTAACTAGGCAAGGGTGAAATCTCGCGGTTTAACTAGGCGAGGGTGTTAAATCTTACGGTTTAAATAGGCAAGGTTTGGGATATCATGCAGTTTAACTAGGCATGGTATGAGAGGTCCATGTATCCAATATGTGTATGAGATAAAGGTAGTCTATCCGGGTCACTATAAATGCCAATATATGTGAAAGTTCATGTGTTGAACCTTGTTTATAATGCTTTAGGAATATAAGCATGGTTTGGTAAAAATGCTTTTGAATTCAAGCATGGATTGTTTATGATATTATAAAGGTTATTGTGTTTTGATTCGGTTGGAATCATGGAAAAATGCTTTGGTTGTAAGCATGTTTTGAGAAAAGCAAGCATGTGGTTTTAAATGGTTTCATGCATCATTGTTTATGAGCATCCTCACTAAGCATGTGTGCTTACGCTCTCCTTTCCTAATGATGCAGAGCATTAAAGTTCGGGGCAGCAAAGGCAAGGTTTGCAAGGATCCAAGAGATAAACTACTTTATGTATGAACTTGGTTTATATTTCTAGTTAATAAGGCAATGTGTTTGCCAAGGTTTTTGGGGGTTGCAATCCCATTTTCTTATAGATTTTGAGTATATTTTCTATGCTGGTTTTGAGGAAGGTTGATATTGCCAAGCTTGATGTTAATACATGTTGTTGTTGTGGATGAGTGGTGTCTTAGGTATGCGTCTAGAGTTCCTTTGTGGTTTTCTATGTTGCGCTGATTGGACCAAGCTCAGTATGCTATGTTGAGTGTGTTGGTATGTTGCTTATGTTGAGAATGGCTTAATTGTGCATTTTGGGTTGTAAGGCAAAGTGTTTTTAGGAAGCATGCCTTTAGATTATCATTGGATGAGTGGAAGCCAATTGGTTGCCGAGTTTATGTTGTTTAGGTCGCTTTTGCATTTACATATTGTTGTATGAAAGTTTATGGCATAGTAAAGTGGTAAAGTATTGAGGTGAGCTTGTTAAATCAACCAATTGTCACCATTCAGGTCTAGACGTATCGGTATGCGTGTTCACGAATCGGTACGGGAAGTTATTTTGGGCTTGTGGTACTGATACGCGGACTAGGCATTGCAATATAGGAGTGTATCTTTAGAGAAGCGTACTGATACACGAGTTCACTTATCTATATGAGAAGGCTAAATTTAGCTAAGGGGATCGGTACACAGGTTTGAGGATCGGTACGGGCCTTTGGTTTCAGTAATGTGTATCGGTACGCAGGGTCGTACCGGTACAGGAGTAGGCTACAGGAATTTTTGGAATTCAAATTGGAGAGGGCGTAATGATACTCATATGAGTGTACTGATACCCATGATAGTTAAGTTAGTTAATGGCTTTAGTAAAGTTATGTTTTCTTTCATTTTAATCCCTTAATGTTGTAGAAGCAATTGAATGGGTTTGGATGACCGTTTTGGGCTAATTTTTGGCATGTAAGCATGGAATATATTTAATTAAAGGTTGATAACTTAAAAGTTAGAAAAGCCCTTTAGAGTTGCCGAAATTATGTTTTGGTCCCTATTTCGTGTTCGTGGTCAATTGGATATCATTACAATGCTCGATTGAGATAAGTGATCACCTATGAACCGAATGATCATGTAGGAAAGCTTTAACGCATCTAGACAAGATAAAAGAAAAAAATGGTCGTGTTTAAGGTTAATCTTTCTGGTTTACCTCGGTAAACCTAATGTAGCTTGCTTGGTTCGGTCTTGCGACTAGGTCGGGTCGAGGGGGTTACATTTGTTGGTATCAGAGCGAGGTTAGGGAAATGTTGAGATGTTGCTGCTTGTTTAATTGATGATGTTTGAACTGCACGGTGATTGTGTAAATGCTCAGTGATTGTTTAATGTTCCGTTGGGGTATGATTGGGGACACATTGCCTATTACCGAGGATTTTAAATGTCTTTTAAAGTCAACTTGGATCCTTTGCTTGATGCTAGCCTAACTCTAATGTGTTTTGATGCTTTTGTTAGCATGGCTCAACGTGAGACACGGTCTATGGCTAATACTACCGGGGTTGGGCAGTATAATGAGACAGAAATCTCCCTCATATTTTACCTCCTCCTCCTCCCTGGGTTCCTCCAGTTGGTGTTGGGGCGTGTGAAGCACCCCAGGTTCATCAAGTGCCAGTGTATGGCAATTTGACTCTATTAGTACAGGAGATAACGGGAGCTTTTTAGGCAGCGATGGCTGGAGGCGCAGGCACCGACACCTGCTGTGGTGGGAAATCAAGGTTTACCCTTAGAGCGTTTGACGAGTTTAGGAGGTGTGGAGTTTCATCAAGGTTTGAACCCTGAGGCAGTCAAAGGTTGACTGGAAAAGACGGTCCGCATTATGGATCAGATATGATGCAACGAGGAGCATAAGCTGGGTTGCACTGTATCTCTGCTATAGGGGGATGCATACCATTGGTGGGTAACCACTATTGTTGGCGTTTCTAAGGTGGATGGTACTTGGGAGTTCTTTCGGAGAGCTTTCAAGAGGAAGTACCTTGGAGCTTAGTACTTGGATATGAAGAAGCACGAGTTTATGTCACTATCTCAAGGAAGCATTTTTGTTGCTGAATATGTGGTAAAGTTTGTTGGTTGAGTTAGTAAGCTCCGGAGTTGGTTCAAGATGACTAGCAGATTCATGAAAGGTTCCATTATGGACTTGTAAAGGACATTAAGACGTACCTCCTAGCCGTAGATTACATAGATTTTGATATGTTGGTTAATCGAGCAAAGGATATTGAGTAGTCCTTGGGTGCACCAGTTCAGGCTACAGGCGTGAACTTGGGTAAAAGAGTGGTGGACTCTAGCTATTCTGGGAAGCAGAATAGGAGATTCAGTGACAAGAGGCATAATCCAAATCATAGGCGTTGTGGTGGAGTTGGTCAGGGTGTTCAGGGAGCTCGTGTTACACCAGAGTGTGAGCAATGCGGTAGGTGCCCCGTGGGTATGTGCTGGGGCAATACTGGAGCTTGTTGGATTTGTGAATCATCTGATCACTTGAAGCGTGATTGTCCTCAGGCTGCGAGAGATGTACCAGTGCAGGTTGCTACACCTGCTAGGGGCTGAGGCCGTGGCAGGGGTAACTTTTAGAGGCGTGAGGATGTTCATAGGGGTGTGGCACATGCTATAGTGGTAAGACCTGAAGATGGAGGACCGGCTCAAGTCTTTGCTCACCGTGAGGGTCGTAATAACACAGATGTGATCACAAGTGCTTTTACTTGGAATCCTTGTCATTATTAGCTTTAATTGATTCGGGGTCCACGCATTCATATATCTTGAGTGAACATGCATCTTTACTGAATATTCCTGTTGAGATCTTAGATGTTGGCATGTTAGTCACAAGTTCTTTTGGGGAGACGGTTACAACAAGAAGGTTGTACCGGCGTTATCCTTTGGTGGTGCAAGGACATGAGTTTGCCGCAGATCTGATGGAATTGCCATTCCATGGTTTTGATATCATTTTGGGTATGGATTGGTTGAGTGAACACGGAGCAGTTGTGGATTGTGAATCCAAAAGAATATCCTTGAGGTTGGCCGATGACTATGAAGTTGTAGTGGTTGGTGAGAATGTTAAGTTTCTGTCCAATGTGGTTTCAACTGTTAGAGCGAAGAAGATGATGTTTGATGGCTGCCAAGCTTATTTGGCTATTGTTATGAATCTAGAAGCTAAGAGTGCTCAAGTGCAGGATATTCAGACCGTGTGCGACTTTCCTGAGTTTTTCCTGAGGAGTTGTCGGGTTTACCTCCAGATAGGGAGGTAGAGTTTCGCATTGAGACTTATGAGGGTACAACACCGGTATCCATTGCTCCTTATAGGATGGCACCAAAAGAATTGAAGTCGCAGCTTTAGGAGTTGTTGGACCATGGGTTCATTCGACCAAGTGTTTCTCCGTGGGGAGCGCCTGTTCTCTTTGTGAAAAAAGAAAGATGGTACGATGTGCATGTGCATTGATTATCGTTAGTTGAATAAGTTGACGGTAAAGAACAGGTATCCGTTGTTGTGGATTGATTACTTGTTCGATCAGTTTCGTGGAGCAGCAGTGTTTTCCAAGAAAGATTTAAGATCGGGGTATTACCAGTTGAAGGTTAAGGATGTGGATGTGCATAAGACCGCATTTCGTACGAGGTATGGGCATTATGAGTTTCTGGTCATGCCTTCGGTTTGACAAATACCCCGGCTGCGTTTATGGATATGATGAATAGAGTGTTCCATGAGTATCTTGATCAGTTTGTAGCAGTATTTATAGATGATATTCTTGTGTACTCCGGTACCAAGGAAGAGCATGGTTCGACATTTGGTAGCAGTAAATTCTCCCCCTGATTTGCAGCCGCAGGGAAATAAGGTTCCTGTTCAAAAAAGGTGAGATCCAAGGAAGTAAAAAATTTCTGAGAAGGAGGATGATAACATTTGTAGCCCTTCTTAAGTGAAGAATACCCGACCAAGACACACTTTAAGGATCTGGGGTCAAGTTTTGACCTAGAGGGAACATAATCTTTCACAAACACATTGCAACCAAAAACTTTCAAAGGGAGAATAGAGGACAAAGGTTTAAAATTGGGGTAACTCTCCAAAAAAAAACAGCTCTAGGTGTTCTGTATTGCAAAACCTTACTGGGCATTCGATTAATGAGATAGGTTGCAGTTAACAAAGCCTCACCCCACAAATACTTAGGAATATTACTAGTGAACATCAAAGACCTAGTTACTTCCAACAAATGCCTATTTTTCCTTTCTACAACCCCATTTTGTTGTGGTGTATTCACACAACTGCTAAGTTGAACAACCCCTTTTTTGTTAAAAAATTCCCCCAAGGACTTGGTAAAATATTCACTCCCATTATCAGATTTGAAGATCTGAATTTTACTTCCAAATTGGGTTTCAACCATATTGTAAAATTTCTCAAAAACAGGCTACTACTTGATTTATCCCTTAACAAATATGCCCAAGTTGTTCTACTATGATCATCAATAAAAGTGACAAACCACCTACTACCGCCACATTCTTCACTCGAGAAGGACCCCAAACATCACTATGAATTAATGAAAAAGGTTGGGAAGGTTTGTAGGAAGATGGTAAATAGGATGCTTTTGTCTGTTTAGCGAGAGGACATATATGGCATTTAAAAGAACTTGGTTTTCTATTAACAAATAATTCAGGGAATAATTTAGCAAGATAATGAAAATTAGGATACCCTAAGCTAAAATGCCATAACATTATATTATCAATTTTCCCTAAAGAAGTCAAAGAGCAAGAAGTATTTGGTAGGGTAGATGGTTGATTTCCGAGGACATAAAGACCATTTTGCAAGCTAGCAAAGCCAAGCATCTTCCTCGAATTCATTGCCTGCAAAAAAACAACTGATTCATGAAAACTGTAATGAACACTTCAAATTCTTGGAGAGTTTACTAACAGAGATGAGATTGCAAAGAGACTAGGCACAAACAAAACATCTTCAAGCAACAAATTATCGTTAATGAGGATTGAGCCACTTCCTTTGATAGGAGAGA
This sequence comes from Hibiscus mutabilis, assembly GCA_019671005.1. Classification (NCBI taxonomy): domain Eukaryota; kingdom Viridiplantae; phylum Streptophyta; class Magnoliopsida; order Malvales; family Malvaceae; genus Hibiscus; species Hibiscus mutabilis. The sequence continues at coordinate 20,211,022 of CM033738.1, forward strand.
AAGAGCCATCACCGTTTTAATAGAACTTGTAGAAGATGAATCAAAAAACTAAGGAATAATTCCTGTTACCAGTCATGTGATCGGATGCTCCAGAGTCGATGATCCATGTTGATGCACCTTTGGTAGAAAAAGTGCAGTAGGAGAACAAGTATTCTCAGATGCTTGTATCCTCCACGAGGGCTAAATCCTTTCACAAAGTTCTTGTCGAACCTGAAATTTCGGAAAAAACTCCAATCCAACAGTCGCTCTCGCTATGGATAGCATCTCAAAGGTTGTCGAAAGGGATCCCATTAAGAATTCTAACTAGGATCGATGTTAGACTGATACCATGTAGAAAAGCAATTTTCTAGCTTTAGGAAAAACTAATTAACGCATAAAAATAAAGCAGAATTTAAGTTTCTACAGAAAAGAAGAAGAAAACAGAATTGATTTTCTGTTATTGAATATTTTTCGAAAAATTGCATCCCTTTACAGTGAATTTATAGACTCAAGTATTGGACTTTAGTTACAATTAGGAGTCCTAAGTACACAAGACATCTAACTCTATCTTTTAGGAAGTAAACTTTAATTTAAACTACTATTTACATGAGGACTCTAACTCTATCTTTAAACTTTAATTTAAACTACTATTTACATAAGGACTCTAACTCTATCGGATAATCTAACAGGAAGAGCATGGTTCGACATTTGCGGATTGTGTTGCAAGTGTTGAAGGATAATTAGCTATATGCTAAGTTGAGCAAGTGCGAGTTTTGGCTTAAAGAAGTGACATTCCTTGGTCATGTGGTTTTTGCGGAGGGTATTCGTGTTGATCCACAGAAGATTGAGGCTATTCTCAATTAGAAGCCACCTAAGTCTGTATCGGAGGTGCGTAGTTTTCTTGGGTTGGTTGGTTATTATTGCCATTTTGTTGAGTAGTTTTCAAGTATTGCAACACCGTTGACCAAGTTGTTGCAGAAGAATATTCCGTATGTGTGGACGGAGAAGCATCAACATAGTTTTGAGAAGTTGAAGAAAGTTCTGACACATGCTCCTTTGTTGATTCAGCCTGAATCTGGGAGGGAGTTTATGGTTTATAGTGATGCATCGTATGTTAGCTTAGGTTGTGTGCTGATGCAAGACGGGAAGGTTGTGGCCTTTGCATCGAGGCAGTTGAAAGTTCATGAGCACAATTATCCGACTCATGATTTTGAACTTGCAGCTTAGATTTTCGCTCTAAAAATTTAGTGACATTACCTCTATGGTGAGAAGTGCGTGATCTTCACGGATCACAAGAGGTTGAAGTATTTGATGTCCCAGAAAGATTTGAATCTTAGGCAATGTAGATGGTTGGAGTTGCTTAAGGATTACGACTTGACCATTGAGTATCATTATGGTAAAGCCAATGTAGTGGCGGATGCATTAAGTCGTAAGGTTGCGGTTGAGCTCCGAGCTATGTTTGCAAGGTTGAGTGTGACACGGGAGGGTAGTTTGCTGGAGGATTTGCAAGTCAAGCCTACGTTAGCGCGGTTGGTTAAAGCTAAGCAACCATATGATGATTCGTTGGTTAAGCATGGTAAGGACATTGCGGATGGTAATCCAACAGATTTCCATTTTGATGATGATGGAGTTTTGTGTTTCAAGGGTTGAATAGTGGTGCCGGGTGATTCGGAGTTAAGGCACACTATCTTGACAGAAGCACATTCTAGTCCTTTTGTTATGCATCTTGGTAGTGTTAAAATGTATCATGATTTGAAAGAGGTATACTATTGGGTTGGGTTGAAAAATGATGTGACTGAGTTTGTGTCCAAGTGCATGGAATGTCAGTGGGTCAAGGCTAAACATCAATTTCAATCTGGGTTGTTGCAACCGTTGAAAATTCTGGAGTGGAAATGGGAGAGAATCACTATGGATTTTGTAACAGGGTTGCCGTTGACACCGGCTAGGAAGGATTTCATTTGGGTGATTGTTGATCGGTTCACAAAGTGTGAACATTTCTTGCCAGTGCATACAACGTATACCTTGTACAAGTTGGCAGATTTGTATATATCGGAGACTGTGCGCTTGTATGGTGTATCTAAATCCATCATTTCGGATAGGGATCCAAGGTTTACGGCAAGGTTTTGGAAGAGTTTGCACCAGGCCTTGGGTTTGAGGTTGAGTTTTAGTATCGCGTATCATCCCCAATCGGATGGACAGTTTGAGCGGGTTATCTAGATTTTGGAGGATATGCTGCGATGATGTATTATTGAGTTCTAGGGAGCCTGGAAGAAGCATTTGCCTTTAGTTGAATTTGCTTACAACAACAGTTATCAGGTGAGTATACAGATGGCACCTTATGAGGAGTTATATGGCTGAAGATGTCGTATGCCCTTATGTTGGGCTGAGGTAGGGGAAAAGCATGTTACCCTACCGGATGTGTTGAAAGACACAGATGAGAAGTTTATGCATGTTTGTGATCGGTTGAAAGCAGCTGTGGATCGGCAGAAATCTTACGCGGATTTGAAACGTAATGAGGTTGAGTATGCGGTGGGTGGTCGCGTATTCTTGAAGGTGTCACCATGGGAAAAGGTGATGAGATTCGGACGTAATGTAAGCTTAGTCTAAGGTTTATTGGACCATATGAAGTTATTGAGCGTATGGGTCTTATGGTATACCGGTTGAGGTTGCCTCCCGAGCTGGAGAAATTCATAATGTGTTCCATGTTTCGATGTTGAGGAGGTATCGGTCAGATCCATCGTATATCATGCCAGTGGAGGATGTGGAGTTGAGGTCGGATCTAACCTTTGATAAGGAACTAGTAGAGATCCTCGATACCAGTAAGAAAGTTCTGCGTAGTAAAATGATAGAGCTTGTGAAAGTCTTGTGGCGACATCGAGGTGTTGAAGAAGCTACTTGGGAAAACAAGGCGGATATGAAAGAGCAATTTCTGCATCTGTTTCCTCCAGGTAATTTCGAGGACGAAATTTCTTAAGTAGGGGAGATTTGTAACACCCCGATTTTGGGCTTAGCGGTTTTAAGGTTTATTAGACGGTCTAGTGGACCAGGTTAGAGATTCGAGTCGGATTTGGGACCGTATATTTTTTCGGTAAGATAAAAATATGGAAAAATAGTTAAAAATTATCTTTTAATATATATATATTGATTTTTGGTGGAATCAATTTTGGAAAATAGAAATCGGAAATATGGTATTTTGTGTTAGTGACTAAAATGCAATTTTTGAAAACTGTTTTAAATGACTAAAATCAAAAGGGTCAAATCCTTTGAATCCTTAAGGAGCTAATCTACCGAGTTTTTGCTGGCAGTTTCTCCCTTCAATTAAATCGTTTTAATCATGTGCTTTAAAACGTTGTTAAAATGGATTAAATATCTAAAGTTAGTTATTAGCTTTTAAAAGAACTTCATGTAACTTTTTCCTAAACTTTTTCTCTCAACTTATTTTCTTCCAAACACTCAGAGTTTTATCAAAATCCAAAGGTAAGAACCCATTTCACTCAGATTATTGATTTTAATTTGTTCCTTTAACTTTGTTTTGCAAAATCTCATTGATATCTTGTATTTTCTTAGCTTTTAACAAGCCAATTGAGGGAGAAATCACATAACAGGGGTAAGGTCCATGATCTCCTCTGTTAAATGGTTCTTTATTGATATTCCCAAGTATTTGATCCTTGATTTATAAGTTGTAATGTGGTTTTAATGTTTTATCCATGTTTGATTGAGTTATTTTGGAAATTTGGATGAATCATGGTGATTTTCAAAGTGGATTTGATTTCCAGTAATTGAGATGGATTTAATATATGTTTTGGGATGTATTTTGATGTTGATAAGTTGTTTTTATCAATAGAATCTCGAAACTCTAGAATCTTTAATTAGTTAGGTTGCTAGTTTTGAGTTATTGTGGTGACATTCGAGTTTGATCTTTGCTGGAGGTAAGATGATGTTAGGAAAGGGTTTTTGGATGTTGTTAGATGTTTATTGAAGGCTTGAATTGTTGTTTTATGGCTGGGATATGTTTTGGAAACGTTTGATGGTGTTTTCGGAATGTTTCGGATGGTTTTTGAGTGGGCAACTTGGGAGTTACGGGAGATTGTTGTTAGGCAATGGTTTGAATGCATTTTCCTCTGGTTGTATGTGTTTAAAACAGGGGATAATCAAGGCAACGAAGCTTGACGTTGGTTGGTTGCTTGTCGGGATCTTGGTTCGCGTTGGTAAGGAAGGAGAAGTGTATCGGAGAGTGGAAACTGGTTTTAATTGCTTTACAAAGGTTTGTAAAGGTTGTTGGGAGTTTAGGGTAAATGTGAGACACTTACCTAAGCTCGAAAGTAAGTTTCCCTTATTTTGCTCTTGAATATCGGTTTAGACATGAGCATGTTGTTGCATGTTTTGGTGATAAATATGGTATATTTACTTACTGGTAATGCATGGTTTTGAGTACATATGCAGGGGTTTTAAAGTATATTAAATGCTAGTGAGCATTGGTTTTCATTCCGGATGGGGATGGTGTTATTGCATTGGCAATGAGATGTGCATATGTGGTATTTTATAAAATGCATTGTAAAACAGTAAGAAAATGATTTTGTAAATGATATATTGGCTATGTGACAAGGTGAGAAAACAATCGGATATAGTTGGCATGCCATAGGATTAAAAGTGCACTATGAAATATGAACAAAATCGATTGTGGTCATGGGTCCTTGAGGTATGGCGATTTAACAAGGTCACTGGGATTGTTGGGACATCATTTGAGGCATGCGGTTTAACTAGGCAACCCAAATCGATGGTGATCTTGCGGTACTCTTGCGGTTTAACTAGGCAAGGGTGAAATCTCACTGTTTAACTAGGCGAGGGTGTCAAATCTTACGGTTTAACTAGGCAAGGTTTGGGGTATCATGCGGTTTAACTAGGCATGGTATGAGAGATCCGTGTATCCAATATGTGTATGAGATAGAGGTAGTCTATCCGGGTCACTATAAATGCCAATATATGTGAAAGTTCATGTGTTGAACCTTGTTTATAATGCTTTGGGAATATAAGCATGGTTTGGTAAAAATGCTTTGGAATTCAAGCATGGATTGTTTATGATATTATAAAGGTTATTGTGTTTTGATTCAGTTGGAATCATGGAAAAATGCTTAGGTTGTAAGCATGTTTTGAGAAAAGCAATCATGTGGTTTTCAAATGGTTTCATGCATCATTGTTTATGAGCATCCTCACTAAGCATGTCTGCTTACGCTCTCTTTTCCTAATGATGCAGAGCATTAAAGTTTGGGGCAGCAAAGGCAAGGTTTGCAAGGATCCAAGAGATAAACTACTTTGAGTGTGTACTCCGTTTATATTTCTGGTTAATAAGGCAATGTTCGCAAAGGTTTTTGGGGGTTGTAATCATGTTTTCTTATAGATTTTGAGTATTTTTCTATGCTGGTTTTGAGGAAGGTTGATGTTGCCAAGCTTGATGTTAATACATGTTGTTGTTGTGGATGAGTGGTGTCTTAGGTATGCATCTAGAGTTCCCTTGTGGTTTGCCATATTGTGCTGATTGGACCAAGCTCAGTATGCTATGTTGAGTGTGTTGGTATGTTGCTTATGCTGAGAATGGCTTAATTGTACATTTTGGGTCGTAAGGCAAAGTGTTTTTAGGAAGCATGCCTTTAGATTATCATTGGATAAGTGGAAGCCAATTGGTTGCCAAGTTTATGTTGTTTAGGTTGCTTTTGCATTTAGATATTGTTGTATGGAAGTTTATGGCATAGTGAAGTGGTAAAGTATTGAGGTGAGCTTGTTAAATCAGCCAATTGTGACTATTCAGGTCCAAGCGTATCGGTACGCGTGTTCTCGTATCGGTACGGGAAGCCATTTCAGGCTTGTGGTATAGGTACGCGGACTAGGCGTTGCAATACGGGAGTGTATCATTGGAGAAGCGTACCGATACACGGGTTCGTGTATCGGTACGAGAAGGCTGAATTTAGCTTGGGGATCGGAACACGGGTTTGAGGATCAGTACGGGCCTTTGGTTTTGGTAAGGTGCATCAGTACGTAGGGTCGTACCGGTATGAGAGTAGGCTCCTGGAATTTGAATTGGAAAGGGCGTACCAATACTCAGATGAGCGTACTGATACCCATGGCAGCTAAGTTAGTTAATGGCTTTAGTAAAGTTTTGTTTTCTTTTGTTTTAATCCCTGAATGTTGTGGAAGCAATTGAATGGGTTTGGATGACCGTTTTTGGCTAATTTTTGGCTTGTAAGGATGGAATATGTTTAATTAAAGGTTGATAACTTAAAAGTTAGAAAAGCTCTTTAAAGTTGCCGAAATTACATTTTGGTTCATATTTCATGTTCGTGGTCAATTAGATATAGTTACGATGCCCGATTGAGATGAGTGATCACCTATGAACAGAATGATCATGTAGGAAAGCTTTAATGCATCTAGACAAGATAAAATAAAAAAAATGGTCATGTTTAAGGTTAATCTTTCTGGTTTACCTCGGTAAACCTAATGTAGCTTGCTCGGTTCAGTCTTGCGACTAGGTCGGGTCGAGAAGATTACACGAATACCATCAGCCAAAACAACATGCCCAAGAAAAACCACCTGCTTGATCTAGAACTCGTATTTACTTATCTTGGCATAAAGCTTGTTGTCCAACAGAACTTGTAACACAATTCGGAGATGTCGATCGTGATCTTGCTCGGTATGCGAGTACACAAGAATGTCATCGATGAACACTGCCACGAATTGGTCTAAAAACTCATGGAACACCTTGTTCATCATATCCATAAACGTTGTCGGTGCATTTGTCAAACCAAATGGCATCACTAAGAACTCGTAATGCCTATAACGTGTGCAAAAAAGTTGTCTTCAGCACATCTTTATCCTTCACCTTCAACTGATAATACCCCGACCGCAGATCAATCTTGTAAAACACCGTAGCACCCCTGAACTAATCAAACAGATCATTAATCCTTGGCAAATGATACTTGTTCCTAATCGTCAACTTGTTAAGTTTCCAATAATCAATGCACATTCTCATCGTGTCATCCTTCTGCTTCACAAACAACATAGGTGCTCCCCACGTTGACACACTTGGCCGAATGAACCCATGATCTAGTAACTTTTGCAACTGCTTCTTCAACTCCTTAAACTCTTTCGATGCCATACGATGCAGAGCAATAGAGACTGGGCTATATCTGTGTATGTCTCAATACAAAACTCCACCTCCCTATCCGGCGGTAAACCAGGCAACTCTTCCAAAAATACCCCTGGAAAATCGAAAACTGTGCGAATATCCTGGGCATGCGCTTCTTTCATATTCGGTTCATAATATACGCTAGGTATGCTTGACCCCTAAACTCCAACAACCTACGCACCTCCAAAGAAGAAACCACATTTGACTTGAACTTTACATTCTCTCCCACAACCACAACTTTATAATCCTCGGCAAGTTTCAAAGAAACTCGCTTGGCATCAAAATCCACTACAACATTGTGTCGAGACAACCAATCCATACCCAAAATCACATCGAAACCGTGAAATGGTAACTCCATCAGATCAACCTCAAACACATGCCCTTGAACCATCAAGGGACAACTCCTATACAACTTCCTAGCTACAACCGTCTTACCAAAGAAACTTGTTACCCGCATACCAACATCTAAAAAATATATAGGTAAATCCAACAAACATGCATGCTCATGCTAAATGTAGGAATGCGTAGAACCGAAATCAACCAAAGAAAGCAAAGGTATAGATTGCAAGGTAAAAGTACCTGCGATCACATCGGTATCATTCCTCCCCATACGGTTAGCAAAGACCCTCACCAATCCACCCTTCTCAGGCTGAACCGCTGCGGTATGCGCTACCACTCTCTGTCTATCATCCTTGCACTAAAAATGTCCACGGTCGTGCCCACGACCTCTCTACGCCACAACAATCAGTACATAAGCCTGACCGTCTCTAGCCAACTGCGGACAATCCCTCCTAAGATGATCTTTCAATCCATAACTCCAACATGTGCCTATAGCACCCCCAACATTCCCCCGAATGCTTCATACCACATCTCCTATACTCGGGAACTCCAGCAAAGGTATTATGACCCTAAAAACCACACCTAGCACCATTTCCTCCCCGCCTTTGATTCGAACGATACCTTCTATCCCTATGCCTCTTATAATGATCCTTTCCAACATCAAACTCGGCACCCCTCTTTCCTGTCGAAGAACTCCCCAAAATGAGCAGACAAGCCCAAATTCTATTCTATGTCCTTTGCTCGAGAAACCAGGACATCAAACTCTGTGTAATCGGTGGACAGTATATATGTCTTCACCTCTTTAATCAATGCATAACAGAACCAATCACACCTCTATCGCTCATCCAGAACCAACTCGGGAGCATACTTGCTAAGTCGTATGAACTGGATCTCATACTCGGAAATAGACATGTTTCCTTACTCTAAAGCCATGAACTCCCTTTTCTTTTCATCTCTATATCGAATTACCAAATACTTCATCCTAAAAGTCTCGCAAAAGAATTCCCACGTAACATTGGCAGGTTCCATCCCCACAATCACAGTTGTCCACCAACTATAAGCATCGCCCTAGAGCAATGACACAATACATCCCAACTTGCGTACATCCGTACACTCCATCTGGCCAAGAATTCTCTCAATACTAGCAAACCATTCCTCGGCTGCTTCAAGAATCAATCCTCTGAATTCAACACCACCCAGGCTATGCAAACGCTCCAAAGGTAACTCAGTATTAATAGCTGCAAGAGCTGGTGCAGGTACATGTACTCCAGCTATGGTCGTCTGGAAAGCTCCCGTCATCGCCTAGACTAAAGGTGTCATATCACCAAAAATAGGTGCTTGCGGTGCCTGAGGCGCACCTTCCTCTACTCCAACACCAGCTGGAGGATTCGGTGGAGGAGGAGGCAACTTATCATCGTGCGTATCCACCACACTACCCTGTGAGCTCTAGTCTCTCGTCTCGGTCCCATATGCGAAATTATGAGTCTAAACATGATAATGCAACAAAACAAACCAATTAGACCAGCTTGCAGCAAGAATCCAAGTCACTCTTATTTAAAAACAAAATCATTTAACTCAAGTAGTAATAAGGCAATATGTCCCGAGTTTAAACACACCAAACATACCACATATCGAATACAATTTTACAGATTCAATCACCATACATATCAAACAACATTAACCAACCAAACAACCATAACCCACCTCCCAACAATCATAACATGGCTCTGATACCACCAAATATAACCCCTTGACCCGGTCTAGCCGAAAGATTAAACTGAGTGAGCTACATTAGGGTTTACCGAAATAAAACCTGAAAAGATTACAACTAAAATGGTCTATTCTTTTATTTTATCTGAACTAAATGAATTTTTAGGTCCTAAGATGTTCATACGAGTCGTGGTTAAATACAAGTCAATCGGACTCGACATCCAATTGCTCAAAAACACGTTACAAGGACTAAAACATAATTTTTGATATTTACGAGGACTTTAATAAAATTAAAGTTATCGATCCTCAATTAGTCATGTTACATTCCTTCATGTTACATCTTAACCCAAAATGGTCATTCATACACATTTAATTGCATATTTAAGAAACATGGACCAAAACGCACAGATTTTAAACTACATATTCTTATACAACTGAAATAATGGTCTGTGTACTGTACGGGTACATAGCATTTCGATACAGAACAAAAAGATAAATGAGTATCTATACAATCCCCAAGCGTATTGGTACGGGCTTGTGTATTTCAAAAGTCAGAATTCTAGTAGCTAAACATCGTATCAATACGGTAACTCGTGTACCGAAACGAACACTATTTCACAGCTATGCGTACTGATACGATTACTAGGCATATCGGTATGTCTAGGATATTTTGAAAATTATGAGCCTGGACGAGTCCCCGCGTACCAAAACCTGAGGGGCCTGTACCGGTACGGGGTGACCTGTATTGACCTCTAGGTCCAACATATGACACTTTGGCTCAATATAACACCATCCCTTCAACCTCTAATCATCATATGACATCACAATCATTCAATCATCCAACATAGCAACATAGATTGGGCTATACTAAACATGGCATACTCACGCAATCACCTATGATCATGATTTCTACCCAAGCATGCTTAATGTCTCCCAACCCCAAAACCACATACCAAAACATCAAATAAGTCCAAGACTTTAATCTAAGCTATTACAACAGGGAGTATCTCAAAACACATCTTCCAAAACACCCCGTTCATATTGCCTTGTTATTACTACTTAACGTATATAAAACCATACTTTGAAACGAAATGTTCCTTAGATCCTCCCTTGCTTACGTGCTGCCCGAGAAGCTATTTCTTTGCATTGATGAGGAAAATAGAGCGTAATCTATAAGCTTAGCGAGGGAAATCGCAAAGCACTCATCGATGCATTTAAAACCATTTTTATCAAATCACATGTAATTATCTCATTGCAAAACATCTCATGCTTTTCTCAACATCTCAAATATGCACACTTAAATCATTTTCAACACATGTATCTTGGATTCAATCTCTACCTCAATTTAAGCTTCACACCACAACACATTTATTACAAGCTTAAATAGTAACACATGTATAAATCTCATTATACAAACATAATCCATTTCACATGATACATTATCTCATATATTGCCTTTCAAGTGACTCAAAACCAGAAACCTTTCATTTCTCAAAACTTATCGGATACACGGATTTCTCAAGTGATTCCCACCACCACTTCACATACATACCTCAACCGGAGTAACGACACACTTGCCACCTCTACGGTTTGGATGTATAATCCACCAGTGGGAGTAAACGGAACATTTACCCACCTCAACCGATGGGGTTCTCATGTTGGAGATTACAGACACTTAACACCCCTTGACAAACATGAGGCAACTTTTTATAGTGAACTCTAAACCCTATGGCCTGCCAACTATATCCGATATCATTTTAAACATAGCCACTTGCCAATATATTCAATAAACAACATTACCTCACTATTTTACATATGCATTAAATTAATCTTCCACAAATACATTAAACCATGTATTTTCATATTCTCAAAAATACTTGCATAAATCATATGTTATTCCCAAAAGTAAACATCCATGACCATTTGCATAATAAATCATTTCTATAACATGCATAATATAGTGAGTAATCAAAACCATAACATGTGCATGAGATTTCATTTTGCAAAAGCCGAAACCGAGAGAGAACTCGAATGATACTTACTTTCGAGCTTAGATAAGTGTGTCAAACTTTACCTAAACTTCCACAACTCCTTTTTCAAACCTTTTAACAGCAGTAAAACACTTTTCCACTCACCAACAATCCAACGCTTGTTTGCCGATGCGCGAATCAAGCTTTCGATGCTTTTTCACCTTCTTTAAAAGACAAAGGATTCAACTCCCCTGCTTTACCCAATCAAAAATAGAGGATTAAAACACATCTTTGTACCTCAAACCTCCAGCAACCAACAAACACAACATCGCCTCTCAAAAATCCACTCAACACCCTCCTACAACCATCAAGAACACCACCAAACCTCACCTAAACAAATCCCAGCCAACATCTAAGGATTCTAACACATTAACAACATCAATTAACATCCAAGAACACCCTAAGCACGTCCTTATACCTCCAGCAACAAGATCAAGCCAAAAAATAACTATACACAACCTAGAAAACTAACAATTCACATAGTTTCAGGATTAGATGGATTAATCAACTCTTTCAACATCAAAATAAATTCAAATAGAGATATTAATCAATTATATTTATTACCAAAATAGATCCATATCAATCTTTCACAATTTTCCAATTAAATCCCAATTTAATCAACAAATCCATATTAATAACATAATTTCATATCACAAATCAATAACAAAGGATCAAAAACTTGGAATTTCAGTAACGAACCCCTAATTAGAGGAGAAAAATGAAAATCACCTCTAATTGTTGATTTCTCCCTTGTTTGGCAAAGCTTTGATGAAATATAAGTTGATTTAGTTGAGGAAATCAAAGGAATCAAATGAGAAATCAAAAGGAAATCAAAAGAGATTGATTCCTAGAATTTTTAGAAAGGTTTTGATAGCTTGGTTGCTTAGAAAGTAGAGAGAAAATGGTTGAACAAAAAGTGGTTACGTAAGAAAATGATTTAGTTAACCAAAATTTCTTTTTATTAAATCTTTTTTAATTGTTTATAAAACCACCTTTAAAACACTTTAAGATAACCCAAATCAAGAGAGAAATATGATAAAAACTTAGTGGTTCAATTTAGTCACTAGACCAAAATGTCATAAAATCAGATTTAATTATCCTAAATTGACTTTACCAAATTACTTTAAAATATTAATTAAGTGATTTCCCCCATTTTTTCATAATTTATTTCAATCCAAAATCAATTTTTAAGATTTATTTTCCTAAAACTAGTCGAATTGTTTAAATCGGTTCTCCTGATCTGGCCTAAATCTTGCCCCAATTTCACGGTGTTATAGGTTTGCTAGCATTCTTCTCTCCCTTTGTCGGCTTTGGTGGGTGGTTCGTGCAATTCTTACCACTTCTCAAAGTAATAACACTCACATTTTGTTTAGGATTGATAATGGTTTCTGAGGATAACTTACCTCGAGATTCGGATTGACTAAGAGACGAGGTGATTTGACTTATCTAGGTTTTAAGATTTTTGATACTCAACCTTGTCTCTTGTTGGAATTGCTCTAAGTTGTGGGCAAGCTTGTACACAATTTCTTCCAAAGGTGGTTTTATCGATGATGATGGTTACGACTCATCGAAAGCACTTTGTTGGTTCAGATATGACATGTTGTTCTGTGGTCTCTGTCCATAGCTCTAAAAAGGATGATCTCTCCACCCTGGATTTTAAGTGTTTGAGTATGGATTGTACTTTATTTGGCTATAAGATCCTCCGATGGTGTTGTGGGTTTCAGTTTCATATTGGAGTGTAAGGTACAAATTGGTCGAATGCTCGCTATTTGTGCAAATCCCACAAGCTTTCAGTTGTAGCGTATTACTTATTGCTAATCTTTGAACAAGATAAGTCAGATTTGAAATCTTATCTTTAAGAGAATAAATATTTACCTCATTAACTCGTCTATAGATAGTGTCGTGATGTAGGAATTGTTGAGTGTTTGCGTCTATCATATTGATCAAATCTTTGGCTTGGGTGGGAGTTTTGTTCACGATTGCTCCTCCACTTGCAGCATCCATCATCCTCCTCTTCATAGGTAACAAACCTTCATAAAAATATTGGATGAGCAATTGGTTGGATACACTATGTTATGGACAGCTTGCACATAGTTGCTTGAATCTTTCCCAATAGTCGTGAAGCATCTCAGTATCTCTTTGTTGAATCCAACAAATCTTTCTTCTAATGTTTGCGGCTCTTGAAGCAAAAAAATACTTCTCAAGGAAAAGTGCTACCATGTTCGTCCAAGTGTTTATGGACCAGGATGGTATGTAGTACAACCAATATTGCACATGATCGGCTAGAGAAAATGGGAAGGCTCAAAGCTTGACTTGATCTACGGTGACATTGTGTGGTTTCATGATAGAACACACCACATGAAATTCCTTCAAGTGCTTCTGTTGATTTTCATTCTCAAGCCCCTGAAAGTAAGGAGAAGATGAATTAGTCTAGGCTTTTTTTCAAATAGTACCACATGATCTTGGTAATTGATGCATAATGGTTGTGCAGCGATTTTAGGGGTAACGAGTTGGCTTAGGGTTTGTTCGGCCATCGCGCCTTCTTTAAAGGCGGGATTTTCTTGCTCCTGTTAGTTTTTTGTTGAGCTTTCTTCCCCAGTCAAAGATTGCTTGCATTCTCTTGCTTCTTTCGATTTCAGTATTGTACTCAAGTTTCTTGACACAGTAAGAACGAAGCATAAAAACTAACAAAATAAACCTACTTGACACCACTCCCTGAAAATGGTGCCAATTTTTAATAGTGGTTGTTGAAGCTGTCAATAATAAACCTGCTCAAAATAACTTGTAGAAAAGGTAACCAGGGTCGAATCCACAGGGAATGATAAGAGATTGATTTTATATAAAACAAGTAATTAAAGTAATGGGGGATTTGTGTTTGAGTAGAATTGAAAAAAAAAATAAGAAAACTATTAAAATAAAGAAAAATTCAATAATGAGATGAATCCTAGTCAAGGTTGATCTCGACGTATTAATTCAAAACTTAGTTCATTGATCTTCACAAAAGATAATTTTACTTCAATTTCAAATAGATTAGTTATAGGTTATCAGATAAAAGCAAATGTATAACCTAATCTCTCTTAATTAGTAGATAATCACTAAAAACTGCATGAATGATTTCTACCCTTATTATCAAGATTAAAACCCTTAGAGAATTGCATATAAGTATTAAAACCTATAAAATAGCTTTATTGATTTAAGAGACCAAAGCATATAAACTATTAAGCACTAATCCGTTAACTTAATAATAATATGAATTTATACCTTCAAAACTTGTTACCTAGGTTACTTATCACTTAGCAAGAATGTCTTGATTGGTTGTTGCATATAAAGATGAATAAACAGAAGAAAAGCATGTGAAGCTTATAAATCAACATATACTTACTGATTATTCTCGAAAGATATAAAAATACTTGAAATAGATAAAGACGATGAAGAACAAGAAAACCTCACTAAGAACTTGTATTAATAACCTTGAATCAAACCTTAACTAGAAAGAAAGAGTTTAGCTGCTCATGGAGAGGCATGCCACAATGAAGAAAAGAATGAGAATTGTTGGGATGAATGATTTCTCTTCTCCTCATGACTCTATTTATAATAGAGGTCATTTATATCAACTAGGAGAAGGAATTACAATAAGATTTAATTAAAACTCTATCCTACTCCAAATATAATATAGAAGTGAAAGTTTAACTTAAAGTAGAATTTCTATTCTTGTGTTAAGTTCTCCTTAGAATCCAAATCCAACTGAAACTTCTCTTCTAAGCATGTATTATCATTTAGCTGTCAAAATCCCTACAAAACTCAAATACTTGTTAAAACATGGATTTTTAGTTGGATTAGAACAAAAAATATAAGTATATATATGTGAAAAATATGCAAATATTAGACTTATCAATGGTATGACAATTCCCATTGGATGGGTCATTGGAGGATAGATTGGTGTGGCGACCTAATGATAAAGGAGTTTTCTCAACCAAGGACATGCTGATTTTGATGTTGTCACTGGGCATGGAGGAGGCAAATTTTGACTATTTTTGGTTTGAAAGATTGAGGTACCTCCGAAGATTCAATGTTTTCTATGGTTTATTTTGCTTCATAGGCTCTCGACATTGTGTATGCTTCGCGATAGGGGGTTGTGTTGGTGGATATGTCAGTACGTTTTGTGTGGTGTGGGGAGGGGAATATGAGTTGGATCATATTTTATATTCTTGCTGATGTATGTATGATATTTGGCCCCTATTTTTATATGGTAGGGAGTGTGCTTGGCATGGTCGAGGTTAGTGCGAGATTTTCTTATCCAAAGCTATGTAGGCAACTTTTTCGGCACCCTTAGACATTGGCGGATTATGGGTTACGCTTCGACTTTATGGTCCAGGTTGTTATCCCATAATGAGCTTATATTTATTAAAAAACAGTTAGTGGTGGGTGAGATTTTCTTCCTAATTAAATTACATGTGTTGTACTAGATTAAAGTGGCTAAGGATAATATGGGCATTTCGGAGGGACAATGGTAGGAATGTCCGAGATTTTGTTTCTCTTTGGTTACTAGCAGCCTGGTCTGCAAAGGGATTATTTGGGTACCACCAATGAAGGGATCGATAAAGTTTAATGTCAATAGGTTAGCTCGGGGTAAGCCAGGTCTTACGGGTTATGGTGATTTCTCGCATGATTCGAAGGGTCGTGTGTTGGCATTGTTTTTGGGACCTTTAGGAGTGATGGAGTCGAATGAGGCAGAGGCTCGAGCAATTATGTATGTGCTTTCTATGTTGCTGAATTCATAATGGGTAACGACGAAGTTGATTATTATTGAATCAAATTTTATGGTGGCAGTGTCTTGGGTGTTACACTTTGAGAGGTGACTATGGACTCTTTGGTGTTGCTTTCGGCAAATTGATGATGCTTTCCTGGTATTTCTGAGTGTTTTTTTTCATAATATCTTTTGTGAAGCTAATGGGATGGCCGATGTGTTAGCTAAAGGGTGTTGAGTGTGTGGATTGTAACCGTGTAATTAAAGTTTACTCTGAAGTTAGTAACTAGTAGTTTAGATTTACTAGAAGTCTAATTTAAATTAGAGATAAGTCTTATTTAAATTAGAGATAAAATGATAGTTTTAGCTACACCGAAACACTATATCGCCTATTTAAAGGCTCACTCTTTATGCATTTATGAATGAGAAAATGCAGAGAAACACATTTTTTTATGTTGAAAACACCTTGTTCTCGGCTCAAAATACCTATTTTCAACATGGTATAAAAGCTTAGGCTTTAGATCCTACTCAATCGAGAGGGAAAATGCTAAAAATTGCCTATCAAAGCAACCAGCAGAGCACAACTGGGAACAAGGTAGTGTTCTTTATTTAATGATTTTGTCTTAGCCAATCTAAAAGATAGATAAAAAGGTTCAAGTTTAACCTTAAAGAAAAACTACATAATATTTTTAAGGATTTTACACTAAAGATCCAAGCTAGGACTCTAGTACGTGTAACTACCAGCTTGAAAGGGAGTGTAGATTCACGTGATCACTTTCCAATGGTGACAGATTTCAGTCAGGAAAGTCTAGAAAAACCCAGTTATGCCTACGTCTTTCGCATCAGACCTTTTAGTCAGGAATTGCTTCAATTTCCAGTTCTAATATTCTAACTGATGCATCAACTATCTCAAATGTGTCATAAGTTGAATGTCAGTAGCTACCCAGTCTGTGAATGACAAAAAAAGCTAGAAGATACTCAGAATATGTAGAAACCAAAAAAAGATCATCACCAGAAGATGAAAGCTGAAAAACGTCTAAGAGGGTGCAAAAACCAGCAACAACAACAAAACTGGTAGATATCTCAAAAGGATGCAAAAACCAACTACATCAGCTGCAAATTATCAATAATGGTTGCGCAAGAACAAAATGGTTATGTCCTAGCTGTTCAACTCAATGGCTCCCGAAAAAGGGGGAGATTTTTCTCTAAGAAACAACACATGAAATATAAGATGTTGTTAATGAGACTTTTTTCTAGCAAAAATTAAATTGCTAATTTTTTCTTCTTTTTTGCACAAAAAGGCAACACATCCAAGATCCAAGCTATGTTCTACTATGTTTACTCACCAACTTGAGGGGGAGCGTGGATTGTAACCATGTAATTAGAGTTTATTCCTAAGTCAATAACTAGTAGTTTAGATTTACTAGAAGTTTTATTTAAATTAGAGATAAGTCTTGCTTAAATTAGAGATAAAAGAATGGTTTTAGCTATACCTAAACACTATATCAGCCTATTTAAAGCTCATTCTATATACATTTATGAACGAGAAAATGCAGAGAAACACATTATTCTCTATTGAAAACACCTTATTCTCGGTTGGAAATACCTATTTTCAACAGAGCGAACCTCATGGTTTCATGTGATTGATTAGTTTGTTTTGGTTGTGTTTCGCTACTGGTATGGTGTAGACGTGTTGCGTCTTTGTTTGGGGTTCATGCATGTCTTTGCGATGAACATGGTTTGCTATGCGTAAGGAGCTTTAGGGGTGGGGTTCATGTTGGTTGATTGGTTTGCTTTGTGTTGGATGTTTGTGTTGTGATATTTAGCTTTTGGTTGTCTATTCTTCAGTCCTCTTTATTAACATGTTGTACTATTTTCCTTCATTTAGGCTTAGAGAGGTTTTTAACGAGGCCCACGACAATATTATGGAATTGTCAGTCCTTTTTTATTCATAATTTTTATAGTTGATCCGTTAAATAACAATCAAGTCAATAAAATGTCAACATCCAATATATTATGGAATTGTGGTTTCATCAAAAAGTTAAAACCATTAAAAATAATAAGGAAAAATTATCAAAAGTTATAAAAGCATTTATAAAATTACAAAATAAAATGTAAAATTTTATGAAAATGATAAAAAAAACTATGAAATTTGTTAATAATATTAAAATTGAGAAATTCATAAAATATAAAAAACAATAAATAATTATAAAATTTTCATAAATATTAATAAAATTCACTATTTTAGGCTGCCAAGTCCGAAGGGCTACCCATTACATATGAATTGACATACTTCGTAAGATACTAAGAAAACTAATTTTATTATATATTTTTTATAAAAAAACTATAAAAATGAAGTTTGAATATTTAATATTTAATATCTTAATTAAAATTTAAAAAAATATATTTCATAAAATCAAAACTATGTTATGGATAAAATAGCGAAGAACAATAACAAGAACAAAGAGATGAGAGATGAGAGATGAGAGAGAGAGAGAGAGATTTTTATTCATTATCAGTATTGAGTTGTGTACAATGCTTTCTCTAAATCTATATTTATAGGCATAAGATGAAAACCCTAATTCCAATGCATATTAAACCCTAATAATAAAATACATTAAAGTATCCTTTAATCATAGATATTCACCAAAATAAATATTCATAATACTCCCCCTTGGATATCCATGAAGATAATGTACCTCGTTAAAACCTTACTAAGATAAAAACCCAGTGGGAAAATTTTCTTTAGTAAAGGAAAAAGAGTACACACATCTTTGATACACATAACATGTTGCCTCATTAAAAACCTTACCAGGAAGACCCATTGGGACAAAACCTTGGTTAAGGCAAAAGGAGTGCAACGCGTATTTACTCCCCCTCATGAAAACATCACATAAGATCTTTGAATCTTCCTAATTTAATCTTGA
The DNA here is from genome assembly GCA_019671005.1 of Hibiscus mutabilis. Lineage (NCBI taxonomy): Eukaryota > Viridiplantae > Streptophyta > Magnoliopsida > Malvales > Malvaceae > Hibiscus > Hibiscus mutabilis. The sequence continues at coordinate 20,229,934 of CM033738.1, forward strand.
ATGCTATTTTTCTAAAGGTCGTGAGGGGTGAAACTTTAGATTAATATGTTTCATTTCACCATCTTTGATGTATCCTTATTTCGATTAAGATATAAATTTTGCATTATCTCCACATGAGATAGCTTGTATGTTATCTTGTGAAAGTAAATCACATATCTTCTGAATATGTTGGATCAATAGTCTTAGACAAACACATTTTTGGCTTGCCACATGCATAACAATTATTTCTACATGATTTGAGTAGACATCGATTAATGTTTGAAGATCTAAAGGTAATGATCGTTTAGATGGTATTTCTAGACCAACTAATATATGGTGCTTCCAAACCAAGTATTCATTTATCTTTATTTCGAAGATAAATTTATTCACATCCAACAAACAATTATTAGGGTACTAAATAGATATAGTTCATCCATATTGAATCTTCTTTAAGATTCTTTTAGCTTACGTCCATTCATAGACAAAAACGCATATTTAAGTGCCCAATCTTTAGTTCGAGACAAAACCCTATATCAAGATTCTTTTTCTTAAATACTTTCATTAAATGCTTTGAAAGCTCTTCTAGAGTTCTAATGATATTCAAATTTTCATAATGAATCTTGATCCAAACTCCTTTATAAAAAACATAAGAAAATATGATCATTCTTATTGTATTTCCTCAATTAGTACTAACTAAGGCGATTACACTAAATGCGCCAAAATATAAATATTCAAAGGGACATATCTAAATAAATTTTCTCGTAAATTTCCAAATGCTTATGGCATTTTAAATATGTCAAGGATAATTTTCCTTTTATAGGGATCCACAAAATGATTAGACGCATATAAAGTATTTCATAACTATCAAAGTAATTGCATCCACCCTGAAATAATTAGAATTACTCATAAATCATAATTCAAGTCGCATTTACGACTACTTATTTGTGCCTTGCTTGCATTATACCTTTATGTGTTTGTACTGCTGGTCCAAAAACTTTGTTTTGAAAGTTTAAAGCATCTTTTTACATTGGTCAATTCAATATCTATACTTCTGATAGATTTCTATACATGATCCTCATTTTGTTTCTTTACTTTTATAGAAATATTGTTTGAAAAATTCTTGTCGACAGTTTTTCTATTTCGGTTCTATTCGTTTCTCGTATTGACATAACTTGTCGAGATCCCTTTTCCATCTTTATTTTAGGTACCTGAAACTCTTCTAGAGTTTTATTAATAGTTATGTCTTGGGTCTCTTCAAAAAAACCCGCCTCCAATATATGACCATCTCATACTATTTTCCATTTACAAGAATTTTGATCATTGGAACCAATTTTAATTTTCATGCTTCATGCATGATTTACATCTATTCGCTCTAACATGTAATTCAAATTTAAAGCATTTCAGCTGGTATATAAGACTTAATTACTCTCATTAGGTCAGTAAATATGTCTAGCAGTTGACATGTAATAACATGAGTTATCTTATGAACTTCTAGTTTATATACAAGGATCTAGATAATGAATTTAAACATGTCATAAATGATTCTCCAATTAATGTTTAAGAATTTAAACATAAAAGGAGACTCATACTTAATATATATTCTCAATCCTTTTTATTTACCCATTTTGTGCGTTGTGGTGGAGCAATTCAACTACATATCGCACATTCAAAAATTCTAAAATGGGAAATGTATGGCTTCTGACCAAATATCAATCGTAACGGGGATTTATTATAACTCGTTGGCTTGATGCGTATAATTGTTGCTATGTGTGAAATACCATGTAGATAATAAATGTTTTGTGCTTATAGTTTAGCTATTAAAGAGGAGGCAACTAATCAAAATTTTGCTAAACTATTTTGTTCATAATCAATAGGCTTTGTAACAGTTATTTCAACTGATATAGCCTAAAATATAAACCCACTAGCTTTTGCAAGACGAATAATCTAATTGCATAATTTGAATCTTTTTCTAATCAATCTCACAAATTTCTGGTTGTAAGTTGATAAAACATATGTAGATGCATCTACTAAAATCATGTAAAAATTTTCCACATTTGTGGATAAATTGGGCCATATTTTATTCAGAAATGCAAGACGTGCAGTCTCAACTTTAGTACAACAACTTCAAGTTCTTTTGGTAAGTGGGAACTTAATCATTTCCTTTGAGAACAAGCAACACAAGAACTTTGTGTTCTTTTAGTAAGTGAAATTTAATCAATTTCTTTGAGAACAAGCACCACAAGAACTTCAAGTTCTTTTAATAAATGTGCATATAAATCTCAATAATTTTAGCATCATTATTGATCATGATGGTCTAACCGATCATGCCAACTATATATGTGTGTATATATATATATATATATATATATATGAATTTGTAAACTTCTAGTTTACCATAACATGTGATTCAATCTCACTTGTATGTGCGTGGTACAAATTTTGAAATAGAAGTTTCTTTGAAACTTGATAATACATTGTCCACCAAAAATTATTCCTTTGAATAGGAATATAACGTTATTCTTTTTGTAGCAATATATAGCTCTTCTAGAGCTTTCAACTGACTTTTTTGCTACCATAATTTATATTCACATTGGATTATATGTCAATTGATAACATATGTTATCCATAATTTTTGAAGGATTATTCTAAGAACTCTTATTGTTCTATTAAAATTTTCACTTCTGATGGTGGCGATATTATTGCCATTAACGGTAATTACTATAATATTCACAATTATACACTTTTCATAATGTGCTTTCTCTCAAGAACTTGTTGCTATTCTGGAGCATCAAAATTTTTCAGTACTTTGAGATATAGTACTCACATTTTTCCCTTGCATTTAAATGAGAAAATATTTCATATGCTTCTGTTAAGCATAAATCGTCACCATAAATTGTATTTGATAAGTAATCTTCTTAAACAAAATAAATAAATGTCATAATATATATATATAGATACAAAACGTAAATAATTAATGAGTAAAGTAAATAAACATAAAGCAAAATAAATTAAAAGTTCAATAATATTCTCTTCAAGGTTATGAGAATAATTAGAAGATGATTTATTCACTTTAGGGTTATAAGAAAATCAACAACGTCCAAATGAGTTGGACCAATATCATCTTCATTATTTTCGCAAATAAAATTTGCTTCTATTTTTTATCCTTTATCATTCAGTGATTGTTGATGTTTTAACGTACGACAAGTACGAGCCCAATGGTCTGTAACATCGCATTGGCAATAAAAGGATTTCACTTTCTTAGAATGATCTTTATCACTCTTGGCATCCTTATAACCCTAATTCTTGTGGGTGTAAACATTCTTAAAATGATTATCATGTCTATGCCAACGGTATCGACCGTACCCATAATTAATAATGTGACATTTATTCTTCGTTATATAATATCACATTCACTTCAGGGAATGGAGTGGAGCCAGTGGACTTTCTAAAACCTTTTTCACGATATTGTGTCTGCAGGACAACATTGTTTGCGTTCAAAGTGAAGTATTATTTTCTAACGTATCCTCATAAGTGATACTCCAACCACAAAATTTTAATTTAATTTGAAACATCCACATAACTGAGTTTTATCCACTAACCATATAGCGAATTATCATGTTTGCATTCACTTCAGGGAATGAAACATATCCAACAATCGCATGGAATAAACACCATGCCTGCGTTCACTTCAAGGAATGTCTCCCATAAAATTTTTGGATCAAGATGATTTTTCGTAACTTGAACTTGGGAGAAGTCTATAGTCAAGTTTTCCAACCCATAAGAATTGTTGATTTTGAGCAAATACAGACTTTATAATAGTTATACTGTTAAATTAATCATGCTTCCATTCACTTGAGGAAACAAAACAAATCTAATCGAATAAACATAATCGGAAAAATATACTTCTTTAGATTTTATCTTCAGTTAATACATGACTTTTCTAATCAATTTAAACGTATTATATAAAACTTCAAATATTGTTAAAGATATCAATTATCATCGATATATTAGATAACATGTCGAGAAAATATACCAAGCAATTACCGAACCAAATAGGTAATAGGTGAATTTACCAAATCGTCATGGCTTCTACTATACTGTGAAGAACAAGATGCATTATTTCTCATTTTTTCTTAAAAAACGCATGTATGCTTGTTCCCATGGCAACTTGTTTACCATGTTGTCCTTTTTCTAATTTTATGGCTTTGCAACCTTCGCCCAATTTTTTTTCTCGGTACGATATTTAAAAATATTAACATGTAAAAAAAATTCAAAATATTAGAACAAAAGAATAATCAAACAATAGATTAAAATACACTAACCTTAATAAGAGCGATTAGCCAACCACTATATTGATATATAAATTGGCAGAACATACCAGACTTTCTAAACTAATTTGAATATACGATAGTTGTAGTCATCAATATTAAATTGATATTCTTTTCAAGAATCGCCAACAAGAACCACGATAGTTGAGCCACTCTCTGGCTAAAATAGATACTTATCTTTGGTATTGATGTCACTCTCTAGCTACACTAACACCGAGCAACCAATGATTTTTCAAAAATTAAAAATCAAGTTAAAGATCAAGAGAGAAAGATAATCGATAATTAAAATATAATTGAGGGAGAAGAACTTATCTTTGATTCATGCTAGAATCAAATTCTTTTCAGTAACTCCTTTAGGATTCGAACGACAAACACCTCAGTTGGTTAAAGTCTCGTGGTGATAACGTGTTGTGAATAAAATAATGAAGAACAATAACAAGAACAAAGAGATGAGAGAAAGAGAGATTTTTATTCATTCTCAATATTGAGTTGTGTACAATGCTTTCTCCAAATCTATATTTATAGGCATAAGATGAAAATCATAATTCTAATGCGTATTAAACCCTAATAATAAAATACATTAAAGTCTCCTTTAATACATGAATATTCACCATAAATAAATATTTATAACAAACTATAATTCGATTGATTTAGATATTAAAAAATTGTTCTACTTGAATTTGAATCTCAACTTTTATTCATCGGGCATCCGTTAATATTGATAGCCATCATTAATTTAAACAAAAATTGTCACCTAACTTAAAAAAGGTAAACAATAGCCACACCAAACTGAAAAGGGGTACTTGAAAAAGAAATTTTAAAGAAGTTAGAATACATAATTAAAAAATAACATAATTTATGAATTTTTTATATTTTATCATTTATAATTATTACTATTATTATCATTTTAAAATTTTTATGCTTTCATATTTTTATGATTTTTTATAAAGTTTGTATATTTTTTATTGTTCTTTATCATTTTTGTATGTTTCATAATGTTTTAGAGTTTACTTTCATTATTGCATTTTTTCCAATTCTTATGATTTTAACTATTTGATGTGACTATCTTAGAATGTGCCATGTATCGATATCTTATTGGTTCATTTGTTAAGTAACAGTTAAAATTAATTAAACAAAAATGATTAACATAAAAAATTAATTAATTAATTAGTTATCGGTAAAAACCTCTATTGAATAAAAATTAACACATAAAATTTAGTAATTGTTTTCCTTTTTTTCAATTTTTACTTCACCCTTAAACCAAAATAAAATAAAGATAATAACAACCCAACAAGACCAATTAGGTCTAAGCAAGACGTACTCCATTGAAAAATCTTTAAAAACTGACTGCTTAGGCAACATCTTCTACGAGTAAATCAGTGGCATAAACACGTATTTTATAGCTATGACCACATGCTTCACGCGAATGTGAAAAACTAGATTTGTGGAAACATAAGTGGCACTAAGAATAGAGCTATGATTAAATATCGAAATGAGTAAAATATTTAAGCTTAAAATAAGAGGGATTCATGAAATATTTAATCTTAAAAGTTGGAAGGAGACAAAAAACCTAATTTAACTTAACTTTAAATTTATGGTTATCTTAAATGCTATCAAACCAACAATTTTAGAAAATACAAAAACATCTCTCATTATCTATGTACCTTTGTCACTTGTATTAACTTTCTCACAAAACACTTGAATATCACACAAAAAAATAATTCACGAAGGAGATGATCTATCTAATTTACTTTATCTACGGTAGCGACTATGTCGCGATATTCCAATTTAATTGACAAATGAGCAATTATTTATTAATTTTTGAATGATTAGGTAAGGTTGCTATCATAATTCAAGGGCTCGCAAAGCCCATATATAAAACAAGGCAAGGAATGGCGATTAATAAAGGCATCCAAAGTCATAGTTCAACCAAAGGCTCAATATTACATTTTATCGCATTCGATTTAGCCACATAGAAGCCCTTATAAAAATCCATAGAAATAGGGCAGTGGTTACCATGGATACCAGTACGATCCAGTGCGTACTGATACACAACTCCTAGATATTGGTACGCGATTTCCTGTACTGATACCAAAGTTCGCTACTAGAATTTTGGGCAAAATCAGTCCATATTGGTACTAGGTCGACAGTGCCGATACACAGACTCAGGTATCGGTACGCTACCTATCGTACAGATACCTCATCTGGTTACTAGAATTCTACAAAGCCCACGAGTATCGGTATAGGTCGTCCCATATCAATACCGTTTGAGTGTTGTACCGATAGGACTTGAAGGCTGTACCAGTACGCGACACTCAGTTCGTCATTGTTTAACAAGTTAGTAAGGGGTACCGGTGCGGGCCTTCCGTGTACCGGTACCAAAGCCTAAAAATGTCCATCTAGGCTACGAATTTCATTAAAAATCCACAAAATTTAACCACCAAACTATTTCACGCTTCCTAAAGTATATTAGGATTATTATTAGCCAATTATGGCCCCTTTAACCACTTTGAAAACAAACAATCAACAAGATTTAAAAAAAGAGCACCCCAAGTTTAACATGCTTAAATACCCAAACACAACAAAAGCTTAAATCTGCAACGCTGCTACATTTATGAAAAATATGAAGCACATTAGAGTTAGAGATGTAAAAACCTTAGCAAAAGACCTGAAATCCCATTTCCAACAAGCTTTTTTCACTTCTTTTCCTTGTCCTTGGTATGAGAAGGTTCTCCAACTTCTTTGATTAATCAACAACTGTAAAAAACAAGTTGTTACACTCTCAAAGGATTAGGAAATATGTTTTAAACGAATTTACAACATGAAATCCATCCTAAAACACTCCAATAATAAAACCCCCTTCAAAAAACCCATTTTTCCACCTTCCTCCTTTTCCAAGGATTTTCACCTCAAAATGCAGATCTTGATGAGGAGATAAACATTCTCAAAACTTGGGCTGGGAAGGAAGAATGTTGAAATAAAGCTTGAATCTTTATTTCTCAATGACTATAGCTTTTGGATGAGAGAAATATGGGTGTTGAGAGGAAGAAGAAGAAGAGAGTTATAAAGGTGATTCCATCATGGGCAACCTTTCAAACGTGAAGAAAAGGGTATTGGCTGCCATTCTTCCACCAATGGTGGAATTACCCACATGGTCTCTCCCTTTCTTCCCCTTTTTTACACCAAGCACAAACTAGCCCACATGGTTCCCTAAGGCCCAACTTAACTCTTTAATTATCACAATAGGTTCACAAAAGACCACACTTGTCCCTAAGCCCAATGTCCAAGACCTGGGTCAACGCTAACTCGTTGACTTAGAAAAATCTATGTCGTTACAACTCTTCCCTCCTTAAAGAAAATTTCTTCCTCAAAATTTACTTAAACCGAAGAGATACGGGTAAAACAAATCCATGTTGTCTCTGGTTTCTCATGTAGCTTCCTCTACGCCATGGTTTTTCCATAGCATCTTGACCAACGATATGCTCTTGTTGCATAACTCTTTGACTCCCCAATCAAGGATTCTAATTGGTTCTTTCTTATAGGACAAATCAGCACTAACCTCGATTTCCTCAAGAGAAATAACATGAGAGGGTTTAAAGCGATAGTGTCAAAGCATCAAAACATGAGACACATTATGAATACACTCTAACTTGGGTGGCAAGGCCAAACTATAAGCCAATGGTCCAACCCTCTCAAGAATCTCATTCAACCCAATGAACCTCAGACTCAACTTTTCTTTACACCCAAAACATATAACCCTTTTCCATAGTGATACTTAAGAAACAATTTGTCACCAACCTCATTCTCAATATGCTTACGATGTGAATCCACATAAGCCTTTTGTCGATCGAATGCTGCCCACAATCTATCCTTGATTATTTGAACCTTTTTCTCACTCTGCTTGATCAATTCTGAACCCACAATCTGTCTTTCATTCAACTTGGTCCAACAAAAAGGAGTTTTATACTTGCATCCATACAATGCTTCGAAAGGTGCTAACCAAATGCTCAATTAAAAGCAGTTGTTGTAGGTGGACTCAACCAACAGAAGATACTCTTCCCAACTACCCTCAAAATCAATGATACATCATCGAAGTATGTCATCAAGAATTTGAATAACCCTCTCAGACTTACCATCGGTCTGAGGGTGGAAAGTTGTACTAAAGTGCAATCTGGTGTCCAACTACTCATGCAACTTTTTCCAAAATCTAGCACTAAACCTTGGATCACTATCAGAAATGATAGATGATGGCACATCGTGAAGTCTCACAATCTCCTTAATGTACAATCTGGCCAACTTTTTCAAGGTGTAGTCCATTCGTACTGGCAAGAAGTGCGAGGTCTTAGTCAATCTATCCACAATAACCCAAATCGCATCATGTTTCCACTTAGTAAACTATAATCCAGTTACAAAATCCATTGTTATTCGATCCCACTTCCAATGAGGAATTTAAATCGTTTGGGGCAACCCTGAAGGAACTTGATGTTCGACTTTCAATTGTTGACACGCCAGACACTTGGTCACAATTCTGATACGTCTTTTTTATCCTTTGCCACCAATATAATGGTTGTAAGTCTTGATACACCTTGTTGATTCATGGGTGCATAGAAAAAGGGCTACTATGAGCTTCTAGAAGGATCATGTCCCTCAACTCATCAATGGCCGGTACACATAAACGGTCATAAAAGTGCAAGATCCCATCTCATACCTCAAACTCAATGTCTCGCCACATTGCACTAACTTAATCTTGGCAGAAAGATCCTCGTCTAGGACTTGTGTCTTCTTAATCTCTTGCACTAAGGCTTGTTCCACACAAACCTCAGCTAAAAAGCTACCATCATCGGTCATCCTCAAATGGGCAAACGTGGCTCTCAAGTCTGACATATATTTTAGGCTCAACGTGTCGGCAACTATGTTATCCTTTCCAGGATGATACTCAGTCACACAATCGCAATCCTTGAGTAACTCTATACAACGACGTTGTCTCTAATTCAACTCTTTTTGTTTAAGCAGGTATTTCAAACTCTTGTTGTTGGTGTAGATATAACATTTTTCACCATATAATTAATGCCTCCAAATCATCAAGATGAAGATAACTACTGCCAACTATAGGTCATGGGTAGGGTAATTGCGCTCATGAACCTTTAGTTGTCTTATAACCCTCTAAACTCGGCCCATAAGAAATTGGCCAAATTTAGGAAGTTGCATTGAAAATTTGTCCCTCAAGAAAACAATATTTAATTTTAATATTTTAAAATTCTGAATAATTAAAAGTAAATAAACTCAATAAAATGTTATTTATTATAAAACGCATTCATATAAACATTGTTCCGATGGTTTGATAAAATATCCAAAAAAATAACCTCGTAAATTCAGGCTAAAATAGTAACCCCAAAATAAATAAAGTTTATTGTCTAATAATACATGAAAATTTCCAAAATAACAAAATAAGTTCGAGTGATTGAAAAATAGTACATACTGTTAAATAAAAATAGAGTCTGAAATTGACGAGATCCTCCAAGTACCAAGTCACCTAAAGTCCAATAATATTTGTAAGAGGAAACTATAGGGGAGTAAGCTAAAGAGCTTAGTGTGTCTCTAAAGTGCAAGCAACCATAAAACAAAAGTTTTTCTAATAAATTCTTTTAAAAACACATTAAATTCGAATAGTAATGATATGATATCTGATGCACATGAAAACACAATACCCAATTTTTGTTGCACTGTCCGAAGAGTAAGGTTCCCCAAAACCACTCTCTACTTACACCATCCGAAGTGAAACTCAGCCCGAAGGGTGGAACCACTGATCTGAAATGGAATTTAGCCCGAATGGTGAAACCACTGAACTTTCTCGTACAATCTCAATCCATGTACACACAATGATATGATGCTGATTTTCAAATCTAAATCTCATCCGAAGCTCGAATTATTAAAATTCAAGTTGCACAATTTTGCAAATATGATATCTCATAATTTGGTAATTTTGATTTTTCAGTTAAATCAGAATATAACATGTTATGCATGATATCTGAAAACTTTCACCAATCACAATAGAATAATGCACACAAAATGTATAAAAACTTTTATTTATAGCGCCGGAAGAAACACACCTTAACTAAACAAAACTCAACTTACTGAATGACGCCTCTCTCACGATCAGAAGTACTGGGTCCAACTGTATTAGTACCTCTAAGAATAATTTCTATATTATTATTATTATTATTATTATGCCACCAAACTAAGTCTAAAACACTAATCTGAATATTTAAAAACTTATCTGATTGAGATAGCTGGTCTCCGTATCATTTGAATGAATAGATGGATTGAACGGTGCAATCTCTAAAGTTTACCAAGTGTGGGTCAAAGTCAAAGGTTCAGTTAGGTGATTCGATACAGGTGAAAATTTAGGTCAAGTCTCTGTCGTGGTTCGGTCAGAGTGGGTACGGTTGGGTCGGCTTACACGGCTCAAGTCTCGGTCGTTGTTCACCTAGGAGAAAAAGATGCACTGTTGCGCTTAAGAACTGAAACAAATTCTAATTAAAATAGAATGATTCTTGATATCTAATGGCAACACAGAGTCACCTTGACAGAGGGTCCCACCGATGCATGATTTGACGAGAAAGAAGGTTTGGTCTTCAACTCTCACTGCACAACGTTTTAAAATTCTAATATTAAAAAGGGTAATAGACAACCCATAACCTCGTTTGGCGTGAGAAGCTTGAGAAAATCCATTAGCATTAAAATAAATAAATAAACAATTAGGTGTTATTAGAAAATCAAAACTAAAATAATCAAAAATTAAGGAAACGATGAGAACTCTTTTTAAAAAAACTTAACATACACGAATAGCTGGGGGTTATAGGGCACTGATGAAGTTACGGTTCAGTAGCAGGAAAGAGATTACCATTGTAATGCACTGTTTTGACTTTAACAAAATAGTGTCATTTTTTATGCTTTAATTTATATTAAGTATTGTCGTTTTGCTTTTAGGATAAAATCCCCAAATTTATAAATTTTTATTATCTAATGAATGAAATGTGTTCTCGTCTTCTTTTGAAATTTCTTCTTCTGTTTTCTCCCTCTGCTCTATATTTCGTCTTCTTTTATAATTCTTCTCTTTGATTGGAGTTGTTACAGAGGTATCAGATGCCATCGGCTCTAGCCATGGTTGACGATCGCAATTATCTTGGTTTGACGAGTCATATTCTCTTGATAAGGGTCAGTCGTATGTTATATCCGATTACTACAGACACTTTATATTAGGTATTCTCGCCACATGGGTTAGTAGAAAAAATTATTCTGCTTTAGCAGTCAATTAACTTTCAAGCATTGATTCATTATCAAGAACGTCATGATGTTATCTCAGCAGAATTTTTCTTCAGAACGGTTATATCTACGATGGATGTTGTTAATTGAACATTTAATTTTATAAGGACACATCGGTATCAGATTATGCTGAGCCGAAATAATAATCACAGCTAAGTGTCAATAACGCAGACAACCTGCTTGATGAAACGTCTGTACAAAATGCTGAAGTTAAAGATAGTGTTGTTGATGATATTACAGTAACGAGCACTGAAACTGATGAAAAAGATACCAAGAGAGAGAACTCAACAGGTAGTGGTTGCAAATCAAAGTTTAAATGAATTTGATGATCTGTTGAATGGTGAGAAGATTAACCTAGAGTGTGGTGAAGTTATGGACAAGGTTTTAATTTCTGAGGTGTGAGGGGACTTGACCAAGAGTTTGCTGAACCAATCACCAGTTCAAGGCGTGGGTTTGAATTCCCTTGTGGCGAATGAGATAGCTTATAACTTGAAGATTTGCACCGCATCTTAAAAATGTATATAGGCAACCAAATGTACCAATTTAAGCAGCTGGAGAGAACTATTAAAGACACTATCGAGCAATGTGAAATCGATGTGGAATCAAGAGAGGTAAATTAACTTGCTGATCAAATCACTTCTATTGATATTGGGAATCAAAAAACTTTATCACTACCACATAGACATGGAGGTACAGGTATAGTCATGATTTACCATGATAAAATTTTGTTGATTACTATTGTTTTGGTTGAGAGGGATGATCCATATGAATTTAGGCTTTTAGTGACGGAGAATCAAAAGGATTTAGGTAACTTTGAATCTATAGAAACTTCCTTACAGTTTTATGTTGGGTATAAATTTGACAACGCACTTGGTCCTGCTTCTATAAGTAAGAGTATCAATACAAAATTTTGGGATTTATCGTCCCCTTTACCTATGCAAGTTATGTCATTAAAACAACATAGTGAGGATGATTTCCTTATAAGTAATATATCATTGTCGACACTTTGTGTGGATGGAAACTTTTGGACCCTCAATTCTAGTGGCCTGAGTGGAATGGTTCACATCTTTAAGTCTGCTCCAAATCCTGATAGCTTAAAAGGATATTGAATTGGATTTACCTCGCAATTGCAATTTCTGGATAATGCACTAGATATGTCATTTGAAGTTCAATCTATGGAGGAATTCAAGTTAGTTGAAAATTTAGGCTCAAATAATTTAAAGTCCTCTATGATTATACCGTCACCTACAATATTTGACTATGTGTTTAAAGATTGTTTGATTGAGGAGTATTAATTTATAATTTTATTAATGGAGAGCATGAGAGGTCTCGAGTAATTAAAGGAACATCTGTTGAGTTCCTTTTTGCACAGCTCTACTTACACTCGTTACGATTTGGAAATTACAACATACATGCCATTTTTGTGACGTGGATAGAATTTGTTCAAGAAATTTGTTGATTTGGAAAGAGTTACAATTATTGCCTAAATTGTCAGCTTCAATGGACCTATCAACTTGTTTACTCAACCAAATATTTACTTCAATACATGCTTTAATTATGGTTGTTATCAGATTGTCCGTTTTGCTTGTTAATTTAGTCATTTGGAAGATATTTCAAATTAAAAAAAGTGTTTGAGAAATACCTGCAAAGGTTGTTACATGTTAAGATGTCATTATAATACAATTTCAATCCTTGAGGACAAAGATTCTTCACAAAAAGGAAGGTGTAATACTTCATATTAGATCCTTCTTGGTCAATCTCCAGTACATCTTTCATATTTAGTTGAGGAACCAGCAATGGTTTCTGTTGACCGTAGCTTGCAATAAAGAGAAGCTGCTATTAGAATGCCCAAGCCCTATCTGATACGAGCACAAGATAGAATGAGGTCCCAAGCTGACATGAAGAAGACAAATTATGAGTTTCAGGTTGATGATCTAAATTATAAGTTATAATCATATGTGCAACAATCAGTTCAATATAGAGACTTCCACAAATTGTCTCCAAAATAGGTTTGCCTCTTCTCCTTTTTAGATAATCTACAGAAACACATTGGTTGGCTTGTGATTGAGAGTGATAGAGCTGTTAGTAAAGAGCAATCGAGAATTTTAGCAAGGGTAATGATTAAGAAGGTCAACAAAATAAAGCTAGATGAGTACATTGACGCAATGACTGGTTTGAAGGTCTGCTGGAATGCAATGTTTAATGGTGCACTCATAGAAGACAAAGTTATGTTTAATGTAGCAAAATATACGATGAGTTTATTTGCACCAAAAGCTTTTGAGCCTTTGCGTGTCATTAGTCATGAAATTCGATTTTCGGAGTCTGATGGTTTGTGTCTAGATCATAATTGGAACATTGATGAGTCGACTAGGGAAATGTTTGATTTCGAAGGATACTAGTTTGTCAATATTGTTATGAAGTCATCTCCGACTCTTATGTTGAATGTGATCAAGATTAAAGGGACAATGACATCTATTTGGTCAAATCATTTAAAGAAAGTAAGGCTTGTCAAGGACTGGTCATCAAGGGTGTTGCCAAGAACTTTTTTTTCTTTTAATCCTTGAGGACTAGGATTCTTTCGAGGGGAAGTATTGTAACGCACTATTTTGACTTTAACAATGAAATTTTTATTAAGTGTTGTCATTTTGCTTTTTGGGATAAAATCCCCAAGTCTGTAAGTTTTCATTATCGAATGAATGAAATGTGTTCTTATTTTCCTCTAAAATTTCTTCTATTGTCTCTCTCTACTCTATCCGTCCTCTCCTTTTATAATTATTCTTCTTTGATTCGAGTTGTTACAACCAGACAGAGGTTTGATGGTAAACGCCAGACAAATTAGAAGCAACATAGACATAGGGAACACCAATGATCTCAATCAGATTAGAGGGTGCACGAATGGTACATAATAACATGACAAGGAGACGTGATCAAGGTGGTGGTGATGGACATAAACAATGGCAAGGGGATGAAGGGTGACTCGTTGGAAAACACAAGAAAGAGAAAATGTTGAAAGATTTCGTGAGAGATGGAGATGAGATTAGGTAGCTGTTGTAAATAAAATCTGATATGGCTTTCTGTTGGTTGATAAAAATAGGGATTAAATACCATCACATATTGGATAAAACACAAGACAAAGTTCAAAGTTTTACCCGCTTTGCAGAGAGGTCGCCAAAGTTCTAATTTTGACCAAATAAGCCACAGAATTTGATAACAATAACAATTTAGTCCCTTAATTCAAATAGGGTTAGATTCAAAATTCCCAAATTCTAGTGTTTTCAATTAGGGATTTTAAAAATTTAGGTTTTCGATTTAAGGAAAATTCTAGGGTGTTACATGTCTCGAGGCATAAGCCACCACTTTTTCTTCTTGCATAAGGACACAACCAAGCCATTTAAGGATGCATTGCTAAATACCAAAAAATCCTTACCCGACTCCGGTTGGGTCAAAACTGGTGCCTCTGTTAGGTAAGTCTTAAGATGTTCAAAACCCTGTTATCTTTTCTCGTTTAATTTAAAGGGAACTCTTTCCTTAAGCAATTTGGTTAATGAGCTGCTATAATGGAAAAACCCTTAACAAAACGCCGTAGTAACCTGCCAAACCAAGGAAACTACGAACCTCTGACATATTCCTCGGTGGTTTCCACTCAACCATCATCTAAATCTTTTGAGGATCTACACGGATCCCTTCATTCGAAATGATGTAGCCTAAAAAATGCCATTTTTGACAACCAAAACTCACACTTAATGAACTTAGCGAACAATACTTTCTCTCGAAGGGTCTGAAGAACAATGCGAAAGTGGTAGTCATGATCCTCCTTCGAGCTAGAGTATACCAATATGTCTTCAATGAATAAAACTACAAACTAATCCAAAAAGGGATAAAAGATTTTGTTCATCAAATCTATGAATGTCGTTGGGGCATTCGTAAGGCCAAACGGCATTACCAAAAACTCATAGTGACCATATCGAGTCCAAAAAGCTATCTTTTGAAAAACTTCATTCTTAACCTTGAATTGATAATATCTTAAGCTCAAGTCGATCTTAGAAAATATACGGGAGCTCCTCAACTGATCAAACAAATTATCAATCCTGGGAAGAGGATAACGATTCTTTACCAACACTTTTTTGAGCTGATGATAGTCTATACACAATGTAACAACCCGAGTTTTAGAACTCAAGTGTTGGATTTACCGAGGCAAGGCCTTACTTTTGGGCCGATACGTTGGGCCTTGAGAGCCTAAATAGGCATATCTTTTGTTATTGGGCTCATATGATTGTTGTAGGTTTAGGTTGGGAAGAGTAGGAGAGGGGTAGTGTGGTAAATGCATAATTAAAGGAGAAAGAGGGGAAAGGCTTTAATTTTCTGCATTGTGCAGAGAAGGATGAGATCACCATGCTTTATGGTCTCTTCTTCCCTTCCAAACTCATTTTCCCACTCAAAACACCACCACCAAAGGTAGAATCTTGAGGGTTTGTGTTGTGAATCACATTTGGCTTGTTAAGGGAAGTTTTATCAGCATTCAAGGATCTCTAATCCAAGGTATGTTTGGTCTAAAATGGTAGAGATTAGGTTTAGATAGGGGGTCTTTGGGGAAGAACGAGAATTAGGTGTTAAGGACTTTATTATTGGTTTTTCTATTGTTCTTAGCTTCCCAATTCTTCCAAATAGTGAAATAAATCGTTTGGTAATTTTTCCCTTGTAGTGAAAGAAGTGGGAGAGCCTTCCAAAGCTCCTGGGAAGAAGAAAGCTTGAAGGTTTGGTGTGAGGACCCTTTTCAGCCTTCAAAGTTGAGGTTAGTACACTTCTAACTTCTATGAATTCATGTGCATCATCATTTGGTGTGTGTTGCTTAAAATATGATGTTTTGGTTAAGTTAGAGCTTGGTTGATCATCAATGGTAGATTCTATAATTGGTGTTGTTTGAGGGTAAAAATTGATAGAAACACACATAAATGACTCCTCATAACTTGTAGGAAAGGGTTAGAACTTAATGGTTGAGGTTAAGGGCAGAATCAGGGGATTTCTGAGCTCTAGATTTTGAAATTTGGGTCGAGTATCGGTACAGTTCATGCTCGTATCGATATGCCATTATTTAAGATGAGTTTTCTAGGCAAAATTTGTTAGGGGCTATCGGTACGCATAAGAGCGTACCGATACCACTGTTCTATTGCATTTTTCTAGTGACTAAATTGGGTATCGATACACTTAGGGGTGTATTAGTACAGGCTGGGGATCGGTACGCAATGTATACATACCGATGCTGAGTATCGATACGCTATATAGGTGTATTAGTACGGGGGCTGATTAAATTTTTTTGAGTCTAATTTGGGTATCGATACTCGATAGAGGGTATCGGTACCTAGTGAGGGGTACCGATACCAATGGAGGTGTATCGGTACATCTAGAGCAATCTGTCCAATAATTTTTGTTTTGAGTTTGAGGGTTCCATAACTTGTGGTTAAGGTACCAATAGGTCTCTTATGATGTAAAATGAGTAGTAAAGCTGAAAAGCTTATTTTTAACTTCTTTCGTGGATTATTTGGACAATAAGGCGTTTGAATAAAAGGGAATTGCTTGCAATAGTAACCATAGAGATCCTTGATGGATCATATGTGGGTGTGCCATGTGTGGGCACCTGGTTGGCTTCGAGTCTTTGTTTGGTGGGATCCAGATACCTAGTGAGTGAGTGTTTCAACACATAAAGACCACTCGATGTGAGTTTCTGAGTGATGAAATGAAGGCCATCTGATTTGAGATTTGGGGTTATGATATTTGCTCGATGCGAGATTCTGAGCCTTGCTCGATGCGAGATTCTGAGCCTTGCTCGATGTGAGATTCTGAGCGAAGACTCGATGTGAGATTCCAAGTATATCAGCTCGATGTGAGATTTCGAGCAGCTTGATGTGAGATTCTAAGCATGAGTGGATTTTTCAGGGTCGGGTGACATTGGGCCTCACTCTTGTTTTGTTTATTGTTGTGCTTATGCTATTTGAGATGTTATTTTGTGCATAACATGTGTTTAGGCGGTTATGGTAGCGCCATTGCTTTATCTTACCTTAATACCATATCATCTAGAATGCTCTTAATTATGATTCACCTGAAGCATGGTTGATTGGTCGTGTATCCACTGAGCTTTGTTAGCTCAGTGTTTAAAATTGTTATCTCCGTTCGTAGGTAGTTAGGTTGATCGTGTGTTGCAGAGCACCATCGAAGTAAGGATTTTAGCATTGGCCATTGTGGTAGAGTATATGTACTTATACGTAAAGGATTTTAGCACGATCGGTAAGGATGTTACATCTTATGGTCGGTAAGGATATTATATCTCGTGGTTGGCAATAGCGTTAGATCTTACGATTGGTAAGGATGTTATATCTTACGGTCGACAGGGGCGTTATGTCTTACGGTCGGCAAGGGTGCTATATCATGCGGTCGGCATGGAGTGGATTATGGTAGTGTTGACTACCATGAAAGGTCCGTGTATCCGAATTGTAAAGTTAAAGGTCGGTTAATTAAAGATTAGTAGTCGGCTAATCAAGGGTAGTGGTTGTCTATCCGGGGTCACTATGAATGCCAAAATATGAGAATTCAAGTGTTGAACTTATTTTATAATGCTTTGGAATTTAAGCATGGTTTTGTATATAATGCTTTAGAATTTAAGCACGGTTTAGTATATAATGCTTTGGAACTTAAGCATGGTTTGTATATAATGTTTTGGGAATTTAAGCATGTGGATTATAATGTTGTGCATATGGTCGATATGCATGTTTTGAATTGGAATAATTGGAACTTGCTTAGGTCGTAAGCATGGTTTGAAAACAAGTGCTTAGTTTTCAAGGGTTATAATGCATCATTGTTTTAAGAGCATCCTCACTAAGCAAGTGTGCTTACACTCTCTTTTCCTTAATGATGTAGAGCAATAAAGTTTGGGGCTACAAGGGCAATGCCAAAGTGATCCAAGGACAATAACTAGTTTGAGTATGAACTCGGTTTATTTTTCAGTTAATAAGGCAATGTGTTCGTCATATTTTGGGGGATTTGTATTTTTGTTATTCCATAAGTATTAAGCATGAGTAGTGCTGGATTTTTATGATTTGTTTGATATTGTTTGAGTTTGGGTGGATCTTGCCTATGTTGTTGCTAGCCAAGTGCTAGGGTATGCATCTAGTTGATTTTGATTGGTTGTCATGGTTTGATGATTCAAGCAAGTTTGGTATGATGCTGTAAATGTGCAAGCATGTTGAATATGTCTTAAATGTACTAAATGCGAGTTTTGGATGCTTGGTGAAATGATATTAGGAAGCATGCCTATAGGATGTCTTGAGTAGTATGAATGCCATGAATGGTTGTTGAATTAGTGATGTTTTGGTTGGTAATGTATCTTAGTGATGTTGTATAAGTGTTTGAAGCATGTTGGAGTGTTTTGGAAATCGTCAAAATGTGTTTTGACAACAATTTGGGACATTACAGGTCCAGGCGTACCGGTACGGGTGTCCATGTTTTGGTACGGGTAAGCCATTCCAGGCATAGCGTATCAGTACGCAGATAGCTATTTCGGTACAGGCCAAGGTAAAATTGGCCAGTGTTTCGATACTCATAGAGGCGTTTCGATACGGTCTAATGGTTTGTGAAGGGTGTTTAGATATACGGGGGCGTATCGGAACAAAATTTGGCTACTGGAATACAGGGGTTTTAAAATAATGAAGGCGTATCGAAACACCCCTTGTCCGTACCGGTACGGTGGCAGTTATGTTGGTTATTTGGTATATTATGAAGTTCTATTTTCTTATATTTTGGTCCCTGAGTTTTGTGAATGCAATTGTATGAGTTTGGGTGATCGTAATGATCTAAAATTTGACATGAAAGCATGGAATTGGACTAATTGAAGAATTGGTAACTTTAATTTTAGTATTGGTCCCTAAAATTGTCAGTTTTGCAATTTAGTCCCTAAAACGTATGTTATGCAATTAGAGGCCTTTCCATGATCTATTTTTTTTTTGGAGTTTCACCCGCTGCAAGTATGTACACTTAGAATTTATAATATGCATCTAGATAAGATAAAAGGAAAAAAATTTGGATGGTTTTCGTAATCTTTCTCTGATTTGCTTATGAAAACCTAATATAGTTATCTCGGTTCAGTCGAGCGTCTATGCTAGGTCGAGGGGGTTACATTTGTTGGTATCAAAGCCAGGTTTTGAAAGGTTGGGATATTGTTGTTTGATTATTTGGTGATTTTTGTTATGCACGGTGATTGTGTATATGTATGGTGATTGTTTAATATCATGTTGTTTACGAAATAGGAACACATTGCCTATTACCAAAGTTTTAAAAGGGTTTTATAAGGTTGCCTTGTATCCTTTGCTAAATGCTAGCCTACTTTAATGTGTTTTGATGATTTTGTTAGCATGGCTCGACTTGAGACTCGTTCGACGGCTGGTAATGTCGGGTATGGGCAGAATAATAATGTTGTAGGGAATCTTCGTAATACATTACCTCCTCCTTCGTTGGTTCCTCCTGTTGATGCTGGGGTAGGTGATGTACCTCAGGCTCCACAAGGGTTAGTTTTGGTGATTTGAACCCGTTAATCCAGGCGATGACGAGAGCGTTTCAAGCAGCGATGGCTGGAGTGCAAGTGCAAGCACCGGCACCTGCTGTGGTGGTTAATCAAGGTTTTCCTTAGAAAGTCTTCATAGTTTGAGAGGTGAGGAATTCAGGGGTCTGAGCTCTGAAGAAGTCGAGAGAAGGATGAAAAAGATAATCTGTATTTTGAGTCTGATGGATTGCAACGATATGTGCAAGTTGGGTTACACTGTGTCCTTGTTGCAAGGTGATGCTTATCACTGGTGGGTGACCATGGTTGTTGGAGTCCCAGAGGCGGATGTGTCTTGGGAGTTCTTTCGGAGAGCTTTTAAGAGGAAGTATCTTGGTCCTCAGTATCTAGATGCGAGGAAGCGCAAGTTTATATTGCTATCGTAGGGTGGCATGTTAGTTGTCGTGTATGATAGATCGCGTGATAAGCGATACAAGCCAGGTCACAAGCATAGTGGTGGCAAGGTTGTGGTTATGTTCGCCTGAGAGTCATTTCTTGGGGCTCTGGCGTGGTTAGCGCTAGTTGGGTTTTAGACTGTTAGCTGATATGGTTGTTTGTGGAAGCGTCGAATGTACTAGTGGCATTCGAGATGTAGACATGTTGGGTATTCTCTAAATACCTACTTTTGGATAGTGGTCAGAGTGGTGGTGTTCTTGTGTATTGTGGTACCGAGAAAGTGTTTTGCTCAAGAATTGAGGGTTGCTAGAGTGTTTCCTCGTGATGGAAGGAATTTTGGTACCGAGAACGTTATAAGTAGGTGTGGATGTTGATCATGCACAGTGTAAAACACTTATATGTATATATTTAAATATGTCAGTACATGCATACATCTTTGGTCATGATATTAGAGGTTTTGCATCCATATGTATAGACATATAGGATGACATATAAGGAATCATGCATACATATGTCCACACTTATGGATAACTTCTGAGAGGCCGATGTGGTGTTGGTAGTTGTTCCTTTTGGAGAATTGGTTACCACTAGAAAGTTGTATAGACGGTGTCCCTTGGTTGTGCAAGGTCATGAGTTGTCGCAGATCTAATAGAGTTACCATTCTACGGCTTTGATGTCATCTTGGGTATGGATTGGTTAAGTGAGCATAAGGCGGTTGTGGATTATGAATCCCAAAAAGATTTTTTTGAGGTTAGCCGATGATTGTGAAGTTGTGGTAGTTGGCGAGAATGTGAAATTCTTGTTCAGTGTAGTTTCGGCTACTTGAGTGAAAATGATGTGCAAGAAGTTTGCCAAGCTTATTTGGCTGTTGTGATGAATCCTGGAATTAAGAGCGTTCGAGTATGGCATCGGTGTCCATTGTTTCTTATAGGATGGCACCAAAGGAATTAAAGAAGTTGAAGTCATAACTTTAGGAGTTGTTGGATTATGGGTTCATTTGGCTAGGTGTTTCGCATTGAGGTGCTCCGGTTTTTTTTGTAGAAGAGAATGATGGTTTAATGCGAATGAGCTCAAGACTGCCTTTCGTACAAGGTACAGGCATTGTGAGTTTTTGGTCATGCCTTTTGGTTTGACGTATACCTTGGCTGTGTTCATGGTTATGATGAATAGGGTGTTCCATGAATATCTTGATCAGTTCGTGGTGGTGTTACTCTCGTATCGAGGAAGAACATGATCGGCATTTGCGGATTATGTTGCAAGTGTTGACGGATAATCAGTTGTACGCTAAGTTGAGCAAGTGTGAGTTTTGGCTTAAAAAAGTGATGTTCCTTGGTCATATGGTTTCTGCGGAGGGTATTCGTGTTGATCTACAGAAAATTGAGGCTATTCTCAATTGGTAGAAACCTAAATATGTTTCAGAGGTTAACAGTTTTCTTGGGTTGGCTCTGCTTTGTTGATGGGTTTTCTAGTATCGCAACACCGTTGACGAAGTTGTTGACGAAGTTGTTGCAGAAGAATGTTCCTTGTGTGTGGACGGAGAAGAACAACATAGTTTTGAGAAGTTGAAGTAAGTTTTGGAACATGCTCATGTGTTGATTCAACCTGAATTTGGGAGGTGTTTGTGGTTTATAGTGATGCATCTTACGTTGATTTGGGTTATGTGGTGATGCAAGACGGTAAGGTTGTGGCCTATGCGTCGAGACAACTGAAAGTTCATGAGCGCAAATATCTAACTCATGATTTGGAGCTTGCGGATGTGGTGTATGCTTTGAAAATCTAGAGACATTACCTTTATGGCGAGAAGTGTGTTGTTTATACATACCATAAGAGTTTGAAGTATTTGATGTCTCAAAAGGATTTGAATCTTAGGCAACGTAGATGGTTGGAGTTGTTTAAGGAGTACGACTTGTTGATCGAGTATCATCCTGGAAAAGCCAATATGGTTACGGATGTGTTGAGTCGTAAGGTTGCGGTTAAGCTAAGAGCTATGTTCACAAGGTTGAGTGTGACACGGGAAGGTGGGTTGTTGGCTGAATCGCAAGTTAAGCCTATGATGTCACAGTTGATTAAAGCTAAGCAACCGGTTGATGATTCCTTGGTTGAGCATGTTAAGGATATATCGGAGGGTAATCCGATGGATTTTTATTTTGATGATGATGGAGTTTTGTGTTTCAAGGGTCGAATATTGGTGCCGGATAATTTAGAGTTGAGGCACACTATTTTGACGGAGGCACATTCTAGTCTGTTTGCTACACATCCCGATAGTGTTAAGATGTATCGAGGGTTGAAAGAACGCACTACTGTGTTGGTTCGAAAAAGTATGTGGATGAGTTTGTTTCCAAGTGCGTGGTTTGTCAGCGGGTCAAGGCTAAGCATTAGTTTTCATCCAGGTTGTTGCAACCATTGAGAATTTCATAATGGAAATATGAGAGAATCACCATAGATTTTGTGTCAGGATTACCTTTTACACCGGCTAAAAAAGATTCTATTTGGGTTATTGTATATCAGTTTACGAAGCGTGCACATTTTCTGCGAGTGTATACGATGTATACGCTGGACAAGTTGGCAGATTTGTACATTGCCGAGATTATGCGTTTGCACGGGGTACCTAAGTTAATTGTTTTAGATAGGGATCCGAGATTTACAGCAAGGTTTTGGGTGAGTTTGCACTGGGCTTTAGGTACGAGATTGAATTTCAGCACCGCGTATCATCCTCAGTCGGATGGTTAGTCTAAGCGGGTTATCTAGGTTTTTGGAGGATATGTTGAGATGTTGCATTATTGAGTTCCAAGGAACATGGGAGAAGCATTTACCTTTGGTTGAGTTTGCGTATAACAACAGTTACCAAGCAAGTATACAGATGGCACCGTATGAGGCATTGTATGGCTGAAAGTGTCGTACGCCCTTGTGTTGGGCTAAGGTAGGGGAAAAGCTTGTGTGTGAATGCTTGAAAGTGGCTGTGGAACGGAAGAAATCTTATGCGGATTTGAAGCGTAGGGAAATTGAATATGCGGTGGGCGATCGCGTGTTCTTGAAAGTGTCACCATAGAAAAAGGTGATGAGGTTTGGATGTAAGGGTAAGCTTAGTCTGAGGTTTATTGGACCGTACGAGGTTGTTGAGCGTGTTTTTCCTATGGCTTGTCGGTTGAGGTTACCTCCCGAGTTGGAGAAAATACATGATGTGTTCCATGTATCTATGTTGCCGAGGTATCGGTCGGATCCCTCGCATGTTATGCCGGTGGAGCATATTGAGTTGAGGCCGAATTTATCCTATGATGAGGAACCTGTGGACATTCTTGATTCTAGCAGTGAAGTTCTTTGTGGCAAGACAATTGAGCTTGTTAAGGTCTTGTGGCGACACCGTGGTGTCGAGGAAGACACTTGGGAGAGCAAAGCGGATATGTTAGAGCAATTTTCGTATTTATTTCCTCCAGGTAAATTTCAATGACGAAATTTATTAAATGGGGAGAGTTGTAACACCCCGGTTTTGGGCTTGGATGTTTTAAAGGTTGGTTCGAAGGCCCGTAGACCGATATTACAGATTCGAGTTAGTTTCGGGATTTAATTGGATTAATTATTTTTGATGGTGATAAAATTAATGGGAAAATGTGCTAAAATCATTATTTAATACACTAATGATTATGGTGAAATCAATTTTGGAAAACAAGTTTTGGAAGGGAGACATTTTGGTTAGTGACCAAAATGTAATTTTTTGAAAACTATTTTTATAGGTGACTAAAATGAAAATGATCAAATTCTTAGAATCCTTAAGGAGCTAATTTACTAAGTTTTTGCTGGTGATTTCTCTCTTCAATTAAGTCTTTTTAACATGTGTTTTAAAAGATAATTAAAAGGGATTTTAGATATTAAAGTTAGTTATCACTTTTAAAGAAATTTGATGTAACTTTTCTCTCAACTATTCTCTCCACTTCTTTTCTGCCAAACACTCTTATTTTCATCAAATCACATAGTTGGGAGACTTGTTTTCTTAATTTCTTGATTTATAATTGATTCTTTATCTTTGATTTACAAAACCTTATTGAATTCTTGTATTTTTCAAGCTTTAAACAATCAATTGAGGGAGAAATCACACAATAGAGGTAAGGTTCGTTCTTCTCCTCTATTGATGGTTCTTTATTGATATTCCCAAGTATTTGATCCTTGATTTATGATTTATATCCTGATTTTGTGTTTCTATAATGATTAATTGATTTAATTGGGTAAAATTGATGAAATAATGAAAGATCCGAATTGGATATGTTTTCCAGTGTTGAGGATTGTTTCTAAACATATTTTGGACGTATTATATTGTTGTTAAGTTGATTTTAACAATGGAATCCTGAAACTCTTGAATCCCTAGTTGTTAAGGTTGTTAGATTTGTGTTTTTGTGGTGTTGAGCTGGTTGTGTAGTTGCTGGAAGTATTTAGATGAATTAATCCTGTTTTTAATTGTTAATTGATGATGTTTGATGGATTGAATCGTTGTAATAAGGCTGGGTTAAGTTTTGGAAGTGTTTGATGATGATTTCAGTATGTTTCGGATAAATTTTGAGTGGGCAACTTGAGAGTTGTGGGTAATTGCTTGAAGAAAATGGTTTGAATGCATAATGATGCATTTGTCCTCTGGTTTTATGTGGTAAAAGCAGGGGATAATCAAAGTAACGAAGCTTGATGTTGATTGTGGCTTGCCAGAAGCTTGATTTGCGTTGGCAAGCAAATCGAAGCGTATCAGTGAGTGGAAATTGGTTTAAACGCCTTTTAAAAGGTTTAATAAAGGTTGTTGGGAGTTTAGGATAAGTTTGAAACACTTACCTAAACTCAAAAGTAAGTTTTCCCTCTTTTTCTCTTTAATATCAGTTCGAATATGAGCATGTGTAATTCATGTTTTGGTCGTAAATATGGTTTGATTTACTTGTTAGAAATGCATGATTTTAAGTACATATACAAGGGTTTAAAAGTATAGGAAATGCTTGTGAGCATTGGTTTTCATTCCGGTCGAGAATGGTGTTATTGCTTTGGCAATGTGATTTGCATATGTGGTATTTTGTATAATGCATTGTAAAACAGTGAGTAAATGGTTTTGTAAAGGATATATTGGCTATGTGACATGATGAGAAAATATCCGGATATAGTTGGCATGCCATAGGATGAAGTGCACTATAATGTGTTAAAAATTGATCGTGGTTAAGGGTCCTTGAGGTAAGCAGTCCGCAACTGGGACTATAAAGTCGTCACGTGGGTTGAGCGGTCGGTTCCCCTTGTTGATGTTATATCTTGCGGTCGGCAAGGGCGTTACATCATTCGATCGGTAGGGATGTTACATCTTACGGTCGGTAAGGATGTTATATCTTATGGTTGGCAATGGCGTTAGATCTTACAGTTGGTAAGAATGTTATATCTTGCGGTCGGCAAGGGCGTTATGTCTTGCGGTCGGCAAGGGTGCTATATCATGCGGTCCAAATAGAGTGTATTATGGTAGTGGTCGACTATCATGAGAGGTCAGTGTATCTGAATTGTAAAGTTAAAGGACGGTTAACTAAAGATTAGTGGTCGACTAATCAAGGGTAGTGGTCGACTATCCAAGGATAGAGGTCGTCTATCTGGGGTCACTATAAATGTCAATATATGAGAATTCAAGTGTTGAACTTATTTTATAATGCTTTGGAATTTAAGCATGGTTTAGTATAAATGTTTTGGAACTTAAGCATGTTTGTATATAATGTTTTGGGAATTTAAGCATGTGGATTATAATGTTGTGCATATGGTCGATATGCATGTTTTGATTTGGAATCATTGGAACTTGCTTAGGTCATAAGCATGGTTTGGAAACAAGTGTTCAGTTTTCAAGGGTTATAATGCATCATTATTTTAAGAGCATCCTCACTAAGCAAGTGTGCTTACGCTCTCTTTTCCTTAATGATGCAGAGCACTAAAGTTTGGGGCTGCAAGGGCAAGGCCAAAGTGATCCAAGGACAAGAACTAGTTTGAGTATAAACTCGGTTTATGTTTTCGATTAATAAGGCAATGTGTTCGCCATATTTTGGGGGATTTGTATTTCTGTTATTCCATGAGTATTAAGCATGAGTAGTGATGGATTTTTATGATTTGTTTGATATTGTTTGAGCTTGGGTGAATCTTGCCTATGTTGTTGCTAGCCAAGTGCCAGGGTATGCATCTAGTTGATTTTGATTTTGATTGGTTTCCATGGTTTGATGATTCAAGCAAGTTTGGTATGATGCTATAAATGTGCAAGCATGTTGAATATGTCTTAAATGTACCAAATGTGAGTTTTGGATGCTTGGTGAAATGATATTAGGAATTATGCATATAGGATGTCTTGAGTAGTATGAATGCCATAAATGGTTGTTGAATCAGTGATGTTTTGGTTGGTAATGTATCTTAGTGATGATGTATAAGTGTTTGAAGCATGTTGGAGTGTTTTGGAAATCATCAAAATGTGTTTTGACAGCAATTTGGGACATTGCAGGTCCAGACATACCGGTACGGGTGTTCCTGTTTCGGTACGTGCAAGCCATTCTAGGCTTAGCGTACCGGTACGCGGGCAGCTGTTTTGGTACGGGCCAAGGTAAAATTGGCCAATGTTTCGATACTCGGGGAGGCGTTTCGATACGGTCTAATGGTTTATGAAGGGCGTTTCGATATGCGGGGGCGTATCGAAATGGAATTTGGCTACTGGAATTCTGGGGTTTTGAAATAACGAAGGCATATCAAAACACCCCTTGTCCGTACTGGCACGGTGGCAGTTAAGTTGATTATTTGATATATTCTGAAGTTCTGTTTTCTTATGTTTTGGTCCTTGAGTTTTGATGCAATTGTATGAATTTGGATGATCCTAATGATCTGAAATTTGACATGTAAGTATGGAATTGTACTAATTGATGATTGGTAACTTTAATTTCAGTATTGGTCCCTATATTGTCAATTTTGCATTTTAGTCCCTGAAACGTTTGTTATGCAATTAGAGGCCTTTCCATGATCTGTTTTCTTTGGAATTTCACCTGATGCAAGTATGTACACTTAGGATTTAGAATATGCATCTAAATAAGGTACAAGGAAAAAAATTAGACTGGTTTTCGTAATCTTTCTTTGGTTTGCTTCAGCAAACCTAATTGTAGTTCTCTCAGTTCGGTTGGGCGTCTAGGCTGGTGATAAGTGTTCAAAAGTACTATTTTTCTTACCCTTTTTACTCATATTATTGTTAGACTTAGGCTCATATTAGTTGCATAGTTAGCCATTCATGCATTAATCCACGTTTCCTTCAATCGTTGAGCTTGATTACATAACTTGGTGATTTTTTGTGGAAATAGATGCTGCTTTGGTGTGTTTTTGTGTGTGTATGTGCAGGATCACTTGCCAAAGCAATGCCGAGCTAGTTGCCAGGGCAATGCATGAAGGAGACGCCGAGCCAGTTGCCATGGCATTTGTCGACAAAGACCAAAAGCAATATGGATGTCGAAATTCATGACTTTACAAGCCCAAGATGACATGGAGCAAGGCCCAAGCCCAAAGGAATTTGATTGCCATGCAGAGATTAAAGAAGAATTAAATTCAAGAAGATAGGAGAAGTTCTAATAGGAATAAAATTATAATAAAGAATTATATTCTTTAAAGATAATTTAATTCCAACTCAAACTCCTCCTCAAAGAAGGACTTTGGCCTAGCCCTATAAATAGCAAGGAAATTCGACAAATCCAAGGGAGAGAGCAAGAGGGAATTTCGACAAGACCAAGAGAGGAAGCAAAGGGAATTTTAGACAAGCTTCATCTTTTTCTTCCTTGTTCGATTTGGTTCATGCTAGGGATTGTTTATCTTGTGTTTCTTTGGAACCTAGCCATGAACTAAATTTACTTGGCTATGGTTATTGTGTTTTGTGGTTGTGAGAAACTATTAGTTTTTGTTTAGGTAATAAGAGTTTGCACTTTTCTATTTCAAGGTTTATTCATTCTTGGTTCTTATTATTGTTTTGCGAGTGAATTGGGAGAGGATCTCGTGATTTCATCCATTTATCTAATATCGGGAGAGTTAGATTCAAGAAACGAATGAATATGATCTTTATTCAATCCAATGATGGTGAAGATTAATCCGGCTTAGGAATAAGTTAAGGATTTCAACGGCTAAGAGGAGCGCAAGATTGGTTGTTGTTCACCCTTGATTCACGCAGGGATGTATTATCAAGGCATGCACAAGTAGCTAGAGTTTCGACTTAGGGATAAGAAGAAACCATTGAAGAACGCTCCGCCGAACCTTGAAGTTGCTGCCCGATTGCCCAAGTAGTTGCCCAACTAGTCGCCCGAGCAACCATCAATTAGTTGCCAAGGCAACCTCATCGTGCAAGTTGCCACGGCAAATCGAGTTGCCGTGCACTCTTTTACCAAGACAATCCAATCGGCTATCACACCTCAACTCACGATAACCTAGCCTATCTCTCTCAATTGAATTCCTCTTTTCTTTTACTTATTTGCTTTCTAGATTAGTTAAACTTCTATAATCTTTTATTTGTGTTTTTACTTTCTACAGTGCAAGAGACTAGATTCTTGAAGTAGCACCAATCCACTGTGGAGACGATATCTTTTATACTATAACTTGCGACGTGTATACTTGCACAATTGCGTAGCACTTATTACGCGCAACAAGTTTTTGGCGCCGTTGCCGGGGATTGGCAATAGCGACTTTGTTTTTACTTTCTTGCACTTTCTTTTTATTTTTCTTGTTTAAAATTCAAAGGGCTAACAAACTTTGGTTTTGCATTGGTATATGACCAGGCGAGACCGACTTCACAGAATATCCCTTTGATCCGAAATCGAATGAACCTTACAAAGACTTAGACGAAGGATAAGAGAAGCAATGGCAAATCAAGACGGCAATATGAATCAAGATGTTCGAGCGGGAGGAGGAGTGATTCTTGCACGAAAATGAAACTATTCGAGATTATCTTGAAGAAGATCTTGATGGACTTAACCGGGAGTTGTCGCACCTGAAATTGAAGCCGACCACTTTGAGTTGAAACCGTAATGTTTAATATGATCAACACAATAGGTCAATTTGGCGGCTCAAAGAATCGAAGATGCACGGCAACATCTGAAATCTTTCCTCGAGATTTGCAACTCGTTCAAGATACACGAGTCACCCCGATGTCTTACGATTAAGATTATTCCCCTATTCACTGAGGGATAGGGCGAAAGCATGGTTGAATAGCATTCCTGCCGGATCCATAGCATCTTGGACTGATCTTTGTCGTGATTTCCTTGCTAGATTTAATCCTACAAATTTGACTGATAAGCTTCATAACGACATTACTTCTTTTCGGCAGACAGATGATGAATCCATGTACGAGGCTTGGGAGCGATATAGAGAACTTCTACACAAATGCCCTTTACACGGATTCCCGGTGTGGACTCAAGTAACAATGTTTTACAACGCCGTGAATACACCAACAAGGATGATGCTAGATGCCTCAAAGAAACGGCATACTCCTAGATAAGTCATTGGAAGAAGCAATGCAAATTTTAAACAGGCTGGCCAAGAATGATTATCAATTCCCATCTACTAGAAGAGGAGGAGTTAGGCGCTAAGCCACAATACATGAACTAGGATCATCGATTCAATTTCGCACAATTGGCGCTTTAACCAAGATGGTCCGAACATGCAAAAACCAAACAACATACATGAAGTCAAGGTAATGGATTCTTTTTGTGAGTTATGTGGGGATAACCATAATTCTTCCGAATGTATGCGAGAATCCGGAATCTAGCTTCTATGTGGGGAATTACAATCGAGCAACAACATGATGTCAAATACATACAATCCAGCTTGGAAGAAGCACCCAAATTTTTCATGGAGTAATCCCAACAATGCTCTAAACCGTAACAATCGTAATGCACAAGCATCGGGATTCCAGCAGAGAATATGCCACGACAATGGATGCCACAAAGACAAACAATCGACAACATCTAGTTCTTTGGAAAATTCTCTAAATGCTTTTATGATGAAAACTGAATCTTATATGGCTGAGAATAGTAATTTCATAAAAAGAACTGATGCTTTTATTAACAGACCGAGATGAGATTGCAAAACCAAGAGGCGACAATCAAATCATTGGAAAATCAAGTCGGACAGGTTTGCTCAAAATCAACACTAGACCACAAGGAGGTTTATCTAGCGATACTCAAGTCACAAGAGGAACTGCCATGAGCAATGTAAGGCGATCACCACTAGAAGTGGCCAACAACTTAGAGAGGTTCAAACCCGCTCGTCAAACAAAACTCCACAAAAAGATCAAGACGAACCTAGCGGCAAAGCCTCAGATGCTGAACCAGGAATTGATGTGGCAACCGACAATAAACATGCCTCAAAGAACCGATGACGCCTCGGCATCTTGTGATTAGCATGCCTCGGCAACCCTGGTTGATAACGCGCGGCAACTCCGGATATCCCGGCAATGCCGTCAATCAGATTTCAAACCAATGAAAGAATCGAAGATATCCGACTTCCACCACCATTCCCACAAAGGTTGAAGCGACAAAAGCAAGAATACCAATTCAAGAAGTTTCTTGATATCCTAAAGCAAGTCCACATCAACTTGCCACTGGTGGAAGCAATTGAACAAATGCCAAACTATGCCAAGTTTCTTAAAGACATTGTGTCCAAGAGAACAAGGCTAGGAGAGTTTGAAACAGTTGCCGCGACGGAGGGATGCATGGCAATGTTGCACAATCGTATGCCACCTAAGTTGAAGGATCCCAGAAGTTTCACAATACCCTGTTCTATTGGAAATCATTATGTCGGGAAAGCACTATGCGACCTAGGGGCTAGCATAAATTTGATGCCTAAATTGGTTTTCCAGAAACTAGGAATCGGGAAGGCAAAACCCACAACAGTTATGCTGCAGCTAGCCGACAGATCTTATGTGCATCCAGAGGGAAAAATCGAGGACATACTGGTAAAAGTTGATAAATTTATTTTTCCCGCTGACTTTATTGTTTTGGATTGTGAAGCGGATGAGCATGCACCTATCATTCTCGGAGACCATTCCTAGCGGCAGGGGAGAACCTTGATTGATGTTGAAAAGGGAGAACTCACAATGAGGGTGAATGACCAGCAGGTAAAAACTAAATGTGTTCCAAACACTAAGGCATGCCGATGATCCGAAAGAATGCCAACTACTTCATGCCACGGCAGAGTTTAACCGATGAGAATTTATTTGCCTCGGCAACTACATTGCCGAACACGAGGAACATGAGGAGTATGAAGAACCGGTCGATGAGGAACAACCAGAAGAGGCAAATTGGCTAGTCAATCGACCAGGTACATACTTTGAACCACTGGACTACTCAGGTAAGGAAGGTAAGCTCGAAAAACCCTCTATCGAAAATCCACCAATTCTTGAGTTGAAACAATTGCCAGAGCAAATCAAAAATATGTATACTTAGGGACCGATAATACATTACCTGTAATTATTTCCTCTAAGTTACAGCCTGAAAGAGAAAAAGAAGCTGATCAACATGTTGAAGCTACATAAAAAGACAATAGGGTGGACAATTGCCGACTTGAAGGGAATTAGCCCGGCGGTGTGCATGCACAAGATCTTGTTGGAAGATGATAACAAACCTTCAATTGAGGCCCAGAGGAGACTGAATTATGCCATGAAAGGGGTTGTAATGAAAGAAATCATCAAGTGGCTTGACGCTGGGCATTTTATACCCTATCTCCGATAAATGCGTGGTAAAGTCTGGTACAATGTGTACCGAAAAAGGAGGTATAACAGTGGTAAGCAATGAAAATAATGAACTTATCCCAACCAGGACTGTGACCGGTTGGAGGGTTTGTATAGACTATCGAAAGCTAAACAAAGCCACTAGGAAAGATCACTTCCCATTACCCTTTATTGATCAAATGCTTGACCGTCTTGCAGGTAAACCCTTTTATTGTTTTCTTGATGGTTATTCAGTTTACAATCAGATTGCCATAGCACCGAAGATCAAGAAAAGACAACCTTCACATGCCCATACGGTACTTATGCCTTCCGAAGGATGCCGTTCGGATTGTGTAACGCCCGGCAACCTTCCAAAGATGCATGATGGCGCTCTTTTCGGACATGGTCAAAGACTTCCTTGAGATCTTCATGGATGATTTTTCAGTTTTTGGTAATGACTTTGGGCGGCTGTCTCGGCAATTTAGAGAGGGTGTTAGCAAGATGCGAAGAAACGGTTTAGTCCTCAATTGGGAAAAATGCCACTTTATGGTAGATGAAGGAATAGTGCTCGCCACAAGATTTCATCAAGGGAATTGAAGTAGACAAAGCCAAGGTGGGCGTGATCGAGAGATTACCCCACCAAATTCGGTTAAAGGAATTTGAAGTTTTCTGGACATGCGAGGCTTTTTACGGAGGTTCATTCATAATTTTTCTAAAATTACTAAACCTTTGTGTAATATGCTTGAACAGGATAAAGTCTTCGATTTTGATGATTCTTGCACTCAAGCATTCGAAACCCTAAAGAAAAAGCTTGCCTCGGCACCAATTGTCGTTCCACCAGATTGGACACTACCTTTTGAGCTCATGTGTGATGCAAGTGATTTCGCGGTAGGAGCAGTCCTAGGCCAACGCACAGGTAAGACCTTCCATGTGATATACTACGCTAGTAAAACTCTTAATGGTGCTCAAGTGAATTACACAACAACGGAGAAAGAGTTACTAGCTGTAGTTTTCGCATTTGGCAAGTTCCGATCCTATTTAATTGGTACAAAGGTAATTGTTCATACGGACCATTCGGCAATCAAATACTTATTTGCTAAAAAGGATGCTAGACCTCGTTTGATTCGTTGGATATTACTTTTACAAGAATTTGATATTGAAATTAAGGAAGGAAAGGAACAGAAAATCAAGTGGCCGATCATTTATCACGTTTGGAACGCAATAGGGAGGAGGACGCGGATCTAGAGATATGCGATGCATTCCCGGATGAACAAATTCTAATTGCCTCGACAACCCTCAACGCCTCGGCAACCCATGACGTCTCGGCAACCATGGATGCACACGCCTCGGCAACTCTCGACGCCGCGGCGGTCTTCTTTGGACGCGCCGCGCCTCGGCAATTCGGAAGGCGATACACTACGGCAAAGACATGCCTCGGCAATACCACGTACACATATTTAGTTAACTTCCTTGTTTGTGGTATTTTTCCGTATGGCATTACTCACCAAGGGAAGAAGCGGTTCCGCCATGATGCTAAGCATTACTTTTGGGACGAGCCTCTTTTGTTTAAACAATGTGCGACAAAGGTTATACGCCGATGTGTCCCTCAAGAAGAAAACAGAATGTACTCCGCAATGCCATTCTTCACCCTATGGAGGACATTTTGGAGGAACTCGTACCGCGGCCAAAGTCTTGCAATCCAGTTTGTATTGGCCAACATTGTACAAAGATGCCCAAGACTTTTACAAGCAATGTGATCGTTGCTAGAGGACGGGCAATATCTCTAGACGACATGAGATGCCACTCCAGAACATCATCGAGGTGGAACTGTTCGATGTATAGGGGATCGATTTTATGGCTAGGAGGCGTTAAAATTTATTTATTTTTAACTAGAGGTGCCCGAAACCGGCTCTAGTCAATTAAATTAACTTAAGAAAACTAAAAATAAAACACTAGAGGTGCCCGAAATTGGCTCTAGTTAAAACATGTTAAAAAGAACCCAATAAAGTAATTTGAAAACCTATTGTTTGCATAGAACCCGAAAAATCAACTTGCACACAACTCCGCACACACGCACAAGCATTATAGTTTGATTCCGAGTAACTCCTCGGTTTTCCAAAAAAATAAAAAGCCAATCATACTTTGTGCCCTGTTCGAGAATTGAAATCAAGTTCAAAGCTAAGTTTGTAAAAATTGAAGTCTTGGCGTGTAATTATGAGTTTGCATTGCTTGAGGACAAGCAATAGTTCGAGTTTGGGGTGTGATAAGTGTTCAAAAGTACTATTTTTCTTACCCTTTTACTCATATTATTGTTAGACTTAGGCTCATATTAGTTGCATAGTTAGCCATTCATGCATTAATACACGTTTCCTTCAATCGTTGAGCTTGATTACATAACTTGGTGATTTTTTGTGGAAATAGATACTGCTTTGGTGTGTTTTTGTGTGTGTATGTGCAGGATCACTTGCCAAAGCAATGCCGAGCTAGTTGCCAGGGCAATGCATGAAGGAGACGTCGAGCCAGTTGCCATGGCATTTGTCGACAAAGACCAAAAGCAATATGGATGTCAAAATTCATGACTTTACAAGCCCAAGATGACATGGAGCAAGGCCCAAGCCCAAAGGAATTTGATTGCCATGCAGAGATTAAAGAAGAATTAAATTCCAAGAAGATAGGAGAAGTTCTAATAGGAATAAAATTATAATAAAGAATTATATTCTTTAAAGATAATTTAATTCCAACTCAAACTCCTCCTCAAAGAAGGACTTTGGCCTAGCCCTATAAATAGCAAGGAAATTCGACAAATCCAAGGGAGAGAGCAAGAGGGAATTTCGACAAGACCAAGAGAGGAAGCAAAGGGAATTTTCGACAAGCATCATCTTTTTTCGACAAGCTTCTTTTTCTTCTTTGTTCGATTTGGTTCATGCTAGGGATTGTTTATCTTGTGTTTCTTTGGAACCTAGCCATGAACTAAATTTACTTGGCTATGGTTATTGTGTTTTGTGGTTGTGAGAAACTATTGGTTTTTGTTTAGGTAATAAGAGTTTGCACTTTTCTATTTCAAGGTTTATTCATTCTTGGTTCTTATTATTGTTTGCGAGTGAATTGGGAGAGGATCTCGTGATTTCATCCATTTATCTAATATCGGAGAGTTAGATTCAAGAAACGAATGAATATGATCTTTATTCAATCAATGATGGTGAAGATTAATCCGGCTTAGGAATAAGTTAAGGATTTCAACGGCTAAGAAGGCGCAAGATTGGTTGTTGTTCACCCTTGATTCACGCGAGGATGTATTATCAAGGCATGCACAAGTAGCTAGAGTTTCGACTTAGGGATAAGAAGAAACCATTGAAGAACGCTCCGCCCGAACCTTGAAGTTGCTGCCCGATTGCCCAAGTAGTTGCCCAACTAGTCGCCCGAGCAACCATCAATTAGTTGCCAAGGCAACCCCGTTGTGCAAGTTGCCACGGCAACCCGAGTTGCCCGTGCACTCTTTTACCAAGACAATCAATCGGCTATCACACCTCAACTCACGATAACCTAGCCTATCTCTCTCAATTGAATTCATCTTTTCTTTTACTTATTTGCTTTCTAGATTAGTTATTAGTTAAACTTCTATAATCTTTTATTTGTGTTTTACTTTTTACGATTACAAGAGACTAGATTCTTGAAGTAGCACCAATCACAATGGAGCGATATCTTTTATACTATAACTTGCGGCGTGTATACTTGCACAATTGCGTAGCACTTATTACAGCAACAAGTTTTTGGCGCCGTTGCGGGGGATTAGCAATAGCGACTTTGTTTTTATTTCTTGCACTTTCTTTTTATTTTCTTGTTTAAAATTCAAAGGGCTAACAAACTTTGGTTTTGCATTGGTATATGACCGAGGCGAGACCGACTTCACGAAATATCCCTTTGATCCAAAATCGAATGAACCTTACAAAGACTTAGGCGAAGGATAAGAGAAGCAATGGCAAATCAAGGCGGCAATATGAATCAAGATGTTCGGCGGGAGGAGGAGTGATTCTTGCACGAAAACACTATTCGAGACTATCTTGAAGAAGATCTTGATGGACTTAACCGGGAGTTGTCGCACTGAAATTGAAGCCGACCACTTTGAGTTGAAACCGGTAATGTTTAATATGATCAACACAATAGGTCAATTTGGCGGCTCAAAGAATCGAAGATGCACGGCAACATCTGAAATCTTTCCTCGAGATTTGCAACTCGTTCAAGATACACGAGTCACCCCGATGTCTTACGATTAAGATTATTCCCCTATTCACTTTGGGATAGGGGCGAAAGCATGGTTGAATAGCATTCTGCGGATCCATACGAGGCTTGGGAGCGATATAGAGAACTTCTACACAAATGCCCTTTACACGTTCGGTGTGGACTCAAGTAACAATGTTTTACAACGCCGTGAATACACCAACAAGGATGATGCTAGATGCCTCGGCAAACGGCATACTCCTAGATAAGTCACTGGAAGAAGCAATGCAAATTTTAAACAGGCTGGCCAAGAATGATTATCAATTCCCATCTACTAGAAGAGGAGGAGTTAGGCGCTAAGCCACAATACATGAACTAGGATCATCGATTCAATTTCGGCACAATTGGCGCTTTAACCAAGATGGTCCGAACATGCAAAAACCAAACAACATACATGAAGTCAAGGTAATGGATTCTTTTTGTGAGTTATGTGGGGATAACCATAATTCTTCTGAATGTATGCGAAATCCGGAATCTAGCTTCTGTGGGGAATTACAATCGAGACAACAACATGATGTCAAATACATACAATCCAGCTTGGAAGAAGCACCCAAATTTTTCATGGAGTAATCCCAACAATGCTCTAAACCGTAACAATCAGAATGCACAAGCATCGGGATTCCAGCAGAATATGCCACGACAATGGATGCCACAAAGAACAACCGACAACATCTAGTTCTTTGGAAAATTCTCTAAATGCTTTTATGATGAAAACTGAATCTTATATGGCTGAGAATAGTAATTTCATAAAAAGAACTGATGCTTTTATTAACAGGACCGAGATGAGATTGCAAAACCAAGAGGCGACAATCAAATCATTGGAAAATCAAGTCGGACAGTTTGCTCAAAATCTGAACACTAGACCACAAGGAGGTTTATCTAGCGATACTGAAGTCACAAGAGGAACTGGCCATGAGCAATGTAAGGCGATCACCACTAGAAGTGGCCAACAACTTAGAGAGGTTCAAACCCGCTCGTCAAACAAAACTCCACAAAAAGATCAAGACGAACCTAGCGGCAAAGCCTCAGATGCTGAACCAGGAATTGATGTGGCAACCGACAATAAACATGCCTCAGCAACCGATGACGCCTCGGCATCTTGTGATTAGCATGCCTCGGCAACCCCAGTTGATAACGCATCGGCAACTCCAGATATCCCGGCAATGCCGTCAATCAGATTTCAAACCAATGAAAGAATCGAAGATATCCGACTTCCACCACCATTCCCACAAAGGTTGAAGCGACAAAAGCAAGAATACCAATTCAAGAAGTTTCTTGATATCCTAAAGCAAGTCCACATCAACTTGCCACTGGTGGAAGCAATTGAACAAATGCCAAACTATGCCAAGTTTCTTAAAGACATTGTGTCCAAGAGAACAAGGCTAGGAGAGTTTGAAACAGATTCTTGCGACGACGGAGGGATGCATGGCAATGTTGCACTGTCGTATGCCACCTAAGTTGAAGGATCCCGTTTTCACAATACCCTGTTCTATTGGAAATCATTATGTCGGGAAAGCACTATGCGACCTAGGGGCTAGCATAAATTTGATGCCTAAATTGGTTTTCCAGAAACTAGGAATCGGGAAGGCAAAACCCACAACAGTTATGCTGCAGCTAGCTAATGACATCTTATGTGCATCCGGAGGGAAAAATCGAGGACATACTGGTAAAAGTTGATAAATTTATTTTTCCGTGACTTTATTGTTTTGGATTGTGAAGCGGATGAGCATGCACCTATCATTCTCGGAGACCATTCCTAGCGACAGGAGAACCTTGATTGATGTTGAAAAGGAGAACTCACAATGAGGGTGAATGACCAGCGGTAAAACTAAATGTGTTCCAAACACTAAGGCATGCGATGATCCGAAAGAATGCCAACTACTTCATGCCACGCGAGTTTAACCGATGAGGAATTTATTTGCCTCGCAACTACATTGCGAACACGAGGAACATGAGGAGTATGAAGAACCGGTCGATGAGGAACAACCAGAAGAGGCAAATTGGCTAGTCAATCGACCAGTACATACTTTGAACCACTGGACTACTCGGGTAAGGAAGGTAAGCTCGAAAAACCCTCTATCGAAAATCCACCAATTCTTGAGTTGAAACAATTGCGAGAGCAATCAAAATATGTATACTTAGGGACCGATAATACATTACCTCGTAATTATTTCCTCTAAGTTACAGCCTGAGCGAGAAAAGAAGCTGATCAACATGTTGAAGCTACATAAAAAGACAATAGGGTGGACAATTGCCGACTTGAAGGGAATTAGCCGGCGGTGTGCATGCACAAGATCTTGTTGGAAGATGATAACAAACCTTCAATTGAGGCCCAGAGGAGACTGAATTATGCCATGAAAGGGGTTGTAATGAAAGAAATCATCAAGTGGCTTGACGCCGGCATTTTATACCCTATCTCCGATAGTACGTGGGTAAGTCCGGTACAATGTGTACCGAAAAGGGGAGGTATAACAAAGGTAAGCAATGAAAATAATGAACTTATCCCAACCAGATCAGTGACCGGTTGGAGGGTTTGTATAGACTATCGAAAGCTAAACAAAGCCACTAGGAAAGATCACTTCCCATTACCCTTTATTGATCAAATGCTTGACCGTCTTGCGGGTAAACCCTTTTATTGTTTTCTTGATGGTTATTCAGGTTACAATCAGATTGCCATAGCACCGTAAGATCAAGAAAAGACAACCTTCACATGCCCATACGGTACTTATGCCTTCCGAGGGATGCCGTTCGGATTGTGTAACGCCCGCAACCTTCCAAAGATGCATGATGGCGCTCTTTTCGCACATGGTCAAAGACTTCCTTGAGATCTTCATGGATGATTTTTCAGTTTTTGTAATGACTTCGGACGGCTGTCTCGGCAATTTAGAGAGGGTGTTAGCAAGATGCGAAGAAACGGATTTAGTCCTCAATTGGGAAAAATGCCACTTTATGGTAGATGAAGGAATAGTGCTCGGCCACAAGATTTCATCCAAGGGAATTGAAGTAGACAAAGCCAAGGTGGGCGTGATCGAGAGATTACCCCACCAAATTCGGTTAAAGGAATTTGAAGTTTTCTCGGACATGCAGGCTTTTACAGGAGGTTCATTCATAATTTTTCTAAAATTACTAAACCTTTGTGTAATATGCTTGAACAGGATAAAGTCTTCGATTTTGATGATTCTTGCACTCAAGCATTCGAAACCCTAAAGAAAAAGCTTGCCTCGGCACCAATTGTCGCTCCACCGTTGGACACTACCTTTTGAGCTCATGTGTGATGCAAGTGATTTCGCGGGTAGGAGCAGTCCTAGGCCAACGCCACGTAAGACCTTCCATGTGATATACTACGCTAGTAAAACTCTTAATGGTGCTCAAGTGAATTACACAACAACGGAGAAAGAGTTACTAGCTGTAGTTTTCGCATTTGGCAAGTTCCGATCCTATTTAATTGGTACAAAGGTAATTGTTCATACGGACCATTCGGCAATCAAATACTTATTTGCTAAAAAGGATGCTAGACCTCGTTTGATTCGTTGGATATTACTTTTACAAGAATTTGATATTGAAATTAAGGAAGGAAAGGAAATGTAAAATCAAGTGGCGATCATTTATCACGTTTGGAACGCAATAGGGA
The DNA here is from genome assembly GCA_019671005.1 of Hibiscus mutabilis. NCBI lineage: Eukaryota > Viridiplantae > Streptophyta > Magnoliopsida > Malvales > Malvaceae > Hibiscus > Hibiscus mutabilis. Next base: position 20,270,172 of record CM033738.1, read on the forward strand.
GGAGGACGCGGATCTAGAGATATGCGATGCATTCCGGATGAACAAATTCTAATTGCCTCGACAACCCTCAACGCCTCGGCAACCCATGACGTCTCGGCAACCATGGATGCACGCGCCTCGGCAACTCTCGGCGCCGCGGCCCGGTCTTTGACGCGCCGCGCCTCGGCAATTCGGGAAGCGACACTACGGCAGCACATGCCTCGGCAATACCCTGGTACACATATTTAGTTAACTTCCTTGTTTGTGGTATTTTTCCGTATGGCATTACTCACCAAGGGAAGAAGCGGTTCCGCCATGATGCTAAGCATTACTTTTGGGACGAGCCTCTTTTGTTTAAACAATGTGCGAGATCGAGGTTATACGCCGATGTGTCCTCAAGAAGAGCAATGAATGTACTCGGCAATGCCATTCTTCACCCTATGGAGGACATTTTGGAGGAACTCGTACACATGACCAAAGTCTTGCAATCCAGTTTGTATTGGCCAACATTGTACAAAGATGCCCAAGACTTTTACAAGCAATGTGATCGTTGCTAGAGGACGGGCAATATCTCTAGACGACATGAGATGCCACTCCAGAACATCATCGAGGTGGAACTGTTCGATGTATAGGGGATCGATTTTATGGCTAGGAGGCGTTAAAATTTATTTATTTTTAACTAGAGGTGCCCGAAACCGGCTCTAGTCAATTAAATTAACTTAAGAAAACTAAAAATAAAACACTAGAGGTGCCCGAAATTGGCTCTAGTTAAAACATGTTAAAAAGAACCCAATAAAGTAATTTGAAAACCTATTGTTTGCATAGAACCCGAAAAATCAACTTGCACACAACTCCGCACACACGCACAAGCATTATAGTTTGATTCCGAGTAACTCCTCAGTTTTCCGAAAAATAAAAAGCCAATCATACTTTGTGCCCCAGTTCAGAGAATTGAAATCAAGTTCAAAGCTAAGTTTGTAAAAATTGAAGTCTTGGCAGGTAATTATGAGTTTGCATTGCTTGAGGACAAGCAATAGTTCGAGTTTGGGGGTGTGATAAGTGTTCAAAAGTACTATTTTTCTTACCCTTTTTACTCATATTATTGTTAGACTTAGGCTCATATTAGTTGCATAGTTAGCCATTCATGCATTAATACACGTTTCCTTCAATCGTTGAGCTTGATTACATAACTTGGTGATTTTTTGTGGAAATAGATACTGCTTTGGTGTGTTTTTGTGTGTGTATGTGCAGGATCACTTGCCAAAGCAATGCCGAGCTAGTTGCCAGGGCAATGCATGAAGGAGACGCCGAGCCAGTTGCCATGGCATTTGTCGACAAAGACCAAAAGCAATATGGATGTCAAAATTCATGACTTTACAAGCCCAAGATGACATGGAGCAAGGCCCAAGCCCAAAGGAATTTGATTGCCATGCAGAGATTAAAGAAGAATTAAATTCCAAGAAGATAGGAGAAGTTCTAATAGGAATAAAATTATAATAAAGAATTATATTCTTTAAAGATAATTTAATTCCAACTCAAACTCCTCCTCAAAGAAGGACTTTGGCCTAGCCCTATAAATAGCAAGGAAATTCGACAAATCCAAGGGAGAGAGCAAGAGGGAATTTCGACAAGACCAAGAGAGGAAGCAAAGGGGAATTTTCGACAAGCTTCATCTTTTCTTCCTTGTTCGATTTGGTTCATGCTAGGGATTGTTTATCTTGTGTTTCTTTGGAACCTAGCCATGAACTAAATTTACTTGGCTATGGTTATTGTGTTTTGTGGTTGTGAGAAACTATTGGTTTTTGTTTAGGTAATAAGAGTTTGCACTTTTCTATTTCAAGGTTTATTCATTCTTGGTTCTTATTATTGTTTGCGAGTGAATTGGGAGAGGATCTCGTGATTTCATCCATTTATCTAATATCGGGAGAGTTAGATTCAAGAAACGAATGAATATGATCTTTATTCAATCCAATGATGGTGAAGATTAATCCAAAAAGGAATAAGTTAAGGATTTCAACGGCTAAGAGGAGCGCAAGATTGGTTGTTGTTCACCCTTGATTCACGCAGGATGTATTATCAAGGCATGCACAAGTAGCTAGAGTTTCGACTTAGGGATAAGAAGAAACCATTGAAGAACGCTCCGCGAACCTTGAAGTTTCTGCCCAGTCGCCCAAGTAGTTGCCCAACTAGTCGCCCAGGCAACCATCAATTAGTTGCCAAGGCAACCCCGTCGTGCAAGTTGCCACGGCAACTGAGTTGCCCGTGCACTCTTTTACCAAGATAATCCAATCGGCCATCACACCTCAACTCACGATAACCTAGCCTATCTCTCTCAATTGAATTCATCTTTTCTTTTACTTATTTGCTTTCTAGATTAGTTAAACTTCTATAATCTTTTATTTGTGTTTTTACTTTCTACAGTGCAAGAGACTAGATTCTTGAAGTAGCACCAATCCCTGTGGAGACGATATCTTTTATACTATAACTTGCGACGTGTATACTTGCACAATTGCGTAGCACTTATTACGCGCAACTGCTGGGTCGAGGGGGTTACAACTTGGTAGCATAGATTGAGGCGGTTTAGAAAGGCGAAGCCTCGGACTTTGAGGTGTAAGATTGTGGGTACTTGTACTTCAAAGGTCGGCTGTGTGTTCCAACTTTGGAGGATTTGAGGGATCGTATCTTGAAGGAAGCACACTGTAGTCCTTTCACTACACATCCGGGGAGCAACAAGATGTACCAAGATCTTCATCATTTTTATTGGTAGCCATGTATGAAAAGAGATGTTTCTGAATTTGTGACAAGGTGTTTAGCTTGCCAACAAGTAAAGGCAGAACATTAGGTTTCATCAGGTTTGCTTCAGTCGATTCAAATTCCACAATGGAAGTGGGATCAGGTCACCATGGACTTTGTTACTGGCTTACCAATGACTCAAAGGAAACATGATGCTATTTGGGTGATAGTGGATAATTTGACCAAGTCTGCTCACTTCTTGCCTGTGCGTATGGATTTCACCTTAGAGCGGTTGGCACAACTGTATATCAAGGAGATAATGAGGTTGCATAGAGTGCCATCATCGATCATTTCGGATAGGGATATGCATTTCACAACTAGGTTATGGAAAAAGATCCATAATGCTTTGGACACCAAGTTACACTTTAGTACAGCTTTTCACCCTCAGGCCGATGGTCAGTTTGAACGTGTTATCCAGATCCTTAAGGATATGCTCGGATGTTACATTGTTAAATTTGAGGGAAGTTGGGAAGAACAGCTAACGCTTGTTGAGTTTGCCTATAACAACAGCTATCAATCGAGCATTAAGATGGCTCTTTTCGAGGCTCTTTATAGACGTAAATGCAGGACACCTTTGTGTTGGACCGAGCTTAATGAGAGAATGATTGTGGGATCTGATTTGGTTAGACAAACCGAAGAGAAGGTTCAGATCATCAAGGGAAGGTTGCAAACGGTCTTTGATCGTCAAAAGGCCTATGCGGATTAGAAACACAAGCACATCGAGTATGGGTGGGTGAGAAAGTGTTTCTAAAAGTGTCGTCGTGGAAAGGGAAAATCAGTTTTTGATGGAAAGGCAAGTTGAGCCCAAGGTATATCAGACTTTATGAGGTGCTTGAGAAAGTTGGGCCAATAGCTTATCGGCTAGCTTTGCCTCCAAATTTGGCGCGTATCCACGATGTTTCTCATGTGTCTATATTGAGACGCTAACGTTTCGACCCTTCGCATGTCATACCGCGAGGACATTAAGGTTAACACAGATTTGACATATGAAGAAAAACCGATGAGAGTGCTCGATAGAGGAGTCATAGAGCTACGTAACAGGTGTATACCTCTTGTAAAGATACTGTGGAGGAACCATGGAATTGAAAAGGCTACGTGGGAGGTTGAGGCTAATATGAAAAAGCTCTATCTGTATTTGTTTCCACCAGGTAGATTTCAATGACGAAATTTTTTTATGGGGAAATAGTTGTAACGACCTGGGTTTCGAAACTCAAGTGTTGGGTTTACCGAGTCAAAGGCCTCACTTTTGGGCTGATACATTGGGCCTTAAGAGCCCAAGTGGGCCTATCTTTTGTTATTAGGATCATATGATTGTTGTGGGTCTAGGTTGGGAAGAGTAAGAGAGAGGTAGTGTGGTAAATGCATAATTAGAGGAGATAGAGGGAAAAGTCTTTAATTTTCTGCATTGTGTAGAGAATGATGAGATCATCGTGCTTTATGGTCTCTTCTTCCCTTCCAAACTCACTTTCCCACCTAAAACACCAACACCAAAAGTAGAATCTTGAGGGTTTGTGTTGTGAATCACGTTTGGCTTGTTAAGAGAAGTTTTATCAGCATTCAAGGATCTCTAATCCAAGGTAGGTTTGGTCTAAAATGGTGGAGGTTGGGTTTTGATAGGGGTCTTCTGGGAAAAACGAGAATGAGGTGTTAAAGACTCCATTCTTGATTTTTCTAGTGTTCATAGCTTCCTAATTCTTCCTAATAGTGTAATAAATCGTTTGGTAATCTTCCCTTATAGTGAAAGAAGTGGGAGAGCCTTTCAAAGCTCTTGGGAAGAAGAAAGTTTGAAGGTTTGGTGTGAGTACCCTTTTCAGCCTTCAAAATTGAGGTTAGTACACTTCTAACTTCTATGAATTCATGTGCATCATCATTTGGTGCGTGTTGCTTGAAATACGATGTTTTGGTTAAGTTAGAGCTTGGTTGATCATCAATGGTAGATTCTATAATTGGTGTTGTTTGAGGGTAAAAATTGATAGAAACACACATAAATGACTCATCATAACTTGTAAGAAAGGGTTAGGACTTAATGGTTAAGGTTAAGCGCGAAATCAGGGCATTTCTGAGCACCAGAGTTTGAAATCTAGGCTCGAGTATCGGTACGATTCATGTCTGTACTGATACGTCTTTATTTAAGATGAGCTTTTTGGGCAAAATTTGCATGGGGGTATCGGTACGCATAGGAGTGTATTGATACCACTGTTCCATTACATTTTCTAGTGACCAAATTGGGTATCGATACACCTAGGGGTATATCGGTACGGGCTAGGGATCGGTACACAATGTATGCGTACTGATGCTAAGTATCGATACACTATATAGGTGTATTGGTACGGGGACTGATTAAAGTCTTTCGAGCCTAATTTGGGTATTGATACTCGATGGAGGGTATCGGTACCCAGTGAGGGGTACCGATACCCATGGAGATGTATCGGTACGACTAGAGCAATTTATCCAATAATTTATGTTTTGATTTTTGGGTTCTATAATTTATGGTTAAGGTTCCAATGGGTCTCTTACGATGTAAAATGAACATTAAAGGTGAAAAAACATGTTTTTAACTTCTTCTGTGGATTATTTGGCCAATAAGGTGTTTAAATAAAAGGGAATACCATGCAATAGTAACCATAGGGATCTTTCATGGATCATATGTGGGTGTGCCATGTGTAAGGCATAAAATTCTTGTATCTACTACATGGGCTAGAAAAGCCTCACAACCCTGTAGTAGCATATCTCGAGCTGACATGGCCGAGATTACATTAGGAATGCGTTCCTTTCTCCATGTATAAGCAACTTTTCACCGCCCGAACCACAAAATTTCAAACTTTTTTACCCGACACCTCAAGCTAACATCATGTTTGAAAAGCCAATCTATACATAAGATCATATCAAACTCTTGGAAAGGTAGTTCTATGAAATCTGCTAGAAACACATGTCCCTTAATCTCAACTAGATATTGGGGATAAACCTTGTCTACCAAGACATCAAACCCTATTGGACTCGTCACCCAAACTCTAACCTTTAGATCATCGACTATGATCCCCTACTCTCGATAAATATCTCTACGAATGTATGAATGAGTGGAGCCAGAGTCAATTAATTCAACAACGAAGGTACCTAAAATCACATTTGTAGCCTCATAGTCATCCTTAGCCTTAATGGTATATTGTCTCATCGAATCCCTAGTAGTGAACCCTCGGTGCCTCTATTCCTCTGCCCTGACATAGATCCCAATATTCTTCTAGAGAATCCGCTACCCCTCTGACCCAACTACTGAGACATCTAAGACTGGGCCGAGGCATTATAAACAGTCTGAGAACAATCTCTGATAAAGTGGTTTAAAGATATACATCCATAACAGGTCTTAGACAACCTATAGTACTCGTCTGGGTGGTGCTATCCACATCGCTCACGAAAAGGTCGAGTCGTTGATCCCAATAAACCTCATCCACTTATCATTGACGAGGAAATCAAATGCCTCTACAATAACTTGAACCATACCTCTTATTAGACCTCTATGACTGCTTCCTATTATTTATTCTCAAATCCTAAGAGTCTCTAGATCTCTTATCTGAACTCTATGATGAACCCCCAGTCTCATGTTCTGTACTGACCTTAAGACCCTCCAGCATGTCCCTAGTCCCTAGTCAAACTACCAACCTGTTCGAGGGATCTAACACTGTTGACTAACTCGGCAAACATCTTATGTGGATTCGCAGTCACGTACATCTGAAAGTCTATGTTCAGACCCTGACAGAACCTCTTACACTTCATTTCTTCAGTCGCAACCACCTCTAAAGCAAACCTACTCAGTCGCAATAACTCATGTTCATACTTAAACACTGATCGTTCCTTTGTTCCAAGTGCGAGAACTGGTCCCTCAGCACATCCATATGAGTTTCCCTAATGTACTTGTTCTTGAACTCCTTTAAGAAATACTCATAAGTGGGTAGTGTGAGGTGCAATCCCATCTTCATGGTCTCCTACCACTCTCTGGCACTACACTTAAGAAAAGAGGTAATGTAGTCAAATGAACCCAATAAGTGTCATAGTAGAAAAATGATAATATTCATCCTAGGAGACACGGGTTCAAATCGCTATGTCTACATGGTGTATGCGTATTGTCAAAGGATTAAGAATATCTATGAACATATACTATCTTGTAATCACCTTTATACTATTAAAAAAATGTAGTCAAGTTCGTCATCGGGTTTGCATCGCATCTATCTAAAAGCTTACTAAACATCCCGCAACCATTGATGTATTGCAACTGGATCACAATCACCGGTGCCACAGAAATCCTTGAACCCATAGCGGTGAATCCTCTATACAGGGGTCGCTCGTGGCGTATCAGAGGGTTTTGGCAAAGCTTTAACGAGACGGTGGAGGAAGCCATTCAAATTTCGAAAGTAAACAACAGCATCCTTTCTGGCATCCTCCCTCATCCGTATCCAGGACGTACTCATCCTCATAGTCTTCCCCAAGTGGTGCATAACTCTCATCACGACCATCGTTATCACGGTTCGCACCATCTGACATAGCGAGTTCTAAAAACACAGGAAAAACATAAAAAACACATCATATTCCCAGCCTTAGAAGATTACAAACTTAATCTTAGAGGATTGTATGCACTAGACACATTAAGACAACTCCTATATACCCCGAGGATTTCCTAACACCAGTTAAATCCCTGATCCTGTCGGATCCGATACGCTACATTCGGGCCACCTCTAGCTCGACCTATAAATTTTTTGTTCAATTTAAAATCCCAAATTTAGCCATAAAATAAAATTAAGCCAAGTCATTAGTTTCATAAATAGTTTCAAATTCAAAATATAAGTGGAGCAATGTACAAATAAACATCATATTTAAAAATAAGGTATTATACTCGACTTGAATCATTGTTGGGTAATCCTCGTCGATGTGCTCCCTCAAGCTAACGACCTGACAACCTATGCACGGGAAAACAACACATTCGCACGCTAAGTTAACAAAGTTCAGTGGTACATGTCTACTCCATGAAACTCCATGACGTTCGTAAAGGTAAGCATGCAACATAAGCAATAAGTAAATGACATGAGTAAGTAGCTCAATCATTTATTTCCCACACAATAAGACCAAACTTGTTTAGCCCAGGATCACCTAGAGATCAGGCTAGCCACGTGTATACTCGGGATAACCTAGAAATAGAGTACCTGCCCTCACTACATACTTGGAATCACCTAGCCATCGGGTATTAGCTGGGTCATCTATCCGAGATCACCTAGACATTAGATAGGGAGAATAACGCATCTAGGAAACATCTAGCCATCGAGTAGCGAGTATCACTCGGGATCACCTAGACATTAAGTACACATTAAGAAGAGAACGATACTGCAGTATGAACCTTGGGTATCCAAATCCCATATCATTAAATCAATGAAATAAATTCAAGGGCTTACAAGGCCCAAATACAAAACAAAGCAAGCAATGGCCGTAAATAAGGGCATCCAAAGTCATAATTCAACCAAAGGCTCAATATTACATTTTATCATATTCGATTTAGCTGCAAAGAAGCCCTTACAAAAAATCCATCAAAATAGGGCAGTGGCTACTGTGGGTACCGATACGGTCTAGTGCGTATCGATACTTAGCCTATGGGTATTGGTACTTGATCTCCCATACCGATACCAAGATTTGCTACTAGATTTTTGGGCAAAACCAGTATGTATCAGTATTGGGTCGACCGTATCGATATACAGACTCGGTTACCAGTACGTTACCTATTGTACCGATACCTCATATGGTTATTGCAATTCTGCAAAACCCAGAAGTACCAGTGTAGGTCATACCGTACCAATATCATTTGAGTTTCGTACCAATGCGGCTTGAAGGTTGTAACGCTGTGCGACACTTATTTCGTCATTGTTCATGAAGTTAGTAAAGGGTACCAGTACAGGCCTCCCGTGTACCCGTACAAAGCCCATAAATGCACTTATATACTACAAATTTCTCTAACAATCCACAAATTCTAACCACCCAAACTGTTTCACACTCCTTAAAGTATATTAGGATTATTATTAGCCTATTATGGCCCCCTCAACCATTTTGAAAACAAACAATCACCGAGATTTAAAAAAAAAGCACCCAAAGGTTTAACATGCTAAAACACCCAAACACATCAAAAGCTTAAATGTACAACGCAATTACATCTATGAAAAGCATGAAGCACATTGGAGTTGGAGATGTACAAAACTTAGCAAAAGACCTAAAATCCTTTTTCCAACAAGCTTCTTTCACTTCTTCTCATTGTCCTTAGTATGAGAAAATTCTCCAACTTCTTTAACTAATCAACAAGTGTAAAAACAAGTTGGTACACTCTTAAATGATTAGGAAATATGTTTTTAAACGAATTTACAACATGAAATCCGTCCTAACACTCCCCAACTAAAACCCCTTCAAAAAACCAATTTTTCCAACTTCCTCTTTTTTCAAGGATTTTTACCTCAAAATGTAGATCTTGATAAGGAGATAAACATACTCAAAACTTGGGCAAGGGACGGAGGAATGTTGAGGCAAAGCTTGAATCTTTACTTCTCAATGGCTATAGCTTTTGGGGGAGAGAAATACGGGTGTTGAGAGGAAGACGAAGAGAGTTATGAGGGTGATGTCATCATGGGCAGCCTTTCAAACATGAAGACAAGGAGATTGGCTGCCATTCTTTCACAAAAGACCACACTTGGCCCTAAGTCCAATGTCCAAGACCCAGGTTAACACTAACTCGTTGACTTAAAAAAAATCTGGGTTGTTACAACCCTTTTGAGTAGAAGAGTATCCCATAAAGATAGAAGGAATAAGCTTGGATGAAAACTTGTCAATGTAATGGCTTTTGGGGGCATAAGCTAAGCAGTCAAAGACTTTAAGATGAGATATAAAAGCCTGCTTTCTGTAAAAATTTCAAAAGGTGTTTTGCAACTAAAAACATAAGAGGATAATATGTTTATTAAGTAACAGGCAGTAAGAACACAGTCACCACAAAATTTAAGAGTTACTTTAGAAGTAAAACTTAAAGCTCTAGCAACCTCAAGTAAATGTTTATATTTTCGCTCAACTATGTCATTCTACTGAAAAGTATGGGCATAACTACTTTGGGGAATCAAGGGGAGAAAACAATTTCATGCATTCAGTATTGAAAAACACAGTTCCATTATCACTCCTAAGTATCTCGACAGTTGTAAAGAATTGATTTTCAACTAATTTGAAGAAATTTTATAAGTGAAAAAGAGCATCAAATTTTAGTCTCAGCAGAAACACCTAAGTCATTCCACTATAGTCATCTACAATGGTAAGAAACTACCTATGACCACTATGAGTGGAAATTCTATAAGGTCCCCACAAATCAACATGTATTAATTAAAAAATTAAAGTAACTCGCGTAGTACTTAGAGGAAAAGATATTCAAGATTGCTTTGCTAAGGGACAAACATATCAAAAAACAAGATGGTCATTATTAGAGGCTTAGTAGAAAACAATGACATTTTAGTCATTTTAATAGTAGTACCATGATCTTATCTAGAATGTCAAAGTACAATATTATTCCCAATAGAAGATACATAACGAACAGAATCTAACTGAGAAAATACTGAAAAAGAAACATTATAAGACATACTGTGAGATGATGCAAAAAAAATAAAGATCTTCATGTTTCCTACCGATCTCATAAATTTGCCCATTTGAGATACCCACAGAAGGAAAAAAATTAATAAAAAAGATAGCACAATAAAGGTCATAAGTTATTTTCGAAACAGATAACAAGTTATGAGTAAACTCGGACACATAACACATTATGAGAGATATAAGTAGAGTTTAAGAGAGCTGAAACAATATGGGTAATAGGTACTTTTTTTCAATAGAGAGGCAAACAAATCGGGCCAAAGCTCAATGAATAAGATTAAGCAAACAATGAAAGTCAAATGTAACATGATCAGTCGCACCCATATCCAAGATCCAAGAATTAGTAGCCAAAATAGAAGAAAAGAAAGAACAATAACTTGTGGGTGATGCCAAGTTGACAATAGAGTTAGCAGAAGGTGTCTGATGCAAAAGTTGAATAATCTGATCATATTGAGCTTGAGTAAATGTTAGAACCGAAAGAGCCAATGAACTGGCATTTAGAAGTACTGACTCAGAACCACTATTTGCAACAGCCATCACAGCTTGAGAATCCTTCTGTTTAGTAAACTTAAAATTAGCAGGGAAGTTGTTTAGTCGATAACAATGCTCGCGTTTGTGACCACGAATTTTACTATGATCAAACAATAATTAAAATGATGCATACTGGAACCAGGAGAAACAACAGAAGAATTTAAGTAGAAAGTAGTGGAATCAAGAGCAGAAAAGACAACAGAAGAATGAAAATGTTGTGATTCATCCTGAGCCACCATGGAGTAGGCTTGATTAATTGATGGTAGAGGATGCATGAGCAAGATTTGACTGCGAACTATGGCATGTGTATTATTAAGGTCCATCAAGAACTAAAAGAGACAATGCTACAAAACATGCTTGACGGAGTGTTGAGACTACTCACACTCACAGGATGGAAGGGAAATGAGAACATTGTACTCATCCCATAATAGCTTCAATCGAGTATAACAGACAGAAATTGAAGAGTCACCTTGAACCAAAGAGGCAATCTCTCAAGTAAATATGAGATCCATCGACTTTGTCAAAGTGATCCTTCAAATCTGCCCAAAACCAACGTTGCACTAGAAGCAAAGACAATACTGGTCGATAACTCCTTGCTCACGGTGTTGAGAATCTAGGAAAGAACAACGGCATTACAATATTCCTATTGTGAACGAAATGTAAGAGCAACATCCCCATGGCAGAAATCTCCATCGACAAACCCCAACTTATTCTTCATAAAAAAGAGAAATTCGCATCGACCTACCTAGAGATTCTAATTGTCGATGCCCGATAGTTAATGAGAAAAGATCTTGGGGTGTCTGATGGATGAAGATACAGGGGGTGACTGAAATTGAAAGTCTCCATTGTTGAAGATTAACAGATCGAGGAAGAAAATGAAATTGGGAGAAAATGCCCTAGAACAAAAAATGGATAAAAGTCAAAAGTTGAGGAAAAATAAAAGATGGGCCCAAATAGACTTCTAATACCATGTTAAACATGGTAAAACATCATAAATATTCCCCATGTATTATCTCAACGCATAATACATAGTTTATATATACACGTATTGAAGAGTAAACTAACAAATTGTTAAATAAACTAACTACAACTGATTCACTGTTTACTAACTACTTTCTACAACACGGGAGGGTCCAAATGAACCCAGAGAGGAAATAAAAAACACAAACAAAAACAAGCATGAATAAAGCCAAGACAAACATGTAAAAACACAACAAAAACAATAAACAGAAAAGAAACAACATAAAAGAAATATGGGCAAGGCACATCAAGACACCAAGACTGATGTAAGGAGTCGAGACAAGAAACGAAGCTAGCAAATTCAAAGATCTCCAATTTCATGTCACTTTTTGGGTCACGGAAGAATGAAAACTTTAATAGAAATGTAGAGAGAAAACTATATACAGTCATAGCGAAAAATCCTAGATCATCGATGAGAGAATGACTGAAATGGAAGAATCAAAAGCCGCTCTTCAGAAAAAACGAGATTAGACTAACCATCAAAAGGAAAAAAAACTCCAAACCATGCAAGAATAGGAAAAAACGAGACATGAAAACAAAGCGGTAGAACCGTAGAAAAGAGACTCAAAGTGGACTATCAACATTGTTTGATCGTAGTAAGATATAGGGATGTAAAAACAACATTATTTTGATTTGGCCTCCACGCCATCGACCAACTGTCGTTTCATCGCCCCGTTAAGTAGTTAACGGCGGAGTGGCATAAACGAGTCAAAAAATTAAAGTTTAGTGTTAAATTTTGACCAAGTAAAAGTTCGATGAAAAAAATAAGTCAGCGTCTATAGTTTAGTGGTACCTGGTGTACTTTACCCTTTTATTTAACATGTGTGAAGTAAATTACTTTACATGCTCATGCACCACATATAAATATATCGTGATACTTAAACCCATAACATGAGTTGAGGGGTGAATACCCTTAATCAATTAAATGTTGGATCTTTGTACTAAATATAATTTAGGGTAAACTACATCAGTAGTCACCGAACTATGGTTTCTTTTCTATTTTGGTTATCGAACTATTTTTTTGGCAAAAACATCACTAACGTTATGTTTCCTTCCTATTTTGGTCACCGGCCGTTAAAAACTTAACGGTTTTGCTGACGTGGAATTTTATTTTTTTAATTTTCCATGCCATTTTTTCTCTTTCCTCGTAAGCAATATATGTTATTTTATAATATTTTTATTCAAATTAACAGGATGGTGACACGTGTCACTGCCTATTAGTGGAATAAAAGAAATGAAAATCAAGCCCCTTATGCAACCAGAGAGATGGTGACACGTGTAAACTGCCTATTAGTCGAATCTCTCTGGCTACATAAGGGGCTTGATTTTTCATTTTGTTTATTCCACTAATAGGCAGTGACACGTGTCACCATCCTATTAGTTTGAATAAAAATATTATAAAATAACATATATTGCTTACGATGAGAGAGAAGAAATGACATGAAAAATTAAAATAATAAAATAAAATTTCACGTCAGCAAAACCGTTAAGTTTTTAACAGCCGGTGACCAAAATAGAAAGGAAACATAACGTTAGTGATATTTTTGTCAAAAAATAGTTCGGAGACCAAAATAGGAAGGAAACATAACGTTAGTGATGTTTTTGCCAAAAAAAAGTTCGGTGACCAAAATAGGAAAGAAACAATAGTTCGGTGACTACTGGTGCAGTTTACCCTATAATTTAAACGTTACTTTTTAAAAATAATTATATAAATTAGTTAAATTAAGCTTTAATTCCATAAGTATCCCTTTATTTGCAGACATCAAAAGTTGGCGTAAGCCATTATCCAATTCCCACATAATAATGACAGAAAATAAGATTGAGAAGATCATATCTTCCTTGACCACTCGTGCCCTAATTCTTACGTGTAGAAAAGGAACAACATTGCATTGTCCCCATATGCCCTTGCCGCGAAAATGTCAATTTCCAACCAATAACATGCATGCCACATATTATTGTCTACTCCTTAAAACAGGAATATCTGAATCAACATGATTTATGGAACGACAATTGACATCTTTGTTTCCTACTGTTCACTAATACACTATAATTGATATATAACCCATGTTCACATGTTTCCAGATGAGATTTGTTTAGGTTATTTTAAGCTATAACAAAATTCTAGAACGGGTGACACTCATCGCTGAACACCACTACCACAATATACAGTTAAACACTATTATTTTTTAATAATTTTTTAATGGTTATTAAAAATCTCAAAGGCTCGACATGCAATTAATCATATTTCAAAAATAAAGTTAGAAGAGACTATTCCATGAACCATTCTCACAAGGTATTTAAATCTCGGTCTCAATGATTTTTAGAGTGTTTTTTTAACATTGACGAACTTTTATTAATATGAATTTAAAAGTGAAAGTGATTTTGTTTAAAGAATTATAGATTGTATTTGAAGCCCAAAATATGGTCTGCCCTAATAAACTAAACCTAATTTTCCTTCAATTTCGCGCAGCCGCACAAGAGCCGTTAGATCTGATCCTAATCTAACGACCCAGATTGAAAGCAGAGGAGGCTTTTGGAACCTTCACGTCCCTACGCATCGGCCTTCCCGCTCCTTCACGCGCGCGTGACCCTTCAGATCTCCACGCGCGACTTTTTAGCCTTCTGACGCTTCGTCTGTCGCGACCAGCTTTTGCAACCCTCTCTCTCTAGTCCTCTCCTCCTCACCAAGCCGCCAGGTTTTCCATGCAACAAAAGGGTAAACATTAGCAAAAGAAGATTAAAAGCAGATCGAACAAAAATAACAATTTTCTAGGGAGTTCCGGCAGATTTCAGAGAAGATTATAACTAGTTGTTATTTTATTTTTCTCTAGCATGTAACACTCTGGTTATATAAACCGAAACCAAAAACATATTGATGAGTTGTTTTAGTTCGAAACAGTAATACAAAGAAAAACAGAACCTTTTGAAGGTATCCATTATCTTCTCCACTTGCATGCATAAATATAGCATAAAAAAGGATATAAGAGAGAGTTTATACCCTTGGTTGAGGGCCATCTGCCTGTTGTACGTTCGTCGGCGACAAGCCCTCTACCTCTAAGCTTAAGGGGTGAGCCGGCAACAAGTGTGGTCTTTTTTTAGGGCGCCTCTTCGACTCCACTCACCGGTGACAAACCCTAGGCCTTCGGTTGGTAAGGGTGAATCAGGTGGGAGTTTGAGGCTTTTTGTTTCTGGAGGTTAAACCCTAGATCCAAAAGGGCGAGGGTCTCTGTTTTACGTAGATCTAGGGCAAGGTTTTTCCTTTTTGGCAAAACAAGGACCAGAACTGGGTTTTCAATGAAAAGAAGAGCCTTTTTGGCTTATTTTGGCAAGCCGCGCCTTAGATGACTACGAGCCATTGGATTTTAGTTTTTTGGATGAAGATCTAATCGGTGCTTTATTTGAGGAGAAGCTCACCAATGAGTCTTGGCAGCTTTATTTTGATGGAGCATTCAATGCCCTAGGCCATGAGATAGGGGAAGTGTTAATTTCACCCGAAGATGTTTACTACCCTTTCACCAGTAGGTTGGAATTCTTTTGTACAAACAATATAGCCGAGTATGAGGCTTGTGTCATGGGACTCCAGCGGCAAAGAAAGAAAAATTAAGGTGCTTCAAGTCTTTGGGGATTCATCTTTGGTGATCTATCAGCTCCGGAAGGAATGGGAGACAAGAGATCAGAAGCTAGTCAAGTACTATGATTTGATCCAAGAGTTGGTTAAATTTTTTGAAGAAATCAACTTCGCCTATCTACATAGAGAAGATAATAAGATGGATGACGCCCTAGCAACTCTGGCCGGCATGTTTGAGGCAAGCCCGAAAGCTAAAATGAAGTCGATTGAGATACAGATTTTTGAGGTACCGGCCTACTGCTATAATTTGGAAGAGGAGGAGGATGGCAACCCATGGTACTACAATATCCTTCAGTATATAAAGTTTCAGGTCTACCCAAAAGAGGCCAACGATAACGGTAAAAATGACCATTAGAAGGTTGGAGTCAGGGTACATCTTTGATGGGGAGGTTCTGTACAAGAGGAGTAAGGATCATATATTATTGAGATATGTTAGCGCCCAAGAGGCTAAGACCATTTTAGCCAAGGTACATGATGGTTTATGTTGAACCCACGCTAATGGATTCTCAATGGCTAGAAAGCTCATGCGATATGGGTATTTCTGGTCTACCATAGAAGAAGACTGCATCTAATATGCAAAAAATTTCACAAATGTCATATCTATGCTGATAAGATACATTCTCTGCCAGTGCCACTCCAAACCATGAATTCACCATGGTCTTTTACTTCTTAAGGCATGGATGTCATTGGCCAGATACACCCAAAATCTTCTAATGGACACCGTTTCATCCTAGTGACCATTGATTACTTCACCAAATGGGTAGAAGCAACCTCGTATGCCAACATCACAAGAGCAACCGTATGCAAGTTCTTGAAAAAGAGATTATATGTCGATACAGTTTTCCAGAAAGAATCATCACTGATAATGCTTCCAACTTAAATAACAAGATGATGACTAAAGTATCTGAGCAGTTCAAGATTGTACACCACAATTCGACCACTTATCATTCCAAGATGAATGAAGCAATTAAAGCAGCAAACAAGAATATCAAAAAGATCATAGCCAAGACTACCGACACTTTCAAGGATTGGCATGAGAAGCCGCCCTTTGCAATATTTGCTTGCCAGACATCTATAAGGACCTCGACAGGGGCAACACCATATTCTTTGGTCTATGGTACAGAAATGGTATTGCCTATTGAGGTGGAGATCCCATCACTTAGAATTTTGAATGAGACGAAGTTGGATGATGCCGAATGGATGCAAGAAAGGATTGATCAGTTGAACCTCATTGAGGAGAAAAGATTAAGGGCCATCTGTCATGGCCAAATGTATCAAAAGAGGATGATGCGCGCCTACAACAAGAAGGTTCACTCGAGAGAGTTTTAAGAGGGAGATTTGGTGCTCAAGAAGTTTTTGCGAATTCAAAAGGACTTCCAGGGGAAATGGATGCCTAACTAGGAAAGACCTTATGTTATAAAAAAGGCCTTCTCCGAATGAGCATTAATTCTAGCAGAAATGGATGGGAAAGAATCGAGCAACCCCGTAAATTCAGACTTTGTCAAGAAGTATTACGCTTAAAAAAAGAAGTGTTCAAGATGGAAACTTAGAAACGGGTGTCTTGAAACCAAAGGAGGATCTAAACTGAAAATTTGAAAAAGACAATTCAAATAAATTTTGAGGTCTGGCATCCGATTGATAGGCTCTGTTACAGTGAAGGGGACCTACTTTGATTTATGTTGGAATTCTGTTTGGTTATCAAAAATTTTAGTCTAGGACCGGTAGTGAGAGATTTACCACGGTCGATGGGCTCTCGCATTATTCATACAGTCGATGTTCGGGAAAGTTGCACCCTATATTACTTATTTCTTTTTTCATTTTCTCACATTTGCCATGACTTTCTAAATGTTCCAACATCTCTTATATTAATGAAATTTTATTTCTTTCCTTATATTGTTTATTTCATAAGCATTATGCAAATAGATTGACGTAGATCATTGAAAAACAAAGGATTTCTTGGCATTACTATGATTTAACCCTTTCAGTGCAGGTTGTTCCAAGACAGAAATCGATTTCGTTAAAAAGAAGTCTGCCAAAGTCAAAGCTAAAGGACATGATATGCAAAATTGACAAAATTTGTCAAAGAGATGACAAACACCCTCCATATTGAAGTCCAAGATAGAAGAGTCAATGGCGGAAACCTGAAAGGGCGCCAAAAAAAAAGAAAAGAAAAGAAAAAGAAAAGGTGGAAAAAAAAAAGAAGAAAAAAAATAAAATTCAAAGTGAAAACCTGAAAGGACATTTTGAAAAAAAAACTCTAAAGTGAAAACTCGAAAGAGCACTTTAGAACAAAGTTTTGGAGAATATGAGGGTTAAACGAGGGCTGGGTCCGGTCACAAGGAGAGACAAAAAAGGTGGAAGCAAAAGAAAGCCAAAACAGGACATCAAGAAAGAAGGCGTCCGAGCATTGACTACATCTTATTTGTCATGCATCATGAATAGTTTGGAATCTCTAAGGTAGGAGCATGCTAACTAGCATCATCGAATCATTGTGTCTGTTTCTTTCAGGTATTCGAAAAAATAGAAGACATATACTATGTTCCAAGAAAGAAGAACTAGATACTAACACAAGGTCAAAGATCATTGAGAAGTTTTCCAAACTTTAGCTATTTGGGTGAAACCACTCTATGCTGAGGCGATAAAGATCAAGGGCATTCCGGTAGTCTCTAAGCGAGATGTCATTCGATGTCAAGACGACCAGAAATTGAGGCATCATATGTGGGATCCTCAAGCAGAGAAACCACTCTATGCTGAGGTGACAAAGATCGAGGGTATTTCGGTGGTCTCTAAGCGAGATGTCCTTCAATGTGAAGACGACCAGAAAACAAGACATCATATGTGGGATCCTCAAGGCGAGAAACCACTCCATGCCAAGGCGATAAAGATCGAGGGAATTTTAGTAGTCTCTAAGCGAGATGTCATTCGGTGTCAAAACGACTAGAAATCGGGACATCATAGTTGGGATCCTTAAGGTGAGGTACCACTCTGTGCCAAGGCGATCGAGGCATTACTTCATGCTTCATTTCTTCAGGCCTTACAAGGGAAGAATTTAGAGTTCTAGAATTTCTGGAAGAGGAAGGGTGAACGGTTCTATATAGGAAGGATTTATAGCTCAAAATCTTCAAATAGGAAAGTCGGATAAAATTAGTGCTTATGGTCTTTGCTTTATTTTTGTTTTACAAGGATAAGCAAAGAGGGGCAGCTGTAATCACTAATTTTATCCGGGGATAACCCGTCTTTATTTTGTGAATAATGGGTTTGTTCTTTTTACTATTACCCATTTTTGATATTATAGTATATCTTAAACCCAAAATATTATATATATTTATTTTAATTTGCATTACATATTAATATTTTTATTATATTAATATTTGGTTTATTATTATTATTTATATTAGTATTATATCAAACAAAATTCTAAAAAAACAAATTAATTAAATAATTAAAATTAATAATAAAAGCCCCCAAAAATTTATTTACAGTCCAATTACATTTAAAAACCCAAAAATAAATAAGAAAATGTTACAAGGCCCGTTGAAGCCCAAAATATGGTATGCCCTAATAAACTATACCCTAATTTCCCTTCATTTTCGCGCAGCCGCACAAGAGCTGTTAGATCTGATCCTGATCTAACGGCCTAGATTGATAGTAGAGGAGGCTTCTAGAACCTTCAAACGCGAGTGCGTTGCACGCGTGACCCTTCGGATTTCCACGCGCGACTCTTCAACCTTCTGACGCTTCATCTGCTGCGACCAGCTTTTGCAACCCTCTCTCTCTGGTCCTCTCCACCTCATCAAGCCGCCACGTTTTCCATGCAACAAAAAAAGATAAACATTAGCAAAATAAGATTAAAAGCAGATTGAACAAAAATAACAATTTTCTAGGGAGTTCTGGTGGATTTCAGAGAGGATTATAACTAGTTGTTATTTTATTTTTCTCTGGCATGTAACACTCCGGTTATATAAACCGAAACCAAAAACATATTGAGGAGGTTTTTTAGTTCGAAATAGTAATAAAAGAAAAACAGAACCTTTTGAAGGTATCCATTCCCTTCTCCACTTGCATGCATAAACATAGCATAAAAAAAGGATCTAGGAGAGAGTTTGTAACACCCTAACCAGTATTCTTTACCCATTACTAATTAGAGTGTCACATAATGAATATGCTAACATTTCATATTGATATAAAAATAAAATTATAATTTATCCATTTTAACCATTTATCGCGTAATATCAGTTTTCAAAATTTTAATCATCCAAATTAATTTCAATTTCAGCCAGCAACATAATAGTTTATATCTATGATATATAAGGAACACAAATGTCTAAAAACTACCTAAATTAAAAATCTAAACGACTATTATTTTTAGCTTTTTTTAATCATTATCCAATTTTAATATAATATAACTACTCATCATTTACTATAAACATAAACTAATTTATAAGTTATTTCAAACCATACCTAAACTAGTATAAAACTGACTAACTTTAATATATACATGCCATCTAGTAACATCAAACACATTAAAAGATGTTATTACTAATACCATGATTATACTATTGATAAGTAGGATGCCAGCTGCTCCTTACTCCGAATTTTGCTTTTTACCTACGCGTGAAAACCATCACACGCTAAGTATATACTTAGTGAGGCAATAATAATATTCAATGCAATGCAACATGACTATAATTAATATCATGTAACAATATTCATGCATCATGTTAATAATATATTAACATAATATAAACCGAATATAAATTTCTTACCAATATACTTGCCATTTACTTTGAGAGTTTGCAACTCTTTCACCTGTTTATCTATTGTTTGCCAATAATTCATAGCCCAAATATAAACCTATGAGGACCCTGGGTACTTGAGTCAAATATGCACCGAAGTTATAATACATATAAGGTCATGCCCACCATAATACACATAAGGTGGTGCCCACCGTATACACTAAGTTTCCATTATATACACTATAGTGTTAAACCGAGTATGCAACGTGCTGCTGGACTCTATGGTAAGCCAACTATACCCTGTCCCTCAATGACATACTTGGGCATATATTCCATATTTATTTCATCGATGGCAATGTATGTTAATATAATTTAACATTGGGCAGTTCATACCCGAAATAACATTCATAATATAACATCATATATAACTAGTGATCCATGCATTTATATTCACTTTTGACATATTTAGAACATGTTAAATATATGATTAATGACATAAATATCATGCCAAGAGAAACAAGCTAGACTTATTACAAGTATTCCTAATGATGTATAAAACATCCATGTATCATGTTATGTATGCATTGCACACACCTGATGCCTCACTAGTAAACCTTACTATCGATTTTAGCTTTACTCTTGTACTTTTTCCTTGTCTTTAAGCTTGCTCGTATTACGATCTCGATCACGATCACGATCTATAAAGACATCATTTACCAACACATACAATTCAAACCATATGTTAGTATCATTCTAACATAGGCGCATATTAGGAATAAAATTCCTAAAAATCCTTTCAATATTAATTCGATACTAATCCTATTTCATAATAGTAATGTTAATCTTAATACTTCAAAATTAACATTTCAAACCCTTTATTATTCATATCCATCACTAATTCACAAGACATTCTCAAATCTCATAATTTAACCATAAAATGAATTCTTTTAGAATTCATCTCAATATTTCCAAATTATTCAAAATGGTCCATTGCCATTGAACTTCAAATTCAATCACTTAATTACAAAATCAAGTATTCCAACAATACATTAAAGCTTCACACATTAACTTCTAATCAATTTCCATTTTAATCTCATATTTTCCTTAATATTCTATTTGGTCCTCAACACTTTGTAAAATTCCAAATTGATCCAAATAACATTCCAAACCTTGTAAAATCATTCTTACATCATTTCTAACCTTAGGAAAATTTTTGATATTTTTCTCTAATATTCTTCCTAAAGGCCGAATATGAAAGGTCACTCTAATCAAAATTTCCAACTTGATTCAAGCACGAATTCAACTTCTAAACATCATTTCCAAGCTTCTACAATAATTTCTATCTCAAATAAAATTTTTGCAATATTTCCCCCTAATTTCTCAATATAATCAAGTGATCTCTAAAATACAATCCATGAAAATTTCATCAATTCAAACATAAAAACATCATCACAACTTCATATCCAACTCGAATAATCTGTAAAACATGAAATTCCAACATGTCCTTCATCCACCCTAAACTCCAATATCAACTAAGAAGCATGGAAACCATTCAAAACTTATACCAAATGAAAGTGAATTTCATGTTTCATGTTTCATGCTTTCATCCAAAATCCAACTAAATTGGCTTGAAAATTCAAAAAGAAAAATATCCCCTTACCTGTAGAGAACTCACGGCAAGATGAGAAAGATGAAGAAAAATCTTGACTTTTCCAATTGTTTAATTTTAGTCTATTTGTCATCTTTACAAAGAAATAAATTAAAAATTTATTTTATGACAAAATGACCATTTTGCCCTTTTAATCCAATGTCTCTCATCTTGCCACATGTCAAAATATTCATCCAAGGGTCAAAAATAAACCAAGAAGTTAGTGATTACCAACTTTGCCCTTGGAAATTTCCAAAATTACCATCTTGCCATTTTTCATCCAATGGCTCATATCTGACATGGAAAATCTACTTTAATCCAATGGTCCATGTTAAATCCTACAATTTTACAACATGAAAATGACATTTTTAACCTGCTTTATCATTCTTCAAAATATCTTAATTATTTGATTCGATCTGATCATCCGAATATTTTTCTAAACTTTCTCACTTTATAGCCAAAAAATAAAAACTCCGTACGAAAAATCCGGGTAACACGAAAACATCATTCTTGTGGGTATACTATTCATTTACGGGACTAAAATACATAATTTTTGAAAATTACAATTTAGTCCCTAAACTTTTCCTGAGTTTATACTTTAGTCACCAAACTTTCATTTTATTCAGTTTAGTCACTACCCAAAATTTTGCGGTATTAAAATTCTCCCCCTTAAGAAAATTCGTACTCGAATTTTCCTTACATACTTGGTTCAAAAAGATACAGATACTACTCTTTCATTGTTTCCTCATTTTCCCAAGTAGCTTATTCCACTTTGTGGTTTCTCCTCAAGACTTTAACCAGAGGAATCTTTTTATTCCTTAATTGCTTTTCTCCTCGAGCTAAGTTTTTTACTGTTTCTTCATCATAGGTCAAATCCGGTTGAATTTCAATTTCTTCTGGTGTAATAACATGTGAAGGATCCAATCGATATTTTCGAAGCATGGACACATGAAATACATCATGGACCTTACTCAATTCCGGTGGTAAAGCTAGTTGATACGCCACTGGACCAACCCTTTTAAAAATTTCAAAAGGACCAATGAATCTTGGACTAAGCTTACCTTTTCGTTCAAATCGTAATATCTTTTCCAGGATGAATCCTTTAACACTTTGTCTCCAACTTCAAATTCCATATCATTCCTTTTAAGACCTGAGTATGACTTTTTTTCTATCAGAAGCGGCCTTGAGATTATCTTGGATTATCTTTACCTTATCCTCCATTTCTTGAACAAGATCTGGTCTGATGATTTTTTGATCGTCTAACTCGAACCAATTCAATGGTGTTCGGCATTTTCTTCCATATAATGCCTCATAAGGTGCCATCTTTATACTTAATTGATAACTGTTGTTGTAGGCAAACTCAGCTAATAGAAGATATTTTTCCCATGAACCTGCAAAATTTATTATACATGCTCTGAGCATATCTTCGAGTATTTGAATAGTCATTTTTGATTGTCCATCTGTTTAAGGATGAAAAGCAATACTAAAGTGTAGTCGAGTTCCCAATGCTTCATGTAATGCACTCCAAAACGTTGAAGTGAACCTTGGATCTCTAAATGATATAATAGACATAGGAACACCATGCAGTCTAACAATTTCCTTAATATATATTTTCGCCAACTTATTCAAGGTGTAGTCTATTCGAACTGGTATGAAATGTGCCATTTTAGTCAATCGATCCACAATCACCCAAATTGAATCTTTCTTACTTGGCATCAGTGGTAAACCTGTTACAAAATCCATAGTAACCTTTTCCCACTTCCATTGTGGAATTGAGACTGGTTGAAGTAATCCCGATGGAACTTGATGTTTTGCCTTTACTTGTTGACAAGTTAAACATTTAGCAACAAACTCGGTGATAGCTCATTTCATGCCAGGCCACCAAAATCGACTCTTTACATCTTGATACATTTTGTTTCCTCCTGGATGTATAGTTAAAGGACTGTAATGTGCCGCTAAAAGTATTTCTCTTATTAATTCATCATCTTCAGGAATGTATACACGTCCCTTGTAGTATAGGCATCCATTTGATTTTATTTCAAAGTCTTTAGATCCACCATGTTCAACTTGCTTCTTATTTTCTAAGCATTCTTCATCCTTTGCTTGTAACTCTTTAATCCTCTCTATCAAAGTAGGCTTAACTTGTAGTTCGGCCATTATTGCACCATTTTCCTGTAATCTCAACAGAGCATTCAATGCTCTCAAAGCAAAAAATGTTTTCCGGCCGAGTGCATCTGCTACTATATTAGCCTTCCCCGAATAATAATCAATGACTACATCATAGTCCTTGATCAGTTCTATCCATTTTCTTTGTCTCAAATCGAGCTCCTTTTGAGATAACAAATATTTCAAACTTTTATGATCCTTGTAGATATAGCACTTTTCACCATATAAGTAGTGACTCCAAATCTTTAAAGCAAACACTACTGCAACCAACTCCAAATCATGAGTAGGATAATTTCTTTCATGAGTTTTGAGTTGTCAAGAAGCATATGCTACAACCTTCCCTTCTTGCATCAATACACACCCCAACCCATTATGAGATGCATCACTATATATTGCAATATCTTCTTCAATTGGTCAAAGCTTTCCTGACACTTATCTGTCCAGACAAATGGTACATCCTTTCTTAATAGCTTAGTTAATGGAGCGGCAATCATTGAAAAGTCTTTCACAAACCGCCGATAATAACCAGCCAATTGCAAGAAACTTCTCACTTCATAGACATTCTGAGGAATCTTCCATTCGAGTATTGCTTGAACATTTTTAGGATCAACTCGAATCCCTTCAGCCGAAACTATATGTCCAAGGAAAACTACTTCAGAAAACCAAAATTCACACTTTGACAACTTTGCATATAATTTCTTTTCTCGGAAGATCTAAAGAGCTACTAGGAAATGAGCATCATGGTCCTCTTTGTTTTTAGAATAAACCAATATATCATCTATGAATACTAGCACAAACTGATCTAAATATGGATGAAATATTCGATTCATTAAATCCATAAAAGCTGCTGGTGCATTTGTAAGCCCAAAAGGCATTACCACAACTCATAATGTCCGTATCTAGTTCTGAAAGTTGTCTTTGTTATATCTGCTTCTTTGATCTTCAATTGATGATACCCCGACCGAAGGTCAATTTTAGAAAACACTATTGCTCCTTTAAATTGATCAAAGAGATCTTCAATCCTTGGCAAAGGATATTTATTCTTTATCGTCACTTTATTAAGTTGATGATAATCCACACATAACCTCATTGATCCATCTTTCTTTTTCACAAACAAGACTGTAGCTCCCCAAGGTGATATACTAGGTCGGATAAAACCTCGATCTAATAATTCTTGCAATTGATCCTTCAACACTTTAAGTTTCGTAGGAGCAATCCTGTAAGGTTCCATTGATATTGGTGCTGTTCCAGGAAGCACATCAATACCAAATTCTACTTCTCGATCTAGAGGTAATCCCAATAATTCATCTAGGAATGGGAATTCTTGCACCGTAGGTATATTTCCAGATTTATCTTTTTTTTTCTGGAGTATTTATCACATTAGTTAGATATGCTTCATACTCATGTGATAATAACTTTCCAGCAGTTACAGTTGACATCTTACCGCTCAAATAATTCTACCTTTCTCCCACAATTATTATTTCTGAACCATCTGATGCTTTTAAAATTAGCCTTTTCAATCGGCATTCAACGTAGCATTGTATGCCGATAACCAATCCATTCCAAGAATAACTCCAAACTCTTGGAAGGGTAATTCTATAAGGTCAGCTGGAAATTCATTTTCTTGAATCTTTATAGGACACTTTTTGCATATTCGAACTACTTTGGCGTTTTGTCCTATTAGATTAATAGCAACTACCTTACTCAATATTGGTTATACCGAAATATTTCTTTCGAGTACTACTTTAGAACCAATATAAGAGTGGGTAGAGCCTGGATCAATCAATGCAAAAATAGGGCTGCCAAAGAGTTCGATCATACCTGCTACGATCTCCGAGACATCTCGATCATTAGCAGTCTTGAATTATATACTTGAGCAACAGTCTTGTCTTCTCGATTAGGTATGATTGTAGATACTCCTAGTTTGCCACCTTTTTTGAAATGACCAGCTTGCCCCACAATGGTAACATGCTCCACCAGCGAACCAGCATTGACCAAAATGCCTCTTTCTATAGTGTTCACATTCTGGAATATAACGAAATCTGGAACCTCAAGAACCTGCAGTAACAGTCTGAGTCTGCTTTGACTTTCCTTTACAATATCCCTTTTTGGCTGAAGAAGCTGATGCTACATGATTTTGTTGAGGAAATCCTTTACTGCGTTTAAATGACGATGCAACAAAATGACTTATTGGATCTTTTTTCGGTCAGAACCTGTTTCCCCGCCTTATCCTCGAGATCTACTTTTTCCACAACTTTTGCTGGATTCACTGTCTCTTGAAATGTGGTGAAATTACGAGAAACCAATACCCTTTTATATTGAGAATCCAACCCAGCTATGAATTTATCAATTCTGGATTTTTTGGTTGGAAGAAACTCTGCTGCAAATCGGCTTAGTCTATAAACTCACATTCGTATTCATAGACTGACCTGCACGATTGCTTCAGATCCAGAAACTACTACCTCATTTCTTCAATAAATAGGTCCCCAATATATTTTTCTTTGAATTCTTTCAGAAAGAATTCCCATGTAATATGCTCTGAAGGAACTCGTGCAGTGACTACATTCCACCACACACTGCCCTGCTCAATTAGCAAAGATACAACTCCCTCTAACTTTCATTTATCATCACATGGAATCCTGCTCAGCATAATTTTAATATCATTCAACCAATAATCAGCGGCCATTGGATCTGCATCAGTATCACCTCAAAATTTTGGTGCTTTCATTTTCCTTAATTCTTTTGGAACTGTTACTAGTTCTTGACGATTTATAATAGCATACAATGCCTGAAGAAATAAGCCTTTATCTTGCACAAGCATGTTTCGTTGTTTCTGAGCTGGTACCTCTACGTTTTGCTGAGCAAGAGGCGGATTCTGGTTCACCTCATTACTCCCGATTTGTGCAGGAATATCACGCTCAGCTCCCTGACGGGATTCTTGATGATCTGACATCTGTTAACGTCACAATCATCACTTATAAGTAAAGAGCAACATTACTAATTAATAAGCATCAAAGTATATTAATACAAATATCAGAAATTTTTGACATCCTAGTGGCATGTATACAATCCTGACTTTCGACAGACCCGATCCGTATCCAGAACCGGCTAAACCTGTAGCTCTGATACTAATAAATGTAACACCCTAACCAGTATTCTTTATCCATTACTAATTAGAGTGTCACATAATGAATATGCCAACATTTCATATTGATATAAAAACAAAATTATAATTTATCCATTTTTACCATTTATCGCGTAATATCAATTTTCAAATTTTTAATCATCCGAATTAATTTAAATTTCAGGCAGCAACATAAATGCTCATATCTATGATATATAAGGAACATAACTGTCTAAAACCAACCTAAATTAAAAATCTAATTGACTACTATTTTTAGCTTCTTTTAATCATTATCTGATTTTAATATAATATAACTACTCATCATTTACTATAAACATAGACTAGTTTATAAGTTATTACAAACCATACCTAAACTAGTATAAAGCCAACTAACTTTAATATATACATGCCATCTAGTAACATCAAACACATCAAAAGATGTTATTATTGATACCGTGATTATACTCTTGATAACGAGGGTGCCAGCTGCTCTTTACTCTGAATTCTGCTTTTTACCTACGCATGAAATCCATCACACGCTAAGTACGTACTTAGTGAGACAATAGTAATATTCAATGAAATACAACATGACTATAATTAATATCATGTAGCAATATTCATGCATCATGTTAATCATATATTAACATAATATAAACCGAATATAAATTTCTTACCAATATACTTGCCACTTACTTTGAGAGTTCGCAACTCTTTCACCTGTTTATCTATTATTTACCAATAATTCATAGCCCAAATATAAACCTATGAGGACCCTGGGTACTCGAGTCAAATATGCACCGAAGTGTTAATACACATAAGGTCGTGCCCACCATTTACAAGAAGTGTCCTTTATATACACTATAGTGTTAAATCGAGTATGCAGCGTGCTGCTGGACTCTATGGCATGCCAACTATACCCTGTCCCTCAATGACATACTTGGGCATATATTGCATATTTATTTCATCCATAGCAATGTATATTAATATAATATAACATTAGGCAGTTCATACCCGAAATAACATTCATAATATGACATCATATATAACTAGTGATCCATGCATTTATATTCACTTTTGACATATTTAGAACATGTTAAATATATGATTAATGACATAAACATCATGCCAATATAAACAAGGTAGACTTATTGCAAGTCTTCCTAATGATGTATAAAACATCCATGTATCATGTTATGTATGCATTGCACTCACTTGGTGCCTCACTAGTAAACCTTACCATCGATTTTAGCTTTACTCTTGTACTTTTTACTTGTCTTTAAGCTTGCTCATATTACGATCTCGTTCACGATCTATAAGGACATCATTTACCAACACATACGATTCAAAGCATATGTTAGTATCATTCTAACATAGGCGCATATTAGGAATAAATTCCTAAAAATCCTTTCGATATTAATTCGATACTAATCATATTTCATAATAGTAATGTTAATCTTAATACTTCAAAATTAACATTTCAAACCCTTCATTATTCATATCCATCACTAATCCACATGACATTCCCAAATCTCATAATTTAACCATAAAATGAATTCTTTTAGAATTCATCTCAATATTTCCAAATTATTCAAAATGGTCCCTTGCCATTGAACTTCAAATTCAACCACTTAATTACAAAATCAAGTATTCCAACAATACATTAAAGCTTCACACATTAACTTCTAATCAATTTCCATTTCAATCTCATATTTCCCTTAATATGCTATTTGGTCCTCAACACTTTGTAAACTTCCAAATTGATCCAAATAACAATTTAAACCTTGTAAAATCATTCTTACATCATTTCTAACCTTAGGAAAATTTTCCATAATTTTCTCTAATATTCTTCCCGAAGGCCGAATATTAAAGGCCACTCTAATCAAAATTTCCAACTCGATTCAAGCATGAATTCAACTTCTAAACATCATTTCCTAGCTTCTACAATCGTTTCTATCTCAAATAATTTTTTTTTCAATATTTCTCCCTAATTTCTCAATATAATAAAATGATCTCTAAAATACAATCCATGAAATTTTCATCAATTCAAACATAAAAACAACATCACAACTTCATATCCAACTTGAATAATCTATAAAACATGAAATTCCAACATGTCCTTCATCCACCCTAAACTCCAATATCAACTTAGAAGCATGGAAACCATTCAAAACTTATACCAAATGAAAGAGAATTTCATGTAGATCAATTTCATGTTTCATGCTTTCATACAAAATCCAACTAAATTGGCTTGAAAATTCAAAAAGAAAAATATTCCCTTACCTTTAGAGAACTCACGACAAGATGAGAAAGATGAAGAAAAATCTTGACTTTTCCAATTGTTTAATTTTAGTCCATTTGTCATCTTTATAAAGAAATAAATTAAAAATTTATTTTATGACAAAATGACCATTTTTCCCTTGTAATCCAATGTCTCTCATCTTGCCATATGTCAAAATATTCATCCAAGGGTCAAAAATAAACCAAGAAGTTAGTGATTACCAACTTTGCCCATGGAATTTTCCAAAATTACCATCTTGCCATTTTTCATCCAATGGCTCATATTTGACATGGAAAATCTACTTTAATCCAATGGTCCATGTTAAATCCTACCATTTTACAACATGGAAATGAAATTTTTAACCTTGCTTTATAATTCTTCAAAATATCTTAATTATTCGATTCGATTTGATCATCTGAATATTTTCTAATATTTCTCACTTTATAGCCAAAAAATACAAACTCCGTACGAAAAATCTGGGTAACACGAAAACATCATTCTTGGGGGTAAACTATTCACTTACGGGACTAAAATACATAACTTTTGAAAATTACAATTTAGTCCCTGAACTTTTCATGAGTTTATACTTTAGTAAACAAACTTTCATTTTATTCACATTTTCGTCACTATCCAAAATTTTGAGGTATTACAATTCTCCCCCATTAAGAAAATTCATACTCTAATTTTCCTTACATACTTGGTTCAAAAAGATACGGATACTGCTCTTTCATTGTTTCCTCATTTCCCAAGTAGCTTCTTCGACTTTGTGGTTTCTCCACAAGACTTTAACTAGAGGAATCTTTTTATTCCTTAATTGCTTTTCTCCTCGAGGTAAGATTTTTATTGGTTCTTCATCATAGGTCAAATTTGGTTGAATTTCAATTTCTTCTGGTGTAATAACATGTGAAGGATCCGATCGATATTTTTGAAGCATGGACACATGAAATACATCATGGACCTTACTCAATTCCGGTGGTAAAGCTAGTTGATACGCCACTGGACTAACCCTTTTTAAAATTTCAAAAGGACCAATGAATCTTGGACTAAGCTTACCTTTTCGTCCAAATCGTAATATCTTTTCTAGGGTGAAACCTTTAAAAACACTTTGTCTCCAACTTCAAATTCCATATCCTTCCTTTTAAGATCTGAATATGACTTTTGTCTATCAGAAGCGGCCTTGAGATTATCTTGAATTATCTTTACCTTATCCTCCATTTCTTGAACAAGATCTGGTCCGATGATTTTTTGATCTTCCAACTTAAACCAATTCAATTTTGTTCGGCATTTTCTTCCATATAATGCCCCATAAGGTGCCATCTTTATACTTGATTGATAACTATTGTTGTAGGCAAACTCAGCTAATGGAAGATATTTTTCCCATGAACCTGCAAAATTTATTACACATGCTCTAAGCATATCTTTGAGTATTTGAATAATCCTTTCTAATTGTCCATCTGTTTGAGGATGAAAAGTAGTACTAAAGTGTAGCCGAGTTCCCAATGCTTCATGTAATGCACTCCAAAACCTTGAAGTGAACCTTGGATCTCTATCGGATATAATAGACATATGAACACCATGCAGTTTAACAATTTCCTTAATATATATTTTTCCAACTTATTCAAGGTGTAGTCTGTTCGAACTAGTATGAAATGTGCCGTTTTAGTCAATCAATCAATAATCACCCAAATCGAATCTTTCTTACTTGGCATCAGTGGTAAACCTGTTACAAAATCCATAGTAACCTTTTCCCACTTCTATTGTGGAATTGAGATTGGTTGAAGCAATCACGATGGAACTTGATGTTCTGCCTTTACTTATTGAGAAGTTAAACATTTAGCAACAAACTCGGTGATAGCTCATTTCATGCCAGGCCACCAAAATCGATTCTTTACATCTTGATACATTTTGTTGCCTCCTGGATGCATAGTTAAAGGACTGTAATGTGCCGCTGAAAGTATTTCTCTTATGAATTCCTCATCTTTAGGAATGTATACACGTCCCTTGTAGTATAGGCATCCATTTGATTTTATTTCAAAGTCTTTAGATTCACCATGTTCAACTTGCTTCTTCTTTTCTAAGCATTATTCATCCTTTGCTTGTAAATCTTTAATCCTCTCTATCAAAGTAGACTTAACTTGTAGTTCAGCCATTATTGCACCATTTTCCTGTCATTTCAACTGAGCATTCAAAGCTCTTAAAGCAAAAAAATGTTTTTTGGTTGGGTGCATCTGCTACTACATTAGCCTTCCCCAGATGATAATCAATGAGTACATCATAGTCCTTGATCAGTTCTATCCATCTTTTTTGTCTCAAATTGAGCTCCTTTTGAGATAACAAATATTTCAAACTTTTATGATCCGTGTAGATATAGCACTTTTCACCATATAAGTAGTGTCACTAAATCTTTAAAGAAAACACTATTGCAACCAACTCTAAATCATGAGTAGGATAATTTCTATCATGAGTTTTGAGTTGTCAAGAAGCATATGCTAAAACCTGCCCTTCTTGCATCAATACACATCCCAAACCATTATGAGATGCATCACTATATATTGTAAAATCTTTCCCAGATTCTAGTTGTACCAAGACATGAGCTTCTGTTAATATCTTCTTCAATTGGTCAAGGCTTTCCTGACACTTATCTGTCCAGACAAATGGTACATCCTTTCTTAATAGCTTAGTTATTGGAGCGACAATCATTGAAAAGTCTTTCACAAACCGCCGATAATAACCAGCTAATCCCAAGAAACTTCTCACTTTAGAGACATTCTGAGGAATCTTCCATTCGAGTATTGCTTGAACCTTTTTAGGATCAACTCAAATCCCTTCAGCCGAAACTAGATGTCTGAGGAAAGCTACTCCAGACAACCAAAATTCACACTTTGATAGCTTTACATATAATTTCTTTTCTTGGAGGATCTGAAGAACTACTCGAAGATAAGTATCATGATCCTCTTTGGTTGTAGAATAAACCAATATATCATCTATGAATACTAGCACAATCTGATCTAAATATGGCTGAAATATCCGGTTCATTAAATCCATAAAAGCTGCTGGTGCATTTGTAAGCCCAAAAGGTATTACCACAACTCATAATGTCCGTATCTAGTTCTGAAAGCTGTCTTTGGTATATCTGCTTCTTTGATCTTCAATTGATGATACCCCGATTGAAAATCAATTTTAGAAAACACTGTTGCTCCTTTCAGTTGATCAAAGAGATCATCAATCCTTGGCAAATGATATTTATTCTTTACCGTCGCTTTATTACGTTGACGATCATCCACATATAACCTCATTGATCCATCTTTCTTTTTCACAAACAGGACTGGATCTCCCTAAGGTGATATACTAGTTCGTATAAAACCTCGATCTACTAATTCTTGCAATTGAGCCTTCAGCTCTTTAAGTTCGGTAGGACCCATCCTGGAAGGTGCGATGGATATTGGTGCTTTTCTAGGAAGCACGCCAATACCAAATTCTACTTCTCGATCTGGAGGTAATCCCAATAATTCATCTGGGAATTTTTGCACCGTCGGTATATTTTCCAAATTTATGTTTATTTCTAGAGTATTTATCATATGAGATAGATATGCTTCATACTCATGTGATAATAACTTTCCAGCAGTTACAGCTGACATCTTACCACTAAGATAATTTTGCCTTTCTCCCACAATTATTATTTCTGAACCATCTGATCCTTTTAAAACTAGCCTTTTCAATCGGCATTCAATGTAGCATTGTATGCCGATAACCAATCCATTCCAAGAATAACTTCAAACTCTTGGAAGGGTAATTCCATAAGGCCACCTGGAAATTCATTTTCTTGAATCTTTATAGGACACTTTTTGTATATTGGAACTACTTTGGCAGTTTGTCCTATTGGATTAATAGCAACTACCTCACTCAAAATTGGTTCTATCGGAATATTTCTTTCGAGTACTACTTTAGAACTAATATAAGAATGGGTAGAGTCTGGATCAATCAATGCAAAAAAAAGGGCTGCCAAAGACTTCGATCATAGCTGCTACGATCTCCGAGTCATCTCGATCATTAACAGTCTTGGTATTATATACTCGAGCAGCAGTCTTGTCTTCTCGATTAGGTATGGTCGTAGATACTCCTAGTTTGCCACCTTTGTTTCATTTGCTTTTCTGAGGTGATGCAACTTACTGATCAGGGTGAAGCTTCAGATAATTCTTTTTGAAATGACCAGCTTGCCCACAATGGTAACATGCTCCACCAGCAAACCCGCATTGACCATAATGCCTCTTTCCATAGTGTTCACATTCTGGAATAGAACGAAATCTGGAGCCTCGAGAACTTGCAGTAACAGTTTGAGTCAGCTTTAACTTTCCTCTAAAATATCCTTTTTGGCTAAAGAAGCTAATGCTACAGGATTTTGTTGAGGAAATCCTTTATCGCGTTTAAATGACGACGTAGCAAAATGACTTTTTGGATATTTTTTCGGTCTGAACCTATTTCCTTGCCTTATCCTCGAGATCCACTTTTTCCATAACTTTTGCTCGATTCACTGCCTCTTGAAAAGTGGTGAAATTACGAGAAACCAATAACCTTTTTTATATTGAGAATCCAACCTAGCTATGAATTTATCAATTCTGGATTTTTCGGTTGGAAGAAACTCTGCTGCAAATCGGCTTAGTTTATTAAACTCACATTTGTATTCATAGACTGACCTGTCCCGATTATTTCAAATCTAGAAACTGCTGCCTCATTTCTTTAATAAATAGCCCCCCAATATATTTTTCTTTGAATTCTTTCAGAAAGAATTCCTATGTAATCTGCTCTGGAAGAACTCATGCAGTGACTACATCCAACCACACGCTGGCTTGCTCCATTAGCAAAGATACAACTCCCTCTAACTTTCCTTGATCATCACATGGAATTCTGCTCAGTATAATTTTAATATCATTCAACCAATAATCAGCGGCCATTGGATCTGCATCAGTATCACCTAGAAATTCTTGTGCTTTCATTTTCCTTGATTCTTTTGGAATTGTTACTGGTGCTTGACGATTTATAATAACATCCAATGCCTGCAAAAACAAGCCTTGGTCTTGCACAGGCATATTTCGTTGTTCCTGAGCTAGTACCTCTACGTTTTGCTAAGCAAGAGGCGGATTCTAGTTCACCTCATTACTCCTGCTTTGTGCAGGAATATCAAGCTCAGCTCCTTGACGAGATTCTTGATGATCTGACATCTGCTAATGTCACAATCATCCCTTATAAGTAATGAGCAAAATTAATAATTAATAAGCATCAAAGTATATTCTTACAAATATTAGTAATTTTTGACATCATAGTGGCATGTATATAATTCCAACTTTCAACAAACTTGATTCGTATCAGAACCTGCTAAACTTGTAGCTCTGATTCCAATAAAATTAACACCCTAACCAGTATTCTTTATCCATTACTAATTAGAGTCACATAATAGTTCATATCTATGATATATAAGGAACAAAACTGTCTAAATTAAAAATCTATACGACTACTATTTTTAGCTTTTTTTATTCATTATCCGATTTTAATATAATATAACTACTCATCATTTACTATAAACGTAAACTAGTTTATAAGTTATTACAAACCATACCTAAACTAGTATAAAGCTGACTAAATTTAATGTATACATTCCATCTAGCAACATCAAACACATCAAAAGATGTTATTACTGATACCGTGATTATACTCTTGATAAGTAGCATGCCAGCTGCTCCTTACACCAAATTTTGCTTTTTACCTACGCGTGAAAACCATCACACACTAAGTATATACTTAGTGAGACAATAATAATATTCAATGCAATACAACATGACTATAATTAATATCATGTAACAATATTCATGCATCATGTTAATCATATATTAGCATAATATAAACCGAATATAAATTTCTTACCAATATACATGCCACTTACTTTGAGAGTTCGCAACTCTTTCACCTGTTTATCTATTATTTACCAATAATTCATAGCCCAAATATAAACCTATGTGGACCCTGGGTACTCGAGTCAAATATGCACCGAAGTGTTAATACACATAAGGTCGTGCCCACCATAATACACATAAGGTCGTGCCCACCATATACACTAAGTGTCCTTTATATACACTATAGTGTTAAACCGAGTATGCAACGTGCTGCTGGACTCTATGGCTTGCCAACTATACCCTGTCCCTCAATGACATACTTGGGCATATATTCCATATTTATTTCATCCATTGCAATATATATTTATATAATATAGCATTGGGCAGTTCATACTCGAAATAACATTCATAATATAACATCATATATAACTAGTGATCCATGCATTTATATTCACTTTTGACATATTTAGAACATGTCAAATATATGATTAATGGCATAAATATCATGCCAATTTAAATAATGTAGACTTATCGCAAGTCTTCCTAATGATGTATAAAATATCCATGTATCATGTTATGTATGCATTGCACTCACCTGGTGCCTCACTAGTAAACCTTACTACCGATTTTAGCTTTACTCTTGTACTTTTTCCTTGTCTTTAAGCTTGCTCGTATTACGATCTCGATCACGATCTATAAAGGCATCATTTACCAAAACATACGATTCAAAGCATATGTTAGTATCATTCTAACATAGGCGCATATTAGGAATAAAATTCCTAAAAATCCTTTAGATATTAATTCGATACTAATCCTATTTCATAATAGTAATGTTAATCTTAATACTTCAAAATTAACATTTCAAACCCTTTATTATTCATATCCATCACTAATTCACAAGACATTCTCAAATCTCATAATTTAACCATAAAATGAGTTCTTTTAGAATTCATTTCAATATTTCCAAATTATTCAAAAATGGTCCCTTTCCATTGAACTTCAAATTCAACCACTTAAATACAAACATGGAAATGACATTTTTAATCTTGCTTTATCTTTCCTCAAAATATCTTAATTATTTGATTCGATCTGATCCGATAATCCGAATATTTTTCTAAACTTTCTCACTTTATAGCCAAAAATACAAACTCCGTACGAAAAATTTGGGTAACACGAAAACATCATTCTTGGGGGTAAACTATTTATTTATGGGACTAAAATGCATAACTTTTGAAAATTACAATTTATTCCCTAAACTTTTCCTAAGTTTATAATTTAGTCACCAAACTTTTATTTTATTCATTTTAGTCACTACCCAAAATTTTGAGGTATTACAAAGTTTATACCCTTGGTTGAGGGCCGTCTGCCTGTTGTACGTTCACCGGCGACAAGCCCTCTGCCTCTGGGCTTAAGGGGTGAGCCGATAACAAGTGTGATCTTTTTTAGGGCGCCTCTTCGACTCCAATCACCGGTTACAAACCCTAGGCCTTCGGCTAGTAAGGGTGAACCGGGTGGGAGCCTGAGGCTTTTCGTTTCTGGAGGTTAAACCCTAGATCTAAAAGGGTGAGGGTCTCTATTTTACGTAGATCTAGGGCGAGGTTTTTCGTTTTTGGCAAAACAAGGACCGGATCTAGGTCTTCAATGAAAAGAGGAGCCTTTTGGCTTGTTTTGACTTCACCGAGCGACGACCAACGTGGCAGAAGGCGGTGATTTCTGGGCTTTTACCCCAATAACGGAGGTGTTCATCAGAGATTTGAGAGAAATTTCTTTTGCCAGAAACGAAAAACTATTTTAAAATGATAAAGGCCATTTTTTGCCCAAAAAGTTAGATGTATACCCTCCTTCAGTTTTTAAAACGGGTTATTCGCATCATAAACCCTTCCGTACTCCCCTATTTGCAGGCGGAAGGGTTTCCGCAAGCCCTAATTACATTCCTCGTCCTCAATACTTTTAAAAATGTTTTAATTTCATCCTAAATCTTTCAGATTTGGTTTTTGAAAAATGGTTTTTTTCCTAATTGGTCCTTCCATGTTTTTAAACAATCTTTTCGGCCCTTTCGCCTTTCAAAATTCCCTCAGTGGTCCCTGGATGTTTTTAAAAGCTTTTAATTTCGTCCCTTTTTTAATTTAATCTATTTTAGAATAGGTTATTTCCAGTTTGGTCCTTCCAGTTTCAGTTTCTATTCGATTAGGTCCTAGATCCAGAGTTGAAATCCCCTTTTTACCCTTCTTTTTGCATACATTTTTAAAATTTCAAGTTGTATATATTGTTCATGTTTGATATTTCTTGTGTTTGTTAGATTTATGTGTATATAGCATGGTTGACACATATATTATGTAAATATTTATCATATAATATATAGTATAATATCTTCTATATATATGTGGTACGAAATATATGATATATATATATATATATATATACATTATATAGATGTTATGTAGTATATGGTAATATAATATATGGTTTTTATATATTTATATATTATATGTTTTTCGTTTATCATGTAATGTATAGTAAATATTAATATGTATATACACATAGGAAACCTTATTTTGATATGACGTTCATGACATGGTATTGATGTATGATATATAGTTATTTATTTATTTATTTCCATTATGACTATTGTTCCCATACCATTATAAGTTTGCATTCGGATATAATTTTGCTAATGCGGAGCCTTGTTATTCGGTGGTAAATACGACCCGTATCAAACGTAGTGATGGTGGCCTTGCTGTTTACTTTCAAATAACAAGGTTCTTAAAATTCACTCGCACGTATAACCAGAGTTTAATTTAATTGTCACTTTAATTCGAAAAGTTTAATATTAACAAAGTGATAATTTGTTTTTTTTTCCTTTTTCTTTTTTACGGTACCAATTTTTGGACGGTGTCCAAAACCTTTCCCATCCGTAACCAACTCCCGAACTCTCTTTTATCGAATCTTTGGTTTTTATGGTGTCCGGCCTACATCAGTGGCCAGTGGCGACTCCAAATTTTATTGTTTTTCAAAAACACGAATTTTTAAAGTATTCCCCATTTTCTAAATATTTTCTCAAAAAACCAAAGGAAACCTATTACTCTTCTTTCTAGCGATCTCATTCGAACCAATATAAAATTTTTGAATTTCAAAAAAGGTCGCTACAATTTTTTTGATAATATGTATGTTCATCTTATGGTCTATGCTCGGGGAATGACGCTGCCCCTCCCAAGAAGAACATATTTTAATCATGTATTATGTCTAAAAGTTCTTTCTAATCTCTCTAATAAAAGAGACATTTTAGTCCATGTGTGTTTAAAATGTGAATATTTTAGTCCAAAATTTTAAAATTATAGTTAGTTGAAAATTTTGGTTTAAACACTCTTTAAACCAAAATATTTTAAATTTAGCAAATTGATCCCTATTTTTTTTAAAAGAGAGCAATTTATTTAATATAAATTTTTAAAGTGAGGTAATAAGAAAATCTATAATGGTGTTGATCTTTTCCGTCAGTACGTGACACATGTCCAATTGTGATTGGATAATTTTTAATTAAAATAAACCAAAAAATTTATATAATTTATAATGACTCTTTTCTTATAATTTTGAATATTTTAATGAAATTTTAAATAGTTTTTATGATTTTATATCATCTTTTCATTTAAAAAACCTTACTGTTATTCTAAGTCTAATTATAAGAAAATTCAATATATACATTTCCATTAAACATTTATAATATATTTATGTATTGACTTGTAATTATTATATTATTGTAACTGGAGACAATAGTATGGAGTTAGAATAAGAATTAATTTTTATTTTTAGATTTCATAGGTATTTTAAAATTTTACGTAAAAAATCACAAAAAAAAGTTCCGAGAGATAATAGTTTGGTCTAGTTCAAAACGGAGACATAGCTAAACAATGTTTAAACCAAAATATTTAAGACAACTAACAATAACTTTAGTATTTTGAACTAAAATATTAACTTTTCAAACTTATAAGGATTAAAACATTCTTTTTTATAGTAGATAGACTAAAATAAATTTTTAGGTATAGTACAAGAACTAAAAGGTTCCCTTTTATAATAGGGACACTAAAATAAACTTTTAGGTATAGTATAAAAACTTCTATTATACTTTAAACAATAATAACAAGTAATGTATAATTTCTAAACTTTATACAAATGTTATATTACAGTTTTGTTTTGAAAATTTGGGTAAACTGCATAAACAGTCCCTAAACGTTTAGAGCATTTGCATTTTGATCATCAAACTTCTAAAACATGCAATACAACCACTAAACTTGTAATTCACTATTATTATGATAATTGTCGTCCGTTGCTTTTAAAAAAACTGACATGACACATTATCTTCTACATCTCCTCTCTTTTTCCTCCATTGTCAAACCTTTCTCTTCAATGTCAGACTTCGAACCCATCGTCCACCCCCTCACCATCCCTCGTGACAATTACAAAATCTCAGAGAAGCAACTTTGATCATGGAAGTTGGGTTTTCATATTAACACATCAACAACTTCTTTAAATATCTACCAACAACAATTGTTTTATTTAATTATGATAAGAGATTTTTTTATTTAAATAAGTTTGATTTAATTTGAATAAGGTTGTGTAGATAATTCTCCATCTATAGAGGAGAATTTGTCATTTCCTTCTTGTATTTAAACCATGCTTCCTTCTCAATAAGACACTAAGCCTTTACATCACTTTTCATCAATGATCTTTCATGGTGTTAGAGCCACTCTAATCTCATACGAGAAATTGATCCTTCTACTTTTTTCGTTCCTCTTACATCGTTCTTTTTCTTTCAAATGGAAAATTCAACCTCAACCACAATTACTCCGTCTGATTTCACTGTGTCCGTGGACAACATTAATCGTCTGGTTCAGTTTAACCCATGATCTCAATTGCCTTTGAAACTTACTGGACCAATGAACTTTGTAACCTAGAAAGCTCAAGTCAAATCCCTCATGTTTGGACATGATCGCTACCCTTATCTAGAGGGCACCATGATTGTTCTACCGAGGTCTATCATCTTCAACGATACCCAAACCTAAAATTCAAGGTATATAATTTTGTTTCGACAACATCAATTGATTCATAATACCTTAATGGCATTGGTTGATCCGACTATCACCTTTGAAATAGCCAAAACAACCACCTCAAAGGAAGCTTGGGACATGCTACGTACTCTGCATGCGAATAAGTCCTATACAAGAGTCTTTAGTTTAAAAAATTCTTTACTTCCAATCACCAAAAAATCTCGCAGCATTATAGATTATCTACGAGACATCAAGAATGTGGTAGATGAACTTGCCATTGCAAGTGCTCCTATGCCAGATACTGAACTTGCCGTTAAAATACTCAATGGCCTAAGACCTGAGTATGATTCTATATCAGCTGTCATTTAGGCTTGTGACTCTCCATTCTTGTATGATGAATTTTATGGAAAACTCATCAACAAGGAACTTCTTTTAGACACAAAGAACAAACTAAATCCTCCCATCCTATCACTACTGCAGTTTCCCATCGCACCCTCATTAGGCAACAACGCTCCTCGAAGAAATAAAAAAGGATAATAGACTAATTCTCAATGGAGATCCCAAATCCTAGGCCACAATACATGCAACAATGCTGACATGTCAATACGCAATGCAATTGTGTAGTTTGTCAACTTTGTGGTCGTCATGGCCATGCAACACCCTGAATTTGGGCCTAGATGTTAGACAGATCGATTAGAAGCTTCAGGAGAATCAGATTAGACAATTCGAGTTAGTTTCGGGAATTAAATTTTGATAAATTGTTTTTGGTTAAAATAAAATATGAAAAATGCTAAAAAATATTTAATTAATATTTTAAAGGCTTTTCTCCCAACTTTTTCTCTCAACTTTCTCAGTAGCCAAACTGTGATTTTCACTCTAAAAATCCCAGGAATCAATCTCTTTTGATTTCCTTTTTATTTTCTAATTGATTTCTTTAATTCCTATTGTAAAAGCTACTTGGATTTTCACTCCAAAAATCCCAGGAATTAATCTCTTTTGATTTCCTTTTTGTTTTCTAATTGATTTCTTTAATCCCTATTGTAAAAGCTACTTGGATTTCAACCAATCTTTTCCAATTAAGGGAGAAATCAGCAATTAGAGATGATTTTCATTTCTCTCCTCTAATTAAAGGTTCTTTAATGAAATTCCCAAGTTCTTGGTCCTTTGCTACTGATTTTTTATTGTGTATTTATGATTTAATCAAGGTTTTATTGATTAAATTGAGTTTTGCTGAAGAAATTGGATGTATATTGTTTTGTAATGAATCTAATGGAATTAGATCTCCTATAAGATGTGTTTTAATGTTAAAAGAAGAGATTAATTAAAGAAATCCCGAAACTATATGAATTGCTAATCTTCTAGGTTGTTTATAGTTGGTTTTTGATGTGATCTTGGTGTTGTTGTGTTGCTGGAGGTATAAGGACGTGTTTAGGATGTTTTTGGATGTTCATTGATGTTTTTAAGATGTTAAAATCAATAGGTTTTGGATGAGCTTTGTTTAGATGAAGTTTGGTGTTGATTTCAGTTGTTTTAGATAGGCATTTGATGGATCTAAGGAAGGCGAAGTTGTGTTTCTTGCTGGGATTAGAGATACATGGAACTGCATTAATCCTCTATTCTTGTTTGGGTAAAGCAGGGGGATCAAATCCCTTAGCTTTTAGAGAGATCGCGAAAGCTTCGGAAGCTTGATCGTGTATCGGTAAGTGGAGCGTTTGGTTGTCGGTGAGTGAAAACATGTTTTACTGCAGTTAAAAGGTTTGAAAGAAGTTTCCGGAGTTTAGATTAAGTTTGATACACTTATCTAAGCTTAGAAGTAAGTATTGGTTGAGCTTTCTCTCGTTTTCGGTTTTGCAAAATACAATCTCATGCACATGTTTATAGTTTTGATTACT
Source organism: Hibiscus mutabilis (assembly GCA_019671005.1). Lineage (NCBI taxonomy): Eukaryota > Viridiplantae > Streptophyta > Magnoliopsida > Malvales > Malvaceae > Hibiscus > Hibiscus mutabilis. The sequence continues at coordinate 20,312,547 of CM033738.1, forward strand.
CACTATTATATGCATGTTTTAAAAATGAAAGAGATTGTAAATGATCATATATATTGACTATTGTGTATTTGCAAATGGTTTATGAAATGAATTTTGAGGATGGTAGAATACACGATTTAATGTATTTGAAATTGGATTGGTTTGATGCATATGTAAAACAGTGAGGTAAGGTTGTGTTATTGAGTATATTGGCAAGTGCTTGAGATTAAAATGTTATCGGATATAGTTGGCTAGTTAAAGTGCACTATAATAAGTCACCTCATGTGTGTCGAGGTGGGTAATTATTCTGTTGGCTCCACCATGAAAACCGCATCGGTCGAGGTGGGTAAATGTTCTGTGTTCTCCCGCTGGTGGATTTATACATCATAACCATTGAGGTGGGTAATTGTTCCATTACTCTGGTTTGAGGATGTATGCAAAGTGGTCGTAAGAACCATTTGGGAAATTCGTGTATTCGATGTGTTTTGTAAAATGGAATGGTACTTGTTTTGAGTCACTTTAAAGCCAATATACGAGATAATGTATAATGAGAAATGAATTATGTTTGTATAATTGGTTTATACATGAGATGCACTTTAAGCTTGCTATATAGAGATTTTGTCATTTGAAGCTTAAATTGAGGTAGAGATAGAATCCATGATATATGTGTTGTAAATGATTTAAATGTGCATTTGAAAGAGATTATAAAAGAATGAGATGATTTTACCATGAAACATATACACTTGGTTTGAATTAAAATGATTTTTATTGCATTGATGAGTGTTTTACAAATTTCCTCACTAAGCTTATAGCTTACGCTCTCATTTCTCATCAGTGCAAAGAAATAGGCCTTTCCGGACAGTAAGTGTGCAAGAGTTGATCCAAGGGTCGAGACAAATTCAAAGTATGGTTTTATAAATGCTAAGTAGTAATAAGAGGCAATATGACCAAGTTGTATTTGGGAGGTTTATTTTAGGTACTCCATGTTTGTACAAGTTATGTTTGATGTTTTGGATTTGTATGAGGCTTTATGCTAGTTTTGTGGGGTTGGGAACCAAAATGCATGCTTGGGTAGAAATCATGCATTTAGGAGTTATGATTGGATTTGACTTGTTGTGTATGATCTTCTACCATGTCTCCATGTACGAGGATTTGATGTTTGAGTAGTTGTATGATGATTAAAATTTGATTGGAGTGTGTTAGATTGAGCCAAAGTGTCATATGTTGGACTAAGAGGTCATTACAGGTCTGTCCGTACTGGTACGAGTCCTCAGGGATCGGTACGCAGAGACCTGTCTTGGCTTAATATGGGAAAAATTGCCTTGGCATACCGATATGCTTAGGGACCATATCGTGACGCATAGATGAAATTTTGGGCTTGGTTTCGGTACATGGGCAACCGTACCAGTACGCATTTTGGCTACTAGAATTCCCAATTTCGAACATTGCATACTCGCACCTATACACTTGAGGACCGTCTCAGTACTCCTTTTTAAATTGAACCTGTATCAATACGGGGGTGTAGTGTACCGATACCCAGTTAGGTATTTTAGTTAAAATGCTTTATGAAGTTTGAATATTTATAATTTAGTCCATATTTCTTGCTTATGCAATTAAATGTGTTTGGATGATTATTTTAAGTTGGGAATTAACCTGAATGTATGAAATATGACTAATTATGTATTGGTAACTCCAATTTCATGAATATCCTCTTAATTAATAGAATTTTACAAATTGGTCCCTAAAATGCAAATTCGTATATTTGGATGTCAAATCGATGCCCTATTGAGTTGGAACTTTCACCATAATTGGCATGATCACCTTAGGACTTAAATATGCATTTCGATATGATAAAAGAAAAAAATAGACCATTTTCAATGTAAATCTTCCAAGTTTGTTTTGGCAAACCCTAATGTAGCTCGCTCGATTCGGTCTTGCGAGTAGACCGGGTCAAGGGGGTTACATTTGTTGGTATTAGAGCCAGGTTATGTTGGGGTATAAACTTGGGTACACATTATCTTATTACTACTAGTACAAAATGGTTTTGATTTGAAATATGTGCGACTTGGATTCTTGCTACAAGCTAGCCTAATTATTTTGTTTTATTGCATTATCATGTTTTAGACTCATATTTTCTCGAAATGAGACCGAGACAAGAGACGAGATCTGGTATAGGGAGTGTTGGGGATGGACAAAGTGATAAGTTGCCTCCTCCTCCACTACTGCTGGTTCTGGGGTTTAGGGTGGTGGGCATCAGGCACCACAATGACCTATTTTTAGAGATATGACATTGTTAATACAAGCCATGACTAAAGCTTTCTAGGTGGCCATAGCTGGAGTGCAAGTACCTGCACCGACACCTGTAGCTGTTAATATTGGGCTACCTTTAGAGTGTCTATGTATCTTAGGTGGTATCGAGTTTAGAGATTAGGCTCTAAAAGCTATTGAGGAATGGTTTGCTAGCATGGAAATGATCCTTGGTCAGATGGAGTTTTCAGATGTCCACAAGTTGGGTTGTATTGTGTTGTTACTTCAGGAAGATGCTTACAGTTGGTGGACAACTGCTATCGCGGGTTTGGGACCTACTGATGTGACATGGGAATTCTTTTGTGTTGCCTTTCGGAAGAAGTATCTGGGTTTCCGATATTAATATGAGAAGAAGAGGGAGTTTATGGCTTTGGAATAGGGGAACATGTTTGTTTCTGAGTATAAGTTCCAGTTTGTCCAGTTGAACCAGTATGCTCCTGAACTGGTTCCTGATGAGCGACAACAATGTGACCAATTCCATTATGGGTTGGTCAAGGAGGTGAAGACATACATGATGGATACGGATTATACAAAATTTGATGTTCTGGTTTCCCAAGCTAAGGACATTGAACATAATTTGGGGTTGTCTACTTGTTCTGGTGGTTTTGCTACAGGAAAATAGAGTACTGAATTAGATGTTGGCAGAGATTAATACAAGAAGTGTAGGGATAGGAGGTACCGACCATATCAGAGGATCAGAATACCTACGCTGGAGTACCCGCGTGTAGGCTTTGTGGTAGGAGACATTCGGGGGAGTGCTGGGGTGCCCTGGGTACATGCTGGAACTGTGGATCGCGGGATCATCTCAAGAGTGATTGTCCGTGTAACACCCTATTCCTGGTTTGGTATGAATCTGGGTCAAAAAGTTTTACCGGAACAAAAATGGTGACCGATGCAATACTTCATTTAATATTCTTGTAACACCCTAAAACTGGGTCTAGTCAGAATTTAATTTCGGCAAATAAAAAATTTTGCATCAGAGAGTTAAATAATAGGGTTCACCTTTGACCAAGTGGTCAATTGTTGGATTATTGAATTCTAATTAAGTATTGATATTGGTTAAGGACTCTGTTGTATGCTTTGAAACTTGTTTTGGTGGTTAAATTGAGAAAATTGAAAGTTAGGGGATAAAAGTATAAAGAATGAAGAGTTGAGGGACTAACCATACGATTAGCCCCTCCTCAAGCCTAATCACAGCCTATGTGGGACTAGGATATTTAATTCCTTTAAGTGAAGGAAAGCTTAACAATTAAAAATAGGAGAAAGGAAAGCTATAGAAAACTTACCGGTTAGCAAATTAAGCCAAGTAGCTTAGTCATCATCTTCTTCCTCCTTACATCAAGCAAGCACCTCCATTGGAGGGATTATCCAAGATTTGTTCTCTTCAATTTCTTATTCCTATATTGTGGCAATCGATCCGATAAGTAAAAGCCCTCAATTAGTTTATTGATTCCATGATTAAATTTAAGAATAATTCCATGTCCAAGAATCGTGAACCCTAACTATTCTCTAGGGATATCAAGACATGATTTCTATTGATTTTCATAGCTAGAGATTGCTATGGAATTGCTATTGACATTGAAATTATTGTAACCTTGGTTTTGTAGCTCCAACTAATCTAGGTAAAAAACCATCAATTCCATCGGATCCTAATAAATCAAGAAACAAGGGAATCATTATCCGAGAACCCTAAAGGTTTGGGAAAATCGGTGAGTGTAGTCGGAGTCTCGAGATTGGCTAAGCACCTAACCCATTGCATTGAATTGATTTATTGCATGCTCATCATTGTTAATAAGGTATGTTTACATGAAAACCTTAATGAAGAGGCCATTGGTAAGCTTTGGTAAGCTTATTACATTGTTATATTAACCATTGATCCATATTATTGTCATCGATTATGTTGGTATATTGTGAAGGGCCATATTGATCATGTTACACCATTATTGACCAATTAAGATTACCTTAGTTATTGTTATGACTATTGATGTTGTTATTGGCCTATTCATTGAATCCTTTGATACGAATGGATATTGGATACAATTGGGGTGCCATAGAATTTAAGAGCTCATTGGAACGGAGTAGAATACGGTCCTTGAGCTAAGGCTCTATTTGGCGATGTTGGTGGGATGTGTTGATTTTGGTCCTATTGGCGATGTTGGAGGATATTGACCATTCATTGTTGGCGATGTTGGTTGGGAATTCGCTTATCCATATTTATATGTAGGTCTAAGAAATTGAACTATTGCAAGTATTGACAAGATATAAATTATGATATTGCAAGTGTTGTTAGTATATGAATTGAGATGCATTCATGATATTATACATGTTATTGTTGTTATTGATATCCATGTTATTATTGTTGACTACCTCCCTAGGTATAAGCCTAATGCATCTCATTTCCATGCATTTCAGGTTAAAAGCTTGTTGGATCAAGGATTTGATCAAGAAGTGTTTTTTTGCAACAAGATCACAAGTTACACGTAATGTAAACTTTGTCTTTGAACTCCTAGTAAGGTGGCATATGGTCTAGACATGTTAGTTTAGTCCCATTTTGTATGTAAATGTTGTCTTCCTTGCTGAAATGGTTAAGTTATAAAATATGGAATGTTGAAAGTTGGTAAAAAGTGTCAAAATGGCCTAAAATGCACTGATAAGTGATTACGAGGTAAATGGACTTCAAATGGCATAAAAATTGACATGCATGTAGATTTAGGGTGTATAAACTTGCCTGCAAAAATTGGTGAACTTTGGATAAGGTTTAAGCCCTTAAATTAACCATAAACCAAACCAATTCTGCCATTACAGGCTCTGCCGTACCGGTACGGGTAATAACGAGTCGGTACGGGCATGCATAATTGGACCTGGTCAACAAGGCGTATCGATACGGCCCTAAGCGTATCGGTACGAAAAATTGATTCTGGAAAATTACTGTAGCACCGTATCGATACAGATATTAGCGTATCAGTACACTAATTAGCCATTGGATTTTTACTGTAGCAGCGTACCGATCAGATGTTGGTGTATCGATACACTAATTGGATACTGGAATTTGGAATTTGCATAGTGTACCGATACGGATTGTCCCGTAATGGTATAGACCTTTCATTGTAACGATATGAATGGTCATGATATGGGCATATTAGTACGGCCTCTTTGAGTACCGGTACCGATACTGGTAAGTCAGTTAATAAGTTTGAAAAATTGCAAAATGGTCACTAAACTTTGTAAGGCTTAATTGAAGTTATGAACGATCTCTGATTTCATTGAAAATTTGTAGGCAAGATGTTCATGCTTTGAATTTCACATGGGTAACTTAATTTTTTAGTTAAGCCTTATAAATTGCCGTAGTTACGATTTAGTCCTAAATATGGATAAGTTAATAAATAACCCTTAATTGTGATTCGGTTAAGTTTATATTGAATATTAATTGCCAAAGTATTCTATTTGTATTGTTAAAGTAATATTATTTACTATACAAGTCGTCATAAATGTCGTTCCGATCATAGTATTGTTTACCGATAATGTTTTTTGACCTAGATTCCTATCGGACTGGGAAGGGGGTGTTGCAATTGTGGTATTAGAGCTAGAGTTTAGTCGGTTCTAGGACTAAAATGGAGTTTATTGTATTGTCATTGCATTGCATATGCCACCTAGGAGTTTATTATTGAGTATATTGTAACTTGTGACTAATCCGATCCTTTTTCCTTTTATAGTACAAGATGTCTGACTCCGACAAAGCTCATGAAGAAGTTGAGCATACCGTAGTCTCCTCGACAATTGGCGAGGAGAAAAGTGGGAGAACCCTCCAAATCCACAAGTTCCCTTACAAGAGCCGTTGAATCCTGAACCTGTGTTACAAACTACTCAATTTGAATGTTACAAGAACATGACTAAGATGTTCAAGCATTTTATGGCTACCTTTAAGTCCAAGCAGTCTGCACAGTCCTCTGTACCTGCTACTTCTGTTAATCGAGCCCCTATCGATAAGTTAGCTCAACACCGAGCCACTACCTTCACAGATAAGGCCTGTGAAGATCCTGAAGTAGCAGCATATTGGTTAGATAGTACGATAAGAATCTTGACTAAGCAACTACAATGCTTAGATAAGCATAAGCTTGAATGTGCCTTAGCCTTGTTAGTAGACGAGCCTTACATTAGTGGGAAACCACGATACTTACCATTCCCGAAGAAACTGTGACTTGGGAGTTCTTCCTGCGTGAGTTTAGGAAGAAGTATACCAGTGAATACTATCTAGCTAAAATGTGAGATATCTTCTTGCACCTCAAGCAAGGCAGGAGGCTGATGGAACAGTATATCCATGACTTCTATAAATATTGTAAGTATGGGGCTTAGTATGTAAAGAAGGAGGAAGAGAAGTGCAAAATGTTTGTTGCAGGCCTGAATGATGAACTCTGACCCTTATTCACCACCTTGGGTGTAATACCCCAAAATTTACAGTACTATTTAAGGGTCATTTAGTGCTAAGGTAATTGCTTAAAAGCTTACTTAGTGACTAAAATGACAAAAATGCAAAAGTTAGGATTTTCTCAATTATGGATTATAGAAAAGAAATTTTCGAGGTTTTAAGGTGTCATGTGATAGAGAATGAGTAAAATAGGATACTCGCAAAATTTGGTTAAAATCCAAGGAAATTGAAAAGGGAATTTAAGGTTAACGTTTAGTGACCAAAATGATAAGTTTTTAAAACTTGGGTGGTACAAGTCAAAATATGAAAAGTTGAAGGACCAAACTTGTAATTTCTTAAAAAGTTAGGTGTTTTATTACATAAATAGATAGAACACTTGTTGGTGTGGACCGAATGTGGAATTACTAGTTTGATCCGATATTTTGATTATTGGAAATCGCAGTCAAAGTTTAAGTGGAATTTCGATACTCAGATCGAACTGGAAAATTATGAAAATTTACCATATGATAAAGAAAGGTTATAAAATTCATTTCCAAGTGTTGGAAGTATTTTAGTTCGATTCAGGATGAATCCTATAATTTATTTTGATTAAAAAATTTATTTAGTAACTGATAAAATTCTCGGCATTTATTGGTAAATCGGATCAAACTAAAATTTTGGAGATGATTCCATAGACTTTGGCAGAGTTATAAGTTATTATTTTATGGATATTTGGAGAAAAATCTGATATAGATTATAGGAATAAAAATGCAATATAAGATATCGAATTTTGATTGACTTGCAAAGTTAAACGTGCTCAGGCCAGGGAAATATTAGGATGGGTGACCTCCGAGAAGGTCCCATAAAAGTGTTTCTGATCGATATTTTGGACTCAGTAAGAGTAGAGAAAATTCGCATGGATTATCGATAAAGGAATTCTAAGAGAAATTTTATTCTATGAAGATTTTCAATAATTATCTGATTAATATAGACTGAGTTAGGAAAATTTAGTCTGAGTTAGGAAAATTTAGTCTAAGTCCTTGGAAAAAGAAGTTTTATGGAATAATAGAGTTTATTTCCCGAATATAGAAATATAGAATTTTCGGAATAAATCCAATGGCTCGAAAAAGGTAAAATCGTAGTAGAAGTATTTTATGAATATCGAAAAATCAGATCGAACTGGAATTTCAGAGTTTGATCCAAAAGCCATGGAAAGTCATAAAATACTATTTTATGAACAATTTATTATTGTTGGTTGGATTCCAACTAGATTTAGTTGAATTTTTACAAGAATGGCACACTAGTAAATAAAAACTAGTTATAGGGCAAATTGGTAATTTTGCCCCAATGTCATTTTTGAAATATTTAAAAAGTTATAAGGGTAATTTTGGAAAGAGGAGATGGGAGATTTAATCTTGGCCCTTGATTTATGATAAGATTAATCTCAACCATTAGATTTTAATGGCAAAATTGTAATTTCACTATTAAATAAATTTAATATTCATTTAATAGTCACATGTGTATAATAATAGTGAAAAGATGAACAAATTGTTCATCTTTTCTAGCAAAAAACGTGAGATGCTACGGAAAGAAAGAGAAAAATTTTCCAAGCTAGATTCAAGCCCCAAAACTCGATTTTCAGGTAATCTCTTCAACTACAAAGTTGTTCTACTCTTCAAGCTCTATCTTTTGATATCAATAATTCATTGAATCCATGCTTGATTGATGAGAATTTACATGAGAAAGAAATTAGGGTTTATGGATCAAATTGAGGCTTTTGAGATTTTATTATTCCATGATTGAATTCAAGTTGAAATCAAGCTAGTATGATGTTAAAATCAAGATAATGAGTTCAGATTTAAGTTCTAAAGGTTTTGATTATTATGAAGATGGTTAGGTTTTATGGATTCAAGTTTAATTTAGGGTTTGTGATATTGAATTAATGATTTAGTAAGCTTGATTTGTTGTTTGGAAGTAAGACCCTAAGTTAATTTGGTAGGGACCAATTTGGTAATCTTAAAAGTTAGAGGACCAAATTTGATTTTTTATGGAATTGGTGTGTATTTATATTATTAAGGATGTCGGAGATGTGAAATTGATGTTAGAATGCTATACCGATGTTAAATTGAATTAGTGACCATTTTGACAATTTGTCAAAGTTAAGTGACCAATTCGGAAATGAGGTTTTGGATAAGGAATAAATCTGAATTTTAGTTGTAATGATGGAATTATGGTGGTAATGTTGAATTGAGGACTAATTTACAAAGTTAAGAAATTTGGATCCTTACCTTTGCATTATTAGTGACCATTCGATAAAGGGAAAATTAGAGGGAACTATAGCGAATAATTATTTGATGAAGAAGGTGATAAGTTGGTGGTTTAAAGCAAATAATGAGACTAAATTGACAAGTAGAGAAGTAAGAAGAAGTTAGTATAAAAGTTGAAGTTAATTATAGAAGCTGTGTAGAAAATTGGATTATGGCAGTAAGTTTGAAAATTCACCATAAATTATACAAAAATGGTTAGATGGTGAATTTTATACTAATGTAAAGATTTGTTCGTCTAGTTTTGTTTCCAACAAACGGAAACTGATTTCGATTTTTGAGTCAAAAGATTTGAATTTTTAAGTGACGAAAGGTTAGAAAATAGAGCAACAGTCTGTTTCAAATTCCAGCATTGTAATTGACTTTGAAAGTTTGCCATAAATCGCACAAGTTGAATTTGGGATAATAATTTATATTGTTGAAAAGCTTATTGAATCTAGTTTCTTTCAGAACAAATGAAATCGAATTCCAAGTTGTAGATTATTTTATAGAAATATTTCTTTGAAGGTAGTGCAATCTGCTAGAAAATGAAAATTGATACATTTTGTATCTAAGATTAATTAGTAAGCTTGAAAAGTGTTAATGAAAGTTCTAAATGGTTATTAAGGACCAAAATGAGTTTTGGACAGTATAAGGAAGGAAAGAGGAAATTTGTATATTCGAATGATTAGATTTGATAGCATGTTTGAGAAATTTGTATATTCGAATGATAGCTTATGTGATACACATATATGGCATAATGATTTATCTAAGATAAATCGAATTTTAGATATTTGAGTATAAACTGCCCATTATCGAATAATGCATGATATTACTCAAGGATTGGATATTGAATAATGAATTATTACACTACTGTGCCCAAGTACTAGTGTGGGAGTCTTTGGTATAATTGGATATCCATAGAGTCACTTAGCAACTGTGTCCTAATGTAGGCATTTCAGTGTTGAGAAAAACACTAAGGTGTTGTGCTAGGAGCAAAGAGCGTCCTCGAGTACGTACTCACCATCAGACGCTACAATGTTGTAGACACTACGGTGTCGGACTCGTATACCATAGATTCACATGAAAAACCTTGGTATAGTTGGATATCCATAGAGTCCTAGCAGCTGCGTGAAAGCACTACGGTGCAGGAAAGGCTCTAAAGAGTCAAGAAAGGCTCTACGAAGTTAGGGAAGGCTCTATGGAGTTAGGGAAGGCTCTATGGAGTCAGTTCAAACACTACGGTGTTACATAGCACAAAAGTGCAATTATATGAGGAGCAAAGAGCGTCCTTGAGTACGTACTCATCTCAGTCGCTTCTGCGATGCAAAAGCTAAGGCGTCGTAGACACTACGGTGTCATGATGGCCCGTGTACCATGACATCACATGATTTTGTACTTTGGGCTATGATAAAGGAAATGATATACATAATATTGTATGATGAAAGTATAACTATGATAAAGGAAATGATATGCACATTATTGCATGATGAAAGTATGACTATGATAAAGGAAATGATATGCAAATGATTGCATGATAAGTATGGCTATGTTAAAGGATATGATAAGCAAATGATTGCATGATGAAAGCATGACTACTTAATGATCATGAACCATTGATATCATGATTTTATGACAAAGTTGATAGATGATACGAATCATATTGAAAGCATGTTTATGTTAAAAAAAATACTATGCATGTGAATACTTGTTGAATATAGAACAATGATGACATGATTCTTAAGATAATCATGATACATGATTATTCTCGCATAACAGATAGCATGATTTTATACTTTGGCTATAATACTTGAAATACATTTATACAAGTAGTTAAGCTAAAAAGCTTAATGTACACAAGACTGAAAGACAGATCGAATCCTATGATTTGAATATTATATTGGTTAAATGAACTATACAAGTAAAATAGTTCTATACACGATAAACTGTTGTCAACTGCAATTGGAAATCGTTGGTCATTTCGCAGAATTGAGTTATTTATAACCATTGTTTTACATTGTTATGATTATGCCTCATTAAGTTATAATTAACGTGTGTTTTGTATCACACGTAGGTACTTCGGATTAGATAGCAGAGGAGGAGCTGCACATCATTGAATCAAGTTAGCCTGTATTATCAGTAAGTATCACTACATCCTAATCTAGTGGGGCATGTATAGATATTAAATAAGTAGCCATTCCGTATGATCTAGCATCATGACTTAGCTGAAGAATTAAAAATATTAGAAAAGAAGCTTTAAACGGTTTTAAACTTAGTTGGTCATTTATCACTAAGTGATTTTGAAATCAAGAAAGGGTCTAGCCAACATACATAGTTTTCACCCTGAATTATATTCTCATTTTAGTAACTGCTTAAAGTATTTTACAAACCAATTCAGGGTCAAAACTATCTGCGGTTACTAGACATAGTTTTGTTTGAAAACTAAGAAAGGGCCAACCACTGAACTACTTTGTAAAAAAAATTTACAAGTCTGAAAACCAATATAAATTAGTTAGTAACATCTTTAATGTGTATTCGAATATTGAATATACGTTGAGGGTGTTACATTTAGTGGTATCAGAGCAAAGGTTTAGCCAATTCTGGAGGTTAAACCGAGTCCAGTAAGATTTTGCTAAAGTGTACATGCCCCTAGGATGTGATGTTACTGATGTATTGTTTGCATAACTTGATGTAGCTCCTCAATAGTATGAATGAGATTCTAATGGTTATAAGAAAAATAAGATATTGTTAGATTTCGTCAGTTGACGAATTTTGAGGGTTAAGAAAAGAGCCATAGTGGATATAACACAGTGAAATAAATATAGTAGTTAACTTCTATCCAGAATGAGTTATCTGTATAATAGAAAACTAGTACAGTAATTATAAGATGTTAGTCTCTAACATTTGTTTGCACTTACATTTATAATAGTATAAGTTATAAGAAATTTAGAGAGTAAAGGCTTATACGCACATTTTAGGGAAAAAGATAGTCATAGGACAATAAGCCTATGATTAAATGGAATTGTGATTATTACTAATAAATTAAGATAGTCAAATATGAAAAGTTAGAAGAAGCAGTATTGTTATTGTAGGATCATGCTCGTAACTGATGGACTAATATCCCAGTAATAATATTCCCGCATGGATGATCTGGAAAAAAAATTCCAAAGGGTAATTAAGATCGTCTAATGACAACTAGTTCATAAGAGAAATATTTTGTTAATAATTGAATCTATAAAAGCTACCCGCATTGTCTATGATACTTAGGGTGAGTTTAATGGATTAAAACAATATGTAGTTAGTATAATACCGACTGAAGAGATTTTATATGAATATCAGTAAATCATTTGGTTACAGAGAGAGTGTGATATGATTCAGTAAGAATTGTTTATTAGTAAATCAAGGAATAGAATTATTATTCTATGAATTTAAGGTCATTCTTGAGATGAATTGGTTATCTGCATGAGATGTAGATGTAAAATAGAAGGGTAATTAATATATATATATTTAGAATATAATAGATCTGAGATGATCATAGAGAAAGAAAGAAATGGCTGTTTAAGTTGGTGATCTCTGCAGGGATTACTTAGAAAATGTTATGTATGGTTGTGAAGTGTATCTAGCTTACATAGCGAAATTTCAAAAATTTGATAAGAAGATATAGGATACTCCAATTGTAAGGGAATTTCCAAATGTGTTTTCGGATGAATTACTGGGATTACCTTTAGATAAAGAGGTACAGTTCGATATTGACGTTTAATTCGAGAACAAAGCAGGTATTGATAGCACCTTATAGAAGGCATTAAACAAGTTATAGGAGCTGAAAGCTCAGCTGCAAGAGCTATTAGATTGGAGTTATATTCGATCGAGTGAGTTACTATGAAGTGTTCTAGTATTATTCGTAAAGAAGAAAAATGATTCTTTATGATCAAGTATAGATCATCAACAGTTAATTAGGGTAACAATAAAGAATAAATAATTCGTTACCAAGGATTGGGGATTTGTTTGACCAGCTTCGAGGTGTAGTTGAGTTTCCAAAGGATTAACCTTTAATTGGGTTAGTATCAGTTAAAAGTTAAAGAAGAAAATATACCGAAGACAACACTTAGATCTCGCTATGGACACTACGAGTTCTTAGTGACACCGTTTGGACTTACAAACGCCCTGCCGCATATAAGGATCTAATGAATAAACTATTTCAACCCTACTTGGACCAGTTCATGGTGATGTTTATAGATGATATTTTAGTGTATTATAAGGCTAAAACTGAGCTCTTAGCTAGACTATTCTGATCTTTGAAGATAAGTTATGAGTCTATATTATTGAAAACACAAGATTGAGGGAAAGGATTGAAATATTCGGAATAATCCAAAAGTGGATGGAATTGATTTGACTCGAGAAATAGAAGACAAAGTGAGGATTCTTTAAAATAATCCTAAAGTAGCTGCAGATCAACAATCTGTACATCTTGAAAATTCGAGGACAAATTTTTTTAAGGGGGAAGAATTGTAATACCCCAAAATTTACAATATTGTTTAAGGGTCATTTAGTGCTAAGGTAAATGCTTAAAAGCTTACTTAGTGACTAAAATGACAAAAATGCAAAAGTTAGGATTTTCTCAATTATGGATTCTAGAAGAGAAATTTCTGAGGTTTTAAGGTGTCATGTGATAGAGAATGAGTAAAATAGGATACTTGCAAAATTTGGTTAAAATCCAAGGAAATTGAAAAGGGAATTTAATGTTAAAGTTTAGTGACCAAAATGATAAGTTTTTAAAACTTGGGTGGTACAAGTCGAAATATGAAAAGTTGAAGGACCAAAGTTGTAATTTCTTAAAAGGTTTGGTATTTTATTACATAAATAGATAGAACACATGTTGGTGTGTACCGAATGTGGAATTACTAGTTTGATCCGATATTTCGATTATTGGAAATCGCAGTCAAAGTTTAAGTGGAATTTCGATACCCGGATCGAACTGGAAAATTATGAAATTTTACCATATGATAAAGAAAGGTTATAAAAGTCATTTCCAAGTGTTGTATGTATTTTAGTTCGATTCAGGATGAATCCTATGATTTATTTTGATTAAGAAATTTCTTTAGTAACCGATAAAATTATCGAATTTATTGGTAAATCGGATCAAACTAAAATTTCATAGAGGATTCCATAGACTTTGGAAGAGTTATAACATATTATTTTATGGATATTTGGAGAAAAAATCTAATATAGATTACGAGAGTAAAAATGCAGTATAAGATATCGAATTTCGATTGAATTGCAAAGTTAAGCGTGCTCAGGCCAGAGAAATATTAGGATGGGTGACCTCCGAGAAGGTCTCATAAAAGTGTTTCTGATCGATATTTTAGACTCAGTAAGAGTAGAGAAAATTTGCATGGATTATCGATAAAGGAATTTTAAGAGAAAATTTATTCTTTGAAGATTTTCGATAATTATCGGAATAATAGACTGAGTTAGGAAAATTTAGTCTAAGCCCTTGGAAAAGGAAGTTTTTATGGAATAATAGAGTTTATTTACCGAATATGGAAATATAAAATTTTCGTAATAAATCCAATAACTCAGAAAAGGTAAAATCGCAGTAGAAGTATTTTATGAATATCGGGAAATCGGATCGAACTCGAATTTTAGAGCCTGATCCAAAAGCCACGGAAAAGTCATAAAATACTATTTTATGAATATTTTATTATAGTTGGTTGGATTATAACTATATTTAGTTGAATTTTTACAAGAATGACAAACTAGTAAATAAAAACTAGTTGGAAGGCAAATTGGTTATTTTACCCCATTGGCATTTTTGAAATATTTAAAAAGTTATGAGGGTAATTTTGGAAATAGGAGATGGGAGATTTAATCTTGGCCCTTGATTGATAATAAGATTAATCTCAACCGTTAGATTTTAATGGCAAACTTGTAATTTTACTATTAAATGAATTTAATATTCATTTAATAGTCACATGTGTATAATAATAGTGAAAAGATGAACAAGTTGTTCATCTTTTCTATCCAAAAATGTGAGATGCTATGGAAAGAAAGAGAAATTTTTTCCACGTTGGATTCAAGCCCCCGAAACTCGATTTTCAAGTAATCTCTTCAACTACAAAGTTGTTATACTCTTCAAGCTCTATCTTTTGATATCAATAATTCATGGAATCCATGATTGATTGATGAGAATTTACATGAGAAAGAAGTTAGGGTTTATGGATCAAATTGGGGCTTTTGAGATTTTATGATTCCATGATTGAATTAAAGTTGAAATCAAGCTAGTATGATGTTAAAATCATGATATTGAGTTGGGATTTAAGTTCTACATGTTTTTATTATTATGAAGATGATTAGGGTTTATGGATTCAAGTTTAATTTAGGGTTTGTGATGTTGAATTAATGATTTAGTAAGCTTGATTTGTTGTTTGGAAGTAAGACCCTAAGTTAATTTAATATGGACCAATTCATAAATCTTAAAAGTTAGAGGACCAAATCTGAATTTGTATGGAATTGGTGTGTATTTATATTATTAAGGATGTTGGAGATGTGAAATTGATGTTAGAATGCTAAACCGATGTTAAATTGAATTAGTGACCATTTTGACAATTTGTCAAAGTTAAGTGACCGATGGAAATGAGGTTTTGGATAAGGACTAAATCTGAATTTTAGTTGTAATGATGTAATTAAGGTGGTAATGTTGAATTGAGGACTAATTTGTAAAGTTAAGAAATTTGGATCCTTACCTTTGCATTATTAGTGACCATTCGATAAAGATGGAAAATTAGAGGGAACTATTGTGAATAATTATTTAATGAAGAAGGTGATAAGTTGGTGGTTTAAAGCAAATAATGGAACTAAATTGATAAGTAGAGAACTAAGTATAAAAGTTGAAGTTAATTATGGAAGCTGTGTAGAAAACTGGATTATGGCAGTAAGTTTGAGAATTCACCATAAATTCTACAAAAAATGGTTAGATGGTGAATTTTATACCGATGTAAAGATTTGTTCGTCTAGTTTCGTTTCCAACAAACAGAATCTGATTTCGAGTTTCGAGTCAAAAGATATGAATTTTTAAGTGACGAAAGGACGGAAAACAGAGCACCAGTCTATTCCGAATTCCAACATTGTAATTTACTTTGAAAATTTGCCATAACTCGTACAAGTTGAATTTGGGATATTAATTTATATGTTTGAAAAGCTTATTGAATCTAGTTTCTTTCAGAACAAACAGAATCGAATTCCGAGTTGTAGATTATTTTATAGAAATATTTCTTTAAAGGTAGTGCAATCTGCCAGAAAATGAGAATTGATACATTTTGTATCTAAGGTTAATTAGTAAGCTTGAAAAGGGTTAATGCAAGTTCTAAATGGTTATTAAGGACCAAAATGAGTTTTGCACAGTATAAGGAAGGAAAGAGGAAATTTGTATATTCGAATGACTAGATTTGATAGCATGTTTGAGAAATTGTTAGATTTGAATCTAACAAATGTTGTTTACATTCATATGATTAATCAAGTCAAGTTTGAATCAAAGAAGGTTCGAGGTTTTATAAAGGAATGGACCGAGTAGAATTTAGTGAGGCATGCTAATAAATGGCCCAGGTGAGTGTATTCTTTCTTATTTATTATATATGTGAAATGAATGAGTGCATTTTTATTTATTTTATTTATATATATGACATGAGAGAGACTTGCGAGAAGTCGACATTAATATTAATGAAAATTTATGTTGATCAAAATTATGTAAATGGCATGAAATATTAAATGGCATATGTGATACACAGATATGGCATAATGATTTATCTAAGATAAATCAGACTTTAGATATTTGAGTATGAACTGCCTATTATCGAATAATGCATGATGTTACTCAAGGATTGGATATTGAATAATGAATTATTGCACTGCTATGCCCAAGTACTAGTGTGCGAGTCTTTGGTATAATTTGATATCCATAGAGTCACTTAGCAGTTGCGTCCTAATGTAGGCACTTCGGTCCTGAGAGAAACACTAAGGTGTTGTGCAAGGAGCAAAGAGCGTCCTCGAGTACGTACTCACCATCAGACGCTACGATGTTGTGGTCACTACGGTGTCGAACTCGTATACCATAGATTCACATGAAAAGCCTTGGTATAGTTGGATATCCATAGAGTCCTAGCAGCTGCGTGAAAGCACTACAGTGCATGGAAGGCTCTAAGGAGTCAGGAAAGGCTCTACAGAGTCAGGAAAGGATCTACGGAGCCAGTTCAAACACTACGATGTTACATAGCAGAAAAAGTGCAATTATATGAGGAGCAAAGAGCATCCTCGAGTACGTACTCATCTCAATCACTTCGACGATGCAGACGCTAAGGCATCGTAGACACTACGGTGTCATGATGACTCGTGTACCATGACATCACATGATTTTGTACTTTGGGCTATGATAAAGGAAATGATATACATAATATTGTATGATGAAAGTATAACTATGATAAAGGAAATGATATGCACATTATGGCATGATGAAAGTATGACTATGATAAAGGAAATGATATGCAAATGATTGCATGATATGAGTATGGCTATGTTAAAGGATATGATATGCAAATGATTGCATGATGAAAGCATGACTACTTGATGATCATGAACCATTGATATCATGATTTTATGACAAAGTTGATAGATGATATAAATCATATTGAAAGCATGTTTATGTTAAAGAAATTACTATGCATGAGAATACCTGATGAATATGGAACAATGATGAAAGATTCTTAAGATAATCATGGAACATGATTATTCTCGCATAACAGATGGCATGATTTTATACTTTGGCTATAATACTTGAAATACATTTATGCAAGTAGTTAAGCTAAAAAGCTTAATGTACACAAGACTGAAAGACAGATCGAATCCTATGATTTGAATATTATATTGGTTAAATGATCTATACACGTAAAATAGTTATATATACGATAAACTATTGTCAACTGCAATTGGAAATCGTTGGTCATTTCGCAAAACTGAGTTATTTATAATTATTGTTTTACATTGTTATGATTATGCCTTATTAAGTTATAATTAAGGTCTGTTTTGTATCACACGTAGGTACTTCAGATTAGATAGCAGAGGAGGAGTTGCACATCATTGAATCAAGTTAGCCTGTATTATCAGTAAGTACACTACATCCTAATCTAGTGGGGCATGTATAGATATTAAATAAGTAGTCATTCCTTATGATCTAGCATCATGACTTAACTTGAAGAATTAAAAATATTAGAAAAGACACTTTAAACGGTTTTAAACTTAGTAGGTCATTTATCGCTGTGTAATTTTGAAATCGAAAAAATGTTCTAGGCAGCATACATAGTTTTTACCCTGAATTATATTCTCATTTTAATAACTGCTTAAAGTATTTTACAAACCAATTCTAGGTCAAAACTAGCTGCGGTTGCTAGACATAGTTTTGTTTGAAAACTAAGAAAGGGCCAACCACTGAACTACTTTGTAAAAAAAATTTAAAAGTCTAAAAATTAGTATAAATCAGTTAGTAACATCTTTAATGTGTATTCGAATATTGAATATACGTTGAGGGTGTTACATTGAAAATTATCGATTTCCAAGAGCTTGTATATCGAGCGATCTCTACTGAAGCTGCCCAGAGGTCGCAGAGGTTTAGTGGCCAAGCTAGATCTGAGAAGAGGCCTTGAGATGATTCTTGCCCACTCTTGCCGTACAAAAAGGGTAAGCAACAAGGGTACAAGCAACCATATTACCAGCAAACTTCATGGTCAAGCAATTTTGCCAAGCCCCAAGCCATGTCTCAGTTTGCCGCAAGAAATACCTCCATTGAGAGTATCGGAGGTTCATTTCGAGAGTCACAACACCCTATTTGTAATTTCTGTCAGAGAAGGCATCCTACGGGACAGTGTCATAGACAAACTGGGGCATGTTCTTTTGTGTTGAGCAAGGCTACTACATTAAAGATTGTCTGATGAATGTTTCCAAATCTTCTACACCGGTGATTCTAGCATCCCCTGTTCAGTCTTTTAAGGGTAAGGAGTAGAAACAAGTTGCATCGGGAGCTTCCGGGAGACCCTGGTGGCTCTACAAGAGTTCCTAATTGATAAGAGTCTAAAGCTTCGACTCAAGTTTATCATGTGAGGAACAGGGAGAAGGATAAGGATCTAGACATTTTAGCAAGTACTATTAAACTGTATACCCATCCTATTTATGCATTAACTAATCTTGGATCTACTCATTCCTTTATAAGTACTGTGTTAATTAGAAGATTTAAGTTAACATCTGAGCCTATAGCCTCTAAAATCGTTGTGACCAATCCTTTAGGGGATAGCATTATAGTTGGACTAGTATGTAAGAATTGTCCTCCTATAATACAAGTGATACCTTTCCCAACCCATCTTGTGGCTCTCCCTATTCATGAGTTTGATGTAATATTGGGGCTTGACTGGCTCAAAGAGTTTCAAGCCTGTTGGACTGTTCAAAGAAGAAATTGCACGTTAGAGGTCTTGGTAAGGAGAGTGTGACTCTCATGGACTATAGGGACAAGAGATCGTTGATGTATGCTACTACAAGCAAGGAAGAACCACAGTTACAAGATATAGACACCTTGTAAGAGTTCTATGATGTATTTCTCGTTGAGCTTCCGAGTTTACCACCCACCCGTGAGGTTGAATTTGGGATTGAAGTACAACTTGGAACCACTCCGATTTCCATTGCACTATACCAGATGGCATCGGTTGAACTTACCGAGCTTAAGATACAAATCCAAGATTTATTAGACAAGGTTTTCATTCGACCAAGTTCCTCACCTTGGGGAGCTCCGGTTCTCTTTGTCAAGAAGAAAAATGGGTCAATATTGTCTTTGTATTGACTATCGACAGTTAAACAAGCTCACCATCAAGAATAAATATCCTTTACCGAGAATAGTTGATCTGTTTGATCAGCTTAAGGATTTAACCATCTTTTCTAAAATCGACTTAAGATCTGGATACTATCAAATGAGAGTTAAAGAATGTGACGTACCCAAGATAGCCTTCTGTACAAGGTATGGCCACTACGAATTCTTGGTTATGCCATTTGGGTTAACCAACGCACTGGATGCCTTTATGGATCTCATGAACAGGGTTTTTAGACCCTATCTTGACAAGTTTGTGGTAGTGTTCATAGATGACATACTGATCTATTCCAAGAACCAAGCTGACCATCGTGATCATCTTCGAATTGTGCTTCAGACTCTTCAGGAGAAACAGTTGTATGGAAAGTTTAGTAAGTGTGAGTTCTGGCTCACTCAAGTCTTATTTCTAGTATATGTGATATCTGCAGAAGGTATTCAATTCGATCCAAAGAAGATCCAAGCTATAGTGGAGTGGAGGCCACCGAAGAATATTTGTGATGTTCGTAGTTTTCTCAGTCTTGCTAGTTATGATAGAAGATTCGTTAAAAGATTTTCTATAATAGCAGCACCGTTAACCAAACTTCTCTAGAAGAATATTCCTTTTGAGTGGACTGAGAAACAACAACACAGTTTTGATCAGCTTAAGCAAGTATTGACCCATGTACCAGTCCTAACCCAACCCGAGTCTAGTAAGGACTATACAGTGTATAGTGATGCATCACATCAAGGTTAGGATGTATCTTGATTCAAGAAGGCAAGGTTATTCCGTATGCATCAAGACAACTAAAGCTACATGAAATGAACTACCCTACTCATGACCTTGACTTGGTTGCCGTTATCTTTGCTTTGAAGATCTGGAGGCATTATCTTTATGGAGAAAAATGCTACCTATATACCAACCACAAGAGCCTTAAGTACCTATTGACACAAAAAGAGCTTACTCTTCGTCAAAGAGGATGGATGGAACTTCTCAAGGACTATGACCTCGTTATTGATTATCACCAAGGCAAGGCCAATGTTATAGCTGATGCACTCATCCGCAAGCCTTCGCCTGGTAAGTATCAATGATTAAATAGTGAATTTCAAGTATAGATGAATGTTTTGAGAATCACAAGTATTTTTGTTGCATTGTAGCTCCTCGAGCTATCAATGCTCATTTCAAGTTATGGAAACGCTGACCTTTAGTAGCCGAGCTTCAAGTTCAGCCTACCATTGTGTTGAGAATCAAGTTCTTGCAAGATCAAGATCCTAAGTTACAAGCCATTGTTTCTAAACTTCAGAATGATTTTGACTCCGATTTCAGAATTAATTCTGAAGGACTCTTATGTTTTCGTGATAGAATTTGTGTACCAAATGATGAATCTATTCGTGATAATATTCTTAAAAAAGCTCATTGTAGCTCTTTTTCAGTTCACCTGAGGTCGGTAAAGATGTATAAGGACATGCATGAATTGTACTGGCGGCCTGGTATGAAGAAGGCTATTACAGAGTTTGTATCAAAATGCCTTACGTGTCAGCGAGTCAAGGCTGAACATCACGTTCCCACGGGACTATTTCAACCCATTGAACTTCCTCAATGGAAGTGGGAAAAAATAACCATGGACTTTGTCAGCGGTTTACTGTTAACTCCAGCTAAGCATGACGCTATTTGGGTCATTGTTGACCGTTTTACCAAGTCAGCTCATTTCCTACCTGTCAGAATGGACTACAGACTTTCTAAGTTAGCTGCCTTATACTTCAAGGAAGTAATTAGACTCCACAGAGTACCTAAGTCAATCATCTTTGATCGAGATCCTCGTTTTGCTTCGCGATTCTAGAAAGCATTGCAAGGGGCCCTAGGTACTCAAGTAAATCTCAGTACAGCTTTTCACCCTCAGTTTGATGGCCAATCAGAAAGGGTAATTCAGATATTGGAAGACATGCTTCATGCATGTGTTATTGATTTTGAAGGGACTTGGGAGAGGTCCCTACCTGTCATCGAGTTTGCTTACAAAAACAATCACCAATCATCCATCAAAATGGCATCATATGAAGCTTTTTATGGCAGGAAATATAGAAAACTATTGTGTCGGTCTGAACTCGATGAAGGCAAGATGTTGGGCCTTGACTTACTTTGGGAAACTAAAGAATGGGTTACCATCATTCATGACTGTTTGAAGGCGGCCTTTGACCGACAGAAGGCCTATGCTGACCTCAAGAGGAGAGATATACAGTTTGACATTAGTGATAAAGCATTCTTAAAAGTCACTCCGTGGAAAAGATTCTTTGTTTTGGCAAGAAAGGAAAGCTAAGTCCTCGATTTATCAGACTTTTTGAGGTAACTGAAAGAGTTGGTCCTGTAGCATACCAACTAGCTTTGCCTCAAGAGTTGAGCAAGATTCATGATGTATTCAATATATAGATGCTTTGTAAGTATAGATCCGGCCCATCTTATGTTGTTAAGCCTGAATCAGTAGAACTCCAATCCAATTTGACATATGAGGAAGAACAAGTGCAGGTGTGGACAAGGGAAGTAAGAGACTTCGAAATAAAAACGTCCTCTAGTCAAAGTTTTGTGGAGAAGTCACAAGGTAGAAGAAGCTACATGGGAACTGGAAGAAACCATGAGGAGTCAATACCCACATTTATTTGGTTTAGGTAAAATTCGAGGACAAATTTTGTCTTTAAGGGAGAGAGTTGTAACACTGCAAAACCGGGTCTAGTCGGAATTTAATTTCGGCAAATCAGAAATTTTGCATCGAAGAGCTAATTTATAGGGTTGACCTTTGACCAAGTGGTCAATTATTGGATTATTGAATTCCAATTAAGTATTGATATTGGTTAAGGACTTTACTGTAAGCTTTGAAACTTGTTTTGGTGGTTAAATTGAGAAAATTGAAAGTTAGGGGATAAAAGTATAAAGAATAAAGAGTTGAGGGACTAACCTTGCGATTAGCCCCTCCTCAAGCCTAATCACCACCTACGCGGGATTAGGATATTGAATTCCTTCAAGTGAAGGAAATCTTAACAATTAAAAATAGGAGAAATGAAAGCTATAGAAAACTTACCGGTTACAAAATTAAGCCAAATAACTTAGTCATCATCTTCTTCCTCCTTACATCAAGCAAGCACCTCCATTGGAGGGATTATCCAAGCTTTGTTCTCTTCAATTTCTTATTCCTATATTGCAGCAATCGATCGGGTAAGCAAAATCCCTCAATTAGTTTATTGATTCCATGGTTCAATTTAAGGTTAATTCCATGTCCAAGAATCATGAACCCTAACTATTCTCTAGGGATATCAATACTTGATTTCTATTGATTTTCATAGCTAAAGATTTCCTTGGAATTGTCATTGATATTAAAACTATTGTAACCTTGGTTTTGTAGCTCCAACTAATCAAGGTGAAGAACCTTCAATTCTATCAGATCCTAATAAATCAAGAAACAAGGGAATCATTATCCAAGAACCCTAAAGGTTTGGGAAAATCGTTGAGTGTAGTCGGAGTCTCGGGATTGGCTAAGCGCCTAACCCGGTTGTATTGAATTGATTTATTGCATGCTCATCATTGTTAATAAGGTATGTTTACATGAAAGCCTTATTGAAGGCGCCATTGGTAAGATTTGGTAAGCTTATTACATTGTTATATTAACCATTGATCCATGTTATTGTCATTGATTATGTTGGTATATTGTGAAGGCCATATTGATCATGTTACATCCTCATTGACAAGTTAAGATTACCATCGTTATTGTTATGATTGCTGATGTTGTTATTATCTATTCATTGAATCCTTGGATACAAATGGATATCAGATACAATTGGCATGCCATAGAATTCATGAGCTCATTGGTACGGAGTGGACTACAGTCATTGAGCTAAGGCTCTATTTGGCAATGTTGGCGGGATATGTTGATTTTGGTCCTATTAGCGACGTTGAAGGATATTGACCATTCATTGTTGGCGATGTTGGTTGGGAATTCGTGTATCCATATTTACATGTCGGTCCAAGGAATTGAACTATTGCAAGTATTGACAAGATATAAATTAAGATACTGCAAGTGTTGTTAGTATATGAATTGAGACGCTTTCATGATATTATACATGTTATTGTTATTATTAATATCCATGTTATTATTTTTTACTACCTCACTAGGTTATATAAGCCTAATGCATCTCTTTTCCATGCATTTCAGGTTAAAAGCTTGTTGGATCAAGGATCAGATCAAGAAGTGTTTTTTGGCAACAAGATCACAAGTTACACGTAATGTAAACTTTGTTTTGAACTCCTAGTAAGGTGGCATAGGGTCTAGACATGTTAGTTTAGTCCCATTTTGTATGTAAATGTTGCCCTCCTTGTTGAAATGGTTAAGTTATAAAATATGGAATGTCGAAAGTTGGTAAATGGTGTCAAAATGGCCTAAAATGCACTAATAGGTGATTACGAGGTAAATGGACTTTAAATGGCATGAAAATTGACATGCATGTAGATTTAGGATGTATAAACTTGCCTGCAAAAATTGGTGAACTTTGGATAAGGTTTAGGCCCTTAAATTGACCATAAAACATACCAATTTTGTCATTACAGGCTCTGCCATACCGGTACGGGTGATGACGTATCGGTACGGGCATGCATTATTGAACCTGGTTAACAAGGCGTATCGATACGACCCTAAGTGTATCGGTACGGAAAATTGATTCTAGAAAATTACTGTAGCACCGTACTGATACGGATATTGACGTCTCGGTACACTAATTAGCCACTAGATTTTTACTGTAGTAGCGTACCGATACAGATGTTGGTGTATCGGTAAACTAATTGGACACTGGAATTTGGAATTTTCATAGTGTACCGATATGGATTGTCCCATACTGGTACAAACCTTTCCTTGTAGCGATATTAACGGTCAAGATATGGGCTTACCGATACGGCCTCTTTGAGTACCAGTACCGATACTAGTAAGTCAGTTAATAAGTTTGAAAAATTGCAAAATGGTCACTGAGCTTTGTAAGGCTTAATTGAAGTTATAAACGATCTATGATTTCATTGAAAATTTGTAGGCAAGATATTCATGCTTTGAATTTCACATGGGTAACTTAAATTTTTAGTTAAGCCTTGTACATTGCCGTATTTACGATTTAGTCCCTAAATGTGGATAAGTTAATAAATAACCCTTAATTGTGATTCGGTTAAGTTTATATTGAATATTAATTGCCACAACATTCCATTTGTATTATTAAATTAATATTATTTATTATACAAGTCGTCGCAAAGTCGTTTCGATCATCGTATTGTTCACTAGTAACATTTTTCGACCCAGATTCCTACTGGACCGAGAAGGGGTGTTACAATTCTAAACAAATTAGGAGAATTTTAGGAACACATTTAAGCAATCCGATACAAATTGGATCAAATTAAACATATTATAACTTAGGGAAGTTAAATAATAAGTTTTAGTGATTTATCAGGGTAATTTATCAAAATTTTTGTAAGGCTATCGATACGCTCTCAAGCTGTATCGATACACTAAGGCAGAAATGTTTCCCCATTTTCTAGTGTCAATGACCCATACTGATACACAACAAGGCATATCGGTACGCCTAGCAATGACCGTTAATATCGTTATATTCCTTAGACCTGTATCGATACGTGACCAACCGTATCGGTACGCGATTTAAATTCATTTTACGAACTCGAGAAGGTGTATCGATACACACCTAACACGTATCGATACTAAGTCAAACCCAAAATTTGAGATTTGAAGCACCGTACCGATACGCCATCACCTGTATCGGTACGCTCCTTAAACCATTTCCAGAAGCACAAGCCTGTACCGATACACAATCACCGGTATCAGTACGGTAAGACCTGTAATGTCAAATTTTATCTGGTTTAATAGCGTTTTGCTTGACCGAACCATGTCCGAATTCAATAAAAATTCACCAACAAGTCTATTTAGCTAAAAACAATTAGCATGCCAAATTTTAAGGTTAACCAAATCCGTTTGCAACATTTTCTCTAATTAAAGGCCAAGTATGCATATATAGCCATTTTAGCAACTTTTAAAAGTCAAGTTTAAACCCTTAAACTTACATAAGCCAACCATATAACATACATAGCAAAAAGGGTAAAATTGACTTATGCAGCACATGCCACCATACTAGGAGTCTATAGAGTTGATATACTTTACTTTATCAAGATAATGACTTGTCCAAAAACCTTTTTCGGCCCCGATCTCGATCACAAAAACTTATTAACCTGAAATGTATGGAAGATGAATGCATTAGGCATACTTTGCCTAGTGAGGTAGTCATAAACAATGAAATAAGCATGGAATGCAATCTAGCATGCTTCAATATTGACTATGGCAACGAAAACAAGGGTATATAATTCAATGGCAATTTAGACATGACCAATGGTCAATACAATAACAAAAATCAATGCAATATCAATACTCAATAGCATTTCATCTTGCATAACAATAAGTTTTCCTTGGATCGATATACGGTATATGGATACATGAATTCCTACTTTACACCAAAATCAATAGTGGTCTAGTCCCTCCGCCGCACCAATATAAAGGCCGTAGCCTACCCGTACCAATGAGCTCATGAATTCTATGGCATGCCAGTTGTATCCAATACTACTCGAATCCAAGGTTCAATGTCGATAGCTCGATAGCAATAATTCCATGACAATGGATCAATAACAATAGTTCACTAGCCATGTTTGAATAACGATGAGCAATAGCAATGATTCAATACAATATCCAATGACAATAATTCAATATCAATAATCAGTGATCAATGATTTTATATGCCAATGCTTCAATGATTTCGATAACATTAACAACAATGCTACGGACAAGGAATCGATGCAATACTTACCAATATAACCATCAACAATGTTCTTATGCAATAACCTTAATACACAAAGTTAGCAATGCAATAATCGATATTCAAAGGTTCGGGGAAAGGCACCTAGCCTACTCCCGAGACTTCAACTACACTCACCTTGAACTCTGAAGCTCCTACGGCTCTTGAATTAATACTCCTTTGTTCCCAGCTTTAGATGGAGATGGTGATCCTTCTTTCCCCAACTTTTATACTAGGTAAAACAAAGGAAGGTATTAGAATCAACACTTAGGGATTCAAAGTCAATACCTAAGCTTAGAAGAGCTTTTAGCCAATAAGACTTTCCATGGATTCATGCTTTAATTCAACTATGGTCTTCAAGAACTAATTCTTGGAATTAAATTCCAATGATTCAAGGAATCATATTGTTTGAGGGCTTAAACTCACCACCAATCCAAGGGATATCCAAAGATGTAGAGAAATCAAGGAAGGCTTGTATAAATGAGGGAGATGCTTGCTTGAGCTACGGGTTGAAGATAACAATAGAGGTGCTTGCTTGTTCTTAGAGTAAGATGAAAAGAGATAGCAAGAGGTCTCGGTGGTTACTATATCCTAGGGAAAATGTTTCCACTCTTCAATATTTCTTAATTTTATCCAATAGATTTCCCCTAGCTAAGGGTAAACTTAGTTTTTAATTCATTAGAACAATTACACCTCTCAATCAACCATTCACAAAGTTTCCTCAAAGGGTAGGTAAACTAGAATCAATAATTTTTATTTCCCAACAATTTAGATAGCATTTATAGCTATCATCATTTCCTCCAAAATTCACAAGGAGTTCACGTGAACATGTCTAAGCAAGGAGGTGACTCACTTCAAAAATGGGATAGTTACGAAAGTGGTCCTTCCACTTTCTAAACTCATTCTATTACCCCTAAACTTTCAATTTTCATAATTTGGTCACTAAATTATTTCTAAGGAATTCAATTAGGTCCAATGTCTTTAATTTGACTCAATTAGAGTCTAATACGATATTTTGACCACAGAACTTAAGCCAAATAAAATGTTTAGACCTTTCCAATATAGAATTTGTGATCATCGGAATCTAATTTCGACTAAACCATTTTTTGGGGTGTTACAATTCTCCCCCTTAAGAAAAATTCGTCCTTGAATTTTTACCTACAATGATGTCGAGATCATCTTCTTCTTCTTTGCCCTTCACATGATACTTCTATGCAAAAGCCTTAGATTCATGTCTGTATGATACCTTGGACAAACCACTAGGCTTTCCAAAAGATCCTTGTTTCGCTCTTTTGCCTCAGAAGGATCGAGCAGTGGATAAGGGATTAGCCGATGCAAAAGTAGGCTTGACATCATTTTGGGGCAATCACGAATGAGATGTCCCATCTCAACAATGAAAAAGCATGCTCCAGACTTCTTACGCCATTGCCCTACAAGTTGCCTATGTTGACAGAAATTGCAAACTGGGAGTTGCGTCTCTTGTCTAGAGTCACAATTACTATCAATCGAATTAGTACTGGGGAAAAACTGGGTTACGGCTTGAGGTTTGGCAATATATTCGGAACATGAAGGTTGTGAATACTCATTCTATTTTGGATCATGATACTTTCCTTTCTTAAAAGATTTAGAAGAATTAGAGTCATCTCGATGTCTTTTCTCAAACTTTCTTGATCCACCGGCCTTCTGAGCTCTCTGAGCAATTTCGGTAGCCTTAACCTTGTTCACAAGGTCTTGGAAAAATGTAATGCCCAATGTCGTAAAAATAGGGCACAGATCATCATTCATACCATTGATGAACATTCTACACTTCTCGTGAATGAAGTTATAGATGTGCTGTTCCATAGGCCGTCCCCCTTATTTCAAGTGAATGAAGATATCACGCCTCTCAGTGAGGTAATACTCACTAATGTATTTCTTTCAGAATTCACGCAGGAATAATTCCCAAGTCACTACTTCTTCAGGAACTACAAGGATGGTAGTCTCCTACCAATACAACACTTCATCTGCTAGCAAGGAAAGGGCACACTCAAGCTTGTGTTCATCGAAACACTGTAGTTGCTTGGTCAGGATTCGTAGAGTACTGTCTAGCCAATACTTAGCAATTTTAGGGTTATCATCATTACAACCGGTAAAATAGTAAGCCTAATATTGAGATAGCTTATCAATGGGAGCCCGGCCATTCGGGATAGAAACGATAGGAAGTTGCAAAGTTTTCTCAACCTTCATCGAGGTCATAAATACTTTGAACATGTCAGCCATATTCCTATAGCATTCGACTTGAGCAACTTGTACCTTGGGTTTAGGGTTCTGCACCAGAGGACTTTACGAAATTGGAGGATCTCTTCTGCTAATCTCCTCACCATGAGTTGAGGAGCTGATAGCTTGCTCGTCTATAAGAGCCTGATTAGAGTTAGACATCTATAAATAAAGAGGTTAGCTGGCAAGTCACAATATACAACAATTAACTCCTAGGTGGCATAATGCAATGCAATGCAATGACAATACAATAAACTTCATTTTAGTCCTAGAATCAACTAAACTCTAGCTCTGATACCACAAATGTAACACCCCCTTCTTGGTCTGGTAGAAATCCAGGTCAAAAAGTGTTACCAAAACAGAAACAGTGACCGATGTGATACTTTATTTAATATTCTAAACAAATTAGAAGGATTTTAGGAACACATTTAAGAAATACGATACAAATTGGATCAAATTAAACCTCTTATAATTAGGGAAGTTAATCAATAAGTTCCAATGATTTATCAGGGTATTTTATCAAAATTTTTATAAGGCTATCGATACGCTCTCAAGCCGTATCGATGCACCAAGGTAGAAATGTTTCCCCATTTTCTAGTGCCAATGACCTACCGATACATATCAAGACGTATCAATATGCCTAGAAATAACCATTAATACCGTTATATTCCTTCGACATGTATCGATACGTGACCAAACCGTATCGGTATGTGATTTAAATTTATTTTACAGACTCTAGAAGGTGTATCGATACACACCCAACCCGTATAAATCTTGAGCTGATCCTAAAATTCTAGATTCAAAGCACCGTACCGATACACTATCACCTGTATCGGTATGCTCCTTAAACCATTTCCAGAAACACAAGCCCATACTAATACGCAATCACCCGTATCGGTACGGTAAGACCTGTAATGTCAAATTTTATCTGGTTTAATAGCGTTTTGCTTGATCGAACCATTCTCGAATTTAATAAAAATTTACCATCAAGTCTATTTAGCTAAAATCTATTAGCATGCCAAATTTTAAGTTTAACTGAATCTGTTTGCAACGTTTTCTCTAATTTAGGCCAAGTATGCATATATAGCCATTTTTAGCAATTTTTAAAAGTCAAGTTTAAACCTTTAAACTTACATAAGCAAACCATATTACATACATGGAAAAAAGGGTAAAATTGACTTATGCAACACATATGCCACCATACTAGGAGTCTATAGAGTTGATATACTTTACTTTATCAACATAGTGACTTGTCTAAAAACCTTCTTCAGCCCCGATCTCGATCACGAAAACTTCTTAACCTGAAATGTATGGAAGATGAATGCATTAGGCATACTTTGCCTAGTGAGGTAGTCATAAACAATGAAATAAGCATGGAATGCAATCTAGCATGCTTCAATATTGACTATGGCAACGAAAACAAGGGTATATAATTCAATGGCAATTTAGACATAACCAATGGTCAATACAATAACAAAAATCAATGCAATATCAATACTCAATAGCATTTCATCTTACATAACAATAAGTTTTCCTTGGATCGATATACGGTATATGGATACACGAATTCCTACTCTACACCAAAATCAATAGTGGTCTAGTCCCTTCGCCGCACCAGTATGACCATACACAACATCTCTCCGCCGCAGCAATATAAAGGCCGTAGCCTACCCGTACCAATGAGCTCATGAATTCTATGGCATGCCAATTGTATCCAATACTACTCAAATCCAAGGTTCAATGTCAATAGTTTGATAGCAATAATTCCATAACAATGGATCAATAACAGTAGTTCACTAGCCATGTTTGAATATCAATGAGCAATAGTAATGATTCAATACAATATCCAAAGACAATAATTCAATATCAATAATCAATGATCAATGATTTTATATGCCAATGTTTCAATGATTTCAATAACATTAACAACAATGCTACGGACAAGGAATCGATGCAATAATTGCCAATATAACCATCAACAATGTTCTTATGCAATAACCTTAATACACAAAGTTAGAAATGCAATAATCAATATTCAAAGGTTTGGGGAAAGGCACCTAGTCTACTCTCGAGACTCCGACTACACTCACCTTGAATTTCAAAGCTCCTATGGCTCTTGAATTACTACTCATTTGTTCCTAGCTTTAGATGTAGATGGTGGTCCTTCTTTCCCCAACTATTGTGCTAGGTAAAACAAAGGAAGATATTAGAATCAACACTTAGGGATTCAAAATCAATACCTAAGCTTAGAAGAGCTTTTAGACAAAAAGACTTCCATGGATTCATGATTTAAAAGCATGGGTTCAACTATGGTCTTCAAGAACTAATTCTTGGAATTAAACTCCAATGATTCAAGGAATCATAAAATTGTTCGAGGGCTTAAACTCACAATCCAAGGGCTATCCAAAGATGTAGAGAAATCAAGGAAAGCCTGCATAAACGAGGGAGGTGCTTGCTTGAGCTAGGGGTTGAAGATAACAATGGAGGTGCTTGCTTGTTCTTATAGAAATATGAAGGGAGATAGCAAGAGGTTTCGGTTGTAACCCCCTCGACTCGGCCTAGTCGCAAGACCTAACAGAGTGAGCTACATTAGGTTTTTCGAAGTAAACTATAAAGAATTAAGCCCGAAACCTGACCACTTTTTACTTTTATCTTGTCTAAATGGAAAATTATTATCCTACATGTACATACTGATTTTTGGTGAAAACCCAAATCAATTGGGCGTCGAATTGACGTCCAATTGATCATATAAACGATATAGGGACCAATTTGCAAATTTAGAAAATCGTAGGGTCTTAACTCATTTTTGCATTTTAAACAATTAATTATACATGTTTCATGCTTACACGTCAAAAATCAGCTCAAAACGATCATCTGAACGTACTCAATTGCATCCAGAATATTCAGGGACTAAAACATAAGAAATCAGAACTTCAGAACATCCAAAGTAACTAATTTAACGGCAGCCGTATTGGTACGGTTACCCCCGTTTCGGTACGCCATTGTGGATTGAAATCCCCAATTTTCCAATAGCCAAAATTTGTTTCGATATGCCCCCGCGTATCGAAACACCCATCAATTTAACACTATGCTATACTGAAACAGGTACACAACGTACCGAAATGCTAGCTAAAATTGCCTTGGCTCGTACCAGAATAGTTGCCCGCATGCTGGTATGCTAAGCTTGAAATGGCTTACCCGTACCGAAACAGGAACACCCGTATCGGTACGTATGGACCTGAAATGTCCATTTTTGCTGGTTAAACATGCTTTTAACCATACCAAAACATCCTAACATGCTCCTAACATACAACCAACACCATTTAGAATCTGACCATAACATAACATCATAGATTTAACATCCATTCATGGCATCTTGCATCAAATGTAAATCTATAGGCATGCAACCTAGAAAACCATTCAAGTAGAACATGGAACTCCAAACCATAATCAAGATCAAACCATAAAGGCCATTTACAACTCAAGAGCAGCTAAACAAACTTGCTCAAACATGAAGTTTAACAAAACACCCCCCAAAATAACAACAGAACCCCCATTGCCCTTATTACTATAGTCTAATTCAAAACATACTTTGGTTACCAAGTCTTGTATCGATCCCTTGCATATCGCTGCCTTCTAAGCTTTTAATTCTCTACATTGATGGACAAAAAGAGCGTAAGCACACTAGGCTTAGTGAGGAGTGCTCAAAAACAACACACCATCACTGCATTAAAACCATTTCTCAACATTACATTGAAATCTCATTTCAAACATCCTTTAAAACATGGTCATGCCTTTAAAACATGCACTTAACATCTTTAAAACCAGCATATTAAACCATATGAAACATGTATCATTAACCAACAACAAGTCTCATTGCCAGCCTCAATTTAAGCCTTCCCATGCATAACAACCATATATAAAGCTTTAAGAGTAAACATGTATAAATCACACTATACAACATAAACCTTTCAATGATACAATAACAATTATATTTGCTGACAAGTGATAATTAACCAAGTTCCATTTACAAAAGAGTTCATCGGATAACGGATTCAACAAGTGTTCTCCCAACACTTCAAGCCATCTCAACCGAAAATAGTGATACATTCACAATCGCGGTACCTAACAACAGGGTACACTTTCAACCCACGGGGACACCAACCCCTTACCTTGGTTAGATGCTTAATCCACTAACGGGAGTATACGATACTGTTTAACCCCTCTACCGTTAGGGTACTTGGATAGAGTTTTTGGTGCACGGATCTAAACCCCTCAACATCCAAGGTGACTTATTATAGTGCAATATCAATCCTACGGCCAGCCAACTATATCCGATAACAATTTTTAACCCACATCACTTGCCAATATAATTAACCATTTAAAATTTACCTCATTGTTTTTAACCAGCATCAAACCAAACCATTTTCCAAAGCAACAATCATGCTTTAAACCACAAGTATAAACCATATATTTACAAGGATCACTTACCATGTGCATCCTTCAGCATCTCATGCTTAAAAACAGTATATCACATACTTTAAAACATGCTTAAACAATAGGTAACTTGTAATTCAAAACAAGTGCATAAAACCATTTCACACTGGCACGACCGAGAGAGAAAAACCACATTTACTTACTTCCGAGTTTAAACTAGCGTATCAAGCTAAGTTTAAACTCCCATAAACCACCTTTAAAACATTCCAAAGCTGGAATCCACATTCTCACTCACTATTACGCAAAACCTCGATTCACCAACGCAAAATCAAGCGTCCAAAGCCTCCAAAGCTTCACCGGTCACTTCCGGATCAAACTCCCCTATTTTAACCACATTACAACAGATGATTAATGCATTTCAATGCATTCAAAACAATACAACAACAATTCCTCACGGACTTCCACAATCCACTCAAAATTACCTAACCTCAACAACCGAAATCATCACCTAATCCTTTCCAAACACAACCCGGACACAATCTAACACTTCCGTAATCATCAATGAACACTCAAAAACAGGATTGATTCATCCAAATACTTCCAACAATTAAACATCCACCACAACTTCACAAAACACAAATCTAACAACCTAAACAACTAGGGATTCAAGATTTTCGGGATTCTATTGTTAAAAAAAACTTATCAACATAATAACACATCCAAAATGTGATTAAAATTAATATTTATCACTGGAAAACATATCCAATATGGATCTTTCTCTTTTTCATCAATTTCACCCAATTAAATCAATTAATTCAATATAAAAACACAAAATCAAATTATAAACTGTAAATCAAGGATCAAACACTTGAGAATATCAATAAATAACCATTCAATAGAGGAGATCACGAACCTTACCCCTATTGTGTGATTTCTCCCTCAATTGGCTTCTTGAAAGCTAAGAAAACACAAGATTTCAATGAGGTTTTGTAAAACAAAGTTAAAGAATCAATTACAAATCAATAATCTAAGTAAAATGACCTCTCACCTCTGATTTTTAATGAAAACTTGAGTGTTTGGCAGAAGAGAAATGGAGAGAAAGTTGAGATAAAAGTTACGTCAATTTTCTTGAAAATGATAACTTTTTAATAACCAAATCCTCTTTTAATTAGCTTTTAAAACACATGTTAGAAAGGTTTAATTGATAGGAGAAATCACCAGCAAATATTTGGTAAAATAGATCCTTAAGGATTCTAAGAGTTTGATCCCTTTCATTTTAGTCACCTTTAAAAACTAGTTTTCAAAAATTGCATTTTGGTCGCTAACCAAAATGTCACACTTCCAGAACCAATTTTCCAAAATTGTTTTCACCAATATTAAATGTCTATTAAAATATGATTTTTAACCATTTTCCACATTTTTATCTTATCGAAAAAATATTCACTCCCGAAACTGACTCGAATCCCTAACCCAGTCCACTGAACCGTCTAACAAGCCCCAAAACTGCTAGGCCTAAAATTGGGGCGTTATAACTCTCCCCCACTTAAGAAATTTCGTCCTCAAAATTTTACCTGGACGAAACAAGTGCGGAAACTGTTCCAACATATCCGACTTGCGTTCCCACGTGGCCTCCTCAACACCGCGGTGCCTCCACAACACCTTAACAAGCTCGAATGTCTTGCCACACAGAACCTTATTGCTGGTATCAAGAACCTCTATCAGTTTCTCATCATAAGATAGATCCGGCCTCAACTCAATATCCTTCACTGGCATAACATGCGAGGGATCCGACCGATACCTCTGCAACATCGAAACATGAAACACATCATGAATCCTCTCCAACTCAGGAGGTAACCTCAAACGGTACGCAACAGGACCCACACACTCAACAACCTTCTATTATCCATTAAACCTCGGGCTAAGCTTCCCTTTACGCCCGAAATGCACCACCTTCTTCAAGGCAATACCTTCAAAAACACTCGACCCCCAACATCTCAACAACCCTACGCTTCAAATCCGCGTAGCATTTCTGACAATCCGAAGCTACTTTCAAGCGCTCACATATCAACTTTACTTTCTCGTTCGTGCCTCTCAAAACATTAGGCAAGAAAAAATGCTTCTCCCCAACTTCAGCCCAACACACAGGCGTACGACACTTCCTACCATACAACGCCTCATATGGTGCCATCTGTATACTAGCCTAATAACTGTTATTATAAGCAAACTCCACCAATGGCAATTACTTCTCCCACGTTCCCTAGAACTTAATAATACATCATCTCAACATATCATCGAGAACCTGAATCACCCGCTCCGACTGACCATCTGTTTGAGGATAATATGAAGTGCTAAAATTTAGCCGAGTTCCCAGAGCACGATGCAAGCACACCCAAAACCTTTTCATGAAACACGGATCTCTATCAAAACTACGAATTTAGGCACCCCATACAAACACACAATTTCGGAGAAGTACAGATCAACCAACCTATCTTAGGTATATGTAGTATGCACTGGCACAAAAAACATACACTTTGTAAATCGATCAACAATCACCCAAATGGAATCCTTTTTGGTCGGCGTCAAAGGAAACCCCGACACAAAATCCATGGTGATTCTCTCTCACTTCCATTTTGGTATCCTCAACGGTTGCAACAACCCGGATGGAAACTGATGCTCAGCTTTTACTCGCTGACATACCATGCATCGAGAAACAAAATCAGCCACATCTTTCTTTAGGCCAACCCAATAGTACTCTTCCTTCAAACCATGATACATCTTAGTACTATCGGGATGCATAACAACAGGACTAGCATGCACTTCGGTCATAATGGTGCGCCTCAATTATTCATCTTCAGGCACCACAATTCGAACTTTAAAACACAATACCCCATCATCATTAAAATGAAAATCCGTATGATTCCCATCCATGATATCCTTCACATATGGAACCAAACTCTCATCATACAATTGTCTCTCCATAATCAACTGCGACAAGGACGGTTTCACTTGCAACTCAACTATCAACCCACCGTCACACATTACACTCAACCGAGCAAACATAACTCTCAACTCCACAGCAGCCTTCCTACTCAAAGCATCCGCTACCACGTTAGCTTTGCCCGGATGATACTCAATCGACAAATCATAATCTTTAAGCAACTCTAACCACCTTCGTTGCCTAAAATTCAGCTCCTTCTGGGACATCAAATACTTTAGACTTTTATGATTTGTATAAACCACACATTTCTCGCCTTAAAGGTAATGCCTCCAGGTTTTCAAGGCAGACACAACTGCGGCACGCTCGAGATCATGAGTAGGGTAATTACGCTCATGCACCTTCAACTACCTAGATGCATGTGCAACTACCTTACCTTCCTGCATCAACATGCAACCAAGCCCAACATATGACGCATCACTATAAACAACGAACTCCTTTCCTGATTCAGGTTGAACCAAGACTGGAGCTCGTGTCAAAGCTTTCTTCAATCTTTCAAAAGCCCGCTGCCTATCATCCGTACACTCAAAGCGAACATTCCTCTGCAACAACTTGGTTAAAGGAGTCACCAAACTAGAGAACCCTTCCACGAACCTACTGTAATAACCAGCCAACCCAAGGAAACTCTGAGCTTCTGTCACAGATTTAGGCACCTTCCAATTCATCACAGCATCAGCCTTGTACGGATCAACACGTATTCCCTCGACTGACACAACATGCCCAAGGAAAACAACCTCCCTAAGCCAAAACTCACATTTTCTTAACTTGGCATACAACTGATTAGCCAACAACGTTTGAAGCACAATTCACAAATGTTTATCATGATTCTCCTTGGTACGAGAGTACACAAGGATATCATCGATAAACACAACCACAAACTGGTCCAAAAACTCATAGAACACGCGATTTATCATGTCCATGAAAGCAGCCGATGTATTGGTCAAACCAAAAGGCATCACCAAAAACTCATAATGCACGTACCTCATACGAAAAGCTGTCTTGGCCACATCTACATCCTTCACTTTCAGATGATAGTACCTAGACCTCAAATCTATCTTAAAAAACACTGAGGCACCCTTGAACTAATCAAACAGATCATCTATCAGCTGCAATGGATACTTGTTCTTTATTGTCAACTTGTTCAGTTGCCGATAGTTAATACACATCCGCAACGTACCATCCTTTTTCTTTACAAACAATACTGGTGCTCTCCACGGTGAAATACTAGGTCTAATGAAACCTCGATCAAGCAACTCCTGTAGTTGCATCTTCAATACCTTTAACTCTTTCGGAGCCATGCGATACAGAGCAATGGACACTAGCACCATATCTGCAAAAACCTCAATGCCAAGCTCAACCTCATGGTTTGGTGGCAACCCCAGCAACTCTTCTAGAAAAATACCTGAAAACTCACATACGGTGCGAATATCCTGCACCCTCAACTCTATTGAACCAGGATTCATAACATAAGCCAAGAAAGCCTGGCAACCAGAATCCAACATTTGACTTGCTTCCAGCGCTAAAACAACATTAGACAAAAACTTAGCGTTCTCACCAACAACTACTACCTCAAAATCATCCGATAACCTCAAGGATATTCGGTTGGTCTCAAAATCCACCATAGCCCTATGTTCGGTTAACCAATCCATACCCAAAATCACATCAAAACCATACAATGGCAACTCCATCAAGTCTACGACAAACTCATATCCCTGAACCATCAGAGGACTCATACGATACAACCTCCTAACCACGACTGTCTCCCCAAGAAAACTAGTCACGCTAACACCCACTTTAAGAATTTCAACAGGTATATCAAGCAACTGTGCATGCTCACTCAAGATGTATAAATGGGTAGAACCAGAATCAACAAACGAATACAACGGCAAAGACTGTAAAGATAATGTACCTACAATCACATCAGTGTCATTGCGACCCTCTCATTACGAATACACCCTAGTCGGTCCACCTCCCTCAGGCTAGATAACAACGGTATGAGCCACAGTTCTCTGCCCACCATCTCTACATTGAAATGGTCCATGACCACGACCACGACCTCTCTACGGAGCAACAACAGGTACAACACCCAGCCCACCTCCAGCCAACAAAGGACAATCCTATCTCAAATGGTCGCCAGACCCACAACTCCAACAAGCATTGGCCACAATAGGCGCAAGGGCCTGACCTTCCCTAGCCAAATGCGGACAATCTCACCTCAGATGATCTCGAGATCCACAAACCCAACATGTGTTAAACGGAGCTCTAACTTGGGCACCTTGCCCTTGGACTCCACGTCTGACAACACCTCCGCCACGCCTCGGCTCTGGGCGAAACCTCCGATCATCGCCACTACTAGAATCAGCCACTCTCTAGCCAGAGCTAAAGCCCCGAGACCCAGAAGCCATACTCAGATTCTGCTCAACATCCTTAGCTCGCAAAACCAACTTTTCAAAATCTGTGTAATCAGCAGCAAGCATGTATGTCTTAACCTCTTGTACAAGCCCGTAGCAGGAACGATCACATCACGTACGCTCGTTAGGAACTAGCTCAGGTGCATACTGAATCAACCTCACGAACTGCACCACGTACTTTGCAACATATATACAACCCTACACCAAAGCCATAAACTCTCATTTCCTATCATCTTGATATCGGACTCCTAGGTACTTCTTCTAAAGAGCACCACAAAAGAACTTTCAAGTTACATCCTCGGTCACTATACAACCCAACTTACGGGCATCAAAACAACCCATTTGGCCTAGTATCCTTTCAGTACTGGCCAACCATTCCTCAGAAGCCTCAGGTAACAAACCTCAGAGCATAACTCTGCCCAAACTGCGAAGATGCTCTAATGGTAAACCCTGCCCAACTACTAGTGGTGTCGGTACATAAACACCCATAACTGCTGCCCGAAAAGTACCGGTCATAGCCTGAATCAATAGTGTCATATCACCTATCCATGGCTTAGGTGGTACTTGCTCTACTATCTTAGGTGGATTAGGTAGGGGTGGCGATAACCCTTCAGGAGGTATAACATTCTCCTCGATTTCCTGCCTAGTGGTAGCAACAATCATACCAGATCACAACTCTTTCCTCGGTCCCATCGTGCTAACATATATCAAAGGCATGATACTCATTCAAATACAAAACAATTAGACCAGCTTCAAGCAAGGATCCAAGACTTCTATTTTAAAATCATAACATTCCATACTATAATAATAAGGTAATGGGTTTCCAAGATTTCCCCCAACATGGCATAAAGCAATCACCGTGCATATCAAATATAAGATAACAACTTAAAATAACACCACAACAATTAAACAAACTCCCAACTATTGCAAACCTGGCTCTGATACCACCAAATGTAACCCCCTCGACCCGGTAGTCACAAGACCAAACTGAGTGAGCTACATTAGGTTTACCGAAGTAAACCATAAAGAATTAAGCCCAAAACTCGACCATTTTTTCCTTTTATCTTTTCTAGATGCAAAATTATTATCTTAAATGTACATACTGATTTTTGGTGAAAACCCAACAAAATTAGGCGTCGAATTAACATCCAATTGATCATATAAATGATTTAGGGACCAATTTGCAAATTTAGAAAACTGTAGGGTCTTAACTAATTTTTACATTAACAACCTTTAATTAGATAGATTTCATGCTTACACGTTAAAAATTAGCTCAAAATGATCATCCAAACTTACCCAATTGCATACACAACATTTAGGGACTAAAACGTAAGAAATCAGAACTTCAGAACATCCCAAGTAACTGATTTAACGGTATTCGTATCGGTACGGTTACCGTCGTTTCGATACACCCTTGTAGATTGAAATCCCTAATTTTCCAATAGCCAAAATTTATTCCGATACGCCCCGCATATCGAAACACCCCCCAATTTAACATTGTGCAGTACTGAAACAGGTACCCACGTACCGAAACGCAAGCTAAAAATTGCATTGGCCTGTACCGAAATAATTACCCATGTGCCGGTACGCTAAGCCTGAAATGGCTTACCTATACCAAAACAGAGACACCCATATCGGTAAACTTGGACCTGAAATGTCCATTTTTTCTGGTTAAACATGCTTTTGACGATACCAAAATATCCTAACATGCTCCTAACACACAACCAACACAATTTAGAATCTGACCACAACATAACATCACAGATTTAACATCTATTCATGGAATCTTGCATCAAATGTAAATTTATAGGCATGCAACCTAGAAAACCATTCAAGTAGAACATGGAACTCCAAACCATCACCAAGATCAAACCATAAAGGTCATTTACAACTCAAGAGCAGCTAGACAAACTTGCTCAAACAGTGAGTTTAACAAAACACCTCCCAAAGTAACAACGGAACCCCCATTGCCCTTATTACTTATAGTCTCATTCAAAACATACTTTGGTTACCAAGTCTTGTACCGATCCATTGCTTCCCTCTACCTTCCAAGCTTTTAATTCTCTACATTGATGGACAAAAAGAGCATAAGCACACTAGGCTTAGTGAGGAGTGCTCAAAAACAACACACCATCACTGCATTAAAACCATTTCTCAACATTACATTGAAATCTCATTTCAAACATCCTTTAAAACATGATCATGCCTTTAAAACATGCACTTAACATCTTTAAAACTAGCATATTAAACCATATGCAACATGTATCATTAACCAATAGCAAGTCCCATTGCTAGCCTCAATTTAAGCCTTCCCATGCATAACAACCATATGCAAAGCTTAAAGAGTAAACATGTATAAATCACATTATACAACATAAACCTTTCAATGATACATCAACAATTATATTGGCTGACAAGTGATAATTAAACAAGTTCCATTTACAAAAAAGTTCATCAGATATACAGATTCAACAAGTGTTCTCCCAACACTTCAAGCCATCTCAACCGAAAATAGCGATACATTCACAGTCGCAGTACCTAACAATCGGGTACACTTTCAACCCACGGGGACACCAACCCCTTACCTCGGTTAGATGCTTAATCCACTAACGAGAGTATACAACACTGTTTAACCCCTCTACCATTAGGGTACTTGGATTGAGTTTTCGGTACATGGATCTAAACCCCTCAACATCCAAGGAGACTTATTATAGTGCACTATCAATCCTATGGTCGGCCAACTATATTCGATAACAATTTTTAAACCACATCACTTGACAATATAATTAACCATTTAACATTTACCTCACTGTTTTTAACCAGCATCAAAGCAAACTGTTTTCCAAACCAACAAACATGCTTTAAACCACAAGTTTAAACCTGTAACACCCCTCACCTGATTTAGTAGTAAATTGATTGAGGAGCGTTACGGAGAAACACTGGAAACACGAATAATTTAAAACTTTTCAAGAACTCATCCCTATTAGATGAGTTGAGTGACTAGCAAGCAAGCAACTTAGACAATTACAATTGATCATGCAAGTAAGATATGTTTATCATTCTTGTTCATTATATGCCAACCCTTGATTAGTCATTTTTTAAGTTACATTCAAAGATTATTAACTACTTAGATTATTCATTTTGAAATCTACATTTATGCGATCATATAAAGCTTTCAATTAGCATATCTAAACTAGCATGTTTCATTTTAACTCAATCTCATTACATTCAAGACATGTAAATATTTTATGTAAGTTTAACTAGTCATGCTTTTATGTATATACATTCTATCCAATCTCAAGCAAGCATAACATGTTTAGCATTCGTGATAAGTTAAAACCTAGACCTTATATTTAATCATATAAGCATAAGCAAGTTCCTTATTCATTATAGGTCTTTACTCTGATTGGTTACTTCCAATTTTTATTCGAAGTTACTACTATTTAGGCATGTGAACAAGCAAAGCATGTACATTCCATTTCAATTTCCATATACTCGCAGCAAATCAAGTTCATGTGAGCATTTATTCGAATCATACTTCAAGTAGTATTCATGGTTTCATTCTTTATCCATTCGACAATTCAAGTTCATGTATACATGAATTATTTATAATATTTATTCAAGCATATATATGTTCATACAAGGCATTCGTCTAGCATACTTAACTAGGACATACTCAATTCAAACTCATAACATATGCTCAGCTTAATCCATTTAATCCACATGAGAATTATGTCATTACATACTTCAAATTTAAGCAATCAAGCCTTCGCACATTAGAGGCCAAATTCATAATCATATACAAGCTTTCAAAATATCAAATACATGTCCTAGCTTGCTGCTATATACAAGACTAGGTGCCACCAACCACTAGGAGCATTACAAACAAGTATGGATTCATACTTATACTTTTGCTTGTGCATTTTACTTCAAGCTCGAGAAATCTGACTTCTGGATCAAGTAATTCACCTTGAAGCACCTAACCTATGGTTTGGGAAGAGAGGAAATGAGAGTGATAAGTACGATATATACTTAGTGAGTTAGTACTAGTTCTAACCAATTATTATGTCATGTCTCCATTAATCAAGTAGCCCTATTAAGGTTTATAGCATTCCAAGTCAAACAGAAATAATGAACTCATGTATCATCATACTTATGGAAATCAAATATCAAGGCAAGCAAATGTTAAGTAATCAATTTGTCAAGCAAATCAAAGCAATCATGGTAATTCAATCTTATTGAGTAATTATCAAGTAAATATTTTCTAGTATCATTCGAATAGCAAGATAGCATGACAAGCAAAATCATAGATCACAATTCAATCTTCAATCATTTCAAGTCAATCGATAACATGTTTAGGAAAATCACAACATTTCCAAGTCAAGTAACATAACTACAATTTATTTCAAGCTTATCATTCATGATATGTTTACAAGTTATACACATTCATTCAAGTGAGAGTATAAGTCCATTTCGAGTAGCATTTCATGTAACAAGTTTATCAAGTGTACAAGTATACATTTTAAGTAGCATGTAAGCCTTAAGCCTTAATTATTTCTTGTTTACTTTCTTTAATTTAATCCTTATTACAAAGCTGTCCATTATACATGTTTATACATTCTTGCAATGCAAAATAGTCCATATTTTCATTTAGTCTATCCAATTCAATCATATAACATGTACATATAATTCTCAATGCCAAAACAATCCATATTTTTCTTTAATCTAGCCAATTCAGTCATATAACATGTACACATAATTCTCAATGCCAAAATAGTCCATATTTTCATTTAAACTAGCCAATTCAATCATATAACATGTACACATAATTCTCAATGCCAAAACAATCCATATTTTCATTTAATCGAGCCAATTCAGTCATATAACATGTACACATAATTCTTAATGCCAAAACAGTCCATATTTTCATTTTATCTAGCCAATTCAGTCATATAACATGTACACATAATTCTCAATGCCAAAGCAGTCCATATTTTCATTTAATCTAGCCAATTTAGTCATATAACATGTACACATAATTCTCAATGCCAAAGCAGTCCATATTTTCATTTAATCTAGCCAATTCAGTCATATAACAAGTACACATAATTCTCAATGCCAAAACAGTCCATATTTTCATTTACAAGATGTACATGACAGCAACACTCATTAATTCAAGTAAGATCGAGATCTTTTTCAAGTAACAATCATGTAACAAGAAGTTTGAGTATACAAGTCAAGTAATATGTTCAAGTAATCAAGTTGCATGTCAAGCAATTCAAGCAAACCAATCAAGTAAACATTAGCTCAAATGAGACCATAAGCCATTCCAAGTAGCAAATCATACAATAAAAGGTCCAAGCATAGACAATTATCATTTCAAGAGTTTCATGTCAAGAATCAAGCATTACATGTCAAGCAATTCGAGTATTTCAAGGATTCATGTCAAGTGATTCAAGTGTTCAAGATTTCTTGTCAAGTCATTTAAGTATTTCAAGATATAAATCAAGTATTCAAGATTTTCTTTTGAATTTCTTATTCAATTTTTAATAAGGTTCATATCTTTTTAACATGTTTGCCTTGGATCACAATTGGTCATGAATAACATTGGCCCATGTTTGACCATAAAGGTCCAAGAGATACTTAGCTCAAAGTACATAGCAATGGCTAATATCGGGAACATGTAATCCTATACTTCTTACTATCCAACCAATTGTCGCCAATCTCCGTACAACTCCCCCGTTACCTCCAACTGTCGCCAATAATATATTTTATGTAATGAAGCGTACC
Source organism: Hibiscus mutabilis (assembly GCA_019671005.1). Lineage (NCBI taxonomy): Eukaryota > Viridiplantae > Streptophyta > Magnoliopsida > Malvales > Malvaceae > Hibiscus > Hibiscus mutabilis. Next base: position 20,357,185 of record CM033738.1, read on the forward strand.
CCTGAGCCGTGGCTCATGGACCATAGTCCCAAGTATACCATGCATCATACCATTGTATCCAAGGACTTCAATTGTAGGCAATTAAAGTCTTTATAATCTTTAAACTTTTATTTGAGGGGTATTCTTATACTTTAAAGCTTGTTATTGTTTCTTATGTTTTATGCTTTCATGTTCAAGTCGTGACAATTCATATTCAAGAATTTCATTCAAGCAAGTTATAGCAATATCATGCTTAGCCCTTAGGCTAGTCGAGCCTTAGCTCTGCAATTACTTTTCACGTTTTCAAGTGTTTCATGTGTCAAGGCAAGACAATTCATGTTCAAGGATCACATCCAAGCAAGTTATATCAAGGTCAAGCTTAGCCCTTAGGCCAATTGAGTCTTAACTCATCATTTTACAAATTTAACTTGTTATTCAAGTAACATTTTACATATGCCATCTTAGGCATCAAGCATGGTCTTTATTTCATGACTTAATTCATGATATCAAATGTTTTCATCATAGAAATCCATACAAGAAAACATTTGATGGTTCACACTCAAGGTATCAAGAAATTAAACATTTACATCATAGAGCACTATCAAGCAAGCATTCGAATACAAGCTTAGCCTACTAAATTCAAGTCATTTAACAAATACAAACATTATACATACTTCACAAGCCAAACTTAACCACATTACATTTCAAGTCTATCATTCAAAACATATTTGCAAGTAGTATACAACGAATCAAGTAAGATCAAAATCCAATTCTAGTAACCATTTGAAAGGATCACAACCAAGGCAAGAAATCAAGCATTTGTTTATACTTTCTTTTAATTGATTTATCAAGATCCATGTCACTATTATTCACAATTTTATCTTAAACCCTTCTTCCCTTTTTATTCATATTCAAGTTAAATTAAGTTCATTATCATGGCATATCAATAGCAAGAAGGTAGTCATGAATATTCGGTTAGGACCTAAGTCCTAACCCTATTGTAAACTACACTCACAATACTCCAAGCTTAGCTAGTCTTGGATCCAAACTCCTTTGTGTTTGCCACTAGCTTGGCCACTCCTTTCTTCTTCCACAAGATTTACTCATTGCTCTAAAAATTCATATAATTAAATCAACGTCAAGACAAGGTACATTCATTTCTCCAAAACAAGGCAGCAATATACATAATTCATTCATTTCAAAACATCAAAGCTGCTGCTGCCAGGCAGCTTGTGCACTGATTACTAAAACATGCATAACTATCATTTCGTACGTCGAAATTTCAATTGATTTACACCATTGGAAAGCTAAATTAATTGTCTTTCTAACCATATATGCCTTGCATTTTAATTCCTTTCCAATTAATACAGTTTTTAGCTCAAAGATAGACCAATTGCATTACTGGACAGTTTGCATTGTCCCTAGAATTTCATTTCTAAAATCCATTTTACAATTCAGAATTCCATTTCGTTTGTTTCTAATGAAAATAGACATATTAAGGTTCCATTCATATAAATTTCAGTCCTTAATTAAATCCATACAATTTATAGTGAATTTTCAAACTTGCTGCCCAGAACAGAGTTTTCTGGGTAGATTTCACTAGGCTTGATTTTAGGTTCATTATTCACCTAGATGGTAGTTCTAACATGTTAATCTAACTTATTTTCACTCTCATACATGTCTAAATAGCTCCCAAGTTCATGTATTTACATTTCAAGCCAATTTTAATTATATAATCATTTATACATCAAAACAATCCACTTAGTTAGCAAAATAAGTTCTTTGTTTTTAGATCACCAATTCAGCCCTTATATTTTATATACATTTAAAACAGTCCCTAAACATTCTTTAAATAACAAAACAGCCCCTCCCCTGTTTTGGCAATTAAAAACAGTTTTAAAATGATCCTCAAATGATCAAAATAGTCTTTAACTTCATTCATTCAACATAACAGCCTCTAAGTATGTATTCAACAAACAAGGTGACTATATTCAATTCAAACACAACTTCATATCTAACAAATATCAAATCAATAATCCAATTTATCACCATAATTAGCATTCGATGCTAAACATCTTAACATCTTAATTTATATCTCAATTTCATAAAAACTTGATAATTGGTCAGGTATAGCATTCGAAACAGTCAAGGGGACTTTTAATATAAATAACACACTAGCATGATCATCCTAAACATGTTTTTCCATTACACAATCCATTTACCGTAAAAACATTCTTCAACAATTCATCAAATTTCATGTAAATTAACAAACAAATACCACATAGCTTGATTTAAAAGGAAAGGAAAGATAATTACCCTTCTCCGTAAGCTACCCGAACCAAGAATGTTAAGAGTTAGACTACCAATTGCCATTGAAGAACACTTTCTCTCAACTCCCTTTTCTCTTATTCAAGTAAGATTCAGCCCATTTGGGATGAAAGAAGAAGATGACACATTTACCATACTTATTCGGTTCCTACAACCTTCCCCACTTGTTTAATTTCTCACATGACATGTGTAAAGAACCATAGCCTAAAATCCCATTAGCATGCAATCCTTCTTTATTCCATGTTTCAAGATTTAGTCCCTTTAGAAAGGAGCACTCCTTCATTTATTCTTTTTATTTCGGTCCTTAACCCTTTATTCAATCTGAACTTTTTACAAATTATCACATGATATATGAAATGTAAACATTTGTTAACATTCTTACTAGACCTTACTTTGGGGTATTACAAAACCATATACTTACAAGGATCATTTACCATGTGCATCCTTCAACATCTTATGCTTAAAAACAGTATATCACATACTTTAAAACATGCTTAAACAGTAGGTAACATGTAATTCAAAACAAGTGCATAAAACCATTTCATACTAGCACGACCGAGAGAGAAAAACAACATTTACTTACTTCCAAGTTTAAATCAGCATATCAAGCTAAGTTTAAACTCCCATAAACCACCTTTAAAACATTCCAAAGCTGGAATCCACGTTCTCACTCACCTATACGTGAAACCTCGATTCGCCGACGTGAAATCAAGCGTCTGAGGCCTCCAAAGCTTCACCGGTCACTTACGGATCAACCTCCTTTATTTTAACCACATTACAATAGAGGATTAATGCATCTAAATGCATTAAAAACACTGCAACAATAATTCCTCACAGACTTCCACAATCATCTCAAAATTACCCAACCTCAACAACTGAAATCATCACCTAATCCTTTCCAAACACAACCCAGCCACAATATAACAATCTAACACTTCCATAATCATCAATTAACACTCAAAAACATGATTGATTCATCCAAATACTTCCAGAAATTAAACATCCACAACAACTTCACATAAACACAAATCTAACAACCTAAAGAACTAGGGATTCGAGAGTTTCGTGATTCTATAGTTAAAAACAACTTATCAACATAATAATACATCCAAAATATGATTAAAATCAATCTTTATCACTGGAAAATAGATCAAATACGGATCTTTCTCTTTTTCATCAATTTCGCCCAATTAAATCAATTAATTCAATATAAAAACACAAAATCAAATTATAAACCATAAATCAAGGATCAAACACTTGAGAATATCAATAAAGAACCATTCAATAGAGGATATCATGGACCTTACCACTATTGTGTGATTTCTCCCTCAATTGGCTTGTTGAAAGCTAAAAAAACACAAGATTTCAATGAGGTTTTGTAAAACAAAGTTAAAGAATCAATTACAAATCAATAATCTGAGTAAAATGATCTCTCACCTCTGATTTTTAATGAAAACTTGAGTGTTTGGCAGAAGAGAAGTGGAGAGAAAAGTTGAGAGAAAAGTTACGTCAATTTTCTTGAAAATGATAACTAACTTTGTAATAACCAAATCCTATTTTAATTAGCTTTTAAAACACATGTTAAAAGGGTTTAATTGATAGGAGAAATCACCAGCAAATACTTGGTAAAATAGCTCCTTAAGGATTCTAAGAGTTTGATCCCTTTCATTTTAGTCATCTTTAAAATCTAGTTTTCAAAAATTGTATTTTGGTCACTAACCAAAATATCACACTTCCAAAACCTTTTTTCCAAAATTGTTTTCACTAATATTAACCATATATTAAAATATGATTTTAACCATTTTCCACATTTTTATCTTACTGAAAAAATATTCACTCCCGAAACCGACTCTAATCCCTAACCTAATCCACTGGACCTCTAACAAGCCACAAAACCGCTAGGCCCAAAATTACGGCGTTACATCGGTGGTTACTATATCCTAGGGAAAATGTTTCCACTTTTCAATCTTTCTTAATTTTATCCAATAGATTTCCCCTAGCTAAGGGTAAACATAGTTTTTAATTCATTAGAACAATTACACCTCTCACACAACCAATCACAAAGTTTCCTCCAAGCGTAGGTAAACTAAAATCAACAATTTAGATAGCAATTATAGCTATCATCTTTCCTCCAAAATTCACAAGGAGTTCACATAAACATGACTAAGCAAGGAGGTGACTCAATTTAAAAATAGGATAATTACAGAAGTGGTTTTTCCACTTTCTAAACTTCATTCTATTACCCCCAAACTTTCAATTTTCACAATTTGGTCACTAAATTATTTCTAAGGAATTAAATTAGGTCCAATGTCTTTAGTTTGGCTCAATTAGAGTCCAATACGATGTTTTTGACCACACAACTTAAGCCAAATAAAATGTTTATACCTTTTTGATATAGAATTTTTGATCACCAGAATCTAATTCTGATTAGAACAATTTTTTGGGTGTTATAGTTCACAGTTAGCTGGAGAGGGACAAGTTGATACACGTGTTGTGGTACCACAAAGAGGCTGTGGGCGCGGTCGAGGACATTTTCAGCGTAGGGAGGATGGTCAGAGGGTAGTTGCTCATACCGTAGCAGTTCAACCTAAGGGTGATGGACGCAAGGTTTTTCGCTCACCGTATGGGAAGGAATGATACCGATGTAATTGTAGGTACATTTACTTTGCACTCTATACCAATGCTTTCTTTGATAGATTATAGTTCTAAACATTCATACATCTTGCACGAACATGCATGCTTGCTTGATATACCTATAGAGGTGTTAGATGTTGCTATGCGGGTAACAAGTTCTTTTGGTGAGACAGTAGTTGCTAGGAGGGTGTTCAGGAGATGTCCTTTGATGGTTCAAGATCATGTGTTTGAGGCGGATTTAATAGAATTGTCATTTTATGGTTTTGATGTAATTTTTGAAATGGATTGGTTTTCTGAGCATAGGGCTATGGTTGATTTTGAGACCAAGCGAGTTTCATTGAAACTTGCTGAGGATTATGAAGTGATGGTTATGGGCGAGAATGTCAAATTCTTATCCAACGTTGTTTCGGCCTTAGAAGCATAAAATTGATAGAATATGGGGTCAAGCATACCTAGCTTATGTTATGAACCCTAATATGAAGGAACTGCGTGCCCAAGATATTCGCACAATTTGCAATTTTCCAAGAGTGTTCCCGGAAGAGTTGCTTGGTTTGCCGCCAGATAGGAAGGTAGAGTTTTGCATTGAGATGTACATGGATACGGCTCCAGTGTTGATTGCATCGTATCGTATAACACTTAAATAATTGAAGGAGTTGAAGGCACAACTATAGGAGTTTTTGGACTAAGGTTTCATTCGTCCTAGTGTTTCACTGTGGGGAGCACCAATGTTGTTTGTGAAAAAGAAAGATGGCACGATGAGAATGTGCATTGATTATCGGTAACTGAATAAGTTGACAATTAAGAATAAGGTGTGTTTTCCAAAATTGATAAGTGTTGAAGGTGAAGGATAAAGACGCGTTGAAGACAGCTTTCTGCATACGCTACGAGCATTATTAGTTTTTAGTGATGCCGTTTGGGTTGACAAATGCACCAGCAACTTTCATGGATATGATGAATCAGGTGTTCCATGAATTATTGGATCAGTTTGTGGTGGTGTTCATCAATGACATCCTTGTGTACTCATGTACCGAGGAAGATCATAATCGACACCTGCAGATTGTGTTGCAAGATTTGTTGGTCAATAAGCTTTATGCCAAGTGAGTAAATGTGACTTTTGGATCAAGCAAGTGGTTTTTCTTGGTCATGTTATTTCGGCCAAGGGTATTTGTGTGGATCTGCAGAAAATTAAAGTTGTGGTGAATTGGAAGCAACCTAAGTCAGTGCCTAAAGTTTGTAGTTTCTTGGGGTTGGTAGGATATTACCGATGTTTTATGGATGGTTTCTCGAGGATTTTTGCTCTTTTGACGAAGTTGTTGAAAAAGGATGTGAGTTTTGAGTGGATGAAGAGTAGACAACGAGCTTTTAACAAGCTGAAGGAAGCTTTAACGCAAGCTTCAATCTTGATTCAACCTGAGTTAGGGAAAGAGTTTGTGGTGTATAGTGATGCATTCTATGTTGGTTTGAGGTGTGTGTTGATGCATGAAGGAAGGGTTGTGGCTTATGCATCTAGGAAGTTGAAGGTGCAGGAGCGCAACTATCCTATGCACAATATAGAGCTTGCTGCGGTGGTGTTTGCTTTGAAGATTTGGAGGCATTATCTTTATGGTGATAAGTTTACTATGTACACAGACCATAAGAGCTTGAAGTATCTGATGTCGCAGAAGGAGTTGAATCTTAGGCAACGGAGATGGTTGGAGTTGCTTAAAGATTATGATTTGATGATAAAGTATCATCCGTGAAAGGCTAATGTTATAGCTGATGCTTTGAGTAGAAAGGTTACGATTGAGTTGAGGGTGATGTTTGCTTGTTTGAATGTGACGCGCGATGGTGGTTTGTTGGCTGAGTTGTAAGTAAAGACATCATTGTTGCAGTTGATCAAGGAGAAGCAACCGCATGATGATTCTTTGGTACTGCATGTTAAGGATATTTTGGATGGCAACCAAACGGATTTTTGTTTCAATGAAGAAGGTGTTTTGTGTTTTAAAGACCGGGTAGTGGTGCCAAAGGATAGAGAGTTACGACACACTATCTTGGCTGAGGCACATTCTAGTCATTTTGCTATGCATCCGGGAAGTACCAAGATGTATCAAGATTTGAAAAGAGAGTATTTTTTGGTTGGTTTAAAAAAGGATGTAGCAAAAATTGTTGCTCGTGGTATGGTATATTAGCTTGTTAAGGTTAAGCATCAATTTCCTTATGGGTTGTTGCTACCGTTGAATATTTCAGAATGGAAGTGGGAGAGAATTACCATTGATTTTGCCTTTAACGCTAACAAAGAAGAATTCTATTTGGGTGATTGTCGATAGGTTTACGAAGTGTGCGTATTTCTTGGTTGTGCATACGATGTATACGTTAGACAAGTTGGCAGTGTTGTACATTGCTGAGATTGTGAGGTTGCATAGGGTGCCTAAATCTATAGTATCAGATAGAGATCTACACTTTACAGCGAGGTTTTGGGATTGTTTGCATAAGCCTTTGTGTACGCGGTTGAATTTTAGTATTTCGTATCATCCTCAACCGGATGCTCAGTCTGAGCGCGTTATCCAGGTGTTAGAAGATATGTTGCGGTGTTGCATCTTGATTTCCAAGGAACGTGGGAGAAGCAGTTACCTTTGGTGGAGTTTGCGTATAATAATAGCTATCAGGCTAGCATCCAAATGGCTCTGTACGAGGTTTTGTATGGTATAATTTGTCGCACGCCACTTTGTTGGGCGGAGGCAGACGAGAAGTTGGCTTCCTTACCTGATGTGCTGAAAGAGACAAATGAGAAGGTGAAGCTTATTAGTGATTGGTTGAAGGTGGCTTCGTATCGAAAAAAGTCATATGCTAACTTGAAGCATAGAGAGATTGAGTTTGCGGTTGATGATCCTGTCTTTCTCAAGGATTCACCTTAGAATAAGGTGTTGAGGTTTGGTTAGAAGGGCAAGTTGAGCCCTAGGTTTATTGGGCCTTATGAGGTGTTAGAGCGTATTGGTCTAGTTGCTTATAAGCTGAGGTTGCCTGCTGAGTTGGAGAAGATGCACGATGTTTTCCATGTATCAATGCTACGGAGGTATAGATCGGATTCTTCGCATGTTATGCTTGTTGATGAGATTGAGTTGAATCCAGATTTAACCTATGATGAGGAGCTGATAAGAATTCTAGATTTGAGCAGTAAAGTTCTTCATGGCAAGACCGTTGAGTTAGTGAAAGTGTTGTAGCGACATCGTGGAGTTGAGGAAGCCACATGGAAAAGTAGGGAAGACATAAAGAAGCATTTTCCTCACCTTTTTCCTCAAGATAAATTTTGTGGACGAAATTTCTTAAGAGGGGGAGAGTTGTAACGCCCTGAATTTGGGCCTAGATGTTAGATGGATCGATTAGAAGGTTCGGGAGAACCAAATTAGACAATTTGAGTTAGTTTCAGGAATTAAATCTTGATAAATTGTTTTTGGTTAAAATAAAATATGAAAATTCTAGAAAATATTTAATTAATATTTTAAAGGTTTTGGTAAATTCAATTTGAAGGAATTAAATCTGATTTTGGGATATTTGTAAAGTTTTCAAAACTGTTTTTGGTGACTAAATCGTAAAAAGGTTAAAACTTAGAATCTTTAAGGAGCTATTTACCCAAACTTTTCATCAGATTTTTCCCTTAATTTAGGATATTTAAAAAAAGCTTTTAATTGGTTTTAATATTAAAAGAAAATGGGTTAATAAAAAGGATTTTAATTTCACAAATCATTTTCTTACATAACTACTTTTCTCCCAACTTTTTCTCTCAACTTTCTCAGCAGCCAAACTGTGATTTTCACTCCAAAAATCCCAAGAATCAATCTCTTTTGATTTTCTAATTGATTTCTTTAATTCCTAATGTAAAAGCTACTTGGATTTCAACCAATCTTTGCCAATTAAGGGAGAAATCAACAATTAAAGGCGATTTTTGTTTCTCTCCTATAATTAAAGGTTCTTTAATGAAATTCCCAAGTTCTTGGTCCTTGGCTACTGATTTTTTGTTATGTATTTATGATTTAATAAAGGTTTTATGGATTAAATTGAGTTTTGATGGAGAAATTGGATGTATATTGTTTTGGATCTATTTTGTGATGAATCTAAAGGAATTAGATCTCTTATAAGATGTGTTTTAATGTTAAAAGAAGAGATTAATTAAAGGAATCTCAAATGTAACACCCTAAACCAGGCCTAGAAAGGTTACCACTATTTAAGTCATTGACTAATTGAATTACGTGTTAATCAAATTGAAATAATTGGGAGTTAATTAAGGACAAAAAATGAGCTAATGAAATAATAGGTGACCATTTTATAATGGCTTAACCAAATCCTTGATAAAAGTCTAGAGTTGCATGCTAAAATTATAAGAATTAAAGGACCTTAACACGTGGAAATTCATGGAATACACATGTGTTTAGGAGGGAGGAAACAACCGGCCATGTAAGAAAGAAAAACCGAACATTTGGATATCATCTTCTTTATAGGGCCGATTCATATTAGAGAGAGAAGTGTGAGCTAGTAGCCATGGAAACATGAAGATTTGGGTTTAATTGGGCAAATTTTGAATCTTTGTTCGAGTTTTCTAAGGAGAAGTGTAAGAAATCTCATTCATTGCATTGATTTAAAGTTGAATATGAGAACTATATGTATAAGAACTCTTGTTGTTTGAGGTGTAGTGCTTTTGATTGATTTTGTGGTTACATTGTTGATGGAAATATGAATTTGATAACAATTGCATTAGTACTATTAAATTTGATATATTAAAAAGATAATCAATGCTGGGAATTGTTGGGAAGTTGCTGGAAATTGAGAATAGGGATCATGGTTGAAACTAGCTTCGATTAGGGACAATTTTGCTAATTGAAGATTGTGTAAACATGTTTGGTTGCATAAAATGCTCTGTTTTGATCATATTGATAGGTGAATTGAACTGACCTAGACTTGTATGAGTATGTATATAAGTTGAATTAACATGCTATAAGTATCACCTAAGTGAGTAATAACGCTAAAAATCTAGCTTGGTGAAATCTGCCCAGAATACTCTGTTTTGGGCAGTAACTTTGAAAAATCACCATATATTTTATAAAGGGAATTTAAGGCTAGAAATTTTATAGATAGAGCCTTAACATGTCTAAGTTCATTAGGAGAAAACAGAACTGAATTCTGGATTGTAGAATGAATTGTAGAGAAGAAGCACTAGGGACAGTGCAAACTGTCCAGTGTTGTAAATTACCTTGTCTTTAAGTTAAAAATTGCATTAATTAGCAAAGAACTAAAATTAAAGACCTATATGGTTATAAATATAATTAAGTTATGCATGTTTAAGTAAACAGTGCACAAGCTGTCTGGCAACAACAGTCTAGGTATCTTGGACAGTTTTGTAAACTGCTTTGTAAACAGTTTGGTTACTGTCCTGTTTTGCCTAAATTGGAATGTAAACAATTGAAGTAATGTGCATTAATTTATATATATATATGAATATTGTTGCCATGTTAGGTGATTGTGTAAACACATTTGAATGCTTGAGATGATTAATTATTATGCTCAATGTACCTTGTTTGACATGTATTTACTTGTATGAATTGTTAGAGCAAGGAGTAAATCTTGTTGAGGAAGAAAGGAGTGGCCAAGCTAGTGGCAAACATAAAGGAGTTTGGATCCAAGGCTAGCTAAGCTTGAAGTATTGTGAGTGTAGTTTACAACAGGGTTAGGACTTAGGTCCTAACCAAATATGCATGACTATCTTCTTGTTATTGATATGCCATGATAATGAGTTTAATTTAACTTGAACATGAATCATGAGGGAAGTATGAAATAAGATAATACATGAAACTTGACTACATCCTTGAAGTGTTGTATAATTAGAATGCTTGATTTTTCTTGTTCTTGATTGTGCCTATTCGAGTAATGGTATGTATGTATGATAATGATATATGATGTTTGATCCTTGAATCATGAATGCAATTCACTCGAATGCTTACTTGATACCTAAGATGGTAACGTAAATACTTGCTTGACAGATAACTAATTGGATTGTAGAGCTAAGGCTCAATTGGCCTAAGGGCTAAAGCATAATGCTGCTATACTTTGCTTAAATTGATTCTTGAATGATACATGATCTTGAACTTGAAAAGCTTGATAATTCTTGAATAAATAAAGTGTAATCAAACAACCATGGTTGCTAGTTGAATAGGTAAAAGGGCATGCCTTAGAGTCTAGAGCTCATTGTGTCAGGGTAGACTACGGTCCAGGGCTAAGACCCCTAATTGGCGACAGACGAAGGGTACATATGTGGTCTTTGGCGACAGTAGGAGGGTTGACCAGTACTACGGTACATCTTGAGTATTATGGTACATCTTGTGGTGATATTTGGTTGGAGACTCGATTACCTAGACAAACTATAAACCAAGGATTGTATTAAAAGAATATAAATGAGCTAAAAAAATTAATTACTTGATTTCTTGTCTTGCAAACATGAATAGCTTATTACTTGACAAGTAAACTTGCTACTTGGATTACTTGACTTGTATTCTTGAAATGACAAATATGTAAACTTTAATTATTTGCTACTTGACTTGTATTCTTGAAATGAAAAATATGTAAACTTGAACTATTTGCTACTTGACTGGTATACTTGAAGTTCTTGCTATATAATTATTACGTGAATTAGATCTTGATCTTACTTGAATTCCTGAGTACTATTTGTAAACTTGTCTTGAATGATAAGCTTGAAAACAAAAGTGCTTATAATTGACTTGAGATGTATGTATATTGCTTGAATATGTATTTGACTTGAATTGAAATGTGTATATTGCTTGAGTATGTTACTTGACTTGAAATGAAGATTTAGCAAAGCTTGAATTCGAATGTTTCCAACCTTGACTAGGTTCAAACTTAGCTAATTGATACATGTCTTATTAATTGGTTAGAACTAGTTACTACCTCACTAAGTACATTCTTGTACTTATCACTCTTGTTTTCATTCTTCCCAACCATAGGATAAAGAATTCGACCATTGCTTGATCCTGAAGCCTGATTTCTTGAGCTCAAAGCAAGACATAATCATAGCTAAAGTATGGTTCATACTTGTTTTGTACTCCCCTAGTTGGTGGCACTTAGTTTGTATATAATGACTTGTGCATGCATTTTGGATACTTGAACTTGTATATATATGTTTTGAATGGGCTTATCATGTTATGATCTTGGTTGTTAATGTAAATCAAGTAATGAACTCTAATCCTATGTAATGAAAGTATGTTGCTGCGCATATTGATATGTATATATTGAATGTTCAAAGAAATTGATCTGGCCTTGTACCATTCGAATAGCTTGTGAAATAAGTTAGTCTTGTGTGATCATACCATGTTGTATATGCATTCTTATAAGTTTGAATGGTAAATGCCGAATGGTAAGGCTTGACATATGGCTTGCCTGGAATCAAGGTATGTGCAATTGATCATGTTTAGTAAGTTATGTATGAAATGTTATATGTATCAAGATAAGGAACAATGAAATGAAAATGGAAGCATGTTTGCTCTTAGGTTTCGAGTGATGGAAGATTAATGATGTTAATTGAATTTTTTAAGCTATAATGTCTTGTAATTGAGATTGCTTACATGATAAGTAATGATTTCTTGGTTACTTGCTAGTTAAGTAACTCATCTAATAAGGATGAGTTAACCTATCCTTGCCTTGTTCCTGCTTGTTATGCACTTGGTAATGCTCTCAAACCGGTTTGCTACCAACCCGGGGTAGGGGGTGTTACATTTGTTTGGTATCATAGCATTTTTAGTCGATTCTAGGACTAAACCGGGCTCTCTTGCATCATATAGGATACTTGTGCCACCTAGGAGACTTGTATTGTATAGCTTGTGTCTTTGCTTAACTAAACCGAATTCCTAATTGTTCTATTTAAATATATATTGTCTGAAACAAGGCTCGCTCGAGAAGATAAAAGTCACGTAGGCTCCTCAAATGAAGGAGATAGTGCGAGGATGGAACATAATCCTCCACAGCAACAAGCTGAACCTAGAGCCCAACCTGCTGCTCAACAGGAAGCTCCTGCTATAAATCCTAAGCAGCAGGAATGTCTCCTAAGCATAAAGGAGATGTTCGATCATCTTGTAACTACTTTGAAATGAGACCATCCTATTCCTCCTCCTGCTGCTGCTCCGACTAGAGCCCCGATTGACAAACTGGCTCAACACCGGGCTTATACCTTCACTAGTACTGATGAAGCCAATCCCAAAATAGCTGAGTATTGGTTAGAGGCCACTACTCGAATCCTGACCAAACAACTGCCTATTCTAATGAACACAAACTCGAATGTGCTATAGCCCTGTTGGCAGACGAAGCTCTAAGCTGGTGGGAAACCACTACCCTGACTGCTCCTGCTAAAGCTGTAACTTGGAAATTCTTCCTCAAGGAATTCAAAAAGAAATACATCAATGAACAATACCTGGCTGAGCGTCGGAAGCATTTCTTGTACCTCAAGCAAGGTGGCTGACCTATCGAACAATACGTGAGTAAATTTTGCAAATAATGCAAATACGGGTCAGATTACATCAAGACCGATGATGACAAGTGTAGGATGTTTGTTGATGGATTGAATGATAAGTTAAGTCCAATATTCACTGCCCTAGGTATCACTGACTTCCAGATTCTAGTGAACCGGGCTATCGCAATCGAGGCGAAGGTGAAAGCCTCTGAGAAATGCAAAAGCGGAAATTCCTGTAAAGACAAACGATCCAGGAATGATGACAAGCCCCTCTGGCAGTCAAAGAAGTCCAAATATTCTAAGGATCACTCTTCGAATTACACTCCTGCTCAGAAAAGCAACTATATACCGAGACCCCAATCGGTAACCAAGCCTTCAGCCCCGATCATCTCTATGGATAGTACGGGGAATTTCGATAAAGCTGCTCAATATCCTACTTGTAAGTTTTGCCATAAATACCACACTGGTCAGTGTAGAACTCAACAGAATCTATGTTACTTATGTGGAGCCTCCGATCACTATATCAGGGATTGTCCTCATAATCCTAACAAGGTTCCAAATTGAGCTTCTGCAAATGCTAGCTCAATTCCTTCCATTCGAAACAAAGGTCCAAGACAAGCTTAGTCTGGAAATCAGAGGAAGGGAAAGGGACAACATTCAAATGCCCCTACTCACCAAGAATCTCGGGATCCTGCTTGAATCTATCATATCCAGGGAAAAGAAGATGAAAAATCTCCCAATGTTATAGCAGGTACCGTTGAGTTAAATTCGGCTCTTGTTTATGCTTTAATAGACTCGGGATCCACTCATTCTTTTGTATGCTCAACCTTGATTGAAAAGTTGAACTTAAAGCCTGAAATTGTAAAACAAAGCCTTGTAGTATCGAACTCTATAGGGGGATTACAAACATAATCTTTATCTGTAGAAATTGTCCCCTATTCATTCGAAATGTACCCTTTATTGTTAATCTATATGTTGTACCAACTTGTGAGTTCGATCTAGTGCTTGGACTAGATTGGTTAAGCAAGCATGAAGCCTAGGTAGATTTCTTAAATAGGAGATTTTACCTTCAGGGTTTAGGAAAGGAATCAATTCTTCTAATTGACAAGAAACTGACCTCAATCTTTGCTACTATGGTCCTACATGATGAACTTGAATTCGGCTTACCTAGTGTGCCTATTATATCTGAATATCTCGATATTTTTCCTGAGGAACTCCCTGGTCTCCCTCCAACCAAAGAAGTAGAGTTCGGGATCAATGTCCAACCTGGAACAACTCCAGTGTCCATCACACCTTATCGAATGGCACCTATTGAGTTGAAAGAACTCAAGAACCAACTCCAAGAGCTAAAAGGCAAGGATTATATTAGGCCTAGCTCGTCTCCCTGAGTTGCTCCAGTCTTGTTCGTGAAGAAGAAAGACAGGACTATGAGACTATGTATTGACTACAGACAATTGAGCAAGCTTGCTATCAAGAATCGATATCCTCTCCCAAGGATTGAAGATCTTTTCGATCAACTAAAAGATGTCGAGTATTCTCAAAGATCGATTTACGATTGGGATACTACCAAATGTGGGTGAAAGAAGAAGATGTACCCAAGACAACATTTCATACTCGATATGGCCATTTTGAATTCCTTGTAATTCCATTTGGGTTAACGAATGCTCCGGCTGCTTTCATGGATCTCATGAACCATCTATTCAAGCCCTATCTTGACAAGTTTGTGATCATCTTTATTGATGACATTTTGATGTATTCTCGGAATAAGGAAGAACAGTCTGAACACATTCGAATTGTATTGCGAACTCTTCAAGAACGTCCATTGTTTGCAAAGTTCTCTAACTGCAAATTTTGGCAATCAGAAGTGTCATTTCTTGGACATGTTATTTCGGCAGAAGGGATTAAAGTAGACCCAAGCAAAATTCAATCCATCTTGGATTAGAGACCTCCGAGAAATGTTGGTAAGGTCAGAAGCTTTCTCGGTTTAGGCAGGTATTATCGATGTTTTGTCAAGGGATTCTCATCCATTGCCGCAAGTTTGACTAAGCTAACTCGCAAAGATACACCATTTGTTTGGTCGGAGATCCAACAATGAAGCTTCGATCAACTTAAACAAGCTCTGACTCATTCTCCGGTTCTTATCCAACCAGTATCGGGCAAGGAGTACACTGTTTTATAGTGATGTATCTCATTTGGACTAGGATGTGTCCTAATGCAAGATAGAAACGTGGTAGCTTACGCTTCAAGGCAACTAAAACCACACAAGTCAAGCTACCCTACACACGATCTAGAATTGGCAGCTATCGTGTTTGCACTTAAAGTCTGGAGATATTCCTTGTACGGGGAGAAATGCAACTTGTTCACAGACCACAAGAGCCTCAAATACATCCTAACTCAGAAAGACTTGAACTTGAGGCAAAGGAGATTGCTAGAGTTACTTAAAGATTACGATTTCATTATCGACTACCATCCAGGGAAAGCAAACGTGGTTGCTGATGCCCTTAGTCGTAGACCATACTCAGGTAAACCCTTAAATCTAAATCCTAGAATAATTCATTAAAGGAACATTTCGAATTAGAACTTTCTTGACTTGCAAGTAAACATTCGAATTAGACTTTTATTGACTTACAATTAACTATTTGAAAATCTCCCTTAATGATCTTTTCCATTCGTTTATAGCTTCCTTGTCTATCAATGCTCATTTTCGTTTATCCAAAGGACAAAAATTCTTGTCTAAACTTCAAGTTCAATCTAGTGTAATCTCGAGAATCAAAGAACTCTGACAAATTGATTCAGATCTTCAGAATATCATGTCCAAGATAGACTATGAGTCTAATTCTAACTTCTCCCTCAAGTTGAATGGACTCCTCTATTTCAAAGATAGAGTATGTGTTCCTAACAACGAGTAACTAAGACACGAGATGTTACAAGAAGCTCACCAAAGCTCTTTCTCGATTCACCCTGGATCGGTTAAGATGTACAAGGCCTAAAGCCACTATACTGGTGGCCAGGCATGAAATCGGCTATCACAGACTTTGTTTCAAAGTGCTTAACTTGTTAGAGGGTCAAAGCCGAGCATCAAGTCCCTACTGGATTTCTCCAACCAATCAAATTCCCTCAGTGGAAATGGGATCAAATTACAATAGACTTCGTTACTGGTCTTCCTTCCACTCCAAGAAAGAACGATGTTGTATGGGTGATTGTCGATAGATTCACAAAGTCTAATCACTTCATCCCTGTTCGAATGAACATGAGCTTGGAAACCTTAGCTGAGCTATACATCCGTGAAGTGATTCGATTACATGGTGTACCTATAGCTATAATCTCTGACCGAGACCCTATATTTGCTTCCCGATTCTGGAATTCCTTGCAAAAAGCCCTTGAAACCAAAGTGCATTTAAGCACATCTTTTCATCCACAAAGTGATGGCCAATCAGAAAGGGATACAAGTACTTGAAGACATGTTACGAGCTTGCTTGGAATCAAGGTATGTGCAATTGATCATGTTTAGTAAGTTATGTATGAAATGTTATATGTATCAAGATAAGGAACAATGAAATGAAAATGGAAGCATGTTTGCTCTTAGGTTTCGAATGATGGAAGATTAATGATGTTAATTGAATTTTTTAACCTATAATGTCTTGTAATTGAGATTGCTAACATGATAAGTAATGATTGCTTGGTTACTTGCTAGTTAAGTAATTCATCTAATAAGGATGAGTTAACCTATCCTTTCCTTGTTCTTGCTTGTTATGCGCTTGGTAATGCTCCCGAACCGGTTTGCTACCAACCCGGGGTAGGGGTGTTACACCGAAACTATGTGAATTGCTAATTTTCTAGGTTGTTTATAGTTGTTTTTTGATGTGATCTTGGTGTTGTGGTGTTGCTGGAGGTATAAGAATATGTTTAGGATGTTAATTGATGTTTTAAGATGTTAAAATCAATAGGTTTTGGCTGGGCTTTGTTTAGATGAAGTTTGGTGTTGATTTCAGTTGTTTTAGATAGACGTTTGATGGATCTAAGGAAGGCAAAGTTGTGTTTGTTGTTTGTTGGGGATTAGAGATGCATGGAAGTGCATTAATCCTCTGCTTTTGTTTGGGTAAAGTAGGGGAATCGAATCCTTTAGCTTTTGGAGAGATCGTGAAACCTTTGGAAGCTTGATCGTATATCGACAAGTGGAGCGTTTGGTTGTCGATGAGTGGTAATGTGTTTTGCTGCTATTAAAAGGTTTGAAAGAAGTTTTGAGAGTTTAGATTAAGTTTGAAACACTTATCTAAGCTCGGAAGTAAGTATTGGTTGAGGTATCTCGTTTCTAGTTTTGCAAAATACAATCTCATGCACATATTTAAGTTTGATGGATCTAGTGCTTGGACTAGATTGGTTAAGCAAGCATGAAGCCTAGGTAGATTTCTTAAATAGGAGATTTTACCTTCAGGGTTTAGGAAAGGAATCAATTCTTCTAATTGACAAGAAACTGATCTCAATCTTTGCTACTATGGTCCTACATGATGAACTTGAATTCGGCTTACCTAGTGTGCCTATTATATCTGAATATCTCGATATTTTTCCCGAGGAACTCCCTGGTCTCCCTCCAACCAGAGAAGTAGAGTTCGGGATCGATGTCCAACCTGGAACAACTCCGGTGTCCATCACACCTTATCGAATGGCACCTATTGAGTTGAAAGAACTCAAGAAGCAACTCCAAGAGCTAAAAGGCAAGGATTTCATTAGGCCTAGCTCGTCTCCCTGAGTTGCTCCAGTCTTGTTCGTGAAGAAGAAAGACAGGACTATGAGACTCTGTATTGACTACAGACAATTGAACAAGCTTGCTATCAAGAATCGATATCCTCTCCCAAGGATTGAAGATCTTTTCGATCAACTCAAAGATGTCGAGTATTCTCAAAGATCGATTTACGATCGGGATACTACCAAATGTGGGTGAAAGAAGAAGATGTACCCAAGACAACATTTCATACTCGATATGGCCATTTTGAATTCCTTGTAATTCCATTTGGGTTAACGAATGCTCCGGCTGCTTTCATGGATCTCATGAACCGTGTATTCAAGCCCTATCTTGACAAGTTCATGATCATCTTTATTGATGACATTTTGGTCTATTCTCGGAATAAGGAAGAACAGTCTGAACACATTCAAATTGCATTGCGAACTCTTCAAGAACGTCCATTGTTTGCAAAGTTCTCTGACTGCAAATTTTGGCAATCAGAAGTGTCATTTCTTGGACATGTTATTTCGGCAAAAGGTATTAAAGTAGACCCAAGCAAAATTCAATCCATCTTGGATTAGAGACCTCCGAGAAATGTTGGTAAGGTCAGAAGCTTTCTCGGTTTAGGCAGGTATTATCGATGTTTTGTCAAGGGATTCTTACCCATTGCCGCAAGTTTGACTAAGCTAACTCGCAAAGATACACCATTTGTTTGGTCGGAGATCCAACAATGAAGCTTCGATCAACTTAAACAAGCTCTGACTCATTCACCGGTTCTTATCCAACCAGTATCGGGCAAGGAGTATACTGTTTTATAGTGATGTATCTCATTTGGACTAGGATGTGTCCTAATGCAAGATGGAAACGTGGTAGCTTACGCTTCAAGGCAACTAAAACCACACAAGTCAAGCTACCCTACACACGATCTAGAATTGGCAGCTATCGTGTTTGCACTCAAAGTCTAGAGATATTCCTTGTACGGGGAGAAATGCAACTTGTTCACAGACCACAAGAGCCTCAAATACATCCTAACTCAGAAAGACTTGAACTTGAGGCAAAGGAGATTGCTAGAGTTACTTAAAGATTACGATTTCATTATCGACTACCATCCAGGGAAAGCAAACGTGGTTGCTGATGCCCTTAGTCGTAGACCATACTCAGGTAAACCCTTAAATCTAAATCCTAGAATAATTCATTAAAGGAACATTTCGAATTAGAACTTTCTTGACTTGCAAGTAAACATTCGAATTAGACTTTTATTGACTTACAATTAACTATTCAAAAATCTCCCTTAACGATCTTTTCCTTTCGTTTATAGCTTCCTTGTCTATCAATGCTCATTTTCGTTTATCCAAAGGACAAAAATTCTTGTCTAAACTTCAAGTTCAATCTAGTGTAATCTCGAGAATCAAAGAACTCTGACAAATTGATTCAGATCTTCAGAATATCATGTCCAAGGTAGACTATGAGTCTAATTCTAACTTCTCCCTCAAGTTGAATGGACTCCTCTATTTCAAAGATAGAGTATGTGTTCCTAACAACGAGGAACTAAGACACGAGATGTTACAAGAAGCTCACCAAAGCTCTTTCTCGATTCACCCTGGATCGGTTAAGATGTACAAGGCCTAAAGCCACTATACTGGTGGCCAGGCATGAAATCGGCTATCACAGACTTTGTTTCAAAGTGCTTAACTTGTTAGAGGGTCAAAGCCGAGCATCAAGTCCCTACTGGATTTCTCCAACCAATCAAATTCCCTCAGTGGAAATGGGATCAAATTACAATAGACTTCGTTACTGGTCTTCCTTCCACTCCAAGAAAGAACGATGTTGTATGGGTGATTGTCGATAGATTCACAAAGTCTAATCATTTCATCCCTGTTTGAATGAACATGAGCTTGGAAACCTTAGCTGAGCTATACATCCGTGAAGTGATTCGATTACATGGTGTACCTATAGCTATAATCTCTGACCGAGACCCTATATTTGCTTCCCGATTCTGGAATTCCTTGCAAAAAGCCCTTGAAACCAAAGTGCATTTAAGCACATCTTTTCATCCACAAAGTGATGGCCAATCAGAAAGGGATACAAGTACTTGAAGACATGTTACGAGCTTGCTTGGAATCAAGGTATGTGCAATTGATCATGTTTAGTAAGTTATGTATGAAATGTTATATGTATCAAGATAAGGAACAATGAAATGAAAATGGAAGCATGTTTGCTCTTAGGTTTCGAATGATGGAAGATTAATGATGTTAATTGAATTTTTTTAACCTATAATGTCTTGTAATTGAGATTGCTAACATGATAAGTAATGATTGCTTGGTTACTTGCTAGTTAAGTAATTCATCTAATAAGGATGAGTTAACCTATCCTTACCTTGTTCTTGCTTGTTATGCGCTTGGTAATGCTCCCGAACCGGTTTGCTACCAACTCGGGGTAGGGGTGTTACACCGAAACTATGTGAATTGCTAATTTTCTAGGTTGTTTATAGTTGTTTTTTTATGTGATCTTGGTGTTGTGGTGTTGCTGGAGGTATAAGAATATGTTTTTGGATGTTAATTGATTTTTTTAAGATGTTAAAATCAATAGGTTTTTGTTGGGCTTTGCTTAGATGAAGTTTGGTGTTTATTTCAGTTGTTTTAGATAGGCGTTTGATGGATCTAAGGAAGGCAAAGTTGTGTTTGTTGTTTGTTGGGGATTAGAGAAGCATGGAAGTGCATTAATCCTCTGTTTTTGTTTTGGTAAAGTAGGGGAATCGAATCCTTTAGCTTTTGGAGAGATCGCGAAACCTTTGGAAGCTTGATCGTATATCGACAAGTGGAGCGTTTGGTTGTCGATGAGTGGAAATGTGTTTCGCTGCTATTAAAAGGTTTGAAAGAAGTTTTGAGAGTTTAGATTAAGTTTGAAACACTTATCTAAGCTCGGAAGTAAGTATTGGTTGAGGTATCTCGTTTCTAGTTTTGCAAAATACAATCTCATGCACATATTTATAGTTTTTATTACTCACTATTTTATGCATGTTTTAGAAATGAAAGAGATTGCAAATGAACATGTATATTGACTAATGTGTATTTGCAAATGGTTTATGAAATGAATTTTGAGGATGCTAGAATAACTGATTTAATGTATTGGAAATTGGATTGGTTTGATGCATATGTAAGATAGTGAGGTAAGGTTGTGTTATTGAGTATATTGGCAAGTGGCTGAGATTAAAATGTTATCGGATATAGTTGGCTAGCCATAGGGTTTAAAGTGCACTATAATAAGTCACCTCACGTGTGTCTAGGTGGGTAATTGTTCCGTTGGTTCCACTATGAGAACCCCAACGGTCAAGGTGGATAAATGTTTCGTGTTCTCCTACTGGTGGATTTATACATCATAACCATTAAGGTGGGTAATTGTTTCGTTGCTCTGGTTTGAGGATGTATGTGAAGTGGTCGTAGGAACCACTTGGAAAATTCATGCATCCGATGTGTTTTGTAAAATGGAATGGTACTTGTTTTGAGTCACTTGAAAGCCAATATACGAGATAATGTATCCTGAGAAATGGATTATGTTTGTATAATATGGTTTATACATGAGATGCTCTTTAAGCTTGCTATATAGAGATTTTGGCAATTGAAGCTTAAATTGAGGTAGAGATGGAATCCATGATACATGTGTTGTAAATGACTTAAATGTGCATTTGAAAGAGATTATAAAAGCATGAGATGATTTTACCATGAAACATATACACTTGGTTTGAATCAAAATGATTTTTATTGCATTGATGAGTGTTTTAGAGATCCCCTCACTAAGCTTATAGCTTACGCTCTCCTTTCTCATCAATACAGAGAAATAGACCTTTCCGGATAGCAAGTAGCAATAAGAGGCAATGTGAACAAGTTGTATTTGGGATGTTTATTTTGGGTACTCCCTATTTGTACAAGCTATGTTTGATGTTTTGGATTTGCATGAGGCTTTATATTGGTTTTCTGGGTTGGGAACCAAAATGCATGCTTGGTAGAAATCATGCCTTTAGGAGTTACGATTGGATTTGACTTGTTGTGTATGATCTTCTACCATGTCTCCATGTCTGAGGATTTGATGTTTGAGAAGTTGTATGATGATTAGAAGTTGATTGGAGTGTGTTAGATTGAGCCAAAGTGTCATATGTTGGACCAAGAGGTCATTGCAGGTCTGTCTGTACCGGTACGGATCCTTAGGGATCGATACCCGAGGACCTATCTCGGCTCAATCTGGGAAAATTGCCTTGGTGTACCGATGCACCCAGGGACCATATCGGTATGCATAGCTAAATTTTTGGGCTTGGTTTCGGTACACAGGCAACCGTACCGATACGCCTTTTGGCTACTAGAATTCCCAATTTCGAACATTGCATACCCATACCAATACTCTTGAGAACTGTATCAGTATGCCTTTGTAAATTAAACTCGTATCGATACGGGGGTGCAGTGTACCGATACTCATTTAGGTATTTTAGTTAAAATGCTCTATGAAGTTTGAATCTTTACGATTTAGTCCATGTTTCTTGTTTATGCAATTAAATGTGTTTGGATGATTATTTTAAGTTGGGATTTAACCTGAATGTGTGAAATATAAATAATTATGGATTGATAACTCCAATTTCAAGAATATCCTCTTAATTAATAGAATTTTACAAATTGGTCCCTAAAATATGAATTCATACAATTAGATGTCAAATCGACACCCTATTGAGTTAGAACTTTCACCATAATTGGCATGATCACCTTATGACTTAAATATGCATTTAGATGAGATAAAAGAAAAATGGAATATTTTCAATGTAAATCTTCTGGGTTTGTTTCAGCAAACCCTAATGTATCTCGCTCGATTTGGTCTTGCGACTACACCGGGTCAAGGGGGTTACAGGCCATATGGCCAATGTTTGTCGCACATGATCTCACAACCACCTAGAAGCTTAAGTCAATTATACATATATGCCTTGGATAGTTGACTCAAAAGCATCTCATCATGTCACAATTGTTGCTGATGATATTCAACATCCACAGGACAACACAAGAACAGATGAAATCATAATAAGTAATAGTAACAAAATTCCTATTTCTTCTACTGGTTTTGCTCATTTAAAGGCATCAAACAAAAAGTTTTAACTTTCTCATACTTTGTGTGTTGCTAACATTAAACGTAATTTTATCTTCGTTTCAAAATTTTGTCACGACAACCTAACATCAATTGAGTTCTTTCTTTATGTTTTCATGTTAAGGATTTGTTCACAAGGGTGTTGTTGGCATGCGACCAAAATAAGAAAGGATTATATGAGTGGCCCTCTGAGAGTCATTTATGCAAATCGAGCCACCACTCTTACTACATTAATGAGGAGGAATCTTAACTTCTATGGCATCGAAAATTAGGACACCCAAATAAAAGAGTAATTCAAACTGTAACCCCCAAAGCCCTGCCTAGAAGAAAATGACGAATTTAAGAAGTTACGATTAACAACTTAACCCTCAAGAAAACCAATTTTTGATTTAAATATTTTAAAACATTTCTTGAGGGGAAAGTTTTCAAGTGCAACTTTCTAGATTTGGCCATTTCCTCTAATCCAGTTTAAGGGTTACATTTAGTGGTATCAGAGCTGAGTTCAACCCTCGGACTGCTAGGCTCACCCAAAAATTTTAAACCAAAAATGATTTTTGCATGCATATTAAATGTTTTTTGGGAAAATGGGAATTTTTGATAAAACTGCTATTTTAAAGAAATGATATATTTTGAATTGAAACTCCAAGTATCGACTTTAATTTTAAGATTATTTTTTTGTAAATAGACTACTATGCTACCTCGCAGGAGCTCTAGATTAACTATCGGTTGTAGTCGTGCTGAGGTCGTGGTCGAGGTCGAGGATGTACCGCTACTACGGAGAATGATGCTCGACCCTCTATGGATCCGCCACAAAACTAGGATGAGATACATGATGTTGATGGAGAGGAGTAGCCTGAGGATCAGACTGGAGTTTATTAGGCTGGATGTGGGATTCCACTTGTTCAAGTGACTCAGAGTAGCTATCTGCATGACTCTAGAGATAGTGAGACTGTTGGCATAAACACTGCTTCAGTGCACAAAGAGTTGCTTTGTTACCTCTGCCAGTCTGAAGGTGTGAGAAAACCCATATCTACTGAGTTATTGGTTGCTGAGATGACTATGTTTGAGGGGAAGACATGTACGAATTCGACTGATGTAGAATATTGGCTGAAGAAGCTTAAACGTTTGTTTATTGAGATTGATTATCCCGCCGATCAGAAGCTTAGGGTTGTTGTATCACTGGTATAGGGTGAACCCTAAAATTGGTGAGAGGTAGAGGAAAATGTTGTTTCAGCCAGTTAGATCTCTTAGGATTATTTTTTGCAGTCATTCTAAGATCGATATGTTGGACTAGAGTACTTAGCACTATCGAGATGATTTCATGAACCTGGAGCAAAATGACATGACAGTGAATGATTATGAGATAGAGTTTATGAAACTGATCCAGTATGCTATGGGATTGGTTACCACTGAGAAAGAAAATTGTGACTGGTTTCTAAAAGGGCTACGGTTTTCGATTAAGACTAGTGTTGCTTCGCATCAAGATATTGTGTTTAGAGAGATTACTCAACGAGCTAGGACTACTGAGCGGATTGAAGCACTCAAGAAACAACAAGAATCTCATGGTACCGATCGAGCTAAGAAGCAATTGACTGTATCAGTTCAGCATAGTTAGGGGAATCAGTCTAGAAAGAGGGCTAGAGAAGAGTTTGATCATCAGAATTATCAAAGTAAGAGACCTGTAATATCAACAATTTCGACTAATATTGTTGGTGGTTCAACTGGTTCTTGCTCTTTACATATTTGTTCTTATTGCAATAGGAAACATAGTGGAGAATGTAGAAAGAAGACAGAGCGTGTTTCAATTATGGTTCATTTGATCATTTCTTCAGTGATTGTCTTTTAGGTTTCTGAACTAACGTTGCACAAATGAAGCTGTATCTAGATGTGGACAATCACTAAAGAAATGATCAAACAAACCACATTTGAAACATGCCCTTGTCTTCTTTCTATATTCTCCACTATGTTTCTTATTGCAATAAGAACAAATATGTAAAGAGCGAGAACTAGTTGAACCACCAACACTACCAGTAAGAATTTTCGATACTGTAGGCTTCTCACTTTGATAATTTGATGATCAAACTCTTCTCTAGCCCTCTTTCTAGACTGATTCCCTTGACTATGCTAACTGATACAGTCAATTACTTCTTAGCTCGATCGTTACCCTGAGATTCTTGTTGTTTCTTGAGTGCTTCAATCCGCTCAGCAGTCCTAGACCGTTGAGTAATCTCTTTAAACACAGTATCTTGATGCAAAGCAACACTAGTCTTAGTATGTGGGTAGTAGACTATATGTATGCCAAGATATAATATACATATAATAAAATAACATAGGTAAAAACAATTTAATAGTAGTAATAAAATAATATTGTTATCATTTAAAGCATCGCATATTCCTATACGAATCATGGAATAATGGACTGAAATGGTTTACCTATTTTATTCCTTGCATTGAACTCAAGATTTGTTTGAAATTTGGTTGAGTTATCGAACAGATAGGTGCTTGTAAATCGGGAGTGACAATTTTGCAGTTTGGGTAAGGCTGAAAGGTGCCAATCGACCAAGTGAACAGTCGGTAGTGGTGATAGCACGTTTATGGTCTGATTTGCAGGAAGACAAGGAAGGGGCTTCGATTTAAGGGTGTTCGAGGAGAGGATATGGGAGATGATGCGGCTGTAGAATGGAATGAACAATAGAAAGGTTTTAGGATTGAATAGGATTAAATACCATGCTTCTAAAGGGTAAATCACATGCTAAGGCCACAACCTTTACCCGAGTTGTACAACGGTCCTCATATTTTGAATTTAACTCAATTTAGTCACTTAATCTAATTTAACCTCAATTAAATCCTAAATTGAAAAATTAGGCTTTTCAATAAATTCTCAATTCTTAGGATTTTGAATTTAGGGATTTCAAATTAGGGTTTTTGAATTAGGGGTGTTTTAAGGGTGTTACATAAATTGTTTTTCAAACATTGTCAATTCCATTTTCAGCTTCAACAAGTTTTAATCATTGTAATCCATGTGCTTCAAATAAAAGCCCTCAGAAATCTTTTTCTCAAAACACTTTGGTAAGCAAAAAACCATTCCAACTTATTTACAATGATATATGGGGTCTTTCACCTGTTTTATCGATTGATAAAAAAATATATTATGTAACTTTGTTGAATTATTTACCAGATACACATGGCTTTATACGCTTCAATGAAAAATAAGAGGTTCAGTCAGTTCTTTCAAAATTTAAACCTCTCATTGAAAACTATTTTTAAACAAAAATAATTTCATTTTACACCGATAGCGGTGGTGAGTTTGAAGGTTAAGAATCCTTTCTTCAAATTAATGGCTACGAACATCTTGTTTCACCACCATATAAACCTCAATGAGTTGCTTTGGCTGAACGTAATCATCGTCATATAATTGAAACAGTCAAAACAATTTTACATCAAGCTTCCTTGCCTTTCCCTTTTGGTCATTTGCTTGTCACCAAGTCACTTACTTGATAAACAGGTTTCTAACTAAAACTTTAGATGACCAGTCTATATATCAAAAATTATTCGGTGAAACACCAAATTTCAAAATTATTTATACCTTTGGATGCCTTTGTTATCCCTGGTTGAGACCATATGCCAAACATAAATTAGAATCTCGATCTACACCATGTGTTTACTTATGCTTCTCTCATACTCATCACAATCATCAATACTTTGATCCTATATCTCAAAAGATTTTTATATCAAGAGATGTTATTTTCTATGAAAATAAAATTTCTTTTTCTAACATATTTTCTCATTTACAACATAAAAAATTCAAATTTAAATAGGGATCGTATTGTATATGCGCCCAATGGTCTGAATAATTATACCATGCCAATGAATTTTGATAAGATTCCTCCAATAATTATGGTTGCTCTTCAATTGCAAGAACCTCTCGTTATAGGTCCATATCCTAATCCAACACAAACGATTACATCAACTTCAGCCCTCGCCGCAGCTCCTTCATCTACCTTATCCCCTAATCAGGTACTTTCCTCATCTCCAATTACTTCTATTTCACCACCTTTGTAGTCCTATCAACGTCAAATTTGTCAATGCCAACAAACTCAACCTATTGCTACTTTCTCACCCCATCCTTATCACCCCCTCGCACCTCACTTCCCACTTCACTTCCTAATGATATTGTAACACCCCCTTCCCGGTTTGGTAAGAATCTGGGTTGAAAAGAGTTATCGGTGAACAATACGGTTAACGATTTACAGATCACGATGATTTGGACTATAAATAGCAAATTAATAATGTTTGTTCAATGTAATGATTAGCTATGGTCAATGCAAATTCAACCAAATTATAATAAGGGGCCATTTAATAACTTACGCAAGTTTAAGGACTAAATTGTAATTCTTGCAATTTTTAAGGACTTAACAATAATTAAGGTTGTCAATACAAAATTTGGTACTTGTATACCTTACTTATAAAATCTCAATGCTTTCAAGGTTCATTTACAACTTCAATTAAACATTACAAGATTTGGTGACTAACTTGCAGGATTTTTAAACCTTTTAACCATCTTTAACTAACTCACCGGTATCGGTACCGATACTCATGAGGTCGTACCGATATGCCCTTAAAATAGATTCTTTCAAACCTAAATCTGGTATCAGTACACGGTATGTTGTATCGGCACGAGGATTCAGTGCATCCGTATCGGTACAGGACCATTACCGTACCGGTACGCAATCCCTAAATTCCTAATTCAAAATATTAATGGGTATCGGTATGACACTATCCATACCAGTACCCGTACTACAGTAAAATTCCAGTGTTGATTTGGCATATCGATACTACTGTAGCAATACCGATACGCCTTATTACATGTTACCATAATTGCAAACCAATACCGGTACAATATCACTCGTACCAGTACGCCTGGGTTAATCTTACCCCAAAATGGCCGATCAGTACCGATATGACACCACCCATACTGGTACGCCTGTGTTTGTAATGACAATTCTTGTCTGGTTTTTAACCAAATTGAAGGCCTTAACCAAGTCCAAAGTTTACCAAAATTTACCAGCAAGCTTAAAAACGTTATTTCTATATGCATGCCAAATTTCATGTCATTACGAATCCATTTACTATGTTTTCCCTTATTGATGCATCTTGGGCTATTTTTCCCAATTTGTTAAAACACTAACATATCATATTACAAGTCTTAACTCATTTAACATAGTGAGCCTTATGTACATACAAAATGGGGCTAAACTAACTTGTCTAGACCTTATGCCACCTTTCTAGGAGTTTAAGGACAAAGTTTACATTACATATAACTTGGTGACTTGCTTCAAAAATGTCCTTGATCCAATCCTTGTTCCTACACGTCTTTAACCAGAAAATGCATGGAAATGAGATGCATTAGGCTTACTTAGCCTAGTGAGGAAGTCAGCAATAATAACATGAATTCCAATAATGTCATGAACATGTACACCAATGTAGATGCATCTCAAATCATGTTTTAACAATACTTGCAATAATTTTTTTCCTTGGATCGACATATAAATATGGATATGCGAATTCCCAACCAACATCGCCAACAATAAATGGTCAATATCCTCCAACATCGCCAATATGACCAACACTAACACATCCCTCCAACATCGCCAAATAGATCCTTAGCTCAAGGACCATAGTCCACTCCGTACCAATGAGCTCATGAATTCTATGGCATGCCAATTGTATCCCAAGTCCATTCGTATCCAAGGATTCAATACTTAGGCCAATATCAATAACAATAATAATACCGATAACAACAACAATAACGGTAGCCATGACAATATCAATGTAGCATTAACAATATACCATGATCAATATGGCCTTTTTCAATGTTTCAATGATATCAATAACAATGCAATGATTCAATAATCAACTTGACAATGTAATAAGCTTACCAATGATACCTTTGACATGGTCTTCATATATCCATACCTTGTTTCTGATGATGGAATGCAATAGACTAATATAATGAAATCGAGATAGGCTCCTAGCCAATCTCGAGAGTCTGACTACACTCACTGATACTTTCGAGGCTTTAAGGCTCCCGGATGACATTTCCCTTGTTCTTGAACTTAGTGGAACTAGAGGGATTTAGTGATTCTTCACGTTGATTCTCTTGAGCTACAAGAAAACAAGGATTTCAATATCGATAATGGATTCATAGAAACTTAATAGCCATGAAAAGCAATAACGAATAAGCTATGTTATCCCTATAGAATTTCTAGGGTTGCTTGATTCTTGTACTTAGACTTTGACATAGTTTTGGTCATGGAATCAATGAGTCTATGGAGGGCTTTGGCTTACCCGATCAATAACAACATTATAGCATCATGAAATTGAAAGAAAGCAAAGCTTGGATAACCCTCCAATGGAGGTGCTTGCTTGAGGAGTGTGTTTGAAGGAAGAAAATGAAGATGGTAAGGATACAAAGAAATCACCAGTGGTTATCTTTTCTTTCTTTTCAATTTTAATTACTTGTTCAGTTGCCGATAATCTGTACACATCCGCAACGTACCATCCTTCTTCTTCACAAACAACGCTGGTGCACACCATCAATCTATACACATCCATAGTCCTATGCTCGGTTAACCAATCCATCCCCAAAATAACATCAAAACTGTGGAATGGCAACTCCATCAAATCCATGGCAACCACATGTCCCTGAACCATCAGCGGACATCTACGATACAACTTTCTAACCATGACTGTCTCCCCAAGAGAACCAGTCACTCTAACACCCACATTAAGAATTTCAACAAGTATGTCAAGCAACTGTACATGCTCACTCAAGATGTATGAATGGGTAGAACCAGAATCAACCAACAAATACAATGGCAAAGACGGTAATGTGAAAGTACCTACAATCATATTGGTGTCATTGCAACCCTCACGGTGCGCATAAACCCTATCCGGTCCACCTCTCTCAAGCTGGATAGCAATGGTATGAGCTACAATCCTCTACCCACCATCTCTATGCTGAAATGGCTCATGGCCACGACCACGACCTCTCTGAGGAGCAACAACAGGCGCAGCACCCTGCCCACCTCCAGCTAACAAAGGACAATCACATCTCCGATGGACGCCAGACCCACAACTCCAACAAGCATTGGCCACAACAGTTGCATTTGCCTGACCCTCTCTGGCCAAACATGGGCAATCTTGTGTCAAATGATCATGCGATCCACAAGCCTAATAGGTATTATGCAGAGCCCTAACCTGGGTATCCTGCCCCTGCGCTCCACGCCCACCAGCACCTCCACCTCATCTCTAATCAGGGCGATACCTCCTATCACGGTGTCTCATTGCCTCGAGACCCAGAAACTAAACCAAGGTTCTACTCAATATCCTTAGCTCACGTAACCAATACATCAAAATCTATATAATCATCAACAAGTATGTATGTCTTAACCTCTTGCACAACCCATAATGGAAACGATCACATCACTTACGCTCGTTTAAACCAACTCAAGTGCATACCGGCTCAACCTCACAAATTACACCTCATACTCAACAACAGACATACGCCTTGTACTAGAGCCATAAACTCTCTCTTCTTTTTGTCTAGATACCAGACCCCCAGATACCTCTTTTGGAAAGCTTCATAAAAGAACTCCCAGGTTACATCCTCGGGTACTATCCCAGCTTTCATAGTGGTCCACCAGATATAGGCATCTCCTTGCAATAGGAAAATAGCAAAACCTAACTTACGGGCATCCGTACAACCTTCCTAACACAGTACCCTCTCTGTACTGGCCAACCAATCCTCAAAAGCCTCTAGTGCTAGACCACAGAACTCAACTCTACCCAGACTGCGAAGACGCTCTAACGGCAAACCCGTCTACCCAACCACTGGTGCGAGCACATGAACACCCGCCACTGCTGCCTGGAACACACCAGTCCTGGCATGAATCAATGAAGCCATGTCACCCATCCTTGGCCTAGCAGGCACAGGTGGTACGTGCTCCACTACTGTAGGTGGATTACGTGGGGGCAGCGGCAACCCCTCAGGGGGTATGACAACGGTATCGGTACAGGCAAGGGGGTGTATCGATACAGAACTTCAGAATATTCCAAAACTAATTTAACTAACATCGTATCGATATAGGCAAGAGGGTGTATCGATACATCTTCACTAATTCATACTCCAAATTTTTAGTAGCATAAACTCATTCCGGTACGCCTACGCGTACCGAAACGTACTTCATAAATACACTATGTCGTATCGAAACAACTCTTCATGTACCGAAACTCTGGCCAAATTTTCCTAAGCTCGTACCGAAATGCTTGCCCGTCTATCGGTACGCTAAGCTTGAAATGGCTTACTCGTACCGAAATAGGGACACCCGTACCGGTACGCCTGGACCTGTAATATCCACTTTTACTGGTTTAACATGCATTCAAACATACCAAAATACCCTAGCATGCTTCTAACGTGTATCCAACATATTCCAGGGTCAAGCCACATCAAAACAACCTAGTTTTAACATCAATTCATGGCATCATACTTTAAATATAAATCTAGAGGCACGCTTTCTAAAAACCAAAGCAAGCAAAACTTGAAATCTAAACCATCGCCACAACCAATCCAAATGGCCTTTTACAACCCAAGAGCAGCAAAACAAGCTTGCTCCAACAGGGAGTTTAGCAAACACCTTCCAAAACAACAATGGAAACCCCATTGCCCTTATTACTTATAGTTTAGTCCAAAAACATACTTTTGATACCAAGTCTTTTTGTGATCACTTGCTTCTCGCTGCCTTCCGAGCCTTTAGTTCTCTACATTGATGGACAAAGAGAGCGTAAGCACGCTAGGCTTAGTGAGGAGTGCTAAAAAACAACACACCATCAATGCATTAAAACCATTTCTCAACAACACATTGAAATCTCATTTCAATCATCTTTTAAACATCTTTTAAAACATTATCATGCCCTGAAAACCATGCACTTTACATATTTAGAACCCAGCATAGTAAACCGTATGCAACATGTATCATTAACCAACAACAAATCCCATTGCTAAACCTCAATTTAATCCCAATCATCGGTTAGATGCTTATTCCACTAATGGGAGTTTACGGTACCATATAACCCCTCCACCGTTAGAATACTTGGATGGAGTTTTCGATACACTAAATCAAACCCCCTCAACATCCAAGGTGACTTATTATATCTTCATTTATGTACAATAACTTGGATGGAGTTTTCGGATTCAACAAGTGTTCTCCCACCGTTTAACATTTGCTTGATCAAACCATATGGTATGACCCTATAGGTTCTTGTAACAGTAGTAGTAAATATTAGAACAATTCTAATATTACAAACAATGAGTGACGTCTAGCAATGTATCATTGTCACCTAAGTTACAAGAAGTCATGATTCAACATAACCTCTATGTAATTAACTCGCTTTCTTGCATTACATCATTTTGTCCTTTATATCTAGATTGGACACAAGTCATGGAAAAGTCACACTTGTATAGTCCATCTAATTTTTCTTGATATCTTGAGTAGACTATAACAAATGAATAATTTATGATATCTCATATCAGCTTATTCGAGCATGGCCATGCATTTCTAGTCTCACTAGATCAAGTGGTCTATGATGTTACTCTTATTATGTAGGAGGGACAAATCCTATGTTGATCACCTAAATCTCACTACACATATTGTGGCATGTCCAATATCAGTCTCTATGATGCAACCAGTTACGACACACTTTTAACTGTATCAAAACGTGAGACTATAGATGTTGAGATAATAATGATCTCAAGTTTTAGGATCATACAATTAGTCATCACTATGAACATGTTTATGAATGTAACATAATAATCTAAGAAACATGCTCATAGCGGGTCATTCCAGTATGTTGTTCTCTAAAACATACTCATGTATTGATTTTGACATCTCCATGGCAATGACAACACTTTGCCATCAATCAACTACACAATAGCCTTTAATGTATTATCGTTGTCCAAGCCTACGATAATACTTGGCTATGGACCTTTTAAGAATAATCATAATATTTTATGGACTTTATTATCATAGAGCTTATATATAAGAACACAAAAATATAACCGAATATAATAAATGGCAATGCCTTAATAGAACTGGTAAAGTAAGTATGTGGTTACAATCATCTCATGATTTGTCTTTGGGCATACTCTACAATCTCCCACTAGCACTAAGACCAATCACTCTTATATCTAATACCGAGTGACTTAGTGCGACGATCATGCTTCTGCTGTGTCAGAGGCTTGGTCAGTGGATCATCCATATTATTATCCGTGTATATGTTTGGATCTTTTGTGAGATCTGGGTTCCTTTCCTTGTGCAATGGCTTCATTGTTGTCACAACGGAGTTCCACGACATCTGATATGTTGGGAACAACCCCTTGTTCAAAAATGAACTTCTTGATCCAAACAGCTTTTTTTGTTGCTTCACTGGCTGCAATGTATTCAGCCTCTGTTGTAGAATCAGCTATTGTATCTTGCTTTGAACTTTTCTAGCTCACAGCACCTCTATTAAGGCAAAACACAAAACCCGATTACAATCGTGAATCATCATTATCAGTTTGGAAGCTAGCATCAGTGTAACCTTTTACACTAAGCTCTTCCCCACCTCCATATATAAGGAATGTATCCTTAGTTCTTCTTAAGTACTTAAGGATGTTTTTAACTGCAACCCAATGACTTTCACCAGGATTTACTTGATACTGACTCGTCATGCTTAAAACATACGATACATTTGGATGAGTACATATCATGGCATACATGATAGAACCAATAGCCGAAGCATATGGAATCTTATTCATTCGTTCTCTCTCTTGTAAGGTTAAATGACGCCATGTGTCATAGGTAGAAATCCTTTCTTGGATTCATCTATGATGAACCTTTTTAGCACTTTGTCTAAATATGTACTCTGGCTCAAACCTAGGAGTCGTCTTGATCTATCTCTATAGATTTTAACTCCTAAGATATATACTGCCTCACCCAAATCTTTCATAGAAAAACAACTTCCTAACCAAGTCTTTACAGACTGTAAGGTAGGTATGCCATTTCCTATGATTAGTATGTCATCTACATACAATATTAGGAATGAAACAATGCTCCCATTAGCCTTTTAATAAACACAAGGCCCATTATTGTTTTTGATAAAACCAAACTCTTCGATAGCATCGTTAAAACGAAGATTCCAACTTCGAGAAGCTTGATTTAATCCATAAATGGATCTTTGTAGCTTACAAATCTTTCCAGCATCTTTTGGATCAACAAAACCTTCTGGTTGTGTCATGTACACATCCTCTTCATGTTTCCCATTAAGGAAAGCAGTTTTGACATCCATTTGCCATATTTCATAATCATATAATGCAGCTATCACAAGCATGATTCGGATGGATTTAAACATAGCAACAGGAGAAAATGTTTCATCATAGTCTATACCATAAATTTGTTGAAACCCTTTAGCGACCAATCTCCCTTTGTATGTTTGTACATTACCATCCATGTCGGTTTTCTTCTTAAAACCCCATTTGCACCCAATAGGTTTAACCCCTTCAGGTGGTTCAACCAAAGTCCATACTTGGTTTTCTGACATGGAATCCATCTCAGACCTCATGGCTTCAAGCCATTTCTTAGAGTCTGGGCTCAACACTGCTTCTTGATAAGTCATAGGATCATCTTGATCCATAAGAAGAACATCACCATGAGTGGTAAGGAGAAATCCATATCTCTCAGGTAAGTGGCATTCTCTTAAAGATCTTCGCAGTGGTTGTGTTTCTAAATTGGTTGATTGTTCCTCAACAACTTGTGGAACTCAATTTTGTTCAATCCCTGGTTCATTGATCTCTTGCTCTTGAACTTCTCCGAGTTCTACATTTCTACCATTCCATTTCTTGGAGAGAAATTCTCTTTCGAGAAAACCTCTTGTTCGAGCAACAAACACTTTGTTCACGATAGGATTGAAGAAATAATACCCTTTAGTTTCTTTAGGATATCCTATAAAGATGTATTTTTGAGATTTGGGTTCGAGCTTTGTAGACATATGATGTTTGACATAAGCTTCGCAACCTCAAATCTTCATAAAAGACATACTAGGATGTTTCCCAGTCCATATCTCATATGGTGTCGTTTGAACCAATTTAGATGGAACACGATTTAGTGTGAAAGTGGCTTTCTCAAGTGCATGTCCCCAAAAAAAGTTGGAAGACCACTAAGACTCATCATCGATCGAACCATGTCTAACAAAGTTCGATTCCTCCTTTCAGAAACTCCATTCCACTATGGTGTACCAAGTGGTGTAAGTTACGAGACAATCCCACATTGTTTCAGGAGTTCATCAAACTCTAAGCTCAAATATTCTCCACCTCGATCTGATCAAAGTACTTTAATAGTTTTGCCTAATTGGTTTTGTACTTCATTCTTGAACTCTTTGAACTTTTCAAGGGCTTCAGATTTATGGTGCGTGAGGTAAACATACCCATACCAACTGAAATCATCAGTGAAAGTAATTAAGTATTGGAAACCCCCTCTGGCTTGTGTATTCATTGGCCCACATACATCACTATGTATTAATCCCAATAAATCACTTGCTCGCTCACCTTTACTATTAAAGGGAGCCTTAGTCATTTTTCCCAATAAGCAAGATCCGTATACATAAAATTGTTCAAAAGTAAATGAATATAAAATTCCATCTTTATGGAGCTTTGATATACGTTTCGAACTTATATGGCCTAAACAATAGTGCCAAAGATAAGTTTGAGTTGAGTCGTTTGTTTTCGATCTTTTATTATTTATGTTATAAATGGAATTATCTTGATCTAAAATGTAAAGGCCATTAACCAGTTGTGCCGATCCATAAAAACATTACTGAGATAAAATGAACAACAATTATTCTTAATAATTATCTCAAAGCCTATCTTGTCCAAACAAGAAATAGAAATAATGTTCTTAGTCAAATTGGGCACAAAATAACAATCCTCTAAACATAAATCAAGTCCACTAGGTAAAGATAAAACATATGTCCCTATAGCTAATGCGACAACTCTTGCTCCAATTCCAACTCGTAGGTCCACATCTTCTTTAACCAGATTCCTTCTCTTTTGTAGTCCCTGTACAGAAGTACAAATGTGAGAACCACAACCGGTATCTAATACCCAAGAAGTAGATGTTGATAAGTTAATATCAATAACATAAATACCTGAAACGGACGTTCCGTTTTCTTTTTCCTTTTTGACCTCTTCAAGATAAACAGGACAGTTCATTTTCCAGTGTCCGGTTTTGTTGTGGTGGAAACATTTTCCTTCCTTGCTTACTCCTCCTTTGGGTTTCAATGCATCATTTCCTTAGGGCTTGGCCTTACCATTATCTTTAGGCTTTGCCACTCCTTTGTTCTTGCCCTTTCCCTTTTCCTTGCGGACCATCAGAATGGGCTTAGGTCCAACCTTTTTCATGTTACCTTCAGTAGTTCGTAACATGCCGAGCAACTGTGGCAAAGTCTTGTTAATCTCATTCATGTTGAAATTAAGGACAAATTGACTAAAGCTATTTGGCAATAATTGCAAAATAACATCAGTAGCTAACTCTTCTTTGAGAGGGAATCCAAATTTCTCCAGTGTTTGGATATAGCCCATCATCTTGATGACATGGGTTCCTACGGAGGATCCCTCAGCCATTTTGCATTGAAACAGAGCTTTTGAGGTCTCATACCTCTCTTGGCGTGCTTGCCCCTCATACAATTCCTTGAGGTTTTGAATCATATCATACGCTACCATGTCCTCTTGTTGCTTCTGAAGCTCAAGGGTCATGGTAGCAAGCATTAGACATCCTATGTCTATAATATCATCCATGTATTTCTTATACTTATCTTTGTAATCTTTAGAGGCAGTAGCTGCCGGTTCATCAGGAACGGGTTCTTTGATGACTTGTAATTTTCGCTCTTGTTTGAGAACAATTCTCAAATTACAAAACCAGTCAAGGAAGTTCAAGCCATTTAATTTGTCCTTCTCAAGGACCAATCGCAATGATAAAGAGTTTGTTGCCATTTAATCTACAACGATAGAAATATATATGTGAGTAAATCCTTACCAAGTTTAAAATCTTTAGTAGGTCTTTATTAAAGAGGCTCCCACTATTTTATTCAAAATTAAAAACCCTCATATTTTAATTTCGAAAAAACATCTTAAAGATTTTCTAGTGAGTGAGGATCCATATTTCACCTTCTCCTAAGTCAGCTTTGGCTTTAACTCTTAAGAGAATGGTTATTTAGGTAAGAAACTTCTTACTAATTACATCTCATGTAATTCCTTAGTTTGGTGATCATCTCATGATTAACCAAATAACTAACCTCTAGGTTTCTAATCCTATTAGAGTAACCTAGCTATGTTATCAACCAATATTTCAACTAACGAATATCACTTATTTATTCTCCTCGTTTAACCAGGATAGATCATGTGCCTTTGCTTTGGAAAAACCCACATAATATCGATCTAGGCTTTAACGAGGGTAAATATTGGGAGGTTATATTAACTTAGATTTTGTTGAGGGGTTTTAATAATAATCTCACCATTTAATCTTTTACTTGATCTTATCAATTAATTAGCATGTTAACATACCATCCATAGCATCACATACATGAAAAATATAAAGCAGTAAATAAATGCAACGATTATGGCCCTTTAAGCTATGGTGGCCCATCCCAAGCCAATGGGAGAACCAAAAGGAGTCCTAAAGTCATAATCGCTTCACAAGCTTCAGGCAGCCCATCCTTCTAATCCTTTCGCATCTTCGTAAATTACAATTTGAGAAACTCGTGCATATCAATCATAACATTGCGGGTTACAATAGAAATATAGAGAGGTACGACACGCAGGTCGTATTTAAAGTTACAACCTTTTGTAAATAAAACTAAATGGGCTTTAGGGCTATAACCATGCATTGTAAAAACACCGTGCATATTAATCATAACATACACATGTTTTATCTTGTTTATTAAAATTACCGATGTGAACCTGTGAACTTTGTTACCTACAAAGGGGTTAAGGGGTGGAGCCCCTTGCGGGGTTGCGGTTGCCCCGGTGCTGCCCCGAAGGTTTTCTGCCTTAGAACAACCATTGTTCTTGTGCTAATCATGATCAACGATCATCACCCCATAATCAACACATTAACAGCTAACGTGTGATTTATCAAATCCTAAATAATAACCACTGTGATGATTAATGCTTAACCATCAATTTGCTGGAACCACATTAAACAGGATTAACATATTAATCGTGATTAAACAGATTTATTTGCACAAACATCATATATTTGTTAAAATAAGTTGACAGATATATATGCATCTCATATAAACGCATCACATAAGTATTTAACCCTATTTCGTATCACACAAGTGGCTCTGATACCACTACAGTGACCGCCGGTACACCCCATGGTGCAGCGGAAAAATTATTCCGGCGATCTCACCAATGATCCATGTATGATTAATCGAAATCAGGAAGAAGGATGCAGAAAAACTACCTTAGTTTGTCTGGAAAGAGGTAGAAGAGAATGGAAATGCAATCACGATCACGCATTTCGAATCCTTAGTCGCAATGAAAACGTCCCGACCTCTACTCAGTTCACTCGGTTGCAAGCAAATAATTTTCTTCTCTAAACTGTTTAGAGAGTTTCGCAAAAAGCATAAGTGGCTGCTAGACCTTTATGTTCCTTTTATAATGCAAATAGCCCTAATTCAACTTGAATTAGAGTTGTTGACTATTTCAGAATTTCATGCATTAAAGAGTTATAATTACATTTAATTACTCTCCTTTAATGCTTATCCTTTAAATTCAGAATAATTTAAATTCTATACATATCAAATATATATAAAATTTAAATTCGAATAATCAAAATCTATATTTATCAAAATATACATAAATTTTCATTATATATTCATTTATGTACAACAACTTTGTACGTGTATTATTCGTTTAACATTTGCTTGATCAAACCAAAGGGTGTGACCCTGTAGGTTCTTGTAAAATTAGCAGTAAATATTAGAACAATTCTAATATTACAAACAATGAGTGACGTCTAGCAATGTATCATTGTCACCTATGTTACAAGAAGTCATGATTCGAAATAACCTTTATGTGATTAACTCACTTTCTTGTATTACATCCTTTTGTCCTTTATATCTAGATTGGACACAAGTCATGGAATACTCACACTTGTATAGTCCATCTAATGTTTCTTGATATCTTGAGTAGACTATAACAAACGAATAATTTATGATATCTCATATCAGCTTATTCGAGCATGGCCGTGCGTTTCTAGTCTCACTCGATCAAGTGGCCTGTGATATTACTCCTATTACGTAGGAGGGACAAATCCTATGTTGATCACCTAAATCTCACTACATATATTGTGGCATGTCCAATATCAGTCTTTATGATGCAACCAGTTACGACACACTTTTAACTGTATCAAAACATGAGACTATAGATGTCGAGATAATAATGATCTCAAGTCTTAGGATCATACAATTAGTCATTCCAGTATGTTGTTCTCTAAAACATACTCATGTATTGATTTTGACATCTCCATGGCAATGACAACATTCTGCCATCAATCAACTACACAATAGCCTTTAATGTATTATCTTTGTCCAAGCCTACGATAATACTTGGCTATGGACCTTTTAAGAATAATCATATTATTCTATGGACTTTACTATCATACAACTTATATATAAGAACATAGAAATATAACCGAAAATAATAAATGGCAATGCCTTAATAGAACCGGTAAAGTAAGTATGTGGTTACAATCATCTCATGATTGGTCTTTGGGCAAACTCTAACACACTCAACCAATCCATACCCAAAATGACATCAAAACCATAAAATGGTAACTTTATTAGATCAGCGGCAAACTTATGACCTTGCACAACCAAAAGACACCGCCTATACAACTTCTTAGTGATAACCGTCTCACCAAAGGAACTAGTTACCAACATACCAACATCAAGGATCTCAACAGGAACATCCAACAAAGATGCATGTTCACTCAAGATGTATGAATGTGTAGACCCCGAATCAATCAAAGATAACAATGACAAGGATTGCAAACTGAAGGCACCTGTGATCACATCCGTGTCATTGCAGCACTCGCAATGAGCATAGATCTAAGTTGGTCCACCGTTCTCTGGTTGCACTGCAATAGCATGAGCTACAACTCTCTGACCATCCTCGTGACTCTGGAAATTACCCATGCCACGGCCTCGACCCCTAGCAAGTGCAGCAACATGTACCGGTGCATCCCTCGCAGCCCGAAGACAATCACGCTTCATGTGATCAGGAGATCCACATATCTAACAACTCAAGGTATTTCCCCAGCATGCACCCGTGTGATGTCTACCACAATGCCACACACTCTGCCGCAATACAAACTCCCAGGTTACCCTAACCGACACCACCACCATGTTTATGATCCGGCCTATGCCTCTTGTCCCTGAACCTCTTATTCTACCTCCCAGAATAACTAGAATCGGCCACTCTCTTGCCCAAGCTCACACCTGCGCCCTAGACTAATGAACCCAAGGACTGCTTAATATCCTTGGCCCAATTAACCAACACATCAAAATCTGTGTAATCATCGGCCAGAAGATAAGTCTTAATATCCTTCACAAGGCTACTTTAGAATCTATCACATCTCTGCTGATCCCATTCAGCCGACAGTTTGCTATCAGTTTCAAGGATCAGCTTGTATTTCTTTGCCCACGGGGAGTTTATGAACATCATACATGCTTCTTTAATGGCTAAGATTTCAGCATTAGTCGAATCTACAATCCCCACTGACTTTGAGAAAGTAATCAAGCAGCTCGATTTTTTGTTATGCAAGCATCCACCTATTCCAGCTTCCCCAAAACTGCCGATTACTGCACCGTCCGTGTTGAACTTCAATTCTCCTGCATCAGGGGGTTCCAAACAGACTTTCTTGCCAATACATGCCTTTGATTAAAAACCTGAAATTGTAGGGGTTACTAATATGATCTTTAACTGCCATACCTTCTTCTTCGAGCCACTTTGCAATACACCACCAACTTAGCCAAAAAATGCAAAGATTATATAATTGGGAATCGTCCACCTTTTTCCTTTTGAATATAATTTCATTTCTGAACAACCAACACGACCACATAATGCAGAAAAAACTGAGTCTCCATGGGAGAGGATCCAGTCGGACTGGATTCAAGTTTACCCAGCATCTTAAAAGCTCGCAAATTGAGCCTGGAACAATCATATGATCCCCCCATAGAGAAGTAGAACACATCCTTTTTCATATCGACCAGATAGACTTACAGTGGCAGAATAAGTGATTTGCAGTTTCTGTAGTAGCCTCGCAGAATGGGCACAACAGAGATGAGTTCTACAGACTACCGCGAATAAAAAGATCGGTCCTTGTTGGTAAGCGACCAAGAACAGCTCGCCATACGAAGGCCTCAACCTTTGGGGGAGCAGCACTAGACCAGACATGCCTCCAAATGTCATCTTTTAGAGCTTCATTATGAACCATGGCTGCATAACAAGATTTTGAGGTGAACAGCCCATTAGAGTTTGGTTTCCATCGAATGCTATTGGGATAAAGAGAGTTGGACTTGAAATTCATTAAGATGTTGGAGAAGGACACCCATACTGCATTTTCCCAGTCGAACAAGCATCGGCGAAGAGAAATATTCCATGTCCAAACACCCTCGGATACACTTTCGAAATCTGCGATTGCTCCCGTCTTTTTACAAGCCAAAGCATAAATCCTGGGATAAGAGTTCATCAAAGTTGAATTGACAATCCATTGATCGCTCCAGAATTGGATTGTCTTACCATTGCCTACTACATATCGGATGTTTTCCATGAAGAAGCTATCCGCAGGGGCCATCATAGCACAAATATTTCTCATATCCAAGATTTATTGGAACTTTTCAGATTTGTTGGCAAGATCGACGGGGAGTTGGCTTCATATCTCGTTTTTATCACTTTGCACCACAAGCTATTGGGTTTTGAGGCATATCTCCACATCCATTTGAGCAACATCGAGGTGCTTTTAGTTTTAAAATCAACTAAACCCAGTCTTCTACATGATTTAGGTAGGCATAATGTCTCCCATTTAATACAGTGGACTGCTCGTCATTCGAAGGATTGTAACAGTCCTTTTTCGTATCTGTACGACGAACACGAGTCAGGAATGTCACAACTTTACTATCCTTAAAACATACATGCTCTCAATTATCTTAGCATGCAACTCATCACCTGAGATTACTCTTAACTTTGAATCTTTCCAGAAACGACAATTATCATGAAACCATAACGAACTTTAAAGGTCAATCACAACTCAAATAGGTTTAGCAAGTATACATGTCACGCTAATAATCAAACCTCAATTAAGATGTTAATTACCTGTTGAGCTGTTCAATATTGATGCAATGTTCTTCTCACTCTCATCTTGATTTGCCTACGTGTGCACAATCAAACACACGCTAAGTATAACTTAGTGAGGCCATAAACGAAGATAATAACAATAATTTAAACTTATTAAACTTTATGGCTACATTTATATAACATGATATATGCCAATGCATCAACTTTTACATTGCATTAGTAATAATTTACTACATGCTAATGTCATAAGACTTTCATGCTTGTCCATTTGTCATAATATGTCATCTATGCATCAATGCATGAATATATATATATATATATATATATATATATATATATATATATATATATATATATCGCGTGATACAAGCTAATGAATATGCTTGTTCAATTACTTTAACACCATATCAATACTTACCATTAATGATAAGCTTTCAAGCTTAACGTACTTACCATTTTCATGCATGTTAACATATGTAACATCACATGTACTAACATATATCAAAGTAGTACGTTTAATTCTTACCAATACCGTTGCCATTTATATTAACAAGCTCTCAAGCTTACATCTTGTTTTTTTTCAATTTATTTAGCCCAAAGTATTGAAATAAGAGAATCTAAGTACACGAGTCATCCTCGTATACCCAACCTTCTTTGAGTATATATTAAATTTGCACCGAAGTGCTTTAATATGTACCGAAGTACTCTCGTATACCCAACCTTCCTTGAGTATACATAAATGTTGCACCGTAGTGCTTAGAATATTTATACAACTGTTTATGACTCTATGGCTAGCCAACTATACCTTTGAATCTCTATATCATACTTAGGCTTTATATCATTAAATATTTCATCCATGGCAATGTATATCAATATATATCAACATTGGGCGGTTCATACCCGAAATAAAATTTCAAACTTACCTATGTAAGTAATCAAATGATCAATGCATTTTATATTCCAAATCTTGACATATTTATATTATGTCAATCTTATGCTCAATGACATAAATATAATGACAATAAACATTCATGTAGGTTCATCGCAAGCCATCTCAATAATGTATAAAATATCATGTATTATGATATGTATGCAATTGCACTCACCTTGGCACTTCTTATCCCAAACTAAATTGAATAACTTAAAAGAACTTCAAGCTTGATCCTTTGCCTTATCTACTAAATTTCTGATTTCTCGCGTACTTGAGTGCTTCACACTCATCCCATGCATGCACAATTAATAATACCAATAAGACACTCATTTATAATCTGTCAGCTTGTGCTACCTTGAAAGAAATATTTTTGTAAAATAATCTACAACTCGGAATTTAATTTCATTTGTTGTGACAGAAACTAGATTCGATAAGCTTTTCAACCACATAAACTAA
Source organism: Hibiscus mutabilis (assembly GCA_019671005.1). Lineage (NCBI taxonomy): Eukaryota > Viridiplantae > Streptophyta > Magnoliopsida > Malvales > Malvaceae > Hibiscus > Hibiscus mutabilis. The sequence goes on from CM033738.1 coordinate 20,401,301, forward strand.
TAGCCCCAATTCAACTCGTATGATTTATGATGAATTTTTAAAGTCAAATTTCAGTGCTGAATTTCGGAGCAGACTGCTACTCTGTTTTTTGACCTTTCATCACTTAAAAACTTATATCTTTTGATATACAAATCGAAATCAGTCACCGTTTGTTCCAAATGAAACTAGACTGAACCACGAATACAATGATATAAGGATTACATTCTAATCATTTTTGTATAATTTATGGTGAATTTCCGAACTCACTGCCAATGATTGAAATTCTGGGCAGATTTTAAAAATTCACATCTTTAGCATTCTTTAACCATTCCAACACCTCAAATTAACCTTCAATTTTGTTATTCCAATATCAAATTCCAGCATTCATCCTCACTTAATCATCATCACCAATATCATATTGAAATTTGAACATCAAATCCTTAGATTTCCTAAAGTGGTCGAAATGGTCACTTGAGGATACAAGTTTCCAACTCTTAAATTTAAGCAATTTAAGCACGCTATTCGTTAATTCAATCCAAGTACATATCATTTCCAATCATAACAGATCAACCCCCAACTTTACTTAATTTTTGTTTTGGTCACTTAATGAAATTCAACATAATTCTTCAATCCAGTCACTAAATCAGCATGTACAAGCATTAATCTTTCATAAACATCCTTAATTTCACAATTGAATCCCTAAACCCTAACCCTAGCTTGGTGACCAATTTGGTGTTTTGAGATTAGAGTAGGATTCAAGCTTAATTCAAGCTAATTTACAGCTTAATAGCATGTAATTCATCAAAATCAAACTTAATCCTAACTTAACTCTTCAAACCATATTTTCCCTCTCTTCAAGAACATAAACACTTCTTCATAACTATATGTAAAATTACTATCAAAATATAGAGAATTGAACATAGATCAGTTTTTCTTAAATAACCATACCTTGAATCTTACTTTAAACCTTCCAAAAATGGCTTGAAAAAATTTTGTTTTCCTCTTCTTCTTTCTCTTGGAAGCTCACAGTAGCACAAGGAAAGATGAACAAATTTTTCCTTCAATTTTGACTTTTAATTTTGCTTTATGCCTAAACTTGCCACTTGTTTCAAATATGGATTTTTTCCATTTATTTTATTAAATCTAACTTTTAATCCAATGGCCATAATTCATCTTATCATGATTCAAGGGCTAGGATTTAATCTAGACTTGAGAAATTACTAAAATGCCCATGTCACTTCCAAAATATTTCAAAATTGCCATTGAAAATAAATGACCAATTTGCCCTCAACTATTCACAAATTCATCTAGTTTGCCATTCTATAAAAATTCTAACTAAATCTAGTTAGAATCCAACCAACTATAATAAAATATTTATAAAATAATATTTTATGAATTTGCAATGGCTTTTGGATCAGTCTCTAAAATTTTCCATTCGATCTGATTATCCGAATATTTTTCTGAACTTTATTGCCTCCGTACGAAAAATCCGAATAACACGAAAATGTCATTCTTGGGGGTAAACTATTCATTTACAGGGTTAAAATACATAACTTTTAAAAATTACACTTTGGTCCTTGAACTTTTCCAAAGTTTATACTTTAGCCACAAAACTTTCAAATTTTACATTTTGGTCACTATCCAAAAATTGGTATATTACAATTCTCCCCTTAAAAAATTCATCCTTGAATTTTCAACATGTACCTGGTTCAAAAAAATGAGAGAAATGCTTTCTCATATCTTTTTCCCTTTCCCAAGTCGTTTATTGGACTTCATGATTTCGCCAAAGAACTTTAACAAGCGGGATCATCTCATTCCTTAGTTCTTTGACTTCATGTGCAAGTATCTTTACCGATTCTTCCTCGTAAATCAAATCTAGTTGAATCTCTATTCCCTCCAGGGTAATGATATGTAAAGGATCTTATCGATACCTCTTGAGCATCGATACATGAAATACATAGTGAATCTTGTCCATTTCCGGAGGTAAGGCTAGCTAATAAGCCACCAGACCCACTCTTTTCACAATCTGATATGGTCCAATAAATCTCGGACTCGGCTTTTCTTTTTGTCCAAACCATAACACCTCCTTCCAAGGTGAAACTTTTAAGAATACTTTATCCTTAACTTCATATTAAATATCTTTTCTTTCAAGATCAGCATATAATATCCATCATTCTAAAGCAATTCTAGATTGCTTCGAACCATTCTTACTTTATTCTCCGCATCCTGAAATAAATCAGATTCAATCACCTTTTAGTTCTCTTTTTAACTCATTATCATCGGGGATATAAATTACCCCTTGATAATATGAACATCATTTAGACTTAACATCGAAATTTTTAGTTTTACCTTTTCACCTTACTGAATTCTTTACAGGCATATCTTTGCTGGGAATCCTCACCACTTTTTAGACGTGGTGAAATAAATAATGATTCACTATTCCTCTTTATGAACTGTGACCTCTATTTAGATATTTTCTCATTCTAAACCCTTTACATTGCATTTGGCATAATTTACTGCTTCATGGAATTTTGAAATACATAGGGCAGTCAGTACTTCTTTGTACTTGGCCTCTAGCCCTTTATGAGCTGTCATAACATGCTCTCTTTCTATCTGTAGGAAGCAGTTTAGAAGCAGATCAGCTCAGTTTATTAAACTTGCACTCATACCCGTAAATAATCCAATTGCCCTAATTAAGATGCAAGAAACTCTATTGCATCTCTAGGATAAACTTTGTTACAGAACTCTCAAAGAAAGAACTTCTAGTTAATAGACTTTTGAGTATATACCGTAACATTACTTTATCAAATACGGGTCTGATCTTTTATGATGAGTTATTTTTTTAGTCTCCTCTGATCATCAATACAGAGTTTCTTCAACATAACTTTTATATCATTAAACCATAGATTAACAATCATAGGATCTCCATTAATATTTCTCTGAAAATCTAGTGTGCCAGAACTCTCAATTCTTTTGCAATCGGTGCCTAAGCAGGCTGATTCATGATCGCATCTAATGTTTGGAGGAAAAGCTCTTAATCCAGAACATGCATATCATATAATGCCCCGGTTTTAGGGCTTAGCGGTTTGGTGGATTATTAGATGGTCCGGTGGACTAGAGTAGGGATTCGAGTCGATTTCAAGACCGTATATTTTTCGGTAAGATAAAAATGTGGAAAAATAGCTAAAAAACATCTTTTAATAAATATTGATTTTTGGTGGAATAAATTTTGGAAAATAGAATTTGGAAATGTGACATTTTGGTTAGTGACCAAAATGCTATTTTTGAAAACTGTTTTAAAGTGACTAAAATGAAAAGGGTCAAATTCTTAGAATCCTTAAGGAGCTAAATTACCGAGTTTTTTCTGGTGGTTTCTCCCTTCAATTAAATCATTTTAAACATGTGTTTTAAAGGTGGTTTAAGAGGGATTAAAATATCTAAGTTAGTTATTAGCTTTTAAAGAAAATTTACGTAACTTTTTCCTAAACCTTTTCTCTCAACTTCTTTTCTGACAAACATCAGAATTTCATCAAAATCCAGAGGCGAGAGATTCTTTTCACTCAGATTATTAATTTTAACTTGATTCTTTAACTCTGTCTTGCAAAATCTCATTGAAACCTTATGTTTGCTTAGCTTTTCACAAATCAATTGAGGGAGAAACTTCACAATAGGGTAAGGTCTGAGATCTCCTCAATTGTATGTTCTTTACTGAAATTCCCAAGCATTTGATCCTTGTTTTTGCGTTTCTAATCTAATTTTGATGGTTTTCTAATGTTTAATTGAGTTATTTGGGGGAAATAAGTTAATTCACATATTGGATCTAATTTCCAGTAATTAAGGATGCTTTGATTTATATTTTGGATGTTTAATAATGTTGATAAGATATTTTTATCAATGGAATCCCGAAACTTAAGAATCTCTATTTTTTTAGGTTGTTAGTTTTGAGGTTTTGTGGTGTTTCTATGGTTGTAAGGTTGCTGGAGGTGGTAGGTTGATTTGGATCTATTTTTAGATGTGTTTTCATGTTGAAAGTGATGTTAGATTGATAAATGTTGGCTGGGTTGTGAATCGAAGTGTGTTGGTTATGTTTTCGGTTGTTGTAGAGGGTTAATTGTGAAGGTTTTGTGGAAATCCGATAAGGATTGTAGTTGTTGTGTTTAGAATGCATTATGATGCATTAATCATGTATTGTTTTGTGGTAAAAATAGGGGAGGTTGATCCAGAGGTGATTGGAGAAGCGTTGGAGGTTTCAATTATTTGATTCCATGTCGGCGAATCAAGATTTCGCGTATTGGTGAGTGAAAACGTGGTTTAAAGCATTTTGACATTTTGGACAGAGTTTTGGGAGTTAAGGTAGAGCTTGAAACACGTACCTGGACTCGGAAGTAAGTATAAAGTGGTTTTACTCTCTCGGTCGTGCTTGTTCGAATGATTTTATGCACTTGGTTTAATGTTCATGTACCTACTGTTTAAGCATGTTTTAAAGTATTCAATATACTATTTTTGAGCATGTTTTGCTGAAGGATGCACATGGTAAGTGATCCTTGTAAGTATGGTTTATACTTGTGGTTTAAAGCATGGTTGTTGCTTTGGAAAAGTGTTTTGGTTAATGCTTGTTTAAAACAATGTGGTAAATGTTGAAATGGTTAAGTATATTAGCAAGTGATGTGGTTTTAAAATTGTCATCGGATATAGTTGGGCGGCCATAGGATTGAGTGCACTGTAAATAAGTCACCTTGGATGTTGAGGGGTTTATACGGCATACCGAATACTCCATCCAAGTACCCTAATGGTACAGGGGTTAAACAGTACTGAAAACTCCCGTTAGTGGGTTAAGCATCTAACCGATGAAAGGGGTTGGTGTCCCTATGGGTTGAAAGTGTACCGGGTTGTTATTGTACCGCGATTGTGATTGTATCGCTATTCTGGTTGAGATGGCTTGAAGTGTTGGGTTAACACTTGTTGAATCCGTGTATCCGATGAACTCTTTTGTTATTGGACTTGTTTAATGATCACTTGTAAGCCAATATAATTGTTAATGTATCATTGAAATGTTTTATGTTGTATAATGTGATTTATACATGTTTGTCCTTGAGCTTTGCATTTGGTAATAATGCATGGGAAGGCTTAAGTAGAGGTTAGCAATGTGACTTGTTGTTGATTAATGATACATGTAGCATATGGTTTAATATGCTGGTTTTAATGATGTAAAGTGCATGTTTTAAAAGGGCATGATGTTTTAAATGATGATGTAAAGAAAATGGTTTAAATGCATTGATGATGCTTTGATATGAGCATTCCTCACTAAGCCATGTATGCTTACACTCTCTTTGTCCATCAATGCAGAGAATTAAAGTCCCGGGAGGCAGCAAGAAGCAAGGGGATCTTGGCAAGACTTGTTTCCAAAGTATGTTAGAGACTAGACTATAATGAATAAGGGCAATGGGGTACTAGTTGTGTTTTGGGAGATGTTTTGTGGAACTCCCTATTTGAGCATGTTTCTTTAGTTGCTCTTGGGTTGTATATGGCCTTTAAGGATTGATTTTGGTGATGGTTTATCTTTTGATATGTTGGTTGGATGCATATTAGGAAGCATGCCTATAAATTTCCTTTTTTGATGCATGAAGCCTTGTTGTGTTGTTATAATTGTGATGCTAGTTGGCTTGAGATATGTTTGGCATGTTGGTGCTGTGTTTTAAGCATGTTGGAGTGGTTAGAGTATGCTTTTGAGATACGCGAGGGATCGTATCGGTACGACTAAACATTTTGAGGCTTGAGGGATCGGTATGCGGGTTGGTGTTTCGATACGCCTAGGCCATTTTGGTCTCAGCGTACCTATACGACAACGGGTGTTTTGATATGGGCCTCAGCTACTGGAAATCAACTTTTTCGTCCCAATCCCGTGTATCGAACTGCCTGGAGGGCCATATCAGTACGATCATCAAGGTTTTCAAAAGTTCGGTATTTCAGTTGGGCGTATCGATACGGCATGAAGGTGTACCGAAATGGGGTGTTTCAATCCGTATCGATACGGGTATACTTGTATCGGTGCGGATGACCGTTAATTTTGATATTGTCACTTTGGGCAGTTTTGTCATCTTTACAATTTAGTCCCTGAATCTTGCCAATGCAATTGAATGTGATAGAATGATCGAATTGAGCTGAAACTTGAGATGAAAGTTTAGAATTGGTCAAATTAAAAGTTGGTAACTTAAAAGTGAGCTTTAATCCTAAATTTTTCTGTATTTGCATTTTGGTCCCTAAATTGTAAATGTGTTCAATTGGATGTCAAATTGATGCCCGATTGAGTTGGTTTACACCTGATGTCTGCATGGACATGTAGGGTTAATAATTGGCATCTAGATAAGATAAAAAGGAAAAAATGGATCGGGTTTTGTTGTATCTCTTCGGTTTGCTACGGTAAACCTAATATGGCCTTCTTGGTTTGGTTGGGCGTCTAGGCCGGGTCAAGGGGGTTACATTTGGTGGTGTCAGAGCCAGGTTTTGTTTGTTTGGGAGGTTGTTGTGTTGTTTCCATGTTTGATTTGTACGGTGATTGTTGTATGTTCGCTGGTTGATATGCACGGTGATTGATATATGAATGTTGGTTGTTGTATGCTATGTTGGGGAAGTTTTGGGGGTACCCATTGCCTTATTATTAAAGTCTGGAAAGTTTTGATTTTTGAAATGGAAGTCTTGGATCCTTGCTTGAGGCTGGCCTGACTGTTTTTGTTTTGAAATGATTATCATGCCTTAGATATAATTTAGCACAATGGGACCGAGGAGAGAGTTGTGATCGGGTACGATTGTTGCTGCCATTGGGCAGAAAGCTGAAGGAGAAGTTATACCTCCTTGAGGGTTGCCACCACCCCCACTTAATCCACCGGAGGGGGTGGAACATGTACCACCTGCGCCGGCTGGACCAGAGATAGGTGATATGGCACCGTTAATACAGGCCATGACCGGTGCTTTTTAGGCAGTAGTTGCGGGTGCACGTGTGCCAGCACCACCAGTTGAGGGGAAAGGTTTGCCGCTTGTGCGTCTTCGTAGTTTGGGTGGAGTTGAGTTTCGAGGTTTGTTACCTGAGGCCTCCGAGGGTTGGTTGGCCAGTACTGAGAGGATACTGGGCCAGATGGGGTGCACCAATGCTCGTAAGTTGGGTTGTGTTGTTTCCCGGCTACAGGGTGATGCTTATGCATGGTGGACTACCACGATATCTGGTATGGTGACTGAGGAGGTGACCTGGGAGTTCTTCTACGGGGCATTTCGGAAGAAGTTTTTGGGAGTCTGATATCAGGACGAGAAAAATGTGAGTTTATGGCTCTAGTGCAAGGCAATATGTCTGTTGCAGAGTACGAGGTATAGTTTGTGAGGTTGAGTCAGTATGCACCTGAGTTGGTTCCTGACGAGCGTACTCAATGTGATCGTTTCTACTATGGGCTTGTGCAGGATGTTAAGACATACATGCTTGCTACTGATTACACTGACTTTGATGTGTTGGTTTCGTGAGCCAAGGATGTGGAGAAAATTTTGGGTTTGGCATCTGGATCGCTAGGTTCTAGCTCGGGTAAGAGAGCTATTGATTCAGGTTATAGCAGTGTTCAGGCCAAGAGACATCGTGATAGGAGCTTTTTCTTGGAGCTGAGGCATGGTGGAGGTGTTATGGGACGTGGAGTCCAGGGGCAGGGTGCTCAGGTTAGAGCCCTGTTTAGCACTTGTTAGATATATGGATCTCGAGATCATTTAAGGAGAGATTGCCCGCGTTTGGCCAAGGAGGGTCAGACGCTTGCGCCTGTGGTGGCTAACGCTTGTTGGAGTTGTGGGTTAGGCGACCATTAGAGGTGTGATTGTCCATTGTTGGCTCGAGGTGGGCAGGGTGCTGCACCTATTGTTGCTTCGTAGCAGGGTCGTGGTCTTGGCCACGCACCGTTTCAGCGTCGGGACTGTGGGCAAAGGACTGTGGCTTATATTGTTGCTATCCAGCCTGAGGGAGGTGGACCGACTAGGGTGTATGCGCACCGCGAGGGTTGTAATGACACCGATGTGATTGCAAGTACTTTTACCCTATAGTCTTTGTCGTTAGATTCGTTGGTTGATTCTGGTTTGACTCATTCATACATTTTGAGTAAGCATGCTAAGTTGCTTGATATATCTGTTGAAATTCTTAATGTGGGTGTTAGAGTGACTAGTTCTCTTGGGGAGACAGTCGTGGCTAGGAGGTTGTATCATAGGTGTCCGCTGATGGTTCAGGGACATGTGTTTGCTATGGACTTGATGGAGTTACCATTCCATGGTTTTGATGTGATTTTGGGAATGGATTGGTTAACCAAACATCGGGCTTTGGCGGATTTTGAGACCAAACGGATATCCTTGAGGTTGTCGAATGATTATGAGGTGATGGTTGTTGGTGAGAATGTCAAGTTTTTGTCTAATGTTGTTTCGGCTTTGGAAGCAAGTCAAATGTTGGATTCGGGATGTCAGGCTTATTTGGTCTATGTTATAAATTCTGGATCAAAGAAGTTGAGGGTACAGGATGTTTGCACTGTATGTGAGTTTTCAGGTGTTTTTCTAGAGGAATTACCAGGGTTGCCACCTGACCGAGAGGTAGAGTTTGCCATTGAGGTCTTTACAGGTACGGTACCAGTATCCATTGCTCCGTACCGCATGGCTCCGAAGGAATTGAAGGAGTTAAAAACACAGTTGCAGGACTTGCTTAACCGTGGGTTCGTTAGACCCAGTATCTCACCATGAGGGGCGTCGGTGTTGTTTGTTAAGAAAAAATATGGTACATTGCAGATGTGTATAGATTACCGGTAGCTGAATAAGTTGACAATAAAGAGCCTTGACACGAGCTCCAGTCTTGTTTCAACTAGAATCAGGGAATGAGTTCGTTGTTTATAGTGATGCATTGTATGTTAGGATTGGTTGTGTGTTGATGCATGAGGGTAAGATAGTGGCGTATGCATCTAGGCAGTTGAAGGTGCATGAACGTAACTACCCTACTCACGATCTTGAGCTTGCAGCTAGGGGTGAACAACGAAATCGAGAAAACTAAAAAACTGACTCGAACCGAGCTATGCAGTTCGGTTCAGTTTGGGTTTGTATATTAAGGTTCAGTTTTTGGTTCAGTTTAAAACTCAAGCTTCTTAATTCGGTTTGGTTTGGGGTTTTCCATATGGAACCCGTTTATTCCATATCAACCCGAATTAAAAAATACATTGTGATCCATATCAAATATATTTTAAAGATAGTCTCTTCAAATACTTTAATTTGTTTTTAAGACATTTTCTTGGAATATTTGGATATATTTTTATAATATTAAGTTCATTGAATATTGTGTTTCAAATTGAAATATGTTTTTATAATATTTACCATTCAAGAGTTGTTTTACTATGTTGAATATTTGAGTTTGGTTTTAATTAAACAATATATTAGACTACATATTTGTGTTCTAAGTTGGTGATGTAGAATCATTGAGTAGATATTAATTAAATAAATATTTTATGTGATTTATTTTTTAGATAGATTGTCTATTTTGTAATCATCGTTATTTTTTAATTCATTTTTATTTGAAATCTTAGATTTGTCAAGAGCTCAAGACATGTGTTTTATTGTTCTTAATGGCAAAATAAATTGATATTGGAGTGTCTAATGATAAATTAAACTATGTTATGTATTTTGCTTATTTTTTTGAATTTGAAAAAAGCCCATTAAAACCGCAGTTTTTAACTGAACTGAACCACAAAATTTCGTTTTTGGTATTTCAATTTTTTACCATTCGGTTTCAGTTTTCTCCGCAGACTGTGGTTCAATTCATATTTTACTAAAAAACCGAATTGAACCGAACCGAATACACCCCTACTTGCAGCGGTTGTGTTTGCCTTGAAGATCTTGAGGCATTACCTTTATGGTGAGAAATGTGTGGTTTATACGGATCATAAGAGTTTGAAATATCTGATGACACAAAAAGAGCTGAATCTTAGGCAATGTAGATGGTTGGAGTTGCTTAAGGATTATGATCTGACCATTGAGTATCATCCGGGGAAAGTTAATGTTGTGGCGGATGCTTTGAGCAGAAAAGTGGCTGTAGAGTTGAGAGCCATGTTTGCTCAGTTGAGTGTGACAAATGACAGGGGTTTGTTGGCCGAGTTGCAGGTAAAGCCGTCCTTGTCGCAGATGATTAAGGAGAAGCAACCGTACGATGGGAGTTTAGTACCTCATGTGGAAGATATCAAGGATGGAAATCCTACGGATTTTTATTTCAACGATGATGGGGTGTTGTGTTTCAAAGGTCGAATAGTCGTGCCTGAGGACGAAGAGTTGAGGCATACTATTCTGACTGAGATACATGCTAGTCTTTTCTCTATGCATCCCAGTAGTACTAAAATGTATCGAGGGTTGAAAGGGGAGTACTATTGGGTTGGACTAAAAATGGATGTAGTTGATTTCGTTGCTCGGTGTATGGTTTGTCAGCGGGTAAAGGCTGAGCATCAGTTTTCTTCCAGGTTGTTGCAACCGTTGAAGATACCAGAATGGAAGTGGGAAAGAATCACCATGGATTTCGTGTCTGGGCTGCCTTTGACGCCGACCAAAAAGAATTTCATTTGGGTGATTGTAGATCGGTTTACGAAGTGTGCACATTTTGTGTCAGTGCATACTACGTATACCTTGGACAAGTTGGCTGAACTATACATCTCTGAGATTGTGCGTTTGCATGGAGAGCCTAAATTTATAGTTTTGGATAGGGATCCGCGGTTCACCGCAAGGTTTTGAGTGTGTTTGAATCGTGCTTTAGGGACCCGGTTGAATTTCAGTACCTTGTATCATCCTTAGACGGATGGCTAGTCGGAGTGCATGGTTAAGGTTCTCGAGGATATGTTGAGGTGTTGTGTTATTGAGTACCAGGGAACGTGGGAGAAGCAGTTGTCATTGGTAGAGTTTTCTTATAATAACAGTTAGCATGCTAGCATACAGATGGCACCTTATGAGGCATTGTATGGCAGGAAATGTCGTACGCCCGTGTGTTGGGCAGAAGCAGGGGAAAAGTTTGTGTCGATGCCCAATGTTTGAAAGGCACAACTAAAAAGGTAACGTTGATATGTGAGCACTTAAAAGTAGCTACAGATCACCAAAAATTATATGCGGATTTGAAGCGTAGGGATATAGAGTACGATGTGGGTGATAAAGTGTTTTTGAAAGTGTTGCTCTGGAAAAAGGTGTTGCAGTTTGGGCGGAAAGGGAAGCTTAGCCCGAGGTTCATTGGACCTTACGAGGTTATTGAGCGCGTGGGTCTTGTTGTGTATCGTTTGAGGCTACCTCCAGAGTTGGGAAAGATTCATGATGTGTTCCACGTTTCGGTGTTGCAGAGGTATAAGTCGGATCCATCGCATGTCATGCCGGTGGAGGAGATTGAGCTGAGACCAGACCTATCTTACGATGAGGAACCGGTAAAGGTTCTTGATACTAGCAGTAAGGTGCTACCTGGAAAGACGGTTGGGCTCGTTAAGGTGATGTGGAGGCACCGAGGTGTTGAGGAGGCCACGTGGGAACGCAAGTCGGATATGTTGAAATAGTTTCTACACCTATTTCCTCCAGGTAAATTTTGGGGATGAAATTTCTTAAGTGGGGGAGAGTTGTATTGCCCCGGTTTTAGGGCTTAGCGGTTTGGTGGTTTTTTAGACAGTCCGATGGACCGGAGTAGGGATTCGAGTCGGTTTCGGGACCTTATATTTTTCGGTAAGATAAAAATGTGGAAAAATAGTTAAAAACCATCTTTTAATATATATTGATTTTTGGTGGAATAAATTTTGGAAAATGGAATTTAGAAATGTGACATTTTGGTTAGAGACCAAAATGCAATTTTTAAAAACTATTTTAAAGTGACTAAAATGAAAATGGTCAAATTCTTAGAATCCTTAAGGAGCTAAATTACCAAATTTTTTCTGGTGGTTTTTACCTTCAATTAAATCATTTTAAACATGTGTTTTAAAGGTGGTTTAAGAGGGATTAAAATATCTAAGTTAGTTATTAGCTTTTAAATAAAATTTACGTGACTTTTTCCTAAACCTTTTCTCTCAACTTCTTTTCTGCCAAACAATCAGAATTTCATTCAAATCCAGAGGTGAAAGATTCTTTTCACTCAAATTATTGATTTTAACTTGATTCTTTAACTTTGTCTTGCAAAATCTCATTGAAATCTTATGTTTTCTTAGCTTTTCACAAATCAATTGAGGGAGAAACTTCACAATAGGGGTAAGGTCCGAGATCTCCTCTATTGTATGGTTCTTTACTAAAATTCCCAATCATTTGATCCTTATTTTTGTCTTTCTAATATGATTTTGATGATTTTCTAATGTTTAATTGAGTTATTTGGGGGAAATGAGTTAATTCACGGATTGGATCTAATTTCCAGTAATTAAGGATGCTTTGATTTATATTTTGGATGTTTAATAATGTTGATAAGAGATTTTTATCAATGGAATCCCGAAACTTAAGAATCTCTATTTGTTTAGGTTGTTAGTTTTGAGGTTTTGTGGTGTTTCTATGGTTGAAAGGTTGCTGGAGGTGGTAGGTTGATTTGGATCTATTTTTAGATGTGTTCTGATGTTGAAAGTGATGTTAGATTGATAGATGTTGGCTGGGTTGTGAATCGAAGTGTGTTGGTTATGTTTTCGGTTGTTGTGGAGGGTTAATTATGAAGGTTTTGTGGAAATCCGAGGAGGATTGTAGTTGTTGTGTTTAGAATGCATTATGATGCATTAATCCTCTGTTTTTTTTGTGGTAAAAACATGAGAGGTTGATCCGGAGGTGATTGGAGAAGCGTTGGAGGTTTCAGATATTTGATTTCGCATCGGCGAATCGCTGTTTCGAGTATTGGTGAGTGAGTACGTGGTTTAAAGCATTTTGACATTTTGGAACAGAGTTTTGGGAGTTAAGGTAGAGCTTGAAATGCTTACCTAGACTCAGAAGTAAGTATAAAGTGGTTTTACTCTCTCGGTCGTGCTTGTTCGAATGATTTTATGCACTTGGTTTAATGTTCATGTACCTACTGTTTAAGCATGTTTTAAAGTATTTGATATACTGTTTTTGAGCATGTTTTGCTGAAGGATGCACATGGTAAGTGATCCTTGTAAGTATGGTTTATACTTGTGGTTTAAAGCATGGTTGTTTCTTTGGAAAAGTGTTTTGGTTAATGCTTGTTTAAAATAGTGAGGTAAATGTTAAAATGGTTAATTATATTGGCAAGTGATGTGGTTTTAAAATTGTTATCGTATATAGTTGTCGGCCATAGGATTGAGTGCACTGTAAATAAGTCGCCTTGGATGTTGAGGGGTTTATACGGCATACCGAATACTCTATCCAAGTACCCTAATGGTAGAGGGGTTAAACAGTACCGAAACTCCCATTAGTTGGTTAAGCATCTAACCGATGAAAGGGGTTGGTGTCCCCATAGGTTGAAAGTGTACCCAGTTGTTATTGTACCACGATTGTGATTGTATCGCTATTTTGGTTGAGATGGCTTGAAGTGTTGGGTTAACACTTGTTGAATCCGTGTATCCGATGAACTCTTTTGTTATTGGACTTGTTTAATGATCACTCGTAAGCCAATATAATTGTTAATGTATCATTGAAATGTTTTATGTTGTATAATGTGATTTATACATGTTTCTCCTTGTGCTTTGCATTTGGTAGTAATGCATGGGAAGGCTTAAGTAGAGGGTTAGCAATATGACTTGATGTTGATTAATGATACATGTAGCATATGGTTTAATATGCTGGTTTTAATAATGTAAAGTGCATGTTTTAAAAGGGCATGATGTTTTAAAGGATGATGTAAAAAAATGGTTTAAATGCATTGATAGTGTTTTGATCTGAACATTCCTCACTACGCCATGTGTGATTACACTCTCTTTGTCCATCAATGCAGAGAATTAAAGTCCTGAAAGCCAGCAAGAAGCAATGGGATCTTTGCAAGACTTGTTTCCAAAGTATGTTAGAGACTAGACTATAATGAATAAGGGCAATGGGGTACTAGTTGTGTTTTCAAAGATGTTTTGTGGAACTCCCTATTTGAGCATGTTTCTTTAGTTTCTCTTGGGTTGTATATGGCCTTTAAGGATTGATTTTGGTGTTGGTTTATCTTTTGATATGTTGGTTGGATGCATATTAGGAAGCATGCCTATAGATTTCCTTTTTGATGCATGAAGCCTTGTTGTGTTGTTAGAATTGTGATGCTAGTTGGCTTGAGATATGTTTGGCATGTTGGTGTTGTGTTTTAAGCATGTTGGAGTGGTTAGAGTATGCTTTTGGGATAAAAACCAGCAAAATGTGACATTACAGGTCCAAGCGTACCGATACACGAGGGATCATATCGGTACAGCTAGGCATTTTGAGGCTTGAGGGATAGGTACGCGGGTTGGTGTTTCGATACGCCTAGGCCATTTTGGTCTTAGCGTACCGGTACGGCAATGGGTGTTTCGATACGGGTCTCAGCTACTGGAAATCAACTTTTTTGTCCCAATCCCGTGTATCGAACCGCCCGGAGAGCCATATCAGTACGATCATCAAGGTTTTCAAAAGTTTGGTATTTTAGTTGGGCGTATCGATACGGCGTAAAGGTGTACTGAAATAGGGTGTTTCAATCCGTATGGATACGAGTATACATGTATCGGTACGGATGATCGTTAATTCTGATATTGTCATTTTGGGTAGTTTTGTCATCTTTACAATTTAGTCCCTGAATCTTGCCAATGCAATTGAATGTGATAGAATGATCGGATTGAGCTTAAACTTGAGATGAAAGTTTGGAATCGGTCAAATTAAAAGTTGGTAACTTAAAAGTGAGCTTTAATCCTAAAAATTTATGTATTTAGATTTTGGTCCCTAAATTATAAATATGATCAATTGGATGCCAAATTGATGCCCGATTGAGTTGGGGTTGCACCTGATGTCCGCATGAACATGTAGGGTTAATAATTGGCATCTAGATAAGATAAAAAGGAAAAAATGGACCGGATTTTGTTGTATCTCTTTGGTTTGCTACGGCAAACCTAATGTGGCCTTCTTAGTTTGGTTGGGCGTCTAGGCCGGTTCAAGGGGGTTACATATCAGTTTACTTTGGTGCCTTTGCACAATGCTAAGCGGAGGGTAGAATATTATCATAATAAAGTAAGCAATTACATCCATTCAAACAAGTAAAATCATCAGTAATTCTGACATCCTAGTGGCACGTATACACTTTTGACCCTTATCATACTTCATTTAACTCCAGAACCGTATAAACATGTAGCTTTGACATCAATAAATGTAACAGTCCCTTTCATATTTGTACGATGAACACAAGTCAGAAATGCCACAACTTTATTATCCTGAAAACATACACGCTCTCAATTATCTTAGCATGCAACTCAACACCTGAGATTACTCTTAACTTTGAATCTTTCTAGAAGCGCCAATTATCATGAAGCCATAACGAACTTTAAAAGCCAATCACAACTCAAATAGGTTTAGCAAGTATACATGCCACTGTAAAAATCAAACCTCAATTAGGATGTCATTACTGTAATTACCTGTTAAGCTTTCCAATATTGATGCAATGCACTTCTCACACTCATCTTGATTTGCTTACGTGTGCACAATCACACGCTAAGTATAACTTAGTGAGGCCATAAACGAAGATAATAACAATAATTTAAACTTATTAAACTTTATGGCTATATTTATATAACATGATATATGCCAATGCATCAACTTTTACATTGCATTAGTAATGATTTACTACATGCTAATGTCATAAGACTTTCATTCTAGTCCATTTGTCATAATATGTCATCTTTGCATCGATGCATGAATATATATATATTGTGATACAAGCTAATGAATATGCTTGTTCAATTCCTTTAACACCATATCAATACTTACCATTAATGTTAAGCTTTCAAGCTTAACCTACTTACCATTTTCATGCATGTTAACATAAGTAACATCACATGTACTAACATATATCAGAGTAGAAAGTTTAATTCTTACCAATACAGTTTCCATTTATATCAACAAGCTCTCAAGCATTCCATCTTGATTTTTTCTCAATTTATTTAGACCAAAGTATTGAAATAAGAGAATCTAAGTACACGAGTTATCCTCGTATACCCAACCTTCCTTGAGTATATATGAAATTTGCACCGAAGTACTCCCGTACACCCAACCTTCCGTGAGTATACATAAATGTTGCACCGTAGTGCTTAGAATATTTATACAACTGTTTATGAATAGCCAACTATACCTTTGAATCTCTATATCATACTTGGGCTTTATATCATTAAATATTTCATCCATGGCAATGTATATCAACATATATCAACATTGGGCAGTTCATACCCGAAATAAAATTTCAAACTTACCTATGTAAATAATCAAATGATCAATGCATTTTATATTCCAAATCTTGACATATTTATATTATGTCAATCTTATGCTCAATGACATAAATATAATGAAAATAAACATTCTGGTAGGTTCATCGCAAGCCATCCCAATAATGTATAAAATATCAATGTATTATGATATGTATGCAATTGCACTCACCTTGACACTTCTTATCCCAAACTAAATTGAATAACTTAAAAGAACTTCAAGCTTGATCATTTCCCTTATCTACTAAATTTCTGATTTCTCGCGTTTACTTGAGTGCTTCACACTCATCCCTTGCATGCACAATTAATAATACCAATAAGACACTCATTTATAATCTGTCAGCTTGCGCTACCTTTAAAGAAATATTTTGTAAAATAATCTACAACTCAGAATTCAATTCCATTTATTGTGACAGAAACTAGAATTGATAATCTTTTCAACCATAAAAACTAATAGCCCAAATTCAACTCATACGATTTATGATGAATTTTCAAAGTCAAATTCCATTGCTGAATTTCAGAGCAAACTGCTACTCTGTTTTCTGACTTTTCATCGCTTAAAAATTTATATCTTTTGATATACAAATCGAAATCAGTCACCATTTGTTCCAAATGAAACTAGACTGAACCGCGAATACAATGATATAAGGATTACATTCTAATCATTTTTGTAGAATTTATGGTGAATTTCCTAACTCACTGCTAATGACTAAAATTCTGGCCAGATTCTAAAAATTCATATCTTTTGCATTCTTTAACCACTCCAACACCTCAAATCAACCTTCAATTTTGTTATTCCAATACCAAATTCCAGCATTCATCCTCACTTAATCATCATCACCAATATCATATTGAAATTTGAACATCAAATCCTTAGATTTCCTAAAGTGGTCAAAATGGTCACTTGAGGATACAAGTTTCCAACTCTTAAATTTAAGCAATTTAAGCATGCTATTCATCAATTCAATCCAAGTACATATCATTTCCAATCATAACACATCAGCCCCCAACTTTACTTAATTTTTGTTTTGGTCACTTAATGAAATTCAACATAATTCTTCAATCCAGTCACTAAATCAGCATGTACAAGCATTAATCTTTCATAAACATCCTTAATTTCATAATTGAATCCCTAAACCCTAACCCTAGCTTGGTGACTGATTTGGGGTTTTGAGATTAGAGTAGGATTCAAGCTTAATTCAAGCTAATTTACAACTTAATAGCATGTAATTCATCAAAATCAAACTTAATCCTAACTTAATTCTTCAAACCCTATATTCTCTCTCTTCAAGAATATAATCACTTCTTCATAACTCTATGTAAAATTACTATAAAAATTTAGAGAATTAAACATAGATCAATTTTTCTTAAATAACCATACCTTGAGTCTTACTTTAAACCTTCCATAAATACCTTGAAAAATTTTTGTTTTCCTTTTCTTATTTTTCTTGGAAGCTCGGGGTTGCAAAAGGAAAGATGAACAAATTTTTCCTTCAATTTTGACTTTTAATTTTGCTTTACGACTAAACTTGCCACTAGTTTCAAATATAGATTTTCCATTTATTTTAAATCTAACTTTTTAATCTAATGACCATAATTCATCTTATCATAATTCAAGGGCTAGGATTTAATCTTGATTTGAGAAATTACTAAAATGCATGTGTCACTTCCAAAATACTTCAAAATTGCCATTGAAAAGAAATGACCAATTTGCCCTCAACTATTCATAAATTCATCTAAATTGCCATTCTGTAAAAATTCTAACTAAATCTAGTTAGAATCCAACCAACTATAATAAAATATTCTGTAACGACCCAGATTTCAAAGTTCGAGAGTCGGGTTAACTCAAGACGTGGGTCTCGTATTTGGGCTGAGTGTTGGGCTTTCGGGAGCCTTTTTGGGCTTGCCATTGTTGTTGGGCTTGCTTAGTTGGAATTGGGATTGGTTTAGGATGGGAATTGTGAGGGTTAATATGGTAGTCTCATAATGGGTTACTAAAAGGCTAGTGGTGTTTAATTTCTCTCTACAAAAAATTGGACCTTATGAGATCAACTTGGTTTTCTTGTCCCCTTCCCCTTCTACTCTCATTTCCTTACCAAGAACCCAAAGTTCAAGGTCAAATCTTTGAGAGTTTGATTAAGAATATCGTTTGGGGTAAGAAGGGAAGTTTGTTCAGCATCTCAAGATCTTTTATCCAAGGAATGATTCATTTGGAATGGTAGAGGAAGATGTTTTGCTGGGTTGAAGAGGAAGAACGGAATTGAGTAATTGGAGGCTTTCTTTTCAGCTTTAATTCAAGGTTAGTACACTACTAACTCCTATAGTTTCCTAAAAATCATGAAATAGACATTGTTGCATGTTTTGGTTGAGATGAAACCTTGGTTACTCTTTAATGGTGATTTCAAAATTTGATGTTAATAAGGATTAAAATTGGTAGAAATCGACCCTAAACACCTTCCATTAATTGTAGGTTGAGTTTGGAGGTTTACTAATTTGAATTGGGGTTTAAAGATGAGATTTTTGAACACCAGACACAGAGTTCTGGGTTCGAGTACCAGTATGGGGATAAGCGTACTGGTATTGCTCTCTAGGAAAGGATCAATTTTATGCAGGGCATACCGGTACAACTTCTCGCATATCGATACCAATGCTGTGTTTAAAATTCCAGTAGCTAGTTGGCGTACCGGTACGCAATGAGGTGTATCGGTACCACTATTCCATTGAGGTTGGGATCGATCTGAGGGTAAGCATATCGGTACTGCTATTCAGCTTTTCTTTTGAACCTAAATTAAGTATCGGTACCCGTGGAGGAGTACCGGTACCCATAGAGGCGTACCGATACCCACATAAGAGTACTGGTACTCGGTGGGCAATCTGCCCAAGAAATTCAAGTTTGCGTCCAGGGTTCCATAATTCGAGACAAAGGGCCCTGAGAGTCTTTTAAGGTATAAAATGAATACTAAAACTGAGGAATGGAGGAATGGCTAATAACTTGGTAAATAATTGAGGAGTTACCATGGGTAATAAGACGGTGTGGGCTAACGAGTCAAATAAGGGATTAATTAAATATTGCTCCGTAATGTACTAGCAACTCAATAATGTAAAATATTAATGTGTTGTCGCTTAGCAACATTAGGGGATCATTGGGATCCCGTTGCTTGTATGCCTGATAGGCATTGGTTGGTTTATATGTTGATGTGTCATGCCATGTGGGCACTTGATTGATAGGATCCGGATACCCAGTAAAGAGTGTTGCAACACCACGGTTTGAGATGCCGAATGGAGGTTATCGATGCTTTGTGACCCAGGCCTCATTCGAAGTTACTCGATGGAGCATTCTGAGTATGGGTGTATGTTCTGATGCTACGTGACCCGGCCTCACCCAAGGTGTATGTTCCAATGCTAGGTGACCCGACCTCATCCAGAGAGTAGATGCTCGAGGGATGATTCCGAGCAAGGGTGTATGATCCGATGCTACGTGACCCGGTCTCACCCGGAGTGTATGTACCAATGCTTTGTGACCCGACCTCACTCTAAAGTTGTGTCATTGATTGTTGATGTTATGTTGCCTTGGTGATCTGAAGAGATCTCGGGCTTGGTTGGGCCTTGTGTGTCATGATTGATGATTGTTATAATGTTTGCATGTGTTTAGACGGTTAGTGGTAGCGCCCTTGTTATCTTGCCATGATATCATATCTGTAACATTGTTCTTATTTATGATTTGCATGAAGCATGATTGAGTGGCGGTGTATCAATTGAGCTTTGTTAGCTCAGCGTTTGGAATCGTTGTTTTCGTTCGCAGGTTTGTAGGTTTGGCTTGTCTGCTTGGAGGAGCACCATCAGTGACAGATTCCGGCGCCTCGTCTCTTCAGAGTACAATATTTATGTCATTGGGCTATGTATTCACATGAACCTATGGTATATTGTAAATTGTATTTCGATTTTCAAATGATCGAGTCAAAGGTTTATAATGTAACTTTAAAAGGAGCTCCACTATATATTTTTCAAATATTTATTATGTTCTATTAAATTGTAATTAAATGGATTTTCATAACGGATTTGTAGATTGGGCTAAATTAGGTCAAAATTTTAATGGTTGGGTTTGAGGCGTGAGGCTCAAATGTGACATCCGGGTCGAGGGTGTTACATTTAGTGGTATCAGAGCCTAGGTTTAGCCGATTCTAAGAAAACCCCTGAGGTGGTTAGGAGTCATGAATAGGTGTCTATGGAATACGAGCTTGTGTGTCTAAGTTGTACTCTTTCAAGACTGGAATCTAGATGGTGCCATGTGTTCACGCGTGTTGCTAGTTGTGACATTAGGACAGGTTCGATC
This sequence comes from Hibiscus mutabilis, assembly GCA_019671005.1. Classification (NCBI taxonomy): domain Eukaryota; kingdom Viridiplantae; phylum Streptophyta; class Magnoliopsida; order Malvales; family Malvaceae; genus Hibiscus; species Hibiscus mutabilis. The sequence goes on from CM033738.1 coordinate 20,422,025, forward strand.
GCGGTCGCGAGGGTTGTGATGATGGCTGATTTGTTTGAGGGTGATTCTAATATCAGAGTTATCTTAGATGTTAAGCTTGGGATTATGAAGGAACAGAGAAGTTGAGGGTGTGCCCTCCTCCCATCACTTGATAAGTAATCATGGTTATGTGCCGTAAGCTACCTTGGAGCCTTGAGTTCATAGTGAAAACCTCTAGTTGTGAGATTTCACGTGTTGGTGGACGACCCTTGTGAGACGGAATTAAGAGGACTTGCTTTTGGTAGACCAGTGGTGGAATGTCAACCGAAGGTCCCTCCATTCATATAAAAAGGTCCTTGATGGTAGGGTACCTTGTGGTAGGGATATGGTACAGTTGATGGACATGTGTTTCTGATTAATGTAGAGAAGTACTTGATGGTTATGAGATTCCAAATACACTCTTAGTAAGCTAAATGCTTGGAGATTCGAGAGACGTGTGCTTGCTATAAATTGATTACAATAATGGTGGGAAGGACATCATTGAAATTGTGCAAGGCAATACTTGAGTAGGGCTCGAGGATGAGTGTTTAATAGACTATAAGAAGATATATTTTTAGAGAGTTGTTATGATCTTGGTCACTGGTTATTTGTTCAAACGAGCTAGATTGATATGTCAAGCGTCGTGTTGGAAGCTTGAGGTTCATAGAGAACCGAACCCTTGGTTGAGAATGATGAACTATCAACTTCATAATGCAGTTCAGGCTAGTTGGTTGAGTGGCGCGAGACATAACCAGAAAAGTCGCATAGAGAGTTATGTTTTTCAAATGGGAGAGGTAATGTTATGAATCAAATAATATTGAATGGTATGGGGAAGAATAACCTGAATAAGCAAATAAGTGGTTAAAAGACACTCGGAGGATTCTGAGGTAGTTGTGAAGTAGTCTTGGAAGCGATCTTGATTGTAATGTTCCCTTCCTGAAGGCAATGTGTACAAGGGCAAAAAATTGTTGAATTGGGAGCTCAAATCGTATTCCTAACAAGGTATATCTTCTGGGTTGAGTCCAAAGAAAGGTACGTCAGTGAGGTTTGCTTGGGTGAGATAAGAGACCAGTTCTGGCATTTGATTCAGAGTGTTAAGACAATGTTTAAGTATAAACAAGATTCTCTAGGTTTGAGTTGTTATACCTTAAAGTTAGTTGCTACCGAAGAGTAAGGGTGTATGAGGTTTAGACTTGGATTAGAGAACCACCTATAGATACGTGTAACAGTGAGTTTACTTGGGACATTTTTAGGGTTGGGTGATTGTGGGAAGGCACTCAAATAACTTCAGGGTCAATGTTGAGTCAGTTTAAGGATTCCACAGGCCGCGTTGTGGGGGCCCAGGACATCATGAGATTCTTTTTAGGTTCTGTTGAGAGGTTTTGTGCCGAGTAGAGATCAAAGAGAGTTGTTACAAATCAGCTACCGAGGGTTGGTCAGAAATCTAGATTGAGAGTTTGTAAGAAGCTTCTCGACTTCTATTATAACAAAAAGTATTGAGGGTTTGGCCCTAGCGTCTTTCCCACCGGTTCGTGAGCCTTGTGGTTGACATCGCCTTGAGGTATGTTTCTTGCTTGGGGAATTTGTTATGAGTGCCAGACATCGGGTCACATGGCAAAGGACTGCCCAATCGTGGATGAGTATTTATCAGTTTAGTCTTTGAGGTTGACTTCTTCTGGCATAGTCAAGGTTCTTCGAGAAGCGGTGTTGGGTCATTTTCCAGAGTCATCACAAGAGCTTTTGTTAGACAATATGTTATTCATGCCAGAAATGACAAGCTTGTTACCGAAAGTGTGTTAAACGATTGGGTCCCATTATGGTTTTCAGTTTCTTGATGGCAGTTTGATTTCTCGTTCTTACCTTGGCAGATGTTTTTTATCGAGCAGGTTCTGCGATAAGTTTCCTCGGGGTTGATATTGGTTTGGTAAATTAATAGATTGGTAAGTGTTGGTAAGTAAAGGTTCCATCATGGGTGGTGTGTATGGTTTAGAGTAGCAATCCACATAGACTTGTTAGATTTACCCTTGGTACAGGATGGTCACGTGAGTGCGAGGGGTGCCTTGGTTTCCAAGCAAGAATCTCAAGTTGGGGTTGGAATGAACCATTTTATCGGTATTGTGTGTGAATAAATCATATCTCTTCAGCTTATGTGTTGTACTCATGTGATGCTAGTTAAGAGGACCTTGTAGGTTGCAAGACGTTCTTAGTTCGCGTAGTTGACGCAAGGGTGAGAGCCTATGGTTTAGAGTGGTGGACATGCAAGTGTTTATCGAGGTGCTCTTCGAGGGTTGAACGAGACAACCTCTTGGCCATAGAGTAGTGCCCATGATAAGGGATGTGTTGAGTACGATATTAAGTGTTTATCCCCTTGTGGTCTGACAACTACCGAACCTCTTGTGTGGGGACTCCTTGGTAGAGAAGGGGTGCGGGCGATGTCACCAAAGGGTTCACCTTGGGATGTACGTGTGTTGGTATGACAAGTCGTAGAGGCGTTGGTTGTTGTGGGCAGATGTATAACGATTGGGGATCGTTGCCCATTCCCTAGGGTTGATAATCTTGTTAATGTTGAAGAGTTCTGAGATTCTGTAAGGTTGTTCTGAGGTTGGGCCTTGTAAATCGAAGGTTTTAGGGAAATTGTGATAAATATTGGGTTTAATGCAATGGTTGGGCTCACGTGGGTGCTGTTATAAACTCAAATTGATGTTTTAAGGGTTGCTTTATCTGGTATAAGGTGGATTGTTCCCTGCATGGTAATCAGTGAGAAGTTTCTCTGAATAGCTTAGTTGAAAGGTGAGCTTTTAGCTATGGTGGAGTAGGATTGGATCCTCGTATTATAACGGATTTTATCGAAAGAACCTCTTTGAAAATTTTGAGGGCTTGTTAAAATTTTGGCACAATCATTAGTAAGAATTGGATGGTTGATTTGGAAGAGGATGTTCGGACCTTTGAGGATAGTTTGGTGGGTTCAATCCCTGGTAGAGCTTGTTTGTGGTAGTAGTTTCCTTTTGGAACCAAAGTGGCTTGGCTGGTAGAATCGTTGATCATGGATTCATATCTATTTTTGTAGTAGTGGGTTCAAGTAAATGAGGTGTTAAGCTTCGTCTTAGTTGACCAAGTCGAGGGAGAAGGTGTTGATTTCCAGATAGTTTGGCGGTAGAACTTGATTGATAGAGTCGCCAGTTCTTGAACACGTGAATCATGATGTTGTCAATAGTTAAAGAAGTGCCCGGTAATGTACCTTCGAAGAAGTGTTACGTTTCGAACGCGGAAGAGGGTTGAGTTTGAGAGTTGGAAGTGCGGGAAATAATAAAGAGGTTGATATTCGTGATTTGATGCCTTTAGAGTGAGTTCGGTGGAGCGATATCTGATAGTGCTGTTGTGGATATCCGTTGTCGTTTTGCTCTTAGGTTCGTTATGAGTTAGCTCTGGAGGTTGGAAATGAATTGTTGGAGAGTCTTGTGTGGAGTTGAGAATTTATGTTAAAAGTGTTGGATATGAAAGTATTGTGGAGAAAACCAAGGGTCGTGTGGCATGTGTGGTCGAGAGGATGGTTAGATCATCAGTAGTTGTATATCTTTCCCTCGATTAAATTTCAAGGACAAAATTTCTTTAAGAATGGGAGAGTTGTAATGACCCGAATTTCAGAGTCTGAGAGTCGGGTTAACCTGAGGCGTGGGCCTCGCCTTTTGGCCGAGTGTTGGGCTTTCGAGAGCCTTTTTGGGCTTGCCATTGTTGTTGGGCTTGCTTAGTTGGAATTAGGCTTGGTTTAGGATAGGAATTGTGAGGGGTAAAATGGTAATCTCATAATGGATGACAAAAAGGCTAGTGGTGTTTAATTTCTCTCTGCAGAAAAGTGGACCTTATGAGATCATCTTGGTCCTCTTGTCCCCCTTCCACTTCTACTCTCATTTCCTTACCAAGAACCCAAAGTTCAAGGTAAAATCTTTGAGAGTTTGAGTAAGATTCTCGCTTGGGGCAAAAAGGGAAGTTTGTTCAACATCTCAAGATCTTTTATCGAAGAAAGATTCATTTGGAGTGATGGGGGAGATGTTTTGATGGGTTGAAGAGGAAGAACGGGATTGAGTAATTGGAGGCTTTCTTCCCAGCTTTAATTCAAGGTTAGTACACTACTAACTCCTATAGTTTCCTGGAAATCATGAAAATAGACATTGTTGCATGTTTATGGTGTTTTGGTTGAGATGAAACCTTGGTTGCTCTTTAATGGTGATTTCAAGATTTGATGTTAATAAGGCTTAAAATTGGTAGAAATCGACCCTAAACACCTTCCATAAATTGTAGGTTGAGTTTGGAGGTTTAATAATTTGAATTGGGGTTTAAAGATGAGATTTTTGAACTCCAAACTCGAAGTTCTGGGTTCGAGTACCAGTATAGGGGTAAGCGTACCGGTACGGCTTCTCGTGTATCGGTACCCATACTGTGTTTGAAATTCCAATAGCTAGTTGGCGTACCGGTACGCAAGGGGGTGTACCGGTACCACTGTTCTATTGAGGTTGGGATCGGTACGAGGGTAAGCGTATCTGTACGTGCTATTTAGCTTTTCTTTCAAACCTAAATTGAGTATCGGTACCCGTGGAGGAGTACCGGTACCCATAGGGGAGTACCGATACCCAAATAGGAGTACCGATACTCGCTGAGCAATCTGCCCAAGAAATTCAAGTTTGCGTCCAGGGGTTCCATAATTCGAGACAAAGGGCCCTGGGGGTCTTTTAAGGTATAAAATGAATACTAAAACCGAGGAACGGAGTTTTAAACCCGTATGTGAAATAAATGACTAATAACTTGGTAAATAATTGAGGAGTTACTCTGGGTAATAAAATGGTGTGTGCTAACGAGTCAAATAAGGAAATAATTGAATACTGCTCCATAATGTACTAGAAACTCAATAATGTAAAATATTGATGTGCTATCGCTTAGCAACATTAGAGGATCCTTGGGATCGCGTTGCTTGTATGCTTGATAGGCATTGGTTGGTTTATATGTTGATGTGTCGTGCCATGTGGGCACTTGATTGATGGGATCTGGATACCAAGTGAAGAGTGTTGCAACACCACGGTTTGAGATGTCGAGTAGAGGTTACCGATGCTATGTGACTCGAGCCTCATTCGAATATACTCGAAGGAGTATTCTGAGTATAGGTGTATGTTTAGATGCTACATGAGCCAGCCTCACCCAGGGTGTATGTTCCGATGCTAGGTGACCCGGCCTCACCCAGAGAGTAGATGCTCGAGGGATGATTCCGAGCAAGGGTGTATGATCTGATGCTACGTGACCCGGCCTCACCCAGAGTGTATGTACTGATTCTTTGTGACCCGACCTCACTCCAGAGTTGTGTCATTGATTGTTGATGTTATGTTGCATTGGTGATCTGAAGAGATCTCTGGCTTGGTTGGGCCTTGTGTGCCATGATTGATGATTGTTATGAGGTTTGCATGTGTTTAGGCGGCTACTGGTAGCGCCCTTGTTATCTTGCCATGATATCATATTTGTAGCTTTGTTCTTATTTATGATTTGCATGAAACGTGGTTGAGTGGCGGTGTATCCACTGAGCTTTGTTAGCTCAGCGTTCGGAATCATTGTTTTCGTTCGCATGTTTGTAGGTTTGGCTTGTCTGCTTGGAGGAGCACTATTAGTGACAGATTCCGGCTCCTCGTCTCTTCAGAGTACAATATTTAGGTCTTTGGGCTATGTATTCGCAGGAACCTATTATATATTGTAAATTGTATTTCGATTTTCAAATGATCGAGTCAAAGGTTTATAATGTAACTTTAAAAGGAGCTCCATTGTATATGTTTTCGAATATTTATTATGTTCTATTAAATTGTAATTAAATGGATTTTCATAATAGATTTGTGGATTGGGCTAAACTAGAACAAAATTTTAATGGTTGGGTTTGAGGCGTGAGGCCCAAATATGACATCTGAGTCGAGGGTGTTACATATTCATAAAATAATATTTTATGAATATTCCATGGCTTTTGGATCAGTCTCTAAAATTTTCCACTCGATCTGTTTATCCGAATATTTTTCGAACTTTATTGCCTCCGTGCAAAAAATCCGAATAACACGGAAACGTCATTCTTGGGGGTAAACTATTCATTTACAGGGTTAAAAATACATAACTTTTGAAAATTACACTTTGGTCTCTGAACTTTTCTAAAGTTTATACTTTAGCCACAAAACTTTCAGAATTTACATTTTGGTCACTAGCCAAAAATTGGAATATCACAAGGATCCCCACAAGAAATTTGTAATCAGACTTGCGATCACTTCACATATTCGCACAGGCATGGGAAGAATTGAGATGTAATACATCGGTAAATTAGCTAGAACCAATTTTACCATATTGATGCGTCCGCCAAATGATAATGACTTGGCGTTCTAACCTTTTAATTTCGATCTGATTTTTGCTACTACAGGCTTGTTATTATGTATTTTTTATCATTTAATGACAATTAGGTACAAAGAATGTGTTATTCCTGCCATACATGAGGGAAATATATACCCTCAAATTGATGGGTTTTACTAAGGACGTGATATTCTATAAAATTCATTGAATATTGTTATAACCACACATTCTAATTGATTCAAGTAGCCATGATTTTTTTTTAAATCTAGTCACTCTTAACTTTTGTCCTCTCTCATATCGTGTTTCTCTTATTTTTTAAGCTTTTATTACCGACAAAGACTCCAATTTTAGATTGGTTGTCGACAGTTTTTTTTTCCCCCTCCTCCCATCTTTATCTCCGGGCTTTATCATACCTTTTGTCGTGTATTATTTTACATATATGAGATATGTTATTTTACTTTGTTTAATTAGTCTTTCACTTTTCATATGAAAATCGTTGATAGTTTTGTATGCTCCTTTAGCATATCTTTATTTGCTCTTGTAACATTTTTTTTTAAGGTTGGATTCAATGTTGCCTCTTCAATTGACATTTATTTGATTATCTTGTTGATTTATCTTGCTTTTGGACCATCAAGTTCATTCTCTCATATGCTCACAAGTCATAATCACCACATATACATAGCAGTTGAATTGTCACGAGCTAATTTATCAACGTGTTGTCGTTATTATATGTATTTTTATGTTAGTGTTGATGGTGTTTATCCTTCAATATTAATAATGATGTTTGTTTGTATCAATATGTTTTAGGTGTATAATTGAGTTTTTAAACTATTTTCTTATATGCTCTTATTTTACTACTTAGTGATTATTTTGTGTACTTTAACGATTTTAAGAAAAGAATTAGTTAATATAATTAGTCTGTTTTTATTTTTGTAAACTTTTTTGTATGTTTATTATATTTCCTCAGTTTGTTATTATTAGTTAAAAAATAATGGTGATTTATAAAAATAAAATCTAACAGATTTACATCGTTATTATCTATAGAATATTTTTGACTCACTCATTGACCGACCAATACATATTAAATTCTACCGAAACTCACTATATGAACGACTTTTTTATTTTTATTTTTTATTTATTTACAATGTCATAATTAGAATTTGTTATCTTGTTTGAAGGGCCTAACACTTTATTTTGTTAGACCAACTAATCGTTAGTATTTTACAATTTTTTTATATCCTCAAATCGAAACTGTTTTTTGTAAAATAAAAATAAAACAAAAATCTAATTGACATAAATTTAATGGCTTCTGATTAACCTTTTATATTATGGGATTAATTAAAACAGGATAATAACTGTTGCTAAAAGTTCTCGTACAATAATAGCATTAGCCTCCTGTTCATAAATGGATAATAAATAAATAAAATGAACCCTCCAACTAGAGGTGGCAAATAGGTCGTTCGGTTCGGTTTTGATTTGGATCGTTTCGGGTTTGTCTGTATTCGGTTTAGATTCGGATCGGTTCGGGTCTGGTTCGGATTTTAGTTCGGTTCTATGATGATTCGGGTCAATTCGGGTATTGGATCAGTGATTCGGATCAATTGTTTTTGGGTCGGGTCAATATCGGATCGGGCGTTTTCGAGTCAGGTCGATATCAGGTTGTTCGGATCAGTTCGGGTCGGGTCAATCTTTAAATTTTTGGGCTAATTTTTTTTGAGTTGGACTTTGGTGTGAATTTAATCGTGTATATTATATAAAGAATTAATCATATATTATTGTAAAAACATGTCTTTTATTTGTTAATATTATCATTTAGGTTTAGTTCCAATCATTGAATGTTTCAAAATCAACCATCATTGGTATTAATCATTTAACCTGAACTTAACGAATCCCGATCCAATCTTATAACTATATTTTTTTAATTTCATATTCGATGCTGGTTTTTAGTACTATAGATTTTTTTTTATATATTTTCAAAATACACGTAAAAAAAGAGAGATAATTTTATGGGCACGGAATCAAACCTTAGACCATAATTGCTAGGGATGTGAAATCAGGTAATCGTTCAAGTTTCAGGTCAGATCATGTCAGGTTAGGTCAAATCGGATACGGGTTATATCAGGTCAATTTAATGGTTCGACTCGGATCAGGTCAGGCCCGGGTCGACTTAGATTCGAGTCATTGTCAAGTTGATTTCAAATCAAATTGAGTTCGAGTTCGGGTCGGGTTAGTTTCAGGCCGGGTAAGTTTCAGTTCAGGCCAAAACGGTTCGGGTCTGAATCAGTTAATTAACGAGTTAATTCTGATTCGGATGGACTTCAGGTCGAGCCACGTTCAGGTCGGGTCACATTGTTAACGGATAAAATTTAGGTCGGGTAATATCGAATTCGGTTGAGCTTCAAGTCAGGTATTAGTACTGAGTTATTGTTACGTGTATGTACAAATACTCATAGACTCCGGGACCGGGTCTGGTAATTGTGTGTCAATTTCGAATAAAAATATTTTTTAGGGATTAATAATTTAATATGAATCAAAATATCCCTTATTCCTTTAGGGATGTCGGATAAAAAATAATTGTGACTAAATAATAAATTTAATAAACTAAAACATAAATTAGGACTAAAATGAAAAATTTTAAATGAATAAAGCCTTAAAGGTAAACAATGAGGATCTAATTAAAAAAGAGCCTAAACATAAACATCTAAGGAAACTAAATTAAAATTGGGATTAAAATGAATCAAATTAAAACTAAAAAATAAAAAAAAGACTTAAGTGTAAAGCTCCTAAACTAGTGATGACCTAAAGTGCAAATAACCCCTAAATGGGCGGGATTTTTCCCTCCATTTGTTAACTTAATTGTTTACTCAATTAATCAATTTCATTTGAAATTGAAACTTGAAAGATGGGAATTGGATCTTGAATTCTTGATATAACAAAGGTGGGAATTGAATTTAGATTTATTGGTTGACAGTGACACTTGACCGTTCCTTGCCTTGGGAATGGGATTTGGCCGCCTAAATCCCTAAAAAAATGGCTATTTTTTTTTTAATTTTGGACTAAATTATAAAAAAATGTTAATTGGAACTAAAAATTAAAATTTAAGGACTAGAATAAATTAGACTAAATTGCCAAAATATAAATTAGTATATGGAAATTTTGACTAAAAATTAAATTGTAGGGACTATAATAAACAGAAATATTATTTAACTAAATTACCAAAAATAGAAATATATGTGAGTCAATTTCTGCTAAAAATAAAATTTGAGGGATTTTTGGTAGCAAAGCCGGGCTTTTAGCCTTGTAAAACTTTTGCTGGTAGCAAAAATATTATTTAACTAAATTACCAAAAAATAAGTCAATTTCTTGTAGCAAAGTCGGGCTTTTAGCCTTGTAAAACTTTTGCTATAAGATCTGAGAGCTTAAATTTTAACATAAATTTATTTAGTTGATTTAATTGTAATTTTATTGTACTAAATTGTAATAAATTTAATTTGTACAATTATAAAGTTTCAGAGTTTCAGAATTTGTGAAGTTGCTATCCCATTTATAAAGTTTCTCATGTTTTGATATTAATAAGGTGCAATCTTTTAGTGTCTTGCTTGATCATATTATTATTAGTATCACAAATTATTTGTACAATTCACAAGTTCACAACAAGTAAAATCACGTTTAATTATATATATATATATATTAAAATCACGAATTAAACTTATTGATATTTAAAGTCATTTTATATAATATATTTTTTAATATAATAAAGTTAATAATCATGAATTAAACTTATTAATTTAATGGTTATAAACTTACAATTAAAATTTAATATAAATATCATAATTTGGCTAGGAAACAAGTTTATTAATTTAGTGACCATAATTAATAATTTCAATAACAAATAAATCAATGATCCTAAATAAAGTTATTAATTTAATGATCATATACCTTAAATTGAGAAGAAATTCATCAATTGTAAATTTGTAACTTACGACTTACAAGTTAGGCAAATACCAAGTCAAGTAAATATCAGACCAGTTCAATAACAAGTCAGATCATTAACAGATTGAGTCAATTATAGGTCGGTCCATAACAGGTCAGGTAGATAACAAGTCGGGTAATATCAGTTATTTACCAGGTTAATCTCTGGTTCGGGTTCATATTAGGTCGGGTTTGGTTATCACATTATCAGGTTGAATTCGGGTTCATGTCGCTCTCAAGTCGGGTGCAGGTCGGGTTCAGATCCAAAATTTCTAGGTCCAACTCGGGTTCAGGTCAACACAGTTCGGACACGAATCAATTTCGGATCACCAGTCCTTCAGGTCGCAGGCAGTTCTGACTCAAGTCAGTTTCAGTCAGTTTTGCAAGTCGGGTCAGCTTTTTACATCCCTAATAATTTCACATATGATGAGCATTTTGAAATATTACCTAAAAATTTGACTCGAGTATATGTGTATATATATTATCAAATTTGACTAGAATATGTATATTAGGATTTTACTTTTCCCTCTTACTTTTTCCTCCTACTTTTCCCTCTTACTTTTTCCTTTTACTTTTCCGGCCCCTCCTACTTCCCCCTTTCTTTGCAATTAACTAGAATATGTATATTAGGATTTTACTTTTCCCTCATACTTTTTCCTCCTACTTTTCCGGCCCCTCCTACTTCCTCCTTTCTTTGCAATTAACTAGAATATGTATATTAGGATTTTACTTTTCCCTCATACTTTTTATCAAATGTAGTGATTAATTAGTACTATTATAATACAAAAAGATAATAAAACATATATTATTTCGGGTTAAAATCGGGTTGATGTTCGGTTTAGATCGGTTTTGAGCGAATTAATTTCGGGTTACTTTTGGTTCGGATTACTTTCGGTTCGGGTCAAATCGGTTACGGGTCAATATCGGTTCTTCTAGAATTCGGATTGGTTTCGGTTTCGGTTCGGTTCATTTCGGGTTTCGGGTCACGTTTGGGTCATCTTGTTCGGATCCATATCGGGTCTCGGTTACGAGTCAATATCGGTTCTTCTAGAATTCAGATCGGTTTCGACTTCGGTCATTTCGGGTTTCGGGTCACGTTTGGGTCATCTTGTTCGAATCCATATTGGGTCTCGGTTCGGGTAAATCGGTTCGGTTTTCGGACCAAATTTGCCAGGTCTACCTCCAACTATATTAAAAAAAATCATACAAGGTCTTATCATATCAATCGTATTATCAATTTCATAATAAATTATTTAGTGGTAAATGCAAGGAAAAAAAAATTGTCATGAGCTAACATCAATTGTTTCTTTATTAAATAAAAAGTAATGTTCTTGATACAAGTGTTATAATTGAATCCATATAAAATAAAATAATATATTTTTTTGATTATTCACCGATTACTGAATCTCATAAAAGTCAATTTGACACATGCGATTAAGAGGGGACTTCCATAGGAATTAAGAAGCCAACAGCTTCCCAAACGTGGAGAAGCTTTCAGTGGGGTTAAAGATGAAGTTGTGGAGGGGTACAGCAAGTTTGTTTTTAAGTAGAGGAATGGTTTTGGGTAATCAAACCGCAATCGATGGAAAATTATTAAATATGCTTGACTCACCACGTTATTTATAGTCTCATTTAATAATATTTTTTATATCATTTTTTTTCAAAGTAATTTTTTACATTTTTCTTACATGAAACTAAATAGTGAATAGTTACTTAATGATTGTACTAAAATAAATGAATATTATTAATAAACCATAAATGATGTAGTGAGTCGGGTCCATCTTATAATTTCTCGTGAAGGAGTAGAGATGAGCACGGGTCGGGTCGGATTTTTGGCACACTTAAATCTGACCCGAAAATAAATACCCTAAACTCGGATCCAACCTCCTTCTTTAAAAACCCGACCCGAAAATAAATACATTAAACAGACCCCGACCAACCCAACCCGACCTATAGAAAAAAAATCAATTTTAGGGAGTAGTTGTAAAAAACTAATTTTAGAGGGACTTCATTGTAAAAAATAATTTTAAGGACTAAATTATAAATAAAAATTCAATTTTATGGACCTAATTATAAAAAAAATATATAAAAATGGGTATTATTATAAATATCCTTAAAAAATTTAAGAAAAAATTACACCATTAATCTCAAGACGAGTCAAATATTTTTTACTCCAAATTTAAACTCGACTTTACCCTCTATAAAACCCTAACTTAATTTTTTATTAAAAAATCCGACCTAAATAGATTAGACCGGGTCAAAACCCGACCGCATAGCATTGACAATGCCAGGAAAAGGTCAGGCTTATGTGACAATAATAATTACATTGTCAGTTAGATATGTTCGAGATATGAGGTTCTATAAGAAATTATATCACTGTTAAAATTGTAAGGTTAATTGGAGCTAGGGATAGCATGCCAAACCGAAAAATTGAAAATTGAACTGAATGAAACTGTTGAGGTGATTTATAATTCAAAAGTTTAAAAATTAATGTTAGCAGAATAAAATTGAATTTGAATTTTTATTTAATTTATAATTATTTTAATTATTTATAATATAAAAATAAATATTTTATACTTAAAAATAATAAAATAATTTTAAAATATTATATATTAAAAAATATTTTAAAGCTTTATCAAATAACGTAAAAAAGTAGTCAAATAATATTATTTTAATCAAAATAAAGTACAAAAACTCAAAATTTAAAGTTGATGTAGAAAAATTGAAAATCGAAGTTAACCAACAGAAAATTGATAAATTATTAAATTTTTTTACCGAACCAAATCAAACCGTTAACTCGAAATCTATTTCACTCTCAATTCTAGATAATTAAATTTCAAATTTTTTTACCGAAAATCTAAGGTCGCATGGCAACCTTGGCCTGTAAGATTGGCGTTAAGGGAATTTCTTATTGGAGGTATTGCAACTATTGCTAGAGATTATGATGATTATTGGAAATTTGGGTTTTGATGAAGAACCGATGGAGCAGGGTTCCACTCGTCTCGTATGATGGAATTTTATCAGATTAAACTCTGATTTTTTTTAAATCAAATTATTTTTAACTGTCAAGCAGGTCATATTTTCTTTATTTAAGAAATTTTACTGTAATATATTACTTACAAATATCATTTGTGCATTCTAAAAAAACGGATTTAGATATTTATGGATAATGACAGATCTGACATTTGATTTTAATAGATAAATTATTTTTTTTGACAAATAATAACCGTTAGCTTTATTGAATATAGAAAAATATTTTAAAATTACAAGAAAATCTACAAAATAACAATAGATTAATTGGAATATTTTTCTCAAAAATCATCAGAGTGCATAAACTATTCCAATTAAAAATAAAATACAACCAAACAAGGAAAAGGTTAAAAACTTAACCAAATAACTCAAACAAATTATAAATACAAACAAACATCATTTGTGGACGATGAAGGATAAACATCATCAACGCAAACATAAAAATGCATATAATAATGATAGTTGGCAAACAGACATTATTACAATTCAATTGTAAACTATCTTCAGTGATTGCGAACGACTATCAATATTTAGCACGAGTATCCAAAGCAATGACACATCAACAAGATAACATAAAAAACGTCATTCGGAGAGACAACGTCAAATTCAACCATCAAAAAAATAATCAACATGAAAAAATTGTGTCACAAGAACAATAAAACGTGACATAATACATACAAAAAATATTTACCATTTTTATATGAGAAAAGAGATTAACTAAACAAAACAAAATAACGCTTAACTTAAAATAAAATAACATAAAATGCATTAAGAGAAAAAAAAAAGCCAACGGCGTGTGACCGACACAAGATTAATGTCGTCAGGGATCAATTAACTTTTAAAAGAAAAGAATATCATATAACGTGTGTATATATAGTACAAAACTTCAAATATTATTTCTTTCATAATGTTTCTTCAATAGAAGAAACATTTATCTCTATTTATAGTAGAAATGAACTATTGTCAATACTATGTGAGATTGTGATTGTTTTTAAATTTTTCATCAATTAAAAATTAGAGGAAGATAAAATTTTGTTTTCATATACATATATATGTATGTAAATTATTTTTATAATTAAAGACAAGTGTATAAATTTTTTTAAAAATCAAACATTTTGAGGGGTTAGATAAATATTTTTAAAAAATTCAAGTGCAAAATGAACAAATTTTCAAAATCTTGGGGTCAATGCCCCTGGTCCTGCTTATGTTCTGCCACGGTTTACAAACAGCTGGTTTATTTTTTTGGATTCAGAAAATATGTGAATTAGGATGATAAGATTTTTTTACTTTGGATCCAATATACGAATTGGATCTTAAGATTGCTATTTATTGTGAATTTAGAGTAGATACAGATAAGCAAACACCCTATAATATCAATTATTTGAATTCATGTTACTTATGCAGATGCAAATAACAAATTTTAATATATTAATCTGACTTCGAATTACAAAATGGAGAACATGTTTGCTTTTAAGGGTTTTTAAAGTTTGAATCTTGGACATCCAACTTTTAACGGATTCAAATATGTGTGGATACAAATATTCAACATATAATTTAAACTGTAAATTCAAATTTGCTACGAATTAAATATTTGATGGATAATAATATTTTATTCGAATTAAAATTATAATACTCTGTAATTTATGGATAAAAATATATTTAACATTTTTGAACGATTCCAGCTAGGGGAAGGGGAAATTTTACTCCTAATGGATGTAGAACTCACAACCTAAAGGAAGAGAAGATGTTAATTGAAAGCTTTTAACCACTTGCTCTAAAAATTAAGACAAAATATATTTAACATTTTAGATGAGTTTATGAATTCCAATTCAGATAATTTAAAATTTCTAAATATCTGACACTCTAGCATTCATACCATTGCCAACCCTACTTAAAAGCGTAAACAACACTATTGGTCACTAAATTATTTCGTTTTTTATTTTAGTCATCAAACTATTATTTTGTACAAAATCATCATTAGTTTTATATTTTTTTCCTATTTTGGCCACTAATGTCACTTTTTTCCTATTTTGGTCTCCGAATTACTGTTACTTTCCTGTTTTGGTCACCAAACTATTGTTTTTTCAATGAGTTTGTTAACGGCGGGTGACTAAAAAAAGAAAAAAAAACATAACGTTAATGGCGATTTTGTCAAAAAAATAATAATTTGGTGACCAAAATAGAAAGCAAAAATAGTTTGGTGACAATAGTGATATTTACCCTACTTAAAATTCTAGTTGAATTATCTATTTAAGCTACCAAGGGCCCAAAACATATTGGGTTCTAACCACTCTATTGGACATTAAAAGCCCAGAAATCATAAATAATTTTGCTTTTTTTTTTTATTAAGTGGAGAGTCAATTAAATTATCAAAGTAAGTTTTGAGGTTCAAATCCATAAAAAATGGGATAATATGAGTATCTTTTACTCCTCATCCAACTAATAAATCTCATTTTTTTTTAAATTTTGGTTTGAAATAAAAATGTATAGATTCCATAACAATTACGGAAGAAACCAAAATTTATCTCTGTATCTATTAGCGCTAGAACAAAGAGACAGTACACTGACCTCTCCTAACTCGTAATCGTTACGATCACATCTAGTATCTTTCTCTGACTTCACCTTCGTCAACTCCGTCGCTGGTGTTGTCGCACTACCAATTTTATTTTGTTATGTTCTTGAATCAATCAATTCAATCTGAATACTAAAATAATAATAATAAAAAATAATTTAATTTATATTAACTTTTAAAATTTATGCAATTATTTGAAATATGACTTGTTTGATAAAAAGATGTTATTTGTACAAATAATTTCAAACAAAGCGTTCTAAGCCATACAACCAAGTTATAGAAAAATGTCACCATGTCAATCAATATATAATTCATAGAGCCAACTGCCAAGCCATACAACCAAAAAAAAAAAAAAGCAAACTAAATTCATACAAAAGAAGTCCGACCGTGCGATTAAGATTTTAACGGTGCCAATAAAAGCAGATCTATGACTGCCAATTGCAAGGACGAGATGTGTAGATGGCAATTGGCCCCACGAGCTCACAACCAGATTAAATAAAGAGGGAAAGGGGATGTATGCCCCCAGGCCCAGCTAACTGCTTTGTAGAGCATGGGAGATTGTGGTTGCTGTCCAACCATTAATGGCTATGTGTCAATTCTATCAGTATGTTATTTGATTGATGTTTTTTTTCTTACAGAAAAATATTTGATTGTTCTCAAAATCTGCAGAGCTTCATGAGTCCCATGGATGGATGAATTGGCAGTTTAATCGGTTGGTTTCAGTTGGGCTTTAGCTTTAGCTACCCTTCATTTAGTCATATACACTGTTTCGTGTTCATTCTCAAGTTTAGATTATTAACATCCTATGAAGTTTTGTTTTCTGGGAATGATCATGCGGAACCAAGTGTTGTGTGAATTCGAACATGCTTAAAAACTATTATCCTTAATTTTGTGGGTAATGAGAAGTATAGATAACTTAAAGATTGTATTGAAAGAACTTTGTTATTGTCCTTTAAAAGTGGAACTCAACAAGTGACTAGTAGAAAGACGATGATGCTTGTTTTAGATGACTTGAGTTTGAGTATAAAATGTTAAGAAAAAGTATGAACAAATGTTACAATGAAACTACATCAATATATTAAAAAGATTGAAGTAGCCCATTTTCTTTCTTCTAGGGTCCTTTTCGGCAAATAGCAGATGGCTGATTACATTAGCTAATTTAACTAGTGGATTACATTAGTTGATTGTATAACACCTCGTTTGGTTGTGTTATAAATGACGTGTTGTATTATTTAATATGTGTCCATTACGAAACTTACTTTTATACGTGCGTTTAGTAGATGTGAAATTTAATACAACGTATTATTTTATACACAAATTGAGATATATTTATCACAGGACGGATGTAGTGTTTATTTAACACGCTAATTTTTTTAAGGATACTCTCATACTATTTTTTTCACGTATTTACATCATTGTAAATATACTAACCCTAAACTCTAAACAATGATCCCCAACACCAACACCAACCCTAAACCATACACCAAAACCCTAAATAATAAACCCCAACCCCAACCCCAACCACAAACATCAAACCACAAACTCTAAAACACAAACAATAACCCCCAAATCCCAAAACCCTAACTCCAAACCTTAATCTGTTAACCCTTAACCATGAACCTCAAAAAATAAACCCTAAACTCCAAATAACAAATCATAAACCATGAAATTTTAGCCCATAAACCCCAAACATAAAATCACAAACTCTAACTCTAAAAAACATAAACCTTAACCCTAAACTCTAAAATAAAAACCTAAACCATAAACCTCAAACTATAACCCTAAACAATAAACACCAAACATGAAACCGCAAACTCTAAAACCTAAACATGAACCAAAACCCTAAACCCCAAACCATAAACACTAAACCATGAACCCTAAACCACAAACTCCAAGCCATAAACTATAAACACTTGAACCCCCAAACCATATTAAACCCCAAACCTTAAGCCTTAAACCATGAACCATGAACCCTAAACCTTAAATCATAAATGTCAAAACCTAAACCCTAAGAATAATATAATAATCAATATCAAAACAAGGGAAAAATATGAAGCTAGAATTTTAAGGGTAAAATGGTACATTGATACATAACACTTATATTTTAACTTTATCACAAATTTCACAATCAAACACCTTGTTGTAGTAACAATAATCTTTTATCCATCTTTCTAATACACAAGTGTTATTTAATACAACATACATCTTTTACATCCGCTTTACAAAACGTGGCGTAAAAGTATTTGGTAAAATTAACTGAGCTTATAGCTGTTTGATTATTTGAATAAGAAAAATAACATATAATGACATGATTATATTCAATACTTGTTTGAATAGTTTATTACTTATCAATATTTTGTATCTTCTAATATTAATTAGATTATAAAAATTAATATTTTTAATATAATATTACTAAGCATATTTGAAGGATCTATATACTAATATCTTATTTATATAAATGTATTTTTAATAAAAATTGTTTAATTATTAAATTTAAATGATATTTGAAGCGTATGCATGTCAAATCCTCTAAGCCTAAAAAGCTCCTCTTAGTAGCCTTTTCAATTTGAGAGGTTTCACCTCAATCCGCTATTACAATCATATGTTTACCAAACACCCAAATTAGCGGATTTGACTGTTTGAACTTCTAAAAGTAGTTCAAATCTCTAATTTTGACTCAAAATATTATTTACCAAACATAAAAGGTGGATCCTCGTTGAGGCCAGTGGGGACCACTCCCCCCACAAGTTTGAAAATTTCATATGTAGTCATTTAATAATTTTGAAAATTTTAATTTGGCCACTATAAAAATTTTAAAAATTGTAAATATTTTAAAATTTTAAATAATTTTAATTAGATCCCCTCATAAAATTTTTAGAAGTCTTGATAAGTCTACATGTTTTTTGAAAATTTTAGTTAAACCCTTACATTTTTATGAAAGTTTTAAATTATACCTTTCAAAATCTTCGAAAAAATTAATTTAAGCTTTCAAAACTTTTAAAAATTTTTAAAAAGGCCTGTTGATGCCAATATTTGGCGACACCAAACAGAGAGGTGGATATGGTGGTTAACGGTAGGTTTGAGGCCGACAATGAGTGGTTTACCCGTCAGAAGATGAGCTGAGAGCCAAAAGGGACCATGGTTGGTCGATGAGTTAGGCGGTTCACCCTTGGTTGACTTGGGGCCACTGGCCATGTTGAGTCGATGGCTAGAGCCATTAGAAGAGAGGGAGTGATCAGTGTAGGATGGGCGATGATAACCCTTGTAGAGAGTTGAGGAGAGTCGAGAGTCATCCCAATACCTTTGGTCTTAGGGGTATTTATATCCCCTTGGAGCTATGGATGGAAGGATGTTTGATGGGACTACGCTAGGCCTAGTGATGGATGTTGGTAGGCTGGCAGACGATAGCTCATCTTGTCAAGCTGCGAGCTTAGTTGGACTTGATGGTTGTCTCATCGTGGTGCATTGGCCGCGAGAGGAAGATCTTTGGGGATTAATAGGTTTAGAGATGGATTTTGGTGGTTCACCCATTCTAATGTGGACAAAGAGCCATAATAATTTTTCAAAGGCATTTAGTAGAGGTACAACACTAGTCCCCCTTTAGTCGAAGGAGTACCATAAAGTGGTACAAGCTGAGACCTTGTTGTAAGGCTTCTCTTGTCCACTAGCTCTGGAGCGAGGTGTTGTGTTCTTAGAATGAGTCCTTAACATTTTTGTGGGGGGTTGTCAAATGATACTTCCCAAACTATTGGTCAAGGTGGTCATGGTGATTTACCCCAAGTTGACTTAGGGCTAAGAGCTACAGTTCAAGCAGAAGATCAATGTACTTCCCAGCAAAAGACCCTACCTTGGGATATCATTAGGGGAGTGCATAAGTGACTCGACTATGAAAGATTATCGGGGTGAGTGAGCAACTCAACCCCAAAGGGGAATATGCAAATGAATCAACTTCAAGATATCACTGGAGGAGTAGACCGATGACTCAACCCTGAAAGGGGGAGTTAGTGAGTGACCCGACTTCGTAAAGTTATTAAAGGAGTAGAGGGGAGAGTGACTTGACCTTGGAACAACATTAGAGGAGATATTGAGGGACTCAACTCCAAGAGATTGTTAGAGGAGTGTTGTTTGCTTATCCCTTTTTTATGGGATGAGCAAAGATTATCTCCGTTTAAGCCTTATAAGCTATTTAAATGCCTTGGAGTGAATGGTTGTGGATTGGGTGAGGGCTAATCTGGATGCCCTTTGGGGAAACGAATGTTACAAGCGGAGTTTACTATCGACATCCTTGGATATCAAATGGGTGGAGCCTTGTTCGGTGCCCTTTGAATAAATAACATATGATGGACGGAGCCTTGCTTGTTGCCCTTCAAATATAAAATGGGCGGAGCCTTGCTTGACACCTTTGGAGAACACCATATTATGGGCGAAGCTCACTCTTGACGCCTTTGGAGGGCGGAGCTCACTCTCGACGCCCTTTGAGGAACAAATATTATATGGGCGGTGCCTCGCTCAACGTTTTTTGGGGGAATAACATATAATAGGCAGAGCTTGCTCGACGCCTATTGGAGAAACAAATATATAAATAGGCAGAGCTTTGCTTAGCGCCCTTGTAGAAACAAACATATATTGGGCGGAGCCTTGCTCGTTGCCTATTAGAGAGATAAATATGTAATGGGCGGAGCCTTGCTCAGCACCCTGTGGAGGATCATATTGGCCGTCTTCTTTCCCTTAGAGGTGCAGACGGGGGCATCCATATGTTGAGGTATCTCATACCCTTAGGGAGATTATGTAAACCCTATAACCCAACCTAGTTGCCAAGAAAGGATTACGAGTGTTACATTAGGTTTACCGAAACAAACCCAAACTAAACCACCTAAACTGGTCCCTTTATATTTTTTTTCCTTTTTATCTTGCCTAAATGCTTAATTAAGTCTTATGGTGAAACGAACAACAACGAAAGCAAAACGAGCATTCGATTGCAAGACTATAGCCTTTAGGTACCAAAACATAATTCCTTAAACACAGATGGTCAAATCCAATTTATTGTTACCAACTTTTAATTAAGTTCGTTACATGCCTCTGTGTGAAATTACAGCAAAATTAGATCACAAAATTGTCATGAATCGAGCATTAAGTAAAACAAAGACCAAATTGCAAGGAACTCAAACCACAACAGACAAATAACTGAATTACCGGTCATCGTACCGATACAGGTCATTCCTGTACCGATACTAGCTCTTTTACAAAGGCATACCGATATGACATACATTGTACCGATCCCTAAGCCAATGAAACATTCCCCGTATCGGTACACTTGCTTGGGTACCGATCTCTTTAGTAAAAATTAGAAATAGATGATTCCAGTAGTTAACACATGTATCGATGCAGTACCTGAAGTACCGATACCTGGTATAAATTCCACAAGGGTGTACCGTTATGGCTGTTACACGTATCGATATACAATTCAAATTCTCATGCATCTAAGCCTTGTACAAGCCTGCATACTGATCCTGGGCTACCTGTATCGGTATGATTGGACCTAAAATGTAACACCCTGATTTTGGGCCTAGGAGTTTTCTAGGTGGTTTAGATGGTCTGACGGATCAGATTAAAGGATTCGAGTCAGTTTTGGTATTTAATTCAAAATAAATATTTTTGGATGAGATAAAAATATGAAAAATAGTTTAAAATCATTATTTAATATGCAAATGATTTTGGTTAAATCAATTTTACAAAAAGGGGTCTCAAAATTGGACATTTTGGTTAGTGACCAAAATGTAAAGTTTTAAAACTGTTTTTAGTGACTATTTTGTAAAAGGGTCAAAACTTAGAATCTTTAAGGAGCTATTTGGCCAAAGTTTAATATCATACTTTTCTCTTAAAATTGGATATTTTATAAGGTTTTAAAATAGATAAAAAGGTTTGGGGAGATTAATTACATAATTAGATTTTAAAGAAATTTCACGTAACTAACTTTTCATCAAAAGCTTTTCTCTCAAATTGTAACCCCCTTAGCCCGGCCTAGCCGAAACCGAACTAAAAGTGCCACATTAGGTTTTCTGAAGCCAACCCAAGCTAAAACCCTAAACCGAGCCCTATTTTCCCCCTCTTTTATCTTGTCTAGATGCATTTCATTATTATCTTATGTGATCATGCTTCAACAGTAGCGTTACATTTAGATCAGATCACAAATCAGGGTCTAGTTTATGAACGATTCAGATAAGGGACCAAAATGTAAATATCACAAATTGCAGTGCTTTACCACAATTAGGATTACCAATATTTGATTATTCCAATTTCATGCTCACATGTTAATTTCTATTCCAAAACAATCATCCAATCACAATTAATTATATTTATAACAATTAGGGACTATATTGCAAGATTTCCAAACATCAGCAACACCATATTGCACAAAAACAGCTTGGCATACCGATACATGAAAGCCCGTACTGATACGGATTAACAGATATAACGGCTCAGCATACCGATACAGAAATTCACGTACCGATACGGTGTGTTGACCACCCCCGTACCGATATAGCTTTGACCCGTACCGATCCTCTTCAGATTTTCCCAAAACTCAAGATTCTAATAACCAAAACGCGTACCGATACGGTACCTCGCGTACCAGTACGATATGCTAAAATCGAAGGAATCATACCAATACTCAAACCCGTGTATCGGAACAAGCATACATTTTCCTTAAGGCGTACTAATACGGTGGCTAAGCGTACCGGTACCCTAAGCTTATTTTTCACAATTTGGGCCTTATACAAACCCCGCGTACTGACCCTAAGGTACCTGTACCGGTACGCAGAGGCATGTAATGACATCTAGGTCTAACATATGACACTTTAGCTCACTTTGATCAACCTTAACACTTAACTAATCAACATATATTATCATTAACATGCTTGAACATCAATAAATCAGCAATATAAGCCAACCTAGCATAACTAGCATACTCAATCACCAAATCTAAAGGCATGCTTCCTAGTCCACATCCAAAACATAAAACCAACCACAACACAACCACATTAAGTCACTTACAAAACCAAATCAACCAATACAACTTTCCCGAACAGGGAGTTCATCAAAAACCCTCCCAAATTATCATTTGACACATTGTCATTATTACTACTTTTAACGTTCCAAACCGTACATTGAAAACAAGTCTTTGGAATTCCTTTCCTTGCTGCCTCAAACATTAATTCTATGCATTGACGGAAAAGAGAGCGTAAGCACGCTAGGCTTAGTGAGGAATGCTCAAACAACAACCATCATCAATGCAAGTTAAACCGTTTCACATTTCTTTTGAAAAACACTTTTCAAAACTCTTTAAAACATCACCACAATATCATGCCTTATCAAAACCATGCACTTAACATTTCCAAAACAACATATCAAACCATATGCAACATGTATCATGGATTCTACATCAAAGTCCCATTTGCTACCCTTAATTTAGGCTTTCCCATGCATACTACCAATGCAAGGCTTAAAGAGTAGAACATGTTTAAACCATATTAACAACATAATCCATCTCATGATACATAAAAAAATATATTGGCTTCCAAGTGATCATTTACCAAGTTTCCACTTTATAAAACATAACATCGGATGCACAAATTCAACAAGTGTTCCTTCAACACTTAACAAACAATCTACCGGCAACACAAGGTTCACACACGGGAGTATTCAGTACACATAAGCCCCTATACCATTGTGACACCCATGGTGGAGTCTTTGGTACACATAAACCCCTCAACACCTCTCATCGGTATGATATTTAACCCACTAATGGGAGTCTTCGGTACATATAAACCCCTAAATCGTTAGGGTACTTGGATGGAGTATACGGTACACCTTATAAACCCTTCGACATACAAGGCAACTTATTATAGTGCACTATCAATCCTATGGCCGGTCAACTATATCAGATTTCATTTTCAAACCTTTTCATTCCATCACTTGCCTATATAATTCATTTTAACATCAACAACTCACTGTTTTAATATGCATAATCAAAATCATTTAACCAATGCAATAAACCTTGCATTAACTATAATGTTCATAAACATTAACAAAACGTGCATTACTTTCAAATGCATCAACATCATTTTGTAACCAATTTCCATCATTAAACCATGATCAAAACATGCATGTACAGTGAGTAATTAAAACATGTAAACCAAGTGCATCAAACTACTGGCCAAACCGAGTTCGAGAGAGAATTCATCCTTTACTTACTTCTAAGATTAGACAAGTGTTTCAAGCTCGATCAAAACTGCCAAACACAACTTTCAAACCTTTACAAAGCTCTAAACACATTTCCACTCACCGACTTGCAAGCATCGCTTGCCGTTGTGACAACTACACCTCCAAAGCTTCCGAAATGAACGTTCAAGCTTGAGCACCAGCATCCCCTGTAATACCCCAAAATGTAGCCTAGAGTTTTGACACTAGTTCGAATGTAGTTCAAATAATTTGAAAAGGTTTTAGAAAGAAAATTTGGAGCTTTAGAACCAATTTGAAATTTATAAAACAATAAAAGGCTATATTAACTAGGGCCAAACCAAAACCATGATTGAATGGGAAGGTTGCATGCAAAATTTATAAATTTGAGAGGACTAGGACACTTGTCCAAACAAGGACAAAGCAAGGTGTATATAGAAAGATGACTCACGGCATTTTGAAGGCGATTTGTAAAATGATCAAACATGTTTTATCACTATCATCCTTTCTTCTTCCTCCTTATCCGAGAGTTAGAAAATAGTGAGAGAGAGGTAGAGCTTGGAGATAGATGATACCAACTCAAATCCAAGTCTAGCTAGGAAGGTAATCCTCTTGTCTTCCCTTCATGTTCAAGTGAATATGGTGCTTAAATGGTAGAGGAGTTGTATATATATATATTTATGTGTATATGTTAAAGTGGACAGTTTTGATTTTATAAGAAATTTTATGGACTATTTCGAACATGCATGTAAGTGAAGAACTGTTTTGTATATTTGAAAGCATGAGTAGATTGTTCAAATACATGAGAATATGTAGTTTGTTGCTATGAAAATATGCAATTTTGTTGATATGAAAATATACAATTTTGTTGCTATGAAAATATGCAGTTTGTTTGTTGTTAAATTGTGCAGTATGTAAAATGAATGCAATTTAATAAGTCTTAAAACTATCTTGTGTATGCAAAGGATTAATGCAGAAAAACAGAATTGAAAATTTGTTTGATAAATGACATAGGAAACAGTCTTGAAATGTGATATAATTGAAATGCTTGAATTCTTGTACTTGAAATGTGATCTAATTGAAATGCTTGAATTCTTGTACTTGAAATGTGATCTAATTGAAATGCTTGAATCCTTGTACTTGAAACGTGACCTATTCAAAATGCTTGATTCTGTGTCTTGGATGTATTCATTCGAATTTCTTGCTTAGAATTTCTCTTATGATATAAATACTTGTAAAAGTGATATAAACCATGAATATAAAGACATAACTAGATGCCTAAAAATGACATATAATTCGAATTGCTTACTTGAGTAACAAGTAAACTTGTGAAATGAAGAGCTAAGGCTCAACTAGCCTAAGGGCTAAGCTTGATCTTGAAATACTTGTTTGAATATAATCCTTGAACATGAATTGTCTTGCCTTGAACATGAAACACTTGAAAACGTGAAAGGTAATTCAAGAGCTAAGACTCAATTGACCTAAGGGCTAAAGTATGATATTGCTATACCTTGCTTGAATTGATTCTTGAATGATACATGATCTTGAACTTGAAAAGCTTGATAATTCTTGAATAAATAAAGTGTAATCAAACAACCTTGGTTGCTAGTTGAATAGGTAGAAGGGCATGCCTTAGAGTCTAGAGCTCATTGTGTCAGGATAGACTATGGTCCAGGGCTAAGGCCCCTAATTGGCGACAGACGAAGGGTTTGTATGTGGTCTTTGGCAATAGTAGGAGGGTTAACCAGTACTACGATACATCTTGTATCAACAGTTGGTTTGAGACTTGATTACTAGTCAAACTATAAACCAATGATTGCTTCAAAAGAATATAAATGAGCTCATAAGTATGAAGTGTTTAAATACTTGTCTTGAACTATTTGTTACTTGAATTTCTTGACATGTGAACTTGCTACTTGAATTACTTGACATGTAAACTTGCTACTTGGACTTCTTGATATGTAATCTTGAAATGACAAATATGTAAACCTGAACTAATTGATACTTGACTTGAGATGTATGTATATTGCCTGGATATGTACTTGAATTGAATTGAATTGTGTATATTGCTTGAGTATGTTATTTGACTTGAAGTGAAGTTTTAGTAAAGCTTGAATTCGAACGATTCCAACCTTGACTAGGTTCAAACTTAGCTAATAGATACATGTCATATTAATTGGTTAGAATTAGTTACTACCTCACTAAGTACATTCTTGTACTTATCACTCTTGTTTTCATTCTTCCTAACCATAGGATAAAGGATTTGACTGTTGGTTGACCCTGAAGCCTGATTTCTTGAGCTCGAAGCAAGACATAAGCATAGCTAAAGTATGGT
This sequence comes from Hibiscus mutabilis, assembly GCA_019671005.1. Taxonomy (NCBI): domain Eukaryota; kingdom Viridiplantae; phylum Streptophyta; class Magnoliopsida; order Malvales; family Malvaceae; genus Hibiscus; species Hibiscus mutabilis. The sequence goes on from CM033738.1 coordinate 20,448,535, forward strand.
TCATACTTGTTTTGTACTCCCCTAGTTGGTGGCACTTAGTTTGTATATAATGACTTGTGCATGCATTTTGGATACTTGAACTTGTATATATATGTTGTTTTGAATGGGCTTATCATGTTATGATCTTGGTTGTTATTGTAAATCAAGTAATAAACTCTAATCCTATGTAATGAAAGTATGTTGCTGCACATATTGATATGTATATATTGAATGTTCAAAGAAATTGATCTAGCCTTGTACCATTCGAATAGCTTGTGAAATAAGTTAGTCCTGTATGATCATACCATGTTGTATATGTATTGTTATAAGCTTGAATGGTAAATGCCGAATGGTAAGGCTTGATATATGGCTTGCTTGGTATCAAGGTATGTGCAATTGATCATGTTTAGTAAGTTATGTATGAAATGTTATATCTATCAAGATAAGGAACAATGAAATGAAAATGGAAGCATGTTTGCTCACTTAGGTTATTCGAATGAATATTAGCTAACATATGATGATGTTAATTGAATTAATTGGTAACCTATAATGTCTTGTAAACAAAAATGAGATTGCTTACATGTTAAATTATAAATGCTTGGTTGCTTGCTAGTTAAGTAACTCACCTAAGAGGGATGAGTTAGCCTTCTTCTTGCTTGTATTGTACTAGGTAATGCTCCCGAACTGGTTTGCTACCAACCCAGGGTAGGCATGTTACATTTATTAGTATCAGAGCATTTTTAGTCGGTTCTAGGACTAAACCGGTCTCTCTTGCATCATATATGATACTTGTGCCACCTAGGAGTTCGAGTTCTTGTTTGTATGAGTAGCTTGTAACCAATACAGTTGTTTTCTTTGCTTGACAAATTCAGAGTATGTAAAAATATTCTAAACCTGATAATGAAAGTCCTTCGTCATCGAAGAAATTCAGGGCGAATTTCTTTTAAGGGGGGAGAATTTTAATACCCCAAAATGTAGCCTAGAGTTTTGAAACTAGTTCGAATGTAGTTCAAATAATTTGAGAAGTTTTTAGAAAGAAAATTTGGAGCTTTATGACCAATTTGAAATTTATAAAACAATAAAAGGCCATATTAACTAGGGCCAAACCAAAACCATGATTGAATAGGAAGGTTGCATGCAAAATTTATAAATTTGAGAGGAGTAGGACACTTGTCCAAATAAGGACAAAGCAAGGTGTAGATAGAAAGATGAGTCACGACATTTGGAAGGTGATTTGTAAAATGATCAAACAAGTTTTATCACCATCATCCTTTCTTCTTCCTCCTTAGCCGAGAGTTAGAAAATAGTGAGAGAGAGAGCTTGGAGATAGATGATACCAACTCAAATCTAAGTCTAGCTCGATTCAAGTCTAGCTAGGAAGGTAATCCTCTTGTCTTCCCTTCATGTTCGTGAATATGGTGCTTAAATGGTAGAGGAGTTGTATATATATATATATATATTTATGTGTATATGTTAAAGTGGACTGTTTTGATTTTATAAGAAATTTTATGGACTATTTCGAACATGCATGTAAGTGAAGAACTGTTTTGTATATTTGAAAACATGAGTAGATTGCTCGAATACATGAGAATATGCAGTTTGTTGCTATGAAAATATGCAGTTTTGTTGATATGAAAATATGTAGTTTTGTTGCTATGAAAATATGCAGTTTGTTTGTTGTTAAATTGTGCAGTATGTAAAATGAATGCAATTTATTAAGTCTTAAAACTATCTTGTGTATGCAAAAGATTAATGCAGAAAAAATAGAATTGAAAATTTGTTTGATAAATGATATAGGAAACAATCTTGAAATGTGATCTAATTGAAATGCTTAAATTCTTGTACTTGAAATGTGATCTAATTAAAATGCTTGAATTCTTGTACTTGAAATGTGATCTAATTGAAATGCTTGAATCCTTGTACTTGAAACGTGACCTATTCGAAATGCTTGATTCCGTGTCTTGGATGTATTCATTCAATTTTTTTGCTTAGAATTGCTCTTATGATATAAATACTTGTAAAAGTGATATAAACCATGAATATAAAGACATAACTAGATGCCTAAAAATGGCATATAATTCGAATTGCTTACTTGAGTAACAAGTAAACTTATGAAATGAAGAGCTAAGGCTCAACTAGCCTAAGGGCTAAGCTTGATCTTGAAATACTTGTTTGAATATAATCCTTGAACATGAATTGTCTTGCCTTGAACATGAATTTTCTTGCCTTGAACACAAATTGTCTTACCTTGAATATGAATTGTCTTGCCTTGAACATGAAACACTTGAAAACGTGAAAGGTAATTGAAGAGCTAAGGCTCAATTAACCTAAGCGCTAAAGTATGATATTGCTATACCTTGCTTGAATTGATTCTTGAATGATACATGATTTTGAACTTGAAAAGCTTGATAATTCTTGAATAAATAAAGTGTAATCAAACAACCTTGGTTGCTAGTTGAATAGGTAGAAGGGCATGCCTTAGACTCTAGAGCTCATTGTGTCAGGGTGGACTACGGTCTAGGGCTAAGGCCCCTAATTGGCGACAGATGGAGGGTATGTATGTGGTCTTTGGCGACAGTAGGAGGGTTGACCAGTACTACGATACATCTTGTGTTGACAGTTGGTTGGAGACTTGATTTCCAGTCAAAACTATAAACCAAGTATTGTTTCAAAAGAATATAAATGATCTAATAAGTATGAATTGTTTAAATACTTGTCTTGAACTAGTTGTTACTTGAATTTCTTGACATGTGAACTTGCTACTTGAATTACTTGACATTTAAACTTGATACTTGGACTACTTGATATGTAATCTTGAAATGAAAAATATGTAAACGTGAACTAATTGTTACTTAACTTGAGATGTTTGTATATTGCCTGGATATGTACTTGACTTGAATTGAAATGTGTATATTGCTTGAGTATGTTATTTGACTTGAAGTGAAGTTTTAGTAAAGCTTGAATTCGAATGATTCCAACCTTGACTAGGTTCAAACTTAGCTAATAGATACATGTCTTATTAATTGGTTAGAATTAGTTACTACCTCACTAAGTACATTCTTGTACTTATCACTCTTGTTTTCATTCTTCCCAACCACAAAATAAAGGATTCGACCGTTGCTTGATACTGAAGCCTGATTTCTTGAGCTCGAAGCAAGACATAAGCATAGCCAAAGTATGGTTCATACTTGTTTTGTACTCCCCTAGTTGGTGGCAGTTAGTTTGTATATAATGACTTGTGTATGCATTTTGGATACTTGAAATTGTATATATATATATATATATGTTGTTTTGAATGGGCTTATCATGTTATGATCTTGGTTGTTATTGTAAATCAAGTAATGAACTCTAATCCTATGTAATGAAAGTATGTTGCTGCGCATATTGATATGTATATATTGAATGTTCAAAGAAATTGATCTAGCCTTGTACCATTCGAATAGCTTGTGAAATAAGTTAGTCTTGTATGATCATACCATGTTGTATATGTATTGTTATAAGCTTGAATGGTAAATGCTGAATGGTAAGGCTTGGCATATGGCTTGCTTGGAATCAAGTTATGTGCTATTGATCATGTTTAGTAAGTTATGTATGAAATGTTATATGTATCAAGATAAGGAACAAAGAAATGAAAATGGAAGCATGTTTGCCCACTTAGGTTATTTGAATGAATATTAGCTAACATATGATGATGTTAATTAAATTAATTGGTAACCTATAATGTATTGTAAACAAAAATGAGATTGCTTACATGTTAAATTATAAATGCTTGGTTGCTTGCTAGTTAAGTAACTCACCTAATAAGGATGAGTTAGCCTTGTTCTTGCTTGTATTGTACTAGGTAACGCTCCTGAACTGGTTTGCTACCAACCCGGGGTAGGGGGTGTTACATCCCCTGCTTTAATCCACACAAAAACAGAGGTACATTGCATCAAAATGCAATCAATATCACAACAACACAAATCCAAAACATTCTTTATCCAATTTCCCTCCACAACACCTAAAATTAACAACAAACCTCTTCCAAACTTAACCCAGCCACAACCTAACGTTTCAACACATCAATTAACATCTAAAAATACATCTCTAACTTCCTTATATCTCCAACATTCAATAAACCACCACAACTCCTCAAAAATACATAACTAGCGACCTAGAAAATTAAAGATTCACATAGTTTCGGGATTCCAATGTTCAAACCCATTTATTAACATTATTCAACATCAAAATTATGATTAAAATCAATCAAGAACCCATCAAAATAGAACTTATACGAAAATCCTTCAATTAATTCAATTAGACCATAATTTAATCAGTTTTCCACAATTAAATCATCAAATCAAGTTAGAAAACATGTAAAAGATCAATAACTTGCGAATTTCAATATAGAACCTTGTATTAGAGGAGAAGAATAAACCTAACCTTTAATGGCTGCTTTTCCCCTTAATTAGATGGTTTTGCAACGCCAAAACACTGAGAAATCGAGTTTATTTTGTTAGAAAACTATTTTAATCTCAATTGAAATCAAAAGATTGATTAAAAGATGATTTTACCTGAAGATTTTGAAGAAAGAAAAGGTGTTTGGCTGGAGAGATTTGGAGAGGAAATCTTTTTGTGAAAAGTTAGTTACGTCAAATTTGTTTTAAAGATTTTAATTACCAATTAATTCTCCAATCCCTTTTATATTATTTTAAAACCATTTAAAATAGCTAATTAAGGGAAAAAGTCTGATATTAGACTTTAGGGTAAATAGTTCCTTAAAGATTCAAAATTTTGACCCTTTTACAAAACAATCACTAAAAACAGTTTTGGAACTTTACATTTTGGTCACTACCCAAAATGTCCACTTTCGAGACCCCTTTTTGTAAAATTGATTCCACCAAAATCATTTCCATAATAAATAATTATTTTATATAAATTTTCCATATTTTTAACCTTTCCAAAAATATTTAATCCAATTTAAATCCCAAAACTGACTCGAATCCTCTAATCTGATCCAACGGACCGTCTAAACAACTTGGGAAACTCCTAGGCCCAAAACCAGGGCGTTACAACTCTCCCCCTTAAGAAATTTTATCCTCAAAATTTACCTGATGGAAACAGATGCAAAAACTGAGCAACCATGTCCGACTTACTCTCCCACGTGGCCTCCTCAACACCGCGATGTCGCCACAACACCTTAACAAGTCAATCATCTTGCCACGAAGAACTTTACTACTGGAGTCAAGGATCTCCTTGGCTCCTCATCATAAGACAAATTCGGTCGCAGCTCAACATCCTCAATTGGCATTACAGGCGACGGATCCGAGCGATACCTCCTCAACATGGACACAAGAAACACATCACGAATCTTCTCCAACTCAGGAGGAAAACTCAATCGATAATCTACAGGACCTATGCGTTCCAGCACCTCATACCGTCCAATAAACCTCGGGCTCAACTTTCCTTTACTCCCAAAATGCTTCACTTTCTTCCAAGGTGAAACTTTCAAGAAAACTCTTTCACCAACAACGTACTCAATCGCTTTACGCTTCAAACCCGCATAGGATTTTTGCCTATATGAGGCCTCTTTTAAACGATCACAAATCATCTTTACTTTCTCATCCGTGTCTTTCAACATATCAGGCATGGAAACATACTTTTCCCCACCCTCAGCCCAACACAGGGCTGTACGACACCTCCTACCATACAAGGCTTCATACGGTGCCATTTTTATACTTGCTTGATAGTTATTATTGTACGCAAACTCTACCAAAGGTAACTGCATTTCCCAAGTTCCTTGTAACTCAATGATACAACATCTCAACATATCCTTCAAGATCTGAATCACACGTTCAGACTGACAATCCGTCTGAGGATGATATGATGTACTGAAATTCAAGCGAGCACCTAAAGATTCGATGCAAACATCCCCAAAACCTCACTGTAAAATGCGAATCTCTATCCAAAACAATCGGTTTAGGTACTCCGTGCAACCTCACAATTTCAGTAACATACAAATCTGCCAACCTATCCAAAGAATACATCGTATGCACTGGCAGAAAATGTGCACACTTCGTAAACTGATCAACAATTACCCAAATGGAATCCTTTTTAGTCGATGTCAAAGGCTATCCCGACACAAAATCCATGGTGATCCTTTCTGATTTCCACTTTGTGATTTTTAACGGTTGCAACAACTCAGAAAGAAACTGATGCTAAACTTTTACACGCTGACATGCCATACATGTAGCAACAAAATCAGCAACATCAAATATTTCAAACTCTTATGATCAGTGTATACAATACACTTTCACCATATAGATAATGTCTCCAAATCTTCAACGCAAACAATATCGCACCAAGCTCAAGATCATGCGTAGGGTAGTTGCGTTCATGCACCTTCAATTGCCTCAATGTATAAGCCACAACTTTCCCCTCCTACATCAACACATACCCCAATCTAACGTAGGATGCGTCGCTATACACCACAAACTCCTTCCCTGACTCAGGTTGAATCAAAATTAAAGCTTGGGTCAAAGCATCCTTCAAGTTTTCAAAAGCCTACTGTCTAGCTTTTGTCTATTCGAACCGCACATCCTTTTGCAACAACTTGGTTAACGAAGCAGTAACTCTCGAAAACCCATCCACAAAGTGACAATAAGAACCCACCAAACCCAAGAAACTACGAAATTTTGACACTAACTTTGGTTACTTCTAATTTACAACTGTCTCAACCTTCTTAGGATCAACCCGGATGGCTTCAACTGACACCACATGACCGAGAAAACTCACTTCCTAAATCCAAAACTCAGATTTGCTCAACTTGACATAAAACAGATTGTCCAACAAGTCTGTAACACAATCTGCAAGTGTCGATCATGATCCTCTTTAGTACAAGAGTACACAAGGATATCATCAATAAACACCACTACAAATTGATCCAAAAACTCATGGAACACCCAGTTCATCTTATCCACGAATGCTGCAGGCACATTCATCAGCCCAAACGACATCACCAAGAACTCATAATGGCCATACCTCGTACGAAAAGTAGTCTTCAACACATCTTTATCCTTAACCTTCAACCAATAATATCCAGATCTCAAATCGATCTTGGAAAACACCGTAGCACCCCGTAATTGATCAAAAAAATCATCAATTCACAGTAAGAGATACTTGTTCTTAGTCGTCAACTTGTTTAGTTACCGATAGTCTATGCACATCCTCAACGTGCCATCCTTTTTTTCACAAAAACACCGGTGTTCCCTACGACAAAACACTAGGCCAAATAAAACTACGATCCAACAACTCCTGGAGTTGCATCTTCAACCCTTTCAACTCCTTTGGTGCCATGCGATATGGTGCAATCGACACCAGAGCCGAATCAACACATGTCTCGATGCAAAACTCCACCTCACTGTCCATACCCAAGATCAACCACAATCAAACAACTTACGCGCTTCCATATCCGAGACCACATTGGATAAAAACTTTACATTTTTGCCCACAACTACTATCTCATAATCATTAGCGAGCTTTAACAAAACCCGTTTGGTCTCAAAATCAACCACAGGTTGATGCTCAGACAACCAGTCCATACCCAAGATCACGTCAAAACCATGAAACGGTAGCTCTATCAGATCAGCCACAAAAACATATCCTTGAACCATCAAAGAACATCTCCGATACAACTTCTTTGTAATGACTATTTCTCCAAATAAACTCGTTACATTCATACCAACATCAAGAATTTATACCAGTATACCAAGCAAATGTGCATGCTCATGCAATACATATGAATGCATAGAACCATAATCTATCAAAGATAACAATGACTTAGACTGTAAGGTAAAGGTACCTGCTATCATGTCCGTGTTATTCCTCCCTTTGCGGTGATCATAGATCTTCATCGGTCCACTATCCTCTGGTCAAACTGCCATGATGTGTACCACTATCCTCTATTCCTCCTCCTTTCGTTGGAAGGTACCTTAGCCATGCCCACGACCCTTAGGTGGTGCAACAATAAGTGCAGGTGCCTGCCTACCTCTAGCAAGCAAAGAAAAATCTCGTCTCATATGATCTGCCAACCTACAACTCCAACAAGAGTTCGCAGCCACTACTGTAGGAGCTTGCCCCTCTCTGGCCAAACGTGGGCAATCTTGCCTCAAATGTTCTCTTGAACCATAGACCAAACAAACATTATGCATTGATCGAACCTGAGTACCCTGTCCCTGAGATCCTCATCCTGTACCATCTCCACTGCGTCTCGCATCCGATTGAAACCTCTTGTTATGGTGCCTCTTTGACTGGCCACTCCGAGAACTAAAATCTGCAGCTCTCTTCTCTAAGCTAGAACCTATAGAATGATGAGATAAACCTAAGCTCTGCTTAATATCCTTCGCCTGTGAAACCAACACGTTGAACTCGGTATACTCAGTGGCCAACATTTAAGTCATGACATCCTGCACCAATCCATATCGAAAGCGATCACAACGGTGCTTCTCATCTGGCACTAGCTCAAGTGTATACTGACTCAGCCTTAGGAACTGTACCCCATACTCAGATACTGTCATACTACCCTGAACCAAAGCCATAAATACACGTTTCTTATCGTCCAAGTATCTTACTCACATATACTTCTTCCTAAAGGCAGCTTGGAAGAATTCCCACGTTACATCGCCAGGTTATGTGCCCATGATCACAGTGGTCCACCAACTATATGCATCCCTCTATAATAGGGACATAACATATCCCAGCTTGCGATCATCGCTACAACCCATCTGAACCAAGATACGCTCTATACTAGCGATCCACTCCTCGAATGCCTTGGGTGCTAACCCTCTAAACTTAACTCCTCCAAGACTGCGTAAAGGCTCCAACGACAACCCTGGATTAGCAGCAATAGGTGCTGGAGCAGGTATTGTTGGAGTATGCCTAAAGACCAATCATGAGATGGTTGTAAAAGACATACTTATTTTATCATGTTTATTAATATAAAGCCATTATTATTTTTCAGTCTTATTCTGTGCATTTATAAATGAACTGAATTATAATAAAATCCTTAGAATAATATAGTTATTCTTGAATGTCCTTAGTCGAGTATTATTGTGGGCATGGACAACAATAATATATTAAGACTAATATGTAGTTGATTGATGACAAAGTGTTGTCATTGACATGAAGATGCCAAAATCATTACATAAGTATGTGTTAGAGAATGACATACTGGACTGACCCGCTATAAGCATGTTTCTTGGATTATTATATGACAGTCACAACATTGCTCATAGTGATAACTACATGTATGATCCTCAGACTTGAGATCATAGTGATAACTACAGGTGCTGGAGCAGGTACTGTTGGAGTATGCCCAAAGACCAATCATGAGATGGTTGTAAAAGACATATTTATTTTATCATGTTTATTAATATAAAGCCATTATTATTTTTCAGTCTTATTCTATGCATTTATAAATAAACTGAATTATAATAAAGTCCTTAGAATAATATAGTTATTCTTGAATGTTCTTAGTCGAGTATTATTGAGGGTATGGACAACAATAATATATTAAGACTAATATGTAGTTGATTGATGACAAAGTGTTGTCATTGACATGAAGATGTCAAAATCATTACATAAGTATGTGTTAGAGAATGACATACTGGACTGACCCCCTATAATCATGTTTCTAGGATTATTATATGACAGTCATAACATTGCTCATAGTGATAACTACATGTATGATCCTCAAACTTGAGATCATCATTATTTCAACATCGTGAGTGACATATTTTGATGCGGTCAAATGTGTGTCTTAACTGACTACACTATAAAGACTAATATGGGATATGTTGTAATCTATGTAGCGGAATATGGTTGATCAAGATAGGATTTATCCCTCCTACATAATATGAGTAATATCATAGGCCACTTGATTAAGTGAGACTAGAAAATGCATGGCCATGCTAGAATAAATTGATATAAGATGTCATAGTTATTCGTTTATAATAGTCTACTCAAGATATCAAGAAATATTAGATGGACTATACCAGTGTGACTATTCCATGACTTGTGTCCAATCTAGATATGAGGACAAAAGGATGTAATACATGAAAAGAGTTAATCACGAAAAAGGTTATGTCGAACCACGACTTCCTATAACTTAGGTAGCAATGATACACTGCTAGATGCCACTCATTGCTTGTAATATTAGAATTGTTCTAGATATTACTGCTAACATTACATGAACCTACAAGGGTCACACCCTATGATTGAAACGAACAAATATCGACTAGATAGCATGTGTACAAACTTGTTGTACACATAATAAGTAAAAACTGAAATTATTATAATTATTGTAATCATAATCTTGTTTATATATATTTTAATACTAGATAATTATTGTAATTATCAAATATTATTAAAATATATATCTCTAAAGAAACCTAATTAAAGTAGAATCAGATCCTACATATTTAATTATATTCGGTTAAATATATTGCATATTTAATGAATCTGAATTTAATAAGAATTAGGTTTTTGAATGCTATATAAAGGCGTAAGGTATAGCAGCCGAACATATTCCTTTTGCAAAAAACCTCTTTAACAGGTAGAGAAGTAAAATATTGTTCGTTTCATCCGGGTAAACTGCGTAGAGGTCAGAACGTTGTTGTGATGACTTGGATTCGATATCGTGCTAGAAGAATTGGATTCTCATAACTCCATATGGTTTTTCAGATTTATTGAAGGTAACGTTTCATCCCTTTTCACCCTGGATTCATTCCTCGTACATAGATCACTGGTGAAATACACCGAATAATTTTTCCACTGCGCCATGAGGTGTATCGACATTTTCCTAACAGGTACATGAACTCCAGCCATCGCGGCCTGGAATGCTCCTGTAATCGCCTGAACCAAAGGCGTCATATCTCCAAACACAGGACCAGGTGGTACTTGTTCCACTCCCTCAGGAGGATTAGGCGGAGGAGGCGGCAAATCCTCAAGGTGTACAATCTTGCCCTCAATTCCCTGCCCTTCAACAACAACGTTTCTGCTAGATCGTAATTCTCTCCTCAATGGAAGTCTAAATCCTATCTAAGGCATGATAATTACACCAAAACAAAAACAATCAAGCTAGCTTTAAGCAAGGATCCAAGACTTCCATTTCAAACCAAAATCATTTCATAAACGTAGTAATAAGGCAATGTGTCCCCAAAATACCCAAACATGGCATATTTCAAACACTGTACATATAAACAATCATCGTGCATAACAAACATCATGATACAAACACCAACGACATCCCAATTTTCGCAAACCAGACTCTTATACCACCAAATATAACCCGCTTAGCCCGGCCTAGCTAAAACTGAACTAAAAGAGCCACACTAGGTTTGCCGAAGCAAACTCGAGCTAAAACCCTAAATTGAGCCCTATTTTTTCCTCTTTTATCTTGTCTAGATGAATTTCATTATTATCCTATACGATCATGCTTTAGCGGTAGCGTTACATTTAGATCAAATCACAAATCAAGGTCCAGTTTATCAATGATTCAAATAAGGGACCAAAATGTAAATATTACAAATTGTAGGGCTTTACCAAAATTAGGATTGCCCATCTTTGATTTTTCCAATTTCATGCTCATAGCTTAATGTCCATTCCAAAGCAATCATCCAATCACAATTAATTTCATTCATAACAATCAGGGACTATATTACAAGATTTCCAAACACCAGCAACACCAGATTGTACAAAAACAACTTAGCATACCGATACAGGCAAGCCTGTACCAATACGGATTAACATATATAACAGCTCAGCGTACCAATACACTAAGTCACATACCGATACAGTGTATTGACCATCCTTGTACCGGTACAACTTTGACCTGTACCAATCCCCTTCATATTTCTCAAAACTTAAGATTTCAGTAACCAAAATACATACTGATACGGTACCCTGTGTACCGGTACGACATGCTAAAATCGAAGGAATCGTACCGATAATCAAACCCGTGTACTAGAACAAGCATACATTTTCCTTAAGGTGTATCGATACGGTGGCTAAGCATACCGGTACCCTAAGCTTATTTTTGACAATTTAAGCCTTATACAGACCCCGTGTACCGATCCTGAGGTACTCATATCGGTACGCAAATGCCTGTAATGACCTCTAGATCCAACATATGACACTTTGGCTCTCTTCAATCAACCTTAACACTTAACTAATCAACATATATCATCATTGACATGCTTGAACATCAACAAATCAACAATATAAGCCAACCTAGCATAACTAGCATACTCAATCACCAAATCTAGAAGCATGATTCCTAGTCCACATCCAAAATATAAAACCAACCACAACACAACCACATTAAGTCACTTACAAAACCAAATCAACCAATACAACTTGCCCAAACAAGGAGTTCATCAAAAACCCTCCCAAATTATCATTTGACATATTGCCATTATTACCACTTTCAACATTCCAACCCGTACATTGAAAACAAGTCCCTGGAATTCCTTTCCTTGCTTTCTCGCTGCCTCAAACCTTAATTCTCTGCATTGACGGAGAAGAGAGCCTAAGCACACCAATCTTAGTGAAGAATGCTCAAACAACAACCACTATCAATGCAAGTTAAATCATTTCACATTTATTTTGAAAATCACTTTTCAAAACTTTTTAAAACAACATCGCAACATCATGCCTTATCAAAACCATACGCTTAAGATTTCCAAAACAACATATTAAACCATATGTATGATGTATCATGGATTCTACAGCAAAGTCACTTTTGCTACCCTCAATTAAAGCTTTCCCATGCATATTATCAATGCGAGGCTTAAACAGTAGAACATGTTTAAACCACATTAACAACATAATCCATCTCATGATACATAAACAATTATATTGGCTTCCAAGTGATCATTTACCAAGTTTCCACTTTACAAAACATAACATCGGATACACGGATTCAAAAGTGTTCCCTCAACATTTAACAAACAACCTACCAGTAACACAAGGTTCACACACGGAGTATTATGTACACATAAACCCCTCAACCGTTGTGATACCTGGTGGAGTCTTCGGTACATATAAACCCCTTAACACCACTCATCGGTATGATGTTTAACCCACTAACGAGAGTCTTCGGTACATATAAACCCCTCGACTGTTAGGTACTCGGATGGAGTATACGGTACACCTTATAAAACCCTTTACATCCAAGGCGACTTATTATAGTGCACTATCAATCCTATGGTCGGCCAACTATATCTGATTTTATTTTCAAGCCTTTTTCACTCCATCACTTGCTAATATAATTCATTTTAACATCAACAACTCACTGTTTTCATATGCATCATTAAAATCATTTAACCAAATACAATAAACCTTGCATTAACCAATGTTCATAAACATTAACAAAATGTGCATTGCTTTCAAATGCATCAACATCATTTTGTAACCAATTTCCACCATTAAACCATGCTCAAAACATGCATATACAGTGAGTAATTAAACCATGTAAACCAAGTGCATCAAACTTTTAGCCAAACCAAATTCGAGAGAGAATTCATCCTTTACTTACTTTTGAGCTTAAACTAGCGTTTCAAGCTCGACCTAAACTCCCAAACACAACTTTCAAATATTTGCAAAGATGTAAATACATTTCCACTCACCGACTCGCAAGCCTCACTTGACGATTTGACAACCACACCTCCAAAGCTTCCGAAACCAACGTTCAAGCTTGAAGACCAACTTCCCCTACTTTAATCCACACAAAAACAGAGGTACATCGCTTCAAAATGCAACCGATATCACAGCAACACAAATCCTCAACATCATTTATCCAATTTCCCTCCACAAAACACAAAATTAAAAACAAACCTCTTCCAAACATAACCCAACCACAACCTAATGTTTCAACACATCAATTAACATCTAAAAACACATCTCTAACATCCTTATATCTCCAGCATTCAATAAACCACCACAACTCCTCAAAAACACATAACTAGCAACCTAGAAAATTAGAGATTCACATAGTTTCGGGATTCCAATGTTCAAAACCATTTATTAACCTTATTCAACATCAAAATTATGATTAAAATAAATCAAGAACCCAACAAAATAGAACCTATACGAAAATCCTTCAATTAAATCAATTAAACCACATTTTAATCAATTTTCCACAATTAAATCATCAAATCAAATTCGAAAACATGTATAAAGGATCAATAACTTGGGAATATCAATAAAGAACCTTGTTTTAGAGGAGAAGAATGAACCTCACCTCTAATGGCTGCTTTTCCCCTTAATTAGATGGCTTCCAAAGCTAAAATAATGACCAATCAACTTTATTTTGTTAGAAAACTATTTTAATTTCAATTGAAATCAAAAGATTGATTAAAAGAAGATTTTACCTGAAGATTTTGAATAAACAAAAGGTGTTTGGCTGGAGAGAATTGGAGAGGAAATCTTTTTGTGAAAAGTTAGTTACGTCAAATTTGTTTTAAAGATTTTAATTACCAATTAATTCTCCAAGCCCTTTTATATTATTTTAAAACCATTTAAAATAGCTAATTAAGGGAAAAAGTTTGATATTATAATTTAGGGTAAATAGTTCCTTAAAGATTCAAAGTTTTGACTCTTTTACAAAACAGTCCTAAAAATAGTTTTAAAACTTTACATTTTGGTCAATACCAAAAATGTCCACTTTCAAGACCCTTTTTTGTAAAATTGATTCTAGCAAAATCATTTCCATAATAAATAATGATTTTAGATAAATTTTCCATATTTTTAAGCCTTCCGAAAATATTTAATCCAATTTAAATCCTGAAACTGACTAAAATCCTCTAATCTGATCCAACGGACCGTCTAAACCACTTGGGAAACTCCTAGGCCCAAAACCAGGGCATTACACAAATTCTCTCCAGACAAACAATCTTTTCCACTTCAATTTTCTCAAGTAAACACTTGATTTTAATCTTCTTTTGTTATCAAATGGATCTTTAATGTTTTCCTAACAAAACCTATTTGATTTGATATTGTTTTCTCAAGAAAAGTCATCCAATTAAGTGGAAAGCCAAATTTAGAGGTGAGCTTCGTTCTTTTCCTCTAATATAAGGTTCGTTACTGAAATTCTCATGTTGTTGATCCTTTACATATGTTTTCTAACTTGATTTGATGATTTAATTATGGAAAGTTGGTTAAATTTAGGTTTAATTGGTTAAATTGATGCATTTTTTAATAGACTCTGTTTTACTGAGTTCTTGATTGATTTTAATCATGATTTTGATGTTTAGTAATGTTAATAAGTGGGCTTTAACACGGGAATCCCAAAACTATGTGAATCTCCAATTTTCTAGGTTGTTAGTTGTGAGCTCTTGAGGTGTTGTGGAGGTTTTATGAATATTGGAGGTATAAGGATGTTTTTTGTTGTATTTTTAGATGTTAATTGATGTGTTAAGTTGTTAGATTGTGGATGGGTTGAGTTTGGAAGATGTTTGATGTTGTTTTCGGTTGTTGTGGAGTGAAATTGGGTTGTAGATGTTGAGGATTTGTGTTGCTGTGTTGTTGAAAGCATTGTGATGCATTGAATCCTCTGTTTTTGTGTGGATAAAATAGGGGAAGTTGGTCCTCAAGCTTGAACGATCATTTAGAAGCTTTGGAGGCGTGATTACCATATCAACAAGTGAGGCTTTGCGTGTCGGTGAGTGAGAACGTGTTTTACAGCTTTGCAAAGGTTTGAAAGTTGTGTTTGGGAGTTTAGATCAAGCTTGAAACGCTGGTCTAAGCTCAGATGTAAGTAAAGGATGAATTCTCTCTCAAACTCGGTTTGGCAATTAGTTTTATGCACTTATTTTAAATGGTTTACTTACTCACTGTATATGCATGTTTTGAGCATGGTATAATGCTGGAAATTGATTACATAATGATGTTAATGCATTTGGAAGTAATGCACGTTTTGTTAATGTTTAAGAATATTGATTAACGCAAGGTTTATTGCATTGGTTAAATGGTTTTGATGATGCATATGAAAATAGTGAGTTGTTGTTATTAAAATAAATTATATTGGCAAGTGATGGTATGAAAAAGGTTTGAAAATGTTATCGGATATAGTTGACCAGCCAAAGGATTTATAGTGCACTATAAAAAGTCACCTTGGATGTTGAGGGGTTTAGATTTGGAGTACCGACAACTCCATCCAAGTACCCTAACGGTTGAGGGGTTTAAATTGTATCGAAGAGTCCCGTTAGTGGGTGATACATCTAGTCGATGAGTGGTGCTGAGGGGTTAATGTGTACCAAAAACTCCACCACGGGTATTACAATGGTGGATGGGTTTATGTGTACTGAAAACTCCTGTTGGTGAACCTTGAGATGTCGGTAGATTGTATGTTAAGTGTTAAAGGAACACTTGTTGAATCCGTATATCCGATGTTATGTTTTGAAAAGTGGAATTTGGTTAATGATCACTTGTGAGCCAGTATAATTGACGATGTATCATGAGATGGATTATGTTGTTTAATGTGGTTTAAACAAGTATTGCTTTTTAAGCCTTGCATTGGTAGTATGCATGGGAAAGGTTAAATTGAGGGTAGCAAATGGGATTTTGTTGTTGAATCCATAGTACATGTTGCATATGGTTTACTATGCTGTTTTAGAAATGTTAAGTGTATGTTAGTTAAGGCATGATGTTGAAAAAGTGTTTTGGAAAGTGATTTTCAAAAGGAATGTTAAATAGATTAAAATACATTGATGGTGTTCGGTTTTTGAGCATTCCTCATTAAGCCTTGTGTGCTTACACTCCCTTTCCCCATCAATGCAGAGAATTAAAGGTCAAAGGCAGCGAGGAAGTAAGGAAAGATTTCCAAGGACTTGTTTTCAAAGTATGGTTTGGAACATTATATAGTAGTAATAAGTGAGATATGTCAAATGTTGTTTTGGGAGGGTTTTTCAGTGAACTCCCTTTTGGTGCAAGTTGTAATTGTTGATTTGGACTTGTAAGTGGTTTAAAATACTTGAGATGTGGTTGGATTTGTGTTTTGGATGTTGACTAGGGAGCATGCCTATAGACTTTGTGATTGTTTGTGCTAGACTTGTTAGGCTTGCTTAAGATGCTGGTATGTTGTGATCAAGCATGTTTCTGATGTTATATGTTGTTTAGAAATGTGTTAAAGTTGTATAGAGTGAGCATAAGTGTCATATATTAGATCTAGAGGTCATTACAGGCCTCTGCGTACCGGTACGGGTACCCAAGGATCGGTACGCAGGGTTTGGGAAGACTCTAATCATCAAAAAAATCAGAGGGTATTGGTACACCTAGCCACCGTAACAGCATGCCGAGGAAATATTGTACTGGTGTCAGTACACGGGTTTGAGTACTGGTATAATCCTCTCAATTTTAAAGAATCGTACCGGTACGCAGGGTACCAAATCGGTACGCAATTTGCTCACTAGAATTCTGAGTTTTGAGATACGAGGTTAAGGCTATATCGGTACGGGTGGGTCAAAACACCTTGTCGATACAATTATACATGTATTGGTATGAGTAGTCGTTATGTTAGTTAGACCATATCGGTATGGGCTTGCCTGTATCGGTACGCTATGTTGTTTAAGTGTATGCGAGTGTGCTGAAGTTTGGAAATCTTGCAATTTGGTCCCTAATTGTTATGTATGCAATTGAGTGAGTTTGAATGGATGCTTGAAGTTGGGATTTATCTTATGAGCATGAAATTGGACTAATAAAGGTTGGGGAAATTTTAAGTGTGAAAAAGACCATGTAATTTGCAGAAATTGTGTTTTGATCCCTAATGTGAATTGTTGAGCGATTGAACATCGTTTCTCAATCTGATTGCAATATGACGTTTCCACTGAAGCATGTTCACTTAGGAAAATAATACTATGCATATAGACAAGATAAAAAGGGGGAAATGGGCTCGGTTTAGGTTATAAGTTCAGGTTTGTTTCGACAACCCTAATATGACTCTTTTAGTTCAGTTTCGGCTAGGCCGGGCTAAGGGAGTTACATGCAATAACCTCTTGGCCAAACATATGACAGATAGGCTCAATCAAACATGTTCCAAACATCTTGTAAACATCATACAAACAAATCATCATCAGAATACAATCAAAATATAAGAGAATGGCCAACATGGAATCAAAAGAAGTCATCAAGGTAGACCTATAGGCAATGATGTCTACCCAAATATGCATAAACTTCCCTAAGCTCCCCACCAACCTCAAACAACATTGAACAAGTCCAAAACCAATAGAGAAACATGTCCAAATAGAAAACACCTCACTATAAGTCCTTAAAACACCCATGGTCACATTGCCCTTTATTACTACAAAACCAAGTATAAAACCATACTCGTAAAAGAACAAGTCCTTGTATATCCTCTTGCTCAAAATGTTGCTTCCAAAAGCTCACTTATCTGCAAGGATGAGAAAGGAGCATAAGCATGACATGCTTAGTGAGGGATGCTAAAAAAAACTCATCAATATATTTTAGACCCGTTATACGAAACCAAGTTTCAAATCAAATCAGCCCATCATTCTTTACCTCTTAAACATTTGTAAATCTCATTCATATGCATATTAAACCATACGCAAAACATGTATCAATACCATACATAATCCTATATGCAAAAACCTCGATTTAAGCCCCCCATGTATACTCATTTCATTTGCAAAGCTTAAAGAGCAATACTTGCATTCAACACAATATGCAAATCCTTTTTAAACCATCTTGATGCATTAGTTCATATATTGGTATTAGAGTGACCAAAGCAAATCCATAACATTTTTATAGAAACACATCGTATACATGGATTCCAGGTGGTCCCTTTGACCCACCAATTTATATCCACCGACTGGAGTAAACGGTACAATTAGAACCCTTCAATAACCGCGGTTCTCAATAGTTAGAGAAAACGGTACAATCACAATCCCTCTAGAACTATGAGGCGAATTATTATAGTGCACTTTAAATCCTATGACATGCCAACTATATCTGATAACATTATTTCATTTTCACTTAGCCAATATAAACTTTTCAAACATGATACCTCACTACTTTTCCATAAGCAACACATTATTCATTTCCAAATGTAATAAACCATGTATAAAACAACTTACATATCTCTTTCGAAAACCAATTAGAGAAACTCATAGAAATTCATGTACATAACCAATTCCATTGTATTTCATATGAAAATCATGTATATAAATAGTAGGTAGCAAAACGTGCATTGAAATCAAATCTTGCATTTATAAAGCATATGCCAAACTAAGTAATTGAGAGTAAATGATCAAATACTTACTTCCGAGCTTAGTTAAGTTGACTAGACTTAAACTAAACTCCCAATGTAACTTTTAAAACCTTTAAGAGCTCCAAAATATATTTCCACTCACCGACACACGAAACCTCTCTTGCCGACGCAAAAATTAATCTTCCGAAGCCTCTGAATTCCCACCGATCAGCAATGTACTACTCTCCCTTGTTTCGGCTACACAAACCAGAGGAAAGATGCATTACTATGCATTCCAAGCATCAACAATTAACATCTCTCCTGCATCTCCAACAATCCACAACCAAACGCCATCCAAACACTACCGAAAACCAACTCTAACAACCCCTAAGCAAAGCCCAACTACTTCCTAATGATTTCATCATCCAAACATCATCAAATAACATCAAGAAACATAATCAAACCATCCTTATACCTTCAACAACCACAGATATGTAATCTTAACCCAAAATCTCCAGAAAACAACCTAGAAAATTAACTAATCAATTAGTTTCAGGATTTCTTTTATTATTCTCACTTCACAACATCAAAATGCATTACAAACATGATTTTAATAGATCAAAACCTCTAGCAATTCATTACTTAACAATCTTTAACCAAAACACCAATCAAACTTAATATAATCTATTTATATTGAATCAAATATCAAAATCCCATAAGAAAACAATATCAAAGATCCAAACACTTGGAAATTTCAATAAATAACCTTGATTAGATGAGAGAAAATGAAAATTATCTTTAAAGATGACTCATCTCCTTAATTGGCTCAATTGCTTTGTAAAACTCCAAGAAAAATGGAAGATGTTTGATAAAAGAATAGAAAAAGAAAAAAAATCAAAGTGAAATGAAGATCAATAGATCTATGAAAATATTTAAAGAGAAAACATAGTTTGGCTGAAAAGAAACTGAGAGAAAGTGATTTTGGAAAAGTTAGTTACGTGAGAATAAGGTAAAAATGATTAATATATCAAAATCCTGTTAATCCTCTTAATATGTCTTTAAAACCCACTTTCAAAATGACCCAATTAACTGAGAAGTTTGATTAAAAACAAATGGGATAAAATCTCTCTAAAGATTATAAGTTTTATCCCTTTTACATTTTAATCACTAAAATAATTTTGAAATCTTACATTTTGGTCACTAATCCAAAATTTATTTTAATTCAAATTGATTTTATCAAATCAACACTTCCAATATGTTTAATATATAAATTAAACATTTTAAGATATTTTCCCAAATTTATTTTAACCAAAAACTATTTATTTCAAATTATTTCCCGAAACTAATTGAATTAGCTAACTCGATTCTCCCGAACCGTCTAACCCGAACCCACTAATCTTCTAGGCCCAAAATCAGGGCGTTACAAATCTCCCCCACTTAAGAAAATTCATCCTTGAAATTTACTTGAAGGGAAAAGATAAGGAAACTATTTCTTCATGTCTCCTTTACTTTCTCACGTGGCTTCCTCGACATCTCGATGTCGCCACAACACCTTCACTAGCTCAACAGTCTTCCCACGTAGAACCTTTCTGCTAGTATCCAAAATCTTTACCAGTTCTTCATCATAGTTCAAAATCGGACACAAATCAACCTCCTCAACTGGCATCACATACGACGATCCGCTCTATACCTCCAAAGAATCGATACATGGAAAACATCATGTATTTTCTCCAACTCCGCTAGTAACCTCAACCTATAAGCAATTGGACCAATACGCTCCAACACCTCGTAAGGC
Organism: Hibiscus mutabilis; assembly: GCA_019671005.1. NCBI lineage: Eukaryota > Viridiplantae > Streptophyta > Magnoliopsida > Malvales > Malvaceae > Hibiscus > Hibiscus mutabilis. The sequence goes on from CM033738.1 coordinate 20,469,549, forward strand.
CCAATGAACCTCGGACTTAACTTACCTTTGCGTCCAAAGCTCATAACCTTCTTCTAAGGCAAAACCTTTATAAACACCTTATCACCAACCGCAAACTCAACCTCTTTACACCTCAAATCGTCTAGGATCTTTGTTGATCTGAAGCTACCTTTAATCGATCAATAATAAGCTTCACCTTCTCATTAGTGTCTTTCAGCATATCAGGCATAGAAATATACTTTTCGCCTGCCTCAACCCAACAAAGTGGCGTACGGCACCTCCTACCATACAAAGCCTCATACAGAGCCATCTGAATGCTCGCCTGATAACTATTGTTATAAGCAAACTCTACTAATGGTAGTTGCTTCTCCCAAGTATGTTGAAAATCAATAACACAACACCGCAATATATCCTCTAACACTTGGATGGCATGTTCAGACTGACCATTCCTCTGAGGATGATACGAAGTACTGAAGTTCAATCGAGTATCCAATGCCCTACATAAACTCTCCTAAAACCTCGCTGTAAAGTGCATATCCTTATCCGATTGATAGACTTAAGTACCTTGTGCAACCTCACAATCTCAACAATATATATGTTCGCCAACTTGTCTAACATATACATCGTATGCACTGCTAGAAAATGTACACACTTCGTAAACCGATCCATAACCACCCAAATAGAATTCTTCTTCAATGGCGTCAAAGGCAAACCTATCATGAAATCTATTGTTACTCTTTCCCACTTTCATTCTTGAACTGCACCAGTTGCAAAAACCCAAAAGAAAACTAATGTTCAGCCTTAACCCTCTGACACACCATACAACAAGCAACAAAATTTGCTACATCTTTCTTTAGACCAACCCAAAAATTTTCCTCCTTCAAATCTCGGTACATTTTATTACTACTCGAATGCATAGCTAAAGGACTAGAATAAGCTTCAACCAAGATAGTACACCTTAACTCAATATCATTCGGCACAACTATTCGACTCTTGAAACATTAGACACCATCATCATGAAAACAAAAATCCTATGAATTATCCTCCATAATGTACTCAACACGTGGAACCAACAAATAATCATACCCTTGCTTTTCTTTTATCGCTTGAGATAAAGACGGCTTAATTTGCAACTTATCCTACAAATCTCCATCTTGCATCACACTTAAACTCGCAAACATCATCCTTAACTCCACCACGACCTTCCTAATCAAGGCATCGACTACCATATTAGCCTTACCAGTGTGAAACTCGATTGTCAAATCATAATCCTTAAGCAACTCCAACCATCTATGCTGCCTAAGATTCAACTCCTTCAATGAAATCAAATATTTAAAACTTTTATGATCCGTGTAAACAAGACACTTCTCACCATAAAGATAATGCCTCCAAATCTTCAAAGCAAACACTATTGCAGCAAGCTTCAAATCGTACATAGGATAAATGCACTCGTGCACCTTCAATTGCCTAGATTCATAAGCCACAACTTTCTCGTCTTGCATCAAAACACACCCCAAATCAACATAAGATGCATCGCTATTGTAATACCCCAATATTTTCTTAGTGACCAAATCGTAAAGAATTAAAAGTTGGTGGTTTTAGTTTAGTGACTAAAACGTAAAATTTTAAAGTTTGCTAAAAATTGAGAAAAGTTCAAGGACCAATATGGTAATTTTCCCAATAATCATTTTTATTCTATAATTAAATAGATCACCTAAGGGTGTGGATCGAATATAAAAATTATGGTTTGATCTGATGTCTCTATTATTGGGAAATTACGGTTAAAGTTTAAATAGAATTCAGGTAATCGTATAAGCTCGAAATGTTATAGAATTTTGAAAGGAGTCTTAAGAAGACCCGAGGAATATGAAATTATGGTTTTGAATTGTTTAAAATCGATTTAGATTCGATTTTTACTCATTATTTTGTATAGGTGATGGAGTGGCAATTTTGAATATAAGTTATTTCATTAATGGCATTATAGTCATTTCACCTATACTTTTAATACAATTTAATTATGGAAAAGGATAAAATATAGGTGTGGAATTGTGATTGGTTATAATTCAAGGGTAAAATGGTCATTTGACTATTTTAAAGATTTTTATAAATAATTAGCCAAATTGAAGACATTTGACATCAAATTAAATCAAAAGAAAGTTTGAGAAATTTCTCATTTTCTCTTCAAATTGCTGAAATCCCTAGCAAGGTAAGAACAAAATTTTCAATTCAATTTTTGGCTTTATTTGTTTGGTTTTTGGCTTGAGACAGGAAACAAGAAATTTATCTCCACTGAATTCTTTTTCATTTGACATAAGTTTTGCATAGTTTCCATGTCTGTAAGTTGAGATTGCTGATTTGAGTGGAAGAAGAACATGTTGGTTTTTCATGTTTTAAGGTTCAAACATGTTGAAATTGGTGTTATGGTGTTGTTCTATGCTTGAAATGATGAAGACATCATGGAAAATCTATAGGGAGCAATGCGGCAATTTAGAGAAATTTAGGGAAAATTATTGCAAAAATTATTTTGATGTTGGAAATGATAGGAATAATGTTTGACATGTTTAATTTTGTGATTTGGATGAAGAATTATCCATGTTCTTGAAGAGAAGAATTAGGGTTTATGTTAAAGATTGAAATTTTAGGATACGGTTGAAGGAAGATTGATTTTATATGTTGATATATGGTGATTTGAATGAAAATCCCTAATTAGATTATATTAGGGACTAAAGTGTAAACTTTGTAAAGTTTAGGGATTTGATTGTTGAGCTTGTAGTTATGGAATATTATATTGGAGAATTAATTCAAGTGGTTCAGATATTGATTATGAAGCTCAAATCAATATTTGGGATCAAAGCGACCATTAGGCTACCTTGGGGACCAAAGTGAAAAAATTTTAAAGTTTGGGTCCTAAAGTGTAAAGGATGGAAAATGTAAGAACTAGACTTGGAAATTATAGTTGGAAGCTTAAAAGAGTCCATAGGGACTAAAATAGGTATTTTAAGTAAAAGTTGAAGATTTGGAGAAAAATATGAGAAAATGTGATTCGAATATAGATAACTTTATCGGATCACTTTGTGTGTAATGGATAGTTATTTTAATTACTTTCCATTATTTTGATGGATAGAATATGTATTAACATATGCTTGGAATGATATATGTTATTTTATGTAGATTTCGATATAAACCGAGATCGTCCTAGTAAAAAAGGAAAAAAAAGGATCGGGAGTAAAATCAAATAGCGAGGTTAATTATCAAGGCTAGGTGAGTGCATACATATATTTAAATGTATGTTTGTTGTCATACATTTTTATAGGGAGACTTGTTATAAGTCAACTAAAACAGTAAACATTTTTAAATAGCATAACATGTTTTTGATGATACATTATTTTACTGATTTAAAGATTTTGGCATGTCTTTATGCTTACAAATGGTTTATAGCATGATATATCTGACAAGTTATTTTATATAGTTTTTAAATGGCATGTATACCATGAATTATATAGAACATATTGAAGTATGAACTGCTCCAGTATGAATATGTTTTACAGGATATAAATTGTTATTGGGTTGCTTGTCATTTTGCATGAATTGTTTTAAGTTGCCCTTGGTAGTATAATATTAAGTTTGTCAATAAAGTGGTATACCATTAGAGTCCTACAGTTATTTGACATGTGTCCTACAGTTATTTGACATTTCATTATGTCCTACAGTCATCTGACACTTTATGGTGTCCTACAGTTATTTGATACTTCATTGTGTCCTACAGCTACCTGGCACTTAAATGTGTCCACAGTTTACAGAAAATAATAGTACTTTTAAAGTACACGACTCATTTATTAGTCACTTGATATTTACCTCGGGCTATATGATTTTTCAGTACAAATACATGATTACACAGTACAATTATATGATTTCTTATACAAACATTCCTGCATTTCTGATTGTATGGTTTATTGATTATCATGCTCTTAGAAGTATCGTGCAATATAAAGTATTTTATTTATTTTCTCATCTTATGCCTCACTGAGTTATACTCAACGTGTATTTTTTTATACACGTAGGTAAAAGGAGTTAGGATCGGACAACTTTTGCATTGCCTTCTACTAGTAAAGTACCAAATCTACAGGTTAACTCCAGTACTTATGACATCCTTGTTTTGTGTATATAATGGTGGCATCTATTTGATAAACCTGTCTTTTGTTAAAATACTGTATTCGAATATGTAATAGTTTTATAAATCTTTTGTAGATGTTAATTATTATTATATGTTTTGATATGATTATATTATTTACGTAAAAAGTTTTACTATCGGAGATTAAATTATTATTTTATTTCTAAATTAGATAAAGTTAAGCGTGCTTGAATTAGAGAAATTTCAAGATGGGTGACCATCTGGGAAGTTATCTTAAAAATTTTAAATTACCCTGGTTTTTGGATTAAAAGACTATTATAAAAAGTCGTGACATTTTCGACTCGTGATCAGTGTACGGTCACGGGAAGGGGGTGTTACAGCTATAAACCACAAAATCCTTACCCGACTCAGGTTGAATCAAGATTAGAGCTCGCATCAAAGCCTCCTTCAACTTCTCAAAAGCCTGTTGTCTATCCTCCATCAACTCAAAACGAACATCCTTTTGCAATAACTTATTTAAAAGAGTAGCAATCCTGGAAAAACCATCCACAAAACGAGGTAATAACCTGCCAACCCAAGGAAACTACGAACCTCTGTCATAGACTTAGGTTGCTTACAACTCACCATAACTTTAATCTTTTGCGGATGCACACAAATACCTTCCGACGATACAATATGTCCAAGGAAAGCCAAAACTTGTTCTTGCTCAATTTAGCATACAACTGATTATCCAAAAAAGCTTGCAAGACAATCCGCAAATGTAGATCATGTTCTTCCTCGGTACGTGAGTTCACAAGAATATCATCAATGAACACAACCACAAACTAATCTAGGTATTCATGGAAAACCCGATTCATCATATCCATAAAAGCTGCAGGTGTATTCGTCAATCCAAATGGCATCACCAAAAACTCACAATGTCCATATCTCGTGCGAAAAGCAGTTTTTAGCACATTATCATCCTTAACCTTCAAATGATAATCCTAACCTCAAGACAAATTTCAAAAACACTGAAGCACCCCAGAATTGATCAAACAAGTCATCAATTCGAGGTAAAGGATACTTGTTCTTAATCATCAACTCATTCAATTGCCGATAATCGATGCACATCCTCATAGTTATATCCTTCTTTTTCACAAATAACATTGGTGCTCCCCATGGTGAAACACTAGACCTGATAAAACCATGATCCAACAACTCCTGAATTTGCGTCTTCAATTCCTTCAACTCTTTCGGTGCCATGCGATATGAAGCAATCGACACTAGAGTCGTATCTGCATGCGTCTCAATATTAAACTCTACATCCCTATCTGGCGGCTACCTAGGTAATTCTTCTAGAAACCCCTCGAAATTTGCAAACAGTGCAAATATCCTAAACACGAATATCCTTCGAACCCCGATTCAAATCATAAGCTAAAAATGCCTGACATCCCAACTCCAAGATCTTACATACTTTTATCGCCGAAACAACATTGGACATAAACTTAGCATTTTCGCCCGTTACTACTACTTCATAACCATTAGCAAGCTTTAACAAAATCCACTTGGTTTCAAAATCAACCATAGCTTTATGCTCACACAACCAATCCATACCTAATATCACATTAAAACCATAAAAAAGTAACTTCATGAAATCCACTGCAAACACATGACCCTGAACCATCAAAGGACACCTTATAAACAACCTCCTAACAACAACCGTCTCCCTGAGAGAACTAGTTTCCCAGACACCCACATTTAAAACCTCAACAAGAACATTAAGAAATTTTGCATGCTCACACAAGATATATGAATATGTAGAACTAGAATCAATTAAAGAAAATAATGACATGAACTGCAAAGTAAAAGTACCTACAACCATATTTGTGCCATTACGACCCTCGCGATGTGCATACACCCTCGTAGGTCCACCATACTTAGGTTAAATGGCCACTGTATGAGCAATAGTCCTCTGACCTTTCTTCTTACGCTGGAAATTACCTCGACCACGGCCACAACCTCTTGATGGTGTAGCAATAGTCATCACTGAAGCCTATCCATCTCTAGCCATCTGAGGACAATCACATCTCAAAATGATCCTAAGAACCACAACTCCAGCAAGCATTACTCATGCCCATCACTCTCTCAAATATTGCTTCATATAATGCCTACACTCCAGTATCCCTGTAGAGGAATCCTAAACATTTTGGCCTCGTCTAGCATTACCTCTACCATACTATCTCTGATCTGGTTGATACCTCATATCCTTATGTCTCTTATATCAACCTCCACCAACATCTGAGTTAGTAACTCTCTTTCTAGAACTTAAACTCCCCGAACGAGAAGATAAGCCTAAATTCTGCTCGATATCCTTGGCTCAGTTAACCAAGACATCAAAATCCATAACAAAAGCGATCACACAATTAACGTTCATCGAGAACCAGATTAAGTGCATACTGGCTTAACCGTACAAACTAAACCTCAAACTCCAACATAGACATATTACCCTGAACCAATTACATAAACTCCCACTTCCTTTCATCTTGGTATCGGGCACACAAATACTTCATCCAAAAACAACACAAAAGAACTCCTAAGTTACGTCCACAAGCGCCATACCCGCAATGGTGGTAATCCACCAACTATAGGTATCTCCTTGAAGCAAAGATACTATGCAGCCTAACTTACGAACATCTGTACACTCCATCTGACCAATAATCTTCTCAGTACTCTCAAACCACTCATCAGCTAGCTCAGGAGTTAAACCTCTAAACTCAGTACCTCATAAACTACACAAATGCTTCAATAAAAGTCCCAGATTACAACTACTGCAGGTGTTGGTGCTTAAACATGCACTCTAGCCATAGCTGCTTAGAAAGCTCCAATTATAGCCCGAATCAACGAATTTCATGTCTCCCTAATGCTGGACCGGTAGAACTAGCGGTGAATTTTCAACACCCACTCCGATTGGCAGATTAGGCAGAAGAGGAGGCAACTCCTTAGGATGCACTATCTCATCCTCAAATCCTTGCCCTTTGGCAACATTATTCGATCTAAGGTCTCATCTTGATGGCATATTCAAAATTATGAATCTACGATACAAAATACAATATACGTGTTTAGGCCAACAATAGGCGAGGATCCAAGAAAACCTATATTTTCAAAATAATTCTTTTTTTGCATTTGTAGTAATAAGGTAATGTGTCCCCGAAATTATACCCCAACATGGCATACATTACATATGAAACAAAAATCATATAATCAAACAACATACATTTCAAACAGTAACTTAACAATCATAAATCAACTACCAACAATCATAAATTTCCTCCCAACAATCATAAACATGACGCTGATACCACTAAATGTAACCCTCGTAACCCGGCCTAGTCGCCAAGATCGAATTACAAGTGTCACATTAGGTTTGCCGAACCAAACCCAAACTAAACCACCTAAACCGGTCCCCTTATATATTTTTCCTTTTTATCTTTCCTAAATGCTTAATTAAATCTAATGGTGAAAGAAAAACAACGAAACAATATGAGCATTCGATTACAAGAATATAGCCTTTAGGGACCAAAACATAATTCCTTAAAAATAGAGGGTCAAATCTAATTTATCGTTACCAACTTTTAATTAAGTTCGTTACATGCCTCTATGTGAAATTATAGCAAGATTGGATCACAAAATCTTCATGAATCGAGCATTAAGTAAAACAGAGACCAAATTGCAAGGAAATCAAACCACAACAGACAGAATACCCCTTATTGTTAAAAAAACTCAAGAACTTAGTATGGGCCCAGGGCAATATTCAACCCACTTGAATCTACAAATATCTGAGCACCTACACAGTTACTCAAATAATAGATAATAGAACATTTAAATGCATGCATATGAATAAATGAATAACAACGTTTGTAGGTGTGCCTTAGCATGCACGGCCCCGAGATTGCCACTCTAACTGGTAGGCTAAGATGTTTTCGTCTGTCTTACATTTTGACTGCTTCTACAAACATTAGAACTATTGTTTCTACAAAAATCTCCAGATTCGACTGACTCTACAACATTTTGAGATAATCATCTAAATGATCAATTGTTTCTAAGAAAACAATAATGCATCTGTCTATTTAGTGCTGCTGGCACTGCGTTTCTACAAGGACGTTGAGATGCCTTTACTCATTTGCCCAACTTATCGATTGTTTCTCCAAGGGCACGATGCTACAAGAGTGACAAGATGCCTCTAGCCTAGAAAAATGTTTGACTCTCCAAGGGTACGAGATGCCTCATAAGGGAAATGCCTACACACACAACCTTCGTGCCTCTCAGGAGAAACCCTTCGAGAGTATAAAATGAGAAGCCTCCACCACAGCGCTTGAAGTTATGAAAGTGTGGAGCAAAGTCCACTCCATAGAGCTCAATTCTACAAGGGCGCAAAATATCCTAGTACCACACTTAATAATTGTAACACCCCAATTTTGGGCCTAGAAGATTAATGGGTCCGGTTAGATGGTTCGGGAAAACTGAGTTAGCTAATTCGACTAGTTTCGGGTAATAATTTGAAATAAATAGTTATTGGTTAAAGTAAATTTGGGGAAAATATCTTAAAATGTTTATTTGATATATTAAGCATATTGGAAGTGTTAGTTTGATAAAATCAATTCGAATTATAAGACATTTCAGATAAGTGACCAAAATGTAAGATTTCAAAATTGTTTTAGTGACTAAAATGTAAAAGGGCCAAAACTTAGAATCTTTAGAGAGATTTTATCCCATTTGTTTTTAATTAGACTTCTCACTTAATTGGGTTATTTTTAAAGACATATTAAGAGGATTAAAAGGATTTTGATCTATTAATCATTTTCACCTTTTTCTCACGTAACTAACTTTTCCAAAATCACTTTCTCTCATTTTCTTTTCAGCCAAACTATGTTTTCTCTTTAAAGATTTTCATAGACCTCTTGATCTTCATTTCACTTTGATTTTCTTTTCTTTTCCTATTCTTTTATCAAACATCTTCCATTTTTCTTGGAGTTTTACAAAGCAATTGAGCCAATTAAGGAGATGAGTCATCTTTAAAGATAATTTTCATTTTCTCTCATATAATCAAGGTTATTTATTGAAATTCACAAGTGTTTGGATCTTTGATATTGTTTTCTTATGGTATTTTGATATTTGATTCAATATAAATACAATATATCAAGTTTGATTGGTGTTTTGATTAAAGATTGTTAAGTAATGAATTGATGAGGGTTTTGATATATTAAAACCATATATGTAATGTATTTTGATTTTGTGAAGTGAGATTAATAAAAGAAATCTCGAAACTAATTGATTAGCTTTTGTGGTTGCTGGAGGTATAAGGATGGTTTGATTATGTTTCTTGATTCTATTTGATAATGTTTGGATGATCAAATCATTAGGAAGTAGCTAGGCTTTGTTTTGGAGTTGTTAGAGTTGGTTTTCATTAGTGTTTGGATGACATTTGGTTGTGGATTGTTGGAGATGCAGGGGAGATGTTAATTGTTGATGCTTAGAATGCATAGTAATGCATCTGCCCTTTGGTTTTGTGTAGCCGAAATAGGGAAGAGCAATTTATTGCTGATCGGTGGGAATTCAGAGGCTTCAGAAGCTTGATTTTCGTATCAGTAAGAGAGGTTTCGTGTGTCGGTGAGTGGAATTATATTTTAGAGCTCTTAAAGGTTTGAAAAGTTACATTGGGAGTTTAGTTTAAGTCTAGTCAGCTTAACAAAGCTCGAAAGTAAGCATTTGATGATTTACTCTCAATTACTCAGTTTGGCGTATACTTTATAAATGCAAGATTTGATTTCAATACACATTTTACTACCTACTATTTATATACATGATTTTCATATGAAATACAATGGAATTGGTTACGTACATGTATTTTTACGAGTTTTGGTAATTGGTTTCCGAAAGAAATGTGTAAGTTGTTTTATACATGGTTTATTGCATTTGAAAATGAATAATGTGTTGCTTATGGAAAAATAGTGAGGTATCATGTTTGAAAAGTATATATTGGCTAAGTGACAATGAAATAAATGTTATCAGATATAGTTGGCATGTCATAGGGTTTAAAGTACACTATAATAATTCGTCTCATAGTTGTCGAGGGGTTGTGATTGTACCGTTTTCTCTGGCCATTGAGAACCACAGTTGTTGAAGGGTTCTAATTGTACCGTTTACTCCAGCTGGTGGATATAAATTGGTAGGTCAAAGGGATCACCTGCAATCCGTGTATCCGATGTGTTTCTATAAAAATGTTATGGATTTGCTTTGGCCACTCTAATGCCAATATATGAACTAATGTATCAAGATGGTTTAAAAAGGATTTGCATATTGTGTTGAATGCAAGTATTGTTCTTTAAGCTTTGCAAATGAAATGAGTATGCATGGGAGGGCTTAAATCGAGGTTTTTACATATAGGATTACGTATGGTCTTGATACATGTTTTGCATATGGTTTAATATGCATATGAATGAGATTTGCAAATGTTTAAAGAGGTAAAGAATGATGGGCTGATTTGATTTGAAACTTGGTTTTGTATAACGGGTCTAAAATACATTGATGAGTTTTTTAGCATCCCTCACTAATCATATCAAGCTTATGCTCCTTTCTCATCCTTGCAGATAAGTAAGATTTTGGAGGCAGTATTTTGAGCAAGAGGATATCCAAGGACTTGTTTCTTTTACAAGTATGGTTTTATGTTTAGTTTTGTAGTAATAAACGACAATGTGACCATGGGTGTTTGAAAGACTTGTAGTGAGGTATTTTCTGTTTGGACATGTTTCTCTATTGGTTTTGGACTTGTTCAATGTTGTTTGAGGTTGGTGGGGAGCTTGAGGAAGTTTATGTATGTTTGGGTAGACACCATGCCAATATGTCTACCTTGATGACTTCTTTTGATTCCATGTTGTCCATTCTCTTATATTTTGATAGTAATTTGATGATGATTTGTTTGTATGGTGTTTACAAGATGTTTGGAACATGATTGACTAATTCTAGATGTCATATGTTTGGCCAAGAGGTCATTGCAAGTCCAATCGTACTGATACAGGTAGCCTAGGATCGGTACGCGGGCTTGTACAAGGCTCAGATGTTTGAGAATTTCAATAGGGTATTGATCTGTGTAGCTGTCGTATCGGTATGCCCTTGTGGAATTTATGTTAGGTATTGGTACTTGAGGTACCATATCGTTACATGTTTTAACTATTGGAATCCTCTATTTCTGATTTTTACAAAAATGATCGGTACCGAGCAAGTGTACCGATACGGGGGAATGTTTAATTGGCTTAGGGATTGGTACAGTGCATGTCGTATCGGTATGCCTTTGTAAAAGAGCTAGTATCGGTACGAGAATGACATGTTCTTCTAAAATACACGAATATGAATACAAATCTTAAGAAAGATAAATAGATCGTTCTTTTTGATCCAAAAAAAGGATTGTTCTTAGGTTTGCTTTAGTATCTTTCCAAAATCATCCTCTTGTCGGGTGCTCCATATTAAATTCTTCTCTCTTCCTTTTTTTGACAAAGTCTAATTCTAATCCTAATCATACCTAGAGGGGAGGGGAAGAAGGATTCTATAGGGGAAGGAAGGGGACATGACCTAAGAAGGGGGTGCTCTAGGTGGGTTCTAGAACCCATGAGGCCGTGGCCTAAGGAAAATGAGAAAACAAAGATGAGCAGCTTAGCTAACCGGCCAAACGTGCTTGCTCCTCTTCTTTTCTTTTTAAAGCAACGTGCGTTGAAGTAAGAAAATTTGGTGGACTTATTTAAAATTAAAGGAAATCCAATAAAAAATTATACATATATTACATACTAAAGATTAAATTTAGACAACCAATAATTTATAGAAAAAAATTTGTCAGCAAACACATGGAATAATGCTTAAATTTAGACTTAGAAACTCATGTAAAACCCCATGATATGGTGTTATCTAGTTATTCTTTAATCAAGGAGAAGAAATTATCAAATCTTAAATTTTCGGTACAAAAATTAATGGTTTACTAAGACGATGCTCTGGCCAATGAAAATTTTAATTTCCCAGAATATGATTTGCATTTGCTTGATTTGAAAGTTATGTGAGTTAGTTGCACAACTTTTAGGAAAATTAAGACCTAATATTAAGAATAGCTCTTAATCTATAATTGAGCAATTACATTCATCTCTATTTTTTAATTACTTTAGCCTTCAAAATTTTAATTTTGATAAAAATAATAATTTTTTTATAAAAAATTAAATAAACGGTTAATCAATTACCTAACTTTATTTAATGGTTCGGATATTACAGTTTCAGACGGTCTCTACCGCTATATAGCGATCGTTGTTGTTGTTGCGGTTGCGGACTATTATTTAAATCAATGTCCATGATAACAAGTATAGAAAAAAATAAGTTTCAAGAGTATGTCCATAATAACAAGTATTGAAAAAATTGGACCTCTAATAACAAATATTGAAAAAATGAATTTTAAGGGTGCCCATAATAACAAATATTGGGGGAAAAATGAACCCCTGATAACAAGTATTGAAAAATTAGATCCTCAATAACAAGTATTAGAAAATAAAATTGAAATTTAAGAGTAATAACAAATATTGAAAAAAAATTGGGGCCCTAATAACAGGTATTGAAAAAATTAGATCCTTAATAATAACTATTGAAAAAAACTGAATTTTAAGAGTATGCCCATAATAATAAATATTGAAAAAAAATGGGCCTTTATCCTTAATAACAAACATTTGAAAATAACTAAATTTTAAGAGTGAACCCTTAATAATAAATATTAGAAAAAGAAATTTGAGTCTAATAATAAATATTAAAGAAAAATTAGGCCCTATAATTGATATAAAAATATTTTTTATAAATATAATTCACTATAAAAATTTTACGCCCTAAATTAATGCCTTTCCTGCTCAGACTCAAATACATCTATGCTTGTTACATACCTGCGAAAAAAACCTCACTCTTATAGTGCTCAGAATTTATAAAATGGTTTCAACACATTCTCTTCCCACAATTGAGTCTAATGCCCCCTTAGCAAAAATCAGCCATTCGTCCAAAAAACAAAAATGAGATGCTTAATCCTTTTGATTTTGGGATGATATTCAAAAACATTAGTAGCAACATCACAGGTTTCATGTCTTTAGAACCAAAACAATAGTTTTTTAAATATTTATACAGGCCAGGCAGCACTTCTAAACCATTTTCCTGAAAGGCGATTGGGCTAAAGACAAGTTCCTGAGCCCATCAAGAATTCTAAATATCAGCTTTTCACTTCCTCGGAGGCTCTCAACTATCCTGTTCTTTTATAATATACATAGGTACGATTAGTTGATACAATATAAAAGTTATATATATATATACATACTATGTAAAACTTTTATATATAATAGGTAAAACTTGAAAGTTTTACCCATGTTTGGACCGTTGGGTGAAGGTAAATAGATTGATAAGATTAACAGTAGAAAATTGAAGATTATCGCTTGAAAAAAAGGAAATAATCTTATCAATTTATTATCCTCATCCAATGGTCTAAAAAAGTGTAAAACTATTTAAGTTTTACACAATGTAAGTGGATCTTAACTTATATATATCCTATGCACTAGCGGTGGAAACAAAAAGTTTTCACAAGCATCCTTAGTTTAGGATTTAGGGACTTAGTTTCGGATTTAGTGTTTAAGAGTTTAAGTGTAAGGGTTTATAATTTAGGCTTTGTTTGGTTGGGTGGAAAAGTGGAAGGGAAGAAAAAATTAAAAAGAAAATGAAATTGATGGTTGTACGGTAGAGTGAAAAATTAGAAGGAAAGAAAATAGGAGGGGTACTTTTATCCGTTCCTATACAAATAGTTTTCTTTCCATATTTGGGTAGAAAATAGGAAATAAAGTGAAACATATCATACTATGATAATGAAATTATCAAATTATTTTTAAAAAATTATAATTGTATTTTCACCATATTTATAAATAATTTTTATAATTCCATCCAATATTTTTATTATGATTTTATTTTGTTCAATTTAGTCCCTAAATATTTTATTTAATCTAAAACTTACCGTTATTTATTTCTAATTTTATTATTAAAATTAATATTTTTAATGTAATAATATTTTTGTTCACTTTAGTCCCTAAAAATTTTATTTAACCTGAAATATTTATTTTATAATTTAGTCCAATATCTTATAATTGCAAACTTTACGTTCTAGTTACTAATTTGCAATTGCAATTAAGGACTTGTTTTAGCTCGGACTAATTTGAAACTTGGTGTATATTTCAATGTTGATATTGATTTCATAAAGGAAGTTTAATTTCATTTTTTGATAAAAGAGTCCCTGTATTTTATGAATGTTTTCAAAATGGCCTATAGACCACTTATTTTTTCAATTAACACTATATTTGAAATCCGATTTCAACACGAATTTATCATTAAGTCTAATTGGAATTAACAAGTATAAAACAAACTTGTAGATAAGTTTTTAACTTAAAATTTTTTTTGGGTTTAAATTTTATAAAATTACCAAAATGTCTTTTTGTTAAATGTTTACTTTTTTAAAGTTTTTAAAGGTTTATTTTCTTGGGTGACGTTAGTTAATTGTTTCCACTTTATTTTCATGTTGGTTGTTTAATTTCATGTAATCAAATATGCTTATTTTTTAAAATCTGTTTTAAGCCACAAATGGGTCTGATACACTCCAACTATCCAATTGTTGTTGTTGTTGAGATAAACGTGATTGTTCCCGACCGTGAATGCAAGGTAATCCTTGTTCCTCCGAATGCTTTCCAAATAGAATGAAGAAGATGATTAAAGAAATGATAGAAATAAGGTGTGGAAGTAGGGGTGCGTGGTGTAAGAAAGAATGAAAGGGAAATGTTAGTTGTTTTAAGGATATGGTGAAGGAAATGGAAAGGAAAATGGTGAAGTGAAATCGAAAAAGAAGTGATAGTATTCAAAGAATTAAAAGGAAGAAACTATGTTATAAGAAGCATAACCCCGATCCTTAAGAGAATGGCTTTGAGGTTAGTGATAAGGACTTGGACCCTTTGGTTATATGAACCAATAACTCAAAGTATCAAATGGAAGGAAAGGTGATGCCACAAGCAAAGCTTGCTAAGTCGATAAAGTTATTAAAAGAACAAGTTTGAGAGAAAACCTCACAAAACGAATTAAATTGATATGAAAGTTGTGTTACAAATGAAATCCAAATCCCTATTTATAGTTGTTTAAAGGGCATGGCCGAAAAGGCCTCTATCTATTTGACAAAGGGTAAAATCCCTTCACAAAGGCATGTATGTATGAATGGTTACAATGGCATAGCCGATTGTTAAGGAAATGGTTCATTAGGCGCCAAAACATGGAAAGGCATGTTTCTTTCTCTCCATGGCCAAATGGGTGGCTTGGTGACCCTTCATGGTAGATAGCTAGGTGACTTGTAGCTAGCTAGTGTCACTCCAGCTCAATTTCAGCTAGCTACACTCTAGTGGTCAACTATCAGGATCTCGGCTCCTTTTTAGCTTGTTTCAACTCCTTTAGCTCAGTTACAATCCTTAGTTAAGCTCATTATCCTTCAGCTCCTTAAGCTAGGTTCAACTCCCATTCAGCTCCTTTAACTATCCTTTTAGCTACTATTTTTGTGCATTGAGCTAACTCGAAGTATTAGGAGATGTTTAGGAGTTTATATCCTTTGGTCAAATTGAATGAGCTTGTATGAGCTAATTTGAACTTTTTTTGAGCTAAACAAGCTAAGGTGAACTGCCCTTCAATCCATCCCTTTTTTATATGAGTTGGTATGTCCTACAAAAATGCAAACAAACATAAGTAATGCATATAATTAAAATAATATAACGAAGTAAGTAAAGATGTGGTTTATATTAGCTAAGGCATGCAATCGGTTACTTTTTAAGTATAAAGTATAAGGTGTTATAGTAGCCAAATGCATGACGCATGAAACTAAATAAAACCTTAACATACATATGAATGATAGGGATGTTTATAATGAAATGAGCAGGCCTAACTATATATAATATATGTGTGTGATTTAAATAAGGTAAAGAAAGTAAGCAAAAAATCCCTCAGCTTTCATGCTTGTAAGACAAGATGAAAGTATGGTGAAAATGAGAAGTGAGTGAAATAGGACCGCTTTATCTCCCTTCTTTAAGGCGATTTATTTTCAAATAGAAGCCTCTCATTCTTGGACAATCCGTTGCTATTGGGATAATCGAATCCTTGCATGCATTTCCCCATGGTTTGCTTTTCTTAGTTCCATTAACTTACGCATCAAAAAAAATTCTTGTGGTTTGTTAGAAAATTAGTCTCGATCATTGGGATTGTCAAAAGACATTCCTAAATCATTTCATTGTTGGCGTAGGTACTTATCTTCTTTCGTTCCTCCCTTTTAGGCTTAGCTTTGGCCCGTTCATTCTTCCAAGCTTCCACACTTTTCTTTATCAAATTTAGGTCACTTCCACCATCTACGATCATGAAGCACACTTTGTTGTTCACATGGCACCGTGCATGGAATATGTTTTCTCTTTATTGTTCTTCTTTGGCCATTTGTTCACTAAAGAGTCGTTTTACCACTAAAAGCTCTCCATCAACAGCCGGTTCAATCTCCTATTCTTCTTGCTTGGATTCTTTCTTAATTTCATCCTTATGGTCTAATGTGATCTTCCTATTGTCTAAAAGCAACATAGTGTTGCGGTTTGGACATTGATTAGCCATATGGCCTCGTCCTAACACTTGAAGCACTTGATGTCACTTGAGCGCTCCTTGTTATCCACTTTCTTGCCTTGGTCCGTTTCCATCACAATGGCCTTTGGTTTTGAAGCTGGTTCTCTAATTTGTTGAGAAGTGTTCTTTCGAACATTGTTCTATTTGGAGTCGGGGGTGTCATTTGCTCTCGGAATGATCCTCCTCTTTTGTTGCTATTCCACTTTCATTGCCATGTGCAATATTTCTTCAATTTCGACATAGTGCTATAACTCTACAATATCTGCAATTTCTTGGTTTAGTCCAGTAAGAAATCTGGCCATGGTCGCTTCTCGGTCCTTGTCTATATTAGCACAGATCATAGCAACTTTCATCTCCTTGTAATAGTCCTCAACACTCTGATTCCCTTGCTTTAAAGTTTGCAATTTGAGAAATAGGTCTTGGTGATAGTGTGCTGGATCGAATCTCCTTCGTATGATACTCTTCATGTCATGCTTTGTGGATATTGGTCTTTCTCTGTTGCGTCCCCTGGATAAGGTTAATTTGTCCCACCAAATAAGAGCATATTCTATGAATTCCATGGCTGCAAAATGTACCTTTTATGTTTCGAGTAATTATTGCAATCGAAAACATGATCTACCTTACTTTCCCAATATATCAGTTTTGCTTCAAGATCAGTTTTGCCTTGAAAAGGTGGAATAGTGACTCTGATGTTGTTGAGGTTGTTATCATATTGGGCACGCCCTACTTGATATTTAAGAGCTATCCTTTGACATATTTGTTTGACGTCCTCATCCTTATTGTCTTCCATGATTTCATCATCTTGGTGTACTTGGTTCTGCCTTCCGTTGCCTCGGTTGCTTTGCGAACCTTTGATACGGTCCATCCTTTCATGTATGGGTTTAAGCTCAGCATGCAACAACCTTTGCATTTCTTGAATCAATGCTTGTGTTTGGAGGTTTTGGGGTTGTTGCCTTCCTCCTTGGTTTGAAGATTCAAAATGTTGTGACATGGTTAGCAAAGAAAATAAAGAAATAAGAAACTAAAACCTCACCAAAGAAAGAAAACCTCTAGGTCACTCCAAGGAAAGATTAATGTCACTCCACTTGACACTCGTGCTTCACTCTTGGGAATTAGGCTTTTACTTCCCCTTCTGTGCTCACAACTCTCGTGCCTTTTACCACTCAATTCTCTCATCACAAGTTCTTGACAGAACTTACTCAAAACCTGTTCAAACTTTAACTTTATGGCATTTTGGCTGCAAATAAGGTTAGGCTAGGGAAATGGAAATAAATTATAAAAGATAATAGATAAAGGAAATGAAAAGAAAGCTAGGCTAGAATAAAAAATGAAAATGAAAAAGATAAAAGGAAATTATAAAAGACTCAGACCATAAAACTTACTTACAACTCAATCGAGAAACAATCAATCTTGATGTATTTCTTCAAGCCTGGTTGCTTATTTGTTTTGTTTTTCCATCACCACCTTTTTGTTTCACTATATATTTTTTTTACTATTTCGAATTCCTTAAGAAGTTGAGAATGAATTTTGAGTTTTTTGCTTTCTTTTTTTGTACTCTTTTTTTTCAAAATGAAATTACAAAAGATAGGGGCTTACTTGATTCTTCCAAAAGCTTTGATTGCCATATGATACGCTCTAACTCTCTAATTGTTGTTGTTGAGAGAAGCTTGATTGTTCCCAACCGTAAATGGAAGTAAGCCTTGTTCCTCTAAATGCTTTCCAAAGAGAATAAAGAAGATGATTAAAGAAATGATAGAAATAAGGTGTGGAAGTAGGGGTGCGTGGTGTAAGAAAGAATAAAAATGAAAGGGAAATGTTAGATGTTTTAAGTGAAGGTGAATAAATGGTGAAGGAAAATGGTGAAATGAAATGTAAAAAGAAATGATAGTATTCAAAGAATTCAAAGGAAGAAACTATGCTATAAGAAGCATAAACCCGGTCCTTAAGAGAATGGCTTTGAGGTTGGTGATAAGGACTTGGACCCTTTGGTTATATGAACCAAGAACCCAAAGTATCAAATGAAAGGAAATGTGATGCCACAAGCAAAGCTTGATAAGTCGATAATGTTCTAAAAAGAACAAGTTTGAGAGAAAACCTCACAAAGCAAATTAAATTGATATGAAAGTTGTGTTACAAATGAAATCCAAAGCCCTAATTATAGTTGTTTAAAGGGCATGGCCGAAAAGGCCTCTACCTATTTGACAAAGGGTAAAATCCCTTCATAAAGGCATGTATGTATGAATGGTTACAATGGCATAGAAGAATAGTTAAGGAAATGGTTCATTTGGTGCCAAAACATGGAAAGGCATGTTTCTTTCCCTCCATGGCCAAATGGGTGGCTTGGTGACCCTTCATGGCAGATAGCTAGGTGACTTGTAGCTAGCTAGTGTCACTCCAGCTTAGTTTTAGCTAGCTACACTCTAGTGGTCAACTATCGTGGTCCTCAAGTCCTTTCCAACTAGTTTCAACTCCTTTAGCTCAGTTACAATCCTTAGTTATCATTATCCTTCAACTCCTTAAGCTAGGTTCAACTCCCATTCAGCTCTTTAACTACCCTTTTAGCTACTATTTTTGTGCATTGTTCTAACTCGAACTATTAGGAGATGTTTAGGAGTTTGTATCCTTTGGTCAAATTGAATGAGCTAAAATTTGAACTTTTTTGAGCTAAACAAGCTAAGGTGAACTGCCCTTCAATCCATCCCTTTTTTATGAGTTGGTATGTCCTATAAAAATGCAAACAAACATAAGTAATACATATAATTAAAATAATATAACAATCTAAGTAAAGATGTGGTTTATATTAGCTAAGGCATGCAATCGGTTACTTTTTAAGTATAAAGTATAAGGTGTTATAGTAGCCAAATGCATGACGCATGAAACTAAATAAAACCTTAACATACATATGAATGATAGGGATGTTTATAATGAAATGTGCAAACCTAATTATATATAATATAAGTATGTGATTTAAATATAGGTAAAGAAAGTAAGCAAAAAAATCCCTCTACTTTCATGCTTGTAAGACAAGATAAAAGTATGGTGAAAATGAGAAGTGAGTGAAATAGGATCGCTTTATCTCCTTTCTTTAAAGGCGATTTGTTTTCAAATAGAAGCCTCTCATTCTTGGACAATCCGTTGCTATTGGGACAATCGAATCCTAGTATGCATTTCCCCATGGTTTGCTTTTCTTAGTTCCATTAACTTACGCATTAAAAAAAAAAAATTCTTGTGGTTTGTTAGAAAATTAGTCTCGATCATTGGGATTGTCAAAAGACATTCTTAAATCATTTCATTGATGGCGTAGGTACTTATCTTCTTTCGTTCCTCCCTTTAGGCTTAGTTTTGCCCGCCTTCCAAGCTTCATTTTTCTTCCAAATTTTGGTCATTTTGCACTTGTTTTACAGAACAACCTTTTCTTTATCAAATTTGGTTAGTGTCATCATATTGCCACCAAGAATCTACGATCATGAAACATCACACATAACTTTATTTTATAATTGACAATTGAGAATGGCACCTATTTGGTGACATTTAATAACTCCACCATTTTCTCTCTTTATTGTTCTTGCTTTAAAGATTTTACGCCAATTTCTCCCCCATTTGTTTGGTGCACTAAAGAGATCATGAAGCACACTTTGTTGTTCACCACTAAATATGTTTTCTCTTTGCCATCAACCATTTGTGCACTAAGGAGTTGTTTTACAATCTCCATCATTCTTCAATTGCTTCTTGCTTGGATTCTTTCTTAATTTCAACCTCATGGTCTAATGTGATCTTCCCATTGTCTAAAAGCAACATAGTGTTGCGGTTTGGACATTGATTAGCCATATGGCCTCCTCCCAACACTTGAAGCACTTGATGTCACTTGAGCGCTCCTTGTTATCCACTTTCTTGCCTTGGTCCGTTTCCATCACAATGGCCTTTGGTTTTGAAGTCGGTTCTCTAATTTGTTGAGAAGTGTTCTTTCAAACATTGTTCTATTTGGAGTTGGGTGTGTCATTTGCTCTCGGAATGATCCTCCTCTTTTGTTGCTATTCCACTTTCATTGCCATGTGCAATTTTCTTCAATTTCGACATAGTGCTATAACTCTACAATATCTGCAATTTCTTGGTTTAGTCCAGTTTCATTTGGTCGCTAAGATATTATTTATCATAGCAACTTTCATCTCCTTGTAATAGTCCTCAACACTCTAATTTCCTTGCTTTAAAGTTTGCAATTTGAGAAATAGGTCTTGGTGATAGTGTGCTGGATCGAATCTCCTTCATATGATACTCTTTATGTCATGCTTTGTGGATATTGGTCTTTCTCCGTTCGTCCCCTAGATAAGGTTAATTTGTCCCACCAAATAAGAGCATATTCTATGAATTCCATGGCTGCAAAATGTACCTTTTTTGTTTCGAGTAATTATTGCAATCGAAAACATGATCTACCTTACTTTCCCAATATATCAGTTTTGCTTCAAGATCAGTTTTGCCTTGAAAAGGTGGAATAGTGACTCTGATGTTGTTGAGGTTGTTATCATATTGGGCACGCCCTACTTGATATTTAAGAGCTATCCTTTGACATATTTGTTTGACGTCCTCATCCTTATTGTCTTCCATGATTTCATCATCTTGGTGTACTTGGTTCTGCCTTCCGTTGCCTCGGTTGCTTTGCGAACCTTTGATACGGTCCATCCTTTCATGTATGGGTTTAAGCTCAGCATGCAACAACCTTTGCATTTCTTGAATCAATGCTTGTGTTTGGAGGTTTTGGGGTTGTTGCCTTCCTCCTTGGTTTGAAGATTCAAAATGTTGTGACATGGTTAGCAAAGAAAATAAAGAAATAAGAAACTAAAACCTCACCAAAGAAAGAAAACCTCTAGGTCACTCCAAGGAAAGATTAATGTCACTCCACTTGACACTCGTGTTTCACTCTTGGGAATTAGGCTTTACTTCCCTTCTCATGCTCACAACTCTCGTGCCTTTTACCACTCAATTCTCTCATCACAAGTTCTTGAAAGAACTTACTCAAAACCTGTTCAAACTTTAACTTTATGGCATTTTGGCTGCAAATAAGGTTAGGCTAGGGAAATGGAAATAAATTATAAAAGATAATAGATAAAGGAAATGAAAAGAAAGCTAGGCTAGAATAAAAAATGAAAATGAAAAAGATAAAAAATAAATTATAAAAGACTCGGACCATAAAACTTACTTACAACTCAATCGAAAACAATCAATCTTGATGTATTTCTTCAAGCCTGGTTGTTTATTTGTTTTGTTTTTCCATCACCACCTTTTTGTTTCACTATATATTTTTTTTTTATTTTTGAATTCCTTAAGAAGTTGAGAATGAATTTTGAGTTTTTTGCTTTCTTTTTTTGTACTCTTTTTTTTCAAAATGAAATTACAAAAGATAGGGGCTTACTTGATTCTTCCAAAAGCTTTGATTGCCATATGATACGCTCTAACTCTCTAATTGTTGTTGTTGAGAGAAGCTTGATTGTTCCCAACCGTAAATGGAAGTAAGCCTTGTTCCTCTAAATGCTTTCCAAAGAGAATAAAGAAGATGATTAAAGAAATGACAGAAATAAGGCGAGGAAGTAGGGGTGCGAGGTGTAAGAAAGAATAAATGAAAGGGAAATGTTAGATGTTTTAAGTGAAGGCTCGAATATGGTGAAGGAAAATGGTGAAATGAAATGTAAAAGGAAATGATAGTATTCAAAGAATTCAAAGGAAGAAACTATGCTATAAGAAGCATAAACCCGGTCCTTAAGAGAATGGCTTTGAGGGTGGTGATAAGGACTTGGACCCTTTGGTTATATGAACCAAGAACCCAAAGTATCAAATGAAAGGAAATGTGATGCCACAAGCAAAGCTTGATAGTCGATAATGTTCTAAAAAGAACAAGTTTGAGAGAAAACCTCACAAAGCAAATTAAATTGATATGAAAGTTGTGTTACAAATGAAATCCAAAGCCCTAATTATAGTTGTTTAAAGGGAATGGCCGAAAAGGCCTCTACCTATTCGACAAAGGGTAAAATCCCTTCATAAAGGCATGTATGTATGAATGGTTACAATGGCATAGAAGAATAGTTAAGGAAATGGTCCATTTGGTGCCAAAACATGGAAAGGCACGTGTCTTTCCCTCCATGGCCGGATGGGTGGCTTGGTGACCCTTCATGGCAGCTAGCTAGGTGTCTTGTAGCTAGCTAGAGTCACTCCAGCTTAGTTTTAGCTAGCTACACTCTAGTGGTCAGCTATCAGGTCCTCAAGTCCTTTCCAACTAGTTTCAGCTCCTTTAGCTCAGCTAAGCTCCTTATACTTCAACTCCCTTAAGCTAGGTTCAGTTCACATTCAGCTCTTTTAACTACCCTTTTAGCTACTATCTTTGTGCATTGTTCTAACTCGAACTACTTGGAGCTGTTTAGGAGTTTGTATCCTTTGGTCGAATTGAATGAGCTAAAAAGGCTAAGGTGAACTGCCCTTCAATCCATCCCTTGTTTATGTGAGCGGGTATGTCCTATAAACAATGCAAACAAACATAGGTAATACTTACAATTAAAATAATATAACAATCTAAGTAAAGATGTGGTTTATATTAGCTAAGGCATGCAATCAGTTACTTTTTAAGTATAAAGTATAAGGTGTTATAGTAGCCTAATGCATGACGCATGACACTAAATAAAACCTTAACATACATATGAATGATAGGAATGTTTATAATGAAATGTGCAAACCTAATTATATATAATATAAGTATGTGATTTAAATATAGGTAAAGAAAGTAAGCAAAAACTCCCTCTACTTTCCTGCTTGTAAGTCAAGATAAAAGTATGGTGAAAATGAGAAGTGAGTGAAATAGGATCGCTTCATCTCCTTTCTTTAAGGCGATTTGTTCTCAAATCGAAGCCTCTCGTTCTTGGACAATCTGTTGCTATTGGGACAATCGAATCCTAGTATGCATTTCCCCATGGTTTGCTTTTCTTAGTTCCATTAACCTACGCATTAAAAGAAAAAAATTCTTGTGGTTTGTTAGAAAAATTAGTCTCGATCATTGGGATTGTCAAAAGACATTCTTAAATCATTTCATTGATGGCGTAGGTACTTGTCTTCTTTCGTTCCTCCCTTTTAGGCTTAGTTTTGCCCCGTTCATTCTTCCAAGCTTCCACGCTTTTCTTCATCAAATTTTGGTCATTTTGCACTTGTTTTAGCGTTAGTGGTGCAAGAACAACCTTCTGTCCCTCGTGCTTGAAAAAGTAGCGATTGGTTAAGCAATCATGTGTGGTCCTTTTATCATATTGCCACGACCTTCCAAGAAGAATATGGCTGGCATGCATAGGCACAACATCACACATAACTTTATATTTATAATTGACAATTGAGAAGGGAATTAGAACCTATTTGGTGACCTTTAATTCAACTCCACCATTTAACCACTGAATCTTGTACGGTGTAGGATGCTTTAAAGATTTTACGCCCAATTTCTCCCCCATGATAGTGCTAGCAACGTTGGTGCAACTTCCACCATCTATGATCATGAAGCACACTTTGTTGTTCACATGGCACCGTGTATGGAATATGTTTTCTCTTTGCTGTTCTCCCTCGACCATTTGTGCACTAAGGAGTTGTTTTACCACTAAAAGCTCTCCATCAACAGCCGGTTCAATCTCCTCTTCTTCTTGCTTGGATTCCTTCTTAATTTCAACCTCATAGTCTGATATGATCTCGCCATTGTCTAAAAGCAACATAGTGTTGCGGTTTGGACATTGATTAGCCATATGGCCTCCTCCCAACACTTGAAGCACTTGATTTCACTTGAGTGCTCCTTGTTATCCACTTGCTTGCCTTAGCCGATTTCCATCACAATAGGCTTTGGTTTTGAAGCTGGTTCTCTAATTTGTAGAGAAGTGTTCTTTCAAACATTGTTCTATTTGGAGTTGGGTGTGTCATTTGCTCTCGGAATGATCCTCCTCTTTTGTTACCATTCCACTTTCATTGCCATGTGCACCATTTCTTCAATTTCGACATAGTGCTATAACTCTACAATATCGAAAATTTCTTAGTTTCATTTGGTAAGAAATTTATCATAGCAACTTTCATCTCCTTGTAATAGTCCTCAGCACTCTAATTTCCTTGCTTTAAAGTTTGCAATTTGAGAAATAGGTCTTGGTGATAGTGTGCTGGATCGAATCTCCTTCATATGATACTCTTTATGTCACGCTATGTGGATATTGGCCTTTCTCCGTTGCGTCCCCTAGATAAGGTTAATTCGTCCCACTAAATAAGAGCATATTCTATGAATTCCATGGCTGCAAAATGTACCTTTTTTTGTTCTGAGTAATTAATGCAATCGAAAACATGATCTACCTTACTTTCGCAATATAAGTATGCTTCTGAATCAGTTTTGCCTTGAAAAGGTGGAATAGTGACTCTGATGTTGTTGAGGTTGTTATCATATTGGCCACATCCTACTTGACATTTAAGAGCTGTCCTTTGACATATTTGCTTGACGTCCTCATCCTCATTGTCTTCCACGATTTCATCATCTTGGTGTACTTGGTTCTGCCTTCCGTTGCCTCGGTTACTTTGCGAACCTTCAATACGGTCCATCATTTCATGTATCTGTTTAAGCTCAGCATACAACAGCCTTTGCATTTCTTGAATCAGTGCTTGTGTTTGGAGGTTTTGGGGTTGTTGCCTTCCTCCTTGGTTTGAAGATTCAGAATGTTGTGACATGGTTAGCAAAGAAAATAAAGAAATAAGAAACTAAAACTTCACCAAAGAAAGAAAACCTCTAGGTCACTCCAAGGAAAGATTAATGTCACTCCACTCGACACTCGTGTTTCACTCTTGGGAATTAGGCTTTTACTTCCCCTTCTGTGCTCACAACTCTCGTGCCTTTTAACACTCTATCCTCTCATCACAAGTTCTTGAAAGAACTTACTCAAAACCTGTTCAAACTTGATCTTTATGGCATTTTGGCTGCAAATAAGGTTAGGCTAGGGAAATGGAAAGAAATTATAAAGGATAATAGATAAAGGAAATGAAAATAGTGGTAGGCTAGAATAAAAAATGAAAAAGGTAAATGAAAATAAATAATGACAAAGAAAGATTCGTACCACAAAACTTACTTACAACTCAATCGAGAAACAATCAATCTTGATGTATTTCTTCGAGCCTGGTTGTTTATTTGTTTTGTTTTGCCATCACCACCTTTTTGTTTCACTATATACTTTTTTTTCTTTTTTTTGTACTATTTTGAATTCCTTAAGAAGATGAGAATGGATTTTTATTTCTTTTTGCTTTCTTTTTTTGTACTTTTTTTTTCAAAATGAAATCACAAAAGATAGGGGCTTACTTGATTCTTCCAAAAAGCTCTGATTACCATATGATACGCTCTAAATCTCTAATTGTTGTTGTTGAGAGAAGCTTGATTGTTCCCAACCGTAAATGCAAGTAAGCCTTGTTCCTCTGAATGCTTTCCAAAGAGAATAAAGAAGATGATTAAAGAAATGACAGAAATATGGTGAGGAAGTAGGGGTGCGAGCTGTAAGAAAGGATAGATGAAAGGGAAATGTTAGTTGTTTTAAGGGTAGGCTCGAATATGTGAAGGAAAATGGTAGGCTAGAATAAAAAATGAAAATGAAAAAGATAAAAGGTAAATGAAAATAAAGAATAAAAAGAAATATTCAGACCACAAAACTTACTTACAACTCAATCGAGAAACAATCAATCTTGATGTATTTCTTCAAGCCTGGTTGCTTATTTGTTTTGTTTTTCCATCACCACCTTTTTGTTTCACTATATACTTTTTTTTGTACTATTTCGAATTCCTTAAGAAGATGAGAATGAATTTTGATTTTTTTTGCTTTCTTTTTTTGTACTCTTTTTTTTTTCAAAATGAAATCACAAAAGATAGGGGCTTACTTGATTCTTCCAAAAGCTTTGATTACCATATGATACGCTCTAACTCTCTAATTGTTGTTGTTGAGAGAAGCTTGATTGTTCTCAACCGTAAATGCAACTAAGCCTTGTTCCTCTGAATGCTTTCCAAAGAGAATAAATAAGATGATTAAAGAAATGACATAAATAAGGTGCGGAAGTAGGGGTGCGAGGTGTAAGAAAGAATAAATGAAAGGGAAATGTTAGTTGTTTTAAGGGTAAGTGTAGACTGTCTAGGTGAAATGCTAGAAAAAGGGGCAGAAGATATGTTGGAAAAGTATAAAACAATGCCAATATAAGTCTTTTGCATGTAAGTATACACAGTCTGCAAGTAATACAGGAGTAAGCTGAGTATCAATCCCACAAAGATTGACTTGGAATTTGATTGCTTTGATTGTTACTTGCCTTGAGAAAAAGTTATTTTGTTTTGTAGTTGGTTTTGGAAATAATTGAATAGAAAATAAATAAAATTAAAGTAAAGACGTTGGCAAGGAAGGTGTTTTAATGAATGATGAGCGTTGGCAAGGAATGCCTGGTTTCCACACTATTCATGACGTGCCAGCCTTTAATAACGACCTGTCTTGGCATTGTTTGCCGAGTAGATTCGAAATTAGCAAAGCCTCTCTCGATGGTCATTACCCTAAATTAATCATGTAAAAAGACCTATATCTATATGGTGCTTGCTTTTAAGTAAACCAATTTGATTAAGATCCAACTATACTCCAAAGGGGTAGATTTCACTCCCGAAGTAAGTTCATCTACTTGAACGACTTCTCTCGAAGCTTCTCTTCTCAGTATTCAACAACTTAATCGTTGCCACCCCAAGTCTATTAAGATATTGAGGTGCAATAGGCCAACAATGCCAGCTCTCGCTTGGCATAGTATTTAGAAAACATTAAAGTATGCATTAGATAAAACATTGCCAAGTCATATTTATTATTAAAAACTAAACATGAAAACAACATTTCGATGCAAACATCCCCCACCAACTATTGAATTAGTTCATGGTGAGGGATTTAACCGAAAAGCCATAAACATTTTCAAAATACATCATCATTAAAAAATAAAAATAACTAAACAAAGAGAATGGGCAAGAAGAGGGTCTCTCAATGCAGCCCTTCAATGGCTCCAAGCCCTCGGTCTAGCTGGTCGAACCACACAGCCTTCCTCTTCCGATTGTCAATGAAATCCTCTCCCAGTTCTCCCTCTAAATACTTGCTTGATCATTCTTTAAATAGGAATGCGAAGAAGCCCTGGTTTAAGCCTTCACGTTTGAAATTTGAATGCGCTAAGGGATAAGGGATGTGATCATCTTATCTAGATTTGAAGTGATAAGCTGATCAAGTTTTCACTAGGACTGATGTCATATGACGTCGATCCTTTGGTAGCCACGCTTGGCATCGTTTGATCTATCTGTTCCAGACAGACTTGGCATCATATTTTTTTGCCTTCCTATTTTTTTAGAGTTCGATCAAATGCTATTTTTTCACAGCCTGATCTGGTCCTATTTTTTCGGGCAGGCATTGCCAAGTGTTCTTGGCATAACTCTTCTGGCATCCTATTGCCAATGGTGCTTGGCATTTCTCTTCTGGTCCTTCGCTGCCAACAGCAACTCGACATTCTCTCTGGCATTCTTTCAGGTGTTTCATTTCTGGGCCAAATACTATGCCAAACCTACAAAATTGCCAACAAAACAACCATTCACATTGGCATGGACATAATTCTAAACTCTTTATGCAAATGCATAATTTTAACAACCTTATGCAACTAAAGTACCTAAAAACAAGAAAAAACATTGTAAGATTGACATTAAAAACAGTACTTTTGGAGAGGTAACACACCCTCAAACCTAACTCATTGCTTGTCCTCAAGTAATGCAAACAAATAAAAACAAAAACTGTGAAAATGTTACCTCGACAAAATTTTGGTTAGAATGCCAACAAGTACTGGCAAGCAAATTTTGGCTCTATTTCTGTCCTCAATATCTTAGTGCAATAATGTCAAGCAGGTAGTAATTCAAGTGCAGCAATATAACTCTAATCTAAGTTTATGAAGAGTGCATGATGTGTAGGCAATATGCATCAAGTATCCTTTCACTCTCTTAGACAATCTTACTACCTAAACTCAGATTCTCTTCTTTTTTTTCTTTGCCAAGGGTTTCTGTTGGCATTAATTTAAGCTTGCTTCGTGACGCTATTTAGCTTGAGAGATAGGAGGGAGCATACCATGAATCTCCACCTTAATCTAGACATCACTAGGATTTCTCTTCAACTCATACCCTAAAGTTTTGGACTTGAGAACTAAGAGGGAGCAAACCACGAAGCCTCAAGTAGCTTATTATCCTTAAGGTAGAGGAAAATTCTATTTTTTTCTTGCCTTGGCAGAACATTGCTGCATTATTTACTTCTTTTACCCTAGCATCATTTTTCTTTAAATATGAGCATAGTTTCAAAAGGTCTAAGTTTGCTAAGGAACTAGATACATACTACGTGTTAAGTGTAAGTTCAATTCCCTAAACTAGAGATCAATTACCAAGAAAACCTGGCATAACTATTCTGCCGGCATGGCATTGCAGCTAAAGATTAAAATTTCTTCATTGGACAGACACCTAGATCAAATTAAACTTGCCTAACAAGTGTTAACATTCTTCAAAATTAAACCAAGGCAATTTTTTTTCTTTTTTAGTGGTTCGGTATGCATCTTCTAAATTACCTAGATGTCATGGCAAATGGCATGGCAACAGAAATGTAAACATGAAATGCATAGCATGGCATAAATGCGAGGAAACGCACACCCCCAAACCCAAGATGTGCATTGTCCTCAATGCATGAAAACAACACATATATACAAGAAAACAGAAAAATAATATGCATGATCATGTAAATACAATGGAATGACATGTAAAACAGTTTAGGAAGATGAGGACTCCCCTTCGTAGACTTCTTCTCATGTGGATTGGCTGGCATGGCATCATCGCTGGCAGAGGGCTCAGCATGGAAATCTGGAAATGCTGTCATAAAATTATAGGAGATTTTATTCAAGAACCTCCCTAATGATAGTGCCCCTCTCCTTTGTGTAGTGCCTTATCTTATCATTAAGTTCCTCGGTTGTCTCTAACTTTCAAAGAATGACCTCTTGGCGATGGTAAATTTGAGACAACACTGCCAGTGAACTGGCTGGCATGGTGGCTGGCACTGCCTTTTACACATTTGGCTTTGGCATGGGCACTTTTGCCTTCCCCTTGCCTTTGTCTTTTGGCTCGGCAACGGTGAGGTTTCTCCAAATTGCAGCTATGATTGTTGTTCCCTTGATCCTTTGACCTTTATCTGTATCAAGCTTTGGCACACCATGGAGCATGCAAATGTTAGAAATTAACAAAGGAAAGAACAAACTGCTATTACCTCTTGCTGTACATTTATAAGTTTCATCGATGATGAGCTTGCCAACGTTAATTTTGCGCCCCATCATGATGGAGTGCAATAAAATCAGCCTTTCTTCCGAGATGGTCTCATTGTGGGTTGTAGGCACATATTGGCCTTTAAAAACTGATTCCATCATCTCGGTTGACGTTTCAATGCCAATCGTTTCATCGTTCGGTGGCCCTTCGATGACACTATCCATGTTGTGCCAGTCTCACACGAATCTGCCAGTAACTTCTTTCTCTTGGCAGCATTCATCGAATTGGCATACTCAAAATATTCATCCCCTACACCATCCAAAACAAACATAGTGTTAATATATCCTTAATCAAAACACACACACGTACCTCTAATCATCAAGGGCGAATTTTTGGTCACAAGATGGACATAGAATTCTTGAATAATGGTGGCATTAGACTGGGTCAGAACATGGACAGAGTGTGGTCTGGCTGGCATGTCATCCTTGGCAAAGAGGTCAGCAAGGAACTCAAAAAATACTGGCAGTGTGTGGACATATATGTCCTTACGTGTTTTCTTCATGGCATGGTCCCTGACATGAACACACGTATCTAGGAAAGCGTTGCCAATGAACCAGATGGAATCAGAGTCTAGAGCACTGCCTTTGGCACAGACTCGACAACCTTTCCCTTGCCTTTCTCCTCGGTAATGAGTTATGTCCACATGGCAGGAGTGATGGTCATTCCCTTGAGCTCTTGAGCTTTATCTATATCAAACTTTGGCACGATATGCTGCATGTAAATGTTAGAAATCAATAAATGGAAACATAAACTCCTATTATCCTTACCGGTGCATTTATAAGTTTCATCAATAATGATACGGCCGATATTGATTTTACGACCCATGATGATTGAATGTAACAACGCCAGTCTTTCAATGCTAGCCGATTCACCGTCTGATGGCATTTTGATGATAGAGTCCACTTAGTGACAAGTTCACAAAGTTCCTTCAACATCATCTTCCTCTTGGCATCGTCCAAGGCTTCCGCAAACTTGGTGTGTTCATCCTCTACAACAAGTTTATTCTCCGTATTTTGTTCAATCACCCCATGCCAGTAGTTTCCTTGGCATTTTTCTTGGCAACAAAATCCTGCATTCACTCAAAGGAACCTTTCAAAATAGAAAAAGAAAATAAACGAAAAACTAAAAATTTAAAACTAAGATATCCTCACTACTGAAAAAAATAATTCTCCTAAATTATTCATAATGATCAAACTGAGTTGGCAAAGAGTTACTGAATTTTTGCAATGAGAATGGTCGCTTTGGCATTATTCTGATTTCCTTCTCGGTAGTGCTTCAATTTGTGGCAATCTTTTTGTTTGAATAACCAACAGATAAAGCCAAAGAATTGCTTACCTTTGAGTATGCCAAACTCTATATTGCTCAACAAGGGAGAATATTTTGCCATGGGGGGTTTTGAATAACCACCTCAGAAAACCAAAATACCTCTTCCCTGTAGGCCTATCAAATCTTTGATTGAATTCAGAATCCAGTAGTGCTTAGGCTATGGTCTTTTTGTTTTGTTTGATGCCAAGGTGTATATATCCTCAACCGGTTCCAAACTTGCCATAGCATTCTTAGGTAAATCTTGAATTTCTGGCAGCACCATCTCTGGCATTATTGTCACGGCCAAATTCTCTTACTTCAGCTCTTCTTTCTCAGTCAATTGGTATCCACTTTTCTTTCCACCAACAAGCCATTTGAGCACACCTCGCTTCATGGCATCAGTCCTGACCAGAATCGATCTTCTCTGCGGCTCAATTGTTTTACCATGGCACTATTGTTTTATGGCATCAACTTTCATTCCTTGGCGAGTCAATGCAGGTTCTCATCCAAAATAGATTCTATTGGCTCAACTGCATGGCATTCTTCAG
Source organism: Hibiscus mutabilis (assembly GCA_019671005.1). Classification (NCBI taxonomy): domain Eukaryota; kingdom Viridiplantae; phylum Streptophyta; class Magnoliopsida; order Malvales; family Malvaceae; genus Hibiscus; species Hibiscus mutabilis. Next base: position 20,501,614 of record CM033738.1, read on the forward strand.
GTTTATTTGCACACTTAAGAGTTTTGTCAATATTAAAAGTAATATTTATTTGTCTCACAAATGTAGGGTTGGCAATTACTGGCTCCACTGGTTTTGCCGAGGTGGTATTGGCATCAGATTCAGATCTGGCATTGCTAGTGCTTACTTCCCCTTTCTCAGCTTCTTTGCTTTCTTCTGCTGGCATTGATTTATCCGTATGGAGAATAATTGGCTCTTCTTCACACGTTAAAATCTCGACTTGGTTGCCACTTAGGGGAGTGACAGCTTTACTTTGTTCTCTCTTTTTTTACCGAGCATTATCCGTATCATATGGAAGAGTTTTTGGAGGTCTTGCATCAGATAGTGGTATGGCATCATCAACCTCTGCCTCTTCTTTCTCTACGTCCTTGGGTTCACCTGCTGGCACTAATCCCTCTTCCTGGCAAATAATCGGGTGTTTACTTTCATCTTCTTGGTTTAGAACTTCAAGATATTGCTTTTCTGCCCTGGCATCGAACTTGGTAGCATTATCTAGCTTTGCCTCGATGTTGATGTGTTCAGGATCCTTGCCCTCAAAATTTTCCTCACACTTTATTTCCACTAATGAGTCTAATGTACCTGTTGTTGAATACTCTTCATCAGTATAATATATTGATTCAAGTGTGTTACGAAAAACTTGATACTCGTAATGTTGATTCTGAATTCCTTGAGGAGTAGATGAAGAAAGAAAATTGCCATCTTGTTGATGTAGCGTTGGCATGGCATTCTGATTGTTACCACTAACCAAAGTGTTTTCCATCTCTTGCTGCCTTGATGGAAGCTCTATCTCGTTCTCTTGAGGCATGCCATTCACAACATTGGCAAGCCTCTTGACTTGTTCTTCCAAGCCTCTCATAGTATCTGTGGCCTCTTCAAATGCATTTCCAAAATGAATTGTTGTGCATCAACATATCTTGCGATGGCATTTGTTTGAAGTCTGGTGGTGCAGCAAAGTTGTTATGTGCATAAAAATAATCGTCGTCTTGATTATTCCAAAAACTATTTTACTGTTGGTTCCATCCTTGGTCGAATTCGTAGGAGGAATGATTGTTCACATTATAGTGCCCCGTGTAACAATAGGAATTAGGGTTGAAGTGGCAATTATCAAATGAGTGGCATCCTCTACAATATATACAAACAATGGGTGTTGCTTGCCTTTTGCTGAACTTGTTAGGCACTTGCATTGATGTAATCATGTTTTTCAGTTTAGAAATCTGTGCCGAGAGTGTTGTATAGGCATCTTCTTCATGCATTTCATATTGTCTTTGCTCATAGATCGCTCTTGGAGTTGGATATTGGTAGTCATAAGTGAGAAAAATGTAGTCATCATCATACCATATATGGCTGCCCATACTCTTCTTTGTAGCTTTCCTAAAAAAAGAAAAAATTAATGATGAAAACAAAAAAACAAAGTTAGTAAAAAAAACAAGTAAAAATTAAAGAAATAAATTTCGTCGCAATCCCCGGCAACGACGCTAAAAACTTGTAGACTCTCTAGGTGAAATGCTGGCAAAAGGGGCAGAAGATATGTTGGAAAAGTATAAAACAGTGCCAAGATGAGTCTTTTGCGTGCAAGTATACACGGTCTGCAAGTAATACAACAGTAAGTTGAGTATCGATCCCACATAGATTGACTTGGAATTCAATTGCTTTGATTGTTACTTGCCTTGAGAAAAGGTGTTTTGTCTTGAAGTTGGTTTTGGAAATAATTGAATAGAAAAAAAAAGAAAAAAGTAAAGTAAAGACATTGGCAAGGAAGGTGCTTTAATGAATGATGAGTGCTAGCATGGAATGCCTGGTTTTCACGCTATTCATGTCGTGCCAGCCTTTAATAACAACCTATCTTGGCATTGTTTGCCGAGCAGATTCAAAATTAGCAAAGCCTCTCTCGATGGTCATTGCCTTAAATTGATCATGTAAAAATCCCTATATCTCTATAGTGCTTGCTTTTAAGTAAACCAATCTGATTAAGATCCAATCTATACTCTTAAGGGGTAGATTTCACTCTCGAAGTAAGTTCATCTACTTGAACGACTTCTCTCGAAGCTTCTCTCCTCAGTATTCAACAACTTAATCGTTGCCACCCAAGTCTGTTAAGATATAGAGATAAAAAACAACGTTTCAACGCAAACATCCCCCACCAACTATTGAATTAGTTCATGGTGAGGGATTTAACCGAAAAACCATAAACGTTTTCAAAATACATCATCATTAAAAAATAAAAATAACTAAACAAAGAGAATGGGCAAGAAAAGGGTCTCTCGATGTAGCCCTTCAATGGCTCCAAGCCCTCGATCTAGCTGGTCGAACCACGCAGCTTTCCTTTTCTAATCGTTAATGAAATCCTTTCCCAGTTCTCCCTCTAAATGCTTGCTTGATCGTTCTTTAAATAGGCATGCGAAGAAGCCCTAGGATAAGCATTCACGTTTGAAATTTGAATGCGCGAAGGGATAAGGGATGTGATCATCTTATCCAGATTTGAAGTGATAAGCTGATCAGGTTTTCACTAGGGCTAACGTCATATGCCGTCGATTCTTTGGCAGCTGTGCTTTGCATCGTTTGATCCATCTATGCCAGACAGACTTGGCATCTTAGTTTTTGCCTTCCTACTTTTTCAGAGTTTGATCAAATGCTATTTTTTTGCAGCTTGATCTGGTCCTATTTTTTTGGGCTGGCATTGCCAAGGGTTCTTGGCATAAATCTTCTGGCATCCTATTGCCAATGGCGCTTGGCATTTCTCTTCTGGTCCTTCGCTGCCACCAGAAACTCGGCATTCTCTCTGGCATTATTTCATGTGTTTCATTTCTGGGCCAAATACTATGCCAAACCTGCAAAATTGCCAACAAAACAACCATTCACACTGGCATAGACAGAATTCTAAACTCCTTACGCAAATACATGATTTTAACAACCTTATGCAACTAAATGTACCTAAAAACAAGCAAAAGCATTGTAAGATTGGCATTAAAAACAGTACTTTTGGAGAGGTAACAGTAGGCTCGGATATGGTGAAGGAAATGGAAAGGAAAATGGTGAAATGAAATGTAAAAGGAAGTGATAGTATTCAAAGAATTCAAAGGAAGAAACTATGCTATAAGAAGCATAAACCTGGCCATTAAGATAATGGCTTTGAGGGTAGTGATAAGGACTTGAACCCTTTGGTTATATGAACCAAGAACCCAAAGTATCAAATGGAAGGAAATGTGATGCCACAAGCAAAGCTTGATAAGTCGATAAAGTTCTAAAAAGAACAAGTTTGAGAGAAAACCTCAAAAAGCAAATTAAATTGATATGAAAGTTGTGTTACAAATGAAATCCAAACCCCTAAATATAGTTGTTTAAAGGGAATGGTCGAAAAGGCCTCTACCTATTCGGCAAAGGGTAAAATCCCTTCATAAAGGCATGTATGTATGAATGGTTACAATGGCATAGCAGAATAGTTAAGGAAATGGTTCATTTGGCGCCAAAACATGGAAAGGCATGTGTCTTTCCCTCCATGGCCGAATGGGTGGCTTGGTGAACCTTCATGGTAGCTAGCCAGGTGACTTGTAGCTAGCTAGTGTCACTCCAGCTCAGTTTTAGCTAGCTACACTCCAGTGGTCAACTATCAAGTCCTTTCCAACTAGTTTTAGCTCCTTTAGCTCAACTACACTCCTCAGCTAAGCTCCTTATCCTTCAGCTCCCTTAAGCTAGGTTCAGCTCTCATTCAGCTCTTTTAACTACCCTTTCAGCTACTATCTTTGTGGATTGTGCTAACTCGTACTACTAGGAGCTGATTGGAGCTGTTTTGGAGTTTGTATCCTTTGGTCGAATTGAATGAGCTTGATGAGCTGATTTGAACTTGTTCTGAGCTAAATGGGCTAAGGTGAACTGCCCTTCAATCCATCCCTTGTTTATGTGAGATGGTATGTCCTATAAACAATGCAAACAAACATAGGTAATACTTACAATTAAAATAATATAACAAACTAAGTAAAGATGTGGTTTATATTAGCTAAGGCATGCAATCAGTTACTTTTTAAGTATAAAGTATAAGGTGTTATAGTAGCCTAATGCATGACACATGAAACTAAATAAAACCTTAACATACATATGAATGATAGGAATGTTATAATGAAATGTGCAAACCTAACTATATATAATATAAGTATGTGATTTAAATATAGGTAAAAGAAAGTAAGCAAAAACTCCCTCGGCTTTCATGCTTGTAAGACAAGATGAAAGTATGGTGAAAATGAGAAGTAAGTAAAATATGATCGCATCAGGGTCATTTTTAGCATTTGATATTCATGCTAGATTCGTCTGGACCGGGTATTATGTATTGCATTGATAGTAAAACTCTCGGGACTAAATTATACAACACGGTATTATAAAAATTAAAAATAAATAAAGGTCAATTTCATATTAAATAAAAATTTTATGGACTAAACTGGACAAAAGTAAAACCATATTAAAATATGGGACTCAATTCTAAAAAATTACCAATACATATGGTTTAATTTTAAATTAAAGAAAAATTTTAAGGGTTAAATTGAACAAAAATAATACTATATTAAAAATATTAGATTAAATTATAAAAATTAGAAACAAATAGTGGTCCATTATAGATTAAATAAAAATTTTAGAGACTAAATTGAATAAAAATAATCATATTAAAAATATTGGACTAAATGATAAAAATTAAAAATAAATTATAGTTTTCAAAGCTTAACTTTCTTCCTCTGACTTTTCCATTGTACCAAGCAATAGAGAGAAAAGAAACTTATTTTTCATCTAGTTTTCTATCATCTCAACCAAGAACATCGATGGAAAGAAAAAAAATACATTTTTCATCCTTCCATTTTTCCATCACTTCAATTTTCCATCCTTTCAATTTTCTTTCCTCTCTACCAAGCAAAGCCTTAAGGTTATAATTTATGGTTTAGAGGTTAGGGTTTAGCTTTTAGGAAAATATAGCTAGGATTTAGGTTTGAACATATAAACCTCAAATTTTAACCCTAAACCATAAATTCTAACCACACCCCTAAAATAAAAAAACCCTACACTTAAACAACTAAACATTAAACCCTAAGTCCCTAACCCTAAAACTAAGGTGCTTGTGGAGACTTTTAGTTTCTACCGTCTGTGCATAAAATATAGGGTAATTGTTGTTATTTCATTTATTCCTTATATAAGACAGTGAATGCCCTAATCTTCATTTTTTTCGCAAGTTGTACATATTTTTTAAATAATTGACTTGAATTTAAACTAGTTTTAATCGTATTCATCTTGAACGTGGGATAGGAAATCACACACTCAAACCAAAAACACCATTAAAAATACGTACGAAAACGAAACCATTGGATCATTGGTTTTTATGGTAGATTTTAGGGTTGAACTATGGGTCCAATTGTTAGTTTGGGTACATAACGGGAAATTTTTACTTCACTGCCATGAATTTGGACGGTAGTTCTTTTTGAACAATTTTTACCTAGGAGAGGGAGAAAGAGAATTTTGTTCCTACTGGTCTTAAACTCATAATCTAGGAGGAGAATGTATCAACTGAGAGTTTTAACTATTTACTCTAGAGATTTTTGAGAATCGAAAAGAAAAGAGATTTTTGACAATTAAAAAGGAAAGAGGAGAGGTTTATCGTTACTCTCACTGTTGGTTGAGATTTTGTAGGCGCAACATGACATAAAAGCGTGGCTTCCACCTTCACTGCGTAACAAAATCATGAGATAGACACCACACCATCGTTCCCAATGTCGATCCCCATGCACACTTTATTTTCATATCTTCATGGATTGGATGTCGTTCCATCGTTTAATCTCAACTCAAACTCTACTTATACCTCCGTCGTGGGTTGTTTCTACCCCACCACCACATGCAACTCAAGTCTATGTCCATTTTAGCAGCTATTTTAAATTACTATCTTTATTCTTTTATTTTAGTACATCATCATTGCATCAAAAGTGACTCCGGACCATGATTTAAAAACATGTTTTTCTGGTCCCGATATATAATATTTACATTAAGTAGGTTAAAATATACTCTAGGCCACTCAATTATTAATCAATTTACAAACAAATCACCCTTTTTTTAAAATGTTAAAATATCATTAAAAACATGTCATTAGACCTTAAATGTTAGATTAAATAGCGGTGTGACCAGATCTAATAGCATTTTAGTCTCTAAAACTTATATATTCTATCAATTTGGTCTTAAATTGAAATAACTCAATAAATTTAACCCTTCACAATTAAAAATTCTATCAATTTATTCTCTTTTCTTCTCCCAAGTTGCTTGTTCTTCATTGTTTTTCATCATCTCTTGACACTCACTAGAAATGTTATATTACTTCCGTGTTGCTTAGAAGTGTTCTCAGTATTTATATGATGTTGAATTTTACCTATGGGGGCATTGTGTGTTATTGTTTTGTGTGAGACACTGAGCAGGGGAGTTGGGAAAATATTTCTAATAGAATCAGTTTTTCGTTGTACAGTTAGAGGATACCCTCTTTCATGTTTTATCATTGCTTTCGAAGCACAAAGTGCATGTTGTACTGGTTGTCTACCAATCTCATTTTTGGGTTTTAGGTTTTGTTACACATGTACATTCTAAGACTACAAGTTGAACTTGCTTAACCATAAAATTGGCTAATATACATTGATGGGAGGCTTTTACAATATCTTGTTGATGCTTTATGGTCGAAAGTTATTTTTCAACTGATGCTTTGATACAATAGACTCACTTTCTTCGACATTTCACTAAAAAGTCACTATAAGAATTTTGGTAGGGTAAAAACGTACATTTCTTTAGAAAAACTTAAATTCATTAATGTTTATAGTGTTATGATTATTGGTAAATTCATTCATACAAAAACTAGCAACCTAGACTTTGATCCCACTATCAAACTATTGGTCCTGATTTAAAAAATATTCTAAAAAGGTGCGGTTGAAGTTTATTTTTCTCTTAAAAATAGATCGAATGTGATATCAAAAACAATAATATAATTCATAATCTATTACTTATAAATTTGAGAATCTTATATCGTGAGAATAATCCCTAAAGTTGACGCACACTTAAAGAGGTCTTTAGATTGTTTTGCACACACGAACTTTTTCTAGTAAGTTTATGCTTTCAACCAAAGAGTCTTCTTTATTTTCACACTCGTGAACGCTAAGTGTGTGAGAACATAAAAAATTATACATAATTCTTAGGATTATTTTCTAAGAATTTTCTCTCTAAAAAAGGATAGAGAAATCTGATATTAATTAGGAGTACTAATCAAATTAAAATACAAATATTGTAGCTCAACTATCACCATTTTCCTGTTTTGGTCATCCAATAAAATTTTTAATCAAAACCGTCACTAACGTTTCATATCATTATCATTTTGGGCACCGGCCGTGAAATATTTAACGGATATTGCGACATGACGTGGTTTAATAAAAAATTTAGTCCCTATAATTATTACATCCTATCAATTTAACCCCAATACAAAATAACTAATCAAATATTTGGACTAAACCCCAAATTCCCCATCCTCTTTCTTCTTCCTATGCAACACTACTCAGAAAATGACTTTTTTCTAATAACATCTTATCATTTCTCCTAGTTTTATTCTTTTAAAATAATGGGATTTTTGTAATATAAACGTGTAGCCATTATTGATTTCTTGTTCTAGAGCTAAATTTCTTGTGCTTACCTTATATGGCTAAATGTGTTTCATTCACTTTAAACATTTTTTGTTTGGGATTCCATTTACTTTTACAGTTAAAATTTTCTCAGCAACCAAACATGATTTCTTTGGCTTTTAATGTGGTACACAATTTAGCTTTTAAAAAGCCTTTGATGCCCTTAAATTACGAAGTTATTCGACGGGCTTGTGCAACTCCATTCACTGCTTGGAGAATTGCTTTCTTCTTTCCCATATGACTTCATATCATCATGAGAATGTTGAAAAAGAAAGGTAATGTTGCTAGAGATATATTATTATATAAATTATTTTTGATGAGTGTTGAGTGAAGTGATGAAAAAAAGGGGAAAGAATAGTGATCCAAAGGAAGAAGAAAGGGGATGGGAAATTTGGGGTTTAGTCCAAATATTTGATGAGTTAGTTTGTACTAGGATTAAATTGATAGAATGTATAAATTTTAGGACTAAAAGTGTTATTATCCCATGACACATCACAATCTCCATTAATTTTTTAACAGCAGGTGACCAAAACGATAACGAAACAAAACGTTACTAACGATTTTGATGAAGAATTTAGTTGGGTGACCAAAACTGGAAATGGAGATAGTTGGGTGACCACCAGTGTAGTTTTCCCTTAAATTTTAGGGTAAATACTTATTTGGTACCTCAGCTATTCCTTAGTTTCGATTTGGGTTAACCAAATATTTTTTGGAAAAATCATACCTAACATTACATTTTGTTTCCAGTTTTGGACATACCGTTGAGTTTCTATTAAAAATTAATGAAAATGATGAAATAACATGGTATAATTGCAAATTTACTCCTGAAATATATACATTTCAACAATTATATCCTAATTTAAAATAATTTTAAAACTATTTTTTATGATTACAAGCTACAGGAGAGAATTTTAAATGAGGTTAACTACAAAAGCGCAAGCAAAAGAAGAGAGATAAAAAATAGGGGGAATGAATAAGAGATAGAGGCCTTCCAGTCAAGGCTCAAGTTTAAGCATCATCATCTTCAATAACATCTGAAGGACCACAACCAAATCTTTTTAGTTATTTTCTTCTTCAATTGTCATTATGAGACCAATGAAATTAACGAAATCGCAATACTTTTCATTGAAACAAATCCCAAAGCACTTAACAGCCATAGTAGAAGACAAAGCTGTAACGCTCTAAAATAATACCACTCAAACTGACCTCAAGACGGTCGCAACTAGAGCCCATTAGTCACCCCTCACCTTTGAGGTCCTTGTCAATCCTAACCCCCACCTACACCATCACTTACCATAACCAGCCACCATGTAACCACCAGCAACATGTCAATGTCTTTTACTTCACACAACCCCAATGCAACCCCTAAACCTGACTTAGGAGAAAAGACCAAATTTAGAAAGTCACGATTGAAATCTTTTCCCTCAAGTAACATATTTGGGTTTAAATATTTTATAAAAAATTATTGTTAAATAATAATGCATTGTCGTAAAATATCACAATTGTTTATAAAACTCAAACGTTATAAAAATAGTATGATAATTTAATAAAATATTTGTAATTAAGTCTTGAAATGCATGCTAAAACGTAAAGTCCCAAAGCCTGAATTACATAAATATCCCAAAACATTAAACCATAATCTGAAAGTCTAAATAAAATAAACACATACTAATATTAAAATATCTGAGTAAAAGTGAGATCCTCAAAGTACCGAGTCGCCTAAAGAGTCTAAATATCTGAAAGAGAAACTATGGGGAGTAAGCTAAAGGGTTTATTCCTTGTTCACTAGGGTTTCTAGAACCCCAAGAACAACGACGGCCATGGTTGCACATCATTGACGTTGAGAAAGACAGAACTGGTTAGAGACAACAGCGACACTAGGATTTCTACCTTAGTGTGTCAGTACATCACTCATTCATGTTGATATAGAGCTATGTAATTTGTTTGCTTACTATGAAACATGAGATCTCAATAACTTAGGAAAGATAAAGGAGCGACTTTGATATTTTGGGCCAAGGGATAGTTTTTCGCACAAAACGAACAATGGGACCGCTATTACAGTCTGTCCTCCAAGGGCAGTCCAATAAAGCTATATAAGAAAAATAGTGTTAATCCAAGAATAAATAATAAACAATAAAATTAATATTGATTTATTATACGAACAAAACAAAATACAGAATGATACAACATATATAAAAGCAGCAAACTGATTTAACCGATGTTGGAAACGTGTTGAGGCCTGAACGAACGCGGTTTCTTTAAGATAGATTTTCGGTCACTCCTATGGTGCTCGAGTTCGTTGGCCGTCTGTCTCCCAGGATACAACAACAGATGATCAGCCACAGTTGCACTGCCGTAGAGATCAAGAACTTACTCTTGCCTTCGTCTACCACCAAAAACTTTTGAAAAATCCACAGAGAAAAACAATAGAAAAGTTTTATGGTTTTCGTTGTGTTGAAATCAAAGGAATGATATGCTATTTATAGGGGAGTGAGCTAGGTTAAATGTGGAAATTATAATATTCTGAAATAATGTCATTAACCATTTAACTGAATTAAATCGGTAACAATCTGTTAATACCATATTAAAACATAATATTCTCGTGAATTGCTCTTATTACCTTTTAATATCCGAATTTAAAGGAAATCGTAAATTATCCTTTTAAATTCAGAATATTCAAAAAGATATGCCAAAAATAAGGAAAAATTTTATTCGAAGTGGGTAAAATATCTACATGTTCACGAAGGGCCCGACCGGTCTGGACATTCGTGTTGCCCACATCGTGCGGGTACGCTGCAACCCGAATGGGTTCAATGAGCTTCGATACGTACCCCCTTGCACCTACACGCGAGGCACAGTTTCCATTCAAGTCATTCAATGACCACCAAGTGGATAGGTGTATATAAACACTTCCCATTCAATTTATCCCATCAATGTGGGATAGGGGTTTTCACTTCCTTATTCAATTCACAACTACCGTACTTTGAGAATTAATTTCTCATTCATCACTCAACCGTTTTGAGCATATGAGATACAGTTGTTAAGGTCTCATTGAGTAGAATAAGATCCAATAAAATCATTATTCGAATCTCCACCTTTACCCATTCGAAATATGGCTCAAAGCTACCATTTTTCTCATATTTTCCAACAATTCCTACATGAATGAAATTGATGATTTTATGAAGACCATTTTGACTCGATGTGGTGATAGGTTCTACACTCGATAGCTGCATAGGATATGTAGCCTTCCTCCTTTGAACCTTCCCTTGTGAAAGTAATATTTACTTTACTAGCTAACCAGTAGACGTGATGCCCTTGAACTGTTTAGTCGTTTGTGTAAACGATGATATACTTCACATAACTATCTCTCGAAAAGAGTTTTAGTTCTCATGGTTATGTCCATATGGCTGTGGACATCGCCTGGTTCTGCAAGAGTTTGAGAGAACTATGCTAGTAGTCTCCTTGAAGCGGCCCCACTTCACTCTCACATAGGTGACTTATGTTGCTCGGCTCACCGAAGCACACAATGGTCATTAAAAGCTTTGCTTATCCTATACCCCCTTTTGATCACTATTTACATAATAGGAACGGACTAGGGGATAGGTACCCCCACAGTGACCGAACAGGTCTATGCAATTAGGTTGTCCCTTTGAACCTAGTTATTGGGATCTCTAGTCAACTAGGTAGGGTTTTCCTTCACATAGCACCTTTATTTTTCTGGGCTTAGTCTCATTTCTTTCGATGTTTTCTCAACTTGATCTCGATTTAGCCCTTTGGTTTACGGATCCGCAATGTTATCCTTTGATAACTCTATTTGAGTTCAGTTGTCTAATGGTGTTATGTCGACGACACAAATGTCTCGACTTACCATTGTACATAAAGCTTTGTGCTCTACCAATTTTTGATTTTCAATATATGAATATTGTTGCCACATGCTTTAGCCATTCAGGAATATCCTACAAGACATTTTAAAGTCATTTGAATTTTTCTCTGAATTTGTCCAGAGCTACAAACTTAGATTCCATTATGGATTTGTTTATAATTGTTTCACTTGCCTTGAGGATTTCCATGACACGGCTCATTTCTTTGATGTGGAACATATTCACTTATGCCTTTGATATCTTGCAAATTAGATATCTTACTGCATCGAAGAATCCTTCTAAATAGTATGATCTCTGGAATAATGCAATTCATAATGTTGAGTATATCTGAGATATCTCAATACCTTCAAAATTGCTTTCAAGTGGTTTTCACCTGGATTGCTTATGAATCTTGCTTAAACTGCTCACAATAAAAGCAATATCTGGTCTAGTGCAGCTCATGGGGTACATTAGACTGCCTATGACCCTTGCATATTCCACTTTGAACAAATGTTGGATCGTTATTTATTGGAGTTCTGGCTATGCTGGGAACATCCTTGCCAAACGTTTTTTGTCCACGCAGTGTGGTTGTGTCTATATGCGACCTTCAAGTGACCATTTGATTTGGATGACCATAATCAAATCTTTCAATCTCATATTTTCCATGTCAAACTTGAATTTGAAAAGTCTTTTGGTATATTTACCATTTCATTGTTACTTATAACAATGAGTATGTCATTAACGTAGGATCATGTATCCTAATGTTGGTAGGTTTGACATACAATCATTTGTTACACTTACTTGTCATCATGACAATATCTTGGTTTCAACCTTTTGTTGAACGTATGGACTATTTTCATTGATAGTCTCCAAAGTTCGTTTCATTGAACTTGGATCAACTTCCTAATTATATAGGAAATATATTTTCAAAGAATGAGTCATTCTTTGTATCCATATCACATTCTTGTGAATATGTTTGTACACAAGAAATTGATATCCGTCACTATGTTCTACATAGTTAATGAAAATATAGTTTACTTATTTTCATTTGCTTTGGTAATGGGAACATTACCTTTGCAGGACACCCCCACATTTTTATGTAGTTGTAGGAAGGTTTTATTTCTTTCCATAACTCATATGGTGTCTTGTCTCTTTTATTTTCGAGATACCTTAAAGGTATATAACAACTTTCCCCACATGTTAGGCACATTTTGAAGTTTTAATTCTTATCTTCAAAATCATTGTACCCTTGGATGTTGTAGCGTTACTCACATAGAGTTTCTCCCCAAATTAATCAATTAATTAAGTTTGGTTTCCAACATCCTACTTATAGAGACTAATTTCTCTATAGATATTTGTTTTTAAGAAAATGCACATAACACCAGTTTGTGCTATCATGAAGGTAAAAAATTTCTTTCAAACAATTGTTTGCCATATCAATTTGCTATGACAAAATATTGCATACCATTGATCTCGTTTGGCAGTTTATAGTCCAAAGACTTGTTCCACATCTTATGGCAATAGAAACATTTCTCATGAATTTTTTGTTTCTTGGATACACCGCCTAATTTATGGTTTAAAGTCATTTTTGACTTTCACTATGTTGCCCTAACAAGCAATGTTTGCCTTAGCAGTATTTGAAGATGGTAACAATATTTACCTTATCCTCTCTAACACTAGAAGGATCTTCCCTTTACCAAGTTTATCATGGTCAAATATACAAAATCTTTTATTGCCACTAGTTTTCCATTGTGTCACATAGTCACAAACCAGAAACAGAAGATTATGAATCTGTTAGGAATTTAGCCAATTACTAAAACCAAAAACAGAAACATAATTTCTAAATTTTGTTGGTCGTCAAGAATTTAGTAAACTAAAAACCTGAAATAAAAGTTTACACGGTCTAATAGAAAGAACAATAATGACTAGTGCACCAGGTAGGTAACTTATGAAAAGAGAGGTGGTGCACTAGGCACGCTTAAATACCAAGTCTTTCAAAGAACCAATCCTAGACATGCGCTCTCATATTGTATATGAATCATCCGCTTATGGATCTAATTCTTTTATGCTTGAAGTCATTCCAAGCATGAGTGATCAATCAAAATCACTGCCTTTGATTCACCATAATTTGGAATCAATCATTAAGAATTTGGTAACTAAGAATTTCTTAGCACCGATATCTTCCATTTATGGTCCAACTACCTTCACAATTCTTTAGCGGTTTTTAAACATTGTACACTTCATAGCATGCACCAGAACATGCTTTAAGAATTGAATTTTGATATAGAGAACAAAGTTCTTCTATGCTTTGATTCGAGACCTCGGCAGCGCTTTGAAATTAGTAACCAATGTTACTTTCAGAAATAAATTCACCGATTTATTTCCAAAATAGAATCATACTTGATTCCCCGAAAATAAATTCAATGCTTTATTTTCCTTACCAAATTAGAATCAATGCAAGATTCTAACGGGGAAATAAATTCAATGATTTATTTCCCTTATTTCTTCTGTTAAACAATGAGATTAGTAGCACTAAACCCCAAAACAGAGATATCAAGGCAACAAACATCAAAAGGAATTAATCCTTTAATTTTGTTAATTCTTGTTTTGGAAAAAAAATCACGTAAATCCGTTAAAACGGCATGAATTAAATCTTGAAACGAATTATTTACGAGATCTTAGTTTTTTAAATTTCGCCTGAGTATCCTGTTCGTCTCCATAATTTCTCAAAAGAAAATTATTAGTACGAAGGAAAATATTCATGCCATATGTCATATTAAAGGACCAAATATATATATATATATATATATATATATATATATAAAAGGTAATAACACATTGAATATTATCATAATAATAATACCATTACTTTTACCTTAGTATAACCATCGAATAGCGCACCACTATGGTCTCTAAGCTCGTGATTTGCTTGATTCAATTTTGGTGATTTCATAGAAGAGCGCACCAAAATTAAGGAAGTATTACCATAAAATATATTCACACATGTTTTTTTTTCTTCAGAAAAGACATATATGGTTTTAAACTTTACCATAAAACACAATAAAGAATCACATTGATTCTCCAATTAAGCAAACAACGTATGAAGGAAAAAAGATATGGCAATTACCAAACTTGGAAAAGCATAGCAAGCCTCACGGTCACTTATGGCAATTACCAAACTCTGGTGATTATAGATGATTCCATTGTAATTCATCTCACATATCTCCCTTTCGAATGATAAACTTGTGTTTCAAAGCCATATTATATGTACTGGCCGTGGTTTGAACCATTGTCCGCACATACAATAGTTTATTCGTCTTGGATTAAAATTTGGTCAGATTTGTCTTAAAATTGTAAGAAAAATAGCGTTAATCCAAGAATAAATAATAAACAATAAAATTAATATTGATTTATTATACGAACAAAACAAAATACAGAATGATACAACATATATAAAAGCAGCAAACTGATTTAACCGATGTTGGAAACGTGTTGAGGCCTATACGAATGCAGTTTCTTTAAGACAGATTTTCGGCCACTCCTATGGTGCTCGAGTTCGTTGGTTGTCTCACAGGATACAACAATAGATGATCAGCCACAGTTGCACTGCCGTGGAGATCACGAACTTACTCTTGCCTTCACCTACCACCGAAAACTTTTGAAAAATCCACAGAGAAAAACTATAGAAAAGTTATGTGGTTTTTGTCGTGTTGAAATCAAAGGAATGACATGTTATTTATAGGAGAGTGAGCTAGGTTAAATGTGGAAATTATAATATTCTGAATTAATTCCATTAACCATTTAACCGAATTAAATCAATAACAATCTGTTAATACCATATTAAAACAGAATATTCTCGTGAATTGCTCTTATTACCTTTTAATATTCGAATTTAAAGGAAACCGTAAATTATCCTTTTAAATTTAGAATATTCAAAACGATATATCAAAAATAAGGAAAACTTTTATTCGAACTGGGTAAAATATCTGTAGGTCCACGAAGGGCCCGACCGGTCCAAAAATTCGCGTCTCCCACACCGTGCGGGTACGCCCCAACCCGAATGGGTACGATGAGCTTCGATCCACACCCACAATGTCTGCGCGCGAAGCACAGTTTCCATTCAAGTCATTCAATGACCACCAAATGGGTAGGTGTATATAAACACTTCCCATTCAATTTATCCCATCAATGTGGGATACGAGTTTTTCACTTCGTTATTCAATTCACAACTACCATACTCTGAGCATCAATTTCTCATTCATCACTCAACCGTTTTGAGCATATGAGATATTGTTGTAAAGGTCTCATAGAGTATAATATGGTCCAATAAAATCATTATTCAAATCTCTACCTTTATCCATTCAAAATATGCTCAAAGTTACCATTTTTCTCACATTTTTGCAACAAGCTATAAAAGAGTCACGCGGTGCTTGAGGTGCAGAGACCATTTTCTAAAAGAGGCCACAGTCACTAAACAATTCT
Organism: Hibiscus mutabilis; assembly: GCA_019671005.1. Classification (NCBI taxonomy): domain Eukaryota; kingdom Viridiplantae; phylum Streptophyta; class Magnoliopsida; order Malvales; family Malvaceae; genus Hibiscus; species Hibiscus mutabilis. The sequence goes on from CM033738.1 coordinate 20,517,653, forward strand.
TGGGAGTGATTTTCGAGCTCTATAATATGAATTTAGGACTCGAGTAGCGGTACGCAAGGTGTCCATGCCGATACCTCTGTTCAAAATGATGAAACACAAATTAACTGTGAGGGGAGTACTAGTATGGGCTTCAAGCTGTAACGGTACGCGATTCAAGCCGTAACGGTACAGGTTGACCCGTAACCACTGTTGGATTGAAATTCCAATGAGTAAAACTCATGGGAATGTATTCGTACTGAAAGAAAGAGTACCAATTTGTGATAAGTAATGGTATTGAGGGCCTATCTATCCCTCCTACAGAGCCCGCGGTACACAAAGGACAAGTACTGGTACTCATTGTATCATATTAGTACACAAGGTTTAGTATTAGTATCGACTGGGCAATCTACTTGAAAAATATAAATTTTAGTACGAGAGGTTGAAAAATTATGGACTATGGTATAATAGACTCCAAATGAGATATAATGGCTTGTAAAACTGAGAAATTAAGATTCCACTATTGTTTAAGAGCGTAACATGTACTAACTCGGTAAATTTAATGGGGTGCCTTGTTAATGATTGGTAATTGTGATGATGTTATGTGCTATGTGGGCACTTTCTTGGTTGAGTCACCTTTGGTTGTTGGGATTCGGATACCCAGATAGCGTGTTGCAACACCATGAGATAAGACACTAGGCCTCAATTAAAGATACTCGAGGAGAGATTCAAAGTATGATTGTATGTTCCCGAGGCTGTGTGACACCAAGCCTCACTCCAGGGTTGTGTCATGATGCATATGTTTGCTTTGTGAGATTTGATGCATATATTGTTTGCTATGTGTTTAGGAGACTAGAGGTAGCACCGTATATATTTCCATGTTATCATTTTAGCTACATACTAATGTTTATGATTTGCTTGAAGGATGGTAGCGTGGAAGTGTACCACTGAGGTTTATAAGCTCAACATTCAGAATCGTTCTTTCTGTGCATAGGTTAGTAGGTTGGGCTATGCATTCATAGGGCCCTATTGGTTGTATTGTAACTCGTATTTTGATTTTCAAATGTGAGTCGAATGCTTTTATGATGTATTTTATATGGAGCTCCTTTGTAAACATTTTCAATTACTTAACCATGTTTGAAATATTTGGAGTAAATAGATTTTATAGAAATTGGATTGTGGATTGGGCTAAACTTGGTTGAAATTCTATGATTGCGGATTGGGTTTTAGGCCCAAATGTGACATCCAGGTTTAAGGTGTTACAGCATGTCTGAGGGGAGCATAATTCATGAGCTTGAGAGGGACTTATTTCTTGCTACTAATCATGCGTGATCTTAGAAAATATGTTTTTTTTTTCTAAACTTATTTCATATTTTATGGTCTGTAAAACTTCATACTTTAATTAATGCAATTACCCTTTGCTACATGTTTTTTGTTATTGGCTTGTGTTTAACTTAAACCACTATAGAAATATATGGTTGCATTTAACATGTCTTAAACATATATAAATGTTTTAATCCCCATGAGTACCGAACGTTACCGCATGGCTAAGTCAAGTGATACTTGGGGCCTAGCTAGGAATGATTGTAATGGTACTTGAATTGATGGACGTACCGACAAGCTATGTCAAGTGACACATTGGGGCTAGTCTAGGTATATCTATTTATGCCTTTGAAAGAGCATCACCCATCAACTATGTTGATATCATAACAATGCAAACATTAGTACTACTGTGTTGTATAAAATAATTTCATCTTTTAGATCATAACTGCTTAGTTGCTTCTGGATGTACGTATCGCTTTATTTCTCGTTTACATTCCTGAACTTTATCCAACATATTAAACAGTTACAACAATAGCATTTGATACGTACTACACTCTCTTTGTGGGATTCGACAACCCGTCATACACACCTTGTGTATGTCTACATTATTACTTGTGTCAATAGTGTATACTTGCACTTATTTCCATGTCAGTACGCATGACACCAAATTTTAAATACTGAAGCACTTTACCTTTGTTATTGAGCTCCAACGTCACTATTCTCAAGCGGTCTTAGTTTGTATCTAGGTGGTGTTGTGTTGATTAGGTCCATGTGTTTAACCACTAAGAGGGAATTTCTCAAACCTTTGAGCTCTCATAGAGCATACCATTTAAAAAAGGTGGGACCTATGAGAAGCGACGATAGTTTCTGACTTATAAGACAATGTTCTTCAACTGAAAATTTGTTTATTTTCTATTTGTGGGCTAGATAAAGGCTGATGCTTGATCTTCTTTTTTGTTCTATTTTCTTTGTGTTCGCAAGCCAGTTTTTGGCTTTGATTATTCTGGGTAAGTTTGCTTCCATGTTTCTATAATGTGGTTTTCTATGGTTTAATGAAGTTCTCTTGTATTGTAAAAAAATCAAAATACCTAATTAAAGGTCCAATAATTGAAGAGTTATCATAGAATAACATTGTGATTGTGACTACATGATGTTGCAATAGCATTTCATTTCACATAGAATAACATTGCATTGTTTGATGATAAACAATATCTTAAGTTTGAGATTATAACAACTCTCCAAAAAGAGTTATCAGTCGTACCTTTTTACTAAGAAATTGGTTGTTCTTAAGTATATTTATTATCATTTCTAGATTTTGCATTAACATTTTCAGTAATTTCAACATTTCATTCAAAAGTTTAGTTTACATTTACTTTCTTCTTGTAGTATTTAAAATGCATTATATAAAAAGGGTAATATGCCCCATTAGTACATGAACTATACCTAATTCGTTAGTTTAGTACATTTATTTTTTTCGTTCTCAGTTTCGTACTTAAATTTGTATGCTGTTAACGAGTTTACACTTTTCCGTTACGGAAGCTAACGTTTATCGCTAGAACCACTTATATTTTGACATGTGGCGTTTATTTTTAAAAATTCTCCATTTACTTAAGTGTTAATAACAAGACTAGTCCTCAATGTTTTATTGATTTTTTAATTTAACCCAAATTATCACTCCCCAAAATCAATGTTCATCTCAATCTCAAATGCACATTCGAATGAACCTGACCATCCCAAAACCCTTCCATTTCCCCTTCTGCAAATCAGGAGCAGTGCCACTGCTTTGTCGCACTTCTTTCCCCTATCTTTTTCCCTTTCCTATCCCTATTCAAGAAAATCCAGTCCATCAAATAAAACGTGAAAATTACACAATAATTATACCAAATCTTTTTCCCTTTCATATCTCTATTCAGAAGTTGTTGGCTTTGCTCAAATCTCCGGCATGGAGATTTTGTTCAAGACTTGTGGTGCGACCAACGTTGCCGGGAATGGGTTTGAGAAGAGGAGGGGCATTGTCTTCTCAATGTTGGAAAGTGGGGTTGTTAGCAACCATGATTTTTACACCACAAATTACCAATTTGTTTATCTTTTGGGGCAATATGAAGGAGATGTGGGGGATTCAGATTGTGGAGAGTGTGGGAAGAGTGTTGTTTAGAGAGACGACGATGACGCTAAGCAGACGGGCAGTGGCAACAACGGCGTTGGGGGATAGGTATCAGGGAAGAGAGATTCAAAGTATAAAACATATAAAATAAAGTTACCTGGAATAAAAATAAAAATACTAGAAAGAAAAAAAGTATTTTTTAATATGGTACCACGTGTTAATCATTGGTTGGTCCATTATCTTTTATATTTTTTAAAAGTAAATATTTGATTTAAAAAAATCTGAAGGGTTAATTAAAAAATAAATAAAACATTAAGGACTAATCTTGTTATTAACCCTTAAGTAAATGAAATTTTTTTTTAAAATAAAATAAATGTCATGTATCAAAATACAAGTGATTATATTGGTACACGTCAGCTTTTGTGACGGAAAAGTATAAACTCGTTGGCGGTATAGAAATTTATGTATGAAGCCGAGAACAAAAAAATGTAAATGTACTAAACTGATGAATTGAATATAGTTTATGTACTAACGGGGTATTTTACCCGTATAATCTTTTGTTCAAATATCATGCAGGTAAAAGCGGAGGATGAAGGGATTGCTACATTGATGATATAGTAGTATTCTGAAAGCAAATGATACAACATTTCATTGGAGTAATTATTCATGAATAAAAAAAGAAAATATTTTGCGCTGACTTTAGACAAATCAGTAGAAGAATTATTCAGGAATAATAAAAAAAGAGAATAAAACATATTGTGATTAAATTTTGTGTTAATTTAAGGAAATGGTAACTAACTGTAAAAGGTTTTAGAGAAAGCAACAAGTAAATTTTGGAAGAAAAAGACGTTTGGAGATGACACATAATAGTGGAGTAGAATTTTTTTTATAGAATTCGAAAGAAATATTTGAGAAAAAACTTATCAAAGAGAATTCACAATTAGCATCTTTGAGAAAGAGTCAATTAATTGTATATGTTCATTTTATCCATTTTTTCCTCAGTTTAATTTCTTTTTGAATCAAATGATGAACGGCATGGTTCTTTCAAAATGATTTCAGTCCGAACTTGAACTAGTTTGTCATTGCTTGAAATTTACTTTCATTATAGATTTTAATTGATGTTTTATTAATGTGTAGTTGTTGTGTTTAATCTATAATTAGCTCAAAAGGTTTTTATGTGTATTATTAATACTTTATAAGATGATTTATGAAACTTTAAACTAGACTTAATATTGGAAGGATTATCTTTAGATAGATCTCGTTTGAGAAATACAAGTTAGGTGTTTGTTTGAATATCTTAGATATATTTTAGGAATAATAGCTTGCCTGGTACAATTAGATCGATTGATGCTTAATTCTTGCTTTCTTAATTTGAAGCTTATATGATTATAAAGTCTTTTAAGGGAAGTTAACCTAGATCTAGTTATCGAAAGAATTTAGATCTAAGCCAATAGTCTATTTGAGTATTTGATTTTGTCTCAGCGTTGCCATAGCAATAATCATCAGTTAAGACCAAATCCTAAGGTTAATCGTGGTAATCTTAATCATCATTCATTCTTTGCTAGAGCATTAAAGCATGTGCCCTGACTTTTGTCACTTCTTTGTTTCTATTACTTTATTATAAGTTGCATTTTAATTTCCAACATCAAAACACCCGACTATTCATTTATTTACCGCATTTAATTCGACACTCAAACATTTATAATTTTAATTCATTCTCGTGAAATGACACTCACTCATCACTTTTTTACTTGGTTAGACGTGTATACTTGCACAAATTGCCGTAACATATTGTTCACGCATCAATTGCTTATATACATAACTACTTTGATCCAACTCTAAGTTTGTATGATAAACATGTTCACTGATTATGCATGTAAGCATATATGTATTTATGTCATTTTATGATGAAAACCGTGATCTTTGTTTTGACTAAAATTTATATTTATATGCTTTCAAATATATTAAAACTCTGTAAAAACTTGTAAATGCCTCTGCTTTGTTATTTGATGCATGCATTATTTATTCTGTTGTGTTTGGGTTGAGGTGCATAAGGAAGTATCTGTATGTGGTCCATTTCATTATATGTCTAGTAATTTCCTGCTCTGATCTTGGTGGTTCATCTAGTGCGATGTAGTTGTTTATTGATGTTAATTACAACTACGAGTGATTATATACACTTAGGATCCTAGAATATAACTTACGCAAGAAGTCTATCACTTAGAATACAATTCATATAAGAAGTTTACCACTTAGGATAAACACTAACTACTGATAAGATGGAGATAAGAAAGATAAGAAGAATCAGTATTTCTTATCTTTAACATGCCCCGCAAGATGGAGGATCCATCGGAAACATCAATTTTGGACCGGAAATAAAGAAACAACGTCCTGCCAATAGGCTTTGTGAGTGTATCCGGAAGATGTGCCTTGGACGTGATATGGTGGACACACAAGGAACCAACAACAACCAAGTCTCGAACAAAAAAAAAAACAGTAAAGAGCGAGATGTTTTATACGTGAGTGAAACACATAATTCGTACAAACATGCGTGTCCCCAAGATTGTCACAAAAAAGAACCGATGACTGAGAAAGCGGGATGCCAAGATCTTGAAGAAGATGATGCACCCACGATATTTCAGTGTGGCATGGGCAACGGCCCAATATTTCACTTCAGTAGATGATCGTGAAACAGTTGTTTTTTTTTTTTTTGCTTAGTGGACTTTCAAGAGATAACATTTGAACCAAGATAGAGAACAAAAGTAGTAGTAGACTCGCCATCCACAAGGAAACCACTCCAATCCGTGTCAGGAAAGGCTGTAAGATGCAAAGGTATTCGAGAATGAAGAACTAAGCCATGAAACAAGGTACCCTTAAGATGCCATAGAATACGTTTAACTGCCACTAAGTGAGCCTTCAAGAATGGTATTAAATTGCGGCTGCAACATTCGTAATCTATTTCAAGGTCATCGCAATGCAAATATTGGCACAACGCAATCCAAATACTGCATCACGACTTTTACGATATAAAATCGTTATGTAACGCTGAAACATATCATATATTGCGCCGCAATAACGCAACACCACAATAAGTTTTCAAATGATTTGAAATGTAAAACTCTACAAATAGAATACTTGATTTTTTTTTTTAATTTAACAATCAAGTACATTGATGGTAGCATCGATTGTTAGATCAATTATCTTATCGGTTTAAGAAACTTATTAATCTATAAAATATAAATAAAAAATTATAAAATGTTTACCTTTTTCAAAGCGTGGTGGTGATATTTTTTTCATAAACAAACTAATTTAATTTTATTAATTTTTTTGCCGTATTATATATTTTTTTGTCAGGATTGACATGTACCAATTTTATAATTTTATGCCTATGGATAAGTCCTCTGTTGGATTAAAATTCAATAATAGTGGGCACATATGTATAATGTATGTTGCTATTATAAAGTTTAACACGTAATTAAGTGATCAATTATGTTACACGTGTTATAGGTACTAAATTGTTATGGAATTAAAAGTGTAGATACCATAAGTTAGATTTATAACTCAATGCGGGGCAGAGTTGTAAATATTAATAAACTGTTTTAATTCAGTTTATATAAAGGGTAGTGGTCCCCGAGATATAGGTTAACTTGCATATCTCTTTTCCCCGTCTGAGAGTTGTGTGCCAAGAGGTAATCTATCATCTCGGAAGATCAAACTCTCTCTGGAAAATCTCCATCGATGGATTCAGGTACGCTTCCGCAAATTTAGTTTTGTTCTTAGTGATTTGACATACATATAGATCTTGGGTTTATATTCGTATCGAATATATATTTTGGTTTCTAACAAGTGGCATCAGAGACAGATTATGTCAAATCATTGAGATTATAGTTTTTGCCATAATCTGTATATTTATGGTGATTTGGGTTTTTCCGTGAGTTTCATTCTTAATCGGCTATTATGTTTATGCGATCCGATTTAAAATAATCTTCCATCGCATGTTTTGAAATTTCCCGATAATCCTGATATGCGATATCTGTTTCACTGCAATTGTGCCTATACAATCAGTTATTTTATTTTTGATGCTGTGCGATTACATGTTTGGCAATTTCATTGATTTCTAGGTTTTAACAATAATTGCATGAGATTGGAATTCAAATGTTGTTAACAATTTGGGTTTATACTCTGCCGATTTTAATTATTTAATTTTTGTTTGCCATAATTAGTGGATTCAATTTTTCGCCTCGAGAATTAACAATTGTTTTCGGTGGTAACAATCCTTAGCAATTATGTTTTCTTTTTACCCAGGTTAATGACAATTAATTATTTTTAATTTAATATACATTGTTATTAATCTATGGAATATATATTTTATATAAAATATATGTTCAATTCGGTTAGATCAAAATTTTAGTTTTGGTCATTAAGTACAAAGATAAACCTTTAAAAACATATAAATTCATGTTTTGGCTATGTCTAATTTTTAGTGGGTTAATTGAAACACAACGTCACCAAAGTGACCGCTTCTGCGTAGATTAACGTATTTAAAATATCAAGATGTTTGTGTTTTTGTAATTCATGCGTTTATTAATTGGCCCAAAGGAAAATTAATATTTGGCCGAATTTCAAATAACACTTGTGGTAATAAATGTGTGACAATTATAAGGTAATTTATGTGTGCAATACGTTAGTCCAAAGATTAACCTCTTGTTCGACATAGTTTATTGTCAATGTTTGATTGCTACAACAAGAATACCGCTTACAGTTAATATTACTGTCAAAAGACTTGATATTAATGTTGTGTTTGGTATCTTGAGGGGAATTAGTCATTATTTTGAATTTATTTGTTTACTTATGAATTATTGGTGTGAGCATATTTATTTATTTATTTATTATTCTTTTGTTCTATATTCAGCTAGTTCTTCTGCTGCCACAATATCTGCTAATGTCAATTCTATACCCATGCTTAATGGGACGAATTTCAAGGAATGGAAACGGCACTTACTGATAGTGCTTGGTTGTATGGACATAGACCTTGCGTTAAGGGAAGAACAACCTGCACCTCTCACTACGGCAAGCACCCCTGATGCAAAAAGGGATTTTGAGAGGTGGGAACGTTCTAATCGCATGAGTCTGATGATCATGAAACATAGCATTCCGGAAACCTTTAGGGGTGCAGAATCTGAGGAAATTATTCAGGCTAAGGATTTCCTTGACAATATTGAGCAACATTTTGTTAAAAACGATAAGGTTGAGATGACATCACTTCTAAATTCTTTGATGTCTATGAGTACAAGGGTCAAGGATATATAAGGGAGTACATTATGGAAATGTCTCATATTGCTTCAAAACTTAAGGCACTTAAGATCGAGTTTTACTCGTCCTTATGGTTTTGGTATCGCTTCCTGCACAGTTTAACCAATTTAAAATTAGTTATAACTGTCAAAGGGAGAAGTGGACTCTAAATGAGCTCATTTCTCATTGTGTTCAAGAGGAAGAAAGGTTGAAGCGTGAGAAAACTGAAAGTGCTCATTTGTCTAGTGCCTCTAAAGACAAGGGCAAGAAAAGGAAATATCAGAATGAAGCTGCTAAGGGTCCAGCTCAAAAGAAACCAGAGAATGTTCCAAATAATTGTTTCTTTTGTGACAAGCCTGGACACATGAAGAAAGATTGTACCAAATATCACGCATGGCGTGCAAAGAAAGGTATGAATCTTATTTTGGTCTGTTCTGAGGTTAATTTAGCTTCAGTACCTAGAAACACTTGGTGGTTAGATTCTGGTGCTACTACTCACATAAGTGTTTCTATGCGGGGTTGCCCGAGCTACCAAAAGCCAAGTGATGGTGAAAGAAACATCTTTGTGGGCGATGGAAAATCGGTGGAAGTGGAAGCAATTGGGCATTTTAGGTTGTTATTAGGAACTGATTTTTATTTGGATTTGAAAGACACTTTTGTTGTTCCGTCTTTTAGGCGGAATTTAGTTTCAGTTTATTTGTTGGACAAATTTGGTTATTATTGTTCATTTGGAAACAATCAGTTTACTTTGTCTTTAAATTCAAGTATTGTTGGAACTGGTTATTTAAATGCTTATGACAACCTTTATTTGTTAGATACAATTGCATCCTATAATGAAACCTTGTATGTGGAATCACGTGGTACTAAGCGAAAATTGAATAAAGAAAATTTAGCATCATTATGGCATAAACGCTTAGGTCATATATCAAAGTGTAGGATTGAGCGTCTTGTGTTTAATGGTATTTTAGAGTCCCCTGACTTCACAGACTTTAATATTTGTGTTGATTGCATCAAGGGAAAGCAGACCAAAACTAAGAGATTAGGTGCCAATCGTTCTACAGACGTCTTAGAATTAATTCATACTGATATTTGTAGGCCATTCCCTACGGCATCTTGGGATGGTCAACAATATTTTATAACATTCATAGACGATTACTCACGTTATGGGTACCTATATCTCATTCATGAAAAATCTCAGTCTTTGGACGTGTTCAAATCCTATAAAGCTGAAGTTGAGAATCAGCTAAACAAAATGATTAAAAAAGTTCGATCTGATCGTGGTGGTGAGTACTACGGTAGATATGATGGATCAGGTGAACAACGTTCAGGACCATTTGCAAAGTTGCTAGAGAAATGTGGTATTGTCCCACAGTACACCATGCCAGGAACACCTAGTATGAATGGTGTTGCTGAGAGACGTAATAAGACTCTTAAGGATATGGTAAGAAGTATGATTGCTCATTCTACCTTACCTGAGTCACTCTGGGGAGAAGCATTAAAGACAGCAACGTACATTCTGAATAGAGTACCCACTAAAGTAGCTGAAAATACACCTTATGAGCTTTGGGTGGGTAGAAAGCCCACTCTAAAGCATTTTCACATTTGGGGATGTCCAGCTGAGGCAATGCCTTATAGGCCACTTGAAAAGAAATTGGACTCCAAAACAAAGAAGCACTACTTTATTGGTTATTCGAGCGATCTAGGGGCTATAAATTTTATGATCCCATAATTAAGAATATTTTTGAGACGGGAATTGCAATATTTTTTGAGGATGTTGAGTTTGGAGGGAGAAATAAGGTAAGAGACATTGTCTTTGAGGAGGAATTGAGTTTTAACTCAGTTCCTACTATCACTTTTGATGATGTTCAAGTTTCTATACCGATCATCAATCAAGAAGTGAATCCAGAACCTCAACAAGACAATGTCGAACAGCTCCCTCTTATTCAGATGATAGGTAATTGTTCCGGAAGAACAAACTCAGCAACCTCAAGAACAAGTGCCATTAAGGAGATCCACGAGAGAAAGGAGAAATGCTATTCCGGATGATTATATTGTATTTCTCCAAGAAAATGAGGATGATAATGGAATGATGGAAGATGATCCGATCAACTTTCATCAGGCCATGCAAAGTATTAACTCTCAAAAGTGGATTGATGCCATGCAAGAAGAGTATAAATCCATGCAAGACAATAAAGTTTGGAAACTTGTCCCATTACCTGAAGGTGCAAAACCAATTGGTTGTAAATGGATTTTTAAAACCAAGAGAGATGCAAATGGTAATGTGGAGAGGTATAAGGCACGTCTTGTAGCTAAAGGTTATACTCAAAAAGAAGGCATTGACTTTTCAGAGACTTTCTCTCCAGTTTCATCGAAATACTTATTTAGGACAATCATGGCACTAATAGCTCATTTTGATCTTGAGTTACATCAGATGGATGTTAAGACTGCGTTTCTCAATGGAGAAATTGAAGAAACAATTTATATGGTGCAACCAGAAAACTTTGGGTCGGGAGACCCAAAGAATATAGTTTGCAAATTAACAAAATCCATCTATGGACTCAAACAATCTTCTCGTCAATGGTATCACAAATTTCATCAAGTAATTATCTCGTTCGGTTTTGAGATGAATATTGTTGATGATTGCGTGTATCACAAGTTTAATGGGAGTAAGTACATATTTTTGGTTTTATATGTCGATGACATTTTGCTTGCCACAAATGATATAGGCTTACTGCACGAAACCAAGAGATTTCTATCTAAGCATTTTGAAATGAAAGATCTTGGGGACGCTTATTTTGTTTTAGGAATTCAGATACATCGAGATCGATCTCGGGGTATTCTTGGATTGTCACAAAAGAACTATATCGATAAAGTACTTAAAAGGTTTGGGATGCAAAATAGTAAACCAATAGACACCCCTGCCACTAAAGGAGACAAGTTTTGTCTTGCCCAATGCCCTAAAAGTAATCTTGAAATTCAAGAAATGCATAAGATTCCATATACATTAGCTATTGGGAGTCTAATGTATGCTCAGGTATGTACGCGTCCGGATATTGCGTACATTGTTGGGATGTTAGGCAGATACTCAAGCAACCCTGGTATGGACCATTGGAAAGCAGCCAAGAGGGTTATGAGGTATCTTCAGAGAACAAAAGATTATATGCTCACATACAGGAAATCAGATCATTTGGAGGTCGTAGGGTATACGGATTCTGATTTTGCTGGGTGCCAAGATAGCAGAAAATCTACATCAGGCTATATTTATCTGTTAGCTGGTGGAGCTATATCTTGGAAAAGTGCCAAACAGACACTTGTAGCTTCTTCCACTATGGCAGCAGAGTTTGTAGCATGCTACGAGGCATCTAATCATGGAATATGGCTGCGAAATTTTGTCACTGGGCTGCGTATTTTGGAGAATATAGAAAGACCACTTAAATTATTTTGTGACAATAAATCAGCAGTGTTGTATTCCAACAACAATAGGAGCTCGTCTAAGTCAAAGCACATTGACATAAAGTTCCTAGTTGTGAAAGAAAGAGTGCAAAGTGGACAAATATCCATAGAACACATTGGGACAAACTCTATGATAGCGGATCCGCTCACAAAAGGATATTATTGTTTGAGTGGGAGTTTGTTATTTGTTCACTTTATGTTTATGTTTATTTTCAGACATTTATGTATTTGGTTATTTTCTGATCAGAAATAAAGTATTCAGTTAATTCACTCTTTTCTTATTTGGATAAGGACCTCACTTATGTTTAAAGAGGACCAGTTGGAAATAGGCATGTTCGGTTCACATTTACATGTAATTTCCATGCTACGCATCCATGATTGATCTATGTCATTTGATTATGTTTGTATACGTGACCATTGATGGGTCCAGTCATGATTGATATGGCAAAGACCGCTTTGATCCTATATGGATATAATTGATGGACGAGATTGTTATAGAATACCTATTACATGATAGCAAATTTTTGAGCTCATAAGGCCGTACATTTTTGTCGGTAACATATGTTGCCCAAGTGGGAGATTGTTGGATTAAAATTCAATAATAGTGGGCACATATGTATAATGTACGTTGCTATTATAAAGTTTAACACGTAATTAAGTGACCAATTATGTTACACGTGTTATAGGTACTAAATTGTTATGGAATTAAAAGTGTAGATACCATAAGTTAGATTTATAACTCAATGAGGGGCAGAGTTGTAAATATTAATAAACTGTTTTAATTCAGTTTATATAAAGGGTAGTGGTCCCCGAGATATAGGTTAACTTGCATATCTCTTTTCCCCGTCTGAGAGTTGTGTGCCAAGAGGTAATCTATCATCTCGGAAGATCAAACTCTCTCTGGAAAATCTCCATCGATGGATTCAGGTACGCTTCCGCAAATTTAGTTTTGTTCTTAGTGATTTGACATACATATAGATCTTGGGTTTATATTCGTATCGAATATATATTTTGGTTTCTAACATCCTCATGTTTTAAGTTTGCAAAAAATTTTGTCAGCATGATATTATTCATATGTTATTCATTAGAATATGATTGCTTGTATCCCTTATTTAGCCTTATAATGTTTGTATAGTCTATATTTTTTTAGTAACTTTTCATCTATAAATTATAATTTTATTTATATAAATTAAATAATACATAAAAAAATGTATTTATATTAGAACATTAAAATATGGTTGTAAAATGTGTATATTTATAATATTTGAAAAAAGTTGTGATTTTTTAGAAACTAATCACGACTGCATCAACTATTACATGTTACGTAATGTCCGCAACGATACCACAACCGCAACCGCAATTTAATACTATGCCTCCAAAGGACCGTGCATGTACTGTGAAATGCGATCAACCGCAAAAGAAATATCAGGTCGAGTGAGATTTAAGTATTGGAGAGGAAAGAGCAACTGACGTTAGCTGGATACTTCAACAACAGAAGAGGAACCAGATGGTGAGAGCTTATCAGAAGAAGACATCGGTGTAGAGATTGATTTCGCACCATCCATATAAAATTGATAGAGAATATCAGAGATATACTGAGTTGAGACAAGAACAACCCTGTAGGAGTAGCAACAACTTCAACGTCAAGAAAGTGGCTAAGCGCCTCATGTCTTTCAATGAGAACCACTTAGCCAAGAGGGCAACTAAATTATCAAGAGCAGTAGTATCATTACCCGTAAGGATAATATCTTCAACATAAATAAGAAAGTGATACATTCACCTTAGATTTACAAAAATCATACCTCAAGAAGAAACCGGAAAAGCTCAAGGTACCACGCTCGTGGTTCTTGCTTGAGATCATAAAGAGCCTTACGAAGTCGACAAACATGCGACAGATGCACATGATATTTGTAACTAGGTGGTTGATCTAACTAAACTGTTTCATACAATGTGCCATTAAGAAAATGCGTTATTAACTTCAAGCTGTTTAATAAGCCACGCATGTTGCAAGGCAAGGGTCAAAATAATATGTACCGTCACCGATTTCATAACCAGACTAAATTTCTCAAAGTAATCTCTACCAACTTCTTGAGAGTAGCATTTTGCCACCAGATGACCTTTATCTATGTATATAGAGCCATATGGGCAGCATTTCACACGAAACACCCATTTGCAGCAAACTGTGGGCTACGTAGATCATGGAACAAGATCCAACGTGTGATTCCGAAGTGTGGAGCCTTTTTTTGAGCTCAACATTTTTAAAAAACAAAATTAACGGAGTCGACATCAATCTTTTTTAAGGTGTGATTGGATCATCTAAAAATGAGTTATTTTAATAAAATTATTTTATTTTATTAAAGCATCAATTTCGGTTTACGAAAAACATAAAAATGGGTTTAAGAGTCAGTTACGTGTGGGTAAGGGTTAGCACCCCACAGCGCCCAAAAATTGGTATCTAGCCGATTACGAAAAGTTTTAATGTCGGAATTTGCAAGTTCGTATAAAATTTAACTTATTGTCCATTTATGAATATGATTCCATCTTAATGCCCCCACCATTCGGAGAGTAAACTCTAATCACCTCCAATATTTCTGGCGCTAACTCGTTACCTCCTTTTGGTGTGATACTGCATTAATTATGTTCCACTTTTAAGCAAACAATCAAAGAGTCTATTAGTGTGACAGGGCTTTTATTTTACTAAGTTGATAATGATTAACCCTAAGAATTGTCTAAGTGAATTTTGCCTATTGGGGGTTAAAATGTAATTAAGTGTATTTTATGATTTTTGGGTGAAGAAGAGTTTTTTTATTTTATTAAAATTCAAGACTCTAACTAAGGTTTTTAAGAACCCAATCCTAGGGATTTATTTGAGCTAAGAATATAAATTAAAAGATAGCAAATAAAGCTTTATAATTACATTAAAAGGAAAATATAGGAGCAAAAGGAAACATAAAACTAAATATGTACAAAAAGAAAATTTTGTTTGAAATAGGTTGTTGATTTTATAATGAAAAAATGCATCATTCCTTTGACGGGTCAACAATTTGATAATTTGAGCCGTTTTTAAAAAAATGAAATTGTAATAAAAGTAGAGAAAGGTTTTAAAAAAAGAAATTAAAAACGGAAATCAGAAACAGGAACCAAATTAAAAAGGAAAATAAAATTAAAGGCCTAATTTTAGTAAAACGGTGACCAAATTGAAATAAAGGAAAACATGGTGTTTTGCAGAGCAAAGCAAAGTGGGGTGGAAGGGTTTAATGAGGGTAATTAGTCCACTTTGTTTAAAACATATGGGTATAAAACTCAATTTTAATAACACTTTTCATTGTCTTCTTCTTAAAATTTTTGGATCAAACACCTTTTTTAACAATTCTTTCAATTGTTCTTAGTTGTTCTTCATGAGGTGAAGAACACCAAGAGCAACCACCGTGTTGGCCTTCTTCCACCGGCCGTCGTTTAACAACAGTGGTTGGTAAAAAATTCTCTTTTCCAAGCTTGCTTTAAAATCCCAACTCGAATTTTCTTTGGAAATAAACCGAAACCTTTAAAAATAATCCCAAATCGTTTTTTAAAAAAATGAACACCCTCCTTTTAAAATTTTCAGAACTTGGCCACCACCCTTACTCGAATCCCGACGACGGCAACGACGATTTGTGATGTTTGCAAGGTGAGCACATGCCTTCTTTTTACGTATTTGAAACATAAAAAAAATAATAACAATAAAAGAGAAAAAGTAAAGAATACATAAAAAATTTGCTTGATTCTTGTATTCCACTAAAAAATTCTAGTAAAGAATCGTACAACTTTGGTAGTGAAAACTCGTGTCGAATTTGTAGTGTAGAATCGTGTGTAGGTGTAAATTACAAAGGATGGGTCAAGTTTATATAGTCCTTTTATTGCCAAATTTACAATGGGAATTTGAAATTAGAATCCCTAAAATCCGGTGATGCTTGCCATGCTTGAATGATTTGATTTGCTTGATTCCTTTCCATTTTCGGATTGATTTTGCATTAATTTGGGGCTGACCTTTCTTTATTTTTCATATTCGAATGGTTGACTCATTTTTTATTGTTGCAAGTGTGGTGGCGAGAAGGAGTGGCCGCGAGGGCATGACACGGGTCATGGCGAGGGCTGGTCGGACAGTAGCATTCATGGTAGGTGGCGGTGGGGTGAAGGGAAGGCCACGCGATGGCCTCTAGCAGCGCCCAAACCTATACGCGTGGGCTGCAGGCACAGGGGATGCCAAGCATGTGATGTCGCGCATGTAGGTGCTGCTCCTTCACTTTCTGGTCCAATTTGGACCGTTGGATCTAGCTCGTATCCAACGGCAATAGATGAGCTAAACATGGGGGATAATAAGGGTTAGGTAGGGTTTTTATTTGGGTCAAATGGGCTATTATTATTCATTGGTCTTTAAAATTAAAATGGATCTCGTTTAATTTAAAATGGACCCCTTTTATTTCAGTGGGTTTTAAAAATAATACAATAATACTACTACTAATAATAATAATAATAATAATAATAATAATAATATTAATAATACACGAATAGTAGGGTGCCGTCTGAAAAGGCAAGGAGACATGCCTCTTGTTTTAGAATGAAAGGGCATGGGGACGCAACCAATTAATGCCATCTTCAGAAGATAGTAATAGGAACGGAGTGAAATTATGCCTCACTAAGTTCGTACTTAGTGTGGGTTTGTTTCACACGTTGGTTCTCCGACGTAAAGTATCGAGAAGGAGCAGTATTTTGTTAAATCAAGTTATAATAGTAGTTCACGGTATGTACATTTTAAGTTATAATTTGATGTCTAGTGGGCATGTACTCGTATGTATGTAAGTTTAGAATATAACTGTTTGTAAACTTGAGTTTATAATGTGTTTACGTACTACTACAAATGTATGGATTTAGACTATGGGTTACTAGAAATGATTATGATTTATGACGTAGTTAAATATTGTTTAACCCTAATCGCATAATAACTTTAAAATCAAGAAAGGGTCTAGGTAGTGTATTTAGTTTTCACCCTGAATAATATTTTTATTTCAATAACATTTCTATAAATTTTATAAAATAATTCAGGGTCGAAACTAGCTGTCATAGGCTGATGTAGATTTCAATTAAAAACCGAAAAGAGTTAAACTATAAAAAAATTTCAAGACAAGTTTTCTTAATAACTCTGTAACATCTTTAGTGTATATTCGGTATACGAGTATAGGTTAAGGGTGTTACAATTTTATTGGTATCAGAGCTATAGGTTTAGCCGATTCTAGAGGTTAAACCGAGTCAAAGGTGATTTGTTATTAAATACATGCCCCTAGGATGTCAATATTATTGATGTACTATCAGTGTAACTTGATTTTTCTCCTTATATATGAATTGGTTATTGTAGTATATGATAATGTCAAGTACTGCTGGGTCACATCAAGTAAGAGATCGCGGGGATTAGGAGGAGGTACAAAGTGGGAGCAATAATGTTCAACAGGCTCTATCTCCCACTGCTGCCTTAGCAGATCCACCGGTACAACAAAGAGCTCCGGCACAAGAATATGGGGCATTAGTACAAGCTCTTGAAGCTATGGTAAAATGACTTCAGCCCCCAGCACCAGTACCAGCTCCAGCACTCGTGCCAGTTAAAGCATCAACAACGAAGGAACTTAAAAAGCTCGGAGCTCCAAAATTTCACGGAGAAGGTGGGCCAATGGTTGCCGATCTATGGTTAAATGATGTTAAGATCCTAAGGGAAGGGATTGGTTGCACCAATGCTGAAAAGTTGGAAGGAGCTGTTTCCTTACTGAGAGGACATCCTTGCATTAGGTGGACCAATGCCACGGAGTTAGTACCCGCTACTGAAATAAATTGGACATTTTTCTAGGAGGCATTCAAAGCTAAGTATATCGGGGAACAGTTCAAAAGAGAAATGTTGCAGCAGTTATTGGATCTTAAACAAGATGCCCGTACAGTTTATGAGTATGAGATATATTTTAATAGATTGAGTCAGTACGCAGCTGAGTTGATGCCGAATGAAAAATCTAGATGTGATTGGTTTATAGAAAAGCTGCACCCAAGGCCCAAAGAGATTTTATTGGGCATGAATCTGTCAAACTTTCAAGAAGCTGTGAATAGAGCGAAGGCTATAGAAAGAGCCTATATGGAACGAGTCAAAGCTTAGTCTTCTTGAGCTTCTAAGAGGTTCGATGAGACTTTTACCTTGACTCAATCTAAACGAGGTAGAAGTAATCAATCACAAGGTAGAAATGAGTCAAGATTTACTCGAAAGAATTCTTCATTTAAGAAATGACAAAATACTTAGACGTCAACTGCCGGGTCGAGTAGGCCTTTGTTTCCAGAGTGCAAAACTTGTGGAAAGTGGCATTTGGGAGCTTGCCGAATGGGTTCAGGAGGTTGCTACAGATGTGGTAGCACTGAACACTTCATTAGAGATTGTCCAGAGGAGCAGACAAAGAAATCGAACCAGTATAAAAGATCTGTAGCTGCTTATCCCTGAGGTCGAGGTCGAGGTGGTGGACAACACAGGACATCGACTCACGAGACTCTAAAGTTGCATCAAACAGGGAATTCAAGACCCCCGCTCGAGTGTACAACATTCGCACAGAGGAAGAAAAGCATCACCCAGACATTATTGTAGGTACGCTCCGACTTTTGGGTGAACCAGTATTTACTTTAATTGATCCGGGTTTAACTCATTCATACATTAGCACTAAAATCGTAGAACAAAGAAGAAGGGTGGTTCCCTAAGACTATGTATTGATTATCGGCAGCTGAATAAAGTAACCATTAAGAACAAGTATCCTCTACCAAGGATTGAAGATCAATTTGATCAGCTCAGAGATGCAGTGGTGTTCTCAAAGATAGATATTTGATCGGGTATTACCAGCTCAAAGTTAAAGAAGTAGATGTACCAAAGACAACATTCAGAACTCGTTATGGACATTACGAGTTCCTGGTGATGCCTTTTGGATTGACGAATGCCCCTACTACATTCATGGACCTAATGAATAGGGTATTCTGACCCTATCTGGATCAGTATGTCGTAGTCTTCATAGATGACATTTTAGTATACTGGAAGACAGAAGCTGAGCATGATCATCATCTTTGAGTGGTATTACAAACTTTAAGAGATAAGCAACTTTATGCCAAGTTTTCTAAAAGCGAATTTTGGTTGTCAGAAATAACTTTCCTTGGACATGTAGTGTCATCAGAAAGGATAAGAGTTGATCCCAAGAAAATACAAGCTATTCTTGAATGGGAAGCGCGAAAAATGTCTCTGAAGTTTGGAGTTTCTTAGGATTAGCTGGATATTACAGGCGCTTTGTGCAGAATTTTTCCATTATTGCTATGCCTCTTACCCAGCTGCTATGAAAATGTACTCCATTTGTATGGACAGAGAGGTGCCAAGAAATTTTCGAAAGATTAAAGAAAGTCCTTACTGAAGCACCAGTTCTAATCCAGCCAGAACCAGGAAAAGAATATATTCTGTACAGTGTTGCATATCATTGTGGTTTGGGTTACGTGCTGATGCAAGAAGGTCGTGTGGTAGCCTATGCATCAAGGCAGCTCAAAACTCATGAAAAGAACTACCCCACACATGATTTGGAAATGGCAGCAGTGGTTTTTGCTTTGAAAATCTGGTGACATTATTTGTATGGTGAAAAGTGTCACATTTACACGGATCATAAGAGTTTAAGGTATCTGATGACGCAAAAGGATCTGAATCTGCGACAACGAAGGTGGGTTGAAGTTTTAAAGGATTATAATGTTATTATCGATTACCACCCTAGAAAGGCTAATGTAGTTGAAGATTCTCTTAGCCGGAAGACATTTTCTGCTTTGCGCATGATGAATGCACAATTATCGGTGAAACAGGATGGTTCCTTGATAGTAGAATTTCAGATAAGGCCAACTTTATTGGATCAAATCAAGGATTTGCATAATACAGATGAAGAATGTCTAGAAAGAAGGAGACAAGCTGAAGCAGGAGAAGTACAAGACTATGAGATCTAGCCTAATGGTTGTTTATATTACAAAGGTAAAGTATATATTCCTAAAGATGATGATATAAAGAAAGAGATATTAACAGAAGCATAGTCCATTGACTATGCACCAAGGAAGTAACAAGATGTATCAAGATTTGAGGACTCGATATTGGTAGCTAGGAATGAAAAGAGCATTCTCAGAATTTGTGGCAAAATGCCTAACATGTCAACAAGTAAAAGCTGAATATCAAGTACCTTCTAGATTGCTCCAGCCTATCTCTATTCCTCAATGGAAATATGAGCGAGTAACGATGGATTTTATATCTAGATTGCCAACTACACCAAGAAAAAAGGATTCAATATGGGTTATTGTGGATCGTCTGACAAAGTCTGCTCATTTTATCCAGTTCGAATGGTTTATTGACTAGATAAATATGCAGAAATTTATATTCGAGAGATAGTATGACTGCATGGTTCCCTAGTATCAATAGTATCAGACAGAGACCGAAGGTTTACTTCAAGATTTTGGGGTGCATTACATAAAGCGTTGGGTACTAAATTAAATTTTAGTACAACCTTTCATCCGTAAACAGATGGACAATTTGAAAGGGTTATATAGATTTTGGAAGATATGCTACGGGCCTGTGTGATCGAGTTTACGGGATCACAGGAAAAATACTTGCCTTTGGCTAAATTTGCTTATAATAACAGTTATCAAGCAAGTATTAAGATGGCACCTTTCGAAGCATTATATGGATGAAAGTGTTAAACTCCTCTTAATTGGTTCGAATTGCAAGATCGAAATGTTCAGAATAACTCAAACATTGGAGGAGTTGATTTAACACAAGACATGGAAGATAAGGTGAGGATTATTTAGCATAATCTCAAGGCCGCAACAGATCGACAAAAAGCTTATGCAGATAAGAAAAGAAAAGATATTGAGTATGAAGTGGGAGAAAAAGTGTTCTTAAAGGTTTCTCCTTGGAAGAAAGTGCTACGATTCGGGCAAAAAGGAAAGCTTAGTCCCAGATTTATTGGGCCATATGAGATTTTAAAAAGAGTAGGATCAATGGCTTACCAACTGGCATTACCTCCGGATATGAGTAAGATTCATGATGTGTTTCATGTGTCCATGTTTCGGAGGTATCGATCAGATCCTTCACATGTAATTACTCCTAAGGAAATCGAGCTACAACTGGATCTGATATATGAAGAAGAACCAGTGAAAATCCTAGCATATGGAGTTAAAGAATTAAAAAATAAGAAAATTGCACTGGTTAAAGTCCTTTCGAGGAATCATAAAGCTGAGAAAGCCACTTGGGAAACTAAAAAGAAAATGATAAAGCAGTATCCAAAATTGTTTGAAAGGAATGTACGTTGGAAATTCGAGGATGAATTTTCTTAAGGGGAAGGAATTTGTAATATCCCAATTTTTGGACTAGTGACCAAATTGTAATTTTTGAAAGTTTAGGGGTTAAAGTGTGAACTTTAGAAAAGTTTAGGGACCAAAGTGTAATTTCCAAAAGTTGTGTAAGTTAACCCCGTAAATGAATAATTCACCCCTATGAGTGGCATTTCCGTGTTACTCAAATTTTCATACGAGGCTTATATTATTAGAATTTTTAGATCGAATACAAATTATTAAGCGTGCTCAACCAAAGTAGTACAGGGATGAGTGACCTAGTAGGAAGGTCACATATTCAATATTTTGACTGATAAAAAGGATTCATTTTAAGTCAATGATATTCGAAATGGATTGTTGAGATAAGATTTCTAAGAGGAAATGTATCCAATAAAATTTCTTGGTAATTATCAGTATATCAGATCAAACTGAAATTTTATAGAAAGTTCCAAGAAATTATGGAAAACTCATAAAATATTATTTTATGAGTATTTTATTACATTTGGTTTGATTCTAACTAGATTTAGTTAGATGGTGATGGAATGGAAATTTTCAAGTCTGGTTAGTAAATAAAGTCTAGTTGGAGGGCAAATTGGACATTTTCCTTGGATGGCATTTTTGAAATATTTTAAAACATTGAGGGAAATTTGGAAGAAGATTTATACATAGATTAAATCACAGCCATTGATTTTTTATGAGATTGAATCATGGCCATTAGATTAAAAGGGCAAGATGGTAATTACACTAATTAAATGAATTTTAAATTCATTTGATATGAAATGTGGATTAAATAGGTTAAAAGATGATAAAAAATCATCTTAATCTGCCAAGGGCTGTTCGAAACTCAGCAACAAAGAAGGAAAAAAATGGAAGTTTCAAACTTTCAAGCCAATTTTGAAGAATTCAAGACTAGTTTCAAGCGAAGTTTATTTAGGTAAATTGTTCTACATTCAATTCTCTTCATTTTGATATTATTTTTGCATGATAAAAGTCAAGTATGAGTTATGTTATGGATGAAGATTGATTGTGGAAATTGAAGTTGATGATGGAATTAGATTTGTAAATAGTTAAATTGATGATTTAAACATGGAATTAAGGTTGAAATTGGGTAAATTCCATGTTAGAGATTATAAACCCTAACCCTAAAATTTAGGGGTTTTGGTTATAAAGCTAAATTAAGGATGGAATTGATTGAATTATGATGTTAGATGACCTACTTTGATGATATGTTGAATAATTTCCCAAGTTGTAAATTTAGGGACCTATTTCGAAAATTAGAAAATTAGGGGAAATTATTGTAAATTTTATTTTAGCTTTGGAATAATTGAATTATGGTGAAAATAGCTTGAATTTGTGATTAGGGACCAAAATGATTTTTTTTGAAATTCAAGGACCAATTCGTCAATTTAGTAAAAATTAGGGATTGGTCTTGAATTTATTGAAAATTGATAGAATTGAAGATTTAAGCATGTTATGAAAGTTGAAGGATTGAAATGTCAAGAAAGGAAACAAGAGGGACCAAATTCGAAATAAAGAATTTGTGAAGGACTAAAGTGAATAAAGTTTGGAAGTTAAAGGAAAATGTAGAAGGATGTTAGAATTAAGTGAAAGGTTTAATTGTACATTAATTTAATGTACAAAAGCAATGTAGTGACCAAAATGTCACTTTTATAAAGTTGAAGGACTACAAAGGAAATAGTCCAAAAATAAGTAATTAATTATGGAAATTGTTCAAAAATGGGTTTGAACAATTGTTTAATGTCCAAGTTGGTCACTAAAGATCTAGGGACTAATTCAACAATTTGTAAAGTATTTGGGAAAATTTTCAGAAAATTTTTATATTTGAATAGTTATGTTTAAGAATTAAATTAGCAATGTTAGATTTAAGTCGAACACAAGAATGGTGATGTATATGTCGATTGATTTTATACATTTTAAAAGAAAATGAAGGAAACCCAAGTGACAAAAGGAAGGATAAGAATCGTGAGTAAAGCTTAGTGAGGCTGTACTGCACTAAAACATGTGATATGAATGATTATTTATATGATTGATCGTGATAATGGATTGATGATAAAAGAAAATGCCCACATATTATGTATGAGAGTCCATGGTATAGTTGGGATGCCATAGAGTCCCTAGTAGCTGCATTATTTACGTTATGTTATAAATTTTATGTTTTGTGACAAAATGAATGTGTCACATGCACCCTGGGGATCTACGCCCACTGTGTTCGAGTGCACTGTCGAGGTGCTTTATGTTTATGAGGAGCAAAGAGCATCCCCGAGTACGTACTCATCTTCACGTTATGTTTGACACTACGATGTCATTTAAAGATGACTCGCGTACCTCGGTCTCATATAGTGTACTATGGGAAATGATAAATGAATCATGTTACGTATATGAAATATGTTATGTAATTAAATCATGTCATGTATATGAATGATATTACGTGTATGAATCATGCTACATATGAAAGTCATGTCATGAAATTGAAATATGCCACGTATGAGAATCATGTTATATAAATAGATCATGCCATGAATATGAATCATGTTACGCATATGAACCATGTCTCGAATGTGAATTATGTTATGTATATGATAATATAATATATATGATCTATGTTGTGCATATAATTTACTTGATGATGATAGAGTATTGGAACCATGATTAAGTTAGAAATTGCAACGCGCACATTAATATCTAGTGACTATGGAAACTTTGATAGTACTATCCTATCTTAGGCAGAGAACTTAATATGATATCATATGATAAATATTATTTTACTTTATGTTTGTCAAATGAAATTATGCCTCACTAAGTTCGTACTTAGCGTGCGTTTATTTCACACGTAGGTTCTCCAACGTAAAGTATCGAGAAGGAGCAGTACTTTGTTAAATCAAGTTATAATGGTAGTTCACGATATGTACATTTTAAGTTATAATTTTTATGTCTAGTGGGCATGTATTCGTATGTATGTAAGTTTAGAATATAACAGTTTGTAAACATGAGATTATAATGTGTTTATGTACTACTACAAATGTATGGATTTAGACTATGGGTTACTAGAAATGATTATGATTTATGATGTAGTTAAATATTGTGGTGTAACTTGATTTTGCTCCTTATATATGAATAGGTTATTGTAGTATACGATAATGTCGAGTACTGTTGGGTCACGTCAAGCAAGAGATTGCGGGGATCAGGAGGAGGTACAAAGTGGGAGCAATGATGTTCAGTAGGCTCCACCTCCCGCTCCTGCCTAGCAGATCCATCGGTACAAGAAAGAGCTCCGGTACAAGAATATGGGGCATTAGTACAAGCTCTTGAAGCTATGGTAAATAGACTTCAGCCCCCAGCACCAGTACCAAATCCGGCACCTATGGCAGTTAAAGCATCAACATCGAAGGAACTTAAAAATCTTGGAGCTCTAGAATTTTATGGAGAAGGCGGGCCAATGGCTGCCGATTTATGGTTAAATGATATTAAGATCCTAATGGAAGGGATTGGTTGCACCAATGCTGAAAATTTGGAAGGAGTTGTTTCCTTACTGAGAGGACATGCCCGCATCTGGTGGACCAATGCCACGGAGTTAGTACCTGCTGCTGAAATAAATTGGACATTTTTCCAGGAGGCATTCAAAGCTAAATATATCGGGGAACAGTTCAAAAGAGAAATGTTGCAGCAGTTCTTGGATCTTAAACAAGATACTCGTACAGTTTATGAGTACGAGATAGATTTTAATAGATTGAGTCGGTACGCAACTGAGTTGATGCCGACTAAAAAGTCTAGATGTGATTGGTTTATAGAAAAGCTGCACCTAAGGCCCAAGGAGATTTTATTGGGCATGAATCTGTCAAACTTTCAAGAAGCAGTGAATAGAGCGAAGGCTATGGAAAGAGCCTATATGGAAAGAGTCAAACGTCAGTCTTGTCGAGCTTGTAAGAGATCCGACGAGACTTTTACCTCGACACAATCTAAACGAGGTAGAAGTAATCAATCACAAGGCAGAAATGAGTCAGGATTTACTCGAAAGAATTCTTCATCAAAGAAATGGCAAAATACTCAGACGTTAACTGCCGGGTCGAGTAGGCCTTTGTTTCCAGAGTGCAAAACTTGTAGAAAGTGGCATTTGGGAGTTTGCCGAGTGGGTTCAGTAGGTTGCTACAGATGTGGTTGCATTGAACACTTCATTAGAGATTGTCCAGAGGAGAAGGCAAAGAAATCAAACCAGTCTAGATGATCTGTAGCTGCTTCTCCCCAAGGTCGACGTTGAAGTGGTGGACAACACATGACATCGACTTAGGGAGCCTCTGAAGTTGCATCAAAAGAGAATTCAGGACCCCAGCTCGAGTGTACAACATTCGCACGGAGGAAGAAAAGAATCACCCGGACATTATTGCAGGTACGCTCTGACTTTGGGGTAAACCAGTATTTACTTTAATTGATCCGGGTTTGGCTCATTCATACATTAGCACCAAAATAGTAGAAGAAAGAAGAATGATGGTTCCTTACGATTATGTATAGATTATCGACAGTTGAATAAAGTAACCATTAAGAACAAGTATCCTCTACCAAGGATTGAAGATCTATTTGGTCAGCTCAGAGGTGCATCGGTGTTCTCAAAGATAGATCTTCGATCGGGGTATTACCAGCACAAAGTTAAAGAAGAAGATGTACCAAAGATAGCATTCAAAACTCGTTACGGACTTTACGAGTTCCTGGTGACGCCTTTTGGATTGACAAATGCCCATGCTGCATTCATGGACCTGATGTATAGGGTATTCCAACCCTATCTGGATCAGTATGTCGTAGTCTGCATAGATGACATTTTAGTATACTGGAAGACAGAAGCTGAGCATGATCACCATCTTCGAGTGGTATTACAAACTTTAAGAGATAAGCAACTTTATGCCAAGTTTTCTAAAAGCAAGTTCTGGTTTTCAGTAATAACATTCCTTGGACATGTAGTGTCATCAGAAAGGATAAGAGTTGATCCCAAGAAAATACAAGCTATTATTGAATGGGAAGAGTCGAAAAATGTCTCTGAACTTTAGAGTTTCTTGGGATTAGTTGGATAATACAAGCGCTTTGTGCAGAATTTTTCCATCATTGCTATGCTTCTTACCCAGCTGCTATGAAAAGGTACTCCATTTGTATGGATAGAGAGGTGCCAGGAAAGTTTCAAAAGATTAAAGAAAGTCCTGACTGAAGCACCAATTCTAATCCAGCCAGAACTAGGAAAAGAATATATTCTATACAGTGATGCATCTCATTATGGTTTGGGTTGCGTACTGATGCAAGAAGGTCGTGTGGTAGCCTATGCATCAAGGCAGCTCAAAACTCATGAAAAGAACTATCCGACACATGATTTGGAAATGGCAGCTATGTTTTTTATTTAAAAATCTGGCGACATTATTTGTATTTTGAAAAGTGTCACATTTACACGGATCATAAGAGTTTAAAGTATCTGATGACGCAAAAGGATCTGAATCTGCGACAACGAAGGTGGGTTTAATTTTTAAAGGATTATGATCTGATTATCGATTACCACCCTGGAAAGGCTAATGTAGTCGCATATGCTCTTAGCCGAAAGACATTTTCTGCTTTGTGCATGATGAATGCACAGTTATCGGTGGAACAAGATGGTTCCTTGATAGCAGAATTTCAGATAAGGCCAACTTTATTGGATCAAATCAAGGATTTTCAGAATACATATGAAGAATGTCTAGAAAGGAGGAGACAAGCTGAAGCAGGAGAAGTACAAGACTATGAGATCAAGCCTAATGGTTGTTTATATTACAAAGGTAAAGTATATATTCCTACCGATGACGATCTGAAGTAAGAGATATTAACAAAAGCCCATTATAGTCCATTGACTATGCACCCAAGTAGTAAAAGATGTATCAAGATTTGAGGACTCGAAATTGGTGGCCAGGAATGAAAAGAGCAATCTCAGAATTTGTGGCAAAATGCCTAACATGTCAACAAGTAAAAGCTGAACATCAAGTGCCTTCTAGATTGCTCCAGCCTATCCCTATTCCTCAATGGAAATGAGAGCGAGTAACGATGGATTTTATATCTAGATTTCCAACTACACTAAGCAAAAAGGATTCAATATGGGTTATTGTGGATCGTCTGACAAAGTCTGCTCATTTTATCTAGTTTGAATGGATTATTGACTAGATAAATATGCAGAAATTTATATTCAAGAGATAGTATGACTGCATGGTGTCCTAGTATCAATAGTATCAGATAGAGTCCCAAGGTTTACTTCAAGATTTTGGGGTGCATTACATGAAGCGTTGGGTACTAAATTAAATTTTAGTACAACCTTTCATCCGCAAACAAATGGACTATCTAAAAGGGTTATATAGATTTTGGAAGATACGCTACGGGCTTGTGTGATCGAGCTTGTGGGATCTTGGGAAAAATACTTGCCTTTAGCTGAATTTGCTTATAATAATAGTTATCAAGCAAGTATTAAGATGGAACATTTTGAAGCATTATATGGAAAAAAGTGTCGAACTCCTTTTAATTGGTTCGAATTGCAAGTTAGAATATTTCAGAATAACTCAAACATTGGAGGAGTTGACTTAACACAAGACATGGAAGATAGGGTAAAGATTATTCAGCGTAATCTCAAGGCCGCAATAGATCGACAAAAAGCTTATGCATATAAGAAAAGAAAAGATATTAAGTATAAAATGGGAGAAAAAGTGTTCTTAAAGGTTTCTCCTTCGAAGAAAGTGCTACGATTCAGGAAAAAATAAGAGCTTAGTCCCAGATTTATTGGGCCATATGAAATTTTAAAAAGAGTAGGACCAGTGGCTTACCAACTGGCACTACCTCCGGATATGAGTAAGATTCATGATGTGTTTCACGTGTCCATGCGTCGGAGGTATCGATCAGATCCTTCACATGTAATTACTCCTGAGGAAATCAAGCTACAACCGGATCTGACATATGAAGAAGAACCAGTGAAAATCCTAGCATATGGAGTTAAAGAATTAAGAAAAAGAAAATTCCACTGGTTAAAGTCATTTGGAGGCATCCTAAAGTTGAGAAAGCCACTTTGAAAATTTAAGGACAAATTTTCTTAAGGGGAAGGAATTTGTAATATCCCAATTTTTGGACTAGTGACCAAATTGTATTTTTTGAAAGTTTAAGGGTTAAAGTGTGAACTTTGGAAAAGTTTAGGGACCCAAGTGTAATTTCCAAAAGTTGTGTAAGTTAACCCCGTAAATGAATACTTCCCCCTTGAGAGTGGCTTTTCTGTGTTACTTAGATTTTTCATACGAGGCTTATATTATTAGAATTTTTGGATTGAATGAAAATTGTTAAGCATGCTCAAACTAGAGTAGTACATGGATGAGTAGCCTATAGAGAAGGTCACATATTTAATATTTTGACTGATAAAAAAGATTCATTTTAAGTCAATAATATTTGAAATGAATTGTGGAGATAAGATTTCTAAGAGGAAATGTATCTGATAAAATTTCCCGGTAATTATCGGTATATCGGATCGAACTAAAATTTTAAAGACATATCCAAGAAATTATGGAAAACTCATAAAATATTATTTTATGAGTATTTTATTACATTTGGTTAGATTCTAACTAGATTTAGCTAGAAGGTGATGGAATGGCGATTTTCAAGTCTAGTTTGGTTCGTTTGGGAGGTTGTTGTGTTGTTACCATGTTTGATTTGTACGGTGATTGTTGTATGTACGCTGGTTGACATGTACGGTGATTGAGAATTGTGCTTCAGATGTTGTTGGCTAATCAACTTTATGCTAAGTTAAGCAAATGTGAGTTATGGCTTAAGGAAGTTATGTTTCTCAGGCATATTGTGTTGGCCGAAGGAATTCGTGTCGATCCGCATACGGTTGAGGTTGTAATGAGTTGGAACGAGCCCAAGTATGTGACGAAGGTTAGGCATTTCCTTGGTTTGGCGGGTTACTACCGAAGGTTTGTGGAAGGGTTCTCCTGTTTGGCGGCTCCGTTGAAAGAGTTGCTACAGAAGAATATTCAGTTTGAGTGGACGAAAGATAGGTAACAAGTTTTCAAAAGATTGAAGGAAGCCTTGACGTGAGCTCCAGTCTTGGTTCAACTAGAATCGGGGAAGGAGTTCATTGTTTATAGTGATGCGTCGTATGTCGGGCTTGGTTGTGTATTGATGCAGGAGGGTAAGGTAGTGGCGTATGCATCTAGGTAGTTGAAGGTGCATGAACGTAACTACCCTACTCACGTTCTTGAGCTTGCCGCGGTGGTGTTTGCCTTGAAGATTTGGAGGCATTATCTTTATGGTGAGAAATGTGTGGTTTTTACGGATCATAAGAGTTTGAAATATCTGATGTCACAGAAGGATCTGAATCTTAGGCAACGTAGATGGTTGGAGTTGCTTAAGAATCATGATCTGACCATTGAGTATCATCCGGGGAAAGCCAATATTGTGGCAGATGCTTTGAGCAGAAAAGCAATTGTGGAATTGAGAGCCATGTTTGCTCAGTTGAGTGTGACGAATGACGGGGGTTTGTTGGCCGAGTTACAGGTGAAGTCGTCCTTGTCGTAGATGATTAAGGAGAAGCAACCATACGATAGGAGTTTGGCACCTATTTTGGAAGGTATTAGGTATTGGAATCCTACGGATTTTCTTTTCAACGATGATGGGATGTTGTGTTTTAAAGGTCGAATAGTGGTGCCTGAGGACGAGGATTAGAGGCATACTATTTTGACGGAGGCACACATTAGTCCTTTCACAATGCATCCCGGTAGTACTAAAATGTTTCGAGGGTTGAAAGAGGAGTACTATTGGATTGGACTAAAAAAGGATGTGGCTGATTTCGTTGCTCGGTGTATGGTTTGTCAGCGGGTAAAGGCTGAGCATCAGTTTCCTTCCGGGTTGTTGCAACCGTTGAGGATACCGAAATGGAAGTGGGAAAGAATCACCATGGATTTCGTGTATGGGCTACCTTTGAAGCCGACCAAAAAGGATTCCATTTGGTTGAATTGGATTAGTTTACGGAGTATGCATATTTTGTGCCAGTGCATACTACGTATGCCTTGGACAAGTTGGCTGAACTGTACATTTCTGAGATTGTGCGTTTGCATGGGGTGCCCAAATCTATAGTTTTGGATAGGGATCCACGGTTCTCCGTAAGGTTTTGGGTGAGTTTGCATCGTACTTTGGGAACCCAGTTGAGTTTCAGTACCTCATATCATCCTCAGATAGATGGCCAGTCGAAACGCGTGATACAAGTTCTCGAGGATATGCTGAGGTGTTGTGTTATTGAGTACCAGGGAACGTGGGAGAAGTAGTTGCCGTTGGTGGAGTTTGCTTACAATAACAGTTATCATGCTAGCATACAGATGGCACCTTATGAGGCGTTGTACGGTAGGAAATGTCGTACGTCTATGTGTTGGGCAGAAGCGAGAGAAAAGTTTATGTCGATGCCCAATGTTTTGAAAGGCACAACCGAAAAGGTAAAGTTGATATGTGAGCGCATAAAGGCAGTTGCAGATTGCCATAAATCCTATACGGATTTGAATCGTAGGGATATAGAGTACGTTGTGGGTGATAAATTGTTTTTAAAAGTGTCGCCCTAGAAAAAGGTGTTGCGGTTTAGGCAGAAAGGAAAGCTTAGCCCGAGGTTTATTGGACCATACGAGGTTATTGAATGTGTGGGTCCTATTGCGTATCATTTGAGGATACCTCCGAAGTTGGGAAAGATTCATGACGTGTTCCACATTTCTGTGTTGCGGAGGTATAGGTCGAATACATCGCATGTTATAGCGGTAGAGGAGATTGAGTTGTGACCGGATCTATCTTACGATGAGGAACCGATAGAGGTTCTTGATACCAGCAGTAATTTGTTGTGTGGCAAGACGGTTGAGCTCGTTAAGGTGATGTGGAGGCACCGCGGTGTTAAGGAGGCCACGTGGGAACGCATGTCGGATATGGTGAAATAGTTTCCGCACCTGTTTCCTCTAGGTAAATTTTGGGGACAAAATTTCTTAAGTAGGTGAGAGTTGTAACACCTCGGTTTTAGGGCTTAGCGGTTTGGTGGTCTATTTGACGGTCCGATGGACTATAGTAGAGATTCAAGTCGGTTTCGGGATCGTATATTTTTGGTGTTAGAAAAATGTTGGAAAAATGCTCTAAAATCATTATTAATTATGTATTTAATAAGGGTGATATCGATTTTGTTAAAACGAGTTTTGGAAGATGGACATTTTGGGTAGTGACCAAAATGAAAGTTTTGAAAACTATGATTTCCTAGTGACTAAAATGAAAAGGGTCAAATACTTAGAATCTTTAAGGATCTATTTTACCAATTGGTTTTTGATGATTTCTCCCTTAATTTGACTTATTTTAACATGTGTTTTAATTAGTAATTAAAGAGAATTTTGTTAAAAAATTAGTTATTACTTTCCAAAACAAAAATCACGTCATTTTCTCTCAACTTTTCTCTTCATTCTCTCCTCAGCCAAACACTCAGGTTTTCATCAAATTTCCAGAGGTGAGGTGGTTTCTAACTTGATTTTATTGTTTTGAATTGTTTTATAAAGATTTTTTACACAAAATCTTACAATAACCTTGTGTTTTCTTAGCTTTTCACCAATCAATTTAGGGAGAAACTTAACAATAGGGGTAATGTTAGAGATCTCCTCTATTGTATGGTTCTTTACTGAAATTCCCAAGCATTTGATCCTTGTTTTTGTGTTTCTAATCTGATTTTGATGATTTTCTATTGTTTAATTAGTTATTTGGGGAAAATGAGTTAATTCACGGATTGGATCTGATTTCCAGTAATTAAGGATGCTTTGATTTATATTTTGGATGTTTAATAATGTTGATAACTGATTTTTATCAATGGAATCCCGAAACTTAAGATTCTCTATTTGTTTAGGTTGTTAGTTTAGAGGTTTTGTGGTGTTTCTGTGGTTGTAAGGTTGCTGGAGGTGGTAGGTTGTTTTGGATCCGTTTTTAGATGTGTTTTGATGGTGAAAATGATTTTGGATTGATAGATGTTGGCTGGGTTGTGTATCGAACTATTTTGGTTTTGTTTTCGGTTGTTGTGGAGGGTTAGATGTGAAGGTTTTGTGGTGATCCGAGAAGGATTGTGGTTGATGTGTTTAGAATGCATTATGATGCATTAATCCTCTGTTGTTTTGTGGTAAAAATAGGGTAGGTTGATCCGGAAGTGATTGGAGAAGCGTTAGAGGCTTCAGATACTTGATTTTGTGTCAGTGAATCGAGGTTTTGTGTATCGGTGAGTGAAAATGTGGTTTAAAGCGTTTTGATGTCCTCGGAACAGAGTTTTGGGAGTTAAGGCAGAGCTTGAAATGCTTACCTAGACTTGGAAGTAAGTATAAAGTGGTTTTACTCTCTCGGTTTGCTTGTTCGAATGATTTTATGCACTTGGTTTTAATGTTCATGTTCCTACTGTTTAAACATGTTTTAAAGTATTTGATATACTATTTTTAAGCATGTTTTGCCGAAGGATGCACATGGTAAGTGATCCTTGTAAGTATGGTTTATACTTGTGTTTTAGAGCATGGTTGTTGCTTTGGAAATGGCATGGTTTAATGCTTGTTAAGAAAATAGTGAGGTAAATGTAATTTGGTTAAATATATTGGCAAGTGATGTGGTTTTAAAATTGTTATCAGATATAGTTGGCCGGCCATAGGATTGAGTGCACTGTAAATAAGTCTCCTTGGATGTCGAGGGGGTTTATACAGCGTACCAAATACGCTATCCAAGTACCCTAACGGTTGAGGGGCTATACGGCACCGAAAACTCCCGTTAGTGGGTTAAGTATCTAACCGATGAAAGGGGTCGATGTCCCCGTGGGTTGAAAGTATACCCGATTGTTAATGTACCGTGATTGTTATTGTATCGCTATTCCGGTTGAGATGGCTTGAAGTGTTGGGTTAACACTTGTTGAATCCGTGTATCCGATGAACTCTTTTTTTATTGGACTTGTTTAATAATCACTTGTAAGCCAATGTAATTGTTAATGTATCATTGAAATGTTTTATGTTGTCTAATGTGATTTATACATGTTTCTCCTTGAGCTTTGCATTTGGTAGTAATGCATGGGAAGGCTTAAGCAGAGGGTTAGCAATGTGACTTGCTGTTGATTAATGATACATGTAGCATATGGTTTAATATGCTGAGTTTAATGATGTAAAGTGCATGTGTTTAAAAGGGCGTGATGTTTTAAAGGATGATGTAAAGTAAATGGTCTTAGATGCATTGATGGTGTTTTGTTCTGAGCATTCCTCACTAAGCCTTGTATGCTTACTCTCTCTTTGTCTATCAATGCAGAGAATTAAAGTCCCAGAAGGCAGCAAGAAGCAAGGGGATCTTGGCAACACTTGTTTCCAAAGTATGTTGAGACTAGACTATAATGAATAAGGGCAATGGGGTACTTGTTGTGTTTTGTGGAACTCCCTGTTTGAGCATGTTTCATTGGTTGCTCTTAAGTTGTAAATGGCTATAAACGTTTGATTTTGGTGCTGGTTTATCATTTGATATGTTGGTTGGTTTCATAATAGGGAGCATGGCTATAGATCATCTTTTGTCTCATGATGCTATATTGCGATGTTGATCTTGTGAAGTTTGAATGCTTGTAATATGCTTGGCATGTTGGTGTTGTGCTATAAGCATGTAGGAATGGTTTGGGAATGCTTTTGGGGTGAAAAACCAACAAGTTATGACATTATAGGTCCAGGCGTACCGATACGCTTGGGACCGTATAGGTACGTCTAGACATCATTCGGCATGGGGGGATCGGTACGCCTATGTGAGTACCGGTACACGTTCTAGCCTCTGGAATTTCACTTTTTTAACCAAACCCGTGTACCGATACCCACGTAAGCGTACCGGTACAGATGTTTGAAAATTTAAAAGTTAGGTAAGTTGGTTTTTACGTATTGGTACGGGCCGTGGTGTATCAATATAGTGCATTTTATGCATATCGGTACGGTAACACCAGTACCGATACTCGAGGCCAAATGCTGTTAATGTCAGCTGGGCAGTTTTGCTTTCATCTTGTCAATGCAATTGTATGTGATTGAATGATCAGATTGAGCTGAAATTTGAGATAAATGCTCAGAACCTGACTAATTAAAGGTTGGTAACTTAAAAGTGAGCTTTAATCCTTCGATTTTCTGCATTTGCAATTTGGTCCCTAAATTGCAAATGTGATCAATTAATTGTATGTCAAATTGATGCCTGATTGAGTTGGGGTTGCACCTGATGTCTGCATGAACATGTAGGGTCTAGATAAGATAAAAAAGAACTGAGTTTTGTTGTATCTCTTCGGTTTGCTACGACAAATCTAATGTAGCATTCTTGGTTCGGTTGGGCGTCTAGGCCGGGTCAAGGGGGTTACAGACGCAAGTAGTAATGTTCTACAATGGAGTCAATGCACCAACTAGGATGATGCTAGATGCCTCGACAAATGGAACACTCCTAGATAAATTAGCGTTTGAGATTCTTGATAGACTAGCCAACAATGACTATCAATTTCCAACCACTAGGATGGGATAAGCAAGGCGGCATGCCACGACAATTGAGCTTGATTCAACAGATTCCATCTCAGCACAATTGGCCGCATAAACCAATATGGTTAAGAACTGCAGGATCCCAGCAACACACATGAATTAAAGGTAGTAGATTCATCTTGTGATTTTTATAATAATAACCATGATTCTTCTGAGTGCCCACAAAACCTAGAAACTAGTTTTTACGTTGGAAACTACAACAGAAACAACAATCCATATTCCAACACATATAATCTGGGATGGAAGCAACATCCAAACTTCTTATGGAATAATCAGAATGGCTACAACAATACATCTCGACAGAATAATGAAGCATCAGGATTCTAATAGAACATGCCACGGCAAAAGAATCAATTACCGCAGCAACAGTCAAAAGCTAGTTCTTTGGAAATTACTCTCAATACTTTTATGCTTAAAACTGAATCTTATATGGCTGAAACTAGTAATTTCATGAAAAAGACTGACTCTTTTATGAACAGGATTGGAATTCGAATACAGAGTCAAGAAGCAACAATCAAATCACTGGAGACATAGGTTGGACAACTTGCCTAAATCTTGAGCTCTAGGCCACAAGGGAGTTTGCCCAGCAATACTAAATTTGCACGAGGCACTGACAATGAGCAGTGTAAAGTCATCACCACTAAAAGCAGAGCAAAGACGGGCAATGAACCTACCCAACCTGAGGAGGATGAGCCATTGTTAATGACAAACAGTTGGAGGATGCCAAGGCAAATCCGTCTGCCATGACGACCATACCACCGGCGATTGCCCCAACAAATTCACATGTCGCGGCAAGTTCATCTAATCTTACCAGTCCATACGAGATGAGTAAAGGAAAAGAGGTCAGACCACCGCCACCATTTCCATAGAGGTTAAAGAAATAGAAGAATGAGTACCAGTTTAAGAAGTTCATTGGCATTCTTAAACAAGTCCACATCAACTTACCACTGGTTGAGGCAATCGAGCAGATGCCTAATTACGCCAAGTTCCTTAAAGAGATAGTATCTAAGCGTAAGAGGTTGAGCGGGTTTGAGACAGTTGCGATGATAGAAAGATACATGGCTCTGTTACATAACCAATTGCCCCCTATACTTAAAGATCCAGGTAGTTTCACAATACCATATTCCATTGGCGAACATTATATCAGAAAAGCTCTATGTGACCTTGAAGCAAGCATAAATCTTATGCCCACATATATGTTTCAACGATTAGGTATAGGCAAGGCGAGGCCCACCACAGTCATGCTTTATCTTGCCGATATATCATATGTGCATCCCGAGGGAAAAATTAAATATACTCTGGTAAGAGTTGATAAGTTTATTTTTCCTGGTGATTTTATTATTTTGGACTGTGAAGTAGATGGGTTTGCACCGATCATTCTTGGGAGACCATTCTTAGCAACATGTAGGACTTTGATCGACGTTGGAAGAGGAGAACTCACCATGAGGGTGAACGAGCAGCAAGTCACACTCAGAGTGTTCAAAACGTTCAAGGATGCTGACGATCCAAAAGAATGCCAAGCAATAGAAGCCACGACAAAGTTCAACTTCGATGCAGAATGTAACACCCCCTTACTGGCCTGGTAGAGAACCAGGTCGGAAAGCGTTACCAGAACAATGACGGTGATCAAAGAATACTTATTTAAATAACAATGCAAATTTTTAAATTTTAAGAAAATGCTAAAGCAATGTAATATTGGTCATATTAATTTTAAACTTCTTACAACCTTAAGGGGGTTACACAACAATTTCCAATGATTATTTAGGTCGATTTCCAAATTTTTGGACAAGGGTATCGATACGCCCAATGACTGTATCAATATGCTAAGGCAACAAGGATTTCTAAATTTTCCAAAGACTGATACCCATACCGATACACGTTAAGGTGTATCGGTATGCCTAACACTGACTGTTAATACCGTTAGCTTTCTTGGACCCGTAGCGATATGTGACCAAACCGTATCGATACGCTATGCATGATTCATTTTAATCAGATTATAGAATTGACCAACCGTACTGAAATGCCCCAGGGCCGTATCAGTACACATGGCCAACGTCTTCATGGTCAACTACCTGTATCGATACGAGATCGATACGATGTTACAATGATTTTCTAGTGACTAAATACCGTACTGATATGCCACCACCCGTATAAGTGCGCCCCCTTTAATCCATTTCTAGAAACATAAGCCCGTATCTATACGCCATCGCCCGTATCGATACTGTAGGACCTAAAATGTCATTTTAGTCTAGTTTATTAGCATTTCGACCTATCAAATGCGGTTCAAAGTCTAAGAAAATTTATAGGCAACCTATCAACATATTAGTCTTGATACATGCCAAATTTTAGAGCATTTCAAATCCGTTTGCCATGCCTCGCCTATAACATGCCATAGATGCCATTTTAGCCACTTATTACAAACACTTATAGGTTCATTTTAAGTCTTGTCATGCATACCAAAATGCCTAGATCATATTACACAACAAAAGGGCATTTAAGACTTATAGAGATCTATTCCACAAAGATGGGAGTTAAAGGGCTATAAGTATATTACAAAGTGGCCTAGTGACTTACAAAATCCTCGCATAACCCTAATCCTCGAGCATAATCCGAACAACCTAAAATGCATGGGAAATGAGATGCATTAGGCATAAATTGCCTAGTGAAGTAGTCAAATGACCATGAAATGAATAATATATACATGTTGACAATATCAATGGCATGCTAAACACATGATCAATGATTAGGCATCTCAAATAACAATATATCCATGTAATTTTAGAAATCCATGCAATTCATATTTGATTAACAATTTATTCCCTTCGATCGATATGTGATAATGGATACTCGAATTCCACCTCCTTGCCAAGTCCATGAAATCAATAAATGGTCGTATTTCTCCTCATCGCCAAGGACCAATACACAAACATCTATCCTCCTCGCCAAATAGATCTCGTATCCTAGGACCAACATCCACCCATACTAAATGAGCTCATGAACTCTATGGCATGCCAATTGTATCCAATTTCCATTCGAATCCAAGGTCCAATGGTTCAATAGTTCAATGATTCCATAATTCAATGAAAAGATTTATTCAATGATATGAATGCCATGTTCAATGTCCGTTGTTTACTCCAATGTAGTAAATGTCATGTATAATGTTCAATGGCATATCAATGAGTTCAATGATCATGTTTTTCAATCATAGGAACTTACCAACCTCACCATACATGGTTTCCAAGAAATTTCCATATGGTCATGCTTTGGATAAGTATTTGTCAATATAGAAATCAATGAAAATGACGTAGGGAAAACACCTAGGTATTCTCATGACTTAACTACACTCTCCTAGCCCTTCTTAGGAGTTTCTTGGCTCCTTGATAACAATTCCTTTGTTGCTAGCCCTTGGAGGAGATGGTGGGGCCTCAATCTCCCTTTCTTGAACTAGACAAAATCAAAGGAAATTGGTTACAACGATTTCAATTGTTTCAATGATAATTTCTAACTTCATAAAAAACTTTGGCTATGGAAATAACAAAAGAAAGAGCTAGGAAGCTATGGGGGATATTTTGGATTTTCCCTAAACTTTCATTGTGAAATTCCTCAAAAATTATCCATGGAACTTCAAAATTGATAGTGGGCCTTGACTTACCCACAAGAAGGCTATGATTTGGTAACAAGAAACTTGAGAAAACTCAAGCTTTCAAGGGATTCCAATGGAGGTGCTTGCTTAGGTTGAAGATGGAGAGGTGCTTGCTTTCTAAGGAAAGAAAGATGAAGATAGCTTAAGAATACGGTCTCGGTTACATAAGTAAGGGTTTTAAAACAAGATTTAAACACTCCTTAGAACTCCAAACAATCCGATATTTCCTTCCATTGAGGGAAATCTATATTTAATTAATTTATTCCTTAATCAAGATCCATAATGGCTATGACATCCTTTTTCTATCCTTGTATCATCTTTATGACAACTTTAGCCATGGCCATGCATTCTTCACGTGAAGTTAGCCAAGTAAGGAGGTGACTCACACCTCAAATTGGTTTAGTTACAAAGGTTGTCCTTCATCTTTTCAAACTTCACACAATTAACCCCAAACTTTCAATTTTTACAATTTGGTTACTAAGCTAACTTTCAAACTTTGAATGGGGTCCTTAATCAATGATTTGGCCATAATTGTATCCAATAATAACTCTCTTTTCCATTTGGTCAAAAGTCAATGCTAGGGTTTGACTTACTGGTGTTGGATTTCGATTGTCGAAAATCTGATTTACAACTAGGTTGATTTTTGAGGTGTTACACAGAAACTCAGATTGCTGATTGCTTATTCGAACTTGAAGGAAATAATGACGCAGATGACCGATTGGAGGTCCATAACACGTTCCTAGATGAACAATTGCTAAGTGCCAAGGTAATTCCATGGTATGCTGATATAGTGAATTTTCTTGTAAGTGGTATTTTACCTCATGATCTTTCTTATCAGGGAAAGAAGCAGTTCCTACATAATGCTAAGCATTATTGTTGGGACGAGCCTATTTTGTTTAATGTGTAGATCAGATTATGAGAAAATGCATTCCTGAGGAGCAGAAAAATTTACTCCAACAATGTCACTCGTCATCCTATGGAGGTCATTTTGGAAGAACTCATACAGCAACAAAAGTCTTATAGTCAGACTTTTATTAGCCTACTCTCTACAAGGATGCTCATGAGCTTTACAAGCAATGTGATTGATGTCAAAGAACCAGGAATATTTCAAGACGACATGAGATGACATTGCAGAACATCCTTGAGGTAGAATTGTTTGACGTTTGGGGCATTAACTTTATGGGTCCCTTTCCATTATCGTATGGCAACATTTACATTCTACTCCTCGTGAACTATGTGTTCAAGTGGGTTGAAGCAATTGCAACCCCCAGAAATGACGCAAAGATTGTTCAAAGATTTCTACAAAATAATATATTCTCACGGTGTGGAGTGCTGAAGGCAATTATCAGTGATGAGGGTAAGCATTTTGACAACAAACTTATTGCCAAGGTGTTGCTACGCTTGGGGGTTACCCATAAAATTGCCACGTCATACCACCCACAAACCAATAGGCAAGCCGAGATCTCTAATTGAGAATTGAAGATTATTTTGATGAAAGCTATAAATCCTTCACGCAAGAATTGGTCTGAGAAGCTAGATGATGATTTTTGGGCTTACCGAACCGCGTATAAGACACGCTTGGGCACGACTCCATATAGACTTGTCTACGAAAAAACTTGCCACCTTATTTCAGAGATCAAGCATAAAGCTTATTGGGTCATCTCAACAATGATATGGATTAGGAGAAAGCCGAACAGAGGTGTTTGTTGGACCTGAATGATATTGAAGAGTTTTGCGCATCGACGTACGACAATGCCAAGCTGTACAATGAGAAAACAAAGCGCTGGCATGACAGAAAGATTTTGCCACGGCAATTCTTTCCAAGGCAAATGGTGCTTCATTATAATTCAAGCCTTAAACTCTTTCCAGGTAAACTTAAATCATGATGGGCTGGACCATTCGAGGTGGTTAACACTACTCCCATGGTGTCGTTGTGATCCGATCGATCAAGAATGGATCTGAGTTCAAGGTCAATGGGCAAAGATTAAAGCACTATGTTGGAAACCATGTTGAGAGAGACAAGCTCACAATCTCCTTGGGAGATGCATGAAATGCTCTCGCTAAGGATTTTTCATTTTATTTTTTAGTTATTTTTAAGACTGGTTATTTTTGGATTTTTGTTATTTTAATTTGTTTTGGGATTTTTTTATTTATTTTGGTTATTTAAATTTTCGGTTAGATAGACTTTTGGTTTTAAATTTTCAATTTGTTATTTTCGGTTAGTTAGGTTATTTATTGTGTTATTTCTTTTATTTCTTTTTGAAATTTAAATTTGAATCTTCTCTCTTTTTATTTATCCATTCTTTTATTTTTATTTTTATTTTAATCTTTATCATTTCTTTTTTAGGTCAAGAGTTTAAATTGGAGAATAATTGAAGGAGTGTGGATTTTTTTTTCAAGAGAGAGAGCAAGGGTCGATAGGGTATTGTAGGTTTAAATACCTAAATTTGTTCAAACCCTAGATTTATTTCATCTATTTTTTCTACCCTAGCCGTACCATTCTTCCTCTTTCCAATTATTGTATGCTTTTTCACCCATTGGTGAGACATCATTCAACCTTTCGCCTTTCCAATTTTCATCATTCACTTCACCATTATAACACCAACCTTCCATCTCTCCTATTCCTTTACTCTCTCATATTCACTTCATCTTCTTCCCACCACTTTTTCTCTATTTTTGAAACTTTGAGCTTTTCTTTTTCTTCTTGAATCGAAATAATGTCTACAAACCACAAAACCGTGGATAAAATTTGTCCCTAACGCACGCCACAACCATCATACTGCAAGTTCACCATGGCGGCTGTGCAAAAGCGATTCGAAGAGAAGTTTCCAACAAGATGAGTTTGGGAGGAGCAAGGCTTTGCCTATGAAATGCCACACTGAGTTTCGGTCTTGAGGAGTGTATATGCCACGATCGAGAGTCATAAATGACCAATATTATGTGAACAACCAGCCGAAATAAACGTATTATGGGCAAAAGAATTTTACTCTCATATTTCTAGTCTAGATAATTCGATCATATTTGTACGTGGCAGGGCAATCCTTCTCGATGCTACTACCATCAACGCCTATTATGGGAGGATCTTACCTTGGAAGGAACGGAATGGAACAAGGGAGAACTCAAGGAACGATAAAACACATTATGCTAAAACCTGAAGCTAAGTTGTGGAATAATTTTATTAAGACTCGTTTAATTCCTACCACACACAACACCACTGTTTCGTTATCTCGATTGTTATTGCTACACTCTATTCTTTACAATGTTATCAATGTTGGACAAATAATTGTGAATGAAATTTATGCATGCAGTAGAAAGGAAATAGGATCCTTATATTTTCCCAATTTAATATATATTTTGTGTGAGAAAGAAAAGGTACCAATTGAGTCAACCGATAAATGACTGCCTAAGCGGAGTGGGTGGACAAAGGCACAATACATGTGAGTAATACAAGAAGGAATGCCACAACCAAAACCAACTGTCCCAGTTGCCCTGGCAAGTGCACATGCTGCGGAAAAAAACACTGCACCAGAAGAGTTTGCCTCAGAAAGTTCTCAAGGGGTGGTCGATCTAGTACGCCCTTTGTTGGAGAAGTTAGAGCGCTTGGAGGAGCAAGAGATGAAGCTCCTACGGTATATCAAGGATTGGATGTTGCACTAGCACACATCATCTTGGATTAGTACACCGATTGCCAAGTACCATTCTCCGTGTTCCCTAAAGAGTTACTTGCCACAGCAAGTGAGGCTGGCAAGTCTGGCCTAGTCAAGAAGGAAACTGCTACGAGTGCCCAAGTGCACTGTCGGGGTGCTTCATGTTTATGGGGAAAAAAGAGCGTCCCCGAGTATGTACTCATCTTCACGTTCATGTTTGACACTACGGTGTCATTTCAAGATGACTCACGTACCTCGATCTCATATAGCATACTTTGGGAAATGATAAAGGAATCATGTCACGTAAATGAGAAATGTCATGAACATGAACCATGTTATGTATATGAAACATGTCAAGTATACGATTCATGCCACGTATATGAATTATACCAAGTATATGAATCAAGCCAAGCCTATGAATTATGCCATGTATACGAAGTATGTCACATATATAAGAAATATGCTATGCACATGAATCATACCATGTATACAAACTATGTTATGTGTATGAACTATGTCATGCATATGACTATGCCATGCACATGAATTATGTCATGTACGTGTATTAGCTTATGGATATGAAATAGTCATATATATTTATGAATGAAAACCCGTATATGAATCATGTATGTATATAAACTACGTTATGCATGTAAATCATGTCATGTATGTGTATCATGTTGCTTTTTAAATTGTACCAGGTAAGTAAATTATGTTATGTATATGAAACATACAATGTATTGACTTACTGTGTTATGGTAGAATATTAAAACCATGAGTAAATTAGGACTTATGACATGTACATGAAAATATAGTGATTATGGAAACTTTGTTAGTACTATCCTATCTTAGGTAGAGAACTTGATATGATATCATAAAACAAGTATTACTTTACTCTATATTTGTTAAATAAGATTATTCCCTCACTAAGTTCGTACTTAGCGTGTGTTATTTCACATGTAGGTTCTTCCACATAGAAGGGCATGAAGGAGATATTAATTGGAAAAGTCAAGTTACATTAGTAATCACGGTATGTACATCTTAAATTATGGATGATATCTAGTGGGCACGTACTTGTATGTATGTGGGTTTAGAAGACACAAAATGTTTTGTAAACTTATGTTAAAATGTGTTTACGTATTATTACGAGTGTATGGACTTAGAATATGGTTTTATTACAAATGATTATGATTTATGAAATGGTAAAATCTAGTTTAACCCTAATCACGTAGAAATTTTAAAATCAAGAAAGGGTCTAGGCAGGGTACATAGTTTTCTCCCTGATTTATATTTTTATTTCAATAACATATTTGTAAATTTTCTAAAATAATCCAGGGTCGAAACTAGCTGCTATAGACTGGTGTAGTTTTCAATTTAAAACCGAGAAAGGGTTAAACAACATGTCAAAGTTTGGTATAAAAAAAATTCTTCAAGTCAAGTTTTCTTAATAATTCAGTAACATCTTTAGTGTATATTCGGTCTATGAATATACGTTAAGGGTGTTACATTTATTAGTATCATAGCTACAGGTTTAGCCGATTCTGGAGGCTAAATCGAGTTTAATGTGATTTAAAGTTAAGTACATGCCCCTAGGATGTCATGTTACTGATGTACTACTGTGTAACTTGATTATGCTCCTCAATAAAATGAATAAGTTTCAGCAAAAATAGATGAAGTTAAGTATTGATGGACTGCGATAAATGCTTAATTACAGAACCAGAGAAAGAAGAATGTTTAAAGCCAAGCATGTTAGCAATTAGTTAAAAGATAAATGTGCAGCAGTCCTAAGTTTGAAACAAGTTACTCGT
Organism: Hibiscus mutabilis; assembly: GCA_019671005.1. Taxonomy (NCBI): domain Eukaryota; kingdom Viridiplantae; phylum Streptophyta; class Magnoliopsida; order Malvales; family Malvaceae; genus Hibiscus; species Hibiscus mutabilis. The sequence goes on from CM033738.1 coordinate 20,561,872, forward strand.
ACTGTTTATGAGTACAGTTAGATTTTAATAGACTGAGTCGGTACACAGTTAAATTGATGTCGATTGAAAGGACTCGATGAGAATAGTTTATAAAGAAGCTACGTCCAAGGCCTAAAGAAAGACTTCTATGGAGAATATTTAGTAAAGTGAATGTCAATAATTTTCTTGGACAATGTATAAGTAATTAGAATATGAAAAAAAAGTTCATTAGGAATTCAAGGAATTAAGTCCTGACAGATTTAATGGAACTTCCATTCCATGAATTCGAAGTCATTCTTGGAACGAATTGACTATATGCATATGATGCAGATATGAAGTGTAAGAAGAAAAGGTCGGTATTTCAAGGATTCGATGATTTGAAATAATCTTTGAGGGAAATAACTGACTGTTTAGAGTCAGTAATTTATGTAATGATAGCTCAAAGGCTGTTATTCAATGACGTGAAACATGTTTGGGTTGTATGGAAGATACGTAAAAGTTACTTAAAAAGTTTGAAGACATCCAGACTGAAAAGGAATTTCTTGATATATTTCTGGGTGAGTCATTAGGATTACCTCCAAATAGGGAAATATAGTTTGGGATTGATGTTTATCCTAGAACTGAGTCGATATCAATGGTACTATATAGGATGACACTAATTGAGTGAAGAGAACTGAAGGCTCAATTACAAAATTGCTAGATCGGGGTTATATTTGACCAAGTGAATTACTATGTGGTACTTCGGTATTAATTGTAAAGAAGAAAGATGGTTCCCTATGATCATGTATAGATTATCGACAATGGAATAAATTAACCATTAAGAATAAGTATCCCCTACCAAGGATTGAGGATTTATTTGATCAGCTTAAAGATAAAGTAGTATTTTTAAAGATAAATCTTCGATCAGGGTTATTATCAAACTAAGGTCAAGGAAAAAGATATACCAAACAAAGTATTTAGGACTCGTTAGGGACACTACTAGTTTCTGGTGATGTCTTTTTAGATTGACGAATGCCCTTGCTGCATTTATGGATTTGATAAATAGGGTATTCCAACCCTATTTGGATCATTTTGTTATGGTCTTCATAAATGATATTTTGGTTTATTCGAAGACCAAAGCTGAACTTGACTACTATCTTCGAGTGGTACTGCAAACTTTAAGAGATAAGCAACTTAATGCCAAGTTTCTAAATGCAAGTTTCGGTTGTTAGAAATAACTTTCCTTGGATATGTAGTGCCATCAGAAGGAATAAGATTTGACCCTAAGAAAATACAAGCTATTCTTGAATAGGAAGAGCTAAAAAATCTTGAGAAGAGGAGATAAGCAGGATATAGGAAAGTACAGAACTATAAAATTAAGACAAGTGATTGATCATATTACTGAGGTAAAGTATAGTTCACTAATTATGCACCCAAGGAGTAATAAAATGTATCAGGATTTAAAGACTTGAAACTGCGGTCAAATATTTATGAAGTACTTCAGTCTATTTCTATTCCCCGATGAAAGTAAGGATGAGTAACGATGGATTGTATAATGGATTTGTCAGCTATACCAAGTAAAAAGAATTTAATATGGTGCATTGATAGTGTTCGACAGAGACCCAAGGTTTATTTCAAGGTATTGGGGTACGTTATTTGAAGTTTTATGTACTAAATTAAATTTTAGTATAGTTTTCATTCGTAAACAGATGGGCAATCTGAATGGATTATACAGATTTTGGAGGATATGTTACGAGCTTGTGTAATTGAGTTTACGGGATCATGGGAAAAGTACTTGCCTTCGACTGAATTTTCTTACAACAATAGTTATCAAGCAAATATCAAGATGGCATATGGAAGAAAATACCGAACTTTTCTAAATCGGTTTGGGTTACAAGATAGACATGTTCAATGTTCAGTATAACTCAAACGTTAAAGGAGTTGAATTAACACAAGATATGGAGGATAAAGTAAGGATTATTCAACAAAAGTTGAAGGCCGCCGTGGATTGACAAAGGCCTATGCAAATAATGAGAAAAAGGATATTGAATACGATGTTAGAGAAAAAGTGTTTTTAAAGATTTCACCTCGAAAGAAGGTATTACATTTTAGTTGTAATGGAAAGATTAGTCTAAGATTTATAGAGCCATATAAGATTCTAAAAAGAAAGGAACCAATGGTTTATCAATTGGCTTTACCTCCAGATAGGAACAAGATTCATTATGTGTTTCATGCATTCATGCTTCGGAGATATTGATCAGATTTTTCAAACCAGGTTTGACGTATAAAGAAGAACTAGTGAAAATCCTAGTATACAAAGTTGAAGAATTAAGGAACAAGAAAATTCTACTGATTAAGATTATTTGGAGAGATTATAAAGTAGAGAAAATCATTTGGGAAAGTGAAGAAAGAATGAATAAACAAAATACGAAGTTATTTGAAACAAGTAAACATTGAAAATTCGAGGATGAATTTTCTTAAGGGGAGGAATTGTAATATCCCAATTTTCCTTAGTGACTAAAATGTAATTTTTGAAAGTTTAGGGGTTAAAGTGTAAACTTCAGAAAAGTTTAGGGACTAAAGTGTAATTTTCAAAATTTATGTAAGTTAACCCCATAAATAAATAGTTCACCCCAAGAGTGGTATTTATGTGATACTGGATTTTTTATATGAGGCTTATATTATTCGAATTTGGATCGAATAAAATTGTTAAGCGTGCTCAGGCTGGAGTAGCCCAAGGATGGGTGACCTAATGGGAAGGTCCCATATCCAATATTTTGACTGATAAAAAGGATTTAATTTGAGTTAATAGTATTCTTAAGGGATTGTTAAGATATGATTTCTAAGAGGAAATGTTTTCGGTAAAAATTCCCGGTAATTATCGGTATATCGGATTGAATTGAAATTTTAAAGATAGTTCCAAGGATTATGGAAAGTTCATAAAATATTATTTTATAAATATTTTATTAATTTTGATGGGATTCTAACTAGATTTAGTTAGAATATGATGGTGAGGTTATAAAGCTCAAAGAAAGAAAATTTGAAAATCGTATTGAGTGAAATTCGAATAATTGGATCGAATAAATATCATAAATTAAAATTTGGTTTATTTTGGGAAGGAGGCTGGTTATATTGGAACCAATTTGGTTCAATCTTTATGGAATGGCAATTTTTAAGTCTTGTTGTAAACAAAGTCTAGTTGGAGGGCAAATTGGTCATTTGCCATGGATTGAATATTTGAAATATTTTAGAACAATGAGGGAAATTTTGGAAGAATATTTACACATGGATTAAATCATGGCCATTGATTTTGATGAGATTGAATCTTGGCCATTATAATAAAAGGGCAAATTAGTAATTTCACTATGTAAAATGAATTAAAAATTCATTTTAATTTTTAAACATGTGGATTTATTTAAAAGATGAACAAAACATCATTTTGTTCATCCTTGGGCTGTTCGAATAGCAAAGAGAAAAGAGGGAAAAATTCCAAAAAAAATCCTAGTCCATTTTCAAGGCTTTTGATCAAGAATTCAAGCAAGGTTGTTTAAGGTAAAGTGATCTACTCTTAATTCTCTATATTTTGATAGTAAAATTTCATGGAATTATGAGAGAGAAATTAAGGTTTCATGAAATTTTATCAGAATTGTTGTAGTAGATGATGAATTAAGATTAGTTTTGATGAAAACAAGTTTGAAATCAAGTTAATTTCATGTTGGAAGTTATAAACCCTAATCTTAAAATTTAGGGATTGTTAGGGGTTTGCGAATTGATGATGATATTGAAGGATTTAAGTTGTTTGAAGCTTTATGTTGATGTAAGAACTTAATTTTAATGTTTGAAGATTAAATTCCTATTAGGGACCACTTCGAATTTTTATGGAATATTAGGGACTAAAGTGTCAAACTTTATTTGATGATGGAAATGAATAGAAAATGTTATTTCAATCTTGAATTGACAATTTAGGACTAAATTGAACATTTTTAAAAGTTTGAGGATTTATTTGGCAATTTGAAGAAATAAAGGAGTACTTGTGGAAATTATTGTTTTGAAGAGGGATTGAAGAGTGATTTTTGATAATATGATCAAATTAGATTGAATTGGTGATTGAGGATCAGAATGAAAATTTTTGGAAATTCAAGGATTATTTCGATAAACTAGTAAAAATTAGGGATTTGGTCTTGAATTTATAGAAAATTGATAGAATTGAAGATTCAAGTATGTTTTGAGAGTTAAAGGATTCAAATGTCAAGAAAAGAAATTTTAAGGATCTATTTCGAAAATAAGGAATTCTTGAAGGATCAATTGAATAAAGTTAAAAGGTGAAAGAAGATTCTAGAAATGTTGGAAATGATAAGAAGTTAATTTGTACATGAATTAAATGTACAAATATGGGTAGTGACTAAAATGTCATTTTTATAAAGATTGAAGACTATAAAGGGAAATAGTCTAAAATAAGTATTAAGTTATGGAAATTGTTCAAGTTGGACTTGAACAATTGTTTAAGGTTCAAAATGGTCATTAAGGACCAAAAAGAAATTTGGAGAAAGTATAAATAAAAATTCTTGGGAAATTTTATGTTGAATGATTAGATAAATTGGATCGCTCAAGGCGAACTTAATTATTGAAGAAAGATACAAATAAGCATATTATTTGTATTTGTGCAAATAAAGATTGAATAAATTTCTAATGTGAAATTTTTTCATGGTATTTGTTACATGAATGGAAAATGAAGTTCAAAGCAAGTATGAACCAATGTCTAAGTCTTCAGAATCAAGTTAGTCATCTTCTTGGGATAATCCTTCCAATAATCCTGAGATAGGTAATGATAATAAAGATGAGACAAGTACTCTTACACCAACCAATGTAAAAGCTATCAGTACTATTCAGACATTATCACGTCTCCTTCCTGAATTCAAGAAACGAAAAGTTTTAGCTGTTCGGGATTTCCCACCCAGATGTGGAAGATCCATTCCACTAGAAAAGAAGGACTTGAAACCCAAACAGTTTCGTTGAGTAAGCTTAGTGAGGCATACTATTCATGGACCAAGTGAGTGCATTTTTCATGTTTTAAAATGTAATTAGGAAGACTTGCGGTAGTCGACCTTAAATTAAAATAATAATGTATTTTTATATGATATCATTATATTGAATATTACATTGCATTTCTTTATAATACATGATATAATATATTGCTCGACATAGCAAGATTGATGAATACTAGGTAAGAATGATTGTTTGCATAAATGATGATGCATTATGCATACATGAGATATGGAAAATGACAAGATTAAAACGAAACAAGTTAAGATGAAACAAGATACACCTAAAAACAGTATGGCATTATATAAATATACGTTGCTCTACTGCATGATTGTAATAAAGGTAGATTACATAGAATATGAAGTATGAATTATTTTTTTTGAGAAATGATGATAATCTATGTCTGCAATGACTATTTATGATGAAACATGAAATATGAATAATTAATTATATGATTGATCATGGTGATGGATTGATGATAAAAGAAATGCCCAAGTATTGAGTATGAGAGTCCATGGTATAGTTGGCATGCCATAGAGTCTTTAGCAGCTGCACCCTCATGTTCAAGTTATGAAAAAGATATTGTGACAAAATGATTGTGTCACATGTGTTGCGCGTACTAAGTGCTCCGCAATTGTGCAAGTTTACACGTCGCAAGTTATAGTATAAAAGATATCGTCTCCACAAGGATTAGTGCCACTTCAAGAATCTAGTCTCTTGCACTATAAAAAAGTAAAAACACAAATAGAAGATTATAGGAGTTTAACTAATAACTAAACTAGAAAGTAATAAAGTAAAAGAATAGATAAGATCAAGTGAGAAAGATAGGCCAGGTTATCGTGAGTTGAGGTGTGATAGCCAATTGGATCGTCTCGGTAAAAGAGTGCAAGGGCAACTCAGTTGCCGTGGAAACTTGCACAACGGAGTTGCCTTGACAACTAATCGATGGTTGCCTGGGCGACTAGTTGGGCACATACTTGGGCGTCTGGTCAGCAGCCTTCAAGGTTCGGCAGAGCGTTCTTCAATGGTTTCTTTTTATCCTTAAGTCGAAACTCAAGCTACTTGTGCATGCCTTGATAATACATCCCTGCGTTAATCAAGGGTGAACAACCATCAATCTTGCGCTTTTCTTAGCCGTTGAAATCCTTAACTTATTCCTAAGCCGGATTAATCTCCACCATCAATAGATTGAATAAAGATCATATTCATTCGTTTCTTGAATCTAACTCTCCCGATATTAGATAAATAGATGAAGTTACGAGATCCTCTCCCAATCCACTCGCAAACAAGAATACAAACCAAGAATGAATAAACCTTGAAAAGAAAAGTGCAAACTCTTATTACCCAAACAAAATCCAATAGTTTCTCACAACCACAAGACACAATAACCTTAGCCAAATAGATTTAGTTCATGGCTAGGTTCCAAAGAAACACAAGATAAAGAATCCCTAGCATGAACCTAATTGAACAAGAAAGAAAAAGATGAAGAATGGATGGAGCTTTGTCGAAATCCTCCTTGCCCTTGATGTTGTAAAAAATTCTCTCTTCTCCGCTCTTTGGAGTTGACGGCTTGGTGATCTATTTATAGGGCTAGGTCAAAGTCCTCATTTGAGGAGGAAGTTAAGCTGGAATTAAATTATCTTTAAAGAATATAATTCTTTATTACAATTATATTTCTTCCAGAACTTCTCCTATCTTCTTGAAATTTAATTATTCTTTAACCTCTTCACGGAAATCAAACTCCTTTGGGATTTAGCTTTGCTCCACGTCATCTTAGGCTTGTCTAGTCATCAATTTCAACTACCATATCACCTTATTCTTTGTCGACAATTGCCCTGGCAACTGGCTCGGCATCTCCTCCATGCATTGCCCTGGCAACTAGCTCTGTATCTCCTTCATGCACTACCCTGGGAACTAGCTCTAGCCTTGCTTTGGCAAGTGATCCTGCACATACACAGAAAACACACCAAAGCAGCATCTTTTCCCACAAAAACAACCAAGTTATGCAATCAAGCTCAACGATGGAAGGAAACATTGATTAATGCATGAATGACTAATTATGTAACTAATATGAGCCTAAGTCTAACAATAATATGAGTAAAAAGGGTTAGAAAATAGTACTTTTGAACACTTATCACACCCCTAAACTCGAACTATTGCTTGTCCTCAAGCAATGCAAACTAATAATTACCTGCCAAGACTTCAATTTTCACAAACTTAGCTTTGAACTTGATTTCAATTCTCAGAACTGGGGCACAAAGTATGATTGGCTTTTCATTTTTCGGAAAACTTAGAGTTACTCGGAATCAAACTATAATGCTTGTGAGTGTGTGCGGAGTTGTGTGCAAGTTGATTTTTTGGATTCTATGCAAACAAGAGGTTTTCAAATTACTTCATTGGGTTTTTTTTAACATGTTTTAACTAGAGCCGGTTTCGGGCACCTCTAGTGTTTTGTTTTTAGTTTCCTTAAGTTAATTAATTTATTCGACTAGAGCCAGTTTCGGGCACATCTAGCGATCAATTTTTAGCACATACTAGAGCCAGTTTCGGGCACCTCTAGCGATCCATTTTTTTGCACATGCTAGAGCCAATTTCGGGCACCTCTAGCATTCATCCATTTTTTATTCTAATCTCCCAATTTGTTTAATTATAAAACTAAGTTCACTAGAATTCCTTAAATCAATCAAACCACAACAGTGTTTCATCAAATTTAGCATCATAGTAAAATTCTAAGTTTTTCCATGGTTATCCTAGAATAAAAATTCTATCAATTAAGTACATTGGCAAAGTCATCATCGTATATTCATCAAATCTAGGCAATTCTTGTTCCAACTAAAGGCATGGTAAGCAATTTATGTATCCTAAATGCAATACTTAAGATGAATGCAACTAAACATGGTAACTACTAATAACAATGCCCCCCAAACTTGAGTGAGGCATTGTCCTCAATGCATGCATCAAAGAAAAATAAAAATAACGAAAAATAAAATGCAAACGAGGACTTACTCCGAGAGTTCGTGTCGTGGATGATTAGTTTCCTTTTGGTCGGTGTCTTGATTCTCTTGCTTGAACGTGATGGTTGTTTCCTTGTTGCCGATGGTGGAATCGATCCTCGTACGGTGTTGTCCTCATCATCCTCTTCATCAATGGCATTGGCTTTTCGCTTGGAGGATTCAATTGGTGCGGTTTTTGTTGGTGCAATGGAGGAATCGTCTGAATCTGAAAAATTAGACAATGATTCTGTACGAGTTGATTCGGGCATAGGTGCTTTACCTTTGGCTTTTGCAGTGGTTGCCGGGATGTCTTTAGCTTTGGTTATCGTGGCATCTTCAGGGTTGGTTGCCGTGGCATCATCTGTTGTGGTTGCTGTGGTGACTACTTCATTGGTTTTCGGGGCAAGGATCTCGACAGGAAAGATTGGGAACGACACGCGGTTGTCCAGGTACTTTTCTAGGATGACTTGGGTGATGGCATTGTTGTGCTCCTTCATGTATCGCATGAACATTAGTTGTCGGTCTTCAATTTGCCTTAGATGGCTCGCCAATGGTTGCAAGAGTGCTTCAAAGTGTCCTGGGGTTGATGGTTGAGTTGCCCGGGCGTTAGGTGCTTGGGCATTAGGGATTACCGGGGCGACAGGAGTTGCTACGACAATTAGAGGCCTTGAGGATTTTTCTGGTGCCTCTCCCATTAGATTTCGGATTTGTTCTTGATTCCAACCGGACTTTGGTAGGGGCTTTTCATCGGTGGACTCACTTGGGACATGCATCTCCTTGCAAAGATTATAAATTAAGCAAGGGAAGAAAAGAGAACCCTTATCTTTTGAGCTACATACAAAAATCTCATCACAAATAATTTTTCCAATGTTAATGATGCGATTATGCAAAATAGAATGTATGAGCAAAAAACGTGGTATATCAACGGTAGTATTGTGTGTGGTGGGCATTAAAGAAGTTTTAACAAACTTATTCCATAGTTTTGCCTCGGGTTTTAGCTGAAGGCAATTTATCATGCCCTTGTATTTACCGTCATTCCAATGAGTTCCCGGTTGAGTGAGTTCTTGAAGCACCTTATCGAATTGCTTGGGTGTGATTTGATCAACAAAGGCTTGATGCTCGTCCTTCTCAATGTAAAGCCCGTAAAAGGTGTTGATGTTTTCGGGGCTTATGAGTATGGCCTTGTCACGAACAAAAACATAAGGATTATTCGGGTTAGGTGAGTGAGCATAGAATTCTCTTACCCATGAGATGATACCCGGTTCCGATTGATGGCAAAAGATTTGCCACTTTTGATGTGCAATCCTCTCGAAGATGAATGGTTCAAGGCCGAAATCTTGATGAGAGTTGGAGTATTCAAAGCCTTGTTCTTCGTAAATCTTTCGGCTTTCAAACTTAGAGTGAAATCTTTCTTGAACCACCGATGTAGCAAACTTCTTGTATCTTTGTTCTTTGGAGGAACTTGGATGAACCAAAAATTTAATTTTGGATGCCATGGATGATCTTGGTTGTGAGTTTTTTAAAAACAAAGAAAATAAAATAAAAGAAACTAAAGAGTTGCAAGATGAAAAGTAGGAATAGGTATCTTGGAAGTTAAGGGTGATGGGTTATATAGAAAAGATAGGTAGTAAATATGGTGGGTGGGATTAATTTTGGATAGAAAATAAAGGGGGTTTAGGTTTAGGGGAAGGGTGACAGATAGGGGGTTTAATTAGGGTAAGTTGGAGGCTTTATATAAGCCTTAGATTCAGCCCATTAATTTCCTTGTTGAAGATGTTTTCCATCTTGGATCAAAATTCCTTTTTATCTTTAACACTTTTCCTACAATTCAAATAAGGATTAAAATTAAAGATAAACTAATAAAAGAAAATAAATAAATATGTGTAAAGGGATTCTTAAACTTAAAAAAAAATCTATCCTAAAAATGTAATAATAATCGCAAATAAAAATAAAAAAATAATTAGTTCAAAAAAATAATAAAAAAATAATCAGAAATAATAAAAAAATAAAAAAAATCGAAAGGAGAGAATGCTCATGCATCTCCTAAGTTGACCACTTCTTTGTTACGTTCCACATGGGCACCATTGTAGTGCTTTAATCTTTGTCCATTAACTTGGAATTCATGTTTGTCAGTGATGGACTTGATTATCACGGCACCACGGGAGAACGGTTTGACAACTTCGAATGGTCCCGACCATCTTGATTTCAGCTTTCCCAAGAAAAGTTTTAGCCGAGAATTGAATAAGAGAACTAGTTGCCCTGACATGAATTGTCGCGGCAATAGTTTCTTGTCATGCCATTGCTTTGTTTTCTCCTTGTAGATTCGTGCATTGTTATAGGCGAGTGCACGGAATTCTTCTATCTTGTTGAGGTCTAACAAACGCTTTTGCCCGGCACTTTCCCAATCCATATTCACGGTCTTGATTGCCCAATATGCCTCGTGTTCGATTTCCACCGGTAGATGGCATGTTTTGCCATAGACAAGTCGGAAGGGGGACATACCTAAGGGTGTTTTGAATGCAGTGCGATATGCCCAAAGTGCTTCATCTAGTCTTAATGACCAATCCTTCCTAGAGGGATTTACAACTTTCTCGAGTATACCCTTCAATTCCCGGTTGGAAATTTCTGCTTGCCCGTTGGTTTGTGGGTGATATGCCGTGGCAATCTTGTGTGATACGCCGAAGTGTTGCAATATCTTGGCAATAAGTCTATTGTAAAAATGCTTGCCTTCGTCACTGATAATTGCTCTCGGCATCCTAAACCGTGTAAATATGTTTTTCTGCAAGAATCGTTGCACGGTCTTGGAATCGTTGTTGGGAACTGCAGCTGCCTCAACCCATTTAGTCACGTAGTCAACGACAAGTAGAATGTAGAGGTTACCGAATGAAGATGGGAAAGGTCCCATAAAATTGATCCCCCACACATCGAATAATTCCACCTCGATGATGTTTTGGAGCGGCATCTCATGTCGTCTAGAGATATTGCCCGTCCTCTGACAAAGATCACATTGCTTGTAAAAGTCTTGGGCATCTTTGTACAATGTTAGCCAATACAAACCGGATTACAACACTTTGGCCGCGGTACGAGTTCCTCCAAAATGTCCTCCATAAGGTGAAGAATGGCATTGCCGGAGTACATTCTGCTGCTCCTCTTCAGGGACACATCGACGTATAACCTGATTTGCACATTGTTTAAAATAAAGAGGCTCATCCCAAAAGTAATGCTTAGCATCATGGAGGAACCGCTTCTTCCCTTGGTGAGTAAGACCATAAGGTAAAATACCACAAACAAGGAAATTAACTAAATTTGCGTACCAGGGTATTGCCGAGGCATGTGTTACCGTGGCGACTGCTCCCAAATTTGCCGAGGTGTGTGCGTCAATGGCTGCTGCGGCGTCGAGAGTTGCCGAGGCATGCGCGTCAAGGGCTGCTGAGGCGTTGAGGGTTGCCGAGGCAACTAAAAGTTGCTCATCCGAGAATGCATCGCATATCTCTAGATCCGCGTCCTCCTCCCTATTGCGTTCTAAACATGATAAGTGATCGGCCACTTGATTTTCTGTTCCTTTCCTGTCCTTAATTTCAATATCAAATTCTTGTAAAAGTAATATCCAACGAATCAAACGAGGTTTGGCATCTTTTTAGCAAATAGATATTTGATTGTCGAATGGTCCATATGAACAATTACCTTTGTACCAATTAAATATGATCGGAACTTGTCAAATGCGAAAACTACAGCTAGTAACTCTTTCTTCGTTGTTGTGTAATTCACTTGAGCACTATTAAGAGTTTTACTAGCGTAGTATATCACATGAAAGGTCTTACCTGTGCATTGGCCTAGGACTGCTCCTATCGCAAAATCACTTGCATCACACATGAGCTCAAAAGGTAGCGTCCAAGCTGGTGGAACGACAATGGGTGCTGAGGTAAGCTTTTCCTTTAGGGTTTCGAATGCTTGGGGTGCAAGAATCATCAAAATTGAAGACTTTATCCTGTTCAAGCAAATTGCACAAGGGTTTAGTGATTTTAGAAAAATTATAAATGAACCTCTTGTAAAAACCTGTATGTCCAAGAAATCTTGGAATTCCTTTAACCAAACTTGGTGGGGGTAATCTCTCGATCACGTCCATCTTGGCTTTGTCTACTTCAATTCCCTTGGATGAAATCTTGTGGCCGAGCACTATTCCTTCATCTACCATAAAATGGCACTTCTCCCAATTGAGGACTAAATCAGTTTCTTCACATCTTGCCAACACATTCTCTAAATTGCCGAGGCAGCTGTCGAAGTCATTACCAAAAATATAAAAATCATCCATGAAGATCTCAAGAAAGTCTTCGACCATGTCTGAAAAGAGTGCCATCATGCATCTTTGGAAGGTTGCCGGGGCGTTACACAATCCGAACGACATTCTTCGGAAAGCATAAGTACCGTATGGGCATGTGAAGGTTGTCTTTTCTTGATCTTCTGGTGCTATGGCAATTTGATTGTAACCTGAATAACCATCAAGAAAACAATTAAAGGGTTTACCTGCAAGACGGTCAAGCATTTGATCAATAAAGGGTAATGGGTAGTGATCTTTCCTAGTGGCTTTGTTTAGCTTTCGATAATCCATACAAACCCTCCAACCGGTCACAATCCTGGTTGGAATGAGTTCATTGTTTTCATTACTTACCACCGTTATACGTTCCTTTTTCGGTACACATTATACCAGACTTACCCATGTACTATCAGAGATAGGGTATATAATGCCAGCTTCAAGCCACTTGATGATTTCTTTCATTACAACCCCTTTCATGGCATGATTCAGTCTCCTCTGGGCCTCAATTGAAGGTTTGTGATCATCTTCCAACAAAATCTTGTGCATGCACACTGTATGGCTAATTCCCTTCAAGTCGGCAATTGTCCACCCTATTGCCTTCTTATGTAGCATCAACATTTTGATCAGCTTCTTTTCCTGCTCAGGCTGTAACTTAGAAGAAATAATTTCAGGCAATGTATTATCGGTTCCTAAGTATGCATATTTTAGTTGCTCTGGCAACTGTTTCAACTCAAGAATCGGTGGTTGTTCAATAGAGCGCTTTTCGAGCTTACCTTCCTTACCTGAGTAATCCAGTGGTTCAAAGTATGTACATGGTTGATTGACTAGCCAATTTGCCTCTTCTTGTTGTTCCTCATTGACCGGTTCTTCATACTCCTCAGATTCCTCTTGATCGGTAATGTAGTTGCCGAGGCAACTAAATTCCTCGTCGAAGTTAAACTCTATCGTGGCATGAAGAAGTTGGCATTCTTCTGGATCGTCGGCATGCCTTAGTGTTTGGAACACATTTACTTTAGCTTGCTGGTCATTCACCTTCATTGTGAGTTCTCCCTTTTCAACATTGATCAAGGTTCTCCCTGTTTCTAGGAATGGTCTCCCGAGAATGATTGGTGCATGCTGATCTGCTTCACAATCCAAAACAATAAAGTCAGCGGGAAAAATAAATTTATCAACCTTTACCAGTATGTCATCATTTTTTCCCTCTAGATGCACATAGGATCTGTCGGCTAGCTGTAACATAACTGTTGTAGGTCTTGCCTTCCTGATTCCTAGTTTCTGGAAAACCGATTTAGGCATCAAGTTTATGCTAGCCCCAAGGTCGCATAACGCTTTCCCAGCATAGTGGTTCCAATGGAACAGGGTATTGTGAAACTTATGGGATCCTTCAACTTAGGTGGCATACGATTGTGCAACATGGCCATGCATCTTTCTGTTGCGGCAATTGTTTCAAACTCTCCTAGCCTTGTTCTCTTGGACACAATGTCTTTAAGAAACTTGGCATAGTTCGGCATTTGTTCAATTGCTTCCACCAATGGCAAGTTGATGTGGACTTGCTTTAGGATATCAAGAAACTTCTTGAATTGATATTCTTGCTTTTGTCGCTTCAACCTTTGTGGGAATGGTGGTGGAAGTTTGATATCTTTGATCCTTTCATTGGTTTGGAACCTGATTGACGACATTGCCGGGACAACTAGAGTTGCCAAGGCATTATCAACTGGGGTTACTGAGGCATGCTTACGCAAGTTGCCGAGGCATCCTTATCGTCGGTTGCCGAGGCATGCTTATTGCCGGTTGCCGCGGCAATTCATGGTTCACCATCTGAGGCTTTGCCGCTAGGTTCGTCTTGATCTTTTTGTGGAGTTTTGTTTGATGAGCAGGCTTGAGCCTCTTTAAGTTGTTGGCCACTTCTAGTGGTGATCGCCTTACATTGCTCATGGCCAGTTCCTCTTGCGAATTCATTATCGCTAGGTAAACCTCCTTGCGGTCTAATATTTAGGTTTTGAGCAAATTGTCCTACTTGATTTTCCAATGATTTGATTGTCGCCTTTTGGTTTTGCAATCTCATATCGGTCCTGTTAATAAAAGTATCAGTTCTTTTTATGAAGTTACTATTCTCAGCCATATAAGATTCAGTTTTCATCATAAAAGTATTTAGAGAATTTTCCAAAGAACTAGATGTTGTCGGTTGTTGTTGCGGCAACTGTTACCGTGGCATATTCTGCTGGAATCTCGATGCTTGTGCATTCTGATTGTTCTAGTTTAGAGCATTGTTGGGATTACTCCATGAAAAATTTGGGTGCTTCTTCCAAGCTGGATTGTATGTATTGGACATCACATTCTTGTTTCGGTTGTAACTCCCCACATAGAAGCTGGATTCTGGACTCTGCATACATTCAAAAGAATCATGGTTACAACCACATAACTCACAAAAAGAATCCATTACCTTGACCTCATGTGTGTTGTTTGGTTTCTGCATGTTCTGGACCATTTTGGTTAAAGTGGCCAATTGTGCCGAAATTGAGTCTGATGATCGTAGTTCATGTATTGTGGCTTGGCGTCTAACTCATCCTCGTCTAGTAGAGGGGAATTGATAATCATTCTTGGCCAGCCTGTTTAGAATTTGCATTGCTTCCTCCGGCGACTTATCTAGGAGTATTCCGTTTGCCGAGGCATCTAGCATCATCCTTGTTGGTGTATTCACGGTGTTGTAAAACATTGTTACTTGTGTCCACACTGGGAATCCGTGTAGGGGGCATTTGTGTAGAAGTTCTCTATATCGCTCCCAAGCCTCGTACATGGATTCATCATCTGCCTGCCGAAAAGAAGTAATGTCGTTACAAAACTTACCAGTCAAATTTGTAGGATTAAACCGAGCAAGAAAATCCCGACAAAGATCAGTCCAAGATCCTATTGATCCGGCAGGAATGCTATTCAACCATGCTTTTGCCCTATCCCTCAGTGGATAGGGGAATAATCTTAATCGTAAAACATCGGGGGTGACTCCGTGTATTCCACTGTGCCCGAGTGCACTGTCGAGGTGCTTTATGTTTATAGGGAGCAAAGAGCGTCCCCGAGTACGTACTCATCTTCACATTGACGTTTGACACTACGGTGTCATTTCAAGATAACTCGCGTACCTCGATCTCATATAGCATACTTTAGGCATGATAAAGGAATCATGTCACGTAAATGAAACATGCATGAACATGAACCATGTTATGTATATGAAACATGTCAAGTATATGATTCATGCCACGTATATGAATTATACCAAGTATATGAATCAAGCCAAGCCTATGAATTATGCCATGTATACGAAGTATGTCACATATATAAGAAATATGCTATGCACATGAATCATGCCATGTATACAAACTATACTATGTGTATGAACTATGCCATGCATATGAATTATGCCATGCATATGAATTATGTCATGTACATGTATCATGTTATGGATAAGAAATAGTCATATATATATATGAATGAAAACCCGTATATGAATCATGTCATGTATATAAACTACGTTATGCATGTAAATCATGTCATGTATGTGTATCATGTTGCTTTGTAAATTGTACCAGGTAAGTAAATTATGTTATGTATATGAAACATACCATGTATATGACTTACTTTATTATGGTAGAATATTGGAACCATGAGTAAATTAGGACTTATGACATGTACATGAAAATATAGTGATTATGGAAACTTTGTTAGTACTATCCTATCTTAGGAAGAGAACTTGATATGATATCATAAAACAAGTATTACTTTACTCTATATTTGTTAAATAAGATTATTGCCTTACTAAGTTCGTACTTAGAGTGTGTTATTTCACACGTAGGTTCTTCCACGTAGAAGGGCATGATGGAGCTATTAATTGGAAAAGTCAAGTTACATTAGTAATCACGGTATGTACATCTTAAATTATGGTTGATATCTTGTGGGCATGTACTTGTATATATGTGGGTTTAGAAGACGCAAAATGTTTTGTAAACTTAAGTTAAAATGTGTTTACGTATTATTACGAGGGTATGGACTTAGAATATGGTTTTATTACAAATGATTATAATTTATAACATAGTAAAATCTAGTTTAACCCTAATCATATAGAAATTTTAAAATCAAGAAAAGGTTTAGACAGGTTACATAATTTTCTCCCTGAATTATATTTTTATTTCAATAACATATTTGTAAATTTTCTAAAATAATTCAGGGTCAAAACTAGCTGCTATAAACTGATATAGTTTTCAATTTAAAAACGAGAAAGGGTTAAACAACATGACAAAGTTTGGTATAAAAAATATTTCTTCAAGTCAAGTTTTTTTAATAATTCAGTAACATCTTTAGTGTATATTCGGTCTACGAATATACGTTAAGAGTGTTATAGTCGATACCATATAGACATATAAGTGTCGATATCATATAGACACATAAGTGCTGGCAAATATATAGATCTGAAGATCGATGTGTAGCTACACGCAGTCCCAGACTGCTAGACCTCTAATGGCATGCCACTATACTATAACTCTCTATAATATAATTTTATGTATAGAGAGAAACTTAAGTATGCAAGGTCGGTACTCCTTGAGTACTAGTCACCGAAGTGACAATAACTTGTAGACACGTAAAGTGCCAAAAACATATAGACACATAAAGTGTCGGTAAACATATAGATCCGAAGATCGGTGTGTAGCTACACGCAGTCCCAAACTGCTAGACCTCTAATGGCATGCCACTATACTGTAACTCTCTATCATAAACTTAGGCAATAAATCCACATCAATAACTTGTAAATTATCATTTTGTAAATGATTCATATATCACCATTATTCAATAATAACTTGCCATAATAGAACATAATAGGGCAGTTCATACTCTATCATGTACTAACCTTTTTCCTTTGCTTGTAAAACATCATATAACTTATACAAAAACTGTAACACCCCTACCCGTGTTGGCAGGAAACCAGTTCGGGAGCGTTACCAAGGAACAATACAAGCAGAACAAGGCAAGAATAGGCTAACTCATTCCTATTAAATGAGTTACTTAACTAGCAAGCAACCAAGCATTTATTAATTAACATGAAAGTTATCTCATACCTTATTTACAAGGCATTATAGGTTACCAAAAATCTCATTTTATATTATCATCATGACCATACAACATCACATTTCGAAGCCTATAAACATACATTATTTCAAATTCATTCGAATAGCCTAAGAGCGACATGTTTCCAATTTCATTTCATTACTTCATAGCTTGATACATACAACAATTCATACTTAATATACTAGACATGTACCTTGGTTCCAAGCAAGCAATATGCCAACCTTACCTTTCGGCATTTATCATTCAAGTCATAAAAATACTTATACACATGGTATGATCATACAATGCTATTATTTATCATAAGCTATTCGAATGGTAGAAGGCTAGGTCAATTGTCTTTGGACATTCAATATACATGTATCATTATCAATATGCGCAGCACATATTCAAGACAAGTAAGCAATTCATGTAGGTTTAACTTCACATGCTCAATTCTATCATCATTCGACCATCACAAGGCCAAGCATAGCATGACATACATTCTATCATTCCTCAAGTATTCTAAATATTAGGAGTCATAATCATACATAATTACAAACTTTCAAGTAGCAAAATGCATGAGCTAGTTTAACTATATACAAGACTAGGTGCCACCAACTATGAGCATTACAAGTATAGCTGTGGATCCATACTCTAACTTGGCTCGTACTTTGCTTCGGGTGCAAGAAAAAAGCTTCAAAATCAGGAGAATGCTTCAAATCAATTAACATGTAGTTTGGGAAGAGTGGAAACGAGAGTGATAAGTACAAAAATGTACTTAGTGAGGTAGTACTAGTTCTAACCAATTTATAAGACATAAATCAATTAACAAAGTTTGAGCCTAGTCAAGGTTTGTAGAAATCGAACTAAAATTTATATATATATACTTATCATTCAATTTTTGTAACATATCCTTCAAGCAAGACATTCAAGTAGCAAGAAAATCAAGCATTAGTAATTTCAAGTATTAAGAAACTTCAAGTGTCATGTATTTCAAGTATCAAACAAATCAAGTATCAAGAGACTCAAGTATCATGTAGTTCAATTAACAAGCAAAACAAGTATCAAGAGACTCAAGTATCATGTAGTTCAAGTATCAAGTAGGCTTTACTCTTAAATCAAGTATCATGTAATTCAAGTGTCAAGCAATTCAATGTATCAAGAATTTCATTGCATCAAGTAATTCAATGTATCAATAAGCTTTATCTTTAATTATTTCTTATTTGCTTTCTTTAGTTTATGCCCTTGGTATTTAGTTGTCCAGGTAATTGAGTCTCCAACCAACTGTCACCACAAGATGTGCCGTAGCACTGGTCAACCCTCCTACTATCGCCAAAGACCACACATACGTACCCTCCATCTGTCGTTAATTAGGGGCCTTAGCCCTGGACCGTAGTCCACCCTGACATAATGAGCTCTAGACTGTAAGGCATGCCTTTCTACCTATGACCACTAACAACCAAGGCTTTGTTCAATTATGAATCACTTATTCAAGTACTACATGTTTATGTCAAGCAATAGCTTATTCAAGGATCAATTCAAGTGATACATTGCAAGATCATGTTCATATACACAGCCCTTAGGCCAATTGAGCCTTAGCTCTACACTTTGCAATTTAATCTTGTCATTCAAGCAAGCAATTAACATATGACATTTCTTAGGCATCAAGCAAGATCTTCAATTCATGATTTATATCATGTTAACATGTATTCAAATCATAGAGATACATTGAGCATTCATTCGAATGGATCAAGGTCAAGGCATCAAGGCTCAAGTATTTGTTTTCGCCTTTATTTCTAGGTAATTTAACCTCATACATGTTATTATTACTTCAAGTTTTAGCTTAAACATTCTTCCCTTTTATCATCACAACAAAACTTAAATCAAACATATTAACATGGCATCAATAACAAGAAGTAGACATGCAGCTTTGGTTAGGACTAAGTCCCAACCCTATAATAAACTACACTCACAATACTCCAAGCTTAGCTAATCTTGGATCCAAACCCCTTTGTGTTTGCCACTATAGCTTGGCCACTCCTTTCTTCTTCCACAAGGTTTGCTCCTTGCTCTAACAATTCATACAAGTAAATAATGGTCAAGACAAGTACATTCATTTATTCAAAACAAGGCAACAATACGTAATTCATTCATTATACATTTCAAAACATCAAGGCTACTGCTGCCTGACAGCATGTGCACTATTTACTTAAACATGCATATCTTTCATTCTGTACGTCGGAATTTCAATTGGTTTACACCGTTGGAAAGATAACGTAATTGTATTTCTAACCATATAGTCCTTGCATTTTAATACTTTGCCAATTAATACAGTTTTTGACTTAAAGACAGGGTAATTACAACACTGGACAGTTTGCACTGTCCCTATTGTTTCATTTCTACAATCCTTTCTACAATTCCGAATTCAATTCCGTTTTATCCTAATGAGTTTAGACATATTAAGGTACTATCCATTAAATTTTCAGCCTTAAATTCCATTTGTACGATTTATAGAGATTTTTCAAAGTTACTGCCCAGAACAAGGTATTCTGGGCAGATTACTCTAGCTTAAGTTTCTAGCCTCTTTAATCACTTAGATGACATTTCAAACATGTTAATTCAACTTATTTACTTATTTCTACAAGCTTATATCAGTCCATAACTCATCAAAATGGCCCTTAAACAAGTTTAGAATATAATCCATGAAGTTTCACGCTCACTTGTGCACAGAACCGATTTTATCTTGCAAAAACATTCCTAACATACATGCCTATAAATCAATCCCCTGTTTCCTTAGTTTATTTCTATAACTCCCTAGCGTATATGTAACCACCTATTTGTTTATAAAGCTGCCCATTAGCCATATGGTCATAGCAAACATTACCTACCATAACATACATATTCAAATACTTCAAAACAGTCTTGTACTTATCATTAAGCAATTCCACTGTTTTCTACTCCCCTAATCAGACCTTAATTACATTCAAAGTTACCGGCATATTAGTACACTATTCAATAACATCCATAGACTTTACTTTAAAATCTAATAACATTATTTATATATGAAATTTTTCTAATTTCCATTGAATCAACACTCGCCAAGAAAGAAACTACACACCTAATTACATAACTTGTACTCTTTATCCAACAATTTTTTCAAAACAACTATACATGAAGCATCAAAACTCAATCTAGCATATATGTCTTTATCTAGAAGGGAATTAAAGTAATTTACCTTCAATAAAACAAGCTCATGAGTGATCTAACCGATTGGAATTGGGCTTCTACAAGGATACACGAATTTTTCTTTTTCTTTCTCTAGAACTCGTGTGCTTAAAAATTGAGAGGATGATGAATATATTTGGTGTTTATTTATTTTTTCCACCGAAATGGTCTCCTAAGGGTTCAATCCAATGACACATGTAAAGGGCACTCTCAAAATTTCTTTTAGCATGCAACATCTATAATTCTATGCTTTACAAATTAATCCTTTACATTCGGCAATCCACCTTTCCTTCTTTTCAAATTGGTCCCTAACTCCTTTTGATTAAGTAAGACAATCCAAAACATCATGATATTTGAATTATATTTAATGAGAACATCCTACTAGGCCATACTTTGGCGTATTACAAAAACCATGTTATCATTTCAATAAAATCAAGTAAATAAAATTCTTAAAAGTCTACTAAAATACATTTCAAAACATATAAATGCACTCACCTGGGCCATTTATTAGCTTGCCTCACTAAGCTCTATTTGATCATTTCCTTCATAGTACCGCGAACCTTCTTTTGATTTGGATCCGAACTTCATTAATCACATGAATGTAAACAACATTTGTTAGATTCAAATCTAACAATTCTCAAACATGCTATCAAATCTAACATTCGAATATACAAATTTCTTCTTTCCTTCCTTATACTTTCCAAAACTCATTCTGGTCCTTAATAACCATTTAGAACTTTCATTAACCCTTTTCAAGCTTACTAATTAACCTTAGATACAAAATGTATCAATTCTCATTTTCTGGCAGATTGCACTACCTTCAAAGAAATATTTCTATAAAATAATATACAACTCGGAATTTGATTTCGTTCGTTCTGAAAGATTCTAGATTCAATGAGCTTTTCAACCATATAAATTAATAGCCCAAATTCAACTTGTACGATTTATGGCGAATTTTCAAAGTCAATTACAATCTGGAATTCGGAACAGACTGGTGCTCTGTTTTCTGACCTTTCGTCACTTAGGAATTTATATCTTTTGACTCGAAACTCGAAATCAGTTTTCGTTTGCTGGGAACGAAACTAGACGAACAAATCTTTACATCGGCATAAAATTCACCATCTAACCACTTTTGTAGAATTTATGGTGAATTTTCAAACTTACCTCTACACGGCTTCCATAATTAACTTCAACTTTTATACTAACTTCTCCTTACTTCTCTACTTGTCAATTTAGTCCCATTATTTTCTTTAAACCACCAACTTATCACCTTCTTCATCAAATAATTATTCACAATAGTTCCCTCTAATTTTCCTTCTTTATCGAATGGTCACTAATAATGCAAAGGTAAAGATCCAAATTTCTTAACTTTGCAAATTAGTCCTCAGTTCAACATCACCACTTTAATTCCATCATTACAACTAAAATTCAGATTTAGTCCTTATCCAAAACCTCATTTCCAAATTGGTAACTTAACTTTGACAAATTGTCAAAATGGTCACTAATTCAATTTAACATCGGTTTAGCATTCTAACATCAATTTCACATCTCCAACATCCTTAATAACATAAATACACACCAAATCCATACAAATTCAATTTCTGTCCTCTAGCTTTTAAGATTGCCGAATTGGTTCCTATCAAATTAACTTAGGGTCTTGCTTCCAAACAACAAATCAAGCTTACTAAATCATTAATTCAACATCACAAACCTTAAATTAAACTTGAATCCATAAACCCTAATCATCTTCATAATAATCAAAACATGTAGAACTTAAATCCCAACTCAATATCATCATGGAATCATAAAATTTCAAAAGCCCCAATTTGATCCATAAACCCTAATTTCTTTCTCATGTAAATTCTCATCAATCAAGCATGAATTCCATGAGTTATTGACAACGAAAGATAGAGCTTGAAGAGTAGAAAAACTTTGCAGTTGAAGAGATTACATGAAAACCGAGTTTTGGGGTGTGAATCGAGCTTGGAAAAATTTTCTCTTTCTTTCCCTAGCTCACATGTTTTTGGCTGGATTTTTGTTCATCTTTTCACCATTATTTTACACATATAACTATTCATTTAATAGTAAAATTACAATTTTGCCCTTTTTATCCAATGGTTGAGATTTATTTTATCATCACTTAAGGGCCAAGATTTAATCTTCCATTTCCTCTTTCCAAAATTACCTTTATAAATTTTTAAATATTTCAAAAATGCGATTAGGGCAAAATGACCAATTTGCCCTCCAACTAGTTTTTATTTACTAGTTTGCCGTTCTTGTAAAAATTTAACTAAGTCTAGTTGGAATCCAACCAACTATAATAAAATATTCATAAAATAGTATTTTATGGATTTTCCATGCCTTTTGGATCAGTCTATGAAATTCCAATTTGATCCGATTTCCCGATATTCATAAAATACTTCTACTGCGATTTTACCTTTTTCCGAGCTATTGTATTTATTCCAAAAATTCTATATTTCCATATTCCGGAAATAAACTCTATTATCCAATAAAAACTTCATTTTCCAAGGACTTAGACTGAATTTTCCTAACTCAGTCTATTTTCCCTATACTTATCGAAAATCTTCATAGAAAAAAATTTCTCATAGAATTCCTTTATCGATAATCCATACAAATTTTCTCTACTCTTACCGAGTCTAAAATATCAATTAGAAACACTTTTATGGGACCTTCCCGGAGGTCACCCATCTTAATATTTTTCTGGCGTTAGCACGCTTAACAATTTTATTCGATCCAAATTTAATACCTTTTATTGCATCTTAATTCTTAAAACTGATATTAAGGTACTTATTTCGATCCGATTTACTCTTATACTGAATAAATTTACTTATTGGGGAAATTTACACTTTAGTCCCCAAACTTTTCCAAAGTTTATACTTTAACCCTAAAACTTTCAAAATTTACATTTTGGTCACTAGCCAAAAATTTGGGATATTACAATTCTTCTCCTCTTTAAGAAAATTTGTCCTCGAATTTTCAACACATGCCAGTTTCAAACATTTGTAGATATTGCTCCCTCAATTTCTTTCAATTTCCCAAGTAACTTTTTCAATCTTGTGATTCCTCCTCAGAGCTTCAAATATAATTTCTTAACAGATCAATTCTTTCTTAGCTTCTATTCTAACCATCTTTGTAGTATTACTGCTTAACTTTCCAATTCTCCCCTTATATGTACTGACAGTACAGACAGTACAAACATATTATAATGAGATACTACTGAGTTATTTTCATCATAACTTTAATCCTTAGCAGTAGCTAACTTCCATGCTTATTTTACTGTATCATATCCGCTATGGGTCATTTCTTGACCTCCAAGATTCGTCAATTGATGAAATCCATCATCGTTTTACTTTCCTTATTCTACTCTCATTCCATCTTATACTAATGAGGAGCAGCATCAAGTTATACAATCAGAACATTAGTAATATGATATCCTATGGGCATATATTTACTGACAAATTCATATCAATCTTGGTTTAGCATCCAGAACCGGCTAAACCTTTGCTCTGATACCACTAAATGTAACACCCCTTCCCCGTACTGAATACGAGTCAAAGATGTCACATTACTAATGCCTTATCTTGTTTTGTCCATATACGTTTCATCATCAAAACTGTTTAATGCTCTATCGTTTAGTTTAATTTCATGCATCATACACTACTAGCAATTAAATAATTACATGCCCACTAGAGACTATCATAGGCTAGAATATCTTACTGATGTTTTGCAGATTGAAGCTTGATCAGCATGCTCAACTCCTCTTCGAGTAGTCCACCTTAACCTACGTATGAATCAAACACACGCTAAGTTTCCACTTAGTGAGGCAATAAGCACAATTAATAATAATTTAAACTTATTAAACTTTATGGCTATATATATATAGCATGATATATGCCAATGCATTAACTTTTATGTTGCATTAGTGATAGCTTACTATATGCCAATATCATAATATTTTCTTGTTTGTTCAATTATCATAATATGTCATTTATACCTCAATGCATGAACATATGTATATCAGTTACAAGCTAATGAATATGCTTGTTCTATTCCTTTAACATCATATCACTATTTACCATAATTGTTAAACTTTTAAGTTTAACTTACTTACCATTTTCATGCCTAATACCATAAGTTACCTCATATGTACTAACATATATCAAAATTTTTCCTTTGTCATATAACCTATAAAAATCAACATCTCATATACATATGTTAGGCATGGTAAGCCAAATCAATATACTCAATAAATCTCTTGTTTTCCATTTGAATCCTACTAAGATCATTTATATCAATTCTTTATACATTTAGCCCCAGAATTTTATGTATAGAGAGAAACTGAAGTATGCGAGATCGGTACTCCTAGAGTACTAGTCACCGAAGTGACGATAAACATATAGACACATAAAGTGCCGGTAACATATAGACACATAAGTGTCGGCATCATATAGACACATAAGTGTTGATATCATTTAGACACATCAGTGTCGGCATCATATAGAGACATAAGTGCTGGTAAACATATAGATCCGAAGATTGGTGTGTAGCTACACGCAGTCCCAGACTGCTAAACCTCTAATGGCATGCCACTATACTGTAACTCTCTAAATATAATTTTATGTATAGAGAGAACTTAAGTATGCAAGGTCGGTACTCCTTGAGTACTAGTCACCGAAGTGACAATAACTTGTAGACACGTAAAGTGCCAAAAACCTATAGACACATAAAGTGCCAGTAAACATATAGATTCGAAGATCGGTGTGTAGCTACCCGCAGTCCCAGACTGCTAGACCTCTAATGGCGTGCCACTATACTGTAACTCTCTATCATAAACTTGGGCAATAAATCCATATCAATAACTTGTAAATTATCATTTTGTAAATGATTCATATATCACCATTATTCAATAATAACTTGCCATAATAGAACATAATAGGGCAGTTCCTACTATATCATGTACAAACCTTTTTCCTTTGCTTGTAAAACATCATATAACTTATACAGAAACCATGTTCTCATTTCAATAAAATCAAGTAAATAAAATTCTTAAAAGTCTACTAAAATACACTTCGAAACATATAAATGCATTCACATGAGCCATTTATTAGCTTGCCTCACTAAGCTCTATTCGATCCTTTCTTTCATAGTGCCTCAAACCTTCTTTTGATTCGGATCCAAACTTCATTAATCACATGAATGTAAACAACATTTGTTAGATTCAAATCTAACAATTTCTCAAACATGCTATCGAATCTAATCATTCGAATATACAAATTTCCTCTTTCCTTCCTTATACTGTCCAAAACTCATTCTGGTCCTTAATAACTATTTAGAACTTCCATTAACCCTTTTCAAGCTTACTAATTAACCTTAGATACAAAATGCATCAATTCTCATTTTCTGGTATATTGCACTACCTTCAAAGAAATATTTCTATAAAATAATCTACAACTCAGAATTCAATTCTGTTTGTTCTGAAAGATTCTTGATTCAAGACGTTTTTCAACCATATAAATTAATAGCCCAAATTTAACTTGTACGATTTATGGCGAATTTTCAAAGTCAATTACAATGTTGGAATTCGGAACAGACCGGTGCTCTGTTTTCTCACCTTTCGCCACTTAAAAATTCATATCATTTGACTCGAAACTCGAATTCAGTTTCCGTTAGTTGGGAACGAAACTAGATGAACAAATCTTTACATCGGTATAAATTTCACCATCTAACCATTTTTGTAGAATTTTTGGTGAATTTTCAAACTTACCTCTACACAACTTCCATAATTAACTTCAACTTTTATACTAACTTATTCTTACTTCTCTACTTGTCAATCTAGTCCCATTATTTGCTTTAAACAACCAACTTATCACCTTCTTCATCAAATAGTTATTCACAATAGTTCCCTCTAATTTTCCTTCTTTATCGAATGGTCACTAATAATGCAAAGGAAGGATCCAAATTTCTTAACTTTGCAAATTAGTCCTCGGTTCAACATCACCACCTTAATTCCATCATTACAACTAAAATTCATATTTAGTCCTTATCCAAAACCTCATTTCCGAATTGGTCACTTAACTTTGACAAATTGTCAAAATGGTCACTAATTCAATTTAACATCGATTTAGCATTCTAACATCAATTTCACATCTCCAACATCCTTAATAACATAAATAAACACAAATCCACACAAATTCAAATTTGGTCCTCTAACTTTTAAGATTGCCAAATTGGTCCCTATCAAATTAACTTAGGGTCTTGCTTCCAAACAACAAATCAAGCTTACTAAATCATTAATTCAACATGACAAACCTTAAATTAAACTTGAATCCATAAACCCTAATCATCTTCATAATAATCAAAACATGTAGAACTTAAATCCCAACTCAATATCATGATTTTAACATCATACTAGCTTGATTTCAACTTGAATTCAATCATGGAATCATAAAATTTCAAAAGCCCCAATTTGATCCATAAACCCTAATTTCTTTCTCATGTAAATTCTCATCAATCAAGCATGAATTCCATTAATTATTGGCATCAAAAGATAGAGCTTGAAGAGTAGAACAACTTTGTAGTTGAAGAGATAACCTGAAAACTGAGTTTCGAGGCTTGAATCGAGCTTGGAAAATTTTTCTCTTTCTTTCCCTAGCTCTCACATTTTTGGCTGGAATTTTGTTCATCTTTTCACCATTATTTTACACATATAACTATTAAATGAATATAAATTCATTTAATAGTGAAATTACAACTTTGCCCTTTTTATCCAATGGTTGAGATTGATTTTATCATCACTCAAGGGAAAAGATTTAATCTTCCATTTCCTCTTTCCAAAATTATCCTTATAACTTTTTTAAATATTTCAAAAATGCTATTGGGGCAAAATGACCAATTTACCCTCCAACTAGTTTTTATTTACTAGTTTGCCAATCTTGTAAAAATTTAATTAAGTCTAGTTGGAATCCAACCAACTATATAAAAAAGATTCATAAAATAGTATTTTAAGACTTCTCCTTGGCTTTTGGATTAGCCTCTAAACTTCCAGTTTGATTCAATTTCCCGATATTCATAAAATAATTTTACTGCGATTTTTCCTTTTCTGAGCTATTGTATTTATTCCAAAAATTCTATATTTCCATATTTGGAAAATAAACTCTATTATCCCATAAAAACTTCCTTTTCCAAGGACTTAGACTGGATTTTCTTAACTGAGTCTATTTTCCCGATACGTATCGAAAATCTTCATAGAATAAAATTTCTCTTAGAATTCCTTTATTGATAATCCATACAAATTTTCTCTACTCTTACCGAGTCCAAAATATTGATCAGAAACACATTTATGGGACTTTCCGGGAGGTCACCCATCCTAATATTTCCCTGGCCTGAGCACGCTTAACAATTTTATTCGATCCAAATTCAGTACCTTTTACCGCATCTTATTTCTTAAAATTGATATCAAGGTACTTATTTCGATCCGATTCACTCTTATACTAAATAAATTTACTTATTGGGGAAATTTATACTTTAGTTCCTAATCTTTTCCAAAGTTTATAATTTAACCCCAAAACTTTCAGAATTTACATTTTTGTCACTAGCTAAAATGTTGGGATATTACATTCCTAGTTCAATGTGCTTGGCCATGCATTTTATTACTTTTTGTAGAAAAATGCTACTCTTTTGCTTATTCGTGTGCAGGACAAATTACCGAGCCAATTGTCAAAGTCTGCCATGCGTTGAAGGGATCAAAGCGGTTATGATTTCCAACCGCCCAATTCAAATTCAAATGCAAAGGATAAATATCCATTTTTATTTATTTATCAGCTACATTATCTCCTACATGTGAAATTCAAAATAGAAGCCCTATCTCCACCAAATTCCCACACAATAAACTCTCCTCCACACCTATTTAGAGGGATCGAAACACATGAAGAAGATGAGGAAAAATTGGGGATCGGTTCTGAGAGAGATCAAAGAGAAAGGCTGATTGTGGGATGAGTGATCGGATTGAGGAGCTCATCTCATCTCTTCTTTCATTTTTGTAATTGCACATCACCCTTCATGTTGGGGAAATATTTCTTTGTATTTTCTTTTCACCCGACCATGAACTAAACTTAGATGGTTTGGGTTATTAGGTTTTGAGAGGTTTTTGTATGGATATTTAATTTTGGTTCAAGTTTAAATGCACAATGTTGGTTCAATTCCTATTCTAGCAAATCAAGTAGTTTAACGCTTGAGTGGAGAATCATTTATTGAAACTCAAATCCCTAAATCAGTGGTAGCACAAGGGAGAGAGAGATCAATGGTGATTTGTGGGAAGGAATTACTCTAATGATGTGACAGCCATTGGAGGTTCCTCAACCGAGTTGATTTCCAAACATTACGAGAGTTGATGGAGATCGACGGACTGAACTGAGTCCAGGTTTCCTAACACTGCGAGAGCTGAAGGAAATCAGTTCCCTCTTGAACCAAGTTTCCAGAAAGTGACAAAGTGAAGGAGCTTGGCGACGGGGAGAATTTCAAGTGGCTAACAAGAGTTCAAGGAAAGACAATGTTCACTCTTGATAAAGTAACATGTGACAAACGTATCACAAAGATTGCACAAGCGTCAGCCCTTCAAGTTAGAGTTAACATAAAGGCATTGAAGAACTCTCTATCGAACAATGGAGACACAATTGGCTTGCCACTGCATCACACTTGCTGCAACAATTAACTTGCTAGGGCAACCATTTGCCGAGAAGAGTCCTAGTCAGACTCAACCACTTGCGATTGCATTTCACTGGTCACAAGTAGTCTTAGTTCCAGCAAACTACTTGCCTTGGAAATTACTTACCACGATAATCTACTTGCCTCAGCATTTCACTTGCCTCTAGTATTCAACTTGCCAAAGAAACTCATCTGGCATACTCCCAATCCTAATAATCCAACCAACTCTCTTATTGATTATTTCATTTCCTTCACAAAATTTAGTTGTTTGTTTTATTTTTCTATCACTATCTATCATCACAACTATTCTCTTATTTCACTGCAAGGAGTTAAGAGTCCAAGTCCTTCAGGATAGTCCCTATGGAGACGATACTCTATACTTATCACTTATTACTTGCGACATGTTCGCTTGCACATTTGCGTAGCAGTCAAAACAAGCAACAACCATCAATTCCATTAAGATATTGCTCTAGAAGTAGTTTTTCATTGAATGTCAAAGTTCCTTATTAAAAAAGATTCTGAATTATATTATGAGTACATCTCAGCTCGAGCACCTATCTCTTTTATCTCTTCGATCAGCCACATGAGTCTCAGCCCCACCTCCCCAATTGGCCTAACATATTAGCGCAGAGCTGCAGTGTTTTTGGCCAACATCATCTCATGCCTGGCTACTTCCTAGACTTCGGTCATGACACTCTTGTAGAACTTGTCACGCTTCTAGAATCTCATGGCATTATCCCTATGACGAGTAAACCAATAGTTATTGCCTCTTTCGTTCATATCTTCGAGGACCAAGATCTTTGTCCTGTATTATTGAATGATGTTTTCCATGACCTCCACTTGCTTCTTCAGTGCATCATTTTCATTCCGACTGGCCTACTCGATCTCTAACTTCTATTGCTAGGGAGTCTTTCTCAGGTCTAAATTCTGGACTGTGGTTTGAAACTTGAGAAAATAAATCCTCTGGATCTCAAACTTCTCCTCTAGGTCCTTATACTGCTTCATTGTCTGGCCAGTCTCTCCTTTGTAATTGTCCACATCTAATCTTGCATCGAATAAGTCTCTCGTGTGTTGGGTCTGTAGAGTCTCTATCTTGGCCTTGACCCTTTTTAATTCAGCTCTCAGAATATCTGTTTCAGACGAGACTACCTTTAGGTGCTCTTCTAAAGACTTAGCTGGCCCTTGGGTAGGTGGCAGAAACTTTTCATTTACCCTCATATACCTCTATATGTCATACTTAAGGGTGAACATGATGCACTCACTATCATATTCTATTTAATGAGGTAGCAATGCTTCTAGGAATCGTTGATGGTCTAGATCTTCTCCCTAAACTCCCATTAGAACTCAAACTCAGATGTGTTGAGATTAGGAGTGAAAGGAACAAATTGCCTAGATCCATACTATCGTGACACTAGTAAAGGGGCACAACTGATTCCTCCCCAGAGACCCAGCAACATCAAGTGATCGTAATCTCTGCACTTGTACATGAATTTGGTATGGCCTAACAAAGGAACTCTCCACAATGTCTTGATCACGGCGATCCCAGAAGATGTCAACCCACTTACTTCTCTTGGCGACCGACCATTCTTTTGCTAGAAATTCTTAGAGTAGAGAGAAATTTAGAGAGAAGATGTTGGCAATGTTAAAGTTAGACACTTCCAAATATGGCTGAGAGCCCAAACTTGGAGTAAAGAAGCACGTCCCCTAAATCGAACCCCTTCTAGCTTTTGAAAGGCATTTAGGGAGATGAAAGTTTTTGCTACTATGACTGGTACGAGATTAATGTATCTTTTTAGCTGATCGAAGAAGTCTAATAGAGCCACATCCATGTTTTCTAGCACCCTTGGAAATTTGACCAGGCTCTAAATTGCTATGGCTAAGAGATCCGCCTTCTTTTCCTTGTCTGAATATGTAGGGTGATACCACGGACACTAGACCAAAAGAAGGAAAAACTGCCCCTATTTTCTGTATCAGACCTTTGACCCATCCATCGCCCATGCCATCAAAAAGTTTAAGCCTAGTTTGAGTATTCCTGGTCTTAAGAGTCTTAGCATAAACCCAGTTCTTTGCCACCTTACGTGGGTTGAACAGTGCTGAATATTACTCAAAAGTGGGCATCATATCTTCCCCATTGAATGTAAAGCAGCAATACCCTGGGTTCCAGAACTGAATCAGAGCCTTAAGGAAAGGTTCATCGACCTTTACATATAACAGGTAAGCTATGTCCCCGTAGGTGTCGAAGAACAATTGCTTAGTGGTATAATCAAAACGGTCTATATCTCTCGCAGCTCATGCATATTGTTATGCTTAACACTGATATGAGCATATTTTGATGTCTTGGTCACATGGCCTACTGTCAGGCTATCTCCGTGTGCTCGATGGTTTACCTCTGACCAGAGACGTATACCAACATTATCTTTCTCTTTCTGAAGGAGTCTTCTATCCATTGTGAAAAACTGTTTTCTACTTGTGCAATGTTCTTGAGACTCGACCCTTCTAGATATGAGATGCATGCAAAACAAGATAAAAAATGATTAGAACACCCAAAAAGGTCAAAACAATTTCATTGCAGGAATAATAACTGAAAGTACATTCCAACATTTCTGGACACGCTCTTCGTCGGACTATTCTTACGAAAAAAATCTTGACCAAATTCTACTTATATGGTCTTCCACAAGGCTCTAACGGGGTGGGCTCCTAGATTCACAAACAAAGGTCTAGTTCTAAAGAGGTTCCCGAGCTGTCCTCGTTGTCTCCTACTAAAGGTAGCAAGGCCCCTGATTCTCACCTATTATAGGCTTCAAACGAATCAAGTTCAAGTCAGGAGGCCCATTTTTCTATGTCCATACGAAGGATCAGTATCCTCATGAAGACATAAGGCATATGAGCCTCGAAGGTACTTTCTAGCCCATACGGAGAATTAATATTCCCACAAGAGCAATAGCGTTTTCCACTCACTTAAACGATCGGGACGAAGCTCGGGTATAGAGCTTATCATGCTAAATTTTAAATGCGTAAACTAAAATCATACTCATAAAAGGATAATTAAATTAAATTTTACACGAAGTTAGAAAATTCTGACATTAAGAGAAAAGTATAATCGGCTTGTGGCTAGACTATCTTTTTTGTAAAAAACAAAAAAATGTCCCCAATAGAGTCGCCAAGCTATCACAACCTTTTTTTGAGCTCAACGTTTTAAAAAAAATAAAAATAACGGAGTCACCACCAATCTTTTTTCGATGTGTGATTGGATCACCTAAAAATGGGTCATTTTAATAAAATCATTTTATTTTATTAAAACAACAAGTTTGGTCTGGAAAAAATGCAAAAATGGGTTCGGGAGTCGGTTACGCATGGGGAAGGGTTAACACCCTCACAACGCCCAAAAAGTGGTACCTAGACAATTACAAAAAGTTTTAATTTTGGAATTTGCAAGTTCGTATAAAATTTAACTTATTATCCATTTATGAATATGCTTCCATCTTAATGACCCCACAATCTAGAGAGTAAACTCTAATCACTACCAACATTTTGGATCTAATCCGTTACCTCGTGAGACACTGTATTAATTATGTTCCACTTTTTAAGCAAACAATCAAAGAGGCAATTAGTGTGATGGGGCTTTTATTTTAATAAGTTGATAATGATTAACCCTAAGAATTGTCTAAGTGAATTTTACCTATTGGGATTAAAATGTAATTAAGCGTACTTATGATTTTTGGGTGAAGAAGAGTTTTTATTTTATTGAAATTCAAGTCTCTAACTAAGGCTTTTAAGAACCTAATCCTATGGATTTATTTAAGCTAAGAATATAAATTAAAAATAACAAATAAAGCTTTATAATTACAATAAAAGTAAAATATATGATCACAAGGAAACATAAAATTAAATATGTACAAAAAGAAAATTTTGTTTGAAAAAGGATGTTGATTTTTAATGAAAAAATACATCCTCCCCTATGACGGGTCAATACTTCGATAATTCGAGCCGTAAAAAAAACAAAATTGTAATAAAAATACAGAAATATTTTGAAAAAGAAATTAAAAAAATGAAATCATAAACAGGGACCAAATTAAAAAGGAAAATAAAATTAAAGGCATAATTTTAGGAAAACAGTGATCAAATTGAAATAAAGGAAAACATGGTGTTTTGCGGAGAAAAGAAAAACGGGGCGAAAGGCTTTAATGAGGGTAATTAGTCCACTTTGTTTTAAAACACATGGGTATAAAACCCAATTTCAATGACACCTTTCATTGTTTCCTTCTTAAAAATTTTGGATCAAGCACCCTTTTTAACAATTCTTTCAATTGTTCTTTGTTGTTCTTCATGAGGTGAAGAACACCAAGAGCCGTGATCACTCATTTTTATCCCGGTTGTATAATATTATTAATCAATTTTGTTATTATTATTATATGCCATCAAATATATGTATGTATGTATTGTTATTATTAGTGCTTAATAGTTTTGTATCTATATATATTGTATTATTGTATGTGCGTGAGTATATGTGTATATGTTAATATGTATGTGCTAATATATGCTTGTTAATTCTGCACTGTATGTATTATCTTATATAGTAATATATGTATGCCTTATATTGTATGTATGCATATTATATATGTGTTTATGAATGTATTGCAAGTATATATATTATATGTATGAATATTTATCATGTTATTATTGTGTGTATGTATATGTTTATGTACGTATGTATGTGTCTTCGTATTTATGTATATTTATATGTTGAATGTTAAATTTCATAAGGATATATGTGTGATAGTGTGTATGCGTGTATGTATTATGTATGTATGTATGTATGTATGTATGTATTATTAGCTAATATTATTACTAATGGGTTGTGGATATTTAAAATGGATACAATATAAATATAATAAAAAGTCCATATTATTTAAGTTTCTGATTCCAATAAATAATAAAACCCATTACATGACCCATTAAGTCCAATCCGACTAAACCCAATCCCCTTTTTTTGTGCGTATCCGCATCTGAGCCGTTGGATCAAATTTGGATTCAATGATCCAGATCAAAGGAAGAAGCTCTCTAGCTGGACGGTTCGATACCCATGTGTGCGAGGCGTGCACGCCCTGTTAACTCCTCAAAAGTACTGCTTTCATACTTATTTTACAATGCCTTTGCTTGCCCTTTTAGTACATTTAGTTGCATTTAGGTATTAAAATCAGGCATTTGCATGAGGAGTTTATAAGTTATTCTGTTTGCGAGTGTGAAGGGTTATTTTGATATTTTTGACGCATGAAAAAGGTAGGCAAGTTGGCAGAGAATGCAGGAAAAGAAGCCAGAGAATTACCGAGGCGCAGTTGGCACAGAATGACCAATAAATGCCAAGCCCGGCTGGCAAAGGAGTGACGTCAGCTGACCGGTCAAAGTCTCCGTTGGACCTTGTACACGTTAGGCCTAGGATTTAAATTTGGATAAGATGTGCTATCATCTTATCCCTTGTGCATTCAAAATCTAAATTCAAAAGCCTTATCCTAGGGTTTCCCACACAAGCCTATTTAAAGAGATGGATCAAGCATTTGAAAGGGGATTAAAGAGGCTGAACGGTGGTGAATCAAGACGTGGTCTGACTAGCTGAAGACTGAGAGCTTCGAGTCATTGAAGAGCTGCATTGACGAACCCTATTCTTGCCCATTCTCTTCGTTTTTATTTATGTTGTTTAAATGATGTTGTGGAGACACGATAATGTTTTTTGGATGAAAACCCCAACCATGAACTAGACTTTTACAGTTGGTTGGGGGATGTTTGGGATGGATGCTGATTTCTTGTTTAGTTTTTAATAATGAAAATGCCTTGGCATTGTTTTCTATCTGGCATATACTTAATATTTTTACAAATCCATTGTCATACGACAGTTAGCATTGAGTGCTTACTGCACCTTAATATCTTAACAGACTTAAAGGGCAATGATCTGTTGCCAGGTACTATGGCGAGAAGCTTCGTCAAAAGATGTTAAAGCAGATGAACTTACTTCGAAAGTGAGTCTACCCCTTAGGAGTAAAGATTGTCGCTTAATCAAATCAATTCATGAAAGGCATTCACTATATACATATATGGGTTTTATCATAGTTAACTTGGAGTATTGCCATCGACAGAGGCAATACTACCTTTAATCTTCTCGGCAATAAACCAAGGCAGATCGTTATTGAAGGCTGTCATAAGTAGCGTAAAATCCGGCATCCCCTTGCCCACACTCATCATTCATTTTGAACAACTCATTGCTAGACTGCTTATTTTCACTACTTTGTTTTGTAAACTTTTCAATCAAAATCCCAAAACTTTTCAAACACTTTTAAAACTTCCGAACAAGTAAAAGTTGAGCGAATAAGTTCTTGGTCAATCCTTGTGGATTCGATACTCAGCTTACTGTTGTATTACTTGCTAACTGTGTATACTTGCACGCATAAGACTCACCTTGGCACTGCTCTTTGGCATACTTTTACACTAAAAATATACTCTTTTGCCAAGCGTTAGCAATAGTCGAAAAGTTTTTGGCGCCGTTGCCAGGGATTACGACGGAATTTGTTTTTGTTTTGTTTTCTTTTCTTGTTTCATTCCTTTTAAAGGTTGTCGATACGACCCAAAAATTGAAAAACCTTACGGAGGTTAAAAAGAAAAGCTTGAGAGATGGCACATCATGGTAATGGAGGAGTTAATGGTAACCCAAACAACCAGGGAAACTCTCTACACCATAATGTGATACCGGGAGCACCTACTGCCCCAGCAGTTAATGTGGATGAGGAGAGACCTATCCGAGAACATTCGGCATCTAACATAGACAATTTGATGCCAGGTCTAATTGGTCCAGAGGTAAATACACCGAATTTTGAACTCAAATCGATAATGATACAAATGCTTTTGAATGTAGGACAATTTGATGGAGCACTTACTAGAGACCTGAGGCAACACCTGAAGTAATTCATGAAGATTTGCTAGCTATTTCAACTGCCTGGAGTATCAGAGGATATAGTGATGCTGAAATTGTTCACCTTTTCCTTGAGAGATAGAGCACAAGCATGGCTAAGTTCTTTGCCACTTGGTTCTTTCACTTCATGGGAAAATCTATGCCAGAAAATTTTGTTGCGTTTCCAACCACCTACACTCACTGCCAAGCTCAGGTGTGAGATCATTACATTTAGGCAGGCTGATGATGAAACCTTATATGATGCTTGGAAGAGATTTAATGACCTGTTGAGGAGGTGTCCCATGCATGGATTCCTAAATGCAGACCTTCTTCAACTGACACAATGCCCAAACCAGGACTGTTGTTGATGCTTCGGCAAATGGTTCACTGCTTGACAAAAATTATACAGAGGCAGATGGCATCCTTAAAAGGATTTTGATTAATTAATTTGAATATCCTATTGCCAGACTTCGGACTGGGACTAAAACTGGTAGGAAATTACATCTAGATGAACTTACATCCATCCACGCTGAGATTTCCAATCTTACTAGCATGGTGAGATCTTTGCAAAATAGTAATGACTCCCAAGAAGTTAAGGCATTAGACCTATTATGTACAATATGTGGAGAGAAAAATCACATGGAAGATTGCCCTACCAACCCTGAGTGAGTAAATTTTGTTGGCAATTTTAATCGTAATTATAATCCAAACTCCAATACTTACAATGCAGGATGGATACTGCACCCAAATTTAGCTTAGGGAAATCAATGAGGTATTCAATACAATGCCCAACGTCAGAACAATGCCCAGCAAAGTTTCAATCAAAATACACAGAGGGCACAAAACAAATTTTATACGGGGCAAAGGAACAACCAGGGGACTTTGGCATATTACATGGAGAGGAATGATGCAACTGTCCAGAGTTTGGCAGCATCTATACGAAACTTAGAGATACATATTGGACAGATTGCCAGTGCACTCAGCAATAGACCCCATGCAGCTTTTCCAAGCGATATAGAAGATGCTCAACATAGAGGCAATGAACAATGCAAACTTGTAACTCTTCGGAGTGGCAAACAATACAATGCTGACACATCTATCAAGTAGCCAATTAATTCCCAAGAGAAAGATAAGGGACTAGTAGGTGAACCAAAAGAAACATAGATGAAAGGAGCGAACGAAAGCAATGCTAGACCACTACCTAATGCCAGACATCAGTCTAATGCCAACCATCACTTGGAAAAATCGGTAGAGCCAACATATGTTTATCCACCTCCACCATTTACACAAAGATTACAAAAGCACAAGCAGGATCAACAATTCAAGCACTTCTTGGAAGTCCTTAAGCAATTGCATATCAACATACCATTGGTGGAAGCTCTCAAGCAAATGCCCAATTATGTGAACTTTATGAAGGACATCTTGTCCAGGAAAAGAAAACTGGGCAATTTCGAGACTGTAGCTCTCACTAAGGGATGCAATGCAATGATACTCAATCGGTTGCCATCGAAGTTGAAAGATCCAAAAAGTTTCACTATTCCCAGTACCATTGGCAATAGGTTTATGGGTAAGACACTGTGTGACCTAGGATCCAACATCAATTTAATGCCAAGTCAATTTTCAGAAAGCTTGACATCGATCCTTTGCACATCCTAAGGGTAAGATTGAGGATGTGCTGGTAAAGGTAGACAAATTTATATTCCCAGCTGACTTTATTATTTTAGATTTTGAGGTAGATATGAATGTCCCAATTATATTGGGCAGACCATTCCTTGCCACAGGTATAACTTTGTTTGATCTTCATAAAGGAGAATTAACTATGCGCATGAATAATCAGCATGTTACATTTAATGTGTTTCAAGCCCTTAAATGCGCAGATGAACCTGAGGAATGCTGAACTGACGAGATGATGGAGTCTATTTTCACTATGGACGTGGCACAGCTGTGCTAAGATACTGATGATGATGCCAACAAGTCAGATAGTGAAGAAGAGACAAATGAAGACACTAAAGGAATATTCTTGGAGAGAGAAGAAGTGAGTTACTTTAGACAGCCAGAGCCACTAGAGTTGGTTGGCAAAGAGATCGTGGCACCTAAATCATCCGCTGAAGAGCCACCTATATTGGAAATAAAACCATTGCCAGACCATCTTAACTATTCTTGTTTAGGTAAACACTAAACCTTGCCAGTGATCATTGTTGCTGATCTAAGTAATGATCATGAGGAAAGATTGCTGGAAATTCTAAGTAATCACAAGCAAGCATTGGGGTGGACCTTGGTTGATATCCGAGGAATAAGCCCAACTATTTTCATGCAGAAAATAATTTTAGAAGAATATCATG
This sequence comes from Hibiscus mutabilis, assembly GCA_019671005.1. Taxonomy (NCBI): domain Eukaryota; kingdom Viridiplantae; phylum Streptophyta; class Magnoliopsida; order Malvales; family Malvaceae; genus Hibiscus; species Hibiscus mutabilis. Next base: position 20,600,506 of record CM033738.1, read on the forward strand.
GCAAACAATTGAAGGCCAGAGAAGATTGAATCCGAGCATGAAAGAGGTAGTAAAAAGAGAAATTATCAAGTGGCTAGATGTCGGGATAATCTATCCTATTTTTGATAGCTCATGGGTTAGCCCGGTGTAATGTGTGCTGAAGAAAGGTGGTATGACCGTGGTTCAAAATAGAAAAGATAAATTGATTCCTTCTATAACTATTACCGGATGGAAAGTGTGCATGAACTATAGGAAGCTGAACAATCCCACCAGGAAAGACCACTTTCCACTGCCCTTTATAGACCAGATGTTGGACAGGCTGGCAGGCAAAGCATACTATTGCTTCCTAGGCAATTATTCAGGATATAATCAGATTGCCCTCGCTCTTGAAGATCAGGAGAAAACCGCATTCACTTATCCATATGTTACATTTGCCTTTCGAAGAATGCCCTTTAGACTGTGTAATACGCCGGCAACATTCCAACATTGCTTGATGTCTATCTTTTCGGATATGATTAAAAATAACCCAGAAGTTTTCATGGATGACTTCTTGGTGTTTGGCAAGACATTTGAGGAATTCCTACAGAGTCTCGAGCTTATTTTGAAGAGATGTATAGAGACTAACTTGGTCTTGAACTGAGAGAAATGCCACTTCATGGTGAACAAAGGCATAGTTCTCGGTCATAGAGTAACCAAGAAAGGCCTGGAAGTTGACAAGGCAAAAGTGGAGGTAATCAAATAGTTGCCACGTCCTACAAGTGTAAAAAGTATCAGGAGTTTTTAGGACATATAGGTTTTTACCGATGTTTCATTAAAGATTTTTCAAAAATTTCTAAACCTTTATGCTTGCTTTTAGAACAAAATGCCGCTTTTGCGCTTGATGATTCTTGTTTACAAGCGTTTCAGGAACTCAAAAGTAGATTAATCAATGCCCTTATAGTTGTGGCACTGGATTGGAGCGAGCCCTTCGAGCTTATGTGTGATGCCAGCGACTATGCCGTTCGAGTTATATTGGGCCAATGGCGTGACAAGATTTTTCTTACCATATACTATACCAGTCAGACATTGAGCGAAGATCAACTCAACTACACAACAATCGAGAAGGAATTTCTTGTTGTTGTATTTGCATTTGATAAATCCATATCTTATTTTGTTGGTAACAAAGTTGTTGTGTATACAGATCATTCGACATTGAAATTCCTATTGACAAAAAAGGACGCCAAGCCCAGATTGATTCGATGGACACTATTATTGTAAGAGTTTGATCTCGAGATTTGAGACAAAAAGGGTAGTAAAAACTTAGTTGCTGACCATTTATCTCAGTTAGAACATCACCTTGAGAAAGGTAGAGCTGCAACCATTAGAGATGAATTCCCCGATGAACACTTGTTTGATGTCAATTCTATGCCATGGTATGCTGACATAATCAACTATCTGGTAAGTAGTATCATGCCACAAGATTTGGCAAGTAATGCCAGGAAACATTTTTTGCGAGATGTGTGGCAATACTATTGGGATGAGCCCATACTGTTTAAACACTGTGTCGACCAAGTAATTCGCCGATGTGTGCCAGAGGAGCAGCATAAAATTTTGCAGTTATGCTAGGCAGCACCGTTTGGATGACACTTTGCTGGAATAAAGACTGCTTCCAAGGTATTGCAGTCTGGATTCTTTTGTCGTACATTGTTAAAGATGCTCATTACTTTGCCAAGGCCTATGATCGATGCCAGCAGACGAGTAACATCTCTAGCAAACATCAATTACCGCTCTAGAATATCATGCCAGTAGAGTTGTTTGACGTATAGGGAATATACTTCATGGGTCCATTTCCCCCATCATTCGGGAACCTGTATATCCTTGTAGCTGTAGACTACATTTCAAAATGGGTAGAGGTAGTAGCTCTGCCAACAAATGATGCCAAGGCTGTTGCCAAGTTCTTGCATAAATATATCTTCACTAGATTCGGCGCTCCCAGAGCCATCATTCATGATAAAGGTACGCATTTTAAGTGTAATTTAATCTCTAGAGCTCTGTGTAGGTACGTAATCTAGCAACGTATAGCCACAGCTTACCAACCCCAAACAAATGGTCAAGTGAAAATATCAAATAACAAGATCAAGAATATTCTGGAGAAGATTGTGAACCCATCGAGGAAGGACTAGTCCTTGCGACTAGATGATTCCTTGTGGGCTTATAGAACAACCTTTAAGACTCATTTGGGAACATCCTCATTTAGGCTCATTTTTGGAAAAGCATGCCACCTACCAGTGGAATTGGAACATCGAGCATACTGACAATTAAAATGCTTGACACAGAATGGAGATATGTTGGTGAGAAGAGGTTATTAGATTTGAACGAGTTAGAGGAATTCAGAGCACAAGCCTACGAGAATGCCAGACTCTACAAGGAAAGAAAAAAACGATGAAATGACAACATTATATTGCCAAGGCACTTTGAGGTAGGTCAACATGTTTTGTTATTTAACTCAAGGCTAAAGTTGTTCCTAGGAAAACTCAAGTCTAGTTAGTTGTGTCCCTTTGAAGTTGTGAAGCCATGTGCTCATGGAGTGGTAGATATCAAGGATTTGAAAACGAGAACAATTTTCAAGGTGAGCGACCAATGCTTGAAACATATTGGGAAGGTACTCAAAAAGATGCCAAGGAGCTTGTGCTCCTAGCAGAGATTCTGTGAACATCATCGTCATGGTTTGATTTTTGTATATAGTAAGATAGGTATTTTTCTTTTTCAGCATTATATTTGTTTATTTTCTTTCTTTCTTTTAGTTTTTATTTTTCCTTGCTGCGTTGAAAGGTTTTCCTTTGAGTGAGTACGTGTTTATGTGCCAAACAGAATGCCAGGGCATCTTGGCATGGGGTGATAAGAAGACCGGAGAAAATGTTTTTACCCTAGCTACTCAATGCTTGATGAAGTTCGGCCCAAAAAGAAGGAGTGAGATTTTTGCGTTAAATTACCCTAGCCGCCCAAAAAGTGATAAGTTGAAATTCAAATTTCAACTCAATTCACTTATCCCTCCACCCTTTGTCCGCCTTATCCTATTAATTCACCCTTATCACATCAACATTTTCCCTTAAATACACAAAAGGCCATCATTACCCTCCTTAACTGGCCACGTTAAACAACTCCAATTAGATACTCAACCCTTTTTATCTCCTTAAAACCCTAACCGATCCAAGACTTAGAACCTTTCACCTTTTACCCTAGTTGCTTTATCAAAAAGAACACCAAGAATCTTTTCTCCTTGTCTCGATAAAAATCCTTCAAGTTCTCCAACTTTTTTCCATGGCATCTTATTCGACACCCTTCAAGATATTCTTTAATGAAGAAATTTACAAGAAATACGAGGAGAACTTTGTCGCACGAACATTTTACTATGAGAAGAATTTGAGTTCAAGAACGAACCCAACATGGGTTATTCATCAGAGTTCATGAAGGTGGTCAAACAACACAAGTGGGAGTTGTTTTTCCAACAAACGGGGGAAGTCTACTCCAATATTGTTCGAGAATTTTGCCTACCTCACGACTAAAGATTCACCTCTCTTGCTTATACGAGGTACTTGTGTCAAATTTGATGAGGGGTATGTTAATACTATGTTTGAATTGGATGGTGTAGGGGAGGAGCACTCAGAGTTTACTGACTCATTAGACACTGCCAAGAGCCAAAAGCTACTAAAGGATTTATGTGATCCTGGCACCAAGTGGAGCGTGCCATCTAAGGGCCACCGCATGGTGAAGCGGCTGGCATTGACGCCACAAACCAATGTAACCCCCTGGACCCGGCCTAGACTTTCGTCCGAACCAAGCGAGCTATATTAGGTTTGCCAAAGCAAACCGGAGAAAGATTACGAAAATTGGTCCATTTTTTTCTTTTATCTTGTCTAGATGCATATTATTAATCCTAAGTGATGATGATTGCAGCGAGTGAAGATACACAAGAAACGGGCATCGGAAAGACAATCAATTACACAAATATGCATTTTAGAGACCAAAACGTAAATCTTTAAAACTATAATGGCTTACTTAAAATTAGATTTACCAATCCTTAATTAGTCAAGTTACATGCATACATGTAAAATTTCAGCTCAAAATGATCAACCGAACGCATCCAATTGCATACATATCAACTAGGGACCAAAATGTAACTTTAGAAACTATTTTTCAACTTAACGGATGAGTCAACGCGATAAATATTGAAACCTGTACAAGTGGTTTCGAAACTTGTACTCTAGTAGCCAACTTGGGTTTGTTGGTTTCAAAAACTAGGGGCTAGTTTCGAAACCTAGGGGCTGGTTTACGGACCCTGGTTTCTAAACCTACTAAATGGTTTCGAAACCTCCCTGTAGGTTTACAAAAAATGCACATTCAAAATTACTTATAACCCTCCGAAACATATTCGAATTAACTCCAACATCATTTAACACTCAAGCATCATATTAAAACTTCGTACAAATATCATATCAACCAAAGACCACTATGTTATAAGAACATAGGCATTACAACCACAAAGGTAATCCTATAGGCATGCTCCCTAAACCACAAGCAACTCACATACCAAAATCCAAACATAGGGCAATTAACCACATGGTCAACAGACCATTACCTCCCTAGCAATGATCGAAACATGCTAGCATCATAAAAGCATTTAAACAATCCAACACAAGCTAGATGCAATCCAAGGTATCTCCTAGCAACGTCACATACTAGCATGAATCAACCAACAAGCTTTTCATACATCAAATGATCAACAAATGACAGCATGTAAACCACAACAAAAACCATGGTAATACATCATTACAAATCCCCCAAAATATGGTGAACAGATTGGCTTATTAACCGAAAGTAACATCGAGTTTCATACTCAAAGATAGTAAAGGTCTTGGATCACCTTTTGCCTGGCCAATGCTGCCCCAAACTCTAGTGCTCCGCATCATTTAGAAATGAGAGCGTAAGCACATATGCTTAGTGAGGATGCTTATAAAAACAATGATGCATTTAAAACCATTTGAAAACAAAAAACCACATGTTTTCAAAACATGCTTAACAACTAAAACATTTTCATTGTTTCCAACTGAAACATGCATAACGATCCTTATGCAACATCATATATAAATCCCATTCTTAACGACCGAAGCATTTTCATTTATTCCAAAACCAAACATGCATATCGACCATATGCAACAAAACACATGCTTAAATCCCAAAGTATTAGATCATATTACCATGCTTAATTCCCAAAGCATTAAATCATATTACTATGCTTAAAACCAAAGCAGTAAATCATATTACCATGCTTAAAACCAAAGCATTAAAACAGGTTCAACACATGAACTTTCACATATATTGGCATTTATAGTGACCTCGGGTACACAACCCTTACCATGGATAGTCAACCCTATCCTTATACATATCGGATACACAGATTCTCATATCATGCCTAGTTAAACCGCATGATATCCCAAACCTTACCTAGTTAAACCGTAAGATTTGATACCATCGCCTAGTTAAACTGCGAGATTTGCCAACACATTGGGTTCATACTATGCCTAGTTAAACCGCATGATACAACAAGCCTTGCCTAGTTAAACCGTAAGATTTGTCGACCTTGCCTAGTTAAACCGTAAGATCACCATCAACTTGGGTTGCCTGGTTAAACCGCATGCCCCAAGTGATAACCCAATAGGCCGAGTGGCCTAGTTAAACTGCCACCCTCAAGGACCCCATGGCCACGATTGATTTTGTATATATATTATAGTGCACTTTAATCCTATGGCATGCCAACTATATTTGAATGTTTCTTACCTTGTCACATAGCCAATATATCATTTCCAAAACCATTTACGTAATGTTTTACAATGCATTACACAAAATCACCACATATGCAAATCACATTGCCAAAGCAATACCCCATTCCCAACCGGAATGAAAACCAATGCTCACTAGCATTACTTGTCCTTCTTAAACCATTGCATATGTTTACAAATCCATGCATTTATAGTAAATCAAACCATGTTTAAAACCAAAACATGAAACAACATGCTCATGTCCAAGCCGATAATCGAGAGCAAAATAGGGGAAACTTACTTCCGAGCTTAGGTATTTCACACTTAACCTAAACTCCCAACATCATTTACAAACCTTTAGGAATCATTTAAAACCAGTTTCCACTCACCGATTACACCTTGCCAGATGCAAAACGAGCTCCCGGCAAGCAACAATCCACCTCAAGATGCTTCGCCTTGATTATCCCCTATTTTGGCCATACAAAACCAGACGAGACATGCATTAAAATGCATCCAAACCACTGCCTCAAAGCAAAATCTTGCAACTCACAAGTTGCCCACTCAAAAACCATCTGAAACTTATCAAAATCAACCTCGAACACCTTCCAAACTTAACCCAGCCACAATATAACAATTCAATACATAAAACTTCATCAATTAACATCTAAAAACCCTTTTACAACATCATTTTACTTCCAGCAATGATTAAACTCCATTAACAACACAAAACCCTTTACTATCAACCATAAACATTAGAGATCCAACTTATTTCGGGATTACAATGTTAAAATCAATCTATTAACATTATTGAACATCAAAATCCTGATCTAAACTGATCAAGAACCAAGAAAATTAGATTCAATTCGAAAATCTATCAATTTCATCAATTAAAACACAATTAAACCAATTTTCCTTAATTAAACTATCAAAACCCATTAGAAGTAAAGGATCAATAACTTGGGAATTTCAGTAAAGAACCTTTCATTAGAGGAGATGAACGAACCTTACCTCTAATGGATGCTTTCTCCCTTAATTGGCTGATTTTACATGTGGAAACAAAGTAAAAAACAATAAGATTTTATTGAGAAATCATTGAGAATCCATTAGAAATCAAAAGATTTCAGAAAAAGATGATTTACATGAAGATTTAGAAGAAGGAAATAGTATTTGGCTGGAGAGATTTTAAGAGAAAAAGGTTTTTGAGAAAGTTAGTTACGTGACTTTTGTTTAAAAGAATTAATTATCAATTAATTATCTCCACCTCTTTTATTATTTAAAGCACTTTTAAAATAGCCAATTACAGGATAAAGTCTGAAATTATACTTTTTGATTATTAGCTCCATAAAGATTCAAAGTTTTGACCCTTTAAAAATAGTCACTAAAAACAATTTTCAAAACTTCCATTTTGGTCACTAGTCCAAAATGCCTGATTTCCAAAGCTTATTTTCCAAAATTGATTTGACCACAATCATTAATATATTAATTAATGATTTTAGAACATTTTTCCATATTTTTATCACCTTAAAAAATATTTAATCAAATTTAATCCCGAAATTCACTTAAATCTCTAATACTGGTTCACCGAACCCTTAAAACAAACCCCGAACCATCTAGACCCAAAACTGAGGCGTTACAGCCAAAAGGGTGGAACCACTTCCTGAAGGCAAACCTAATGCCAATGACTCATAACGAGACTGTCTCGAAGGAGAGGATAGACTTATTGTATTTGATCATCGTGGGCTACAAGATCAACATCGGTTGTATCATTATCGATGAAACTTATAAATGTATCGGTAAGAGCAATGAGAGCTTGTTTTTTCCTCTGTTGATTTCTAATATTTGTGTGGAGCATGGTGTGCCAAAGATTGATTTGGACAAGGTCCATGAGACTAAGAGAACAACAATTATGCCTGCCCTGTGGAGGCAACTCACTGTCATCGAGTCCAAAGACAAGGGCAAGGGAAAGGCGACAGAGCCAATGACCAAGGCCAAGTTGCCCAAGGAAAAGCTTGACACTCTTATGCCAGCCTACTCAGTGGCAATGCTTTCCCAAATTTTACAATGCCAGAAGATCATCCTCTAGAAGTTAGAGAAAGCTGAGGAGCAGAATTCTCTACTATGGCAATATTTGTACGCCAGGGACGGTGCCATAAAGAAAACCCTTGAAGGCATTTCCACGAAACCACTGCCAGCGTACCCAAAGTTTCCTGTGACCTCCTTGCCAACGATTCTATGCTATCCAGTCCTCCTTCAGTCCATACTCCATCAGATGCCAATCTTCCAGCATCCCCTGTTCAAGTTGAATCCGCTAGCACAGCCACGCCATCTAACTCTAAAGAAGAAACAAAACCTCCAGCAACGTTTGTGGCACCTGTATTTTTCGCTGCCACTGATGTCCTGGCTACCTCTAAGCCAGTGACGATTGTTGAGGAAGTTCTCCAAAACCTTAAAGCATCCACAACCAGATCAAAACCTAGTCCGAAACGCAAAAAGCATATGGCCCTAGTAGAGGGAGTTTCATCAAGAGGAAAAACACGTGTTTCACGACCAGAATCTTTCAAAGATGAGTCTTCCTTCTCTTAAACTCCTGCATTTTATTTCATTTTCATTCACATGTTCATGCATTTCAAATCTCATTTGTATATATGTATTATTTTCATGCATTGAGGACAATGCACACCTTAGGTTTGTGGGTGTGGGTTGCCTCACATTTTATTGCTATGACATTCATGTTTAATTTTCAGTTTTCCATATAGAATAGTTTGCCATGTAGGATTTAAATTTGCATACCAAACCACGAAATCTTTTTGCCTCGGTCAATAAGTTGTTTTAATTACCAATAATGCTAGTTTAGATGAATTTGTTCTAGATTATCTATCTGATGAAGAAGCTGGATTTTTAGAACTTGTATGCCCACAGGTTAGCATTGAAAAGTATCTTTGCAATTGAACTTGTAATGCCCCATTTTTAGGGCTTAGCGGTTATAGGGTTTATTAGATGGTTTGGTGGAAAAAAGTAGAGATTCGAGTCGGTTTCGGGATCGTATAATTTTGATATGGGAAAAATTATGGGAAAATGCTTAAAAATAATTATTAGTTATGTATTTAATAATGGTGGAATAAATTTAAAAAAATGGGTTTTGGAAGATGGACATTTCAGTTAGTGACCAAAATGAAAGTTTTGAAAACTGTGATTTTCTAGTGACTAAAACGAAAAGGATCAAATACTTAGAATCTTTAAGTAGCTATTTTACCAATTGGTTTCTAATTATTTCTCCCTTGTTTTCTTTCTTTCCAATTAATCCCACCCACCATATTTACTACCTATCTTTTCTATTTAACCCATCACCCTTAACTTCCAAGAAACCTATTCCTACTTTTCATCTTGCAACTCTTTAGTTTCTTTTGCTTTCTTTTCTTTGTTTTTACCAAACTCACAACCAAGATCATCCATGGCATCCAAAATTGAATTTTTGGTTCATCCAAGTTCCTCCAAAGAACCAAGATACAAGAAGTTTGCTACACCGGTGGTTCAAGAAAGATTTCACTCCAAGTTTGAAAGCCGAAAGATTTGTGAAGAACAAGGATTTGAATACTCAACTCTCATTAGGATTTCAGCCTTGAACCATTCATCTTCAAAAGGATTGCACATCAAAAGTGGCAAATCTTTTGCCATCAATTGGAATCGGGTAACATCTCATGGGTAAGAGAATTCTATGCTCACTCACCTAACCCGAATAATCCTTATGTTTTTGTTCATGACAAGGCTATACTCATAAGCCCCGAAAACATCAACACTTTTTACGGGCTCTACATTGAGAAAGACGAGCATCAAGCCTTTGTTGATCAACTCACGCGCAAGCAACTCGACAAGGTGCTTCAAGAACTTACTCTACCGGAACTCATTGGAAGGACGGTAAATACAAGGGCATGGAAAATTGCCTTCGGCTTAAACCCGAGGCAAAATTATGGAATAAGTTTGTTAAAACTTATTTAATGCCCACAACACACAATACCACCATTGATACACCCCGTCTTTTGCTCATACATTCTATCTTGCATAATCGCATCATTAACATTGGAAAAATTATTTATGATGAGATTTTTGTATGTAGCACAAAAGACAAGGGTTCTCTTTTCTTCCCTTGCTTAATTTCCAATCGTTGCAAGGAGATGCATGTCCCAAGTGAGTCCACTGATGAAAAGGCCCTACCGAAGTCCGGTTGGAATCGAGCACAAATCCAAAAGCTAATGGGAGAGACACCGGTAAGATCCCCAATGCCTTCAGTTGCCGCGGAAACTGTTGCCGCCTTGGCAAGTCCTAATGCTCAAGCAACTGATGCCCGGGCAACTCGGACAGCAACCCCGGGATAACTTGAAGCACTCTTACAACCGTTAGAGAACCGCCTTAGGCAAATTGAAGACCGGTAATTAATGTTCATGCGGTACATAAAGGATCATAACAATGCCATCACCCAAGTCATCTTGGAAAAGTACCTGGACAGCCGTGTGCCGTTCCCCATCTTTCCTACCGAAATCCTTGCCACGGCAACCAATGAAATAGTTTCCATGGCAACCACAACAGATGATGCCGCGACAACCTACACTACCCCTGCCCAAGCAGTTACCATGGCAACAAGCACTGAAGATGTCGTGGCAACCAAAGCTAAAGATGCCTCGGCAACCACTGCAAAAGCCAAAGATAAATCACCTAATCCCGAATCAACTCGTACTAAATCATTGTCTGATTTTTTAGATTCAGGCGAGTCCTCCATTGCACCAACAAAGACCGCACCAATTGAATCCTCCAAGCCCAAGAAAAAGCCAATGACATTGATGAAGAGAACGATGAGGACAACCCCGTACGAGGATCGATTCCACCATCGGCAATAAGGATGCAACTGCCGCGTTCAAGCAAAATAATCAAGACACCAACCAAAAGGAAACTAATCATCCATGACGACGAACTCTCAAAGTAAGTCCTCGTTTGCATTTTACTTTTCTTTATTTTTATTTTTCTTTGTTGCATGCATTGAGGACAATGCCTCACTCGAGTTTGGGGGGTTTGTTATTAGTTAGTTACCATGTTTAGTTGTATTCATCTTAAGTATTGCAATTAGGATACATAAATTGCTTGCCATGCCTTTAGTTGGAACAAGAATTGCCTAGATTTGATGAATATCCGATGATGACTTTGCCAATGTACTTAATTGATAGAACTTTTTATTCTAGGATAAACATGGAAACACTTAGAATCGTACTATGATGCTAAACTTGATGAAACACTGTGTGGCTTGATTGATTTAAGGAATCCTAGAGAACTTAGGTTGATAGTTAAAAAATTTTGGGATTAGAATAAAAATTGAATGAATGCTAGAGGTGCCCGAAATTGGCTCTAGTATGTGCTAAAAAATTGATCGCTAGAGGTGCCCGTAATTGGCTCTAGCATGTGCTAAAAAATGATCACTAGAGGTGCTCGGAATCGGCTCTAGTTAAAACATGTTAAAAGAACCCAATGAAGTAATTTGAAAACCTCTTGTTTGCATAGAATCCGAAAAATCAACTTGCACACAACTCCGCACACACTCGCAAGCATTATAGTTTGATTATGAGTAACTCCTAAGTTTACTGAAAAATGAAAAGCCAATCATACTTTGTGCCACGATTATGAGAATTGAAATCAAGTTCAAAGCTAAGTTTGTGAAAATTGAAGTCTTGGCGGGTAATTATTAGTTTGCATTGCTTGAGGACAAGCAATAGTTGAGTTTGGGGTGTGTTAAGTGTTCAAAAGTACTATTTTTATTACCCTTTTATTCATATTATTGCTAGACTTAGGCTCATATTAGTTGCATTATTAGCCAGTGATGCATGTTTGCATTGTTTCCTTGGTGGACAAGCTTGATTTCATATTTTGCTTAATTTTGTGGAAAAAGATACTACTTTGGTGTGTTTTTGTGTATGTGTGCAGAATCACTTGCCAAAGCAAGGCTGGAACTAGTTACCAGAGCAATGCATGAAGGAGATGTTGAGCTAGTTGCCAGGGCAATGCATGAAGGAGATGCCAAGCTAGTTGCCGGGGCAATTTTCGATAAGGGATAAGATGATATGGTAGTCAAAATTAACAACTATATAAGCCCAAGATGACGTGGAGCAAAGTTAAATCCCAAAGAAGTTTGATTTCCATGAAAAGGTCAAAGAGAAATTAAATCCCAAAAAGATAGGAGAAGATCTAGAAGGAATTTAAATATAATAAAGAATTATATTCTTTTAAAGTATTTAATTCCAACTTAACTTCCTCCTCAAGAAGGATTTTAACCTAGCCATCTCCTATTTAAAGGAGACAAAGCCGTCAAACTTAAGGGAGAGCAAAAGGGGGAGAGATTTCGAGAAGAGCAAGGGAGAGCAAGAGGGTAGAGATTTCGACAAGAGCAAAGAGGGTAGAGATTTCGACAAGAGCAAGGGGAGAGATTTTGACAAGAGCAAGGAGGGAGAGATTTTGACAAGGCTTCAACCATTCTTCATCTCTTTCTTTCTTGTTCAATTAGGTTTATGTTAGGAATTCTTTGTCTTGTGTTTCTTTGGAACCTAGCCATGAACTAAATCTATTTGGCTAAGGTTATTGTGGTTTGTGGTTGTGAGAAACAATTGGATTTTGTTTAGTAATAAGAGTTTGCACTTTCAATTCAAGGTTTACTCATTCTTGGTTTTTATTCTTGTTTGTGAGTGAATTGGAGAGGATCTCGTAACTTCATCTATTTATCTAATATCGGGAGAGTTAGATTCAAGAAATGAATGAGTATGGTCTTTATTCAATCTATTAATGGTGAAGATTAATCTGGCTTAGGAATAAGTTAAGGATTTCAACGGCTAAGAGGAACGCAAGATTGGTTGTTGTTCACCCTTGATTCACGTAGGGATGTATTATCAGGGCATGCATAAATAGCTACAGTTTCAACTTAGGGATAAGAAGAAACCATTGAAGAATGCTCCGTCGAACCTTGAAACTGCTACCCAGCCGCCCAAATAGTTGCCTAGCCAGTTTCCCCGGTAATCATCGATTAGTTGCCAAGGCAACCCCACTGCACAAGTTGCCACGACAACTGAGTTGCCCTTGCACTCTTTTACCAAGACGATCCAATCGGCTATCACACCTCAACTTACGATAACCTGGCCTATTCTCTCTCATTTGATTACATCTTCTTTTACTTATTTTCTTTCTAATTTAGTTGTTAGTTAAACTCCTACAATCACCTACCTATGTTTTTACTTTTTACAGTGCAGGAGATTAGATTCTTGAAGTGGCACCAATCCCTGTGAAGATGATATATTTTATACTATAACTTGCAACGTGTACACTTGCACAATTGCAGAGCACTTATTACACACAATAGTTGCTATGTTTGGAATGCATTATGATGCATTAATCCTCTGTTGTTTTGTGGTAAAAATAGGAGAGGTTGATCTAGAAGTGATTGGAGGCGTTGGAGGCTTAGGATTCTTGATTTCGCGTCAGCGAATTGAGGATTCGCGTATCAGTGAGGGAAAACATGGTTTAAAGTGTTTGATGTTTTGGGAATAGAGTTTTGGGAGTTAAGGTAGAGCTTGAAATTCTTACCTAGACTCGAAAGTAAGTATAAAGTGGTTTTTTGTCTTGGTCATGCTAGTTTGAAATGGTTTTATGCACTTGTTTTAATTTACATGTTACCTACTATTTAAGCATGTTTTAAAGTATTTGATATACTATTTTAAGGATGAAATGCTGAATGATGCACATGGTAAGTGATCCTTGTAAGTATGTGGTTGATACATGTATTTTAAATCATGATTGTTGCTTTGGAAATGGCATGGTTTAATGCTTGTTAAAAACAGTGAGGTAAATTTTATTTGGTTAATTATATTGGCAAGTGTTGTGGTTTTAAAATTGTTATCGGATATAGTTGGCCGACCATAGGATTTAGTGCACTATAAATAAGTCGCCTTGGATGTTGAGGGGTTTATACGGTGTACCGAATACTCCATCCAAGTACCCTAACGGTAGAGGGGTTAAACAGTATCGAATCCTCCCATTAGTGGATTAAGCGTCTAAACGATGATTGGGGTGGATGTCCCCGTGGGTTGTTATGGTATCCAGTTGTTATTGTACCCGGTTGTTAGTGTACCGCGATTGTGATTGTATCACTATTCCAGTTGAGATGGCTTGAAGTGTTGGGTTAACACTTGTTGAATCCATACATCTGATGAACTCTTTTGTTAATGGACTTGTCTAATGATCACTTGAAAGCCAATATAATTCTTATTGTATCATTGAAATGTTTATGTTGCATAACGTGGTTTACACATGTTTCTCCTTAAGCATTGCATTTGGTAGTAATGCATGGTAAGGCTTAAGTGGAGGGTTAGCAATGTGACTTGCTGTTGAATAATGATACATGTAGCATATGGTTTAATATGCTAGTTTAAATTATATAAAGTGCATGTTTTAAAAGGGGCATGATGTTGTTTTAAAGGACGAGGTTATGTAAATGGATTTAAATGCATTGATGGTGTTTGTTCTTGAGCACTCCTCACTAAGCCTTGTGTGCTTACGCACTCGCTATCCATCAATGTAGATAATTGAGGTCTTGGAAGGCAGGAAGAAGCAAGGGGATCTTGGCAAAACTTGTTTCCAAAGTATGTTTTGGTTTAGACTATAATGAATAATGGCAATGGGGCACTTGATGTGATTTGGGAGATGTTTTGTGAAACTCCATGTCTGGGCATGTTTCTTTAGTTGCTCTTGGGTTGTAAATGGCCTTTAAGGATTGTTTTTGGTGTTGGTTAACTTTTGATATGTTGGTTGGATGCATATTAGGAAGCATGCCTATAGATTTCCTCATTGATGTATGAATCCTTATTGTGTTGTTAGAATTGCGATGCTAGTTAGCATGGGATATGTTGGACATGTTAGTATTGTGTTTAAAGCACGTTGGAGTGGTTTGAGTATGCTTTTGGGATGAAAAATAAGCCAAATATGACATTTCAGGCCTAGGCGTACCGATACACGGGGGACCGTATCGGTACGGTTAGGCAATTACAGGCTTGTGGGATCGGTACGAGTCTGGTGCGTTTTGATATGCCTAGGCAAATTTGGCCTGGCGTACCGGTACGGTGATGGGCATTTCGATACGAGTTTTAGCCTCTATAATTCACTTTTTCAACTTGAACCCGCGTATCGAAACACCTAAGAAACTGTATCAGTATTGTTTAACATATTTCAAAAGTTTGGTATTTCAGTTAGGCGTATCGATACGGCTTGGCAGTGTACCGAAAAGATGTGTTGCAAACCGTAGCGGTACGGGCTTGCCCGTTTCGATACGGATGACCCTTTTTCCTATGAATGTCACTTTTGGGCAGTTTTGCTTTTCTTACATTTTAGTCCCTAATTCTTGCCGATGCAATTATATATGGTAGGATGATCGGTTTGAGCTGAAATTTGAAATGAAAGATTAGAATCTGACTAATTAAAGATTGGTAACTTAAAAATGAGTTTCAACCCTAAAATTTTCTGTATTTGCAATTAGGTCCTTAATTTGCAAATGTGATCAATTAGATGTCAAATTGATGCCCGATTGAGTTGGGTTTGCACCTGATGTCTGTATGAAAATGTAGGGTTAATAATTGACATATAGATAAGATAAAAAAAGGACCGGGTTTGGTTGTATCTCTTCGGTTTGTTGCGGCAAACCTAATGTAGTCTTCTTGGTTCGGTTGGGCGTCTAGGCCGGGTCAAGGGGGTTATAGAACTCTAGTTTATGGAAATTTAGTTTCACATTTCACATGATATGCATCTAGTTTGCAAGACAAACTTAGGTTCTCTTGAAACTGAACTCAGAATAATTAAAAAAAAGAAGAGAAACAATACAGGGTAGAAAGAAACAATAAGGCATCAATGTTTTGCCAATGGCTGAAATACTTTAGAACACTCCTCTGCCTTAGGGAAAATAATTAACTTGGGTCTTTGTGGTTTGCTCCATCTTAGTTCTTAAGACAACATAACTTTAGGGTATGAGTGTAATGGGTTAGATTAGTGATGTAATCTGGATTAACGTGGGTATTTGTAGTTTGCTCCCTAATTTAATGCCAGCATAAAAACAAACAGTGCATGATACAACCCTAATTTAATGCCAACATAAAAACACCATTGGCAAATAAAATAAAATAAAGAAAAAAATGATGAAAAAGATTCTGAGTTTGGGTAGTAAAGTTAGCTAAGGGAGTTAAGTAAATTTGATGCATATTGCCCGCACTTCACGCACACTTAATGACCTCATACAATAGCTATATTGATGCACTTGAATTTGTTTATCTGCTTGGCATTGATGTACTAAATATTCGAGGACAAACCTAGAATCATATTTTTCTAGTTGGCAGGTGTTGCTGACTTTGACAATTTTTCTAAGGTATCTTTTTGTGTTTCTGTTTTATTTTTAGTTTCATTACTTGGGGACAAGCAATGAGCTAGGTTTGGGGCTGTGTTAACTCCTTAAAAGTACTATTTTTATGAATATTTTACAATGCCTTTGCTTGCCCTTTTAGTACATTTAGTTGTATTTAGGTATTAAAATCATGCATTTGAATAAGGAGTTTATGAGATATTTTGTTTGCTTGTGTGAATGGTTATTTTGCTGTTTTTGATGCAGGAAAAAAGTAGGCAAGCTTGGCAGAGAATGCAGGAAAGGAAGCTAGAGAATTGCAGAGGCGCAGTTGGTACATAAGGACCAATCAATGCCAAGCCCAACTCGCAAAGGAGTGACGTCAGCTGACTGGTCAAAGTCTCCGTTGGACCTTGTACAGGTCATCACTAAGATTCAAAACTGGATAAGATGCGCTATCATCCTATCCCTTGTGCATTCAAAATCTAAATTCAAAAGCCTTATCCTAGGGTTTCCCACGTAAGCCTATTTAAAGAGATCGATCAAGCATTTGAAAGGGGATTGAAGAGGCTGAACGGTGGTGATTCAAGATGTGGTTCGACCAGCTAAAGAATGAGAGCTTAGAGCCATTGAAGGGCTGCATCGACGGACCCCCTTCTTGCCTATTGTCTTCATTTTTATTTATTTTGTTTAAATGATGATGTGGAGATACGATAATGTTTTTTGATGGAAACCCCAACCATGAACTAAACTTTTGCAGTTGGTTGGAGGATGTTTGAGATGGATGCTGATTTCATGTTTAGTTTTTAATAATGAAAATGCCTTGGCATTGTTTTCTATCTAGCATATACTTAATCTTTTTACAAATCCATTGCCATACGACAATTGGCATTGCATGCTTATTGCACCTTAATATCTTAACAAACTTAAGGGGTAACAATCTGTTACCACGTACTAAGGGGAGAAGCTTCGACAGAAGATGTTCAAGTAGATGAACTTACTTCGAAAGTGAGTCTACCCCTTAGGAGTAAAGATTGTAACTTAATCAAGTTAATTCATGAACAACATTCGTTATAGACATATAGGGGTTTTATCATAGTAAACTCATGGTATTGCCATCGACAGAGGCAATACTACCTTTAATCTACTCAGCAATAAGCCAAGGCAGATCGTTATTGAAGGCTGGCATAAGTAGCGTAAAATCTGGCATCCCCTTGCCAATGCCCATTATTCATTTTTAACAACTCATTGCCATACTGCTTATTTTCACTACTTTGTTTTGTTAACTTTTTAATCAAAATCCCAAAGCATTTCGAACACTTAAAACTTCCGAACAAGTAAACATTGAGCAAATAAGTTCTTGGTCAATCCTTGTGGATTCGATACTCAGCTTACTGTTGTATTACTTGCTAACCGTTTATACTTGCACACATAAGACTCACTTTAGCACTGCTCTTTGGCATACTTTAATACTAAAAATATACTCTTTTGCCAAGTGTTAGAAATAGTCGACACATGTAACTTTTCAGATAATTCATCACCACGTGACGTGATCCAGTGCTACCACGATTCACTCTATGTAACTCCCTTTAACTGGCCTAGTCGCAAGATCGAACTGAGCAAGCTACATTTGGTTTACCGAGGTAAACTGAGAAGAAAAAACTCAAAATGCGTCCATTTTTTTCTTTTATCTTATCTAGATGCAAATTAATGTCCTATGTGTTCATATTGACAGTGGGTGAAAACTCAACTCCATCGGGCGTCGGATTGACATCCAATTGGATACAAACGTAATTTAAGGACCAAATTGCAATTCTAGAAAATTACAAGGATTTAACCCCTTTTATGTTACCATTATTTAATTAGTCTGATTACATGCATTCGTGTCGAAAATTAGCGCAATACGATCATCCATACTCAAACATTTGCATCCACAATATTTAGGGACTAAAACTTAAGAAAATAGACTTCAGAACATGCAAATAACTGTAATAACTGCTAGCCGTATCGGTAAACTTACACACGTATCGGTACATTTTTGCTTTTTCAAAATCCTCAAATTCTAGTAGCCAAAACTAATATCGATACGCCTTCGTGTTCTGATACGCCCTGCAAATTACACTAACCTGGTACCGAAACAGTTCCTCGTGTACCGAAATGCTACGCCTAAAAAGGCTTACCCGTATCGATACATTCAGCCCGCGTGCCGAAACACTGGCAATATTTGGCCTAAGCTCGTATCGAAATGCTAGCCCATGTACCAAAAAACTAAGCCTGAAATGGCTTGTGCGTACCGGTACGGGGACACGCGTACCGATACGCCTGGACCTGAATGTCCTTTTTTGCTAGGTTAACATGCTTTCGAAGATACCAAAACACCCTAACATGCTTCTAACATGTATCCAACACATTCAAGGGTCAAACCTCAGCAAGAAAACACAGATTCATCAACAATTCATGGCATCTTGCTTCAAATATAAAACTAGATGCATGTTTCATGAAATCAAGCCAAGCAAACCACAAATCTCAAAACCAATGCAACCAACAATCCAAAAATGACCAATTACAAACCAAAAGCAGGAAAAAAACATTGCTCAGACAGGGAGTTTAACAATTCATCTCCCAAAACAACAACGGAAACCACATTACCCTTATTACTTATAGTCTAGTTCGAAACATACTTTTAGTTCCAAGTCTTTGGCGATCCCTTGCTTCCACGCTGGCTTCAAATCTTTAATTCTCTACATTGATGGACAAAGAGAGCGTAAGCACACTAGGCATAGTGAGGAGTGCTAAAATACAACACACCATCAATGCATTTAAAACCATTTCCCAATACATTGAAATCTCATCTCAATCATCTTTTAAGCATCGCTTAAAACCTCTTTTGAAATATCATGCCTTGAAAACCATGCACTTAACACTTTCAAAAACCGGCATATTGAACCATATGCAACATGTGTCCTTAACCATCAGAAAAAATCATTGCTAAACTTCAATTTAATCTTTCCCATGCATAACAAAGCATATGCAAAGTTAAAGAGTAAACATGTATAAATCACATTATAAAACATAAACCATTACATGACACATCAACAGTTATATTTGCTTACAAGTGATGAAAACCAAGTTCCTTTACCAAAATATTTCAACGAATACACGGATTCAACAAGTGTCCTATCAACACTTCAAGTTATCTCAACCGGAATAGCGATACAATCACAATCGTGGTACATTAACAATCGAGTACAATTACAACTGACGGGGACACCAACCCCAATCATCAGTTAGATGCTTAACCCACTGATGGGAGTTTACAATACCATATAATCCCTCGATCGTTAGGGTACTTGGATGGAGTATTTGGTACACTGTATAAAAAGCCCTCGACATCCAAGGCGACTCTTTATAGTGCACTACCAATCCTATGGCCGGCCAACTATATCCGATAACATTTTAAACCCCATCACTTGCCAATATAATTCACAATTAACCATGTACCTCACTATCTTTCTATATGCATTAAACCAAATCATTTCCAAAGCAGCAAACCATGCTTTTCAACAAGTATTTCCACATACTTACAAGGATCACTTACCATGTGCATCCTTCAACATTTCATAGTCAAAACGGTATTAAACATACTTTAAAACATGCTTAAATAGTAGGTACCATGTAATTCAAAACAAGTGCATAAGCCATTTCGTAAAAGCACGACCGAGAGAGAAAACCACCTTTAAACCATTTCAAATCTAAAATCCACGTTCTCACTCACCGATACGCAAAATCTCAATTCGTCGACGTGAATTCAAGCTTCTGAAGCCTCCAAAGCTTCACTGATAGGTTCCAAACCGGCCTTCCCTGTTTTAACCACATAACAACAGAGGATTAATGCATCACGATGCATTCGAACACTGCAACAACATCACTTACAATCCTCAACTATTCTTTCACAATTACCCAACCACAACAACCGAAAACATCATCTAACTCTTTCCAAACGCAACCCAGCCACAAACTAATCAATCTAACACTTCCATTAACATCAATCAACACTCAAAACAAGATTACATCATCCTTATATCTCCAGCAACTATACAACCACCACAACACCTCAAAAATAAAAATATACCAACCTAAATAATTAGGGATTCAAGGAGTTTCGGGATTCCAATGTTAAATACAACTTATCAACATTATAAAACATCCAATACATGATTAAAATCAATCCTCAACACTGAAAAACTGGTCCAATATGGATCTTCTTCAATTTCATTAAGTAAACCCAATTAAATCAAATAATCATTATAAAAACATAAAATCAGACTATGAATCATAAATCAAGGATCAAATACTTGGGGATATCAATAAAGAACCATTCAATAGAGGAGAAAAACGAACCTTACCTCTATTGTGTGATTTCTCCCTCAATTGATTGATTAAAGCTTGAAAAACACAAGACTTCAATGAGACTTTGTAAATCAAAGATGAAGAATCATTTATAAATCAAGAATTCAAGAAAATATATCTCTCACCTCTGAAATTTGATGAAAACAAGAGTGTTTGGCAGAGAAGAAGTGAAGAGAAAAGTTGAGAGAAAAGTTTACGTCAAATCTTTATAAAATCAATAACTACCTTTTTAATATTAAAACCCCTTTTATTAATTAATAAAACACATGTTAAAAATCCTTAATTGAGGGAATAAACCGCCAGTCAAAGTTTGGTAAAATAGCTCCTCAAGGATTCTAAGATTTTGATCCTTTTATACACTAGTCACCTTTTAAAAACAGTTTTAAAAATTTACATTTCGGTCACCAACCAAAATGCCACTCTTCCAATTCCCATTTTCTCAAATTGATTTCACCAATAGTATATATATATTAAATGATGATTTTTAACCATTTTTCACATTTTTAACTTACTCAAAAATATTTATTCCGGAATCTGACTCAAATCTCTAACATGGTCCACCAGACCGTCTAACTAGCCCTTAAACTGCTAGGCCCAAAACCGGGGCATTACAACTCTCCCCCACTTAAGAAATTTCGTCCTCAAAATTTACTTGGAGGAAACAGATGAGGAAACTGTTTCAACATATCCAACTTGCTTTCCCACGTGGCCTCCTCAACACCGTGGTACCTCCACAACACTTTAACAAGCTCAACTGTCTTGCCACACAGAACTTTACTGCTAGTGTCAAGGATATCCATCGGTTCCTCATCATAAGATAAATTCAGCCTTAGCTCAATATCCTTCACCGGCATAACATGCAATGGATCCGACTGATACCTCCGCAACATCGACACATGAAATACATCATGAATCCTCTGCAACTCAAGAGGTAGCCTCAAACGATAAGCAACTGGACTCACACACTCAACAATCTCGTATGGTCCAATAAACCTCGGGCTAAGCTTCTTTTTTCTCCCAAAACGCATCACCTTCTTCCAAGGTGACACCTTCAAAAACACCTGATCGCCAAGAACATATTCTATATCCATGCACTTCAAATGTGCAAAGGATTTTTGATGATCCGAAGCCGCTTTCAAGCGCTCATATATCATATTCACTTTTTCATTGGTGTCTTTCAACACATCAGGCATCGAAATGTACTTTTCCCCAACCTCAGCCCAATACAACGGTGTACGACACTTCCTACCATACAAAGCCTCGTATGGTGCCATCTGTATACTAGCCTGATAATTGTTATTATAAGAAAACTTCACCAAAGGCAACTGCATTTACCATGTTCCTTGGAACTCAATGATACAACACCTCAACATATCCTCCAAGACCTGAATCACATGCTCCGACTGACCATCCGTCTAAAGATGATAAGAAGTACTTAAATTCAGCCGTGTTCCCAGAGCACGATGCAAACACTCCCAAAACCTTGTTTTAAAACGCGAATCTCTATCCGAAACTATGGATTTAAGCACGCCGTGCAAATGCACAATCTTAGAAATGTAAGATTAGCCAACATATCTAAGGTATACGTCGTATGCATTGGCACAAAATGCGCACACTTCGTAAACCGATCAACAACCACCCAAATGGAATCCTTTTTGGTCAGTGCCAAAGGCAACCCAGACACAAAATACATGGTGATTCTTTCTCATTTCCATTTTGGTATCCTCAGTGGTTGTGACAACCCAGAAAGAAACTAGTGCTCGCCTTTACTCGGTGACATACCAAGTATCGAGCAACAAAATCAGCCACATCTTTCTTCAAACCAACCCAATAGTACTCTTCCTTCAAACCTCAATACATCTTAGTACTACCGGGATGCTTGGCAAAAGGACTAGCATGCGCTTCGGTCAAAATGGTATGCCTCAACTCTTCATCATTAGGCACCACAATTCGACCTTTATAACACAACACCCCACCATCATTAAAATGAAAATCTGTAGGACTTTCATCCATGATATTATTCACATGCAGTACCAAACTCTCATCATGCGGTTGTTTCTTTTTAATTAACTATGACAATGACGATTTCACTTGCAACTTAGCCAACAACCCGCCGTCACAAGTCATACTCAACTTAGCAAACATAGCTCTCAACTCAACAACAACTTTTCTACTCAAAGCATCAGCCACAACGTTAGCTTTACCTGAATGATACTCGATGCTCAAATCATAATCTTTAAGCAACTCCAACCATCTTTGTTACCTAAGATTTAACTTCTTCTGCGACATTAGATACTTCAAACTCTTATGATCCGTATAAATAACACATTTCTCACCATAAACGTAATGCTTCCAAATTTTCAAAGCAAAAACAAATGCGACAACTTCAAGATCATGAGTAGGGTAATTATGCTCATGCATCTTCAATTGTCTAGATGTATAGGCAACTACCTTACCCTCCTGCATCAGCACTCAACCGAGTCCAACATAGGACGCATCACTATAGACTGCGAACTTTTTCCCTGATTATGGTTGAATCAAGATCGGAGCTCGTGTCAAAGCTTCCTTTAACCTTTCAAAAGCCCGCTGTCTATCCTCCATCCACACAAAACGAACGTTTTTTTGTAACAATTTGGTCAAAAGAGCAGCTATACTAGAGAGCCCATCAATTTTGTGTGGATCAACACAAATCCCATCGGCCAACACCACATGCTTAAGGAAGACGGCCTCCCTAAGCCAGAACTCACACTTGCTTAACTTGTCATAAAGCTGATTAGCAAACAAAGTCTAAAGTATAATCCACAAATGCTTATCATGATCCTCCTTACTACGAGAGTACACAAGAATATCATCGATAAACACAACCATGAACTGATCCAAAAACTCATGGAACACCCGATTCATCATGTCCATGAAGGCAGCTAGTGCATTGGTCAAACCAAACCGCATCACCAAAAACTCATAATGCCCGTACCTCGTACGAAAAGCTATCTTGGGGAAAACAGATAGTACCCATACCTCAAATCTATCTTAGAGAAAACGTAATCACCCTTAAACTGATCAAACAGATCATCAATCTGCGGCAAAGGATACTTATCTTTATCATCAACTTGTTCAGTTGCCAATAATCTATATACATCTGCAACGTATCATCTTTCTTTTTCACAAACAACACCGGTGCACCCTACGATGAAATACTTGGTCGAATAAACCCTCAAACCAGTAACTCTTGTAGTTGCATTTTCAACTCCTTCAACATCTTTAGGGCTATACGATATGGAGCAATTGACACCAGTGTCATATCAGCATAAATTTCAATGCCAAACTCCACCTCCCGATCCGATGGCAACCTTGGCAATTCTTCCAAAAAACACCCAGAAACTCACATATCATACAGATATCCTGAACCCTCAACTCCCTCGTACCAGGATTTATAATATAGGCCAAGAAAGCCTGACATCCATAATCCATCATTAGTCTCGCTTCTAAAACCAAAACAACATTAGACAAGAACTTGGCATTCTCGCCTACAACCACCACCTCGAAATCATCAGACAACTTCATGGATATCTGTTTGATCTCAAAATCTACCACAACCCTATGCTCGGTCAACCAATCCATTCCCAGAATAACATCAAAACTATAGAATGGCAACCCTACCAAATACATGGCAAACACGTGACCTTGAACCATCAGCGGACACCTACGATACAACTTCCTAACCATGATTGTCTCTCCAAGAGAAATGGTCACTCTAACACCCACATTAAGAACTTCAACAGGTATATCAAACAACTATGCATGCTCACTCAAGATGTATAAATGGGTAGAACCAGAATCAACCAATGAATACAACAATAAAGAATATAAAGTGAATGTACCCGCAACCACGTCAAAGTCATTATGACCCTCACGGTACGCATACACTCTAGTTGGTCCACCTCCCTCAGGCTGGATAGCAACCGTATGAGCAACAGTTTTTTGCCCACCATCCCCGTGCTGAAACTGACCATGGCCACGATCACAGCCTCTCTGCGAAGCAACAACAGGTGCAGCACCATGCCCACCTTTAGCTAACAAAGGACAATCACGTCTCAGTTGGTTGCCAAACCCAAAACTCTAACAAGCATTAGCTACAACAGCCGCAAGTACCCAACTCTCTCTAGCCAAACATGGGCAATCTTTCCTCAAATGATCATGTGATCCGTAAGCCCAACAGGTATTATGTGGAGCTCTAACATGGGTACCCTACCCTGCACTCTACACCCAACAACACCCCCACCGTATCTCTGATCAGGGATACCTTCTATCATGGTGTCTCTTGGCCTGACCACTACCAAAGCTAGAATTTGCCGCTCTCTTACTAGAGCTAAAGCCACAAGACCCAAAAGCTAAACAAAGGTTCTACTCGATATCCCTGGTTCATGTAACCAATACATGAAAATCTGTATAATCAGCAGCAAGCATGTATGTCTTAACCTCCTACACTAGCCCATAGAAAAATGATCACATCGTTGTCGCTCGTTAGGAACCAACTCAGGTGCATACCAGCTCAACCTCATAAACTGTACCTCATACTCAAAAACAGACATACCACCTTGCACTAGAGCCATAACCTCTCTCTTTCTTTCGTCTAGATATAGGCCCCTATGTACCTTTTCCGAAAAGCAACACAAAAAAACTCCCAGGATATATCCTCAGGTTCCATCCCAACTATCACGGTGGTCCACCAGCTATAAACATGTCCCTGTAATAGGGACACAACACAACCCAACTTATGGGCATCCGTAGAACCCATCTGACCCATATCCTTTTTGTACTAGCCAACCAATCTAGAAGCCTCTAGTGCTAGACCACAGAACTCAACTCTGCCCAAACACGAAGACACTCTAACAACAAACATGTCTACCTAACCACTGGTTTTGGCACATGAACACCCGCAACTGCTGCCTGGAAAGCACCAGTCATGGCCTGAATCAACGACGCCATGTTACCCATCCCTGGCCCAGCTCCCACAAGTGGTACTTGCTCCACTAGCGCAGATACATTAGGTGGAGGCAGTGGCAACCCTTCAGGAGGTACGACATCCTCCTCATTTCCCTGTCCAATGATAGCAACAATCGTACCAGATTGCAACTTTCTCCTCAGTCCCATCGTGCTAAACATATATCTAAGGCATGATATTTCAACAAAACAAAACAATTAGGCCAACTTAAAGCAAGGTTCCAAGACTTTCATTTCAAAACTAAGACTATAATAATAAGGCAATGGGTTTCCTAAACTTTCTTCCAACATAGCATAAAACAATCAACGTCCATATCACAATCACTGAGCATAGCAAACAATAAATTACAACTTACAACAACATCACAACAACCATACCAACTCCAATTATAGCAAAACTGGCTCTGATACCACCAAATGTAACCCCCTCGACCGGGCCTAGTCACAAGACTGAACCAAGCGAGCTACATTAGGCTTACAGATGTAAACCAAGAAGAAGAAACTCAAAATGCGTCCATTTTTTTCTTTTATCTTATTTAGATGCAAATTAATGTCCTATGTGTTCATATTGACAGTGGGTGAAAACTCAACTCCAAATGGAATCAGATTAACATCCCAATTGGATACGAACACAATTTAAGGACCAAATTGCAATTCTAGAAAATTACAAGGATTTTACCCCTTTTATGTTACCGTTATCTAATTAGTCTGGTTTCATGCATACATATAAAAAATTAGCGCAATACGATCATCCATACTCAAACATTTGCATCCACAATATTCAGGGACTAAAACGTAAGAAAACAGAACTTCAGAACATGCAAATAACTGTAATAACTGCTAGCCCTATCGGTACACTTACACGTGTATTGGTACATCTTTTCTATTTAAAAATCCCTAAATTCTAGTAGCCAAAACTTGTATTGATACGCTTTCGTGTTTCGATATGCTCTGTAAATTACACTTACCTCATACCAAAATGGTTCCTCGTGTACTAAAACGCTATGCCTAAAAAGGCTTACCTGTATTGATACGCTTAGCCCGCGTACCGAAACACTAGCCATATTTGGCCCAAGCTCTTACCGAAAAGCTATCCCGCATACCGAAACACTAAGCCTGAAATGGCTTGTCCGTACCGGTACAGGGATACACGTACCGATACACCTAGACTTGAAATGTCCTCTTTCGCTGGTTTAACATGCTTTTAAAGATACCAAAACAACCTAACATGCTTCTAACATGTATCCAACACATTCAAGGGTCAAAATTCAGCAAGACAACACATATTCATCAACAATTCATGGCATCTTGCATCAAATATAAAACTAAAGGCATGCTTGCTAGAAATCCAGCCAAGCAAAACACAAATCTCAAAACCAAAGCAACCAACAATCCAAAATGACCAATTACAAACCCAGAGCAGCAAAACAACATTGCTCAAATAGCCTTATTACTTATAGTCTAGTTCGAAACATACTTTTAGTTCCAAGCCTTTGGCGATCCCTTGCTTCCACGCTGCCTTCAAATCTTTAATTCTCTGCATTGATGGACAAAGAGAGCATAAGCACACTAGGCTTAGTGAGGAGTGTTCAAATACAACCCACCATCAATGCATTTAAAATCATTTCCCAAATACATTGAAATCTTGTTTCAATCATCTTTTAAGCATCACTTAAAACCTCTTTTGAAACATCATGCCTTGAAAACCATGCACTTAACACTTTCGAAAATCAGCATATTAAACCATATGCAACATGTGTCATTAACCATTAGCAAATTCCATTGCAAAACCTCAATTTAAGCCTTCCCATGCATAACAAACCATATGCAAAGCTTAAAGAGTAAACATTCATAAATCATATTAAACAACATAAACCATTACACGACACATCAACAATTATATTGCCTCACAAGTGATCAAAACCAAGTTCCTTTACCAAAATAGTTCATCAGATACACGGATTCAACAAGTGTCCTCTCAACACTTAAAGTCATCTCAACCGAAATAGCGATACAATCACAATCGTGGTACATTAACAACTGAGTACAATTACAACTCACGGGGACACCAACCCCAATCATCGGTTAGATGCGTAACCCACTAACGGGAGTTTAGGGTACCATATAACCCCTCGACCGTTAGTGTAACATCCCAAAATATGGTATAGAAGTATGTTGCTATTTTGAATGTGTCTCAAATTGATATAAGATATCTTTAGTATATATAATTAGATAATAAAGGACCAAATGTGAAGCTTGAAAAGTAATCTAGCTAAATTGAGAAGGATTAAATCGAATGCTTTGATAATGTTAAGTGTTGCATGTAAAATTAAATGAATTCTAAGGGCTTGTACACATGTCATCCATGAGAGAAAACATGTGTGGAGGGGTCTGCTAAGGAAAGGAATAATCAATCCATTATCCCTTTTCATTTTCTTTAAGAACCGAACAATCCTTGTTGAGAGAGAGTGAGCTTGAGCATCTATGATAAATTCTCATGTTAAGCATCAATCTTGAGTCTTTTTAATCAATAAATTTGAACAATTGATCCTTGAAGGTAGGAACCTCCCTTTTAATTCTTTGGATATATATAATAACTTGAGTTTGTAGATATGATATCCTTACATGTTTGAATTGTTAGATTTTGATGAAACAATTCTTGAGTTGTCGAGATAGGTTGAGTGTTCGAATGATTCTTGTTTAATTGTGTCGTTAGAGTTGGAGCTAGAAATCGATTACTTTGATTGATAGTGAGTCTTATGTTTGTCACAAATTGGAAAATGATTTGATTTTTGAAACCTACAAATATTGCTAGGAATATATCATGTTTTAGGATGAATCGAACAAGATTAATTGTTTGTTTGGATGTATCAATTATGGTACCATTTTGAGACTTAGAGTCTCATTATTTATTATAAATCGAAGCTGAAAGCTTAGGATCAAACATGGGTTGTTTATAATTCAATTAGGCTAATTTGTAAGCTTAAATAAGGGTTGTGTTACAACTTAAAAACTGGACTATTTTGTAAGTATAACTAAGGGACTATTTTTACATTAAATCTGGAACATGGGATAATTTTACAATTGAGAGACTGATTTGAATCTATAAAGACTGTTTGTGGGACTATTTTTGTAAAAAAAGGTAAATGGACTAATTTGCATTAGAATAGGGGTTGTTCAGAATTATTTTGAACATGTAATTAGGTATATATGAATGTGGAAATTGTCTTGGATGTACATAGGCATGATGGGGATTGTTTTAATGTAAATAAGTATGTATATAAATGTAATTAAAGACTATTTTGAAAGCTTATAAATGTAGCAGACTATTTTGAATATATACATGTGTAAATTTGTGTAATAGGATTGTTTTGTATATATATGAACTTTGGTGGATTGTTTTGATGTATATAAGTTTGTATACAAGTATAAGGGACTGATATGAATGTATTTAAATAAATTTGAGACTTTTTTGAGCTATAAAAAGATGAATGCAAGTGTATGGGACTGTTATGAAAGTGTATAAACATTAAAGGACTGTTCTAACCATATATATGTGTATATATGAATTCGGGTCTGTTTTTCATATATGAGAACAGTTGTGGACTGTTTGAATATATATATATATATATATATATATGAATAATTGTAATTAGGAACTATTTTGGACACTTGTACCTATCATGGACTGTTTTGTGATTATATGATTATAAGCAAATGTATTTTGGGGATGTTTTAGTGTATAAGAATATATAACCTTGCTTATAGCACAATAGAAAAGATTTTGATGTGTGCTTGTACTTGTCATTGTAATAGACCATGAATTGGTTAAGGAGACAAGGTCCAAGGCTGGTAACATTGTAGAAAGCAAAAGGGAACTGTGATTCAGGAACATGCTTAGCTTGGAGTAACCTATGAGTGTAGTTTATAGTCTTAGGATAGGTTGAAACTATCCCGAGAATACTATTTGTTTTATTTGACATTGCTTAACCCTTAAGTTAAATTATGCATGTTATGTTCGAATTCTACATGAAATTAATTTTGTTTGAGGTGCTATGATGTGTATGCTAAATTTGAAAGTTGTACATGTGATTGAATATGTTTGATGTTGTAAGGAACCTTGCTTGTATGATAATAATTATGTGAAGCTATGCTTATCTTGATATGAATAAGACAAGCTACTTGTCTTTATGATTGAGATTATGCTCGTTGCAATTCCTACATGAATGCTTTTACTTGTTTGACAAGTAAAACCTCTTCTAAGCTATCATTTGGTTAAAGACATGAATATGAATTGAGAATTATAAGTGGATTGAATATGTGTTTTATATGATCGGTAATAAGCTATATTCACATGATACTCTGGTTAAAGAACTAAGCTCACTTTTGATTCTGACATGAAAGATTAAAATTTGAGCCTTGGTTTCGAGTTAGTCTTAGGTATAGTTGGCATGCCATAGAGTCAATAGAGCTCATATTTGGGGTGGACTACGGTCCTTATTTGGCGATAATAGGAGGAAAATTTTGTGGTCACTTAGCATAGTAGGAGGGATTGACCGGTACTTTGAGTACCTCTTTGTTGACGACAATTGGTTAGGGATTCGTGTACCTAGGCTAGTTGATTCTCAAGGCTATGATAAACTAAAAATAATTAAATTATAAGTTAACTCAACCGACTACCTTGATATCTTACAAGAAAAGTAATATTTGCGTACATGATACATGTATTATCTTTTAATTCAAGCTTTAATGTTAGGTTCGAAGATTATAAGAAGGATGATTAAGCTAATTTGATATCTTGTATGATAAGTAAAACATATATTTGAGATGTTATCTTGATAACTAGTATGTTAAGTAATTCATGTCTGCGAGATGTTATGTTTGGTATTTTGTGTAACAAACAAAATATATCTACGAAATGAGATGCATGGAATGTTGTGGTTATGTTAAAGGAAAAATAATGGAATTTCTTAGTAATATTAAAGAATTACCTTGATACCTTAAATGACAAGTAACCTATGATTATGATATGTTATGTTTAGGATGTGCTTTGTCTAGGATATGTTATGTCTATGATATACTTGACTATGATATGCTCGATGCTTTATAAGACAAGTAATGCATACTTTGTTATGATATGCTTGATAGCTTTCATGACAGATAACTCATATTCATGATATGCTATGTTGAAAACTTGATTGATAAGTAACAGTTATTGAAACAAATTCATGTGAAACCATGTGTGAGATCTTATTGTCTAGTTTGATAACTTGTGAAAGTATGAAATAAAATGCCTTATTCCAATATTATTGATCAAATAACTAATTTCTTAACTAAGCTGGAGCCTTACATAGTTATTATGCATTTTAGGTGAAAGAATATGTCGATTTATTCTTGTTTTTAGTTGCTTTAACTACCTCACTAAGTAATCATACGTATTCATCCTTTCACCGTCTTTCAGGTTAAGTTCGCCTTAAGGATTAAAAGTCTTAAATGAATTATATGTGTTAAGTAAAAGATTGTTTTAATAAGCTAGTAATAATTATGCGGGATTAGATACATCTTAGTATCTTATATTAGTTAAATTAGCCATAAGGAAATGATTTATGGATCTTCTTTATTGTTTCTTGTGCACTAGTTCAAATAAGATAGTATTGGAATAGCAAAATATTTTTAATAAGCTAAGGGTTTTCAGATGGCTCACTAATGAATGAATTGGTTTAATCTAGTTGGTTTATTTATTATGAACCTTAGAAGTTTAAAATCGAAGATTAAGCCACCTTTGTAATCGAACAAAATTTTAAGTCTCTAGAATGGTAAAGAATAGTCTTGAATATTCCTATCTTTGCTTGAAAGATTACCTTTGTTTGGTGGTTGTGTGATCTTTTTTGTTAGTAATGCTTCTTAACTCGGTTGATTCTCCTAAATCTATTAAGGGGTGTTACATTTATTGGTATCAAAGGTTAGGTTTAGCCGATTCTCGGACTAAACCAGAACTTATTGCATCATTATTTGTTACATGTGCCACCTAGGAGTTAAATTCGATAAGTGCTTGTGATCTACGTCTGATAAAAGCTCTTTTATGTGTTAATAATTAGTAGGAATGTCTGGAATACATTTGGGACAGGATAATGAGATCCTAGTTGGCTCCATCAATGAAGGAGATAGTGTAAGGATGAATCAGGAACAACAAATCCTCGGAATGTTGTTAAGTAGCAACAAGAAATTCCTCTAATCTATCATGTGCAATGAGAATGTTTCTTTAGTATAAATGAAATAATCAACTCATATGAGGCTTCTTTGAAGCAAAACCTTTCAACTCCTCTCGTTCTTCCATGGGTTGTGCAACCAAAGACTTCAATAAGATAAGCTAGAATACATTGAAGCTTACCTATTTGCGAGTACAATTGATTTGCACTCAAATCCCTTCTATGCCCTATTAGATTCTAGTTCAACTCATTTTCTTTATATTCTACCATCTTGAGAAATTTGATTGCTCCTTCTAAATCCATGAATTATAACCTCGTTATCACTAACTCTTTGGGAGGTAAATTCGTGGCAAACCGAATAAATATGAATTGTCCTTTGTTGATAAAAAGGAATTCCTTTCCGTTGATCCTTTAACTCTATCCTCCCATGTATTTGACCTTATTTTGAGATTAGATTGGTTAAGTAAACATCTTACTTGGGTAAATTGTCGTAAGAAAAGACTCTTCCTTCTTGAGTTGGGAAAATAATTTGTATTCCTGCTAAGTAAGAAACAATCTGAACTGATTCTTGCGATCGCTGCTATAACTAATGTTAATATCACCAAGTTTACTTTTGAGTCAATCCTATATATCTTAGAAATTCTTAAAGTATCCTCTGAGGGATTTTCATGAATACTTTTGAATTGGAAAGTCAAGTTAGGATCAAACACTCATTTAGTTAGCTTAAAGATGATACGACATTACCTAAGAATGAACTTCGATTAGAATATTACCTGGCGAACGTTAAGGAAACCGATGTGCGAAAGAATGTGATTAGGACTTGGTATGGTCACAACGAATCCCTTGTAATGTGTTTTGACTTAACAAGTGCCCTAGCCACAGTTATGAATCTTGTGAACCGAATTCTTAAATGTTATTTGAACAAGATTGAATAATCTTCATTAATGACCTTCTTACCTTCTTTAAAGGTGATAATGAATTTTAGAAGCACCATCGAACTATTCTACGGACCCTTTGAGACCCTCAATTCCATGCACAAATTTAATCAATTGTTAATTGAAGGCTTATGAGGAACATTGGTATAGTTAAAAAAATTTGGGGTTATCCGGTTATTACAGGAGATTTATTAAAAGGATTTCTATCTTAGCCACTTCTCTAACCAAGCTCCTCTGAAAGGATGTGCATTTTGTTTGGTTGGAAAGTTAACAACAAAGCCTTGATCAATTGAAGTAAATTCTTATTCGTGCTCATTCTGAGTTGCAAAAGAATCAACAATTTTAGTCAAACTTCAAGTTCAATCTAACTTGATACTGAGAATCAAAACTCCTAAGCAAACAGATCCTGAACTTCAGAGTAATTACTTCAGATAAAAGATGAATTTTAGATCCGACACCTCTCTAAATTCTTAACACAGTCTATTTTTCTAAAATAGAATTTGTATAGTAAATGATGAAACCCTTAAGGGGGAATGCTTTAGGGAGTACTTGGTAGTCC
Source organism: Hibiscus mutabilis (assembly GCA_019671005.1). Taxonomy (NCBI): domain Eukaryota; kingdom Viridiplantae; phylum Streptophyta; class Magnoliopsida; order Malvales; family Malvaceae; genus Hibiscus; species Hibiscus mutabilis. Next base: position 20,633,811 of record CM033738.1, read on the forward strand.
CTTTCGATATATCTCAACTCTATCTAGATATACACAGGGATATGAAGAAGTTACACTAGTGGCCAAGAATGAAGTCTGGTATTACAACCTTGTACCCAAGAGTTTAATTAGTCAAGAGATTAAAGCTGAACACTGAGTCCCTATGGGACTCCTACAATCTATCGAACCATCCTAGTGCAAATGGGAACGTATAGCTATAGACATTGTAAGTGGTTTTTATCCAAGGGAGAGTGATGAAGTTAGGTGATTCAAATATTAAAGGATATGTTTCGAGTTTGCTTAACTGATGATGGAAATAATTAGGTGGAAACAAGGCTTTAAGACCTAAACTCCTTAGAGATGTGGGAGAACAAATAAAAGTCATCTGTGATGGATTAAAAAGAAGCCTTGGATAGGCAACAAACTTATGCTGATCATAAGAGAAGAGATGTTCTGTATGCAGTGAAAGATTAAGTGTTCAGGAATATCATGCCATGAAAGAGAGTATTGGGATTCATAAAGAAAGGAATCTTAGCTCTGGTTTCTTGAACCTTCCAAGATTATTGTAAAGATTAATTATGTGGCATATCGTTTAGCTCTCTCTAGTGTATTCGACACGATTTATAATGTTTCCATGAATATGTACTTCACAAATACCAATAAAACCCCTTTCATGTTCATAAACATGAACAAGTGGAACTCAAACTAGATTTGTCATACGAAGAAGAACCAGTTCAGACCTTGAATCATGAGATAAGAGGCTTCGTAATAAGTCTATTTCCCTTGTCAAGGTAATGTGGAGAAATCACAAGGTTGAAGAAGCTATTTGGGAACCTGAGGCAATTATAAAGGATTAGTATCCTCAACTTTTCACATCAGGAAAAATTCGAGGATGATTTTTTTAGGGGAGGAAAATTGTAACATCCCAAAATATGGTTTAGAAGTATGTTGCTATTTCGAATGTGTCTCAAATTGATATAAGATATCTTTGGAATAGACAATTAGATAATTAAGGACCAAATGTAAAGCTTAAACAGTATGCTGGCTAAATTGAGAAGGATTAAATCGAATGCTTTGATAATGTTAAGCACTGCATGTAAAATTAAATGAAATCTAAGGGCTTGTGCACATGTCATCCATAAGGGAAACATGTGTGGAGGGGTCGGCTTAGGCAAGGGATAATCAATCTATTATCCCCTTTCATTTTCTTCAAGAACCGAATAATCCTTGTTGAGAGAGAGAGAGCTTGAATGTCTGTGGTAAATTTTCATGTTAAGCTTCAATCTCGAGCCTTTTTTATCAATAAATCCGAACAGTTGATCCTTGAAGGTAAAAACCTCCCTTTTAATTCTTTGCACATATATAATAACTTGAGTTTGTAGAGATGATATCCTTACATGTTCGAATTGTTAGATTTTGATGAAACAATTCTTGAGTTGTTGAGATAGGTTGAGTGTTCGAATGATTCTTGTTTAATTGTGTAGTTGGATTTGGTGCTGGAAATCGGTTACATTGATTGATAATGTCTTATGTTTGTCATGAATTGGAAAATGATTCGATCTTTGAAACCTACAAATGTTGCTAGGAATATATCCATATTTAGGATGAATCGAACAACATTAATTGTTTGTTTGGATGTATCAATTATGGTAACATTTTCAGCCTTAGAGTCTCATTGTTTATTATAAATTGAAGCAAAAAACTTAGGATCAAACAGGGTTGTTTATAATTCAATTAGGCTGATTCGTAAGCTTAAATATGGGTTGTTTTACAACTTAAAAACTGGACTATTTTGCCAATTTTAAAGGACTATTTTACAAGTATAACTAAGGGACTTTTTTACATTAAATCTGGAACAGGGGACAATTTTGCAATTGAGAGGCTGATTTAAATCTATAAAGACTGTTTTGGGACTTTTTTTGTACAAAAAGGTAAATGGACTAATTTGCATTAGAATAGGGACTGTTCTGAATTATTTTGAACATGTAATTGAGTATATATGAATGTGGAAACTGTCTTGGATGTACATAGGCATGATAGGGACTTTTTGATGTAAATAAGTATGTATATAAATGTAATTAAGGACAGTTTTGAAAGCTTATAAATGTAGTGGACTGTTTTAAATATATATGTATATTGTAAATTTGTGTAATAGGATTGTTTTCTATATATATGAACTTTGGTTGATTGTTTTGATGTACATAAGTGTGTATACAAGTATAAGAGACTGATCCGAATGTATTTAAATAAATTTGAGACTATTTTGAGCTATAAAGAGATGAATGAAAGTGTATGGGACTGTTATGAAAGTGCGTAAACATTAAAGGACTGTTCTGGCCATATATATGTGTATATATGAGTTCGAGTCTATTTTGCATATATGAAAACAATTGTGGACTGTTTGAATATATATATATATGTGTGTGTGTGTGTGTGAACACATGTAATTAGGAACTGTTTTGGACACTTGTACCTATCATGGACTATTTTGTGTTTATATGATTATAACAAATGTATTTTGGGGCTGTTTTAGTGTATAAGAATGTATGACCATGCTTATAGCACAATAAAAAGGATTTTGATGTGTGTTTGTACTTGTCATTGCAATAGACCATGAACTAGTTAAGGAGACAAGGTCCAAGGCTGGTAACTTTGTAGAAAGCAAAAGGGAATTGTGATTCAGGAACATGGTTAGCTTGGATTAACCTGTGAGTGTAGTTTAAAGTCTCGGGATAGGTTGAAACTATCCCGAGAATACTATTTGTTTTATTTTACATTGCTTAACCCTTAAGTTAAATTATGCACGTGCTTCTAAGCTTGGATTACAAGGTAAGCACAAAACTACAAGTACCATGTGATTAATTATGTATGAAATGCATGCTATGTTCGAAATCTACATGCAACTGAATATGTTTGAGGTGCTATGATGTGTATTCTAAATTCGAAAGTTGTACAGATGACTGAATATGTTTGATGTTGTAAGTAAGGAACCTTGCTTGTATGATAATAAGTATGTGAAGCTATGCTCATCTTGACATGAATAAGACAAGCTACTTGTCTTTATGATTGAGATTATACTCGTTGCAACTCCTACATGAATGCTTTTACTTGTTTGACAGGTAAAACCTCTACTAAGCTATCATTTGGTTAAAAACATGAATATGAATTAAGAATTATAAGTGGATTGAATATGTGTTTGATATGATCTGTAATAAGCTATATTCATATGATACTCTGATTAAGGAGCTATGCTCACTTCCGATTCTAATATGAAAGATTAAAATTAGAGCCGCCTTGGTTTCGAGTTAGTCTTAGGTATAGTTGGCATGCCATAGAGCTCGTATTTGGGGTGGACTACGGTCCTTATTTGGCTACAATAGGAGGTAAGTGTTCTGGTCACTTGGCGACAGTAGGAGGGATTGGCCGGTACTTTGAGTACCTCTATGTTGGTGACAATTTGTTGGTTATTCATGTACCTAGGCTACTTGATTTTCAAGGCTATGATAAAGTAAAAATAATTAAATTATAAGTTAACTCAACATACTACCTCGATATCTTGCAGGATAAGTAATATTTGCCTATATGATACATGTATCTACGAAATATGATACATGTCAAAGACAAAATAATGAAATTTCATAGTAAAATGAAGGAATTACCTTGATACCTTAAATGACAAGTAACCTATGATTATGATATGTTATGTTTAGGATGTGCTTTGTCTAGGATATGCTATGTCTATGATATACTTGACTATGATGTGCTCGATGCTTTATAAGACAAGTAATGAATACTTTGTTATGATATGTTTGATAGATTCCATGACAAATAACTTATATTCATGATATGCTATATTGAAAACTTGATTGATAAGTAATAGTTATTGAAACAAATTCATATGATACCATGTGTGATATCCTATTGTCTAGTTTGATAACTTGTTAAAGTATGAAATGATATGCCTTAATCGAATATTATTGATCAAATGGCTAGTTTTCTGACCAAGCTGGAGTCTTACATAGTTATTATGTATTTTGGGTGAAAAGATATGTAGATTTATTCTTGTTTTTAGTTGCTTTAAGCTACCTCACTAAGTAATCATACTTATTCATCCTTTCATTGTTGTTCAGGTTAAGTTCGCTTTTGGTTAGCTTTTGAGCTTGGACATGATAACAAGAAGTCGAGTTGTATGTCTTGTACTTTCCTTAGAGAACTCCTAGACGGTGGCACATAATCGTTGGCTATGCATACTGCATTTAGTTAAACCTTTGATCTCATATGTGTATAAGTTTCTTAAGTAGCTATTGCTAATTGTAATGGCCAATTATGCTTTTTGGTTGCTTGTTGGCTAAGTTTTGTTTAATATGGTAATTGAATAAATGCTTGATAGCTAAGCTATGCTAGAGATATTCAAATTCCTTCTTGTTGAATAAGTTATGTTAGTTATAGTGTTTGAATGAGTTAAGATCATGAATGAATGGAATGACGCCTATATAGTTCGAATAAGATTAAATAATAAAAATCAAAATGTTTGTTATGTTGTTAGAGGATCGATAAATTAGTCCATAAAAGTTGTTTATGCTTATTCGAACCACCTTAGAAAGATTGATCCTTAGGTTGTTGTTTGATTACTTGTATAGCTAGTATCTTTCCATGTCTTACTTGATTAGTTTAGATAATGAATAAGTGCAAGTTTATATCAAGTATAACATGTTGGAAGTCAAGGAATAGGTCTTAAGGATTAAAAGTCTTAAATGAATTATATGCTTGGATGGAGTATTCGGTACACCGTATAAAACCCCTCGACATCCAAGGTGACTCTTTATAGTGCACTATCAATCCTATGGCCGACCAACTATATTCGATAACATTTTAAACCCCATCACTTGCCAATATAATTCACAATTAAGCATGTACCTCATTTTCTTTGTGTATGCATTAAACCAAATCATTTCCAAAGCAAAAAACCATGCTTTTCAACAAGTATTTCCACGTACTTACAAGGATCACTTACCATGTGCATCCTTCAATATTTCATAGTCAAAATAGTATTAAACATACTTTATAACATGCTTAAATAGTAGGTACCATGTAATTCAAAACAAGTGCATAAACCATTTCGTAAAAGCACGACCGAGAGAGAAAGCCAATTTATAATTACTTTCAAGTTTAAACCAACATTTCAGGCTAAGTTTAAACTCCCATAAACCACCTTTAAACCATTTCGAATCTAAAATCCATTTTCTCACTCATCGATACGCAAAACCTCAATTCGCCGACGCAAATTCAAGTGTCCAAAGCCTCAAAAGCTTCATCGATAGCTTCCTGACCAACCTCCACTATTTTAACCACATAGCAACAAAGGATTAATGCATCACAATGCATTCAAACACTGCAACAACATCCCTTACAATCCTTAACAATTCTTTCACAATTACCCAACCACAACAACCGAAAACATCATCTAACTCTTTCCAAACGCAATCCAGCCACAAACTAATCAACCTAACACTTCCATTAACATCAATCAGCACTTAAAACAAGATTACTCATCCTTATATCTCCAGCAACCTAAATAATTAGGGATTCAAGGAGTTTTGGGATTCCAGTGTTAAAAACAACTTATCAACATTATAAAACATCCAATACATTTTTAAAATAAATCCTCAACAATGAAAAACAGATCCAATACGGATCTTCTTCAATTTCATCAAATAAACCCAATTAAATCAAATAATCATCATAAAAACATAAAATCATATTAAGAGTCATAAATCAAGGATCAAATACTTGGGAATATCAATAAAGAACCATTAAATAGAGGATAAAAATGAACCTTACCTCTATTGTGTGATTTCTCCCTCAATTGATTGATTAAAGCTTGAAAAACACAAGATTTCAATGAGACTTTGTAAATCAAAGATGAAGAATCATTTATAAATCAAGAATTCAAGAAAATAGATCTCTCACCTCTGAAATTTGATGAAACCAAGAGTATTTGGCAGAGTAGAAGTGAAGAGAAAAGTTGAGAGAAAGGTTTACGTCAAATCTTTATAAAATCAATAACTACCTTTTTAATATTAAAACCCCTTTTATTAATTAATAAAACACATGTTAAAAATCCTTAATTGAGGGAAAAAACCACCAGGCAAATTTTGGTAAAATAGCTCCTTAAGGATTCTAAGAATTTGATCCTTTTATAAACTACTCACCTTTTAAAAATAGTTTTAAAATTTTACATTTTGGTCACGAGCCAAAATGTCACTCTTCCAATTCTCATTTTCTCAAATTGATTTCACCAATAGTATATATATATATATATATATATTAAATAATGATTTTAACCATTTTTCCATATTTTCAACTTACTCAAAAATATTTATTTTTAAATCCGACTCGAATCTCTAACCTGGTCCACTAGACCTTCTAACTAGCCTTTAAACTACTAGGCTCAAAACTAGGGCGTTTATACTCTAGATGCAATCTAGACCGTCCGATCTTCAAGCAATCTCAGCCGTTGGATCATATTTGATCCAAATGTCAAGAATGGATCTGGCTGAATAACATCTTCATCTCTATCTCCCCTACCATATGCCAGTCGCCCGTTCTTCTCGCTTCTACCATACGATTCCCTCACCGTATTCAACCACCAGCATGGGCAACAATCACAATAAAGGGGGAAACATCAAATCCAAATCAGCCACATTGATTCCATTTATTGTTTAATTAAAGTTCAAACAAAACAAATCATAGAGATGACATACATATGTAACCAGATCTACCATTTGTACTCAAGATTCAAGATTCAATAAAAAAGGAAAAAAAATATTTTGAAGGTATCCTCTTTTTCTATCTTGCATGCATTCGAACATTAAAAATAATAACAAAATTAAAAAGAGAAAGGAGGGAGGGTTATACCTTTAGCCGGTTGGTTTTCCCCTTGGTCGGTGACAAGTTATCGGTCCCCAGAACTGAATAAAGTGTGCCGGTGATGAGGAATGGTCTTTTTTAGGATTTTGGTTTAGTAAAAATAAAAGGATTTTGTTTTGGTTTTCAAAAAAAGGGGTATGTTCTTGGTTTAAAATCGTTATATGTTTTGATTTTGGGTTTTTTAGCGTAGATTAGGGGCGGACGGTGGTGAAAGGTGGCGGCCGGAGTGGCCAAACACCATCGGTTTCTGGAAATGATGACGGTCGAAGAGGTGTTTCTAGGTTTTGGGTTCAATTTGAAAAGAAAATAAGAGGGAGGGGTTATTTTTTTGGATTGAAAAATTAAAATGACTAAAGGCTGAAAATTGTTTTGGTAAGGTCTATTTATAAACCATTTAACTTTAAAAATGGTAAAATTACATTTTAATCCCTCTGCATTTTGGAAGTTACATCCAAGGTCCTTCTACTTTTCTAAATTACCTTCGCACCCCTTTCAAGTTTCAAAAATCTTTTAATTTCATCCTTAATCTAAACTTAATTAGATTTTTAAAGGGGAAATTACCCCTTTGATCCCTTCGCCCCATTTTTCTTCACAGTTTTAGCCTGTCGCAAGGGAATATTACACGATCGGTCCCTATAAGTTTTAACTGGTTTTTAATTTAACCTATAATTTTAGTATTTATTTGTTACATGGGAAGTTTATAGTTCGGTCCCCTTTTTTTTTACAGTTCTCAATTGGGCCCTTTCTTTCATAAATTAGGATGTTTATGGGTAGGTTAATTATTGTATTAGTCCTTGCAGATTCAGTTTTTATTTTGCTTGAAATTAAATCTTATCTTATTTAGTTTTTGTTTTATTGTTTTCTTTTCTGCATCTTTAAATGTTATCTTTTTATAATTTAGTTCATGTTTGCTTATATTTGTTTTAAGCATTTCTTTGCTTATTCGATATGTTTTTTTTATTTTATCGTTTATTAGTTTGACTTGTGAATATTTAAATTCATACATGTATGGTGTTCATGAATGTGTAATAATACATGTAATATTTGTATTATGTTATATTTATATGTTTGCTAGTGTTTTATTTGAAATTCATGCTTGTAGATATTAGCTTGTTCGAATATATAGATTGCTTATTTTGTTCTTTTGTTGATAATCTTTTTATGTGTGCTTGTTTATGTACATAAATGTATTAGTTTGTAGAAGTGTATTTTTAGGCAATATACATTTATATATATATATATATGCTATGTATATGTATCTTCTTCTTTGATAGTTATTTTTATTTATGCTTATAAGCTTTATATATGTATATGCTATGCCTATATATGTATTTTAAAAAATATATTTAAAAATATATGTATATGCTAGGCTTATATATTTTCTAAGTAATATACGTTTTTATATACATAATATGTTTATATGTATGTAGTGACCTTTGGGCCCGGGCTCTTTTGGGAGGCCCTTTTTTGGATGAAAAGCCTCGTGTTTTTAATTATAAAAACTGGAGTCGCCACTGACCACTTGGATAAGGTAGACCGGATACCATAAAGTCAACTAGAGATGGGTTCAGGAGTTGGTTACGAGTGGGGAAGGATTAGCACCCGCACTACGCCCAAAATTGATACTTAAAGGTTCATATTGTATTTATTAAGGAAAACAAAAATTCTATTTAATTTAATAATTAATTTTCAAAATGCATGCATGCATGACAATTTAAATTCGCCCTGGTATTCACGACTGTTTCGTGTTTTGAGTGCTTCGCAAGTGATGCAAGTATACACGTCACAAGTAATACTATAGTAAAGATATTGTCTCCACAGAGATTGGTGAAACTCCGATTTCTAACTTCTTGCACTGAAAAGTGAAATGAGTAGTGATGCTAGGTGTTTGGAAATAACAAGTAAAATAAACTAAGCAAAGTAAAATTAAGGAAAGAGTAATCGATTAAGAGAGTAGGTCGGGTTATGAGTAGTGGTGCAATTGCGAAATGAATTGTCATGGCAATTGATTGCTGAAACAACTTAATTGTCGTGGCAACTAAGACCGACTGAATTACCATTACAACTAGGTTCCTTCCTTCAAAGCTCGGCGAACTATTCTTCAATGTCTTCAAGTTATCCCTAACCGAAGAACTGGTTAATTATGCATGACTTGGTGATACATCCCTGCGTTAACCTTGGGTGAACAACAACCGATCTCTCACTCCTTTTAGCCATTGAAATCCGATCCTTATCCTTAAGGTGGATTAGTTCCCACCAACGATCGTTTGAATGAGAACTATGTTCATTCGTTTCGTGAATCTAACTCTTCCAAGTATAGACAAATAGACGACTCTCGAGATCCTTTCCCAATTCACTCGAAATCAAAAATAAGAATCAAGAATGAACAAACCTTGAATTTAAATTGCAATAAAAAGCCTACATCATCCAATCATTTATCACACCACAAACCCAAAAACCTTAGCCAATTTAATTTAGTTCATAGCTAGGTAAAAAGAAAATACAATCAAAATAATCCAGACATGGATCGTATAAACAAAAATAAAGAAGAAGACGTGTTGCAATTGTGTGATCAGCCCTTTTCTCTCTTTCGAATCCCCCTTCCAAAATTGTGATTTGATCTTTTATTTGTATGAGAGCTTGCGATCATATTTGCTGTTGATGAGGATAGGAATAAGATTGAATTAATTTTAATAAGAGATAATTTATCACTTTTATCTTTATCTCCAAGAAACTCTTCAAAATCTGAGCACTTATCCCTATCCAATTCTGCGTGTAAATCCAAATCTGGGGAATTATCCCTTGCTTTTTGTATTTATCCTGAAAATGGGCAGAATTATCCAGTTTTATCTAGATCAACCACGACAATCAGCCACGACAATCCCTTTAGTATTCTCCTTAATTGCCACGACAATCCCTACTTGCCACGGAAATCCTATCCTGCACAAAATAAAGTACACCAGTAGCGAATTTTCCACAAAAACCAACCAAAATGAATACCAAACTCTATAACTAAGGAAACTAGGAAATTATGCATGAATCCCTACCAATGAAACTAAAATGAGCCTAAGTTTAACAATAATATGAGTAAAAATGGTAAGACAGTACTTTTACACACTTACCACACACCCAAACTCGAACTATTGCTTGTCCTCAAGCAATGCAAAACATTAAAAATTACCTGCCAAGGCCCTTACCTCCAGAAACCAACTTCTTATTTGACTTCAACCCTCAGAACCATGGCATAAAAATTTCATTACCCTTTAACCATCGGTAAGCATAGACAGTCACTCAAAAACAATACTATAATGCTGGTGCAAGTGTATGAACATAGTTGTGAACAAGTCAATCAAAGAAGAATTTTTTTTTATTCTTTTTTCTTTAAACATATATTGCCGAGGTAATTTATTAATAAAACCATAGCATTTTAGGGCTTCAGCTCATCACAACTACTTTTTGAGGCTTGAAGATAAGATGGATTAAACAAAAAACCCCGTAGCCTATTGAGCAGAGTCATGCTATGAAGTCTTTCAGTCACTCATGCTAATTTGTCTTTCCTTCTTAATAATTGCCAAGCGTACCAAACTAACATAGCTGCGGAGTGTCCTAAGAACATGTTATTTATTTAACTAGAGCTAGAGAGACACCTCTAGCATAAGTTCTATTTTTTTTTATTAATCCTAAGATCAACAAGTCACAACTGTGTGAATTTAAAACAACATCATACCAAGTCTCTGAGTTAAATCTACACTAAAACTAAAGCCAAAGGTTCTTTCATTGACATGCAGAGGTAATAAATTCATCAAAGGGTATCACAACAGGTTTAGGCAATTTCATTAGGTAAAAGACATGACAAGTAACATATGCAACTAACATGAGATTATAACATGAATGCAACTAACTATGAAAGAAAAACAACCCCCCAAACTCGAGAGAAGCATTATCCTCAATGCATGCAACACTAAACAAATGAAAAGAAAAATAAAATGCAAATGAGTTAGTTAGAGAGGTCATCACCTTGAATGACTAGTTTCCTTCAAGCCATTTGCTTTGTAACGCCCCAGTTTTGGGCCTAGAGTTTTTAAGGCTAGTTAGACGGTCCAGTGGACTTGTTAAGATTCTAGTCAAATTCGGGAGCAGATATTTTTTGAAAGATAAAAATATGGAAAAATGTTTAAAAATCCTATTTTGATATGTTAAAAATATTGGTGAAATAAATTTTTGAAAATGAGCTTTGGAAGGGTGACATTTTGGCTAGTGACCAAATTGCAATTTTTGAAAATTGTTTTTAAAGGTGATTGTTTTGTAAAGAGTCAAAACTTTGAATCTTTAAGGAGCTATTTTACCATTTGGTCTAATCTGAGTTTTCTTTTAATTGGATTATTTTTAGAATGGTTTTAATTAAAGGGGAATTAAAAAGGATTTAGTTAAAAGGTAGTTATTTTTTAAATCACAATTTGATGTAACTTTCTTCCTCTCATATTTTCTCTCAAAATACTCTCATCCAAACACTCTTTTTCCTATCATATATTCAAGGTAATGATCTTGTTTCTTAATTCTTTGATTTTGCTAAGTGATTCTTTAACTTGTTTTCTAAATATCTTATTGAATTTCATTGTTTGTCAAGAGGAAAACATCCAATTAAGGGGAAACTCACTCATTCGAGGTAAGTTTCGTTCTTATCCTCTAATGAAAGGTTCTTTGCTGAAATTCCCAAGTTCTTGACTCTTTATATATGTTTTCTAATGGGTTTTAATTAATTAATTATGGAATTTTGCTTAATTGAGGTTTATTTGATGGAATCCTGTGATTTTCGAATTTGATCTATTTTTTCAGTATTGAGGATTGATTCCAATCATATTTTGGATGTATTGTAATGTGGACAAGTTGTTTTTATCAATGGAATCCCGGAATTGGTTAAATCTCTAATTATTTAGGTTGTTAGTTAATGGTTTTGGGGTTGTTTTTGGAGTTTAATCTTGGGTGGAAGTAAAAGGATGTTGTAAAAGAGTTTTTAGATGTTATTTGATGAAGTTTAATGTATTGAATTGTTATATTATGGCTAGGTTAAGATTGAGAAATGTTTGAGGTTGATTTTGGTAAGTTTCGGATGAGTTTTGAGTGGGCGTCTTGAGAGCTGCGGGATTTTGGTTTGAAGCAGAGAGTTAGATTCATTTTAATGCATGTTTTCTCTGGTTTTGTGTGGCCAAAACAGGGGACAATCAAGGCGTAGCATCTTGAGGTGGTTTGAGGCTTGTCGGGAGCTTGTTTAGCGGTAACAAGGGAGGCAAAGTGGAATCGGTGAGTGGAAACGGTCTTAAAAGTTTGTCAAAGGCTTGAAAGTGGTTTTGGAAGTTTAGGTTAAGTTTGAAACACTTACCTAAGCTTGGAAGTAATTTTCCCTCCTTTGCTCTTTAATATCGGTTCGGATATGAGCATGTGTAATTCATGTTTTAGTCGTAAACATGGTTGTTTTACTTACTGTAAATGCATGATTTTTAAGTACATATGCAGTGGTTTAAAAGTATATTAAATGCTGGTGAGCATTGGTTTTTATTCCAGTTGGGAATGTGATATTGCAATAGCAATGTGATTTGCATATGTGGGGATTTTGTGTAATGCATTGTAAAAGAGCGAGTAAATGGTTTTGCAAATAATATATTGGCTATGTGACAAGGTGAGAAAACATTCAAATATAGTTGGCATGCCATAGGATAAAGTGCACTATAATATGTTTAAAAATCGATCCTGGTCAAGGGTCCTTGAGGTATAGCGGTCGGCTACTCGGACTATGTTGTTAGCACTTGGGTTGAGCGGTCGGTTCCCCTTGTTGATGTAAAGCTTGTTGTCGGCATGGTTGTAAAGTCATGCGGTCGGCATGGGGTAGTCTTGGTGATGGTCGGTCATTAAAGGAGATCCGTGTATTTGATGTGTAAGGCAGTTAACTAAGGATTAGCGATCGACTAATCAAGGATAGTGGTCGACTCTTTGGGGTCACTATAATTGCCAATATATGAGAATTCTAATGTTGAATCTATTTTTAATGTTTTGGGATTTAAGCATGGTTTTGTATTTAATGCTTTGGAATTCAAGCATGGTTTTGTATAAAATGCTTTGGGGATTTAAGCATGTGGAATACATCATTTTGCATATGGTCGATATGCATGTTTTGATTTGGAATTATTGGAACTTGCTTAGGTCGTAAGCATGGTTTGAAAATAAGTGCATGGTTTTCAAGGGCTATAATGCATCATTGTTTTAAGATCATCCTCACTAAGCAAGTGTGCTTATGCTCTCTTTTTCCTAATGTTACAGAGCATTAAGGCTTGGGCAGCAAAGGCAAAGTCGTAGTGATCCAAGAGGCAAAGCAATTTTGAGTATGAACTCGGTTTATGTTTCCGGTTAATAAGGCAATGTGTTCGCCATGGATTTTGGGATATGTAATTTTGTTTTCCCTAGTTTAAGCTTGTGTAATGCCGTGATTTTGGAGTGTGATTAATGTTGTTATGCGCTTTGTGCATCGTTACCTGTGGTTGATGTTATGTGGTTGCCTAGGTATACATCTAGATGGTTTTGATTGGATGCATGCTTTGATGAGCTTAGGGAAATGTTTGCAAGGTTGAGTGTGACGCGGGAAGGTGGGTTGTTGGTTGAATTGCAAGTTAAGCCTACGTTGTCACAAATAATTAAAGCTAAGCAGATGTTTGATGATTCATTGGTTCCTCATGTTAAGGACATAGCGGATGGTAATCCAACGGATTTTCATTTTGATGATGATGGTGTTTTGTGCTTTAAGGGCTGATTAGTAGTGCTAGAAGTCCTGGAGCTCAAGCACACTATTTTGACGGAGGCACATTCTAGTCCTTTTGCTATGCATCCGGGTAGTACCAAGATGTATCGTGATTTGAAGGAAAGGTACTATTGGGTTGGTTTGAAAAAGGATGTGGAAGATTTTTTGTCCAAATGTATGGTGTGTTAGCGGGATAAAGCTGAACATCAGTTTCCATCTGGGTTGTTGCAACTGTTGAGAATTCTGAAATGAAAATGGGAGAAAATCACCATGGACTTCGTGAAGGGTTGTCATTGACACCGGCTAAAAAGGATTCTATTTGGGTGATTGTTAATCGGTTTACAATGTGTGCACATTTTCTGCTAGTGCATACGACGTATACCTTGGACAAGCTAGTAGATTTGTACGTGGTTGAGATTGTGCGTCTGCATGGGGTACCAAATTCTATTGTTTTGGATAGAGATCTGAGCTTCACAGCAAGGTTTTGGAGATGTTTACATCAGGCTTTGGGTTCGAGGTTGAATTTTGGTACCCCGTATCATCCTCAGATGGATGGACAGTCCGAGCGTGTTATCTAGGTCTTGGAGGATATGTTGAGGTGTTGTATTACTGAGTTCCAAGGAACCTGAGAGAAGCATTTACCTTTGGTTGAATTTTCTTATAACAATATCTATCAAGGGAGTATTCAGATGGCACCGTATGAGGCATTGTATTGCCGGAGGTGTCGTACACCTTTGTGTTAGGCTGAGGTAGGGGAAAAACATGTTTCTTTGCCACATGTGTTGAAAGACACGAATGAAAAAGTTAAGCTTGTGTGTGAACACTTGAAAGTGGCTACTGATCGGCAGAAATCTTACGCGAATTTGAAGAGTAGGGAAATTGAATATGCGGTGGTCGGTCGTGTGTTCTTGAAAGTGTCACCGTGGAAGAAGGTGATGCGGTTCAGACGTAAGGGTAAGCTTAGTCTGAGGTTTATTGGACCATACGAGATTTTGGAGCATGTTGGTCATGCGGCTTATCGGTTGAGGTTGCCTCCCAAGCTTGAGAAAATACATGATGTGTTCCATGTATCTATGCTACGAAGGTATCGGTCAGATCCTTCGCACGTTATGCCGGTGGAGCATATTGAGTTGAGACCAAATTTATCCTTTGATGAAAAGTAGGTGGAAATCCTTGATTCCAGCAACAAGGTTCTACGTGGTAAGATGATAGAACTAGTTAAAGTCTTGTGGCGACATCGAGGTGTCAAGGAAGCCACTTGGGAAAGCAAGGCGGATATGTTGGAGCAATTTCTGCATCTTTTTCCTCTAGTTAAATTTTGAGGATGAAATTTCATAAGGGTGGTGATTTGTAATGCCCCAATTTTGGGCCTAGCGGTTTTAAGGCTAGTTGGACGGTCCGGTGGACTAGGTTAGAGATTCAAGTGAGATTCGGGAGTAGATATTTTTTTGAAAAATAAAAATATGGAAAATGTTTAAAAACCCTATTTTGATATATTAAAAATATTGGTGAAAGCAATTTTGTAAAATGAGCTTTTGAAGGGTGACATTTTGGCTAGTGACCAAAATGCAATTTTTGAAAACTGTTTTTAAAGGTGACTCTTTTGTAAAGAGTCAAAACCTTGAATCTTTAAGAGCTATTTTACCATTTGGTCTAATCTGAGTTTTCTTTTAATTGGATTATTTTTAAAAGGGTTTTAATTGAAGGGAAATTAAAAAGGATTTAGTTAAAAGGTAGTATTTTTCTAAATCACAATTTGACGTAACTTTCTTCCTCTCATATTTTCTCTCAAAATACTCTCCGCAAAACAATATTTCTCTACCAGAGATTCAAGGTAATGATCTTGTTTCTTAATTCTTTGATTTTGCTAAATGATTCTTTAACTTGTTTTCCAAATATCTTATTGAATTTCATTGTTTTTCAAGAGGAAAACATCCAATTAAGGGGAAACTCACTCATTGGAGGTAGGTTTCATTCTTCTCCTCTAATGAAAGGTTCTTTACTGAAATTCCCAAGTTCTTGACTCTTTATATATGTTTTCTAATTTTAATTAATTAATTATGGAATTTTTCTTAATTGAGGTTTATTTGATGGAATCTTGTAATTTTTGAATTGGATCTGTTTTTCCAATGTTGAGGATTGATTCCAATCTTATTTGGGTGTATTATAATGTGGATAAGTTGTTTTTATCAATGGAATCCGAAATTGGTTGAATCTCTAATTATTTTGGTTGTTAGTTAAAGGCTTTTGGGT
The DNA here is from genome assembly GCA_019671005.1 of Hibiscus mutabilis. Classification (NCBI taxonomy): domain Eukaryota; kingdom Viridiplantae; phylum Streptophyta; class Magnoliopsida; order Malvales; family Malvaceae; genus Hibiscus; species Hibiscus mutabilis. The sequence goes on from CM033738.1 coordinate 20,649,763, forward strand.
TGTTTTTGGAGTTTAATCTTTGATGGAAGTAAAAGGATGTTGTAAAAGGGCTTTTAGATGTTATTTGATGAAGTTTAAAGTATTGAATCATTATATTATGGCTGGGTTAAGATTGGAAGTGTTTAAGGTTGGTTTTAGTAAGTTTCGAATGAGTTTTGAGTGTGCGTCTTGAGAGCCGCGGGATTTTGGTTTGAAATAGAGAGTTAGATGCATTTTAATGCATGTTTCCTCTGGTTTTGTTTGGCCAAAATAGGGATAATCAAGGCGTAGCATCTTGAGGGGGTTTGAGGCTTGTCGGGAGCTTGTTTCGCGGTAGTAAGCGAGGCAAAGTGGAATCGGTGAGTGGAAACGGTCTTAAAAGTATGTCAAAGGTTTGAAAATGGTTTTGGAAGTTTAGGTTAAGTTTGAAACACTTACCTAAGCTTGGAAGCAAGTTTCCCTCCTTTGCTCTTTAATACTGGTTTGGATATGAGCATGTGTAATTCATGTTTTAGTCGTAAACACAGTTGGTTTTACTTACTGTAAATGCATGATTTTTAAGTACATATGCAATGGTTTAAAAGTATATTAAATGCTAGTGAGCATTGGTTTTTATTCTGGTCGGGAATGTGATATTTCTATGGCAATGTGATTTGCATATGTGGGGATTTCGTGTAATGCATTGTAAAACAGTGAGTAAATGGTTTTGTAAATAATATATTGGCTATGTGACAAGGTGAGAAACATTCGGATATAGTTGGCATGCCATAGGATAAAGTGCACTATAATATGTTTAAAAATCGATCGTGGTTAAGGGTCCTTGAGGTATAGCGGTCGGCTACTCGGACTATGTTATTATCACTTGGGTTGAACGGTCGGTTCCCCTTGTTGATGTAAAGCTTGCGGTCGGCAACGTTGTAAACTCATGCGGTTGGCATGGGGTAGTCTTGATGATGGTCGGTCATTAAGGGAGATCTGTGAATCTGATGTGTAATGTTAATGGTCGGTTAACTAAAGATTAGCGGTCGACTAATTAAGGATAGTGGTCGACTATTCGGGGTCACTATAATTGCATGGGGTAGTCTTGTAAACTCATGAGAATTCTAATGTTGAATCTATTATTAATGCTTTGGGATTTAAGCATGGTTTTGTATTTAATGCTTTGGAATTCAAGCATGGTTTTGTATAAAATGCTTTGGGGATTTAAACATGTGGACTATATCATTTTGCATATGGTCGATATGCATGTTTTGAATTGGAATCATTGGAACTTGCTTAGGTTGTAAGCATGGTTTGAAAACATGTGTTTGGTTTTCAAGGGTTATAATGCATCATTGTTTTAAGAGCATCCTCACTAAGCAAGTGTGATTATGCTCTCTTTTTCCTAATGATGCAGAGCATTAAGGCTCGGGGCAACAAAGGCAAAGTCGTAGTGATCCAAGAGGCAAAGCTATTTTGTGTATGAACTCGGTTTATGTTTCCGGTTAATAAGGCAATGTGCTCGCCATGGATTTTGGGATATATACTTTTGTTTTCCCTAGTTTAAGATTGTGTAATGCTGCGATTTTGGAGTGTGATTGATGTTGTTATGCACTTTGTGCATCGTTACCTATGGTTGATGTTATGTGGTTGCCTAGGTATGCATCTAGATGGTTTTTCTTGGATGGCATGCTTTGATGAGTTTAACATGTTGAGTATGGTATTAAAGTGATGTTGGTATGATGCTTGTGCTAGTAAATGTTTATTTTAGCAACTTGGTGTGTTTGGTGGAGTGTTTTAGGGAGCGAGCATGCCTCTAGATTAATCCTTTTTTGTGGCCTAAGCTTGTATGGTAGCTAAATCTTGGTGCAAGTGTTGATAAATGTATTGTTGGATTCTTATATGCATGTATGCAAGGACCTAAATGCATCTAGACTTGTGGGAAAAACCAGCTAAAAATGACATTACAAGCCCAGGCTTACCGATACGCTAGGGACCGTATCGGTATGGCTAGGCAAGAATAGACGAGGTGTTTTGGTACGGGCATGGTGTATCGGTATGGTTAATTGCTACTGGAAATTGCCTTTTTGGATCGAAACTCACGTATCGAAACACCCAGAAGGTGTACCAGTACGGTTCCTGGGTGATTTTAAAATAGGTCGTTAATTTCAGTTAGGCGTACCGGTGCGGTACTTAGTGTACCGAAATGAGGGCTGCTGGTTTAGGGCACCGTATCGATACAGTTGGTAGCGTATTGATACGTGTGGCCATTATTTCAGTTAATGTCATGGATATGCAGTTCTGTTTTCTTTCATTTTAGTCCCTAAATGTTGATGATGCAATTGAATGAGTACGGATGATATTTTCGAGCTGATTTTTGTCATGTGAGCAAGTAACATGACTAATTGAGGATTGGTAACCTTAATTTCAATTTTGGTCTTATAATTTAAAGTATTTACATTTTAGTCCTCGAAATAATTGTGATGTGATTGATTGCCTTTTTGTGATTCACTTTCTTCAAAAACCAACCTGCTGCGAGTATGTACATGTAAGATTAATAATTTGCATCTAGACAAGATAATAGGCAAAAAATGGACCGACTTTTCGTAACCTTTCTTCGGTTTTTTTTGGCAAACCTAATGTAGCTCACTCGATTCGGTCAGGCGTCTAGGCCGGGTCGAGGGGGTTATATGCTTGGTCCTTTTTTCGGCTCATGGTGGCTGTTGACGCAAAGCTGGTGGTGCATCTTGAACTATAGTTTTCGTGACCTCCTCGCTCAGTTCATCTTCCTTTGCAGCCTCCTCTATTTTAGAAGCTTTATGCTTCGATTACAAATTCGAGGGCACGACGGGCGGAGATTTCAGCAATGCGGAGCAGAGTCGTCTGAATCTAAAAACCATGAAGAGATTCAGTATGGGTTGATTCGGCAATAGGGTCCTTACCTTTTTGAGGGATAGCAGTTGCCGCGACAATGTTGCTATGCGCAACGGTAGTTGTCGGGGCAAGTAGTTCAGTAGGAAATACAAGGAAATGGATGGTACTATCGAGATAATTCTCCGGGATAACTCTAGTTAGGGATACATCGTGGTCCTTCATGTACCGCATGAACAACAGCTATTGTGCCTCCATTTGATCCAATTGTCGTGTTAGCAGACGAAGGATTTGGGCAATCCCTTCTATACTTGTCGTGGCATGTACACTTGTCATGGTATGTGCTCTTGCCGCGGTATGTTTGGTTGCCTTGGCAGTTGCTGAAGCAGAGGTTTTTTTTCACAGTTGTTGGTTCTTTTGTTGGTTCCTCACGTATCATACGCATGTATTGGCTCTGAGACCGCCCACTTCTCTCGATCAGTTTCTCATCCATGGCATCAGCTGGCACATGTTCCTTTTCACATAAGCTTGATATCAAATCGGGGATAAAGAGTGCCCCACATCCTTTTGGCTACAAGCATACATTTTATCAACAATAATTTTCCCAATATCTATAGAACGCTTGTGCAAAATAAAATGAAGCAGTAATAAACAAGAATAAGAAACCGTAGTATTATGAGTAGTAGGCATCAAATGAGTTTTAAGGAAGTTCCATAATTTGGTCGCGGGCTTCAACATGATGCGGTTCACTGTTCCCTTCAAAGGTCCTTCGTTCCACGCGGCTCCCTCAATTGTTAGATCGTGGAAAACTTCCTCCACTTCTTTGGATGTGATGTTTTCAACAAATACCGTATGCTCGTCCTTCTCAACCTACAGCCCAAAGTATGCGTTGATTGTAACAGAATCAACAAGAAAGGCCCTACCACGCACATAAACACAAGTGTTATCCAGAGTGGAAAGATGTGAATAGAATTCCCTTACCCCAAGAGATGTTTCTATGCTTTGTTTGTTCACAGAAAATCTGCCATTTATGGTGCTCGATTGTAACCCCCTCGACCCGGCCTAGAAGCCCGACCGAAACGAGAGTGCTACATTAGGTTTGCCGAAGCAAAGGCAAAACGGAGAAAGGTTACAAAAAGTTGGTCCATTTTTTCTTTTATCTTGTCTAAATGCAAATTAGTGTTCCTACATGTTTATACTCACAGCGGGTAAGTTCTCTAATGAAACGAACAACAAAATAACAATCAATCGCATCATAATATTAATTGAGGACTAAAACGTAAATACTTTATATTACAAAACCAAAATTGAATTTAAGATTACCAATCCTCAATTAGTCCATTTACATGCCAACATGATAAATTCCAGATCAATTTATCATTCCAACTCATACAATTGCATTTCCAAGACTCAAGGACCAAAATGAAAGAACCAGAAATTTCAAGATTCCAAATTAACCAACAGAATGGTACTTGTACCGGTACAGGTACCTATGTATCGATACGCCTATACGTTCTCAAAAACTCAGATTCCAGTAACTAAAATCCGTACTAAAATGCTTGTTCGCGTATCGGTACGCCTGGCAAAAATGCCTATGACCGTATCGAAACACTTGCTCGAGTACCGAAACATCAAGCCTAAAAAGGCAGGACCGTATCGAAACACCCTCCCGCGTATCAAAATGCTATGCCTGAAATGGCCTAGCCGTACTGGTACGAGGACACCTGTTTCGATATGCCTGAACCTGTAATGACACTTTTTAACTGGTTTTTCACACAAACCTAGATGCATTTAGGTCCTAATACTTGCATACATACATATAAGCATCCAACATCACATTTGTCAACACTTGTACCAAGGTTTAACTACAACACAAGATTATGCCACCGAAAGAGTGATCTAGAGGCATGCTCCCTATAACTCACCACCAAACATACCAAGATTCCTAAATAAGCAAATATCAGCAAGAACACCATACCAACAAGATTAGCTCATCAAAACATGTCATCTAAGCAAAACCATCTAGATGCATACCTAGGAAACCATATAACATCAACCATAAGTAACGGTGCATGATAAACGAAATATCAACAATCAAACTACAAAATCACAGCAATACACATGCTCAAAACCAGGCAGAACTGAATTACATATCCCAAAAATCCATGGCGAACACATTACTTATTAACCGAAAACTAAAACTGAGTTTATACTCAAATAGTCTTGTCTTTGGATCACTACGACTTTGCCCTTGCCGTCCAAGCCTTAATGCTCTGTATCATTAGGAAAAAGAGAGTGTAAGCACACTTGTTTAGTGAAGATGCTCATAGAACAATGATGCATTAAAAACCTTGAAAACCAACACTTGTTTTCACACCATGCTTACGACCTAAACGAGTTCCAATAGTTTCAAATCAAAACATGCATATCACCATATGCAAAACATTATATATATATTCCACATGCTTAATCCCAAAGCATCAAATACAAAACCATGCTTAAATCCCAAAGCATTAAATACAAAACCATGATTAAATCCCAAAGTATTATATACAAAACCATGCTTAAATTCCAAAGCATAAATAGATAGGTTCAACAAAAGAACTTTCATATATTGGCAATTATAGTGACCCCGGATAGTCGACAACCATCCTTGATTAGCCGACCGCTAATCTTTAGTTAACTGACCGTTAACTTTACACATCGGATCACGAATCTCACTTAATGACGGACCATTATTAAGACTACCCCATGCCGACCGCATGATTTAACAACCTTGTCGATCGCAAGTTTTACATCAACAAGACTACCCCATGCCGACCGCATGATTTAACAACCTTACCGACCCAAGTTTTACATCAACAAGGGAAACCGACAGATCAACCCGAGTGATAACAACATAGACTGAGTAGACGACTGCTATACCTCAAGGACCCTTAACCACAATCGATTTTTAATCATATTATAGTGCACTTTATCATATGGCATGCAAACTATATCCGATTGTTTCCTCACCTTGTCACATAGCCAATATATCAATTACAATACCATTTACTCATTGTTTTACAATGCATTACACAAAATCACCACATATGCAAATCACATTGCCATGACAATATCACTTTCCCGACCGGAATAAAAAAAACCAATGCTCACTAGCATTAAATATACCTTTAAGCCACTTCATATGTACTTTAAAATCCTGCATTAATAGTAAGTAAAGCAAACCATGTTTACAACTAAAACATGAATCACACATGCTTATATCCGAACCAATATTGAAGAGAAAAAAAGAGGGAAACTTACTTCCGAGCTTAGGTAAGTGTTTCAAACTTCTCCTAAACTCCCAAAACCACTTTCAAACCTTTGAAAGACTTTTAAGACCGTTTCCATTCACTAATTTCACTTCGCCTTGCTTGCTACCACAAACAGGATCCTGCCAAGTCTAGAACCACCTCAAGATGGTACGTCTTGATTATCCCCTGATTCAGCCACACAAAACCAGAGGAAACAAGTCTAGAACCGCTATACCTTGCTTTCTACATGTTTATACTCATAGTGGGTAAGTTCTCAAATGAAACATACCGCAAAAGAACAATCAATTGCATCATAATATTAATTGAGGATTAAAACGTAAATACTTTATATTACAAAACCAAAATTGAATTTAAGATTACCAATCCTCAATTAGTCTATTTACATGCCAACATGATAAATTCCATATCAATTTAATAATTTCAACTCCTACAATTGCATTTCCAAGACTCTAGGACCAAAATGAAAGAACAGAAAGTTTCAAGAATCCAAATCGACCAACTTAATGGTATGCGTACCCGTGTTTCGATACGCCTATACGTTCTCAAAATCTCTTATTCCAGTAACTAAAATCCGTACCAAAATGCTTGTTCACGTATCGGTACGCCTGGCAAAAATGCCTATGACCGTATCGAACACTTGCTCGAGTACCGAAACATCAATCCTAAAAATGCAAGACTATATCGAAACATCCTCTCGCATATCAAAACGCTATGCCTAAAATGGCCTAGCTGTACCGGTACGAGGACACCTATTTCAAAATGCCTGAACCTATAATGACATTTTTAGCTGGTTTTTCACACAAACCTAGATGCATTTAGGTCCTGACAACTTGCATACATACATATAAGCATCCAACATCACATTTAACAACACCTATACCAAGGTTTAACTACAACACAAGATTATGCCACCGAAAGATTGATCTAGAGGCATGCTCCCTATAACTCACCACCAAACATACCAAGATGCCTAACTAAGCATATATCAACAAGAACACCATACCAACAACACATCAATACCATACTCAACAAGATTAGCTCATCAAAACATGTCATCCATGCAAAATCATCTAAATGCATACCTAGAAAACCATACAACATCAACCATAGGTAACGGTGCATGATAAGTGAAACATCAACAATCAAACTACAAAATCACAGCATTACACATGCTCAAAACCAGGGAGAACTGAATTACAAATCCCAAAATTTCATGGCGAACACATTGACTTATTAATCGAAAACTAAAACCGATTTCATACTCAAATAGTCTTGTCTTTGGATCATTACGAGTTTGCCCTTGCCGCCCAAGCCTTAATGCTCTGCATCATTAGGAAAAAGATACCATATGCATACTTGCTTAGTGAAGATGCTCTTAGAACAATGATGCATTAAAACCCTTGAAAACCAATACTTGTTTTCACACCATGCTTACGACCTAAGCGAGTTCCAATAGTTTCAAATCAAAACATGCATATCACCATATGCAAAACATTATATATATATTCCACACATGCTTAATCCCAAAGCATCAAATACAAAACGATGCTTAAATCCCAAAGCATTAAATACAAAACCATGCTTAAATCCCAAAGCATTATATACAAAACCATGCTTAAATTCCAAAGCTTAAATAAAATAGGTTCAACAAAAGAACTTTCATATATTGGCAATTATAGTGACCTCGGATAGTCGACGACTATCCTTGATTAGCCGACCGCTAATCTTTAGTTAATTGACTGTTAACTTTACACATCAGATACACGAATCTCACTTAATGACCGACCATTATTAAAACTACCCCATGCCGACCGTATGATTTAACAACCTTGTTGACCGCAAGTTTTACATCAACAAGACTACCCCATGCCGACCTCATGATTTAACAACCTTGCCGACTACAAGTTTTACATAAAAAAGGGAAACCGACGGTTCAACCCAAGTGATAACAACATAGTCCAAGTAGACGACCGCTATACCTCAAGGACCCTTAACCACAATCGATTTTTAATCATATTATAGTGCACTTTATCATATGGCATGCAAACTATATTCAAATGTTTCCTCACCTTGTCACATAGCCAATATATCATTTACTATACCATTTACTCATTGTTTTACAATGCATTACACAAAATCCCCACATATGCAAATCACATTGCCATAACAATATCACTTTCCTGACCGGAATAAAAAAACCAATGCTCACTAGCATTAAATATACCTTTAAGCCACTTCATATGTACTTTGAAATCCTGCATTAATAGTAAGTAAAGCAAACCATGTTTACAACTAAAACATGAATCACACAAGCTCATATCCGAACCGATATTGAAAAGAAAAAGAGGGAAACTTACTTTCGAGCTTAGGTAAGTGTTTCAAACTTACCCTAAACTCCCAAAACCACTTTCAAACCTTTGAAAAACTCTTAAGACTGTTTCCACTCACTGATTTCACTTCGCCTTGCTTGCTACCACAAACAAGATCCCGCCAAGTCTAGAACCACCTCAAGATGCTACTCCTTGATTATCCCCTGATTCGGCCACACAAAACCAGAGGAAACAAGTCTAGAACCGCTATACCTTGCTTTCTACATGTTTATACTCACAGCGGGTAAGTTCTCAAATGAAACAAACCACAAAAGAACAATCAATTGCATCATAATATTAATTGAGGATTAAAACGTAAATACTTTATATTACAAAACCAAAATTGAATTTAAGATTACCAATCCTCAATTAGTCCATTTACATGCCAACATGATAAATTCCAGATCAATTTAATCATTTCAACTCCTACAATTGCATTTCCAAGACTCTAGGACCAAAATGAAAGAACAGATAGTTTCAAGAATCCAAATCGACCAACTTAATGGTATGCGTACCCGTGTTTTGATACGCCTATACGTTCTCAAAAACTCAGATTCCAGTAACTAAAATCCGTACCAAAATGCTTATTCACGTATCGGCACGCCTGGCAAAAATGCCTATGACCGTATCGAACACTTGCTCGAGTACCGAAACATCAATCCTAAAAAGGCAAGGCTGTATCAAAACATCCTCCCGCGTATCAAAATGCTATGCCTAAAATGGCTTAGCCGTACCGGTACGAGGACACCTATTTCAAAACGCTTGAACCTATAATGACATTTTTAGCTGGTTTTTCACACAAACCTAGATGCATTTAGGTCCTGACAACTTGCATACATACATATAAGCATCCAACATCACATTTAACAACACCTATACCAAGGTTTAACTACAACACAAGATTATGCCACAGAAAGATTGATCTAGAGGCATGCTCCCTATAACTCACCACCAAACATACCAAGATGCCTAACTAAGCAAATATCAACAAGAACACCATACCAACAACACATCAATACCATACAAACAAGATTAGCTCATCAAAACATGTCATCCATGCAAAACCATCTAAATGCATACCTAGAAAACCATACAACATCAACATAGGTAACGGTGCATGATAAGTGAAACATCAACAATCAAACTACAAAATCACAGCATTACACATGCTCAAAACCAGGGAGAACTGAATTATAAATCCCAAAAATTCATGGCGAACACATTGACTTATTAATCGAAAACTAAAACCGATTTCATACTCAAATAGTCTTGTCTTTGGATCATTACGAGTTTGCCCTTGCCGCCCAAGCCTTAATGCTCTGCATCATTAGGAAAAAGATACCATATGCATACTTGCTTAGTGAAGATGCTCTTAGAACAATGATGCATTAAAACCCTTGAAAACCAATACTTGTTTTCACACCATGCTTACGACCTAAACGAGTTCCAATAGTTTCAAATCAAAACATGCATATCACCATATGCAAAACATTATATATATATATATTCCACACATGCTTAATCCCAAAGAATCAAATACAAAACGATGCTTAAATCCCAAAGCATTAAAGACAAAACCATGCTTAAATCCCAAAGCATTATATACAAAACCATGCTTAAATTCCAAAGCTTAAATAAAATAGGTTCAACAAAAGAACTTTCATATATTGGTAATTATAGTGACCTCGGATAGTCGACAACTATCCTTGATTAGCCGACCGCTAATCTTTAGTTAATTGACTGTTAACTTTACACATCGGATACACGAATCTCACTTAATGACGGACCGTTATTAAAACTACCCCATGCCGACCGTATGATTTAACAACCTTGTCGACCGCAAGTTTTACATCAACAAGACTACCCCATGAAGGACCTCATGATTTAACAACCTTATCGACCACAAGTTTTACATCAAAAAGGGAAACTGACGGTTCAACCCGAGTGATAAAAACATAGTCCGAGTAGACGACCACTATACCTCAAGGACCCTTAACCACAATCGATTTTTAATCATATTATAGTGCACTTTATCATATGGCATGCAAACTATATTCGAATGTTTCCTCACCTTGTCACATGGCCAATATATCATTTACTATACCATTTACTCATTGTTTTACAATGCATTACACAAAATCACCACATATGCAAATCACATTGCCATAACAATATCACTTTCCCGACCGGAATAAAAAAACCAATGCTCACTAGAATTAAATATACCTTTAAGCCACTTCATATGTACTTTGAAATCCTGCATTAATAGTAAGTAAAGCAAACCATGTTTACAACTAAAACATGAATCACACAAGCTCATATCCGAACCAATATTGAAAAGAAAAAGAGGAAACTTACTTTCGAGCTTAGGTAAGTGTTTCAAACTTACACTAAACTCCCAAAACCACTTTCAAACCTTTGAAAGACTTTTAAGACTATTTCCATTCACTAATTTCACTTCGCTTTGCTTGCTACCACAAACAAGATCCCGCCAAGTCTAGAACCACCTCAAGATGGTACGCCTTGATTATCCCCTGATTCAGCCACACAAAACCAGAGGAAACAAGTCTAGAACCGCTATACCTTGCTTTCTACATGTTTATACTCATAGTGGGTAAGTTCTCAAATGAAACAAACCACAAAAGAACAATCAATTGCATCATAATATTAATTGAGGATTAAAACGTAAATATTTTATATTACAAAACCAAAATTGAATTTAAGATTACCAATCCTCAATTAGTCCATTTACATGCCAACATGATAAATTCCATATCAATTTAATAATTTCAACTCCTACAATTGCATTTCCAAGACTCTAGGACCAAAATGAAAGAACAGAAAGTTTCAAGAATCCAAATCGACCAACTTAATGGTATGCGTACCCGTGTTTTGATACGCCTATACGTTCTCAAAATCTCTTATTCCAAAGAACTAAAATCCGTACCAAAATGCTTATTCACGATCGGTACGCTTTTGCAAAATGCCTATGACCGTATCGAACACTTGCTCGAGTACCAAACATCAATCCTAAAAATGCAAGACTATATCGAAACATCTTCCCGCATATCAAAACGCTATGCCTAAAATGGCCTAGCTGTACCGGTACGAGGACACCTATTTCAAAATGCCTGAACCTATAATGACATTTTTAGCTGGTTTTTCACACAAACCTAGATGCATTTAGGTCCTGACAACTTGCATACATACATATAAGCATCCAACATCACATTTAACAACACCTATACCAAGGTTTAACTACAACACAAGATTATGCCACCGAAAGATTGATCTAGAGGCATGCTCCTATAACTCACCACCAAACATACCAAGATGCCTAACTAAGCAAATATCAACAAGAACACCATACCAACAACACATCAATACCATACTCAACAAGATTAGCTCATCAAAACATGTCATCCATGCAAAATCATCTAAATGCATACCTAGAAAACCATACAACATCAACCATAGGTAACGGTGCATGATAAGTGAAACATCAACAATCAAACTACAAAATCACAAAGATTACACATGCTCAAAACCAGGAGAACTGAATTACAAATCCCAAAATTTCATGGCGAACACATTGACTTATTAATCAAAAACTAAAACCAATTTCATACTCAAATAGTCTTGTCTTTGGATCATTACGAGTTTGCCCTTGCCGCCCAAGCCTTAATGCTCTGCATCATTAGGAAAAAGATACCATATGCATACTTGCTTAGTGAAGATGCTTTTAGAACAATGATGCATTAAAACCCTTGAAAACCAATACTTGTTTTCACACCATGCTTACGACCTAAGCGAGTTCCAATAGTTTCAAATCAAAACATGCATATCACCATATGCAAAACATTATATATATATTCCACACATGCTTAATCCCAAAGCATCAAATACAAAACGATGTTTAAATCCCAAAGCATTAAATACAAAACCATGCTTAAATCCCAAAGCATTATATACAAAACCATGCTTAAATTCCAAAGCTTAAATAAAATAGGTTCAACAAAAGAACTTTCATATATTGGCAATTATAGTGACCTCGGATAGTCGATAACTATCCTTGATTAACCGACCGCTAATCTTTAGTTAATTGACTGTTAACTTTACACATCGGATACATGAATCTCACTTAATGACCGACCATTATTAAAACTACCCCATGCCGACCGTATGATTTAACAACCTTGTTGACCGCAAGTTTTACATCAACAAGACTACCCCATGCCGACCTCATGATTTAACAACCTTGCCGACTACAAGTTTTACATAAAAAGGGAAACCGATGGTTCAACCCAAGTGATAACAACATAGTCCAAGTAGACGACCGCTATACCTCAAGGACCCTTAACCACAATCGATTTTTAATCATATTATAGTGCACTTTATCATATGGCATGCAAACTATATTCAAATGTTTCTCACCTTGTCACATAGCCAATATATCATTTACTATACCATTTACTCATTGTTTTACAATGCATTACACAAAATCCCCACATATGCAAATCACATTGCCATAACAATATCACTTTCCCGACCGAATAAAAAAACCAATGCTCACTAGCATTAAATATACCTTTAAGCCACTTCATATGTACTTTGAAATCCTGCATTAATAGTAAGTAAAGCAAACCATGTTTACAACTAAAACATGAATCACACAAGCTCATATCCGAACCGATATTGAAAAGAAAAAGAGGGAAACTTACTTTCGAGCTTAGGTAAGTGTTTCAAACTTACCTAAACTCCCAAAACCACTTTCAAACCTTTGAAAAACTCTTAAGACTGTTTCCACTCACTGATTTCACTTACGCCTTGCTTGCTACCACAAACAAGATCCCGCCAAGTCTAGAACCACCTCAAGATGCTACTCCTTGATTATCCCCTGATTCGCCACACAAAACCAGAGGAAACAAGTCTAGAACCGCTATACCTTGCTTTCTACATGTTTATACTCACAAATGGTAAGTTCTCAAATGAAACAAACCACAAAAGAACAATCAATTGCATCATAATATTAATTGAGGATTAAAACGTAAATACTTTATATTACAAAACCAAAATTGAATTTAAGATTACCAATCCTCAATTAGTCCATTTACATGCCAACATGATAAATTCCAGATCAATTTAATCATTTCAACTCCTACAATTGCATTTCCAAGACTCTAGGACCAAAATGAAAGAAACGTATAGTTTCAAGAATCCAAATCGACCAACTTAATGGTATGCGTACCCGTGTTTTGATACGCCTATACGTTCTCAAAAACTCAGATTCCAAGAACTAAAAATCCGTACCAAAATGCTTATTCACGTATCGCACGCCTTTGGCAAAATGCCTATGACCGTATCGAACACTTGCTCGAAAAACCAAAACATCAATCCTAAAAAGGCAAGGCTGTATCAAAACATCCTCCCGCGTATCAAAATGCTATGCCTAAAATGGCTTAGCCGTACCGGTACGAGGACACCTATTTCAAAACGCTTGAACCTATAATGACATTTTTAGCTGGTTTTTCACACAAACCTAGATGCATTTAGGTCCTGACAACTTGCATACATACATATAAGCATCCAACATCACATTTAACAACACCTATACCAAGGTTTAACTACAACACAAGATTATGCCACAGAAAGATTGATCTAGAGGCATGCTCCCTATAACTCACCACCAAACATACCAAGATGCCTAACTAAGCAAATATCAACAAGAACACCATACCAACAACACATCAATACCATACTCAACAAGATTAGCTCATCAAAACATGTCATCCATGCAAAACCATCTAAATGCATACCTAGAAAACCATACAACATCAACATAGGTAACGGTGCATGATAAGTGAAACATCAACAATCAAACTACAAAATCACAGCATTACACATGCTCAAAACCAGGGAGAACTGAATTATAAATCCCAAAAATTCATGGCGAACACATTGACTTATTAATCGAAAACTAAAACCGATTTCATACTCAAATAGTCTTGTCTTTGGATCATTACGAGTTTGCCCTTGCCGCCCAAGCCTTAATGCTCTGCATCATTAGGAAAAAGATACCATATGCATACTTGCTTAGTGAAGATGCTCTTAGAACAATGATGCATTAAAACCCTTGAAAACCAATACTTGTTTTCACACCATGCTTACGACCTAAGCGAGTTCCAATAGCTTCAAATCGAAACATGCATATCACCATATGCAAAACATTATATATATATATATTCCACACATGCTTAATCCCAAAGAATCAAATACAAAACGATGCTTAAATCCCAAAGCATTAAAGACAAAACCATGCTTAAATCCCAAAGCATTATATACAAAACCATGCTTAAATTCCAAAGCTTAAATAAAATAGGTTCAACAAAAGAACTTTCATATATTGGTAATTATAGTGACCTCGGATAGTCGACAACTATCCTTGATTAGCCGACCGCTAATCTTTAGTTAATTGACTGTTAACTTTACACATCGGATACACGAATCTCACTTAATGACGGACCGTTATTAAAACTACCCCATGCCGACCGTATGATTTAACAACCTTGTCGACCGCAAGTTTTACATCAACAAGACTACCCCATGAAGGACCTCATGATTTAACAACCTTATCGACCACAAGTTTTACATCAAAAAGGGAAACTGACGGTTCAACCCGAGTGATAAAAACATAGTCCGAGTAGACGACCACTATACCTCAAGGACCCTTAACCACAATCGATTTTTAATCATATTATAGTGCACTTTATCATATGGCATGCAAACTATATTCGAATGTTTCCTCACCTTGTCACATGGCCAATATATCATTTACTATACCATTTACTCATTGTTTTACAATGCATTACACAAAATCCCCACATATGCAAATCACATTGCCATAACAATATCACTTTCCTGACCGGAATAAAAAAACCAATGCTCACTAGAATTAAATATACCTTTAAGCCACTTCATATGTACTTTGAAATCCTGCATTAATAGTAAGTAAAGCAAACCATGTTTACAACTAAAACATGAATCACACAAGCTCATATCCGAACCGATATTGAAAAGAAAAAAAGGGAAACTTACTTTCGAGCTTAGGTAAGTGTTTCAAACTTACACTAAACTCCCAAAACCACTTTCAAACCTTTGAAAGACTCTTAAGACTATTTCCACTCACTGATTTCACTTCGCCTTGCTTGCTACCACAAACAAGATCCCGCCAAGTCTAGAACCACCTCAAGATGCTACGCCTTGATTATCCCCTGATTCGGCCACACAAAACCAGAGGAAACAAGTCTAGAACCGCTATACCTTGCTTTCTACATGTTTATACTCACTGCGGGTAAGTTCTCAAATGAAACAAACCACAAAAGAACAATCAATTGCATCATAATATTAATTGAGGATTAAAACGTAAATATTTTATATTACAAAACCAAAATTGAATTTAAGATTACCAATCCTCAATTAGTCCATTTACATGCCAACATGATAAATTCCAGATCAATTTAATCATTTCAACTCCTACAATTGCATTTCCAAGACTCTAGGACCAAAATGAAAGAACAGAAAGTTTCAAGAATCCAAATCGACCAACTTAATGGTATGCGTACCCGTGTTTTGATACGCCTATACGTTCTCAAAAACTCAGATTCCAGTAACTAAAATCCGTACCAAAATGCTTATTCACGTATCGGCACGCCTGGCAAAAATGCCTATGACCGTATCGAACACTTGCTCGAGTACCGAAACATCAATCCTAAAAAGGCAAGACTGTATCGAAACATCTTCCCGCGTATCAAAATGCTATGCCTAAAATGGCCTAGCCGTACCGGTACGAGGACACTTATTTCAAAACGCCTGAACCTATAATGACATTTTTAGCTGGTTTTTCACACAAAACTAGATGCATTTAGGTCCTGACAACTTGCATACATACATATAAGCATCCAACATCACATTTAACAACACCTATACCAAGGTTTAACTACAACACAAGATTATGCCACCGAAAGATTGATCTAGAGGCATGCTCCCTATAACTCACCACCAAACATACCAAGATGCCTAACTAAGCAAATATCAACAAGAACACCATACCAACAACACATCAATACCATACTCAACAAGATTAGCGCATCAAAACATGTCATCCATGCAAAACCATCTAAATGCATACCTAGAAAACCATACAACATCAACCATAGGTAACGGTGCATGATAAGTGAAACATCAACAATCAAACTACAAAATCACAACATTACACATGCTCAAAACCAGGGAGAACTGAATTACAAATCCCAAAAATTCATGGCGAACACATTGCCTTATTAATCAAAAACTAAAACCAATTTCATACTCAAATAGTCTTGTCTTTGGATCATTACGAGTTTGCCCTTGCCGCCCAAGCCTTAATGCTCCTGCATCATTAGGAAAAAGAGACCGTATGGACACTTGCTTAGTGAAGATGCTTTTAGATCAATGATGCATTAAAACCCTTGAAAACCAATACTTGCTTTCACACCATGCTTACGACCTAAGCGAGTTCCAATAGTTTCAAATCAAAACATGCATATCACCATATGCAAAACATTATATATATATTCCACATATGCCTAATCCCAAAGCATCAAATACAAAACCATGTTTAAATCCCAAAGCATTAAATACAAAACCATGCTTAAATCCCAAAGCATTATATACAAAACCATGCTTAAATTCCAAAGCATAAATAGATAGGTTCAACTAAAGAACTTTCATATATTGGCAATTATAGTGGCCTCCGATAGTCGATAACTATCCTTGATTAACCGACCGCTAATCTTTAGTTAATTGACTGTTAACTTTACACATCGGATACATGAATCTCACTTAATGACCGACCATTATTAAAACTACTCCATACCGACCGTATGATTTAACAACCTTGTCGACCGCAAGTTTTACATCAACAAGACTACCCCATGCCGACCTCATAATTTAACAACCTTGCCGACCACAAGTTTTACATCAACAAGGGAAACAGATGGTTCAACCCGAGTGATAACAACATAGTCCGAGTTGACGGCCGCTATACCTCAAGGACCCTTATCGATTTTTAATCATATTATAGTGCACTTTATCATATGGCATGCAAACTATATCCGAATGTTTCCTCACCTTGTCATATAGCCAATATATCATTTACTATACCATTTACTCATTGTTTTACAATGCATTACACAAAATCCCCACATATGCAAATCACATTGCGATAACAATATCACTTTCCCGACCGGAATAAAAAAACCAATGCTCACTAGCATTAAATATACCTTTAAGCCACTTCATTACGGCCCTCACGGTGAACAAAGACCCGAGCCGGTCCTCTACCTTCAGGTCTCACTGCTGCACATGTGCCATACCCCTCTAAACATCCTCACGCCTCTAAAAGTTACCCCTGCCATGGCCTCGGCCCCTAGCAGGTGCAACAATCTGTGTTGGTACATCTCTTGCAGCCCGAGGACAATCACGCTTCAAGTGATCAGATGATCCACATATCCAACAAGCTCCAGTATTACCCCAGCACATACCCGCGTAGCGCCTACCACATCACTCACACTCCGGTGTAACACGAGCTCCCTGAACACCTTGGCTAACTCCACCATAATGCCTATGATCTGGCTTATGCCTCTTGTCCCTGAACCTCCTATTCTGCCTCCCAAAATAGCTAGAGTCCGCCACTCTTTTACCCAAGTTCACACCCATAGCTTGAACTGGTGCACCCAAGGACTGCTCAATATCCTAGGCCCGGTTGACCAACACATCAAAATATGTGCAATCTGCGGCTAGGAGGTACGTCTTAATGTCCTTTACAAGTCTATAACGAATCCTGTCACATCTCTGCTGGTTATCTGGAACCGACTCCAGAGCATACTGACTTAACCGAAAAAACTTCACCTCGTATTCAGCAACAGACATGCTTCCCTGAGATAGTGACATAAACTCACGCTTCTTCATATCCAAGTACTGAGCTCCAAGGCACTTCCTCTTAAAATCTCTCTGAAAGAACTCCCAAGTAACATCTGCCTGAAGAACGCCAGCAATAGTGGTCACCCACCAATGGTATGCATCCCCCTACAACAGAGATACAATGCAACCCAGCTTACACTCCTCGTTGCGTCCCATGTGATCCATAATGCAGACCGTCTTTTCTAGCCAACCATTGGCTGCCTCAGGGATCAAACCTTGAAACTCCACACCTCTAAAACTCTTCAAATGCTCTAGGGGTAAACCTTGATTTTTAACCACAGTAGGTGCCGGTGCCTGCGCCTGCACTCCCGCCATCGCTGCCTGAAAAGCTCTATTTATTGTCTGAACTAACAGAGTCAAATAACCATATACTGGCACTTGGTGAACCTGGGGTGCTTCACCCACCCCAACACCATTCTCAGCATAAGAAATATACCAACACACTCAACATAGTATATTGAGCATAGTCCAATCAGCACAACATGGCAAACCAGAAGGAAACTCTAAATGCATACCTAAGACACCATTCATCCACAACAACAACATGTATTAGCATCAAGCTTGGCAACATCAACCTTCCTCAAAAACTAGCATAGAAACCATACTCAAAATCTATAAGAAAATACGATTACAACCCCAAAAACCTTGGCGAACACATTGCCTTATTAATCGAAAATATAAACCGAGTTCATACTCAAAGTAGTTTATCTCTTGGATCCTTGCAAACCTTGCCTTTACTACCCCGAACTTTAATGCTCTGCGTCATTAGGAAAAGAGAGTGTAAGCACACAAGCTTAGTGAGGATGCTCATAAACAATGATGCATAAAACCATTTAAAAACCACATGCTTGCTTTTCTCAAAACATACTTACAACCTAAGTATTTTTCCATGATTCCAACCGAATCAAAACAGAATAACCTTTATAATATCATAAACAATCCATGCTTGAATTCCCAAACATTTTTACCAGCCATGCTTATATTCCCAAGGCATTATAAACAAGGTTCAACACATGAACTTTCACATATATTGGCATTTATAGTGACTTGAATAGACTACCTCTATCTCATACACATATTGGATACACAGATCTATCATACGATGCCTAGTTAAACCACATGATATCCCAAACCTTACCTAGTTAAACCGTAAGATTTGACACCCTCGCCTAGTTAAACTACGAGAGTTCACTGTTGCCTAGTTAAACCGCAAGAGTACCGACCTTGCCTAGTTAAACCGCAAGATCACCATTGATTTGGGTTGCCTAGTTAAACTGCATGCCCCAAATGATGTCCCAACATTCTGAGTGGCCTAGTTAAACCACCATACTTCAAGGACCCATGACCACAATCAATTCTGTTCATATTTTATAGTGCACTTTTAATCCTATAGCAGGCCAATTATATCCGATTGTTTTCTCACCTTGTCACATAGCCAATATATCATTTATAAAACCATTTACTTACTGTTTTACAATGCATTTTATAAAATAACACATGCACATCTCATTGCCAATGCAATGACACCATCCCATCCGAAATGAAAACCAATGCTCACTAGAATTTAATATACTTTAAAACCCTTGCATATGTACTCAAAATCATGCATTACCAGTAAGTAAGTCATACCATGTTTATCACCAAAACATGCAACAACATGCTCATATCTAAACCGATATTCAAGAGCAAAATAAGGGAAACTTACTTCTGAGCTTAGGTAAGAGTCTCACGCTTACCCTAAACTCCCAACAACCTTTACACACCTCTGTAAAGCAATTAAAACCAGTTTCCACTCACCGATACGCTTCGCCTTCCCTGCCAACGCGAACCAAGCTCCCAACAAGCAACCAAACAACGTCAAGCTTTGTCATCTTGATTATCCCCTGTTTTAAACACATACAACTAGAGGATAAATTCATTAAAATGCATTCAAACTATTGCCTAACAACAATCTCCCGCAACTCCCAAGTTGCCCACTGAAAAACCATTTGACACATTTTGAAAACACCATCAAACGTTTCCAAAACATAACCCAGCCATAAAACAACAATTCAAGCATTCGATCCACATCTAACAACATTCAAAAACCCTTTCCTAACATCCTTTTACCACTAGCAAAGATTAAACTCAAATATCACCACAATAACTCAAAACTAGCAACCTAACTAATTAGAGATTCAAGAGTTTCAGGATTCTATTGATAAAAACAACTTATCAACATCAAAATGCATCCAAAACATATATTAAATCCATCTAAATTACTAGAAATCAAATCCACTTCGAAAATCACCATGATTCATCGAAATTTCCAAAATAACTCAATCAAACATGGATAAAACATTAAAACCACATCACAACCTATAAATCAAGGATCAAATACTTGGGAATATCGATAAAGAACCATTTAATAGAGGAGATCATAGACCTTACCCCTGTTATTTGATTTCTCCCTCAATTAGCTTGTTAAAAGCTAAGAAAATACAAGATTTCAATGAGATTTTACAAAACAAAGTTAAAGGAATAAATTAAAATCAATAATCTGAGTGAAATGAGTTCTTTACCTCTGGATTTTGATAAAACTCTGAGTGTTTGGAAGAAAAGAAGTTGAGAGAAAAAGTTTAGGAAAAATTTACGTGAAATTCTTTTAAAAGCTAATAACAAACTTTAGATATTTAATCCATTTCAACAGCCTTTTAAACCACATAATTAAAATGATTTAATTGAAGGGAGAAACCACCAGAAAAAACTTGGTAGATTAGCTCCTTAAGGATTCTAAGGATTTGACCCTTTTGATTTTATTCATTTAAAACAGTTTTCAAAAATCGCATTTTAGTCACTAACACAAAATGTCATATTTCCGATTTCCATTTTCCAAAATTGATTCCACAAAAAATCAATATATATTAAAAGATGATTTTAAACTATTTTTCCATATTTTTATCTTACCAAAAAATATATAGTCCCGAATCCAACTCGAATCTGTAACCCGATCCACCAAACCGTCTAATAAACCTCAAAATTGCTAAGCCCAAAACGGGGTGTTACAGAGGTTAAGCTATATAATCACGTTCAAAAGACCATAATCAAATATTTCAACTAATAAGATTTTATTTAATCTTATTTTGCGGCCGTTTTGTTAGGGTTTAAGGTGTGCATGTCTAAATGGGCTTTACAATGAACCTGTTGGAATTTTAACCGAGTAAAAAGGTTTGAAATTGAGGTTAAGTTATATAACCATGTTCAAAAGCCTATAAATAAATATTTGAACTCGTAAAATTTGATTCAATCTAATTTTGTAACCGTTTTGTTTGGGTTTACGACGTGCATGTCTAAATGGGCATTATAGTGGACCGGTTGGAATTTTAACCCAATAAAAATGTCTAAAATTGAGGTTAAGCTATATAATCATGTTCAAAAGCCCATAATCAAATATTTTAACTCATAAAATTTGATTTAATCTTATTTTTCGGCCATTTTGTAGAGGTTTAAGTTATGCATGTCTAAATGGGCTTTACAATGAACCTGTTGGAATTTTAACCAAGTAAAAAGTTTTGAAATTGAGGTTCAGCTATATAATCATATTCAAAAGCCCATAATTAAGTATTTGAACTCATAAAATTTGATTTTATCTAATTTTGTAGCCGTTTTGTTAGGGTTTTAAGGCGTGCATGTCTAGATGGGCCTTACAACAGACCTGTTGGAATTTTAACATAGTAAAAAGTTTTAAAATTGAGTTAAGCTATATAATGATGTTCAAAAGCCTATAATCAAATATTTGAATTCATCAAATTTGATTTAATCATAATTTTCGTCAGTTTTGTTAGGGTTTTTGTCGTGCATGTCTAAAAAGGCATTATAGTGGACCGGTTGGAATTTTAACCCAATAAAAAGGTCTAAAATTGAGGTTAAGATATATAATCATGTTCAAAAGCCCTTAATCAAATATATGAACTCATAAAATTTGATTTAATCTTATTTTTCGGTCATTTTGTAGAGGTTTGAGTTATGCAAGTCTAAATGGGCTTTACAATAGACCCGCTTAAATTTTAACCAAGTAAAAAATTTTGAAATTTATGTTCTGCTATATAATCATGTTAAAAAGCTCACAATTAAGTATGTGAACTCAAAAAATTTGATTTAATCTAATTTTGTAGCCGTTTTGTTAGGGTTTAAGGTGTGCATGTCTAAATGGGCCTTACAATGGGCCTATTGCAATTTTAACAGGGTAAAAAGTTATGAAATAGTGGTTAAGATATATAATCAAGTTCAAAAGCCCAAAGTTAAGTATTTGAACTCATAAAATTTGATTTAATCTAATTTTGCAACCATTTTGTTAGGGTTTAGGGCGTGCATGTCTAAATGGGCTTTACAATGGACCCGTTGGAATTTTAATAGAGTAAAACATTTTGAAATTGAGGTTAAGCTATATAATAATGTTCAGAATTCCATAATCAATTATTTCAACTAATAAAGTTTTATTTAATCTTATTTTGTGGCTGTTTTGTTAGGGTTTAAGGCGTCCATGTCTAAATGGGCTTTACAATGGACTCGTTGGAATTTTAATAGAGTAAAAAGCTCTAAAATTGAGGTTAAGCTATATAAACATCTTTAAAAGCCTATAATTAAATATTTGAACTCATAAAATTTGATTCAATCTAATTTTGTAGCCGTTTTGTTGGGGTTTAAGGCATTCATGTCTAAATGGGTCTTACAATTGTCCCGTTAGAATTTTAACAGAGTTGAAAGTTTTGAAATTGAGGTTCAACTATATAATTATGTTTTAAAGACCATAATCAAATATTTGAACTCATTAAATTTGATTTAATCTTATTTTGAGGTAATTTTGTAGAGGTTTAAGTTATGCATATCTAAATGGGCTTTACAGTGGACCTGTTGGAATTTTAACCACGTAAGAAGTTTTGAAATTGAGGTTAAGATATATAATCATGTTCAAAATCCCTTAATTAAATATTTGAACTCAAAAAATTTGATTTAATCTTATTTTGCAGCCGTTTTGTTGGGGTTTAAGGCGTGCATGTCTAAATGGGCCATACAATGGATACGTTAGAATTTTAACTGAGTAAAAAGTTCCAAAACTGAGGATAAGATATAAAATTCGAATCGAACCATTTTTTTCTTTGCTAGTCGTATATTTAATTTAATTTCTTACCTTGTATTGTCTAAGATTTTCTTTTCTTTTTGAAGAATAATTCTCCTTTGTTTTGGTATGGAAACTTATTTTCTTTCAAAGGGTCATACGACAAGGGCTAAGCATGTTATGCATGACCTTGGGGGTATTTCAAGTAATTTTATTACACCGATTTATCCACCCAATCACAACACTCAAATTTGTGAGAGCGGGAGATGAATCGGATGGACTTGAGTTTTGTGTCGTAATCATAACAGCTTGATCTCATTGTATCAGACTACAAAGGTCGTGCCTTTTCGTTTCCCTCTTTTCTTTCTCCTATATTTAATAACCCTAGTTTTACTAACCTTCTTCACTAAGTTCTTATTTGTTTCTTCTTCATTGTTGCAAAGCTTCAACATTTCCGCAAGTTTTCTTTTTCTTTTTTTTTTCTACTTTCTCTTATGGTAAAAACTCGAGTCGTAAGAAAAATCTCCATGGAATCATCTATAAAAGAAACTCAGGGTTCAGCTTCTAACCCACAAGATGAGGAAACAATTGCAACATTTGAATAAGCTTATTATATGGTGTTTTTAACAACAATGGCGGGGGAGCGCTACAAAGAAAACATCTTCAAGAGGAACATACTTCTTGAATAAGGGATTGCGCTGTCTCTAGAACGAGGACCTAGAAAGTTGATTCATCAAAACATTAAACTTCACAAATGGAGTACCTTCTATGCTGACCTAGGCAATTACAACTCTAATCCGATAAGGGAATTCTACTCTAACTTTTACTGTAACCCCCTTAACCTGGTCTAGTCGCAAGACCGAATCGAGCGAGCTATATTAGGGTTTACCAAAATAAACCCCGATAAAGATACATTCGAATCGAACCATTTTTTCTTATTTTATCTTTATATATGCATTTTAAGGTCCTACGGTGTGCATACAAGTCATGGTTAAAATCTCAACTCAATCGGGCGTCAGTTCGACATCCAATTGCTTGGAACAACATTCTAGGGACTAAAATGCATTTTTTGTTATTTATACGAGCTTTCACCAAATTTAAGTTTCCAATCCTCGATTTGTCATATTACATGCCTTCATGTCAAATCACAACTCAAAATTATCATCCATACTCATTTAATTGCATAAATAAGAAACGGGGACCAAAATGCGAAGTTTCAAACATCAAGAAGCATTTCCAACTAAAGTAACGTCTAGTGTTTCGGTATAGGTGTCCACCGTACATACAGTTCTGAAGAGCATTGGCATACCAATATGGTCCTCAAGCGTATCGTACGCCTTGTATAATTTTAAAAGACCGGATTCTAAGACATCCATCCATCACACATAGCAACATATCAAGAGGTCACACCAAGCATGGCATAATCAAGCATTCGCCTAAGAGAAAGTTCAATACCCAAGCATGCTTATTGTTCTCCAAACCCCTCAAACACAAGTAAAGAGCATCATACAAGTCCAAAACAACAATATAAACTATTACAATATAGAGTATCTCAAAACACGTCTCCCAAAACAACCCGATCACATTGCCTTCTTATTACTACTTAGAACGTATTAAAACCATACTTTGAAATGTATCAAATCCTTAGATCATTCCTCTCTCGTGTGATGCCCGAGAAAACTATTTCTTTGCATTGATGAGGAAAAGAGATCGTAAGCAATAACTTAGTGAGGGAAACCACAAAACACTCATCAATGCATTTAAAACCATTTTGTTTAAATCACATGTAAACATCTCATGCTTCTCGTGTCATCTCAAAATATGCACATTTAAATCATTTTCAACACATGTATCATGGATTCAGCCTCTACCTCAATTTAAGCTTCACACCACAACTCCTTTATAACAAGCTTAAAGAGCAACATGTGTATAAATCACATTATACAAAATAATCCATTTCTCATGATACATTATCTCATATATTGGCTTTGAAGTGACTCAAAACCAGCAACCTTACGTTTCATAAAATACATCAGATACATAGATTCTCAAGTGGTTCACACAACCTCTTCACATACATACCTCAACCAGAGTAACAACACTCTTGCCCACCTCAACGGTTCTGTAACACCCTAAACCGGGCCTAGGAAAGTTACCACTAATTAAGTTATTAACTAATTGAGTCATGAGCTAATTAAATCGAAAGAATTGGAAATTAATTGAGAAAGAACATTAGCTAACATAATTAAGGATTAAAATGTTATAGCCAACAAGTTAGAGTGCCAAATTAAATGGACTAAGTTGAAACAAGAGTAAAGCATTAAAGTGCATGTGTAATTAGACCATTATTTGATAATGGAATACATGTGGCAAGAATAGTTCACACATGGCAATGGGGAGAGCATGGCCGGTCATGTTTTAAAGAAAAGAAAGAATGGATAATCATATCCAAAGGACTAAATTGAACAACACTTTAAATTTGGTGTTTGCATGCCAAATAAAAATATCATGAAGTATCTAAGCACTTGTCAGCATTGGGGAGAACATGCAATGGGGGGTATCTCGGTTAGTGGGATAATGGAAACATTATCCCCATCTTCTTCATACCCACCGAACAAAGCTTTGAGAGTGGGAAGCTTGAGAAGTTAAGCTTAGTTGATTCAAACTCTTTGAAATTTTGATCGAGTAGCTTAAGGAGGAAGTAAGCACTCTTTTCCTATCTTCTATTCTAAGAGTTTTATCTTGAGAATTGATTTTAAATTTTCATGAATTAGAAGGATACTAGAACTAAAGGAGATTTAAGCTCATGTCATGAATCTCTTGTTTACCCGAATGAAATACATGGTTAGATTGCCATACTTTGTGATTCTTTTAACACAATTAAGATGTTTAATCTTTGATATCGAATCTTAATGTTGTTAAAGTAAGATGGTTATTCGATTGGGTTATTATTGATTGTGTAATGGATATTGAACTTGAGTTTGGTCAATCCTTGCTGGTATTCAATTAGTGACAGTTTTGAGGAAATGGAGTGTTGGGGTTTGTTGTGATATATTAAGAAGGATTGAATTGTGAATTTGAATTTTAGATTGATTGATGTATGTTCTCTAGTGAAAAGATGAATTTGAAGCATGATTCATGTACAATTTGAAATTGGAATAAACTATATTATGGCTATTCTCTTCGGTTAATTGAAGCATATTAGGGGTTGCTGGAAATTTGTCATAGTTTGAATGCCAATATGTATAATGTGTAAACATGCTTAATTGCAAATGTTGCCCTGTTTTGATCACATTGATAGGTGAATTGAATTGAGCTGGACTTATATGAATATGTATATAAGTTGAATTAATATGTTAGAAGTATCATCTAAGTGAGTATGAAGCTAAAAATCTAGCCTAGTGAAATCTGCCCAGAAAACTCTGTTCTGGGCAGTAACTTTGAAAAATCACTATAATTCGTAAAAAGAGAATTTAAGGCTGGAAATTTTATGGATAGTGCCTCAATATTTCTAAATTCATTAGGAGAAAACGGAACTGAATTCCAGATTGTATAATGAATTGTAGAAATGAAACACTAAGGACAGTGCAAGCTGTCCAGTGTTGTAAATTGCCATGTCCTTAAACAAAAAAACTGTATTAACTGGAAATAATTAAAATGCAAGGCCTATATGGTTAGAAATACAATTAAGTTATCTTTCCAATGGTGTAAACCAATTGAAATTCTGACGTACGGAATGAAAGTTATGCATGTTTTAGTAACAAGTGCACACGATGCCAGTCAGTAGCAGCAGCACCCTTGATGTATTGAAATGAATGAATTATGTATTGTTGCCTTGTTTTGAATAAATGACTGAACTTTTTATTGATCTTGATTTAATTGTATGAATTGATAGAGCAAGGAGTAAAACTTGTGGAAGAAGAAAGGAGTGGTCAAGCTAGGGGCAAACACAAAGGAATTTGGATCCAACACTAGCTAAGCTTGGAGTATTGTGAGTGTAGTTTACAATAGGGTTAGGACTTAGGTCCTAACCAAACGTGCATGATTATCTTCTTGCTATTGATATGCCATGTTAATGATCTCAATTTTAACTTGAATATGAATAAAAGGGAAGAATGGATTAAACTAAAATTGTGGATAAGTAATAGCATGCAAATTGAGAAATTAATTAGAAAGAAAAGTGAAACAAATGCTTGATTTCTTGTTCTTGATTTTGCCTATTCAAGTAATGGTATATATGTATGATAATGACATATGATTCTTGATCCTTGAATCATGAATGAAATTCACTTGAATACTTACTTGAATTGTATTGTCTTGATCATGAAACACATGAAAACGTGAATTGCAAAGTGTAGAGCTAAGGCTCAATTGGCTTAAGGGCTGTGTATATGAACATGATCTTGCAATGTATCACTTGAATTGATCCTTGAATAAGTAATTGCTTGACATAAACATGTAATACTTGAATAAGTGATTCATAATTGAACAAAGCCTTGGTTGTTAGTGGTCATAGGTAGAAGGGCATGCCTTAGAGTCTAGAGCTCATTGTGTTAGGGTGGATTATGGTCCAGGGCTAAGGCCCCTAATTGGCGACAGACGGAGGGTACGTTTGTGTGGTCTTTGGCGACAGTAGGAGGGTTGACTAGTACTACGGTACATCTTGAGTACTATGGTACATCATGTGGCGACAGTTGGTTGGAGACTCGATTACCTGGACAACTAAATACCAAGGGCATAAACTAAAGAAAGCAAATGAGAAATAATTAAAGAATAAAGCTTATATGAAACTTGAATTACATGATACTCGAATTACATGATACTTGAGACTACTTGATTCTTGAACTATTTGATACATGAACTACTTGATTCTTTAACTACTTGATACTTGAATTACTTGATATGTAAGCTTGAATTACTCGAATTTTTTGACATGTAATGATTGATTCTTGACATGGAACTCTTGAAATGATAATTGCTTATGCTTGAACCTTGTATTGAATAACTTGCTACTTGGATTACTTGATATGTATTATTGAAAGGACAAACATGTAAACTTGAACATGTACTTGACTTGAATGGAAATGTGTATATTGCTTGAGTATGTTAATTAGCTTGAAATAAAGATTGAGCAAAGCTTGAATTTAGTGTCTTATAAATTGATTAGTATTAGTTGCCACCTCACTAAGTACATATCTTGTACTTATCACTCTTGTTTTCATTCTTCCCAACCACATGATAAAGGATTCGATCGTTGCTTGATCCTGAAGCTTGAATTCTTGAGTTGTAAGCAAGACACAAGCATAGCTAAAGTATGGTTCATACTTGTTTTGTACTCCCCTAGTTGGTGGCACATAGTTGTATATAATGTCTAGTGCATGCAATTTGAATACTTGATCTTGTATATATGATATTGAATGGGCCTACTATCTTGTGAACTTGGTTATTAATATAAATCAAGTAAAGAACTTAAATTCTATGTATTGTAAGTATTTGTTGCGCATATGGTTATGTATATATTGATTTTATCAAAGTAATTGTTCTAGTCTTGTGCCATTCGAATGTCTTGTGAGTTAAGGTAGTCTTGTATGATCATGACATGTTATATATGTATTTTATAATCTTGAATGGTAAATGCCGAATGGTAAGGATGGCATATTGCTTGCCTGGAGACAAGGTATGTACAATTGAATGTTACATGTATCAAGTTAAGAAACAATGAAATGAAATGGAAGCATGTTTGTCCTTAAGCTATTCGAATGATGATGATTGTATGATAATTTAATTGAAATTTTTGGTAACCTATAATGTATGTAAATAAGATTGCTTACATGTTAAGTAATGTATGTTTGGTTACTTGTTAGTTAAGTAACTCATCTAATAGGGATGAGTTAGCATATCCTTGCCTTGTTCATGCTTGTATTGTATGTTAGTAACGCTCCCAAACCGGTTTGCTGCCAACCCGGGTAGGGGGTGTTACAGGTTCAAACCAGAGTAATGGAAAATTTACCCACCTCTACGGTTTGGATGTATTAATCAACCAGCAGGAGAAAACGGAATATTTACCCACCTCAACTGCTGCGGTTCTCATGGTGGAGATTACAGTCACTTTAACAACCCTCGACACACATGACGCGACTTTTTATAGTGCACTTTCAAACCTATAACTAGTCAACTATATCTGATAACATTTTAAACACAGCCACTTGCTAATATATTCAATAGCCAGCATTACCTCATAGTTTTACATATGCATCAAATCTTTCCAACACAAATACATTAAACCATTTACTTCCATAATATCAAAATACTTGCATAAATCATATGCTATTCTCAAGAGTCATCATTAAACATTATTTGAATCTTCTTTCACTTTCAAAACGTGCATAATACAGTCAGTAATAAAACCATAAACATGTGCATGAGATTTTATTTCAAAATATCGAAAACGAGAGATAGCTCAAGCGATACTTACTTCCAAGCTTAGATAGGTGTGTCAAACCTTAACTAAACTCCCTCAACTCCTTTCCAAACCTTTTAACAGTAGTAAAATACTTTTTCACTCACCAACAACCCAACACTTGATTGCCGATACGCGAATCAAGCATCCGCAACTCCCGTGCCTTCTTCGATAGGTAAATGACTCAGCTCCCCTGCTTTACCCAACCAAAACAGAGGATTAAGAACACATCTCTTTATCAAAACCTTCCGGCAACAAACAAACTCAACAACACCTCACAAGAATCAATCGAACACCTTCCTAAAACCAACAAGAACACCACCAAACGTTTCTCAAACAAAGCCCAGCCAAGATCTAACGATTCTAACACATTAATAACATCAATTAACATCCAACAACAACCTAATCACGTCCTTATATCCCCAGCAACATCACAACAACCAGATCGTATCAAAAACCAACTATAAACAACCTAAAAACTAAAAATCCTTCTAGTTTCGGGATTCCATTGATTAATCAATCCTTTCAACAATAAAACACATCTAATTTAATATGTAAATCAATTAAATCATCACCAAAATAGACCCAATTCAACTTCCATAAATTTTCCAAGAAAACTCAATCACAATTCCACAAAATAAATCAACAACAAAGGATCAAGAACTTGGGAATTTCATTCAAGAACCTTTAATTAGAGGAGAGAAACGAAAATCACCTCTAATTTTTGATTTCTCCTTAATTGGCCAAGCTTTGATGAAATCCAAAACAAATTTGCAAAGGTATTTAAAGAAATCAACTTGAAATCTAAAAGGAAATCAATAAAGATTGATTCCTGCCACGGTATACGCTACCACTCTCTACCCATCATCCCTGTGCTAGAAATGTCCACGGCCGCGCCCATGACCTCTTTGCGCTCCAACAATAGGTAAATTAGCCTGACCCTCTCTGGCTAACTACGGACAATCCCTACGAAGATGATCCCTCGATCTACAGCTCCAAGAAGTGCCTATATCACCCCCAGCACTCTCCTAAATGCCTCCGGCCACATATCCTACACTCGGGAACTCTCCTCGCCTATGATCCGGGCAGTACCTTATGTCTCTAAGCCTCTTATAACAATCTCAGCCAACAT
Source organism: Hibiscus mutabilis (assembly GCA_019671005.1). Lineage (NCBI taxonomy): Eukaryota > Viridiplantae > Streptophyta > Magnoliopsida > Malvales > Malvaceae > Hibiscus > Hibiscus mutabilis. Next base: position 20,680,988 of record CM033738.1, read on the forward strand.
CAAACTCTGCTCTCCTCTTACCAGATGAAGAACCCCCAGAATGAATAGACAAACCCAGATTTTATTTTATATCCTTAGCCCGCAACACCAGTACATCAATCTCTGTATAATGAGTGGCCAACATGTATGTCCCCACTTCGTTGATCAACCCGAAATGAAATTGATTACACCTATCTCACTTGTCTGGAACCAACTCAGAAGCATATTTACTCAACCAAACAAAATGGATCTCATACTCGGAAACATACATGTTTCCTTGCTCCAAAGCCATGAACTTTCTCTTCTTCGCATCCTTGTGTCGAGTTCCCAAATACTTCTTCTTAAAAGCCTTACAGAAGAATTCCCATGTAACTTTAGCATGTTCCATACCCGCGATCATAGTTGTCCATCAACTGTATGCATCACCCTGAAGCAACGATATGATACATCACGATTATGTACATCGGTACACTTTATTTGGCCAAAGATCCTTTCGGTACTCACAAACCATTCCTCAGCTACTTCAGAAACCAAACCTCTAAACTCAACACCACCCAGACTATGCAAACGCTCTAGAGGTAACCCGGTCTTAACAACTGTAGGTGCCGGTGCAGGTATATGCACTCCAGCCATGGCCGCCTAGAAAGCTCCCATCATCACTTGCACCAACGGTTCCATATCACCAAAAATAGGTACTTGTGGTGCCTGAGGCACACATCCCTCTACTTTAACATTAGCAGGAGGAATCGGTGGAGAAGGAGCCAACTCTTTATTACACGTATCCATAACAGTACCCATGTGAGCTCTAGTCTTTCATCTCGGTCCCATACTCGATAATATGAGTCTAAACATGATAATACAACAAAACAAAACAATTAGACCAGCTCGCGGCGAGAATCCAAGTCACTCTTGTTTAAAAACAAAATCATTTAACTCAAGTAGTAATAAGGCAATGTGTCCCAAGGCTTAACTCCCAAACTTGCACATATCAGGTACAATTCCTCAAATTCAATCACCGTGCATCATCTTTCACTTGAACAAATCATATGCTATTCTCAAGAGTCATCATTAAACATTATTTGCATCATCTTTCACTTTCAAAAAGTGCATAATACAATCAGTAATAAAACCATAAACATATGCATGAGATTTTATTTCAAACTACCAAAAATGAGAGATAGCTCAACCGATACTTACTTTCGAGCTTAGATAGGTTTGCCAAACCTTATCTAAACTCCCTCAACTCCTTTTCAAACCTTTTAATAGCAGTAAAATATTTTTCCACTCCCAACAACCCAAAGCTCAAATGTCGATGCGCGAATCAAGCCTTCGCAACTCCCACATCTTCTTCGATAGGTAAAGGATTCATCTCCCCTGCTTTACCCAACCAAAACAGTGGATTAAGAACACATCTTTGTATCAAAACCTTCCAGCAACCAACAAACTCAACAACACCTCACAAGAATCAATCGAACACCTTCATAAAACCAACAAGAACACCTCTAAACATTTCTCAAACAAGGCCCAACCAAGATCTAACGATTCTAACACATTACTAACATCAATTAACATCCAACAACAACCTAATCACGTCCTTATATCCCCAGCAACATCACAACAACCAGATCGCATCAAAAACCAACTATAAACAGCCTAAAAACTAGCAATCTTTATAGTTTCAGGATTCTGTTGATTAATCAATCCTTTCAACATCAAAACACATCTAATTTAAGATATAAATCAATTAAATCCATCACCAAAATAGATCCAATTAAGAAAACTCAATTTAATTAACAAATAAATGTTTAAATCACAATTCCACAATATAAATCAACAACAAAGGATCAAGAACTTGGGAGTTTCATTAAAGAACCTTTAATTAGAGGAGAGAAACGAAAATCACATCTAATTGTTGATTTCTCCTTAATTGGCCAAGCTTTGATGAAATCCAAAGAGAATTTGCAAAGGTATTTGAAGAAGTCAAATAGAAATCTAAAAGGAAATCAATAAAGATTGATTCATGGAGATTTCGAAGTAGAAATCTCAGTTTTGTTGCTGAGAAATTTGAGAGAAAATATTTTGATTAAAGTAGTTACGTGAGAAAATGTTTTTAGGAAATGAAGATCTTTTTAATTAAAACCTCAATTATCCTATTACTAAACCTTTTAAAATACTTTAAAAATAGCCTTAATTAAGAGGGAAATATGTAGAAAAAGAATGGTCAAATATCTCCTTAAAGATTCTAAGTTTTTATCCTTTTTCGATTTAGTCACCAAAACAGTTTTGAAATCATTCAATTTAGTCACTAGACTTAAATGTCTAATAATCAGATTTAATTTCCTCAAATTGACTTCTCCAATTTATTTAAAATATTAATTGAGTAATTTAGAGCAATTTCCAAAACTATTCGAATTGCTAAATTGGTTCCCTCGAACCTTCGGTCCAACCCGGTTCACATCTAGGCCCATTTTCAGGGCATTACATTTACGAGCCCTCTCTATACCCTGGAGTGCTGCCACAATTAATAAGGTGTTAAGACTACTGTGAACGTAGATGAGCACTATCTGTTTGGGAAAGAGATTGGTGATGCAAAACTAGATTTGTTGGTTAGGGATTTATGTATTGAAGATGAATTTTGGTTGAGGACTAATGTGGGAATTTATACCATGTATAGGAAGTTCCTAACCCTATTGTCTATTAAGATTTGGTTTCAATTTGTTAATTCTAGGTTGTCCACATCAACTCATAGCACCACGGTCTCCTTGGATTGAATGTATATGATACATTTGATTTTTAAGGGAAGGAAGATAGACGTGGGTGAGAATATCCACAAGGAGATTGCTAAATTTGCTATGAGAAAGAAGGGGATTTTGGTGTTTCCATTTCTAGTAATGCAACTATGCAATTTGAAGGGGATTAAGCCCTTGATAAATGAAGAAATGATGGCCAACAAAGGACCACTTAATGAAGTCTCCATTAAAAGAATGACGAGAAACAACGAGGCTCCTATACCTAAATTACGTGTTACAACGAGACAAGACAAAGGGAAGGCCAAAGTGAAGACTGTTGTCGAGGACCTCCCACAAGACAATGAAGTATGTGTAAAAGTTTTGAAGATTGAGGAAAAATTGATGCACTCACAAGTACAATGGGGAAAGTTGCAGCCACAATACAAACTCTAGATCTTGCACAGAACTTTTTCTATGTATATGTCAAAACTTGTCATAAGTCTGCTCTCGCTACAATGAGTAGAGCTGTCTTAGTCCCTCAACTAGAATTTCCAAACTTTTCATCAATCATCCATAGTTATGACTTTTTCTCTGCCGCAACCACAAAAGAAGCTCCATAGAAATCTATTAACTCTCTAAAGGATATGAGTATAGCTGAGGATGTCCAGAAGAAGGAGATCTCAAGCAAAATCATCAAAGATTGTATTTTTTATTTAAATGTTGCAACAAATGTAGATGATGTCCCCACTTTCCCTGAAAAAGAATAAGTTATTGTTGAAGATATCAATGAAGACAACGATGAGAGTACCCAAGTTGAGAAGCCCGATGCTAAAGAAGTTAGTGTTGAAGATAAGTTTGTTGCATCCAAAACTTGGATGCAACACTTAAAGGACTAGAAGTCATGTGAGATGCAGTGAGATCTATGAAAGCTATCACTGCAACGGAAGGACAAGTGAAAGACTCTTGCGATGGTAGTTTAGAAATAGCCATATTAGTTCATCTCTACTACAGTGACGACTGATGATGTTGAGAAAGGAGAAGAAGAACCTAAAAATAAAGAGGATGCCAATCTTTAGAAAAAGGAGAAGAAACGTAAGTACTCCAAATCAAAGGATAAGCATAAGAAGAAGTACAAGGAAGAGAAGAGGGGAAAGAAGAAGAAGCATTGTGCCACCTTTTTCTCACAAGAGCCATGAATAAGTTGGTTGTTAAGATTCATGTAGGAATGCTTATCTGACGAGTGTGTAAATGACCTATTTTGTATACCCTTTTTACTTGTCTTTTGCACATTTTCAAGCCTATGTAGTTGCATTTAGGATAGATTGCATATAGTTTGCATGTAGATAGGGAGTTACACCGTTTTTGGTACATGTGCAGGATACTAGAAGATGCTGGAGGAATGCTAGAGTGGATTAGTAGTAAATCTCATGACTGGAGCTGACGAGGCATAAAGAGTTTGAATTTAATCTACTTTTACCCACATGGACTTTCTCACTAATACGAAACATTAAATATAGCAAGAAATCAATGTCCTTCTTTACTGAAAGCACACACACATTATGGCCCTTAAACCCTAGTTTCACTGCCTATAAGGGAGACTTGTAACCTCCTCAACTCGGCCTAGACGCGTGACCGAACCGAGCGAGCTACTTTAGGCTTGCCGAAACAAACTGGAGAAAGATTATAAAAAAGGTCTATTTTTTCTTTTATCTTGTCTAGATGCATATTATTAACCCTAAGTGAACATACTTGCAGCGGATAAAGTTACAAGAAAAACATACCACAGAAAGGCAACTGATTGCAAACAATACGATTTAAGGACCAAACCGTAAAATTGATAAACTACAAGGCCATTAATGAAATTAAGGTTACTAACCTCAATTAGTCAGTTTATATGTCTGCATATAAATTTTCAAACCAAACCGACCATCCACACATTCACAATTGCCATAGCAAGATTCAGGACTGAAACAAATAACTCGAAAACGTTACAAACAGCCAAATAACTAACTTAATTGTAAACCATACCGATATAGGTATAGGTGTTTTGGTACGCCTGGACAATTTATTAAACTCAAATTCCAGTAGCTCAAAACTGTACCAGAACAACTTCTCAAGTATTGAAACGCCAAGCCTGAATTGGCTTGCCCGTATCGAAACACTATGCCTGGAAAGGCTTCCCCGTATCGAAACACTCTCTCGCATACCGAAACACTATACCTGAAAGTGGCTTAGCCGTGCCCGTACGAGGGGACGCGTTCCGATACGCCTAGACCTGAAATGTCCACTTTTGTTGGTTTAACTTTCATTTATGGATTCCAAACCACTTAATCATGCTTCTAACATTCATACAACATTACCATGAATTGATTCAAACCATAGAATCACAGAACTATCCTTATTACATGGAAAACATGATTCCAAGATAAACTATAAGCATGCTTCCTAAAACCACATTTCCACATAAACCAAAACACCCATTTGAAAATTTTCCAGCATAAACAACATACCAATATATATCTAGAATCAATATCATCTTGCTAGAATCAACAAAGCATGGCAATCAACCAATGCTAACTAAATGCATTCCTAAGCAACCACTTAGCGACAACCATAAGCAAAACCATTAACATGCTTATCCACATCAATCAAACTCCAAAGCGTAGCATTAACCATGCTGAAAAAACTAGGGTAAAACAGAATTACAAATCCCCAAAACTTGGCGAACACATTGCCTTATTAGCCGAAAACATAACCGAGTTCATACTCAAATAAGTCTTGGTTCTTGGATCATTTCAAACATCGCCTTTGCTGCCCCAAACTTTAATGCTTTGCATCATTAGGAAAATAGAGAGCGTAAGCACACATGCTTAGTGACGATGCTCATAAAACAATGATGCGTTTAAAAACCCCTTTGAAAACTAAACTCTTGTTTTCGAACCATGCTTACGACCAAAGCATTTTCATTGATTCAAATCAAACATGCATATCGACCATACGCAAAACATTTACAAATCACATGCTCAAATCCCAAAGCATTAAGTCATCCCATGCTTAAATCCCAAAGCATTAAATCATATTACCATGCTTAAATCCCAAAGCATTACAAAATATGTTCAACACATAAACTTTCAAATATTGGCAATTATAGTGACCCTGGATAGTCGACCACTACCCTTATTAGCTGACCGCCAATCATTGGTTAACTGATTGTTAACTTTACATATCGGATGCACGGATCTCCCTTAATGGCATACCACCATCAAGACCCATACAATGCCGACCGCATGATATGACAACCTTACCGACCGCAAGACTAACATCACCAAGGGAAACCAGCTGCTCAACCCAAGTGATATCATTGTAGTCTGAGTAGCCGGCCGCTATACCTCAAGGACCTCTATCCACGATCGATTTTAAACGTATTATAGTGCACTTTATCCTATGGCATGCCAACTATATCCAAATGTTTTCTCATCATGTCACATAGCCAATATATTATTTACAAAACCATTTACTCACTATTTTACAATGCATTATAAAAAATCACCACTTATGCAAGCCACGTTGCCAAAACAATACTATATTCCCAACCGGAATGAAAACCAATGCACGCTAGCATTTCATATACTTTTAAACCACTTCATATGTACTCAAAATCATGCATTTATAGTAAGTAAAACAAACCATGTTTACGACCAAAACATGAATTACACATGCTCATATCTAAACCGATATTAAAGAGCAAAAGAGGGAAACTTACTTCTGAGCTTAGGTAAGTGTTTCAAACTTAACCTAAGATCCCAAAACCACTTTCAAACCTTTGAAAGACTTTTAGAATCGTTTCCACTCACCAATTACACCTCGCCTTTCTCGCCAATGCAACTCGAGCTCTCAGCAAGCAACAATCCACCTCAAGATGCTTCAACTTGATTATCCCCTATTTTGGCCACACAAAACCAGAGGAAACGTGCATCAAAAATGCATCCAAACCACTGCCTCAAAGCAATTTCCTGCAACTCACAAGTTCCCCACTCAAAAACCATCTGAAACTTATCGAAATCAACCTCAAACACTTTCCAAACTTAACCCAGCCACAATATAACGATTCGATACCTTAAACCTCATCCAACAACATCTAAAAACCCCTTTACAGCATCATTTTACTTCAACAATGATTAAACTCCATTAACAACACAAAAACCCTTAACTAACAACCTTTAACATTAGAGATTCAACTAGTTTCGGGATTACAATGTTAAATCCAAGCTATTAACATCAAAATCATGATCTAATATGATCAAGAACCCATCAAAACAGAACCAATTCGAATATCTAACAATTTCATCAATCAAAACATAATTAAACTAAATTTCCTTAAACTATCAAAACACATTAGAAAACAATTGTAAAGGATCAAGAACTTGAGAATTTCAATAAAGAACCTTTCATTAGAGGAGAAGAACAAACATTACCTCTAATGGATTCTTTCTCCCTTAATTGTTTGATTATACATGAGAAAACAAAGTTAAATCAATAAGGTTTTGATAAACAATCAATAAGAAATCATTTGTAGTCAAAGGATTTAAGAAAATAAAGATTTACCTGAAGATTTAGAAGAAGAGAATGATGTTTGTCTTGAGAGATTTTGAGAGAAAATATTTTAGGAGAAAGTTAGTTACGTAACTTTTGTTTTTAGACAACTTATTTATATTTTCCAAAACACTTTAAAAATGATCAATTAAGAGATAAAGTCTGAGATTAGACTTTGGACAAATAGCTCCTTAAAGATTCAATGTTTTGATCCTTTTTCAAAACAATCACTAAAAACAGTTTTCATTTTGTTCACTAGTCCAAAATGTCTGATTTCCAAAACTCGTTTTCTAAAATTGATTTCACCATAATCATTAATATATTAAGTAATGACTTTATAACATTTTCCATATTTTTATCACCTTCAAAAATATTTAATCAGATTTAATCCCGAAACTGACTCGAATCTCTAATATCAATTCACCAAACCCTTAGAACGAACCCCAAAACATCTAGACCCAAACTGAACCCTTACTTTCCAAACTGGCTTCCTCGACACCACGATGTTGCCACAAAACCATAACAAGCTCAATCGTCTTGCCATGAAGAACTTTACTGCTAGAATCAAGGATTTCCACCGGCTCCTATCATAGGTTAGATCCGGCCTCAACTCAATATGCTCGACCGGTATAACATGCGAGGGATTCGACCGGTACCTCCACAACATAGATACATGGAACACATCATGTACTTTTTGTAGCTCAGGAGGCAACCTCAACTGATAAGCCATAGGACCAACACGCTCCACAATCTCGTATGGTCCAATAAACCTCGGACTAAGCTCACCCTTACGTCCAAATCGCATCACTTTTTCCACGGTGACACTTTCAAAAACACACAATCTCCAACCGCATATTCAATCTCCTTACGCTTCAAATTCGCGTAAGATTTATGCCGATCTATAGCCGCTTTCAAGCGATCACACACAAGCTTTATTTTCTCGTCCGTGTCTTTCAACACATCCGGTAAGGAAACATGCTTTTCCCCTACCTCAGCCCAACACAAAGGCGTACGACACCTCCGGCCATACAATGCCTCATACGGTGCTATTTGTATACTCGCTTGATAACTATTGTTATAAGCAAATTCAACCAAAGGTAAATGCTTCTCCCAGGTTCCTTGGAACTCAATAATACAACATCTCAACATGTCCTCCAAAACCTGGATAACACGCTCTAACTGCCCATTCGTCTGAGGATGATATGCGGTAGTGAACCTCAATCTCTTACCTAAAGCCCGATACAAACACTCTCAAAATCTTACTGTAAACCTAAGATCTCTATCCGAAACAATAGACTTAGGTACCCCGTGCAAGCGCACAATCTCAGCAATATACAAATCTGCCAATGTATCCAGGGTATACGTCGTATGCACTGGCATAAAATATGCACACTTCGTAAACTGATCAACAATCACCCCAATGGAATCCTTTTTAGCCGGTGTCAACGGCAACCCTGACACAAAATCCATGGTGATTCTCTCTCATTTCCATTTCAAAATTCTCAACGGTTGCAACAACCCAGATGGAAACTAATGTTCAACCTGAACCCGCTGACACACCATGCACTCAGAAACAAATAGTGTGCCTTAGCTCCTTTTTCAAACCAACCCAACAGTACACCTCCTTTAATTCACGGTACATCTTGGTACTACTGGGACGCATAGCAAAAGGACTAGATTTTGCCTCTATCAAAATAGTGTGCCTTAGCTCCAAATCTTCCGGCACCACTATTCGACCCTTAAAGCACAAAACCCTATCATTATCAAAATGAAATTTTGTTGGATTACCATCTGATATGTCTTTAACATGGGGAACCAAAGAATCATCATATGGTTGCTTAGCTTTGATCATTTGAGATAACGTAGGTTTAATTTGCAACTTCGCCAACTAACCACCTTCCAGTATCATACTCAACCTCTCAAACATCGCCTTAAGCTCAACCGCAACCTTTCAACTCAACGCATCCGCAACTACATTAACCTTTCCAGGATGGTACTCAATCGTTAAGTCCTAATCCTTAAGCAACTCCAACCATTTACGCTGCCTAAGATTCAATCTTTTTTAAACATCAATTACCTCAAACTCTTATGATCCATAAAAACAACACACTTTTCTCCACAAAGATAGTGTCTCCAAATTTTCAAGGAAACACCACAGTCGCAAGTTCTAGATCATGAGTCAAATAGTTCCACTCATGAACTTTCACTTGTCTTGACGCATAGGCCACAACTTACCATCTTGCATCAGCACACAACCCAAGCCAATGTAAGACGCATCATTATAAACCAAAAACTCCTTCACTGACTTAGGCTAAATCAACACAAGAGCATGTGTCAAGACTTCTTTCAACTTCTGAAAACTATGTTGTTGCTTCTCCATCCACATATAAGAAACATTCTTTTGCAACAACTTTGTTAACAGTGCTGTGATACTAGAAAACCCATCTACAAAATGGAAATAATACCCCGCTAAACCAAGAAAACTACGCACCTCCGATACAGACTTAGGTTTCTTCCAATTGATAATGGCCTCAATCCTTTCTGGATCAACACGTGTACCTTCCGCGAAAACCACATGACCAAGGAACATCACCTCCTTTAGCCAAAACTCACACTCACTTAGTTTAGCAAACAACTGATTATCCTTCAAAGCTTGTAACACAATCCGCAAATGTCAATCATGTTCCTCCTCGGTACGAGATTACACAAGGATATCATCAATAAACACCACCACAAACTGATCGAGGTACTCATGGAACACTCTATTCATCATATCCCTGAAAGCTTACAGAGTGTTCGTCAAACCAAACGACATTACCAAGAACTCGTAATGCCTGTACCTCATATAAAAAGCAGTCTTGTACACATCAACATCTTTTACCTTCAACTGATAATACCCTGATCTTAAATCAATCTTTAAAAACACCGCTGCCCTGTGAAACTGATCTAACAGATCATTGATCCTTGGCAAAGGATATTTATTCTTCATTGTCAGCTTATTCAACTATCGGTAATCAATGCACATGCGCATTGTACCATCTTTCTTTGTCACAAAGAGAACTAGAGCCCCTCAAGGCGAAACACTCGGTCGAATGAACCCATGATCCAACAACTCTTGAAGTCGAGTCTCTAACTCTTTCAATTATTTTGGTGCCATCAGATAAGGAACAATAGACACTAGAGTCGTACTCGCGTACGTCTTAATATCGAATTCCACCTCCCTATCCAGAGGTAAACCCAGCAAGTCTTTAGGAAAAACTTTTGAATAATCACAAACAGCCCGAATGTCCTGCACTCGAATACTCTTGGCCTCTAGATTCATCACAATAGCCAAATAAGCTTGGCAACCACCAAACGTCATCTTCTCCGCTTGAGTAGCCAAAACAACATTAGACAAGAATTTCACATTCTCGCCAACCACCACAACTTCATAATCATCGGCTAACCTCAAAAAATCCTTTTGGATTCACAATCCACCACCGCCTTGTGCTCACTCAACCAATCCATACCCAAAGTAACGTCAAAACCATGGAATGACAATCTATCAGATCCACGGCAAACTCATGACCTTGCACTACCAAAGGACAACGCCTATACAACCTTCTTGTCGTAGCCGTCTCCCCGAAGGAACTAGTTACTAACATGCCAACATCTAAGATCTCAATATGAACATTCAGCAAAGATGTGTTCTCACTTAAGATATATGAATGTGTAGACACCGAGTCAATAAAAAACAATGAAAAAGATTGCAAGGTGAAGGTACTTGCGATCACATCAGTGTCATTGCGGTCCTCACGATGAGCATAGATTCGCGCTGGCCCACCATTCTTTGATTGTACAATAATAGAATGATCCACAACCCTCTGACCATCCTCACACCTCTAGAATTTACCCCTGCCATGGCCTCGGCCCCCATTAGGTATAGCAGCCCAAATCGGTGCATCCCCCATAGCACGAGGACAGTCATGCTTTATGTGATCAAGAGATCCACAAATCCAGCAACTCATGGTATTTCCCCAGCACTCATCCGCGTGGCCTCTACCACATCACCCACACTCATCTACAACACGAGCTCCTAAATTACCCTGGCAAACACCGACACCACGTTTGTAATATGGCTTATGCCTCTTATCACGAGACCTCCTATTATACTTCCTAGAATAGCCAAAATAAGTCACTCTATTACTCGAGCCCATGCCCAAAACCTGTTACGTCACACCCAAGGACTGCTCGTGTAACCCCACTCGACCCGGCCTAGTCACAAGACCGAGCCGAGCAAGCTATATTAGGTGTAACGAAGTAAACCAGAAAGTCAAAACCTAAAACGTGTCCATTTTATCTTTTCTAGATGCATTATTACATTCCTAGATTTACATACTATCCACAGTTGATAACTCAATACTGCCCGATACGATATCCATTGAACATAATGCAATTTAAGGACTGAATCGCAAACTCAACAATTTACAGGGACTTTTCCAAATTTTAAGTTACCAACCATTACTTAAGCATATTTCAGGCTTATGTGTCAAAAATAAGCTTAATACGATCAACCGTACTCATTCAATTGATAAAATAAGATTTAGGGACCAAAACGAAAGAAACCAGAACTAACTTTCATTGCATGACATTAATAGAAATAATGATCACCGTATTGATACGCTAAGTACCGTATCAATACGGTATTGCAACCAACGTTTCAATGCAACCAACCCCATTTTGGTACGCTACTTCGAATATAAAAATCCCTTTTTATTTCATTAAACACCGAACTGATATGGTCATGTGGTGCTTCGGTACGCGGGCATATTCCAAAAAGTGTTATTCTAGTAGCATCAAACCGTATTGAAACACCTTTACCTGTACCGAAATGCACTGCCCAAAATTGCCTAGATGTACTAATACGATCCCCCGCGTATTGGTACTCCTGGGCCTATAATGTCAAGTTTAGCTGGTTTTTCACTCGAATCAGATGCATTTGGGTCCTAGCAACTTGCATACTTGAATATAAACAATAAACACATAAACTCATATCCATGCTAGGATTAACAACCAACATAATTTCCTACTATCAAAGGGTCACTCTAGAGGCATGCTTCCTAAACCATTTTTCCAAACATACCAAAATGTACAAAAAGACCATTATCAGCATAAGCAACATGCCAACACAACCAACATAGCATAATAAACTTGCTCAAACCATCACAACGTGGCAATCATTAAGGAGGGTCTAGATGCATACCTAGGCAACCAATCATCCTCAACTAAAAGCAATGGTTATCATCAAACTTAGCAACATCAAACCACCCTAAAAAATCAGCAAGGAAACATACTTAAAAATCCACAAGAAAACATAATTACAACTCTAAAAAAGCATGGCGAACACATTGCCTTATTGACCAAAATATAAACCGAGTTAGTACTCTAACTTGGAAATATCCTTGGATCGCTTAGTCTTGCCTCTTGGTGCCCCCAAACCTTAATGCTTTGCATCATTAGGAAAAAGAGAGCGTAAGCACTCTTGCTTAGTGAGGATGCTTAAACAACAATGATGCATTAAAAACCATTTGAAAACCATATGCTTGTTTTCCCAAAACATGCTTACAACCTAAGAATTTTTCCATGATTCTAACCGAATCAAAACATGATAACTTTATGCAACATCATGTGTATTCCATGCTTAAATCTCCAAAGCATTAAGTCATAAACCATGCTTAAATCCCAAAGCATTAAAAAATAGGTTCAACACATGAACTTTCTCATATATTGTCATTTAAAGTGACTTGGATAGACCACCAATATCCTCTACATATCGAATACATAGATCTCTCATACCATGCCTAGTTAAATCGCATGATATCCCAAACCTTGCCTAGTTAAATTACAAGATTTGACACTCTCGCCTAGTTAAACCGCGAGAATTCACCCTTGCCTAGTTAAACCGCAAGAGTATAGACCTTGCCTAGTTAAACCGCAAGATCACCATCAATTTGGGTTGTCTAGTTAAGCTGCATGCCCAAAATGAGGTCCCAACAATCCTAGTGGCCTAGTTAAACTGCCATACCTCAAGGACCCATGGCCACGATCAATTTTGTTCATACTTTATAGTGCACTTTTAATCCTATGGCATGCTAACTAAATCCGATTGTTTTCTCACCTTGTCACATAGCCAATATACCATTTACAAAACCATTTACTTATTGTTTTATAATGCATTTCAAAAAACACCACATATGCAAATCTCATTGCCAATGCAATAATACCATTCCCAACCAAAATGAAAACCAATTCTCAATAGCATTTAACATACTTTCAAACCCATGCATATGTACTCAAAATCATGCATTACAGGTAAGTAAATCATACCATGTTTATCACCAAAACATGCAAACAACATGCTCATATCTAAGCCAATATTCAAGAGCAAAATAAGGGAAACTTACTCTCGAGCTTAGGTAAGCGTTTCACGTTTACCCTAAACTCCCAACAACCTTTACAAACATTTTTAAAGTATCTAAAACCAGTTTCCACTCACATATACGCTTCGCCTTCCTTGCCAACGCGATACAAGCTCCCTGCAAGCAACAAAACAACGTCAAACTTCTTCACCTTGATTACCCCCTATTTTAAACACATAAAATCAGAGGATAAATGCATCATTATGCATTCAAACACTGCCTCAAAGCAAAACCCCGCAACTCTCAAGTTGCCCACTTAGAAACCATCTGAAACAAACCGAAATCATCATCAAAAGTTTTGGAAACTTAACAAAGCCATAAAACAACGATTCAACTCATCAAACAACATAAATTATCATCCAAAAAACCTGAAACTCGAATATCATCATAAAAACTCAATTTTAACAACGTAAACAATTAGAGATCCAAGAGTTTCGGGATTCTATTGATAAAAACAACCTAACAACATCATAACCAATCCAAAATATGTATTAAATCAATCTTAAACACTGGAAAACTAGATCCACTTCGAAAATTACCTTGTTACATTAATTTTACTCACTTCACTCAATCAAACATTGATAAATCATTAAAATCAATTTACAATCAATAAATAAAGGATCAAATACTTGGAAATTTTAGTAACGAACCATACAATAAAGGAGATCATGGACCTTACCCCTATTGTGAGATTTCTCCCTCAATTGGTTTGATAAAAGCTAAGAAAACACAAGATTCAGATGAGATTTTGCAAAAACAATGTTAATCAATCAATTACTAATCATAAAAACAAGTTAAAAGACTTCTCACCTATGGATTTTGATGAAAACTTGAGCGTATGGCTGAGGAGAGAGTGGAAAGAAAAGTTGCGTGAATTTTATTTAAACAGCTCAACTAACTTTTTAACTAAAATCCCTTTTTAATTATCTTTAAAACACATGTTAAAATATCTTCAATTAAGGGAGAAATCATCAGAAAAAACTTGGAAAAATAGCTCCTTAAAGAATCTAAGAATTTGACCCTTTTCATTTTAGTCACCTTTAAAAACAGTTATCAAAACTTGCATTTTGGTCACCAGCCCAAAATGTTCGATTTCCAAATCTAATCTTCCAAAATTGATTTCACCAATATACTTGATATATTTAATAATGATTTTAGAATATTTTTCCCAAATTTTATCACCTTTAAAAATATTTAAATTAATTAAATCTCAAAACTGACCTGAAACTCTAATACCGGTCCACCGGACCTTCGAACCAGCCTTAAAACATCTAAGCCCAAAACCAGGGTGTTACAACTCTCCCCCACTTAAGAAATTCCATCCTCAAAATTACCTGGAGGAAACAAATACGGAAATGGCTCCTTCATATCCGTCTTGCTTTCCAAACTAGCTTCCTCAACACCTCGTTGTCGCCACAAGACCTTCACAAGCTCAATCGTCTTACTGGGAAGAACTTTACTGCTACAGTCAAGGATCTTCACCGCTTCCTACTCGTAGGATAAATCCAGCCTCAACTCTATATGCTCCACTGGCATAACATGCGAAGGATCCGACTGATACCTCCGTAACATGGATAAATGGAACACATCATGTATTTTCTCCAGCTCGGGAGGCAACCTCAACCGATAAGCCATAGGACCTTCATGCTCAATAACCTCATACAGCCCAATAAACCTTGGACTAAGCTTACCCTTACATCCGAATCTCATCACCTTTTTCTATGGTGACATTTTCAAGAATACACGATCGCCCACCGCATACTCAATTTACCTACGCTTCAAATTTGCGTAAAATTTCTGTCGATCCGCAGTCGCTTTCGAGTGATCACACACAAGCTTTACCTTTTCATCTGTGTCCTTCAACACATTCGGTAAGGTAACATGCTTTTCTCCTATCTCAGCCCAACATAAAGGCGTAAGGTAACAACGCCTCATATGGTGCCATTTGTATTAACGCTTGATAGCTATTGTTATATACAAACTCAACTAAAGGCAAATGCTTCTCCCAGGTTCCTTGAAATTTGATAATACAACACCTCTACATATCCTCCAAAACTTGGAAAACCCGTTCAGACTGTCCATCCGTCTAGGGGTGATACGCGGTGCTAAAACTCAACCTCGAACCCAACGCCTGGTGCAAACTCCTCCAAAACCTTGTCTAAACCTTAGATCTCTGTCAGACACAATGGACTTAGGTACCCCGTGCAAGCGCACAATCTCAGCAATGTACAGATTTTCCAGTTTGTCCAAAGTATTTGTCGTGTGCACTGGCAAGAAATGCATACACTTTGTAAACTGATCAACAATCACCCAAATGGAACCCTTTTTAGCTGGTGTCAACGATAGCCCCGTCACAAAATCCATGGTGATTCTCTCCCATTTCTACTATGAAATTTTTAGCGGTTGCAACAACCCAGATGGAAACTGATGTTCAGCCTTAACCTGCTGACACACCATACACTTGGAAACAAACTCACCGCATCCTTTTTCAACCTAACCCAGTAGTATGCCTCCTTCAACCCACGAAACATCTTAACACTACCGGAATGCATAGCAAAAAGACTCGAATATGCCTCTATCAAAATAGTGTGCCTCAACTTCGGATAATCTGAAACCACTATCTGACCCTTGAAACATAAGACCCCATCATCATTAAAATAAAAATATGTCGGGTTACCCTCCGATATGTCCTTAACATGCTCAACCAACGAATCATCACACGGTTGTTTAGCTTTGATCAACTGTGACATCATAGGCTTAACTTGCAACTCGACCAGCAAAACCACCTTCTCGTGTCACACTCAACCTTGCAAACATAGCTCTAAGCTCAAATACAACCTTATAACTCAATGCATTTGCAACCTTATTGGCTTTACCAGGATGATACTCGGTTGTCAAGTCGTAATCCTTAAGCAACTCTAACCATCTATGTTGCATAAGATTCAAATCATTCTGAGACATCAAATACTTTAAACTCTTATGGTCGATGAAAACAACACATTTCTCACCATAGAGATAATGTCTCAAGATTTTCAAAGCAAAAACCACAGACGCAAGCTCCAGATCATGAGTTGGATAGTTGAGCTCATGAACGTTCAACTACCTCGACGCATAGGCCACCACCTTACCATCTTGCATTAGCACACACCCCAATCCAACATATGACGCGTCGCTATAAACCACGAACTCCTTCCCCAATTTTGGTTGAATCAACACAGGAGCATATGTCAAAACCTCCTTCAACCTCTCAAAACTATGTTGCTGCTTCTCCGTCCACACATAAAGAACATTCTTTTGCAACAGCTTTGTCAATGGTGCTGCAATACTCGAAAACCCTTCAACAAAACGTCGATAATAACCAGCCAACCTTGAAATGATTGTGATGCGATTGGTTGCCTTTCTGTTATTCGTTTTCTTCAAAAATTCACCTGCTGCAAGTATGTACATGTAAGATTAATGTTTCGCATCTAGACAAGATAAAAAAGTAAAAAAAATAGACCAAAATTTTGTAACCTTTCTTCGATTTGCTTTGGCAAACCTAATGTAGCTCACTCGATTTGGTCGGGCGTTTAGGCCAGGTTGAAGGGGTTACATACAGGCACCAGCACTGTTTCACAACTATGCGTACTAATAAGGTTACTAGGCGTATCGGTATGCCTAGGCTATTTTGAGAAATCTAAGCCGAGATAGATCCCTGCGTACCGAAACTTGAGGGACCATATCGGTATGGTGAGACCTGTAATGACCTCTAGGTCCAACATATGACACTTTGGCTCAATCTAACACCCTCCATTCATCCACTAGTGATCACATGGCATCACAAACATAGCAACATAGAATGAGACTATATTAAGAATGGCACAATCAAACAATCTCCTATGAATATGATTTCTACCCAAGCATGCTTATTGTCGCTCAACCCCTCATATCCAAGTATAAAGCATCAAACAAATCCAAAACAATAATCCAAACTTATACAACATGGAGTAGCTCAAAATACATCTCCCAAAACAACCCAGTCACATTGCCTTCTTATTACTAGTTAGAGTATATGAAACCATACTTTGTAATGTATCAACCACTTGCTCACGTGCTGCCCAAGAAAGCTATTTCTCTGCATTGATAAGGAAAATAGAGCGTAAGCTATAAGCTTAGCGAGGGAATAGCAAAAACACTCATCAATGCATTTAAAACCATTTGATTCAAATCACATGTAATTATCTCATAGCAAAACATCTCATGTTTTCCATATCATCTCAATTATGCACATTTAACTCATTTTTAACACATGTATCATGGATTCAATCTCTACCTCAATTTAAGCTTCACACCACAACACCTTTATAACAAGCTTAAAGAGTAATACATGTATAAATCTCGTTATACAAACATAATCCATTTCATATGATACATTATCTCATATATTGGCTTTCAAGTGACTCAAAACCAGCAACCTTTCATTTCATAAAACACATCGGATACACAGATTTCTCAAGTGGTTCTCACAACCACTTCACATACATACCTCAACCGGAGAAACAACACACTTTCCTACCTCAACGGTTTAAACTGGAGTAACAAAACATTTACCCACCTCTACGTTTGGATGTATAAATCCACCAATAGGAGAAAACGAAACATTTACCCACCTCAACCATTGCGGTTCTCATGATGGAGATTACAGACACTTAACACCCCTCGACATACATGAGGTGACTTTTTATAGTTCACTCTAAACCCTATGGCTAGCCAACTATATCCGATATCATTTTAAACACAGCCACTTGCCAATATATTCAATAAACAACATTACCTTATTGTTTTACATATGCATCAATTCAAACCAACGTAAATACATTAAACCATGTATTTTAATAATCTCAAGAATACTTTCATAAACCATATGCCACTCTATAAAGTCATCATCTATAATTATTCGCAACATCTTTCTTTTTCAAAACATGCATAATACAGTGAGTAAATAAAACCATCAACATGTGCATGAGATTTCATTTTGCAAAATTGAAATCGAGAGAAAGCTCTACCTATACTTACTTCTGAGCTTAGATAAGTGTATCAAACTTTATCTAAACTCCCACAACTCCTTTTCAAACCTTCTAACAGCAGTAAAACACTTTTCCACTCACCAACAATCCAACGCTTGCTTGTCGATGCACGAATCAAGCTTCCAAAAGCTTTTGTGCCTTCTCCAAAAGCCAAAGTATTCAACTCCCCTGCATTACCCAATAAAAACAGAGGATTAAAACACATCTCTGTAACACAAACCTCCAGCAAACAACAAGCACAACCTCAACTCCCAGTAATCCACCCAACACCTTCCTAAAACCATCAATAACTCCACCAAACCTTACCTAAAAAAATCCCAGCCAACATCCAACTATTTAAGCACATTAACAACATCAATTAACATCCAAAAACATCTTAAACACGTCCTTATACCTCCAGCAACACTACATCAACAAGATCACCCCAAAAATCGACTATATCCAACCTAGAAAACTAACAATTCACATAGTTTCGGGATTAAATTGATTAATTAATTATTTCAACATTAAAACACGTCCAAATAGAGATCTAAATCCATTAGATTCATCACCAAAACAAATCCAAATAAATTTCCAACAATTTTCCAAGAAAACTCAATTTAAACATTAAATCCATGTTGAAATCATAATTCCTTAACATAAACCAATAACAAAGGATCAAGAACTTGTGAATTTCAATAAAGAACCTTTAATTATAGGAGAGAAATGAAAATCACCTCTAATTGCTGATTTCTCCCTTAATTGGCCAAGCTTTGATGAAATCCAAATAGATTTTGCAATAGAACTTTGAAGAAAACAATTAGAAATCAAAAAGAAAATCAATATGAATTTATTCCTGGAATTTTTAGAGTAGAAATCCTTGTTTGGTTGCTGAGAAAGTTGAGAGAAAAAGGTTGGATGAAAAGTAGTTATGTAAGAAAGTAATTTTGGAAATTAAAATCCTTTTACTATATTCCCTTTTATTTAATTATAAAACCATTTAAAAATACCTTAAAAATAACCTAGATTAAGAGAGAAATATGATGAAAAAGATTGGTTAAATAGCTCCTTAAAGATTCTAAGTTTTGACCCTTTTATGATTTAGTCACCAAAAACAGTTTTGGAAACTTTCAATTTAGTCACTAGACTAAATTGTCTTAAAATCATATTTAATTACCTCAAATTGAATTCACCAAATTACTTAAAATATTAATTAATTAATTTCTAGTATTTTCCATATTTTATTTTACCCAAAATCAATTTTATAAAATAAAATTCTAGAAACTATTCGAATTGTCTAAACCGGTTCTCTCGAACCACTTACCGAATTCGGCCCACATCTAGACCCAATTTTCGGGCATTACAACTCTCCCCCTCTTAAGAAATTTTGTCCTAAAAATTTACCTGGAGGAAAAAGACGAGGGAACTATTTCAAGATGTCATTTTTGCTCTCCAAGGTAGCTTCCTCTACACCGCGGTGCAGCCACAACACCTTTACCAATTCTATGGTCTTCCCGCGGAGAACTTTGCTACTCGAATCCAAAATTACCACCAGTTCCTCATCATAGGTCAAATCCAGATTCAACTCAATCTCCTCAGCATACATTACATCCTCATCTATACCTCTGAAGCATTGACACATGAAAAACATCATGTATCTTTTTCTAGCTCTGTCGGCAACCTCAATCTATACCCAACTGGACCTACGCGATCCAACACCTCATACGGCCCAATAAACCTAGGGCTCAACTTGCCCTTCTGTCCAAACCTCATCACCTTTTTCCAAGGTGAAACCTTCAAAAACACACGATCGCCAATTGCATACTCAATTTCCCTTCGCTTCAAGTCAATATAAGACTTTCGCCAATTGGTATCCTTCAAGATATCCGGGAAGAAAATGTACTTCTCTATTGTCTTTGTGCAACACCCCAGTTTTTGGGCCTAGCGGCTTTGAGGTTTATTAGACAGTTTAGTGGATTGGGTTAAGGATTCGAGTCAAATTCGAGAGTAAATATTTTTTGGTGAGATAAAAATATGGAAAAATGGTTAAAAATCATATTTAAATATATGATTAGTATTGGTGAAATCAATTTTGAAAAATGAGATTTGGAAGGGTGACATTTTGGTTAGTGCCAAAATGTAATTTTTGAAAACTATTTTTAAAAGGTGTATAAATTGAAAAGGGTCAAATTCTTAGAATCCTTAAGGAGCTATTTTACCAAGTGTTTGCTGATGATTTCTCCCTTCAATTGAGTTATTTTAACATGTGTTTTAAAAGATAATTAAAACGGATTTTGGTTATTAAACTAAGTTATCATTTTAAAGAAATTTGACATAACTTTTCTCTCAACTTTTCTCTCCACTTCTTTTCTGTCAAACACTCTTGTTTTCATCAAAATCCAGAGGTGAGAGATCTTTTTACTTGGATTCTTGATTTGTAATTGATTCTTTAACTTTGATTTACAAAATCTCATTGAAATCTTGTGTTTTCCTAGCTTTAATCAATCAATTGAGGGAGCAATCACACAATAGAGGTAAGGTTCATTCTTCTCCTCTATTGATGGTTCTTTGTTGATATTCCCAAGTATTTGATCCTTGATTTGTGATTTATAAACTTATTGTGTTTTTATAGTGATTAATTGATTTAATTAGGTAAAATTGATGAAATAGTGAAAGATCTGAATTTGATCTATTTTCCAGTGTTGAGGATTTATTTTAAACATGTTTTCGATGTATTATAATGTTGATAAGTTGATTTTAAATATGGAATCCCAAAACTCTTGAATCTCTAATGGTTTAGGTTGTTAGAATTATGTTATTGTGGAGTTGTGGTGGCTGTTTTGTTGCTGTAAGTATTTGGATGGATTAATCATTTTTAGGTGTTATTTGATGATAATGGAAGTGTAAGATTGTTAGTTTGTGGCTGAGTTGTGTTTGGAAAGGGTTAGATGATGATTTCGGTTGTTGTGGTTAGGTAAATGTGAACGGATTACGGAAGTCCGTGAGGAATTGTTGTTGCAGTGCTTTGAATGCAATGAGATGAATTAATCCTCTGTTGTTATGTCGATAAAATAGGGCAGGTTGATTCGAAAGTGATAAGTGAAGCTTTGGAGGCTTTAGATGCTTGATTTTTCGTTAGCAAATTAAGGTTTTCGTGTATCGATGAGTGAGAACGTGGATTTTAGCTTAATGATTTAAAGGTGGTTTATGGGAGTTTAAACTGATATTGATACACTGGTTTAAACTCGAAAGTAAGTATGATGTGGTTTTCTCTCTCGATCGTTTTTATGAAATGGTTTATTGCACTTTATTTGATTTACATTGAACCGACTGTTTAAGCATGTTTTAAAGTATATGAGATATTGTTTTTGATAAAGAAATGATGATGGATGCACGAGATAAGTGATCCATGTAAGTATATGGTTTATACTTGTGTTTTAAACATTTGTTGTTACGTGGAAAATAGTTTAGTTTAATACTTCTAAAAATTGTGAGGTAAATGGTTAATTATATTGGCAAGTGATTTGGTTTTGAAAATTGTTATCGGATATAGTTGGCTGGCCATAGGATTGATAGTGCACTATAATAAGTCGCCTTGGATGTTGAGGGGTTTATACGATGTACCAAAAACTCCATCCAAGTACCCTAACGGTCGAGGGGCTATATGGTACCAAAAACTCCTGTTAGTGGGTTAAGCATCTAACAGATGAGGGGTTGTGATAGTACCCAGTTGTTATTGTACCACGATTGTGATTGTATCGCTATTCCGGTTGAGATGGCTTGAAGTGTCGTGAGGACACTTGCTAAATTTGTGTATCCAATGAACTCTTTTGGTTAATGGAATATAACCCTCTTGACCCGGCCTAGACGCTCGACCGAACCGAGAGAACTATATTAGGTTTACCGAAGCAAACCGAAGAACGATTTCAAAAATCGGTCTATTTTTTTCCTTTTTATCTTATCTAGATACATATTATTAATCCTAAGTGCACATACTTGAAGCGAATGAATTTTCAAAGGAAACGAACCACAGAAAAGAATCCAATTGCATAACATATATTTTAGGGACTAAAATGCAAATTTGATAAAATTAGGGACCAAAATTGAAATTAAGGTTACCAGTCCTCAATTAGTCCAATTACATGCTTACATGTCAAATTTTGGATTAAAACGATCGTCCAAACTCTTACAATTGCATTCACAAAAACTTAGGGACTAAAATGAAAGAAAACAAAACTTCAAACATTCCAAATAACTGAAATAACTGTAGCCGTACCGATACGCGTATGGGTGTATCGGTACACCTTAACAATTTCCAAAACTCAGATTCCAGTAGCTAAACTCATACATAAACAATAGCCCGCATATCGAAACGCCTAGCTAAAGTGCTTTAGACCGTACCAGAACACGTGCTCGAGTATCGAAATGCTATGCCTGTAAAGGCTTACCCGCATCGAAACACACTCTCGCGTATCGAAACGCTAAGCCTGAAAAGGCCTAGCCATACTGGTATGGGGACACCTGTTTCGATACGCCTGGACATGTAATTTCCCAAAATGCCGTCTAAACACACTTTGATGATAACCAAAACGCTTTAACATGCTTCAAACCCTTATACAACATTACTAGGATACACTCCTAACTAGAACAACATAGAACCAACAACATTACATGGCATTCTTGCACCCCAAGATATTCTATAGGCATGTTTCCTAATATCATTCTACCAAACAACCAAAAATCACATTAGGCACTTTTAAGGCATACTCATCATGCTTACACATCTAAAGCATCATAACAAACTTGCTTGAATCATCAAAACATGGAAACCTTTCCAAATTAACTAGATGTTTTCCTAAGAACTCATCTAGCATCAATATAAGCAAGGATCCACACAAGTTCAACAATATCAAACTAATCATAAAATCCAGCACTCCACGTGCCTAAAAACCATGGGAAAACATATTTACAAATCCCAAAAACATGGCGAACACATTTCCTTATTAACCGGAAACATAAATCAAGTTCATACTCAAAGTAGTTTTGCACTTGGATCACTTCAAACTTTGCCTTTGCTGCCCCGAACCTTAATGCTCTGAATCATTAGAAAAAAGAGAGCGTAAGCACACATGCTTAGTGAGGATGCTCTTAAAACAATGATGCAATAAAAACCATTTGAGAACCAAAACCACTTATTTTCAAAACATGCTTAACAACCCAATCATTTTCATTGTTTCTGACCGAAACATGCATAACGACCCTTTATGCAACATCATATATAAATTCCATGCTTAGATCCCAAAGCTTTAAACCATTTTACCATGCTTAAATCCCAAAGCATTATATCATAAACCATGCTTAAATCCCAAAGCATTATTGTAATACCCCAAAATTTACTAAGTTGATTAAGGGTCATTTAGTACTAAGATAATAGCTTAAAAGCTAACTTAGTGACTAAAATGACAAAAAAGTGAAAGTTGGGATTTCTTTAATTATGGGTTTTGGAAAGGAAATTTCTATGGTTTAAAGGTATCATGTGATAGATAGTTAATTGAATAAGGTATTCTTAAAGTTTGGTTGAATACCAAGGAAAATTGGAAAGGAAATTGAAGTTTAAAAGTTTAGTGACCAAAATGTAAATTTTGAAAATTTTATGGCTAAAGTATAAACTTTGGAAAAGTTTGGGGACTAAAGTTGTAATTTCCCAAAATTTGAGGGTTTTTATTTCATAAATAAATATATCACCTAAGGCTCTGAATCAAATGCGGAACTTTTGGTTCGATTTGATACTTCTATTATTTGGAAAATCGTAGTTAAAGTTTAAGTGGAATTCGAATACCCATATCGAACTGAAAATTTTTGAAGTTATACCATATGATAGAGAAAGGTTATAAAAGTCATTTCCAAGTGTTGGAAATATTTTTAGTTCGATTCAAGATGAATCTTATAGTTTATTTCTGAGTAAAGGATTATTTATCAGTATATTAGATCTAATGGAAATTTTGGAGACTGATCCAAAAGATATGGAAAAATTCATAAAATATTACTTTATGAATATTTTATTATAGTTGGTTGGATTCCAACTAGATTTAGTTGATTTTTTACAAGAATGGCAAACTATTAAATAAAAACTAGTTGGAGGGCAAATTGGTCATTTGGCACCAATGGCAATTTTGAAATATTTAAAAAGTTATAAGGGCAGTTTTGGAAAGAGAAAATGGAATATTAAATCTTGGCCCTTGATTGATGATAAAATCAATCTCAACATTGGATAAAAAAGGTCAAAATTGTAATTTCATTATTAAATGAATTTAATAGATATATGTGTAAAATAATGGTAAAATGATGAACCAATTGTTCATCTTTTCCAGCCAAAAACATGAGGGCTAGGAAAAGAAAGAGAAATTTTTTTCCAAGCTCGATTCAAGCCCCGAAACTCGGTTTTCAGATAATCTCTTCAACTACAAAGTTGTTATACTCTTCAAGCTCTATCATTTAATATCGATAATTCATTGAATCCATGCTTGATTGATGCGAATTTACATGAGAAAGAAATTAGGTTATGGATCAAATTTGGGCTTTTGAGGTTTTATGATTCCATGATTGAATTTAAGTTGAAATCAAGCAAGTATGATGTTAAAATCATGATATTGAGTTGGGATTTAAGTTTTACATGTTTTGATTATTATGAAGATGATTAGGGTTTATGGATTCAAGTTTAATTTAGGGTTTGTGATGTTGAAATAATGATCTAGTAAGCTTGAATTATTGTTTGGAAGCAAAACACTAAGTTAAATTGTCTAGGGACCATTTCGGCAAATTGAAAAGTTGAAGGACCAAATTTGAATTTTTAGAATTTGGAGTTTATTTATGTTATTAATGATGTTAGAGATAAGAAAATGAAGTTAGAATGCCAAATTGATGTTGAATTGAATTAGTGATCATTTTGACAATTTGTCAAAGTTAAGTGACCAAATCGAAATGGAAGTTTTGCATGGGGTCTAAATCTGATTTTTAGATGTAATGATGGAATTCAGGTAGTAATGTTGAATTGAGGACTAAATTGCAATGTTAAGAAGCATGAATCCTTATCTTTGCATTTTAGTACCTATTTCGGTAAATATTGTAAATTAGGGAGAATTATTGTGAATAATTATTTGGTGAAGAATGTGATTAGTTGGTGGTTTAAATCTAGTGATTGGACTAAATTGAAAAGTAGAGAAGTAAGGAGAAGTTAGTATAAAAGTTGAAGTTGTTTATGGAAGTTGTGTAGAAAAACTGGTTTATGGCAGTAACTTTGAAAATTCACCATATATTCTACAAAAATGGTTAGAAGGTGAATTTTATACCGATGTAAAGATTTGTTCGTCTAGTTTCATGTCCAACAAACGGAAACTGATTTCGAGTTCCAAATAAAAAGATATGAATTTTTAAGTGGTGAAAGGCCAGAAAACAGTATAGCAGGCTGTTCCGAAATTCAATACTAGAAATTGACTTTCAAAATTCGCCATAAATCGTACAAGTTGAATTTGGGATATTAATTTATATCATTGAAAAGATTATTGAATCTAGTTTCTTTATGAACAAACGGAATCAAATTCCGAGTTGTAGATTATTTTATAGAAATATTTCTTGGGAGGTATTGCAAACAGCCCTAAAATGAGAATTGATACACTTTGTATCTAAGGTTGATTAGTAAGCTTGAAAAGGGTTAATGGAAGTTCAAATTGGTCACTAAGGACCATAGTGAGTTTTTGAAAAATACAATGAAGAAAAGAAAATGTTTGGAGATATTGTATTCGAATGATTATATTGGACAATATGTAACATGTTGTTAGATTGAGATCTAACAAATATTTTACTTATTTGAATTATGAACTTAAGTTCGAATCAAGGGAGGTTCAAGGTACAATGAAGGAAAGGATCGAAGAGGACTTTGTGAGGCACACTAATACATGGCCCAGGTGAGTGCAATGCATACATAACATTATACATAGATGTTTTATACATCACCGGTAAGACTTGCGAAGAGTCTACCTGGTTTATATATTGTCATGATAATTATGTCATTGATCATACATTTGACATACTTTAAATATGTCAAAGGTTGAAAATAAATGCATTGATCACTAGTTATTGATGATGATTTACTATTAATGTTATTCGGCTATGAACTGCTTCATGTTAATATAAATTGATATACATTGCTATTGATGAAATATTTGATGATATAAAGCCCAAGTATGATATAGAGGTTCAAATGTATAGTTGGCTAGCCATAGAGTCATAAACAACTGTATAAAGATTCTAAGCACTTCAGGTAAAGTGCAAATTTTATAAATACTCATTGAGGAGTATACTCTTGCATGGTTTGAGTATACGGACTTATTACAGGTGCTAAGCACTTTGAAGTAATTTCATAAAAACTCAATGAGGGGTATATTGTATACTCCGGTAAGTATACATAAGCACTTCGGTGCTGAGCACTCCCGGTAGAGTGCAAATAATATACATACTCAAGAAAGGTTGGGTATGAGGGGATGACTCGTGTACATAGAATCTTTTAATTCGATACCTTGGGCTAAGTAAACTGAATCGAAATAAAAAAAAATAGAATAATAAGCTTGAAAGCTTGCAGACAGAGTTGGAAAAAGGTATTTGTAAGCATTGAAAGCTTACGGATGGAAATGGCACCAATATTGGTAAGATCCAATCTTATCACTTTGATATACATATATGCTATTACAGATTTAATTGTGCTAATGAGCATGTAATGGTAAGGTGATCATATGCATTATTAATAATTAATAATTAATATTGAGATTGATATTATGACAAATACACTTAAATTTGAATTATTGCCTCACTAAGTAAATACTTAGCGTTTAATTGTTTTACACGTAGGAAAGAAGAAATGGTTGGAGTAAGGAGCATATTCGGACATCATCAATAAATACCAGGTACATCAGTATCAGTAAGATATCTTTTGATACTGTTTGATATTTACTAGTTGGCATGTATATTAAAAGGGTATGCCTGCTCTGATAGGTATCTGGATGAATTTTAAATCAAGCAGTTTTTAGGCAATTTTATTAATTATATCAAGACAAATTAAATTGATAAGTTGCCGCCTGAAAAAAATTCGATTTGAAGATGAAAATATTATTTTTAAACTTTACGCGAATAACTAGATTTGTAAATAAAAACTAAATACATTGTAACATTTTTAAAGAAACAAAATTTTACCGAGTTACAAATGTAGAGGATTTTTACAAATGTTTTGTGACATCTCTGACTCGTATTCAGCTATGAATATGGGAAAGAGGTATTACATTTATTGGTATCAGAGCTGCAGGTTTAGCTGGTTCTCAGCCTAAATGGAAGTGGTTTTATGTTAAAAAAAGTATACATGCCACTATGATATTAATATTACTGATCTGATGTTTTTGCGATTTGATTGATGTCGCTCCTTACTAATGTAAATTGGGAGGAATTATAAGAAATATTTGAGTCAAGAAAGTGTGATGAACTGGTTAATTAGAAGCTTTGGAAGGAATCAAAAGTAGTAAAAATAAGGTTAATAATAACCCTTCGGATAAATCTGAACAAGAAAGGGGCACTGGTACAACAAGAAGTGCCTGTGCCGGATTAAGGAACTGAAAAGTTTAGAAACACCTGAATTGAAAGGAAATGCAGAATAAGGTCCAGTGATTGTTGATTTATAACTGAATAATCTAAGGATTACACTGGACGGATACCGAGAAATTGGATGGAGCTATTTTATTACTCTGAGATTTAAGCTAGATTAGAAAACCATCTGAATTTGCTTCCAGGATTGCACATATCAGTTCGAGTTTATAACATCAAGAATGATAAAGATTGGGATAATTCGAAAATCATAGAAGGTACATCTCATCTTTTTGGATAAACCTGTATTGATGTTGATGGGTCCTAGCTTTACACATTCGTATATAAGTACGAACTTGAATGGTGAATAAGATATCCTTATAGAACCCATTTCAAGTAATATAGCGGTCACGAATTTGTTGGGCTATAATGTAAGGGCGAGCTGAACATGTGGAATTGCTCGATAAAAACATAAGAAATAGGGTTCCCTATAAACTTAATGGAATTATCTTTTGAGGAGTCTAAGATGATTGTGGGCATGAATTGGTTACCTTCCTATCAGGTCATGATGAATTGTCGCATAAAGTGATTAATATTGAAAAACATGGAAGGCACAAAATAGTAATAGTTGATAAAAGGGCAAACCCTTTTCTAATGCAATTTCAGTTTTTTATTAAGGAAATTGTTGTTATAAGGTTGCTAAGTTTTCTTAGCAAATGTAGTAGATGCTCGGGCTGTTTAAGTTAAATTGAAAAATAACTCGACTATCCAAAAATATTTGGATGTATTCCCAGATGAATTACTCAGAATTACCTCTAGATTGAGAGGTGAAATTCAAAATAAAGATGTTACCAGGCATTGCGCCTAAATTAATGGCCCCGTATAAAATGGCTTCGACCGAACTTCGAGATTTAAAGGTACAAATTGCAAGGAATGTTAGGTTAATGTTTTATAAAGTCAAGTGTGTCATCTTAAGGGTACACCAGTGTTAATAGTGAAAGAGAAATACTGATTTCTATCAGCTCGAGAAGGTAATAGTAAAGAATAAATATCTTCTTTCGAAGAGTGATGATCTTTTGATTAGTTAAAAAAATCAAGGAAGAAGAAATTCTAAAGATAGCTTTTCGGACTCGGTATGAATACTATGAGTTCGTGATGATACCTACGACATTTATAAGCCTAATGAACCAAGTATTCTAATTTTGCTTGGACCAATTTTTGGTAGAATTCATTGAGTATATTTTGGTCTATTCAAAGGAAAATTGAAGAATAAGATGCCCATTTTGCATTGTTCTTCAGACCTTTCGAGAAAAGAAGGTATATGCTAAATTGTTAAAGTATGAGATTTGTTGTCTAAAGTTGTTTTATTAGTTATGTGGACTGGGCAATGGGAATAAGAATAGACCTCAAGAAAGTACAAATTATAGTTGAATGGAAACCTCTGAAAAATGTTTTAGAGGTTCAGAATTTCTTAATGATCGTCTCCTTATTGACCAAGCTATTGAGGAAAGAAATGTCGTTCAGTTGAACAAATCAATGCTAAGAAATCTTTGAGACATTAAAGGAGATCTTAATAGAAGCCATAATACCAGTACAACCATAATTAGGTAAAGATTTTGTGGTGTAAAGCAATGCTTCTTATAACAGTTTGGGATGCATACTTATGCAAGCAGGAAAAGTAATAGTCTATGCTTGAGACAACTTAGGATATATGAGAGGAATTATCTTACATAGAATTTGGAGCTAGCAATGGTTGTATTTGCTTTAAAGATATAGCATCATTATTTATACAGTGAACGATGCTATATTTATGTAGGTTATAAAAGTTAAAGTATATGCTTACTAAAGAAGAGTTAAACTTGATGTAAAGAATTTGGATTGAGCTTTTTAAGAATTATGATATGGTATTTGACTATCATCCAAAAAAAGCTAATGTGATAGCTGACGCTCTCAGTCTAAAGACAATTGTTGCTCTAAGAGCTTTGAATGCTAGATTGGCATTAAAAGAAGATGGTGTTTTGATTGTCAAGTTAAGAATAAAATTTACCGTATTGGATTAAATAAGATATCTTTAAAGAAAGGATGAAAATGTTTTCAAGGTGCAAACAAGTGGAAAAAAGTGAAACTGAAAACTTGGAAGTTAGGTTTGATAGATATTTGTATTATCAAGGAAGAATTTCTATCTCAATGATGGAAAGTATATGTTGACCCTAAAAGAAAAGATATTTAATATGAAGTTAAGGATAAAGTATTTCTTAAAAGTTTCACCTTGGAAGAAGATGTTATGGTTTAGACAAAGAGAAAGTTAAGTTCAAAATTTATTGGGCTATAAGAAATTGTGAAAGGAGTTAGTCTAATAGTTAAGCTTAATAGTTAGCTTTGTATTTGGAAATGAACAAGATTCATAATGTATCGATGCTCTGGAAATATTGATTAGACCCCTGACATATTGTTACTCCGTAGAAAATAGAGATTCAACTGGATTTAAGCTATGAAAAAGAGCTGGTAAAGATCCTAGCACATGGAGTCAAAGAACTGAGAAAATAAGACAATCCTATTTGTTAAAGTTATTTGACAAAAAAATCACAAGGTTAAAGAAAATATTTGAGAGAAATAAGAAGAAAATATAAGAAAATAGTTTCCCCACCTTTTGGAACCAAGTAAGTATTGAAAAATTCGAGGACAAATTTTCTTAACGGGGAGAGAATTGTAATACCCCAAAATTTACTAAGTTGATTAAGGGTCATTTAGTACTAAGATAATAGCTTAAAAGCTAACTTAGTGACTAAAATGTCAAAAATGCGAATGTTGGGATTTCTTTAATTATGGGTTTTGGAAAGGAAATTTCTATGGTTTAAAGGTATCATGTGATAGATATTGAATTGAATAAGTTATTATTAAAGTTTGGTTGAATACCAAGGAAAATTGGAATGGAAATTGAAGTTTAAAAGTTTAGTGACCAAAATGTAAATTTTGAAAATTTTATGGCTAAAGTATAAACTTTGGAAAAGTTTGGGGATTAAAGTTGTAATTTCCCAAAAGTTAAGGGTTTTTATTTCATAAATAAATATATCACCTAAGAGTGTGAATCCCATGTGTTGGAAATATTTTTAGTTCGATTCAAGATGAATCCTACATTTTATTTCTGAGTAAAGGATTATTTATCAGTATATCGGATCTAATGGAAATTTTGGAGACTAATCCAAATGATACGAAAAAATTCTTAAAATATTACTTTATGAATATTTTATTATAGTTGGTTGTATTCCAACTAGATTTAGTTGAATTTTTACAAGAATGGCAAACTAGTAAATAAAAAATTGTTGGAGGGCAAATTGGTCATTTGGCCCCAATGGCAATTTTGAAATATTTAAAAAGTTATAAGGGCAATTTTGGAAAGAGAAAATGAAATATTAAATCTTGGCCGTTGATTGACGATAAAATCAATATCAACCATTGGATAAAATCGCAAAATTGTAATTTCAATAGTAAATGAATTTAATATTAATTTAATAGATATATGTGTAAAATAATGGTAGAAAGATGAACCAAATGTTCATCTTTTCCAGCCAAAAACGTGATATCGGTCGGTTTTCAGGTAATCTCTTCAACTACAAAGTTGTTATACTCTTCAAGCTCTATCTTTTGATATCAATAATTCATGGAATCCATGCTTGATTGATGAGAATTTACATGAGAAAGAAATTAGGGTTTATGGATCAAATTGGGGCTTTTGAGATTTTATGATTCCATGATTGAATTCAAGTTGAAATCAAGCTAGTATGATGTTAAAATCATTATATTGAGTTGGGATTTCAGTTTTACATGTTTTGATTATTATGAAGATGATTAGGGTTTATGGATTCAAGTTTAATATTAGGGTTTGTGATGTTGAAATAGTGATCTAGTAAGCTTGAATTGTTGTTTGGAAGCAAAACCCTAAGTTAAATTGTGTAGGGACCATTTTGGCAAATTGATAAGTTGAAGGACCAAATCTATTTTTTGGAATTTGGAGTGTATTTATGTTATTAATGATGTTAGCGACAAGAAAATGAAGTTAGAATGCCAAATTGATGCTGAATTGAATTAGTGACCATTTTGACATTTGTCAATGTTAAGTGACCAAATCAAAATGGAAGTTTTGTATGGGGGCTAAACCCAACTTTTAGTTTTAATGATGGAATTAAGGTAGTAATGTTGAATTGAGGACTAAATTGCAAAGTTAAGAAGCATGAATCCTTACCTTTGCATTTTAGTACCTATTTCGGTAAATAAGGAAAATTAGGGAGAATTATTGTGAATAATTATTTGCTGAAGAATGTGATGAGTTGGTGGTTTAAAGCTAGCGATTGAACTAAATTGAAAAGTAGAGAAGTAAGGAGAAGTTAGTATAAAAGTTGAAGTTGTTTACGGAAGTTGTGTAGAAAAACTGGTTTATGACAGTAACATCAAAAATTCACCATAAATTCTACAAAAATTGTTAGAAGGTGAATTTTATACCGATGTAAAGATTTGTTCGTCTAGTTTCATGTCCAACAAACGGAAACTGATTTTTAGTTCGAGTAAAAAGATATGAATTTTTAAGTGGTGAAAGGTCAGAAAAAAATATAGCAGTCTGTTCCGAAATTCAATACTGGAAATTGACTTTGAAAATTCGCCATAAATCGTACAAGTTGAATTTGGGCTATTAATTTATATCGTTGAAAAGCTTATTGAATCTAGTTTCTTTCAGAACAAACAGAATCGAATTCTGAGTTGTAGATTATTTTATAGAAATATTTCTTGGGAGGTACTGCAAACAGTCAGAAAATGAGAATTGATACACTTTGTATCTAAGGTTGATTAGTAAGCTTGAAAAGGGTTAATGGAAGTTCAAATTGGTCACTAAGGACCATAATGAGTTTTTGAACAATACAATGAAGAAAAGAAAATGTTTGGAGATTTTGTATTCGAATGATTATATTGGACAATATATAACATATTGTTAGATTGGGATCTAACAAAAATTTTACTTATTTGAATTATGAAGTTAAGTTCGAATCAAGGGAGGTTCAAGGTAAAATGAAGTAAAGGATCGAAGAGGACTTAGTGAGGGCCCATGTGAGTGCAAGGCATACATAACATTATACATAGATGTTTTATACATCACCGGTAAGACTTGCGATGAGTCTACCTGGTTTATATATTGTCATGATAATTATGTAATTGATCATACATTTGACATACTTTAAATATGTCAAACGTTGAAAATAAATACATTGATCACTAGTTATTGATGATGATTTACTATTAATGTTATTCGGTTATGAACTGCTTCATGTTAATATAAATTGATATACACTGCCATGGATGAAACATTTGATGATATAAAGCCCAAGTATGATATAGAGGTTCAAAGGTATAGTTGGCTAGCCACAGAGTCATAAACAACTGTATAGAGATTCTAGGCAGTTCAGGTGAAGTGCAAATTTTATAAATACTCATTGAGATGTATAATCATGCATGGTTTGAGTATACAGACTTATTACGGGTGCTAAGCACTTTGGAGTAATTTCATAAGAACTCAATGAGGGATATATTTTATTCTTCGGTAAGTATACAGAAGCACTTCGGTGCTAAGCACTCCCGGTATAGTGCAAATAATATACGTACTCAAGAAAGGTTGGGTATGGGGGGATGACTCGTGTACATGGAATCTCTTAATTCTATACCTTGGGCTAAGTAAACTGAATTGAAATAAAAAAATAGAAATAAAAAGGTATTGGTAAGCATTGAAAGCTTACGAATGGAAATGGCACCAATATTGGTAAGATCTAATCTTATCACTTTGATATACATATATGCTATTACATATTTAATTATGTTAATGAGCATGTAATGGTAAGGTGATCATATGCATTATTAATAATTAATAATTAATATTGAGATTGATATTATGACAATTGAACTTAAATTTGATTATTGCCTCACTAAGTAAATACTTAGCGTGCAACTATTTTACACGTAGGAAAGAAGAAATGGTTGGAGTAAGGAGCATATACGAACATCATCAATCAATAACAGGTACATCAGTATCAGTAAGATATCTTTTGATATTGTTTGATATTTACTAGTTGGCATGTATATTAAAAGGGTATGCATGCTCAGATAGAATATGTATTTTATTTGTTATCTTGATGAATTTTAAATCAAGTAGTTTTTAGGCAGTTTTATTAATTACATCAAGACAAATTAAATTGATAAGTTGCTACCTGAAAAAAATTTGATTTGAAGATGAAAATATTATTTTTAAACTTTACGAGTATAACTGGATTTGTAAATAAAAACTAAATACATTGTCACATTTTTAAAGAAACAAAATTTTATCGAGTTACAAATGTAGAGGGTTTTACAAATGTTTTGTGATATCTCTGACTCGTATTCAGCTATGAATACGGGAAATGGGTATTACAATTATATCATAAACCATGCTTAAATCCCAAAGGATTATAATAGGTTCAAAATATGAACTTGCATATATTAGCATTTATAGTGACCCCATATAGACGACCACTATCCTCGATTAGCCGACCACTAATCTTTAGGTAACCGACCGTTAACCTTACATTTTGGATACACGGATCTCCCATGATATTCGACCACTACCATGACCCATACCATGCCGACCGCAAGATTAACATCAACAAGGGGGATCGACCGCTCAACCCAAGTGACAACATCATAGTCAAAGTAGCTGACCGCTTACCTCAAGGACCCTTAACCACGATCGATTTTTAACATATTATAGTGCACTTCATCCTATGGCATGGCAACTATATCCGAATGTTTTCTAATCATGTCACATAGCCAATATATCCTTTACGAAACCATTTACTCACTGTTTTACAATGCATTATACAAAATCACCACATATGCAAATCACATTGCCAAAGCAATAACGCCATTCCCGACCAGAATGAAAACAAATGCTCACAAGCATTTCTTATACTTTTAAACCCCTTCATTTGTATTTAAAATATACATTTCAAGTATATAAAACAAACCATGTTTACAACCTAAACATGAATTACACATGCTCATATCTGAACCAATATTAAACTTCAAAAGAGGGAAACTTACTTCTGAGCTTAGGTAAGCGTTTCACGCTTACCCTAAACTCCCAACAACCTTTATTAAATCTTTGAAAGGTATTTAAACCAATTTTCACTCACCGATACACCTCACCTTGCTCACTAACGTGAATCGAGCTCCCAGAAAGTAACAAACAACGTCAAGCTTCGTCGCCTTGATTATCCCCTGTTTTAACCACATAAAACCAGAGGTCAAATGCATCATTATGCATTCAAGCCTTTGCCAACAAGCAAATACCTGCAACTCTCAAGTTGTTCACTCAAAAACCATCTGAAACATATTGAAATCATCCTCAAACACTTCCAAAACTCAACCCAGACATAATATAACAATTCAATACACCAAACTTCATCAATTAACATCTAAAAACTCTTTCCCAACATCCTCTTACTTCCAGCAATGATTAACTCAATATCACCCCCAAAACCCTTGATTAACAACCGTAAACATTAGAGATTCAACTTGTTTCGGGATTACAATGTTAAACCAAGTTATCAACTCAATTAAACATCAAAATCACAATCTAATCTGATGAAAATCCCAGCAAAACAGAACAAGTACGAAGATCCACCAATTTCAACAATCTAAACACAATTAAACCAATTTTCCTCAATTAAACTATCAAAACATATTAGAAAACAATTGTAAAGAATCAACAACTTGGGAATTTCAGTAAACAACCTTTTATTATAGGAGGAGAACGAACCTTACCTCTAATGGATGCTTTCTCCCCTAATTGGATGATTTACATGAGAAAACAAAGTTGAAACAATAAGGTTCTGGAAAACTAATAAGAAGGAATCATTTACAAACAAAAGATTTAAGAAAAGAAAGGTTTACCTAAAGATTTGTTAATGTTTGGCTGGAGAGATTTTGAGAGAAAATATTTTGGGAAATTAGTTTCGTTATTTTTGTTCTAAAAGATTAATTAACAAATTAATTCTCCCTAACCTATTTATATTTTTCTAAAACACTTTTAAAATAGCCAATTAAGGGATAAAGTCTGATATTAGACTTTTAGAGCAATTAGCTCCTTAAAGATTCAAAGTTTTGACTCTTTACAAAACAACCACCAAAAATAGTTTTCAAAGTTTGCATTTTTGTCACTAGTCCAAAATGTCCGATTTCCAAAACTCCTTTTTCCAAAGTTGACTTCACCACAATCAATAATATATTTAATAATGATTTTAGAATTTTTTCCATAATTTTATCACCTTCAAAAATATTTATCCGATTTAATCCTAAAACCGACTCGAATTTCTAATACTGGTCCACTGAACCTTCGAACCAACCTTTAAACATCTAAGACCAAAACCAGGGTGTTACAACTCTCCCCCACTTAAGAAATTTCATCCCCAAAATTTACCTGGAGGAAACAAATGAGAAAATTGCTCCAACACGTTCGCCTTGCTTTCCCACGTGGCTTCCTCGACACCACATTGTCGCCACAAGATCTTAACAAGCTCAATGTTCTTGCCACGAAGAACTTTGCTACTGGAATCATGGATGTCCACCGGTTCCTCATCATAGGATAAATTCAGCCTCAACTTAGTATGCTCCACCGATATAACGTGCGAGGGATCCGACCGATACCTCTGCAACATAGATACATAGAACACACCATGTATTTTCTCCAACTCGGGAGACAACCTCAACCGATAAGCCACAAGACCAACACAGTTAAAAACCTCGCATGGTCCAATAAACCTCGAACTAAGTTTACCCCTACGTCCGAACCGCATCACCTTTTTCTATGCTGACACTTTCAAGAATACACGATCGCCCACCATATATTCAATTTCCCTACGCTTCAAATCCGCGTAAGATTTCTGCCGATCTGCAGCCGCTTTCAAGAGATCACACACAAGATCTACCTTTCCATCTGTGTCTTTCAACACATCCGGCAAGGAAATATGTTTTTCCCCTACCTCAGCCCAACACAAAGGCGTATGACACCTCCGACCATACAATGCCTCATACGGTGCCATTTGTATACTCGCTTGGTAACTGTTATTATACGCAAACCCAGCCAAAGGTAAATGCTTCTCCCAAGTTCCTTGGAACTCAATAATGCAATATCTCAACATATCCTCCAAAACCTGGATAACCCGCTCAGGCTGTCCATCAGACTGAGGATGATACGCAATACTGAAGTTCAACCTCGTACCCAAAGCCCAATGCAATCTCACCCGAAACCTCGCTGTAAACCTCGGATCTCTATCCGAAACAATGGACTTAGGCACCCCGTACAACCGTACAATCTCAGCGATATACAAATTTATCAACTTGTCCAAAGTATACGTGGTATGCACTGGTAGAAAATGTGCACTCTTTGTAAACCAATCCACAAACACCCAAATGTAATCCTTTTTAGTTGGTGTCCAAAGTAACCCCGACACAAAATCCATGTTGACTCTCTCCCATTTCTATTCTGAAATTTTCAACAGTTGCAATAACCCAGATGGAAACTGATGTTCAGCCTTGACCCGCTGACGCACCAAACACCTAGAAACAAACTCATCATGCTTGCACATCTAAAGCATAAGAACAAATTTGTTTGAATCATCAAAACATGGCAACCATTCCAAATTAATTAGATATTTTCCTAAGCACTCATCTAACATCAATATAAGAAATGATCCACACAAGTTCAACAATATCAAGCCAATCATAAAATCCAACACTTCACGTGCCTAAAATTTGTGGGAAAACATATTTACAAAACCCAAAAACATGGCAAATACATTGCCTTATTAACCGAAAACATAAACTGAGTTCATACTCAAAGTAGTTTTGCACTTGGATCACTTTAAACTTTGCCTTTGCTGCCTCGAACCTTAATGCTCTGAATCATTAGGAATAAGAGAGCGCAAGCACACATGCTTAGTGATGATGCTCTTAAAATAATGATGCAATAAAAACCATTTGAGAACCAAAATCACTTGTTTTCAAAACATGCTTAACAACGCAATCGTTTTCATTGTTTCTGACCGAAACATGCATAACGACCCTTATGCAACATCATATATAAATTCCATGCTTAGGTCCCAAAGCATTAAACCATTTTACCATGCTTAAATCCCAAAGCATTATATCGTAAACCATGCTTAAATCCCAAAGCATTATATCATAAGCCATGCTTAAATCCCAAAGCATTATAATAGGTTCAACACATGAACTTGTATATACTGGCATTTATAGTGACCCCGGATCTCCCATGATAGTCGACCACTACCATGACCCATACCATGCCCGACCGCATGACACAACACCCTTTCCGACTGCAAGATAAACATCAACAAGGGGAACTGACCACTCAACCCAAGTGACAACATCAAAGTTTGAGTAGCCGACTACTTTCCTCAAGGACCCTTAACCATGATCGATTTTTAACATATTATAGTGCACTTCATCCTATGGCATGTTAACTATAACTGAATGTTTTCTCATCATGTTACATAGCCAATATATCCTTTACAAAACCATTTACTCACTGTTTTACAATGCATTATAAAAAATCACCGCATATGCAAATCACATTGCCAAAGCAATAACACCATTCTCGACCAGAATGAAAATCAATGCTCACAAGCATTTCTTATACTTTTAAACCCTTGCATATGTACTTATAATCATGCATTTCCAGTATATAAAATAATCCATGTTTACGACCTAATCATGAATTACACATGCTTATATTCGAACCAATATTAAAGTGCAAAAGAGGGAAACTTACTTTCGAGCTTAGGTAAGAGTTTCACGCTTACCCTAAACTCCCAACAACCTTTATTAAACCTTTGAAAGGCATTTAAACCAATTTTCACTCACTGATACTCCTCGCCTTGCTCGCTAACGCAAATCGAGCTCCCAACAAGCAACAAACAATGTCAAGCTTCGTCACCTTGATTATCCCCTATTTTAACCACATAAAACCAACGGGAAAATGCATCATTATGCATTCAAACCATTGCCAACAAGTAATTACCTGCAACTCTCATGTTGCCCACTCAAAAACCATCTGAAACATATCGAATCATCCTCAAACAATTTCAAAACTCAACCCAGTCATAATATAACAATTCAATACACCAAACCTCATCAATTAACATCTAAAAACTCTTTCCCAACATCCTCTTACTTCCAGCAATGATTAAACTCCACTATCACCCCAAAAACCCTTGATTAACAACCTTATACTTTAGAGATTTAACTTTTTCGGGATTACAATGCTAAAACCAAGTTATCAACTCAATTAAACATCAAAATCATGATCTAATCTGATTAAAATCCCAGCAAAATGGAACAAGTACGAAGATCCACCAATTTCAACAATCAAAACACAATTAAACTAATTTTCCTCAATTAAACTATCAAAACACTTTAGAAAACAATTTTAAAGAGTGAACAACTTGGGAATTATAGTAAAGAACCATTCATTAGAGGAGGATAACGAACCTTACCTCTAATGGATGCTTTCTCCCTTAATTGGATGATTTGCATGAGAAAACAAAGTTAAAAGAATAAGGTTCTGGAAATCTAACATGAAGGAATCATTTACAAACAAAAGATTTAAGAAAATAAATGTTTACCTGAAGATTTAGAAGAAGAAATTGATGTTTGGCTCGAGAGATTTTGAGAGAAAATATTTTGAGAAAGTTGTTACGTGATTTTTGTTTTAAGAGATTAATTAACAAATTAATTCTCCCCAACCTATTTATATTTTCTAAAACACTTTTAAAATAGAAAATTAAGGGATAAAGTCTAATAGTAGACTTTTAGGGAAATTAGATCCTTAAAGATTCAAAGTTTTGACTCTTTACAAAATAGCCACCAAAAATAGTTTTCAAAGTTTGCAATTTGGTCACTAGTCCAAAATGTCCAATTTCCAAAACCCCTTTTAAAAAATTGATTTCACCGCAATCATTAATATATTTAATAATGATTTTAGAATACTTTTACACAATTTTATCACCTTCAAAAATATTTAATCTGATTTAATCTTGAAACTGACTCGAATCTCTAATACTGATCCATCAAACCTTTGAACCAACCTTTAAACATTTAAGACCAAAACCGGGGTGTTACAATGAACTTGGTTAATGATCAATTGTAGGCCAATATAATTGTTAATGTATCATTGAAAGGTTTATGTTGTATAATATGGTTTATACATGTTTACTCTTTAAGCTTTGCATATGGATTGTTATGCATGGGAAGGCTTAAATTGAGGTTGAGCAATGGGACTTGTTGTTGGTTGATGATACATGTTGCATATGGTTTAATATGCTGGTTTTTTTAAAGATGTTAAGTGCATGGTTTTTCAAGGCATGATAATGTTTTAAAGGTTGATTGAAATGGGATTTCAATATGTTGTTGAGAAATGGTTTTAATGCATTGATGATGTGTTATTTTTTAGCACTCCTCACTAAGCCTAGTGTGCTTATGCTCTCTTTGTCCATCAATGCAGAGAATTCAAGGCTTGGAAGGCAGCGGGAAGCAAGGGATCACAACAAGACTTGGTAACCAAAGTATGTTTTTTATTAGACTATAAGTAATAAGGGCAATGGGGTTTCCATAGCTATTTTGGGAGGTGTTTTGTCAAGCTCCCTATTTGAGCAAGTTTGTTGGGTTGTTCTTGGATTGTAAATGGCCATTATAGATTGTTTGTGATGATGATTAGAAGTTTCATGCTTTGCTTGATTGGTTTTCTAGGTAGCATGCCTATAGATTTACATTTGAAGTAAGATGCCATGAATGGAAGTTGAAACTGAGTTGATAAGATGTGGTTTGATCCTAGAATATGTTGTATGTATGTTAGAAACATGTTAGGGTGTTTTGGTATGTTCAAAAACATGTTAAACAAGCAAAATTGGACATTACATGTCCAAGCGTACCGGTATGGGTGTCCCTATTTCGGTACGGATAAGCCATTCTAGGCTTAGTGTACCGGTACTCCGACAACTATTTCAGTATGGGCCAAGGCAAAATTGGCCAGTGTTTTAGTACTCAGGGAGGCGTTTCGATATGGTACAATGACTTTTAGAAGGGCATTTCGATACGCATAGGCGTATCAGAACAAAAATTAGATACTGGAATTCTGGAGTTTGAAATAATGAAGGTATGTCGATACACCCCTTGCCTCTACCAATACGGTGGCAGTTAAATTAGTTATTTGGATTATTCTAAAGTTCTAATTTCTTACGTTTTAGTCCCTGAATGTTGTGGACGCAATTGAATTGCATGAATAAGATTTTTTAGCTGATTTATGGCATGTAAGCATGAAACCTGGTTAATTAAAGTTTGGTAATTTAAAAATGGGCTTAATCCTTACAATTTTCTAAAATTGCAAGTTGATCCCTAAACTACAATGGTGTTCAATTAGATGTCAAATTGATGCCCGATTGAATTGGGTTTTCATCTATAGTTAGTATGTACATATTGGATAATATTTATGCATCTAGACAAGATAAAAGAAAAAAATGAACGTGTTTCGAGTCTCATCTTCACGGTTTACTTTGATAAACCTAATGTAGCTCGCTCGATTCGGTCTTGCGTCTAGGCCAGATTGAGGGGGTTACATTTGGTGGTATCAGAGCCAGTTTGCGATAATTAGGAGTTAGTAAGGATGTTGTTATGTTGTTGTGATTTTTAATCCATTGTTTAATATGGATGGTGATTGTAATACGTACGTTGATTGCTTTATGCCATGTTGGACGAAATTTGGGAAACTCATTCCCTTATTATTATAGTCTAAAATGTTATGATTTTGAAATGGAAGTCTTGGATCCATGATGGAAGTTGGCCTGACTATTTTTGTTTTGAAATGATTATCGTGACATGGATATATTTTTAGCATGATGGGACCGAGGAGAGAGTTGTGATCTAGTACAATTGATGCTGCTATTGGGCAGGGAAACGAGGAGGATGTTGTACCTCTTGAGGGGTTGCCACCACCCCTACCTATCCCACATGCGAATGTTGAGCATGTACCACCTGTGCCAGGGATGGGTGACATGGCGCCTTTGATTCAGGCTGTGACTGGTGTGTTCTAGGCAGCAGTTGCGGGTGTTCATGTATCGGTACCAGTGGTTGGGCAAGGTTCGCCATTAAAATGTCTTTGCAGTCTAGGCGGCATTGAGTTTCGTGGTTTGGCACCTAAGGCTTCCGAGAATTGGTTGGCCAGTACTGAGAGGATATTGGTCAGATGGATTGTTCGGATGCCCGTAAGCTGGGCTGTGTTGTGTCTCTATTACAAGGTGATGCTTGTAGTTGGTGGACAACCACGATAGTTGGGATGTTACCTAGGGATGCAAACTGGGAGTTCTTTTGTGCCACTTTTTGAATGAAGTATTTGGGAGTCTGGTATCAGGACAAAAGAAACGGGAGTTCATGGCTCTGGTGCAAGGCAGTATGTCTATTTCTGAGTATGAGGTGCAGTTCGTGAGGTTGTGTCAGTACGGACCTGAGTTGGCTCCTGACGAACGACAACGATGTGATCGGTTTCGCTATGGGTTGGTTCAGGATGTTAAGACATACATCCTTGCTGCTAATTATATAGCTTTTGATGTGTTGGTCGTGCGAGCCAAGGATATTAAGTAGAATCTCATTTTGGCACCTAGGTATCGAGGCTTTAGCTTGGGCAAGAGAGTGGAAGATTCTAGTTTTAGCGGTGGTCAAGCTATGAGACCCTGAATCGAGGCGTGGCGGAGGTGCTGTTGGTCGTAGTGTCCAAGGGTAGGGTACCAAGGCTAGAGCTCAATTTAGTGCATGTTGGGTTTATGGATCGAGTGATCATTTGAGGCGTGATTGCCCACATTTGGCCAGAGAGGGTCAGGAATCTACGATTGTTGTGGCCAATGCTTATTGGAGTTGTGGGTCTAGCGACCATTTGAGACGTAATTGTCATTTGTCGGATGAAGGTGGGTAAGGTGTTGCAGCTGTTGTTTCTCTGTAGAGGGGCTGGGGTCATGGCCGTGGGCCGTTTTAGTGCAGAGATGGTGGGCAGAGGACTGTGGCTTACATTGTTGCTAACTAGCCTGAGAAAGGTGGATCAGCTAGGGTGTATGCGCACCGTGAGGATCGGAATGACACTGATGTGATTCTAGGTATATTCTCTTTATAGTCTTTGTTGTTGTATTCGTTGGTTGATTCTGGTTCTACCCATTCATACATCTTGAGTGAGCATGAACAGTTGCTAGATATACCTATTGATTCTCAATATGGGTGTTAGAGTGACTAGTTCTCTTGGGGAAATAGTCATGCTTAGGAAGTTGTATCGTAGGTGTACGCTAATGGTTCAGGGTCATGTATTTGATGTGGATGTGATAGAGTTGCCATTCCATGGATTTGATGTTATTCTAGGCATAGATTGGTTGACCGAGCACAAGGTTGTAGTTGATTTTGAGACCAAACGGATATCCTTGAAGTTGTCTAATGATTTTGAGGTGGTGTTTGTTGGTGAGAACGCTAAGTTCTTGTCTAATACTGTATTGGCTCTGAAAGCATGACAACTGATGGGTTCTCGATGTTAGGCTTTCTTGGACTATGTTATGAATCCTGGTTTGAAGGAGTTGAGGGTGCATGAAAGTCGTACGGTATGTGAGTTTTTAG
Source organism: Hibiscus mutabilis (assembly GCA_019671005.1). Lineage (NCBI taxonomy): Eukaryota > Viridiplantae > Streptophyta > Magnoliopsida > Malvales > Malvaceae > Hibiscus > Hibiscus mutabilis. Next base: position 20,725,160 of record CM033738.1, read on the forward strand.
TAGTTTCTCTGAAAGAGTTGTCGGCTTGCCACCAGATTATGAAGTAGAGTTTGCCATTGAGGTCTTTGCAGATACGACACCTGTGTCAATTACTCCGTATCGTATGGCCCCGAAAGAATTAAAGGAGTTGAAAACACGACTACATGAGTTGCTTGATTGAGGGTTCAATAGACCGAGTATTTCATTGTAGGGTGCACCGGTGTTGTTCGTGAAGAAGAACGATGGTACATTGCAGATATGTATAGACTATCGACAACTAAACAAGTTGACGATAAAGATCAAGTATCCCTTGCCGCGGATAGATGATCTATTTGATCAGTTCAGGGGTGCATTAATTTTCTCTAAGATAGATTTGAGGTATGGGTACTAACAGTTGTAGGTGAAGGATGTGGATGTGCCCAAGACAGCTTTTCGTACGAGGTACGAGCATTATGAGCTTTTGGTAGTGCCGTTTGGTTTGACCAATGCACCAGCTGTTTTCATGGACAAGATGAATTGAGTGTTCTATGTGTTTTTGGATCAGTTTATGGTTGTGTTTATCGATGATATCCTTGTGTACTCTCGTACTGAGGAGGATCATGATAGGCATTTGCGGATAATGCTTTAGACATTGTTGGCTAATCAGTTGTATGCCAAGTTAAGCAAATGTGAGTTTTGGCTTAAGAAGGTTATTTTCCTTGCGCATGTTGTGTCGGCCGAGGGAATTTGTGTTGATCCACACAAGATTAAGGTTGTGATGAGTTGGAAAGTGCCTAAATCTGTGACAAAAGTTTGAAGTTTCCTTGGGTTGGTTGGTTATTATTGTAGGTTCGTGGAAGGGTTCTCCAGTTTGGTTGCTCCTTTGACCAAGTTTTTGTTGAAGAATGTTCACTTTGAGTGGACGGATGATAGTCAACGAGCTTTTGAAAGGTTAAAGGAAGCTTTGACGTGTGCTCCGGTCTTGGTTCAGCCTAAATCAGGAAAAAAGTTCCTTGTTTATAGCGATGCATCCTATGTTGGGCTTGGTTGCGTGTTGATGCATGAGGGTAAGATAGATGCATATGCATCTAGACAATTGGAGGTGAATGAACGTAATTACCCTACTCATGATCTTGAGCTTTCTGTGGTTGTGTTTTCCTTGAAAATCTAGAGGCATTACCTTTATGGCGAGAAATGTGTGGTTTATACGGTTCATAAGAGTTTGAAGTATTTGATGTCACAGAAAGAGTTGAATCTTAGGCAACATAGATGGTTGGAGCTACTTAAGGATTATGATTTGACCATAGAGTACCATCCGGGTAAAGCTAGCATTATGGCGGATGCTTTGAGTAGGAAAGCGGCTCTGGAGTTGAGAGCTATGTTTGCTCGGTTGAGCGTGACGGGTGATGGTGGGCTATTAGTGGAGTTGCAATTGAAACCATCCTTACCACTGTTGATTAAAGAGAGGCAACCGCATGATGAGAGTTTGGTGCCACATGTGAAGGATATCATGGATGGGAATCCTATGAATTTTCATTTTAATGATGATGGAGTTTTGTGTTTCAAGGGTCGAATTGTGGTGCCTGAAGATGAAAATTTGAGGCATACCATTATGACCGAAGCACATGCCAGTCCTTTTGCTATGCATCCTGGTAATACAAAGATGTATAGAGGGTTGAAGGAAGAGTACTATTGGGTAGGTTTGAAGAAAGATGTGGCTGAGTTTGTAGCAAGATGTATGGTGTGCCAGTGGGTGAAAGCTGAACATCAATTTCCTTTCGGTTTGTTGCAGTTGTTGAGGATACTAGAATGGAAGTGGGAAAGAATCACCATGGATTTTGTGACGGGATTGCCTTTGACATCGACCAAAAAGGATTCGATATAGGTGATTGTTGATTGGTTTACAAAGTGTGCACATTTTGTGCCAGTGCATACGACATATACCTTGGATAGGTTGGTTGAGCTGTACATCTTTGAGATAGTGCATTTGCATAGGGTGTCCAAATCCATAGTTTCGGATAGAGATCCGCATTTTACATTAAGGTTTTGGGTGTGCTTGCATCGTGCGCTAGGAACTCGACTGAATTTTAGTACTTTGTATCATCCTAGACAGATGGCCAGTCAAGACGTGTGATACAGGTTTTGGAGGATATGTTGAGATGTTGTATCATTGAGTTCCAGAGAACATGGGAAAATCAGTTGCCTTTGGTGGAGAATAGTTACCAAGATAGTATACAGATGGAATCGTACAAGGTGTTGTATGGTAGAAAGTGTCGTACACCCGTGTGTTGGGCTGAGGTTGGGGTAAAGCATGTTTTCGTGCTTGATGTCTTGAAAGGCACGAATGAGATAGTGAAGTTGATATATGAGCGCTTTAGAGCAGCTTCGGACCGTCATAAATCCTATGCGGATTTGAAGCGTAGAGATGTAGATTATGTTATCGGTGACCGAGTGTTTTTGAAGGTGTCGCCTTGGAGGAAAATTCTGCATTTTGGACGTAAGGGAAGGCTTAGCCCGAGGTTTATTGGACCATACGAGATCGTTGATCATGTGGGTCCTGCTGCTTATCGATTGAGGTTACCACCTGAGTTGGAGAGGATTCGTGATGTGTTTCATGTGTCGATGTTGTAGAGGTATCTGTCGGATCCATTGCATGTTATGCCGGTGGAGGATATTGAGTTGAGATCAGATTTTTCTTATGATGAGGAACTGGTGGAGATTCTTGATACCAGCAGTAAGGTTCTGCGTGGCAAGACGGTTGAGTTTGTTAAGGTGTTGTGGAGGCACTACAGTGTTGAGGAAGCCATGTGGGAATATAAGTCGGAGATGCTGGAGCAGTTTTCGCAGTTGTTTCCTCCAGGTAAATTTTACGGATGGAATTTCTTAAGTGGGGGAGAGTTGTAACACCCCGGTTTTTGGGCCTAGCAGTTTTGAGGTTTATTAGATGGTTCAGTGGATCAGGTTAGGGATTCAAGTCGGATTCGGGAGTAAATATTTTTTGATGAGATAAAAATATGAAAAAATGGTTAAAATCATATTTAAATATATTATTAATATTGGTGAAATCAATTTTGGGAAATGAGATTTGGAAGGGTGACATTTAGGTTAGTGACCAAAATGTAATTTTTGAAAACTATTTTTTAAAAGGTGACTAAATTGAAAAGGGTCAAATTCTTAGAATACTTAAGGAGCTATTTTACCAAGTGTTTGCTGATGTTTTCTCCCTTCAATTGAGTTATTTTAACATGTGTTTTAAAAGATAATTAAAAGGGATTTTAGATATTAAAGTTAGTTATCATTTTAAAGAAATTTGACGTACTTTTCTCTCAATTTTTCTCTCCACCTCTTTTCTTCCAGACACTCTTGTCTTCATCAAAATCTAGAGGTGAGAGATCTTTTTACTTGGATTCTTGTTTTGTAATTTATTCTTTAACTTTGATTTACAAAACCTCATTGAAATCTTGAGTTTTCCTAGCTTTAATCAATCAATTGAGGGAGCAATCACACAATAGAGGTAAGGTTTGTTCTTCTCCTCTATTGATGTTTCTTTATTGATATTCCCAAGTATTTGATCCTTGATTTATGATTTATAAACTGATTTTGTGTTTTTATAGTGATTAATTGATTTAATTGGGTAAAATTGATGAAATAGTGGAAGATCCGAATTGGATCTGTTTTCCAGTGTTGAGGATTTATTTTCAACATATTTTGGATGTATTATAATTTTGATAAGTTGATTTTAACTATGGAATCCCGAAACTCTTGAATCTCTAATGGTTTTGGTTGTTAGAATTGTATTTTTGTGGAGTTCTGGTGACTGTTTAGTTGCTGGAAGTATTTGGATGAATTGATCATGTTTTTAGGTGTTATTTGATGATAATGGAAGTGTAAGTTTGTTAATTTGTGGCTGGGTTGTGTTTGGAAATGGTTAGATGATGATTTCGGTTGTTGTGGTTGGGCAAATGTGAAAGGATTATGGAAGTCCGTGAGGAATTATTGTTGCAGTGCTTTGAATGCAATGAGATCTATTAATCCTCTGTTGTTATGTGGTTAAAATATGAGAGGTTGATCCGGAAGTGATCGGTGAAGCTTTGGAGGCTTTGGATGCTTGATTTTGCGTCGGCGAATTGCGGTTTCGCGTATCGGTGAGTGAGAACGTGGATTTCAGCTTTGAAATGATTTAAATGAGGTTTATGGGAGTCTAAACTGAGCTTGATACACTAGTTTAAACTCAAAAGTAAGTATGATGTGGTTTTCTCTCTCGGTTGTGCTTTTATGAAATGGTTTATTGCACTTGATTTGATTTACATTGAACCTACTATTTAAGCATGTTTTAAAGTATATGAGATACTGTTTTTTATAATGAAATGATGATGGATGCACGAGGTAAGTCATCCATGTAAGTATATGATTTATACTTGGGTTTTAAGCATGTGTTGTTGCTTGGAAAATGGTTTGGTTTAATGCTTGTAAGAACAGTGAGGTAAATGGCAAATGGTGAATTATATTGGCAAGTGATCTGGTTTTGAAAATTTTTATCGGATATAGTTGGCCGACCATCGATTGATAGTGCACTATAATAAGTCACCTTGTATGTTGAGGGGTTTATACAGTGTACCAAAAATTCTATCCAAGTACCCCAACGGTCGAGGGGTTATATGGTACCAAAAACTCCCGTTAATGGGTTAAGCATCTAACCAATGAGGGGTTGTGATAGTACCCGGTTGTTATTGTACCGCGATTGTGATTGTATCGCTATTCCGGTTGAGATGGCTTGAAGTGTTGTGAGGACACTTGTTGAATCCGTGTATCCAATGAAATCTTTTGGTTAATGGAACTTGGTTAATGATCACTTGTAAGCCAATATAATTGTTAATGTATCATTGAAAGATTTATGTTGAATAATGTGGTTTATACAAGTTTACTCTTTAAGCTTTGCATATGGATTGTTATTCATGGGAGGGCTTAAATTGAGGTTGAGAAATGGGACTTGCTGTTGGTTAATGATACATGTTGCATATGGTTTAATATGCTGGTTTTTTTAAAAGATGTTAAGTGCATGGTTTTTCAAGCCACGATAATGTTTTAAAGGTTGATTGAAATGTGATTTCAATATGTTGCTGAGAAATGATTTTAATGCATTGATTGTGTATTGTTTTTTAGCACTGCTTACTAAGCCTAGTGTGCTTACGCTCTCTTTTGCCATCAATGCAGAGAATTAAAGGCTTGGAAGGCAGCGGGAAGAAAGGGATCACAACAAGACTTGGTAACCAAAGTATGTTTTTGGATTACACTATAAGTAATAAGGGCAATGGGGTTTCCGTAGCTATTTTGGGAGGTGTTTTGTTAAACTCCCTGTTTGAGCAAGTTTGTTGGGTTGCTCTTGGATTGTAAATGGCCATTATAGATTGTTTGTGGTGATTATTGGAAGTTTCATGGTTTGCTTGATTGGTTTTCTATGTAGCATGCCTATAGATTTACATTTGAAGCAAGATGCCATGAATAGAAGTTGAAACTGAGTTGATATGATGTGGTTTGATCCTAGAATATGTTGGATGTATTTTAGAAGCATGTTAGGGTATTTTGGTATGTTCGAAGACATGTTAAACTAGCAAAATTGGACATTATAGGTTCAGGCATACAGGTATGGGTGTCCTTGTTTCGGTATGGATAAGCCATTCCAGGCTTAGCGTACAGGTACTCGGGCAACTGTATTGGTACGGGCCAAGGCAAAATTGGCCAGCGTTTCGGTACTCGGGGAGGCGTTTTGATACGGTACAATGACTTTTTTATGGGTGTTTCGATACAGTGGCAGTTAAATTAGTTATTTGGATTATTCTAAAGTTCTTATTTGTTAAGTTTTTGTCCTTGAATGTTGTGGATGCAATTGAATGAGCATGAATGATCTTTTTGAGCTGATTTTTGGCATGTAAGCATGAAACCTTCTTAATTAAAGGTTGGTAATTTAAAAATGGTTTTAATACTCATAGTTTTCTAAAATTGCAATTTGGTCCCTAAATTGCAATTATGTTCAATTGGATGTCAAACTGATACCCGATTGAATTGGGTTTTCATCCATAGTCAGTATGTACATATAGGATAATATTTATGCATCTAGACAAGATAAATGAAAAAAATGGACGTGTTTCGAGTCTCATCTTCATGATTTACTTCAGTAAACCTAACGTAGCTCGCTCGGTTCGGTCTTGCGACTAGGCTGGGTCGAGAGGGTTACACTCTGCCCAGCAAAGTGGGTACAACATCTTCTACCATACAAAGCCTCATATGGTGCCATCTGGATACTAGCTTGGTAGCTATTATTATATGCAAACTCCACCAATGGCAACTGCTTCTCCCATGATCCTTGAAAATCTATGATGTAGCACCACAACATATCCTCCAAAACTTGGATAAGATGCTCAGACTGGCCATCCGTTTGAGGATAATTCGAGGTACTGAAACTCAACCGTGTACCCAAGGCCCTATGCAAACACTCCCAAAACCTCGCGGTGCAACGCAAATCTCTATCTGACACAATAAACTTTGGTACTTCGTGCAACCTCAGCAATGTACAACTCTGCCAACTTATCCAAAGTATACGTAGTATGCACAGCCAGAAAATGTGCACACTTCATAAACCTATCCACAATCACCCAAATAGAGTTCTTCTTTGATGGCGTCAAAGGCAAACCAGATACAAAATCCATGGTGATTCTCTCCCATTTCCACTCGAGAACCCTTATCGGTTGCAACAACGCCGAAGGAAACTGATGCTCCACCTTAACATTTGACAAACCAGGCAACGAGCAACAAAATCCGCATCCTTTTTCAAGCCAACCCGTAAATACTCTTTCTTTAGATCTTAAAACATCTTTGTACTCCCCGGATGCAAAGCAAAAGGACTCTAATGCGCCTCAGTCAAGATAGTGTGCCTCAACTCTTCATCCATCGGCACCACCACCCAACTCTTAAAGCACAAAACTTCGTCCTCATTAGAACCAAAATTTGTCTGATTCTCATCCAAGATATCCTTAACATGCGGCACCAACATCTTATCATATGTTGCTTCTCTTTTATCATCTGCAACATCGAAGGCTTCACTTGCAACTCCGCTAACAACCCACCATCACGTGCTAGACTCAACAGTGCAAACATTGCCCTTAACTCTACCGTGACTTTTCTACTTAAGGTATCCGCTACCACGTTCACTTTTCCAGGATGATACTCAATTGTTAGATCATAATCCTTAAGCAACTCTAACCATCTTCGTTGCCTAAGATTTAATTCCTTCTACGACATCAAATACTTCAAACTTTTGTGATTCGTGTACACAATACACTTCTCACAGTGCAGATAATGTCGCCAAATCTTCAAGGCAAACACCACCGTAGCCAATTCAACGTCGTGCTCAAGGTAGTTACCCTCGTGCACCTTCAACTGCCTAGATGCATAAGCTACCAACCTTCCTTCCTGCATCAGCATACACCCTAAACCCACGTAAGATGCATCACTATACACGACAAACTCGTTCCTTAACTCAGGTTGAATCAAGATTGGAGCTTGCGTCAAAGCTTCCATCAACTTGTCAAAAGCTTGTTGTCTAGTTTTTGTCCACTCAAAACTCACATGCTTTTGTAACAACTTTGTAAAATGGCATCAATCTTTGAAAAACTAACCATGAAGCGCCGGTAATAACTACGAACCTCCGAAACAGAGTGCCGCTGCTTCTAATTCACAATGGCCTCGACTTTCTAAGGATCCACACAAATAACCTCGGTCGAAACAACATGACCAAAGAAAACAATCTGCTTGATCCAAAACTCACATTTACTTAGCTTTGCATAAAGCTTATTTTCCAACAGAACTTGCAACACAATTCAGAGATGTCGATCGTGATCTTCCTTCGTACGCGAGTACACAAGAATGTCATCGATGAACACTACCACAAATTAGTCTAAAACTTTATGGAATAACCTATTCATCATATCCATGAATGTTGTCGATGCATTTGCGAAAACAAACGGCATCACTAGGAACTCGTAATGCCATAACATGTGCGAAAAGCTGTCTTCGACACATTTTTATCCTTCACCTTTAACCCATAATACCCCGACCGCAGATCAATCTTATAAACACTATAGCACCCCGAAACTAATAAAACAAATCATCAATCCTCGATAAAGGAAACTTATGATTAATCGTCAACTTGTTCAGTTGCAGATAATCGATGCACATTCTCATCGTGCCATCATTCTTTTTCACAAACAACATTGGTGCTCCCCACGGTGTCACACTTGGCCGAATAAACCCACGATCCAACAACTCTTGCAACTGTGTCGTTAACTCCTTCAACTCTTTCGGTGCCATACGATACGGAGCAATCGATACCGGAGTCGTATCCGCATACGTCTCAATGCAAAACTCCACATTTCTATTCGGTGACAAACCAGGAAACTCTTCCAAAAACACTCAAGAAAGTCGTAAACTGTGCAAATATCCTAGGCACGCGCTTCATTCATATTCGGGTTTATAACACAGGCTAGGTATGCTTGACCCCTAAACTCCAACAACCTCCTCGCCTCCAATAAGAAAACCACATTTGACATGAACTTTACATTCTCGCCCATAACCACAACTTCATAATCCTCAGCAAGTTTCAAAGAAACCCGCTTGTCCTCAAAATCCACTACAGCCTCGTGTCGAGACAACCAATCCATACCCAAAATGACATCCAAACCCTGAAATGGTAACTCTATTAGGTCAGCCTCAAACACATGCCCTTGAACCTTCAAGGGATAACTCCTATACAACTTCCTAGCTACAATTGTCTCACCAAAGGAACTTGTTAGCCACATACCAACATCTAACAACTCTACAGGTAAATCCAATAAACATGCATGCTCGTACAGAATGTTGGAATGCGTAAAACCAGAATCAATCAAAGATAACATAGGGATAGATTGTAAAGTAAAGGTATCTGCGATCACACCGGTATTATTCCTCCCTACATGGTAAGCAAAAACCTTCACTCGTCCACCCTCCTCAGGCTGAACCGCTACAGCATGTGCTACCACTCTTTGTCCATCATCCCTGTGCTAGAAATGGCCACGACCATGCCCGCGACCCCTCTGCACCGTGGTAACTGGTACATAAGCCTGACCCTCTATGGTCAATTATGGACAATCCCTCTTGAGATGAACCCTTGATCACAGCTCCAACAAGTGCCTATCGCACCCAGCATTCCCCCGAATGCCTCCTACCACATCTCCTATACTTAAGAACTCCAACATATGTATTTTACGCCTAAAAACCATGCCCAACACCATTTTCTCCACGCATTTGATTTGGACGGTACCATCTGTCTCTATGCCTCTTATATCGGTCCTTACCAATATCAAACTCTGCACTCCTATTCCTTACTGAAGAACTCCCAGAACGAGCAGACAAGCTCAAATTCTATTTTATGTCCTTTTCTCGAGAAACTAGGACTTCAAACTCTATGTAGTCTGTTGCAAATGTGTATGCCTTCACTTCCTTGATCAACCTATAACGGAACCGTTCACACCTCTATCGCTCATATAGAACCAACTCAGAAGCAAACTTACTTAATCGTACAAACTGGATCTCATACTCAGAAACATACATGTTTCCTTGCTCCAAAGCCATGAATGTCCTTTTCTTCTCATCCCTATAACGAGTTCCCAAATACTTATTCCTGAAAGCCTCACAAAAGAATTCCCATGTAACATTGGTAGGTTCCACTCCTGCGATCACAATTGTCCACCAACTGTAAGCATCACCATGAAGCAATGACATAATACACCCCAGCTTACGTACATTTGTACCTCTATCTGGGCAAGGAATCTTTTGGTACTAGCAAACCATTCCTCGTCTGCTTCTGGAACCAAACCTCTAAACTCAACACCACCAAGACTACGCAAACGCTCCAAAGGTAACTAGTATTAACAGCTGCAGGCGCTGGTGCAGGTACATGCACTCCAGCTATGGCCTCCTGGAAAGCTCCTGTCATTGCTTGGACTAACGGTGTCATATCACCAAAAATAGTTACTTGGGGTGCCTAAGGCACATCTCCCTCTACTCCAATACCAGCAGGAGGATTCTGTGGAGGAGGAGGCAACTCCTCATTGTGTGTATCCACTATACTACTCATATGAGCTCTAGTCTCTCTTCTCGGTCCCATACGCGAAAATATGAGTCTAAACATGATAATGCAATAAAATAAAAATTAGTCCAGCTCGCAGCAGGAATCCAAGTTGCTCTTGTTTAAAAAAATCATTTAACTAAAGTAGTAATAAGACAATGTGTCCCAAGTTTAAACAACCCAAGCATACCACATATCAAATAAAATTTCACAAATTCAACCACCGTACATGTCAAAAAACATATTCATACAACATCAACCAACCAATTAACCATAACCCACCTCCCAACAATCATAACCTGGCTCTAATACACCAAAAGTAATCCACTTGACCCGGTCTAGTCGTAAGACCGAATCGAGCGAGCTACATTAGGGCTTATCGAAATAAACCCCAAAGAGATTACAATTAAAATGGTCCATTTTTTCCTTGTTATCTTATATAATTGCATTATTAGGTCCTATGGTGATCATACGAGTCATGGTTAAAATTACAACACAATCGGGCATCATTTCGACATCCAATTGGTCGAAAACACATTACATGGACTAAAATATAATTTTCAATGGTTTTAAGGGCTTTCACAAAATTGAAGTTACCAATCCTCAATTAGTCATGTTTCATGCCTTCATGTTAAATTTCAGCTCAAAAAGACCATTTAAACTCATTTAATTGCACAATTATGAAACAGGGACCAAAATACAAAGATTTCAAACATCAGTTAGCATCTCAACTGAATTAGCGGTCAGCGTACTGGTACGGGTGTCTTGCATATCAAAACGACAGTAATGGACAAGGGGCGTACCAATACGGTCTCCAAGCGTATAGGTACGAGCTTATATATTTTGAAAATCAAGATTCCAATAGCCAAATATCGTATCGATACGATAACCTATGTACCGACACCAACACTATTTCACAACTATGCGTACCGATACGGTTACCAGGCGTATCGGTATTCCTAGGCTATTTTGAGTAATCTGAGCTGAGATAGATCCCCGTGTACTAAAACATGAGGGGCCATATCGGTACGATGAGACCTATAATTACCTCTAGGTCCAACATATGTCACTTTGGCTCAATCTAACACCCTTCATTCATCCACTAATCATCACATGGCATCACAAACATCCAATTCACAAACATAGAAACATAGAATGAGACTATACTAAGCATGGCGCAATCAAACAATCTCCTATGAGTATAATTTCTACCCAAGCATGCTTATTGTCTCTCAACCCCTCATATCCAAGTATAAAGCATCAAACAAAGCCATAAAAATAATCCAAACTTATATAAGAGGGAGTAACTTAAAATACATCTCCCAAAATAACTTGGTCACATTGCCTTCTTATTACTACTTAACATATATAAAACCATACTTTGTAATGTATCGACCCTTGGATCCTCACTTGCTCACATGCTGCCCAAGAAAGCTATTTCTCTGCATTAACGATGAGAAGAGAGCGTAAGCTATAAGCTTAGTGAGGGAATCGCGAAAACACTCAGCAATGCATTTAAAACCATTTGATTCAAATCACTAGTAATTATCTCATAGCAAAACACCTCATGCTTTCCATATCATCTCAATTATGCACATTGAAAACATTTTCAACGCATGTATCATGGATTCAATCTCTACCTCAATTTAAGCTTCACACCACAACACCTTTATAACAAGCTTAAAGAGTAATACATGTATAAATCTCATTATACAAACATAATCCATTTCACATGATACATTATCTCATATATTGTCTTTCAAGTGACTCAAAACCAGCATCCTTTCATTTCATAAAACACATAGGATACATGGATTTCTCAAGTGGTTCTCACAACCTCTTCACATACATACCTCAACCAGAGCAACGACACACTTGCCCACCTCAACGGTTCAAACTGGAGTAACAGAACATTTACCCACCTCTACGGTTTGGATATATAAATCCTCCAGCGGAAGAAAATGAAACATTTACCAACCTCAACCGCTGCGGTTCTTATGATGGAGATTACGGACACTTAACACCCCTCGACATACATGAGGTGACTTTTTATAGTGCACTCTAAACCCTATGGCTAGCCAACTATATTCGATATCATTTTAAACACAGCCACTTTCCAATATATTCAATAAACACCATTACCTCAGTATTTTACATATGCATCAAACCAAACCAACACAATTACATTAAACCAAGTATTTTAATAATCTCAAGAATACTTTCATAAACCATATGCCACTCTCAAAAGTCATCATCTATGATCATTCGCAACGTCTTTCTCTTTCAAAACATGCATAATACAGTGAGTAAATAAACCATCAACATGTGCATGTGATTTCATTTTACAAAACTGAAAATGAGAGAAAGCTTAACCGATACTTACTTCTGAGCTTAGATAAGTGTATCAAACTTTATCTAAACTCCCACAACTCTTTTTTAAACCTTTTAATAGCAGTAAAACACTTTTTCCACACACCAACAGTCCAACGCTTGCTTGCCGATGTACGAATCAAGCTTTCACAGCTTCCGCGCCTTCTCCAAAAGCCAAAAGATTCAACTCCCCTGCTTTACCCAAGTAAAAACATAGGATTAGAATACATCTCTGTAACACAAACCTCCAACAAACAACAAGCACAACCTCAAATCCCAAGAATCCACCCAACACCTTAAAACCATCTAGAACAACACCAAACCTTACCTAAACAAAGCCCAGCCAACATCTAACTATTCAAGCACATTAACAACATCAATTAATATCCAAAATATCTTTAACACGTCCTTATACCTCCAGTAACACTACAACAACAAGATCACCCCAAAAACCAACTATATCCAACCTAGAAAACTAAAAAGTCACATAGTTTCGGGATTACATTGATTAATCAATTCTTTCAACATTAAAACACGTCCAAATAGAGATCTAAATCCATTAGATTCATTACCAAAACATATCTAAATCAATTTCCAACAATTTTCTAAGAAAACTCGATTTAAACATTAAATTCATGTTGAAATCATAATTCCTTAACACAAACCAATAACAAAGGATCAAGAACTTGGGAATTTCAATAAAGAACCTTTAATTAGAGGAGAGAAACAAAAATCACCTCGAATTGCAATTTCTCCCTTAATTGGCGAAGCTTTGATGAAATCCAAAGAGATTTTGCAATAGAACTTTGAAGAAATCAATTAGAAATCAAAAAGGAAATCAATATGAATTGATTCCTGGAATTTTTAGTGTAGAAATCCTAGTTTGGTTGCTGAGAAAGTTGAGAGAAAAAGGTTGGATGTAAAGTAGTTACGTAAAAAAGTAATTTTGGCAATTAAAATCCTTTTAATGAATTCCCTTTTATTTAATTGTAAAACCATTTAAAAATACCTTGAAAATAGCCTAAATTAAGAGAGAAATCTGATGAAAAGGATAGGTCAAATATCTCCTTAAAGATTCTAACTTTTAACCCTTTTATGATTTAGTCACCAAAAATAGTTTTGTAAACTTTCAATTTAGTCACTAGACCAAATTGTCTTAAAATCAGATTTAATTACGTCAAATTAAATTCACCAAATTACTTAAAATAGTAATTAAGTAATTTATAGTATTTTCCATATTTTATTTTACCCAAAAATCAATTTTATAAAATAAAATTCTTAAAACTATTTGAATTGTCTAAACCGGTTCTCCCGAACCACTTCCCCGATTCGGCCCACATCTAGGCCTAATTTACAGGCGTTACAACTTAATATTGAGAGAGTTAGGTTATACAAATAGGGCTAAGCTGTTAACTTTGTTGTAATCATGCCTAGACATAAGTTAGGGTTTCAACGACTAAAATGGAATTTTTAAGCAAATAATAGAGTTGTTAGAGTTTACGTAGACATGCATCACCTTAGCTTTAATGTTATTAACTTTTAGTCATCGAGAGAGTCAGAAGTTTATTAGAAAATCCTATCGAGTAGATAAGGATTTTAATGGTTTACGTAAACATGTATTGCCAGTTTCTATAGCATTGAAATAGGTAATCAAGCATATATCCTTAGCAAGAATCTCAACTTCCATAATCATTTGTTAGTTGCCGTAGCATCTGTTCGTCTTTAATTCTAGCTATTTTACTTTAATTGTTTTTAGTTTGATATCTCAACACCATCCAATACTTGCAACATATTATTATGTTCGATAACTTCGTAGTTAATGATCCAATCCTCATGGGATGGACACTCTACTCTATTACTTTATTGCTTTATTCGACAAGTATACTTGCTCTAAAGTGCATCACTATATGACAAGCATCAAGTTTTTGATGCCGTTGTCGGGGATTGGCAATTGGTAATTACATTGTAATTGCGCTTAAGATTTTATTTTATTTGCATTTAATTTTTGTTTTTGTTTTTATTCTCCTTTCTCAGGTACGTTCCAGTGCATGACTAGAAGCTCCACCTCAAATCCTATCCTTCCATTGAACCCAGAGATCGAAATAACTTTGAGGAATTTACTAAAGGATAAAAGAATATGGTAAATGATAATGTAGCGGACGACCATGAGAATGAGAAAACCGTAGCATACACCAGTTGATGGATAGAGAGTTGTTGATACGGCCCAAAACAATGGCCAAATACGACCGGAGGATCCACCACCTGCCAGACATAGAAGGCCCATCAGAATGCATATTGAGACAAAAACCTCAACCCATCTATTGTTGTGCCAGACCTAGGGATGGCTTAGTTTAAGCTAAAAACCTGTTATGTTCAACATGCTCAACACCATTGGAAAATTTGGAGGATCGGCACGAGAGGATGCTCGAGAGCACATTCAAGCTTTCCTAGAAGTTTGTGAATGTTTTTGGCAACTAGGAATTCCTAATGATACATTGAGACTCAAGTTATTAAACTACTCCTTATGGAATCAGACCAAGACATAGTTGAATACTTGTTCCTCAAGATCTATTAAATCTTGAGATGACTTGTGTAGCAAGTTTTTGCAAATATATGATCCAACGAACGTGCACAATCAAAAGTGGAGTGGCATCATCTCATTCTTTCAATACGATGATGAATCTATGTACTAATGTTGGGACAGATACAAAGACATGCTACAAAGGTGCTAGATCCTTGGATTCCAAGATTGGCTACAAGTCATGATGTTTTATAATAGTGTCAATGCACCTATAAGGACGATGATTGACTCGTAGTTAATAGAACCCTTCTAAATAAAGAACTTAACGAGGCTTTTGACATACTTGACCAGATAACCAATAACGGCTATCAATTCCCAAGAGGGAGGTTGAAGCTAGGACATAAACCTTCTAGAACAATCCAATTGGACGATTCCAAGTACCTATTCAAGAACATTGTAACGCCTCGGTTTTGGGCCTAGCAGTTTTGAGGTTTGTTAGACGGTTCGGTGGATCGGGTTAGAGATTCGAGTTAGATTCAGGACCGTGTATTTTTCGATGGGATAAAAATATGGAAAAATGGTTAAAAATCGTGTTTTAATAAATGGTCAATATTGGTGAAATCAATTTTGGAAAATGAGATTTGGAGGTATGACATTTTGGCTAGTGACCAAAATGCAATGTTTGAAAACTATTTTTAATGTGACTAAAATGAAAAGGGGTCAAATTCTTAGAATCCTTAAGGAGCTAATTTACCAAGTTTTTACTGGTGATTTCTCCCTTCAATTAAATCATTTTAACATGTGTTTTAAAATTAATTAAAAGTGATTTTAGATATTAAAGGGAGTTTACTGGTGATTTCTCACTTTTCTCACAACTTTTCTCTCCACTTCTTTTATGCCAAACGCCCAAGTTTTCATCAAAAACCAGAGGTGATGGATCCTTTTTACTTAGATTCTTGCTCTACAATTGATTATTTGACTTTGATTTACAAAACCTCATTGAAATCTTGTGTTTTCCTAGCTTTAAACAAGCCAATTGAGGGTGAAATTACACAATAGGGGTAAGGTCCATGATATCCTCTATTGAATGGTTCTTTATTGATATTCCCAAGTATTTGATCCTTGATTTATGGTTTATAATCTGATTTTGAGTTTTTATATTGAATTAACTGATTTAATTGGGTAAAATTGATGAAATAGCAAAAGATCCGAATTGGATCTGTTTTCCAGTAATTTAGATTGGTTTTAAACATATTATGGATGTAAAATAATGTTGATAAGTCGTTTTTAACAATGGAATCCCGAAACTCTTGAATCTCGAATTGTTTAGGTTGTTAGAATTGTGTTTTTGTGGAGTTGTGGTGGCTATTTGGTTGCTGGAGGTGTTAGGTTGTTTTGATTCTGTTTTTAGATGTTAGTTGATGATAAAACTGATGTTAGATTGATAGGTTGTGGCTGGGTTGTGTTTGGAAAGGATTAGATGGTGTTTTCGGTTGTTGTGGAGGGTTAATTGTGAGGGTGTTGTGGAAATCCGAGAAGGATTGTGTTTGTTGTGTTTAGAATGCATTATGATGCATTAATCCTCTGTTGTTGTGTGGTAAAAATAGGGGAGGTTGATCCGGAGGTGTTTGGAGAAGCGTAGGAGACTTCGGATGCTTGTTTGCACGTCGGAGAATAGAAGTTTCACGTATCGGTGAGTGAAAACGTGGTTTAAAGCATTTTGATGTTTAGAAACTGAGTTTTGGGAGTTAAGGTAGAGCTTGAAACGCTTACCTAGACTCAGAAGTAAGCATAAAAGTGGTTCTAATCTCTCGGTCGTGCTTGTTTGAATGATTTTATGCACTTCGTTTAATGTTCATGTACCTACTGTTTAAGCATGTTTTAAAGTATTCGAAATACTATTTTTGAGCATGTTTTGCTGAAGGATGCACATGGTAAGTGATCCTTTTAAGTATGGTTTATACTTGTGGTTTAAAGCATGGATGTTGCTTTGGAAAAGTGTTTTAGTTAATGCTTGTTTAAAACAGTGAGGTAAATGTTAAAATGGTTAATTATATTGGCAAGTGATGTGGTTTTAAAATTGTTATCAAATATAGTTGGCTGACCATAGGATTGAGTACACTGTAAAATAAGTCACCTTTGATGTTGAGGGGTTTATGCGATGTACCGAATACTCCATCCAAGTACCCTAATGGTAGAGGGGTTTAACGGTACCGAATACTCCCGTTAGTGGGGTTAAGCATCTAACCGATGAGAGAGATGGGTTTCCCTGTGGGTTGAAAGTGTACCCGATTGTTATTGTACCGTGATTGTGATTGTATCGCTATTCCGATTGAGATGGCTTGAAGTGTTGGGTTAACACTTGTTGAATCCATGTATCCGATGAACTATTTTGTTAATGGACTTGTAATTGATCACTTGAAAGCCAATACAATTGTTAATTATCATTGAAATGTCTTATTTGTATAATGTGATTTATACATGTTTCTCCTTAAGCTTTGCATTTGGTACTAATGCATGGGAAGGCTTAAGTGGAGGGTTAGCAATGGGATTTGCTATTGATTAATGATACATGTAGCATATGGTTTATTATGCTGGTTTTATTGATATAAAGTGCATGGTTTAAAAAGGGGCATGATGATGATATTTTTAAAGGATTATGTTAACTAAATGGTTTTAAATGCGTCGACGGTGGTTATTTTGAGCATTCCTCACTAAGCCTTGTGTGCTTATGCTCTTATTGTCCATCAATGCAGATAATTGAAGTCTTGGAAGGCAGCAAGAAGCAAGGGGATCTTGGCAAGACTTGTTTCCAAAGTATGTCTTGGTTTAGACTATAATGAATAAGGGCAACAGGGTACCTATTGTGTTTTGGGAGATGTCTTGTGGAACTCCCTGGTTGAGCATATTTCTTTAGTTGCTCTTGGGTTGTAAATGGCCTTTAAAGTTTGTTTTGATGTCGGTTTACCTTGTTGACATGTTACTTGAATGGACATTAGGAAAAATTGCCTATAGATTCCCTTTTGATGCTTGATATTTGTTGTGTTGTAGGAATGAAGTTGCTACTTGGCTTGTGATACGTATGGCATGTTGGTATGGTGTTATAAGCATGTTGGAATGGTTTGAGAATGTTTTTGAGATGAAAACCACCAAATTGTGGCATTACAGGTCCAGGCGTACCAATACGCGGGGGACCGTATCAGTACAGTTAGGCATCTTCTGGCCTGAAAGATTGGTATGCGTAAAGGAGTACCGGTACGCCTAGGTGATTTTTGGCCTGGCGTACCGATACAGGTAATGGTGTATCGGTACACGTTCTAGCCTCTGGAATTTCACTTTTTCAATCCAAACCCATGTTTTAATACCTATGTAAGCGTACCGGTATGTATATTAAAAATATTCAAAAGTTAGGTAAGTTCGTTATGGCGTATCGATACCTGCCAGGGTGTATCGGTACGGGCATTCTATGCGTATCGGTACGGTGACACACGTACCGATACCCAAGGTCGTTTTCTGTAATATTAGCTTGGCAGTTTTGCTTTCATTGCATTTTAGTCCCCGAAACTTGTCCATGTGATTGTATGAGCTTGAATGATCAATTTGAGATGAAATTTAAGATGAATGATTAGAACCTGACTAATTAAAGACTGGTACACTAAAAGTGGCTTAAATCCTACAAATTTCCTGTATTTTCAATTTGGTCCCTAAATTGCACATATGATCAATTGGATGTCAAAATGATGCCCGATTGAGTAGGGGTTATACATGAGTGTTGCATGTACACGTAGGATTAATAATTGGCATATAGACAATATAAAAAGAAAAAAAAGAACTGGGTTTTGATCTAACTCTCCGATTTGCTTCGGCAAACGTAATGTAGCTTCCTTGGTTTGGCGGCTAGATCGGGTTAAGGGAGTTACAAACATGCAAGCAACATCCAACGCCCGAGAGGCCAAGGTAGTACAGTATACTTGTGAGAACTATCATTGGGAACATCAATTGAGTGAATGCCCTCAGCAACAAGAATGTAGATGCAACGCAGGGAACACTAACCGTAACAACAATCCCTACTCCAACACCTACAACCCAGAGTGGCGGCAACATCCAAATTTTGGTTAGGGAGGTAATACACATAATTCAGGAGTGCAAAAGAATACCACAGTCGAACCTCCTAGATTCCAACAAAAGACTCATAGGAAGAACTAGGGAGCTTCTATCTCCAATTCTAACTCCCTTGATAATACTTATCAAAACTTTATTAAAATTGCACGAGATATTTTTCTGGATCAAGTAGCACACTTAAAAAAGTGATAAGCTCACAACACAGGCTACCATGTTGTAAAACCATTAATCGATCATTCAAAACAACACTACTTCCTTGCATCCCTTGGATACACAAGTTGGGCATATTGCTCAAGTTTTAAAGATGCGACCATAGGGAGGACTACCTAGTGATATTGACGTCACTAAAGCCCTTAATGCAGAGCAATGCAATGCATCACACTATATAGTGGCACGCAATTAAGGACATAATCCAAGTTTGAGGGAGGTTCCCTAGTTGATTTCACTCCAAGCAAGCCATCCACGGATGCTCCTACACCTAAAAAAGAAGCTCATGTGTCTGATATAGTGAGTGACCTTGTTACTGAAGACAAGGAAGATAAAGCTAAGGATGCTCCTGCATTTAGTACGCCACAAGATAAGCCCCGACCACCACCTCTATTCCCACAATGATTGAAGGCTCAAAACAAGATGTCTAGTACTAGAAGTTTCTGGATATGCTCAAATAGTTGCACATCAATGTCCCACTCCTGGAGGCCATTTATCAGATGCCCATCTACGTAAAGTTTCTAAAGGAGATCGTGACAAAGAAAAGGATGGTAGGTGAAGTTGAGACTGTTGCTACTATGGGTGAGTGTGTGGCTGTGCTCGGTGATTTACCACCCAAGATGAAGGACCTGGCAGTTTTACCATTCCATGCTCTATAGGGTATAATTATTTTGGCCGTGCTTTATGTGATCACGAAGCAAGTGTTAATTTAATACCAAAATCTATTTTTGAACGACTATGGATGAGAAAAGCTAAGCCTACATCGGTGATCCTTTAGTTGGCTGATCATTCACAAATCTGACTCGAGGGCATAATTGAAGATGTACTAGTTAAGGTAGATAGGTTTGTCTTCCCGACAGACTTCATCATCGTCAACTATGAAGCTGATGAGAATGCTCCCATCATCTTGGGGAGACCATTCCTGGCCACCGGCCGTATTATGATTGACTGTGAAAAAGGTGAATTCACTATAAAGATGAATGACCAAAAGATCACACTCAATGCCTTCAGCTCACTCAAGCACGCGGATGACTATGAGAAATGCCAGCCTGTAGAGAATTAAGAAACCCTTATTGAAGAAAGTTTGTATGCGATTTATTGTACCAAAGTGCTTAGCGCTGCGGAGCAAGCTGACTTGGACGAGGCCATGCATGAAGTTGAATAAGAATGTAAGGTTGAGATTGAACAATATAATGTTGTTTTTACCCGACCTAGTAATCCAGTAGCTCGATAGAACCACAGTGGAGACACAAACCAATTGTGGAAACTATGGATGTAATGGAGATTATCAAATAGTTGAACGATGGACTTATTCAACCTATATTGGATGGTTTATGGGATCACCTCCCATTGCACCTACTGGATTAGTAGCTAGGCAAGCTCACCCATGTGTTAAAATGGTTCAAAATCTACAAAGGAGCGCCAGTCCATCAAGATAAATCCTTCGCTCCATTATTGGATGATTAACACATTAAAAAAATTTATCCCTTTTACATTTTCGCATTTAATTTCCTATTATTTATTTAGTTATTTCTTTCATCTCCTTGGAATTAGATTTTACATTACAAAATTTTTGGCAATTATCAAGGCACCATTTGGATGGTTGCCCTCAAAGATACGTGTGATAAAGAATCTACTACCTGTACCCGCATCTATCACCCGACGGAGACAACAACCAGATACTGATGCTGGTGCCTTTTCTTGCCCTACCAAGAAACCCACGTCCACCAGGGACAAATACAAGGGTATCATCATCTGGGAACCACCTCTTGAGTAACTCTTTGGGTTAGTTTTTATTTTTTTTCTTTTCTTTTTAGTTTTTCATATAGCATTCTACATGTTTCCTTTCTTTTGTTTTTGTTTTCTTCTATATTGAGGACAATGCTCTCATCAAGTTTGCGGAGTACTACCCTATGTATATATTATGTCAAATTTAATTTTTTTAAAAAAATTAACATGTAAATAGCCTAATATGTGTTGATAGGTTCCGTTTGCTATGATTGCATTGATTTTGAAATTGTTGCTACGTGGATCATGGTTTCCTATTATTAATCTATCTTGATGCTTTGCAATTTGTTATGAGCTTTCGTGTTTTGAACTTAGTGTTAAATCTACTGTAGCCCTTAAATCACATGTTGCATGCACTCTAAAAGCTTAAGAAGCCTTAGGGAAATTCTAGGTCGTCTCTCTGATGCCAAAGCATGAATTGATAAGAATAAACTAAATGCTCAATGTAGCAAAATGAAGGCTTAAAAACTCCCCAAAAAATCATGTAAGAAATGAAAAATAATTAAACCTTGATAATATAAACAAAACTCTTGAGGGACACTCTTCTATGCATTTTGCTATCTTAGTACACTAGGTGAGCTGTGTTTGCTCCATTTAACTTTCCCTGGTAGGAATGATAGTACTGGAAAAGAGTGAATGAAAGTCTTTATGAGGTGTCACTGCTCGTACGGCTCGGGGATGGGCTATTTGCTCCACTCCATCTTCAGGTCTGAAGAGGAAGTGTGATAATCTGAAGCCCAGGGATACAATTTTTGAACCTAAAATAAAATGGGAGTAAAACAATGTACTAAAAAAGAAAAAAACACACTGAGGCAATAAAAGAAAGCAATCCTTTACTTTTTCTAAGGTCATTAAGTGATGAATGCATTCGACAACTGCACATACTGCACCTATCATAAAATTAATCCTTGGAACAAAACTGTAAGATGTAATGCACTGCATCTCTTTAATATAGTTGAGGAATGAATTACTGTTGCAACATGTCTTGGAATCCTTGTAATCATAGCTTAGTGGAACCTTGGAAACTATGGGTTGTTTACTATTTTTATTTTTTGTTTTTATTTTTCTTTCTTTCATTTTGTATTGCTTGAGGACAAGCATTAATTCAAGTTTGGGGATATTTGACGAGTGTGTAAATGACATATTTTGTATGCCCCTTTTACTTGTCATTTGAGCGCTTCAAGACCATATAGTTGCATTTAGGATAGATTGCATATAGTTTGCATGTAGATAGGGAGTTAAACCACATGCACTTAAATGTTATATATTTTGGTGCATTTTATGGGAAAGTTGGTGTTTTGTGGTGCATGTACAGGATGCTGAAGATGCTGAAGTAGATTAGCAACAAATCTCATGGCTGGAGATAATGAGGTGGAGATGAATATGCTTTTACCCATGTGGACTTTCTCCCTGATACAAAACATTAAATATAGCGGGAAATCAATGGTCTTCTATAATGAAGTCACGCGTACTTTAGGGCCCTTAAAACCTAGTTTCACCGCCTATATAATGGAGACTTGAATGCCAATTCAAGTGAGCGCAACTTTAGACAACAATCCTAGTCTAAAGCTTTCGAAGAACCACCAGGGTAGAAGCTAGAGAATTCTCCTCACAACAGGCACCATCGAGAAAGGATGATAGAGTGAAAGTCTTGCAGCAACAGTTGGATAACACAGAGGAAGATCGTCGAGGATGCTTGGCTTTTTTCTATCCCTTGCTTGATAAACTGTCGTACTTTAGTAGTTTTATTATGAATGTTTTAGGCTCAGACATGAGCAAAATTCTTTAGTTGGTATTATGGCTTCCTAGGATTTTATGTTTTGATGATTCTATTTTAATGCTATAGATGTTTTTCCTTTATTTATTATGTTCATCGTTCTTCATGTGTAGGTGTTGTAAGAGCTACCGAGAGAGGCCTTTTAACTATTGATCTATGGCTTAATATCGAGAGAGTTAGGTTAAATAAATGTGAACTATGTGGCTAAGCTGTTCACTTAGTTCTAATCTGATTAGACATAAGTTTAGGGTTTTAACGACTAAATGGGAGTTCTTAAACAAATAATAGAGTTGTTAGGGTTAACGTAGACATGTATCACCCTAGCTTATGTGTTATTAACTTCTAGGCATCGAGAGAGTCAGAAGTTCATTAAAAAGTCCTGTCGACTAGATAAAGATTTTAATGGTTTTATTGCCAGTTTCTATAGCATTGAAATATGTAATCAAGCATTTATCCTTAGCAATAATCCCAGCTTCTATAATCATCTATAATTTGCCGAAGCATCTGTTCGTCTTTAATTCTAGCTATTATTACTTTAATTGTTTTTAGTTTGATAGCTCAAACCCATCCAATACTTACGAACACATTCTTTTGTTCGTTAACTTCGTAGTTATTGATCCAATCCTCGTGGGTTTGACACTCTACTCTATCACTTTATTACTTGAATCAATGAGCATACATGCTTTAAAGTGCATCACTATTCGACAAGCATCAATATCATATAGTGTAATTTCCTTTTGTTCATAGTATTGTCATTACAATTGCATTGTCATTGTAATTGCATTTAGTTCATTGTCATTGCAATTCTTTTTTCTATTTGCCATTACATTCTGCATTCTGTCATTGTATTTTGTCATTGCATTCTATATTTGCATTGGAGTCAATGCAATCTTTATATTTGGGGGTATACACCTGGGATTTAGAATACACCCCCATTTTTAAAAAAATTCTAAGCAAATGCAAGGTTCTTTTTGTGCTAAAAAACTTTGGCTTACATTCAATTTTTAAATCTTTAATCATACTAATTGATAATGAGTTGGATGGAAATATATGATGGATGGTTGCATTTAAACTCTACATGAATTTATTTACTTATTTGAGTAAAGGATATTTAGCATCATATCTTTGATTTTGGATGAATTCTGCCTTGTTCAGCTTGTTTTGTATATGCTATTAGTAGTTATTATGTGTAAATAAATGGTATTCCAATGAGAGTACAATAAGATAGTAGCTTAAGGGGAACGTAGCTTAAGGGGAACACTCCAATGCATGCGTTAGAAAAATGAATCTGGCCAAAGGTCCTCGTTGCATGAGTGTGTGTTGAGGCAATGAAATACTTTGACGAGTGTGTAAATAAACTATTTTGCATACCCTTTTTTCTTGGTTTTTGCGTGTGTTTAAGCTCATTTAGTTGCATTTAGGAATAGTTTCCATTTAGTTAGTGAGTTACACTATCGGTGCTAAATTGTTATATATTGTGGTGCTTTTAATGGGAAAGGTAGTGCTTTTGTGATGCATGCGCAAGACCTATTGAAGCTGAAGGAATGCTGGAGCGTGTAACACCCTTTCCCGGCCTGGTAAAAATCCAGGTCAGGATATGTTATCAGAGAACGGAACATTATTCAATGCGATAATTTGTCCAATAGTTTGGGATTTGAAGGAGAATCGATAACCTATACAATGCATTATCTAAAAATGAGGTCGGTATTTCAATACGGTATTGAATTATTAAATTTTGGACCAATCTTCAACTTTTACAAGTTATGCAGCTTCAATAAATTAAAGGTCCATTTTAGAAATTAATCATACCACAATGTAATTCAAGCTATAGGCAGTGTAACTATAAATTTTCACATCGATCGGAGTCCACTGACTAGCTCAATTTAACCTTATAAGATTTAGTGACCAAACAGTAAAGTTCCATAATTCATTTTAAACCTTGATAACAAAATTAACGGTACGGGTATCGGTACGTGCTAGGCCGTACCGATATGCCTTAGCTGAGTTTGATAAGTTCATTATGGCAATAAGGAGTTATACCAATACGAGACATCTTGTATCGATATGCTGTGATCAGTGTGACCTAATAATTTTAATTGATTCGATGGGCCGTACCGATACAGGTCCTACTGTATCAATATGTTAATGACTGTTAATACGGTTACAAAAGTACTATACATGTACTGATACAGGTTATCGGTATGCAAGGCTATAACTCAATATCCAGATTCTAGTGATGCAATGGTGTACCAATACGCAAGCATATCTATCAGTAGGAGGCTAACTGCATAAGAAAGGGATCAGTACACTCTAAACCCTTACCGATACCCAATTATAACCAAAGTTCTAGATTCTAAAACTCGTACTAGTACGATTCAAGCCGTATCGGTACGCCCTTTAACCTGGGTCAAAATATGCAAGCCCGTACCGATATGCTACCACCCGTATCAATATGTCAAGGTCTGTAATGGAAATTTTTAGCTGGTTTATTAGCTATTTACCCAACCAACCCTTGTCCATATTCTACAAAATTTTACCAGCAAGTTTGTTTCACCTGAATCTAGTATCATGCCAAATTTTAAAGCCAACTGAATACGTTCACTATGTTTTCCCTGATTTAGGCCAAATATGAATTTTAGCCACTTTTAACCAATTTTCAAAAGTCCCCTTTTAGCTTTTCAAACATACTAAAAGTCTTCACAGCATATATGCATCAATATGGTCAAAAATAACTTAAACAATCATTATGCCACCATTCTATGAGTTTGTAGAGTAGACATACTTTGCTATATGACTTGATGACTTGCCAAACCTCAAGTTAGCCCCATCTCCATTCCGAACTTTGTTAACATGAAATGCATGGAAAACGAATTCATTAGGCATACATAGCCTAGTGAGGTAGTCATAAACAAAACAAATGTCCATGAATGCATTTAGTCCATGCTTTAATAATAACATTAGTAGCGTTAGAGAGGTAATATATATTTTAGTGTTAATATTCAATACAATAACAATAATCAATACAATGGCTATAGTCAATGCAATAACAATAATCAACACAATAACAATATACAATATGTATCAATAGTTTTCCTTAATTCGTCTATAACCATGTTCGCCTTGGACCACTCTTGGACATTGGTAACTTGGGTTCAATAATAGGAAGTCCAAACCACAAATCAATGGTTTGCTTCAATACAGTATCAATAAATCGGTGCTTTTGGTGCTCGTATTCACTCTAACTGAAACCTTCGCCTCGCTAGGGTCGCCACCTTTTGACCGTAATTCCAATAAATATACCAAGTACCATGCCAAAATGTCCAAGGGCTTTTCCTTAATATTTTTTGTCAATAACAATATTTCAGTATCAATGATTGGGTAGCAATATTTTGGTAACAGTAATCCGATAGCGATTCTATCATTGTATTTTGTCATTGCATTTTTTATTGCATTGGAAACAATGCAATCTTTATGTTTAGGGGTATACACCTGGGATTTAGAATGCACCCCCATTTCAAAAAAAAATTAAGCAAATGCAAGGTTCTTTTTGTGCTAAAAAACTTTTGCTTACATTCATTTTTTAAATCTTGAATCATACAAATTGTTAATGAGTTGGCTGGATATATATGATGGATGATTGCTTTTAAACTCTGCATGAATTTATATACTTGTTTGAGTAAAGGATATTAGCATCATCTCATTGATTTTGGATGAATTCTGCCTTGTTCAGCTTGTGTTGTATATGCCATTAGTAGTTATTATGTGTCAATAAATGGTATTCTAATGCGAGTACAATAAGATAGTAGCTTAAGGGGGAACACTCCGATGCATACGTTAGAAAAATGAATCTGGCCAAAGGCTTTCGGTGCATGAGTGTGCGTCGAGACAATGAAATAATTTGATGAGTGTGTAATAACCTATTTTGCATACCCTTTTTACTTGGCTTCTGTGTGTGTTTAAACTCATTTAGTTGCATTAGGAGTAGTTTGCATATAGTTTCCATTTAGTTAGGGAGTTACACTATTGGTGCTGAAGTGTTATATATTTTGGTGCTTTTAATGGGAAAGGCAGTGTTTTTGTGATGCATGCG
The DNA here is from genome assembly GCA_019671005.1 of Hibiscus mutabilis. Taxonomy (NCBI): domain Eukaryota; kingdom Viridiplantae; phylum Streptophyta; class Magnoliopsida; order Malvales; family Malvaceae; genus Hibiscus; species Hibiscus mutabilis. The sequence goes on from CM033738.1 coordinate 20,752,155, forward strand.
CAAGACCTATTGAAGTTGGAAGAATGCTGGAGCGTGTAACATCCCTTCCCTGCCTGGTAGGAATTTGAGTCAGGATATGTTACCGGAGAATGAAACAGTATTTGATGCGATAATTTGTCTAATAGTTGGGCGTTTGAAGGAGAATCGATAACCTATATAGTGCATTATCCAAAAATGAGCTTGGTATTTCAATACGATATTGAATTACTAAATTTTGGACCAATCTTCAACTTTTACAAGTTTTAGGGACTAAAATGTAGTTTCAATAAATTAAAGGTCCATTTTATAAATTAAGCCTACCACAATGTAATTTAAGCTATAGGTAGTTTAACTGTAAATTTTCACATCGATCGTAGTCTATTTACTTGCTCAATTTAACATTACAAGATTCAGTGACCAAATAGTAAAGTTCCAGAATTCACTTTAAACCTTGATAACAAAATTAACGGTATGGGTATCGGTACGTGCTAGGTCGTACCGATACACCTTGGCTGAGTTCGGTAAGTTTATTATGGCAATAAGGGGTTATACCGATACGAGACATCCTGTATCGATAAGCTGTGATTAGTGTGACCTAATAATTTTTATAGATTCGATGGGTCATACCGATACGTGTCCTACCGTATCGCTACGCTAATGACCTTTAATACGATTACAAAAACACTGTACACTTACCGATACAGGGTATCGGTATGTGAGGCCATAACTTAATATCCAAATTCCATCGATGCAAAGGTGTACCGATACGCAAGCATATGTATCGGTACGAGGATATCTGCACAAGAAAGGGATCGGTACGCCCTAAACCTATACCAATTCCCAATTATAACCAAAATTCTATAATCTATAACCTATACCGATACGGTTCAAGCCGTATCGGTATGCCTTTTAACTTGGGTCGAAATATGCAAGCTCGTACCGATATGCTACCACCCGTATCAGTATGGCAGAGTCTGTAATGGCAATTTTTAGTTGGTTTATTAGCTATTTACCCAACCAATCCTTGTCCAAATTCTACAAAATTTTACCAGCAAGTTTGTTTAGCCTAAATCTAATATCATGCCAAATTTTAAAGCCAACTGAATCCGTTCACTATGTTTTCCCTAATTTAGGCCAAATATGAATTTTAGCCACTTTTAACCAATTTTAAAAAGTCTCTTTTTAGCTTTTCAAACATACTAAAAATCTTCACAACATATATTCATCTATATGATCAAAAGTGACTTAAACAATCAGTATGCCACCATTCTAGGAGTTTGTAGAGTTGACATACATTACTATTATGACTTGATGACTTGCCAAACCTCAAATTAGACCGATATCCATTTCGAACTTTGTTAACCACAAAATGCATGGAAAATGAATGCATTAGGCATACATCGCCTAGTGAGGTAGTCATAAACAAAACAAATGGCTATGAATGCATTTAGTCCATGCTTAAATAATAACATTAGTAGGATTAGAGAGGCAATATATATTTAGTGTTAATATTCAATACAATAACAATAATCAATACAATGGATATAGTCAATGCAATGATAATAATCAATGTAATAACATTATACAATATGTATCAATAGTTTTCCTTAATTCGTTTGTAACCATGTTCGCCTTGGACCACTCTTGGACATTGGTAACTTGTGTTCAATAATAGCAAGTCCAGACCACAAAATAGTGGCTTGTTTCAATATGGTATCAATAAATCAATGCTTTCGGTGTCCGTACTCACTCCAACTGAAAACTCCGCCTCACTTAGGGTCATCACCCTTGGACCGTAATCCCAATTAATATACCAAGTACCATGCCGAAGTGTCCATGGGCTTGTCCTTAATATTTTTGTAAATAACAATATTTCAATATCAATGTTTCGGTAGCAATATTTTGGTAACAGTAATTCGATAATCATAGTCCAATGACAATAATTCAGCAACAATGTTTCAATAGCAATATGCAATGGTCAATGATAAATAATTTCTATATGTAAATACTACAATGATTCTAATGACAGCAATATCGATGCTATGGAAAATGAATTGATGCAATACTTACCAATATGGTCTTAATCAATATTTCGAAGATGTCAATAACTATACGTTGATTCAATAGCCAATATTCCAATACGATGAGTTTACCCAAGCTCACCAATAAAACCTCTTACGAGGTTTCGATGCCACAAAACCTTGAGACAAGGTTAGCAATGCGATAGACAATAGCAATGAAATCAAGAAAGGTACTTAGCCAATCCCGAGACTTCGACTACACTCACCTTAGCTTCTGAAGCTCTAAGACTCTTGGATAACGATTCCCTTGTTCCTAGCTTTTGAAGGAGATGATAGACCTTCTTCCTCCAACACTTGACCTAGGTAAAAAAATAGGGAGATGTTAGAATCATTACTATGAACGCAAAGTCAATATCTAAACTTTTAGTAACTTTAGCTAACAAAACTTCCATGGATTTGAGCTTGCAATACATGGGCTCAACTATTAAGCTCAAGATTTCACTTCGAAATCACTCAAAATCCATCCATGATATTGATGAATTGTTTGAAGGCTTTGGCTTACCAATATGGTGGCTATTCAATGGTGTTCCAAAATCAAAGAAAGCCTGAACTAGCAATAGAGGTGCTAGCTTGAGCTTAAGGTTGAAGATGGAAATGGTGGTGCTTGCTTGACCTTAGGGAAAAATAATAAGGTTTTGGGGAAATAAGGTCACGCTGGATACAAACCAATGAAGGTGTGATAAAACACTTTAGTTTTACATCCTTTATCAACCGATGGGCCTACCCTCCCCAAAGGGTAAGCTTATAATATTAAATTTTATTATTTCTCACATTTTCCTTAATTTAATATAATCATTAGCCACCACTCAAAGTCCTATCTTCTTACATCTCATATCATTTTCACGTGAAGATATCTAATCAAGGAGGTGAATCACCCTTAAAATGGGATAATTACAAGGGTGGTCCTTCAACTCTCAAAACTTTGCATATTTGCCCCCAAACTCTCTACTTTTACTATCTAGTCACTAAATTGTTGTTAATAGATCCAATGAGGTCCAATATCTATAAATTGACTCAATTAGAGTGCAATACCATATATTTGACCATACAATTAAAGTCAAAGCAATATTTTGACCTTTATGATATGGAATTTCTGATAGACGGAACCCTATTCTGACTATACCAATTTTGGGTGTGTTATAGAGCAGAAGAATAATAGATCTCTAAGTTGGAGCTGACGAGGCATGGAGAGTTAGAGATAAATCTACCCTTGGCTTACACAGACTCTCATTGGATACAAAACTCATTAAAGATAGCGAGAAAACAAGAATCTTTTAAAGGAGGTTACACGTGCTTTACGGTTACAAAACCCTAGCTTCCCTACCTATATAAGGAAGACTTGGACTACAATTAAAAGAGAGCTTGATCACAGATGGTAGTCCTTAGTGTTCAGATATCAGAGAACCACCAAAGTCAAAGTGCTAGAAGAGTCTCCATACGATGGAACCTATCGAGAGATGCTAAAGGAGTACGGGACCTGCAACAACAGTTAGAAAGCTTGGAGGAGATCGTCAAGGACTCTTGACCTTTTTCTATCCATTGCTTGATAAACTGCCATTTTATAATTGTTTTTATTATGGATGTTTTAGGCTCAGACATGATCTAAATACTTTTAGTTGGGTTTCTTGCTCTTTAGGATTTTATATTTTGAATACTTTATATTAATGCTATAGTTCTTTTCCTTTATCTATTTTGTTCATCATTCTTCATGCATAGTTATTGTAAGAGCTATTAAGAGAGGCCTTTTAACTATTTATTTGTGGCTTAATATCGAGAGAGTTAGGTTAACCAAATGTGAATAGTGAGACTAAGCTGTTAACTTAGTCTTAATCCATCTTTGACATAAGTTTAGGGTTTTAATGACTAATAAGGAGAACATGAATAGACAATAGAGTTGTTAGGGTTCACGCAAACATGTATTACCTTAGCTTCATTGTTATCAACTTTTAGGAATCGAGAGAGTCAAAAGTTCATTAGAAAATCTTGTCGAGTAGATAAAGATCTTAATGGTTTACGCATACATGTATTGCCAGTCGCTATAGCATTGAAATAAGTAATCAAGAATAATTCCTAGGCAATAAACCCAGCTTCCATAATTATTTGTTATTTGCCACATCATCTGTTTGTCTTGATCATAACTAGTTTACTTTGTTTACATTTAGTTTTGATAAATAACCATCAAACCAATACTTATTCAATCATTCTTAAGTACAATAACTTTGTATTTATTAATCCAATCCTCATCGGTACTCTTGCGGTTTAACTAGACAAGGGTGAAATCTCGCGGCTTAACTAGGCGAGGGTGTCAAATCTTACGGTTTAACGAGGCGTGGTATGAGAGATCCGTGTATCTGATATGTAGAGGATAGTGGTGGTCTATTCAGGACACTGTAAATGCCAATATATGAGAAAGTTCATGTGTTGAACCTATTTTTAATGCTTGGGGATTTAAGCATGGTTTATGATTTAATGCTTTGGAGATTTAAGCATGGAATATACATGATGTTGCATAAAGGTTATCATGTTTTGATTTGGTTGGAATCATGGAAAAAAGCTTAGGTTGTAAGAATGTTTTGGGAAAACAAGCATATGGTTTTCAAATGGTTTTTAATGCATCATTGTTGTTTGAGCATCCTCACTAAGCAAGTGTGCTTATGCTCTCTTTTTCCTAATGATGTAGAGCATTAAGGTTTGGGGGGTAGCAAGAGGCAAGGCTAAGCGATCCAAGGACAATTGCAAGTTTGAGTACGACTTGGTTTATATTTTGGTCAATAAGGAAATGTGTTCTCCATGGTTTTTTGGGAGTTGTAATTCTGTTTTCTTATGGATTTTTAAGTATGTTTCCATGCTGGTTTTTGGTGATGGTTTGATGTTGCTAAGTTTGATGATAACCACTACTTTTAGTTGAGGATGATTGGTTGCCTAGGTATGCATCTAGAGCCTCCTTAATGATTTCCATGTTGTGATGGTTTGAGCAAGTTTATTATGCTGTGTTGGTTTTGTGGCATGTTGCTTATGCTGAGAATAGTCTTTTTGTGCATTTTGGTATGTTTGGCAAAATGGTTTAGAAAGCATGCCTTAAGAGTGACCCTTTGATAGTAAGAAATTATGTTGGTTGATTGATCCTAGCATGGATATGAGTTTATGTGTTTATGGTTGATTATATGCAAGTATGCAAATTGCTAGGATCCAAATGCATCTACATTTGAGTGAAAAACCAGCTAAACTTGACATTATAGGCCCATGCGTACCGATACTGGGGGACCATGTTTCGGTACAGGTGAAGGTGTTTCGATACGGTTTGATGCTACTGGAATGACACTTTTTGGAATAAGCCTGCGTACCGAAACACCACATGACCGTATCGGTACGATGTTTAATAAAATAAAAAGGAATTTTCATATTCGAAGTAGCATACCAGAATGTGGTTGGTTGCAATACTGTATTAATATGGTACTTAGCGTATTGATACGGTGATCATTATTTTTGTTAATATCATGGAAAGGCTGTTCCGATTTCTTTCATTTTGGTCCCCGAATCTTGTTTTATCAATTGAATGAGTATGGTTGATCGTATTAAGCTGATTTTTGACACATAAGCATGAAATATGCTTAATTAATGGTTGGTAACTTAAAATTGGGAAAAGTCCCTGTAAATTGTTGAGTTTGCGATTTAGTCCCTAAATTACATTGTGTTCAATTGGATATCATATCGGTGCTTGATTGTATTGAGTTATCACCTGTAGACAATATGTAAATGTAGGAATGTAATAATGCATCTAGACACGATAAAAAGAAATAAATGGATGCGTTTTAGGTTTTGTCTTTCCGATTTACTTTGGTAAACCTAATGTAGCTTGCTCGGCTCGATCTTGCGACTGGGCCAGGTCGAGGGGGTTATATTTGTTGGTATCAGAGCCAGGTTTGCAAAAAGTCGATGTTGTTGCTTGATTTGTTGATGTTGTATGAATTGCACGATGATTGTGTATACATTCGATGATTGTTTAATATCATGTTAGGGTATGAATTGGGAAAATATTGCCTATTACTGAGGTTTTAAAATGCGTTTAAAAGATGTCTTGGATCCTTGCCTGATGCTAGCCTAACTTTAATGTGTTTTGATGCTTTTGATAGCATGGCTCGACGGGAGACACGATCGATGGCTTATACTACCGGTGTAGGGCAGAATAACGAGATAGAAGAGAATCCCCCTCATATTTTACCTCTTCCTCCTCCGATGGTTCCCCCAGTTAATGTTGGGGCGAGTGAAGTACCCCAGGTTCACTAGGTTCCTGTTTATGGTGATTTGACTCTGTTAGTTCAAGCAATAATGGGAGCTTTTCATGCAGTGGTAGCTGGAATGCAGGCACAAGCACTGGCACCAGCCATGGTGGCAAATTAGGGGTTATATTTGGAGAGTTTAAAGAGTTTGGGGGTGAGGAATTCTAAGTTTTGAGCCATAAGGCAGCCGACGGTTGGCTGGAAAAGATGATTTGCATCATGAATAAGATGAGATGTAATGGGGAGCACAAGTTGGGTTGCACCTTGTCTCTGTTGTAGGGTGATGCGTATCACTAGTGGGTGACTACCATTACGGGCGTTTTAGAGGCAGATGTCACTTGGGAGTTCTTTCGAAGAGTTTTCAAGAGGAAGTACCTTGGTACCCAATATTTGGATCTGAAGAATCGTGAGTTCATGGCGCTGACACAGGGTGACATGTATGTTGCTAAATATGAGATGAAGTTTGTTCGCCTGAGCCAATATACTTTGGAGTTGGTTCTTGATGACAAGAAGAGATGTGACAGGTTCCGTTATGGTCATGTTAAAGACATTAAGATGTATCTCCTAGCTGTAGATTACACGGGTTTTGATGTGTTGGTCAACCAGGCCAAGGATATCGAGCAGTCCTTGGGTGCACCATTACAAGTAACGGGTGCAAATTTGGGTAAGAGAGTGACTGACTCTAGCTATTTTGGGAGGTAGAATAGAAAGTTTAGGGACGAGACAAATAGGTCAAATTACAAGAGTGGTGGCGGAGTTGGCCAATATGCTCAGGGAGCTCGTGTTTTAGCAGAGTGTGAGCAATGTGGTAGGCGCCACATGGGTATGTACTGGGGTAATGTTGGAGGTTGTTGGATTTGTGGATTGTCGGATCACCTAAAGCGTGATTGTCCTCAAGCTGTGAGGGATGCAGCAGCACAGGTGGCTGCACCTGCTAGAGGTCGTGGCATGGCTAATTTTCAGAGGCGCAATGATGGCCAGAGGGGTATGGCTCATGCCGCAGCGGTGAGATCGGAGGCTGGTGAACCAGCTCAGGTCTTTGCTCACCGTAAGGGTCGTAATGACATGAATGTGATCACAGGTACCTTTACTTTGCAATCCTTGTCACTATTATCTTTGATTGATTCGAGGTCTACTCATTCATATATCTTGAGTGAACATGCATCATTGTTGAATGTTCCTGTTGAGATCCTTGAGGTTGGTATGTTAGTAACTAGTTCTTTTGGTGAGACGATTACCACTAGAAAGTTGTATAAGCGGTGTCCTTTGGTTGTTTAATGTCATGAGTTTGCCGCAGATCTGATGGAATTGCCATTATATGGTTTTGATATCATTTTGGGAATGGATTGGTTGAATGATCACAAGGTGGTTGTGGATTGTGAATCCAAAAGGATTTCTTTGAGGTTAGCTGACAATTATGAAGTTGTGGTGGTTGACGAGAATGTAAATTTCTTGTCCAATGTTGTTTCGGCTACCCAAGCAGAAAAGATGATGGAAGGAGGTTGCCAAGCTTATTTGGTTATTGTGATGAATCCTGAAGCCAAGGGTGTTTGAGTACAGGACATTCAGGTTGTTTGTGATTTTTCAGAGGTTTTTCCTTAAGAGTTGTTGGGTTTATCGCCTAATAGAGAGGTAGAATTCGGTATTGAATTGTTTACGGGTACGATGCCAGTGTCTATTGCTCCTTATAGTATGGCACCGAAGGAGTTGAAGTCACAGCTTTAGGAGTTGTTAGATCATGGGTTCATTCGACCGACTGTTTCTCCTTGGGGTGCTCCTCTTCTCTTTGCGAAAAAAAAGGATGGTACAATGTGTGTAACACCCCTTTCCTGTATTCATCGCTGAATAAGAGTTAGGGGTGTCGTATGATACTTGTAAAATAATTCTTTAATATTAAGAAAATCTTGTTTTTTACTGTAAAAATAGTTAATCGCGTAAAATTTAAACTTAAAAATTTCACATTCCATTTTGAACCTAGATTCAGGCAGCAACATAATAGTTTGATCCATTAGCATATAAATAATGAAACTGCCTGATTTAAAATCATTCTGATTCTGAATAAAATACGATTCATATCAGAGCAGGCTTCACATTTTACTATACATGTCAACTAGAAAATATCAAACAACATAAAAATTATATTACTGATACTGATGTATCTGAGTTCGATAGATGATGTTCGCTAATGCTCCTTATTTCCAACACGTGAAACATTCACACGCTAAGTATAACTTAGTGAGGCAACATAAAATAATTTAAAATATTTCACTATAAAGAAATGATATAATCTAACTAAAATACAATATATATATATAGGGTTCTGAAATCGTAATTCTGACTTGTCAAAGTCGTTCCACTGTTAGGTAACTTGTAAAAATCTCAAATTCACATATATGAGACAGGTTATACCAAAGCAATTTCTTTAGTTAAAAAATTCATTTCACTTGGATCATTCTTTACACTTTCACTCTTAATTTAATTATAGCCCAATGTAAAGTAAATGAGAATGCATGGTATGCGAGTCATTGTTGAGTATGCACATGTGCGGCATCAACAAATATGTTGTGCCATAATAAATCACTATATCACTGTATCACTATACCACTACTGTAATTTAACAGCATCACTGTATCACTAGGTCATAGTTGTAGAACACAACGTCACTGAATCACTTTATAACTATTGTACACTTATACAACATCACTGTATCAGTAGGTCATAGCTATAGAACACAACGTCATTGTATCACTATATCACTGTACTCCACCTCATTGGCATGCCAATTATACCAATAATCTCAATAATCATACAATGGGCTTTTAATTCAATTTACTGTTATGATCTCTTCACTTATTCAATAATATCCATAAATAAAGGCATATCACTATAACATATATATGAAAAACACTTTGGGCAGTTCATACCCAAATCATTTATAAATCATTTGAAATCATTTAATACGTATATAATTTACGAATCTAATTCTTTTTGCTTTCTTAACACTCGAGGTTGACTTATCGCAAGTCTTCCTCATATCATAAAAAAAGTAAGAATGCACTCATCTGGGCCATTTATTATCTTGCCTCACTAAGCTTACTCATTAATCTTTTCGTTCCCTTGAATACTTGTACCTTCCCCAGTATTTCTTGAAACTGTAGCAATCAATCGAATATACTTATTATTGTACACTTACTTAATTTGAGTTTAACATTGCCAATAAAATATTAATGTTTGCCATATATCTTATTTTGGGTCCTTAATGACCATTTTGAACATTTGGCAATTATTCATGCCTTAAATTTCAATTCTTCCATTTTAATCCCTTACTTTCTCATTCTTGCCAAAATGTTACTTTTTCATCAATTCAAACTAATTTGATCATAATTTCAACAGTTTACAGATCAGTCACCCTTAAAAATAAAATTTCCAAAACCACACCCTTATTTCTTCAAATAGCCGAATAAGTCCCTAAACTTTTACAAATATTCAATTTGGTCCCAATATGCTAAAATAAGCTCTAATATCACAATTCCACTTTTTTCATCACCAAAATATTTTTGACAAATTAGTCCTTAATTTCTTGGAAATACCGAAATGGTCCTCAACTTCTCTAAAATATATAATTTGGTCCCAAATTGTCAATTCAAGCTTGAAACATCATTTTCTATTCAATTTCATCATCAATTAAATTTTGACAATTTAGTCCCAAATTTTCTTCAAATTTTCGAATTAGTCCCTAAAGGGAAATTGACCTTCAAACATCAAAATTGAACTTCCATCATCAATATAATGCTTCAAACATCATAATCTAACCATTTCCATCCTTAATTATCAAAACCCTAACAAATCCCTAAATTCAAAATTAGGGTTTATAACTTCCAACATGAAATTAACTTGATTTCAAGCTTGTTTTCATCACAACTAAGCTTAATTCATCATCTACTACTTGAATTCCATAAATTATCCATGAAACCCTAATTTCTCTCTCTTCAAACCCTAATCCAAAACTTCATAATTCCATGCAATTTTACTATCAAAATGCAGAGAATGAAGAGTAGATCACTTTACCTCAAAGAACCTTCCTTGAATTCTTGATCAAAAGCCTTGAAATTGGCTAGGAAATTTTTTTCCTATTTTCCCCTGTTATCTCCTTTCTTTCGAAATGCATGAGAAGAAAGATGAACAAATTGTTCATCTTTTTATAGAAAAATGCCACATGTTTCTTAAAAAATGAATTTTAAATTTATTTTCACTTTTTCCAAAATTACACCTCTAACTAAATCAAATTTACAACCTAGTTCAAAATTGTGTCATCCCATTACATTTGAACTAGGTTGGTTCCAATCCAACCGGCCATCATCATCAAATAATCATAAAATATAATTTATGATTTTTGTTCGATCCAATTTCCCGATTTTCACCTTTTATGATTTTTCCTCTATCAAACTAGCAACTCTAATCCAGGAATCATATATTTCCTTAATTCCATGAATAAATTCATATTTTAATATAAAATCCTCCATCTAATAAAGTCAAACTTAGAAATTTGACTCGATCTAAGAATACCGATAATTACCTGAAATCTTTATCGGGTAGCATCTTTCTTGAAAATCCTTCATTAAGCATTTGTACGAATCTTTCTCATTTCTTCTGAGTCCTTTTTACAAATCAAAATACTATTATGTGACATTTCCCAAAAGGTCACCCAAAACTTTTCTATAATCTAAGCACGCTTAACAATTATATTCGATCAAAATTTTATATTTTCTACTGCATCCTAACCTCCAAAACTATTACCAAAATCCTTATTTTGGTCGAATTTATCCTCATACTGAATAAAAATCATCTTTGGGAAAATTTACACTTGGGTCCCTAATCTTTTACCAACTTTTCATTTTGGTCACTAACTTTTATCTTTTGTCATTTTAGTCACTAAGTTAGCCTTATGCCAAAACCCTAGTACTACATGACCCTTATATAACTTGGTAAAATTTTTGGGGTATTACAATGCGTAAGTGCATTGATTACAGCAGTTGAATAAGTTAACGGTGAAGAACAAGTATTCGTTACCGTAGATTGACGACTTGTTCGATCAATTTCATAGAGCAATAGTGTTTTCCAAAATAGATTTTAGATCGGGGTATTATCAGTTTAGGGTTAAGGATGAGAATGTGCCTAAGACCACATTTCGTACGAGGCATGAGCATTATGAGTTTATGGTCATGCCTTTTGGTTTGACAAATGCCCCGACTGCTTTCATGGATTTGATGAATAGGGTGTTCCATGAATATCTTGACCAGTTTGTTGTGGTATTCATAGACAATATTCTCATGTACTCGCGTATCGAGGAGGAACATGATCGGCATTTACGGATTGTGTTGCAAGCGCTGAAGGATAATCAGTTGTATGCTAAGCTGAGCAAGTGCGAGTTTTGGCTTAGGGAAGTAATGTTCCTTGGACATGTTGTTTCCGCGGAGGGTATCCGTGTTGATCCACAGAAAATTGAGGCTATCCTTAATTGAAAGCATCCTAAGTCTGTATTGGAGGTGCGTAGTTTTTCTTGGGTTAGCTGGTTCTTACCACCATTTTGTTGAGGGGTTTTCGAGTATTGTAGCACCGTTGACAAAGCTGTTGTAAAAGAATGTTCCTTATGTGTGGACGGAGAAGTAGCATCATAGTTTTGAGAAGTTGAAGAAGGTTTTCATACATGCTCCTGTGTTGATTCAACCAGAATTGGGGAAGGAGTTCGTGGTTTATAGCGACGCGTCATATGTTTGATTGGGGTGTGTGCTAATGCAAGATGGTAAGGTGGTGGCCTATGCGTCGAGACAGGTGAAGGTTCATGAGCGCAACTATCCAACTCATGATTTGGAGGTTACAGTTGTGGTTTTTGCTTTGAAAATCTTGAGTCATTATCTCTATGGTGAGAAATGTGTTTTTTTCATGGACCATAAGAGTTTGAAGTATTTGGTGTCTTAGAAAGATTTGAATCTTAGGTAACGTAGATGGTTAGAGTTGCTTAAGGATTACGACTTGACAATCGAGTATCATCTTGGTAAAGCCAATATGGTTGTGGATGCATTGAGTCGTAAGGTTGCAGTTGAGCTTAGAGCTATGTTTGCAAGGTTGAGTGTGACACGGGAGGGTGGTTTGTTGGCCGAGTTGCAAGTTAAGCCTACGATGTCACAGTTGATCAAAGCTAAACAATCGTATGATGATTCGTTGGTTGAGTATGTTAAGGACATATCGGAGGGTAATCCAACGAATTTTTATTTTGATGATGATGGGGTCTTGCGTTTCAAGGGTCGGATAGTGGTGCCAGATGATCTGGAGTTGAGGCACACTATTTTGACGGAGGCATATTCGAGTACTTCTGCTATGCATCCCGGTAGTGTTAAGATGTATCGTGGGTTGAAAGAGGCATACTACTGGGTTGGGTTGAAAAATGATGTGGCTGAGTTTGATTCCAAGTGTATGGTGTGTCAGCGGGCTAAGGCTGAACATCAATTTTCTTCTGGGTTGTTGCAACGGTTAAAAATTCAAGAGCGGAAATAGGAGAGAATCACCATAGATTTGTGAAAGGGCTACCGTTGACACCATCTAAAAAGGATTCCATTTGTGTGATTGTTGATCAGTTTACGAAGTGTGTGCATTTCTTGCAGTGCACACGACAGATACTTTGGACAAACTGGAAATTCTGTACATTGCTGAGATTGTGCGCTTGCACGGGGTACCTAAGTCCATTGTGTATGATAGAGATCTGAGGTTTACGGTAAGTTTCTGGAGGAGTTTGCACCAGGTGATGGGTTCGAGGTTGAGTTTGAGCACTGAGTATCACCCCAAGATGGATGGACAGTCTGAGTGGGTTATCCGAGTTTTGGGGGATATGTTAAGGTTTTGTATTATCGAATTTAAAGGAACCTGGGAGAAGCATTTTCCTTTAGTTGAGTTTGCATATAGCAATAGCTACCAAGCGAGTATACAGATGGCACCATATGAGGCGTTGTATGGCTGGAGGTGTCGTACGCCTTTATGTCGGGCTGAGGTAGGAGAAAAGCATGTTACCTTACCGAATGTGTTGAAGGACACGGATGAAAAGGTAAAGCTTGTGTGTGATGATTGAAAGCAGCTACGGATCGGCAGAAATCTTACATGGATTTGAAGCGTAGGGAAATTGAGTATGCGGTGGGCGATCGTGTATTCTTGAAAGTGTCACCATGGAAAAAGGTAATGAGATTTAAACATAAGGGTAAGCTTAGTCCAAGGTTTATTGGGCCGTACGAGGTTATTAAGCATGTAGGTCCTGTGGCTTATCGGTTGAGGTTGCCTCCCGAGCTGGAGAACATGCATGATTTGTTCCATGTATCTATGTTACAGAGGTATCGGTCGGATCCTTCGCATGTTATGCCGGTGGAGCATATAGAGTTGAGGCCGAATTTATCCTATAATGAGGAAGAGGTGGAGATCCTTGATTCTAGCAGTAAAGTTCTTCGCGATAAGACGATTAAGCTTGTGAAGGTCTTGTGGCGATACCGAGGTGTTGAGGAAGCAACATGGGAAAGCAAGGCTATGAAGGAGCAATTTCCGCATTTGTTTCCTCCAGGTAATTTTGAGACGAAATTTCCTAAGTGGGGGAGAGTTGTAACACCCCATTTTCAGGCTTAGATGTTTTAAGGTTGGTTCGAAGGTCTGGTGGACCAGTATTAGAGTTTCCGGTCAGTTTCAGGATTTAATTGATTTAAATATTTTTGAAGGTGATAAAATTTGGGAAAAATATTCTAAAATCATTATTAAATATATAAAGGATATTGGTGAAATAAATTTTGAAAAATTAGATTTGGAAATCAGACATTTTGGGCTAGTGACCAAAATGCAAGTTTTGAAAACTATTTTTAAAGGTGACTAAAATGAAAAGGGTCAAATTCTTAGAATCTTTAAGGAGATATTTTACCAAGTTTTTTTTTCTTATGATTTCTCCCTTAATTAAAGATATTTTAACATGTGTTTTAAAGATAATTAAGAAGGGATTTTAGTTAAAAAGTTATTTATGCTCTTTAAAGAAAATTCACGTAATTTTTCTCTCACGTTTTCTCTCCACTTTCTCCTCAGCCAAACACTCAAGTTTTCATCAAAATCCAGAGGTGATGAGTCTTTTAACTTGTTTTTATGATTTGTAATTGATTGATTAACATTGTTTTTGCAAAATCTCATATAAATCTTGTGTTTTCTTAGCTTTTATCAAACCAATTGAGGGAGAAATCTCGCAATAGGGATAAGGTCCGCGATCTCCTCTATTGTATGGTTCTTTACTAAAATTCCTAAGTATTTGTTCCTTGATTTATTGATTGTAAACTGATTTTAATGATTTATCAATGTTTGATTGAGTGAATTGAGTAAAATTGATGTAACAAGGTAATTTTAAGAGTGGATCTATTATCCAGTGTTTAAGATTGATTTAATACATATTTTGGATGTATTATGATGTTGATAGGTTGCTTTTATCAATATAATCCCGAAACTCTTGGATCTCTAATTGTTTAGGTTGTTAGATTTGAGTTTTTGTGATGATACTCGAGTTTAATCTTTGTTGGAAGTAAAATGATGTTTAGAAAGGGTTTTTGGATGATAATTGATGTTGATTGATGAGTTGAATTGTTGTTTTATGGCTAGGTTAAGCTTCGGAAACGTTTGATGATGATTTCAGTTTGTTTCGGATGGTTTCTAAGTGGGCAACTTGAGAGTTGCAGTGTTTTGCTTTGAGGCAGTGGTTTGAATGCATAATGATGCATTTATCCTATGGTTTTATGTGTTTAAAACAAGGGATAATCAAGGCGAAGAAGCTTGACGTTGTTTTGTTGCTTGCCAGGAGTTTGTATCGCGTTGGCAAGGAAGGCGAAATGTATCGGTGAGTGGAAACTGGTTTTAGATGCTTTACAAAGGCTTGTGAAGGTTGTTGGGAGTTTAGGGTAAGTGTGAAACGCTCACCTAATCTTGCAAGTAAGTTTCCCTTATTTCGCTCTCGAATATCGGCTTAGATATGAGCATGTTGTTTGCATGTTTTGGTGATAAATATGGTATGATTTAGTTACTGGTAATGCATGACTTTCAGTACATATATATGGGTTTGAAATTATATTAAATGCTATTGAGCATTGGTTTTCATTCCAGTTAGGAATTGTGTTATTGCATTGGCAATGAGATTTGCATATGTGGTGTTTTATGAAATGCATTGAAAACAGTAAGTAAATGTTTTTTTAAATGGTATATTGGCAATGTGACAAGGTGAGAAAACAACCGGATATAGTTGGCATGCCATAGGATTAAAAGTGCACTATAAAATATGAACAAAATCGATCGTGGCCATGGGTCCTTGAGGTATGGCGGTTTAACTAGGCCACTCGGACTGTTGGGACCTCATTTGGGCATGCGGTTTAAATAGGCAACCCAAATTAAGGGTGATCTTGTTGTTTAACTAGGCAAGGTCGGTACTCTTGCGGTTTAACTAGGCAAGGGTGAAATCTCGCGGTTTAACTAGGCGAGGGTGTCAAATCTTGCGGTTTAACTAGACAAGGTTTGGGATATCATGCGGTTTAACTAGGCATGGTATGAGAGATCCGTGTATCCGATATGTAGACGATAGTGGTGATCTATCCATGTCACTTTAAATGCCAATATATGAGAAAGTTCATCTGTTGAACCTATTTTTAATGGTTTGGGATTTAAGCATGGTTCATGATTTAATGCTTTGGAGATTTAAGCATGGAATGTACATGATGTTGCATAAAGGTTATCATGTTTTGATTCAGTTGGAATCATGGAAAAATGCTTAGGTTGTAAGCATGTTTTGGGAAAACAAGCATATGGCTTTCAAATGGTTTTTAATGCATTATTGTTGTATGAGCATCCTCACTAAGCAAGTGTGCTTATGATCTCTTTTTCCTAATGATGCAGAGCATTAAGGTTTGGGGGGCAGCAAGAGGCAAGGCTAAGCGATCCAAGGACATTTGCAAGTTTGAGTACGAACTCGGTTTATATTTCAGTCAATAAGGCAATGTGTTCGCCATGGTTTTTTGGGAGTTGTAATTAGGTTTTCTTATGGATTTTTAAGTATGTTTCCATGCTGGTTTTTGAGGATGGTTTGATGTTGCTAAGTTTGATGATAACCATTGCTTTTAGTTGAGGATGATTGGTTGCCAGGTATGCATCTAGAGCCTCCTTAATGATTTCCATGTTGTGATGGTTTGAGCAAGTTTATTATGCTGTGTTGGTTGTGTTGACATGTTGCTTATGTTGAGAATAGTCTTTTGTGCATTTTGGTATGTTTGGCAAAATGGTTTAGGAAGCATGCCTCTAGAGTGACCCTTTGATAGTAAGAAATTATGTTGGTTGATTGATCCTAGCATGGATATGAATTTATGTGTTTATGGTTGATTATATGCAAGTATGCAAGTTGCTAGGACCCAAATACATCTAAATTCGACTGAAAAGCCAGCTAAACTTGACTTTACAGGCCCAGGCATACTGATACACGGGGGACTGTATCAGTACGGCTAGGCAATTATGGACAAGGCATTTCGGTACAAGTGAAGGTGTTTCGATACGATTGATGCTACTGGAATGACACTTTTTAGAATAAGCCCGCGTATTGAAACACCACATGACCGTATCGGTACGGTGTTTAATGAAATAAAAAGGAATTTTCTTATTCGAAGTAGCATACCGGAATGGGGTTGGTTGTATCAAAACTATGGTTGCAATACCGTATCAAAACGATGGTTGCAATACCGTATCAAAAAGATTGTTGTATCAAAATGATCGTTATTTCTATTAATGTCATGGAAAGGCAGTTCTAGTTTCTTTCATTTTGGTTCCTAAATCTTGTTTATCAATTGAATGAGTATGGTTGATTGTATTAAGCTGATTTTTGACACATAAGCCTGAAATATGATTAATCAATGGTTGGTAACTTAAAATTGGGTAAAGTCCCTATAGATTGTTGAGTTTGCAATTTAGTCCCTAAATTGCATTGTGTTCAATTGGATATCGTATTGATGCCCGATTGTATTGAGTTATCACTTGTAGATAGTATGTAAATGTATGAATGTAATAATGCATCTAGACAAGATAAAAAAATGGACGTGTTTTAGGTTTTGTCATTTCAGTTTACTTCGGTAAACCTAATGTCAAATCATAATCCGTAAGCAACTCCAACCATCTTAGTTGCCTAAGATTCAACTCTTTCTACGGCATCAGAGATTTCAAACTCTTGTGATACGTGTACACAGTACACTTCTCACCATAAAGGTAATGCCGCCAAATCTTCAATGCAAACACCACCACAACAAGCTCTATATGTTGCGTAGGATAATTGTGCTCATGCACCTTTAACTGCCTAGATGCATAAGCCACAACCTTCCCTTCTTGTATCAACATATACCCCGAACCAACGTAGGATGCATCGCTATAAACTACAAACTCCTTCCCCGACTCAAGTTGAATCAAGATTGGAGCTGGGTCAAGGCTTACTTCAACTTATCAAAAGCTTGTTGTCTACCCTCCGTCCATTCTAAAATTACATCCTTTTGCAACAACTTCATCAAAGGAGCAGCAATCCTCGACAAACCATTCACAAACCGATGATAATACCCTGCTAACCCCAAGAAACTATGGACTTCTAACACCGACTTAGGTTGCTTCCAATTCAGAATAACTTCAATCTTCTACTAATCCACATGGATACCTTCGGCCAAAACAACATGACCAATAAAAACAGCTTGCTTAATCCAAAACTCACATTTTCTCAACTTAGCATAAAGCTTATTGTCTAACAAAACTTGCAACACAATCCGCAAGTGTCGATCGTGTTCTTCCTTGGTACGAGAGTACATAAGAATGTCATCAATGAACACTACCACAAATTAATCCAAGAATTTACGAAATACCCAATTCATCATATCCATGAATGCTGCTAGCACATTTGTTACCCAAACAACATCGCTAAAAAATCACAATGCCCGTAGCGCTTTTGAAAAGTTATTTTGGCACGTCTTTATCCTTCACCTTCAACTGATAATATCCAGACCTCAGATCAATCTTGGAAAACACTATAGCACCTTGGAACTGATCTAACAAATCATCAATCCTCGGTAATGAAACTTTTTCTTAATCGTCAACCTGTTTAGTTGTCGATAATCAATGCACATTCTCACCGTGCCATCTTTCTTTTTCACAAACAATACCAGTGCTCCCTACAGTGACACACTAGGCTGAATGAAACCACGATCCAACAACTCTTGAAGCTGCATCTTCAACTCCTTCAATTTCTTCGATGCCATCGATACGATGCAATCGATACCGTAGTTGCATCTTAAAGAGCATCTCATGTATAAACCATATTATACAAAACAAAATCCATCTCTCATGATATAATATCTCATATATTGGCATTCAAGTGACTCAAAACCAAGTTCCATTCTATTTTATAAAAACACATTGGATACACAGATTTCCCAAGTGGTTCCTCGACCACTTCTCATACGTCCTCGACCGCTGTGACTCTCATGGTGGAGCATGGCACACTCTTGACCCCTTGACACACATGAGGCGACTTATTATAGTGCACTTTAAACCCTATGGCTAGCCAACTATATCCGATAGCATTTAATCTCAGCCACTTGCCAATATTATCAATAAACCACATTACCTAATTGTTTTACATATGCATCAAATCAAATCAATTTCCAATACATCAAACCATGTATTATAGTTTTCTCAAAAAAAAATTTCATAAATCATTTATCAATCTCAATAATTATCATGTATGATCATTTGCAACATCTTTCATTTCTAAAACTTGTATATAACAGTAGATAATCAAAATCATAAACATGTGTATGAGATAATATTTTGCAAAACTAGAAACGAGAATGAGAGCATTCGATACTTACTTTCGAGCTTAGGCAAGTTTTTCAAACTTAATCTAAACTCCCAAAACATCTTTCAAACCTTTTTAAAGCAGTAAAATGCATTTCCACTCACCGACAACACAATGCCCTCTTGTCGTTGCGAGAATCAAGCTTCCGCAACCTCTCAAAAAGCAAAAAGATCCAACTCCCTTGCTTTACCCAATCAAAAACAAAAGGATTAATGCACTTCCATGCATCTCAAATTTCCAGCAACCATCAAACACAACATTGCCTTACTAAAAACCACCAAACGCCTCTCTAAAATAATCGAAAACACATTCAAACCTTGTAACGCCCTTAACGTATACTTGTAAGCCGAATATACATTAAAGATGTTACGGAGTCATTGAAAGAAATCTTGACTTGTAAATTTTTTTATGCCAAAATTCATCTTGTAGTTTAACCATCTCTCGATTTTAAATTAAAAACTATGTCATTCTATTGTAGCTAGTTTTGACCCTAAATTGATTTATAAAATTCATAATTTAGTTGTTGAAATAAAAATATAATTCAGGGTGAAAACTATGTACACTGCCTAGACCCTTTCTTGATTTTCAATTTTTTATGCGATCAGGGTTAAACAACATTAAACTGCGTCAAAATTCATAGTTATTAATAGCAAACCATTTCTTTAAATCCATACTTCCATGACAATGTATAAATGTGTTATAGACATAGACTTACAAAACAGTTTACCCACTTAAAATATTACATGCCCACTAGTCTAACAAATTACGTTAAAGATGTACATACTGTACTTACATGTAGTAACTTGATCTTCCCAATTAACTGCTCCTCCTTGCTAGTCTATTTTCGAAGAACCTATGTGTGAAGTAAACACATGCTAATTACGAACTTAGTGAGGCAATGATCTTATTTATCAAAACATAAAATAAAGCAATACGTGTTATACATTAACCTAGCATAGTTTCTGTCTAAGGTAGTATCGCACTAACAAGGTTTCCATAGTCAATCAATATTCATGTGCAAGTCATAATTTTTCTAACTTAGTCTAGTTTCCATTACTCCATCATTACCAAGTAAATCATATACATGGCATAGTTCACATACATGGCATATTTCATACACATGGCATAATTCAAATGCATGACATGGTTTATATATATATATGACATAATTCACATACATGATATACTCCATATACATGGCATAATTCATATATATGGCAAGAATTATATACATGGTAGAATCTATATAATGTCATGATTCATATACGTGACATCATTCATATACATGACTTAATTCATACACATAACATGATACGTGTACATGGCATAATTCATGTGCATGGCATAATTCATATACGTAACATAATTTGCACACATATCATGATTCATATATGTGACATGATTCAATTACATAATTTGATTCATTTACATGACATGGTCCATATACGTGATTTAATTCATATACATGGCATGGTTCATATACATGACATATTTCATATACGTGACATGGTTCATGTACGTAACATGATTTGTTTACATGACATGAGTCATTTACGTGACATGATTCTTTTATCATTGCCCAAAGTACGCTATATAAGATCGAGGTACGTGAGTTATCTTGAAATGACACCGTTGTGTCTAACGTGAATGTGAAGATGGGTACGTACTCGGGAACGCTCTTTGCCCCCCATAAACATGAAGCACCTCGAAGTGCACTCGGGCATAATGGACGTGGATCCCCAGGGTGCATATGACACAATCATTTTGTCACAATATCTGTTTGATAACATGAACATGAGGGTGCAACTGCTAAAGACTCTATGGCATGCCAACTATACCATGGACTCTCATACACAATACTTGGGCATTTCATTCATCATCAACTTAACATCATAATCAATCATACATATAGACATTTCATATTTCATGTTTCATCATAAATATTCATGGTAAATATAGATCGTCATCATTTTTCAGAATGACTATTCATACTTCATATTCCATTTATTTTACCTCTACTGCAACATACATTAACTCTACATATATAGATAATGCAATACTATTTTAAATGAAGGTCGACTATTCACAAGTCTTCCTAATTGCATTTTAAAACATAATATTGATCTCACCTTAGCCATTTATTATTATGCCTCACTAAGCTCTATTGATCCTTTCCTTTATAGTACCCCAAACCTTCTTTTGATTTGGATCAAACTTCAATACAAATAAACGTTTGTTAGATTCACTTCTAACAATATTTCAATTAAGCTATTTAATCATTCAACATAAAAATTTTCCATAAATTTCATTCCTTCCTTATATTGTTCACAAACTCATTTTTGGTCCATAATGACCATTTTAATCTTCAAATAATTCCTCCAAGCTTGCTAACCAACTTTAGACACAAATTGTCTCAATTTCCATTTTCTATCAACTTGCACTACCATCAAAGATTTACTTCTGCAGGGAAGAATACATACTAAATATTAATCTCCTTTATACCGTAGAAACTAGATTCGATAACGGTTCTAACGGTATAAGGAACATAATTTAATAAAATCTACAACAATTATGAAAATTCATCAAACTCCCGTTTACAGGGTTGTCCTGACATAAACTGTTTTGTAATTTTTCTGACCTTTATTCGATTAAAAAATAATATCTTTTAACTCGAAACTCAAAATCAGTTTCCGTTTGTTGGAAAAGAAACTACATTAGATAAGCTTTTCAACCATATAAACTAATAACCCAGATTAAATTTGTAATTTATTGCAAATTTTAAAAGTCGAATTCCGATATTGAATTTCGGAACAGACTGCTATTCTGTTTTTTGACCTTTCATCACTTAAAAATTCATATCTTTTGATATATGAATTGAAATCAATTACCGTTTGTTTTAAAGGAAACTAGACGAATAAATATTTACATCGATATAAAATTCACCATTTAACCATTTTTGCAGAATTTATGGTAATTTTCAAACTTACTACCGAATCTAGTTTTCCTACACAACTTCCATAAATAACTTTTCTATTTGTCAATTTGGTCCCCTTACTTGATTCAAACCACTAATGTATCACTTTCTTCATCAAATAATTCTTCAAAAACAATTCCCTCTAATTTTTCATTCTTTCCGAAATAGTCACTAAAAATGCAAAGATAAGGATTCAAGCTTCTTAACTTTGCAAATTATTCCTCAAATCAACATTACTACTCGAATTCTATTATTTCAACTAAAATCAGATTTAGTCCTTCTCTAAAACCTCATTTCCGAATTGGTCACTTAACTTTGACAATTTGTCAAAATGGTCACTAACTTGATTTAACATCGGTTTTGCATTCTAACTTCAATTTCACATCTCCAACAATAATAATAACATAAATACACTTCAAATCATAAAAAAATCAGATTAGTCCTCTAACTTTTAGAATTTCTGAAATGGTCCTTATACCTTTAATTTAGGGTTTTGCTTCTAAATAACAAATTCAAGCTTACTAGATCATTTATCCAACATCATAAACCCTAAATCAAACTTGAATCCATAAACCCTAATCATCTTCATACAAACTAAAATATGTAGGGTTTAAATCTTAACTCAATAACATGATTTTAACATTATATTAGCTTGATTTCAACTTGAATTTCATCATGAAATCATAAAATTCCAAAAGCCCCAAACTTTTTCCATAAACCCTAATTTCTTCTCATGCAAAATTCTCATCAATCAAGCATGTTTTCCATGAATTATTTACACCAAAAGATAGAGCTTGAAGAGTAGAACAACTTTGCAATTGAAAATATTACCTGAAAATTGAGTTTCCGGGCTCGAATTGAACTTGGAAAATTTATCTCCCTTTCCCCTTTATTTTCGAAATGAAGAAGATGAAGAGTAGTCTTCATCTTTTAATCCAATAGTTGAAATTGATCTTATCATTAATCAAGGGCCAAGATTTAATCTTCCATTTCCTTCTTCCAAAATTTTCCTTGTAACTTTTTAAATATTTCAAAAATGCCATTGGGGCAAAATGACCAATTTGCCCTCCAACTAGTTTTTATTTACTAGTTTACTTTGAAAAATTCCATTCCATTACAAATCAACTAAAATAGTTCATTCTCAACCGATTACTATTCCTTAAATATTATTTTATAACTTTTCCATGGCTTAAATATTATTTCATAACTTTTCCATATACCTTGTGATCCGAGACTCTTGTTCTTGTCTATAAACATTTCTATGGAAATTTCCATTAGCCGGAACAATCCTCAACTAAACACTCTTCCTTTGACTTCATTAAGTAACTAATTCCTTTTTGAAAATTTAAACGTTTCTTCTTATAATTGCTTTTACCTTGGGCACAGATAACTAACTTATCTCAATTACACTTTAATCTTATCTTTATAAGGCTCTGATGTGAACTATTCAGGTAGAATTAACCTCTTAGTTGACTTCTCTGAATACTCTTTGGTTACACGTTCAATACACTTTATCGATAATAGACTTCCAATCTTGTTCAGTATGTATTCAAATATCACTTTCATCATACTTTTATTCAAGATTCTTTGTCTTCCTGATCTATCAGGCTTCACGGTTGACATCTTATAATATTAATGTCTCCTTAAAGAAATAATCATTCTTACTTAGGTTATGTTTGATTTAAAGACTTTTTAAAGTTTTTCTAACATTTGAGGAGTCTACACTGTAACACTTTACATGTTTTCTTTGATTATCCTTGCAATATAGTTTACTACTTTTAGTACTTTGACTGATTCATACCTAACATATTTTTTTAGCTTCAAATATAATCTCTTTACAGATCAATTTCTTTCTTAGTTTCTTTTCTAATCATCTCAATAGTATCATTACTTAACTTTCCAATTTCCCCCTTATATGTACTAACAATACAAACATCTTATAATAAGATACTATTGAGTTATTTCCATCATAAATTCAATCCTTAACTTATCTTGAGTATATCGCCAAATTATATATGCAACAACTACTGACATTGTTATCTTCAAACATATATATTTCTAAAGTAAAGATACTTCTTCTTCTTACTCCTTCGTATCCCAGTATCTTATAATTATTGTATCATCTCTTTACTATGCAGATAACTTATTCCGAAAAAGAACTAACTTCCATGCTTATTTTACTATATCATATCCACTATGGGTCCTTTCTTGACCTCTAAGATTTGTCAACTGACGAAATCCATTATCGTTTTACTTTCCTTATTCTAGTATCATTTCACCTTTGCATCATATGCATACAACCAGTTCATTCCAAAAGTAATCTCAAGTTTGCGAAATTAAAGCTCCAATAAGCTTGCCAGGAACTCAATTCCTTAAAGCACTAACAAACATTTCTTACATATTCTAGTCACCCATGCACTATGTCCAAGTGGGTTACTAGGAACCACATTACTAAAAATATTGTTTTCCTTAAGAATCTTTCTTTGTACTACTATCTTAGTACCAATATACGAGTGAGTCAAAGCCGGATCAATTAAAGTAATTACAGGCTTCCTCCATAGCATTTGCTCTCATTATAGCATCCTAGTAAATTGACAAACTCATACCTGAGAATTACTCTTTAGGCCTCGGGTTAAGCCCATCGATAAACCATTCTCGTATGGTCTTCTTAGTCGATGTCAAATTAGTTGTATACCTACATAATCCATTAAAATCCAACTCATACTCGTTGACAATACGAGTACTTTGTTTCAAACTTTGAAACTACTATAACATCTCTTTCTTAAACTAGTAGCCAACATACTTGACTCTAAACACTTTTTAGAATGTCCAAGTCACTTTCTCAACAGGTATATTTTTGTGGCTTCGAATCATCAAATACAAGCATGTTCCTTTAATAAGGATGCAGCTTTTCTAACTTTTCAGCATCTGTACAATTTAATTCCTCTAGCATGACTTTAACATTGTGGAGCCATAAATTGACAGCAATCAGACCACCTTCTCCATGAAATTCAGGAGCTCCTAACTTCTTAAGCTCCTTAACAGTCGATGCCTTTATTGGTGTAGGTGCCAGATTGATACATGTATTAGGGTTTGAATTTTTTTAACCATATCTTGTTAGGGCTCATACTAAGGTTCCATATTCTTATGCTGGAGCTCCCTACTGTATAGGTGGCTTAGCTGGGGTAGGAGCTAGAGGTGGAACATTCTATATCTCTTTAATTCCACTTAAACATTCTCTTGATCCCATAATTAAACATTTAACACAGTCCATCAGTACCTAACATCATCTATTTCTTCTAAAACTTATTCATGTAAATGAAAAGCATAATCAAGTTACACAAATACTACATCAGTAACATGACATCCTAGGGGCATGTACTTAACATCAAATCATATTTAACTTGGTTTAACCTCCAGAATCGGCTAAACCTATAGCTCTGATACCAATAAATGTAACACCTTTAATGTATACTCGTAAGCCGAATATACATTAAAGATGTTACGGAGTCATTGAAAGAAATCTTGACTTGTAAAACTTCTTGTACCAAAATTCATCTTCCAGTTTAACCTTTTCCCAGTTTTAAAATAAAAACTATGTCAGTCTATTGCAGCTAGTTTTGACCCTGAATTGATTTATAAAATTCATAATTGAGTTGTTGAAATAAAAATATAATTTAGGGTGAAAACTATGTACACTGCCTAAACCCTTTCTTGATTTACAATTTTTTACGCGATCATAGTTAAACAACATTTAACTACGTCAAAATTCATAGTAATTAATTGCAACCATTTCTTTGAGTCCATACTTCCATGAAAATGTAAAAATACATTACAAAATTAGACTTACAAAATAGTTTACCCACTTAAAATATTGCATGACCACTAGTCTATCAAATTACGTTAAAGATGTACGTATTGTACTTACAGATAGTAACTTGATCTTCCCAATTAAAAGCTCCTCCTTGCTAGTCTATTTTCGGAGAACCACGTGTGAAATAAAACACACGCCAAGTACAAACTTAGTGAGGCAATGATCTTATTTATCAAAACATAAAATAAAGCAATACATGTTATACATTAACCTAGCATAGTTTCTATCTAAGGTAGTATCGTACTAACAAGGTTTCCATAGTCAGTCAATATTCATGTGAAAGTCATAATTTTTCTAACTTAGTCTAGTTTCCATTACTCCATCATTACCAAGTAAATCATATACACGGAATAGTTCACATACATGGCATATTTCATACACATGGCATAATTCACATGCATGACATGATTTATATATATATATATGACATAATTCACATACATGACATACTTCATCTACATGGCATAATTCAATACATGGAATGAATTATATACATGACAGAATCTATATACGTGTCATGATTCATATACGTGTCATGATTCATATACATGACATCATTCATATACATAAAATGATACGTGTACATGGCATAATTCATATACGTAACATGATTTGCACACGTATCATGATTTATATACGTGACATGATTCATATACATAATTTGACTCATTTACATGACATGATTCTTTTACCTGACATGGTTCATATACGTGATTTAATTTATATACATGGCATGTCCCGTATTCATGGCATGGTTCATATACATGGCATGGTTCATATTCATGACATGGTTCATATACGCAACATGATTCGTTTACATGACATGATTCATTTACGTGACATTATTCTTTTATCATTGCCCAAAGTACGCTATATAAGATCGAGGTACGCGAGTCATCTTGAAATGACACTGTTGTAATACCCCAAATTACGGCTTAAAAGTACGTTACCATTACGAATGTGATTTAATTTGATTTAAGGCTCTAATGTCCCAAACTTTAGCTTAGAAGAATGCTATAAATTAGATCAGAACTATTTTGATAAGGAATTTGTTACTTAGTAGATCAATTAAGTGAAAATGGGATCAAATCTAAAAGCAAGGAAAATTGGAGGCCAATTTGCTAAGTCCAAACCGAATGAATTGAGTTTACAAGGGAATGCATGTAAACTTTAATCTAAGCCAAGGATTTGTGTATGTGTAATGATTTGAGCAAAACATGTGTGGGCAAGGGAAGTCTCGACTGTGTAGCAAGACAACCAAATTCCTTCATCATCTTCATTTTTTTCATATAGCCGAAATCCTTGGGGAAACTTAAGAGAGAGAGAGAGAGTTGGAAAGTGAGAAGAGAAAGATTAAATCCATGATATTTTAGCTCAAACTCTAGTAACTTGATTCGAGTAGTTTAAGGAGAAAGGTAATCACCTTTCCTTTCCTTTATATTCAAGCTATGTTGTAATTGTTTGTTAGCTACCATGAATTTGTGAATTTTTGTAGGAAATTTTCTTGTGATCAGTTTATTATGTTGAATTGAATTTATAGAACTACCTAATTGAACTAAAATGTTTGTGGGAGAAATTAATTTGATGATAAGATTGGTGGGATGCTTGAATATAAACAATTGTTGTTAATGATTCAAGGTTTACAATTAATTTTGTGGTAACATTGTTTAGGACTGTTTTAGTGGATTAAAATAAGGTAAAAATATATGTTTAATGAATGCTATGAATCATGTATATCTAAGAATGAATATGGTTGCTGGAATTTGTTTGAAACTGGAAATCTAGGTATTGAAATTGGTGTGATTCGAATGTAACCCGAAATGAAACTGTTTTGTTAATTGAAATTTGTAAACTTGCTTGGTTGTACATAATACTCTATTTTGATCATGTTGCTAGGTGAATTGGACTGACCTAGACATATAAGAATATGCATATAAGTTGACTTGGCATGTTAGAAGTGTTATCTAAATGATTAAAGAGGCTAGAAACTTAAGCTAGAGTAAATCTACCCAGAATACCCTATTCTGGGCAGTAACTTTAAAAATTCTCTATAAATTGTACAAATGGAATTTAAGGCTGAATATTTAATGGATATTACCTTACTATGTCTAAATTCATTAGGATAAAATGGAATTGAATTCGGAATTGTATAATGGATTGTAGGAATGAAACAATATGGGCAAACTGTCCAGTGTTGTAATTACCTTGTCTTTAAGTAAAAAAAATGTATTAATTGGTAAATAATTAAAATGCAAGGCCTATATGGTTAGAAATACAATTAAGTTAGATTTCAAAGGGTGTAAACCAATTAAAATTCTGACGTACGAAATGAAAGATATGCATGTTTAAGTAAACTGTGCACATGCTGCCTGGCAGTAGTAGCAACAACCATGCTGTTTTGAAATGTATGTTGAATGGATTATGTGTATTGTTGTCTTGTTTTGAATAAATGAATGTGCTTGTCTTAACCATGATTCACTTGTATTAAATGTTAGAATGAGAAGGGAACATTGGAGAAGGGTCTAAGGAGGAGCATTTGAAAGCTAGAAACAAAGGAGTTTGGATCCAAGACTAGCTAAGCTTGGACTATTGTGAGTGTAGTTTAATATAGGGTTAGGACTTAGGTCCTAACCAAAGATGCATGTTTACTTCTTTCTATTTGATGCCATGTTAATATGTATGATCTAAGTTTGTTTGTGATGAAAAGAAAAAAAGGGAAGAATGGTTTAAGCTAAAACTTGAAATAATAGTAACATGTATGATGTTAAAGTACCTAGGAAGAAAGGTGAAAACAAATACTTGAATCTTGATTCCTTGACCTTGATCCATGCGAATGAATGCTTAATGTATCTCTATGATTTGAATACTTGTTAATATGATATAAATCATGAATTTAAGATCTTGCTTGATGCCTAAGAAATGGCATATGTTAATTGCTTGCTTGAATGACAAGATTGACTTGCAAAGTGTCGAGCTAAGGCTCATTTGGCCTAAGATATACATGTATGATCTTGTAAAGTATCACTTGAATTGATCCTTGAATAAGCTATTGCTTGACTTGAACATGTAATTCTTGAATAAGTGATTCATAATTGAACAAAGCCTTGGTTGTTAGTGGTCATAGGTAGAAGGGCATGCCTTAGAGTCTAGAGCTCACTGTGTCAGGGTGGACTACGGTCCAGGGCTAAGACCCCTAATTAGCGACAGATGAAGGGTACGTATGTTTGGTCTTTGGCGACAGTAGGAGGGTTGACCAGTGCTATGGCACATCTTGTGGCGACAGTTGGTTGGAGACTCGATTACTTGGACAACTAAATACCAAGGGCATAAACTAAAGAAAGCAAATAAAAATAAATAAAGAATAAGCTTACATGATACTTGAACATACTTGAATTCTTGAATTACATGATTCTTGAAATGCTTAATACTTGAATTACATGATTCTTGAAATCCTTGATACTTGAATTACATGATTCTTGAAATGCTTAATACTTGAATTACATGATTCTTGAAATTCTTAATACTTGAATTTCATGATTCCTGAAATGCTTAATACTTGGAGTACATGATTCTTGAAATGACTTGATACTTGGATTACATGATTCTTGAATTGTTTGATACTCGTAATACATGATTCGTGAACTACTTGATATGTATTGCTCGAAATGAAGAGTATGTAAAAAGATTAGAATCGAATTGTTTCCAACTTGGACTAGTCTTAAACTTAGCTAAGTGATACTTGTCTTGTAAATTGTTAGATCTAGTTGCTACCTCACTAAGTACAATCTTGTACCTATTACTATTGTTTTTATTCTTCCCAACCACAGATTAATGATTTGATCGTTGCTTGATCTTGAAGTCTAACATCCTTTAGCTCAAAGCAAGACACAAGCATAGCTAAAGTATGGACATACTTGTTTTGTACTCCCCTAGTTGATGGCACATAGTTGTATATACTGTCTAGTGCATCCATTTTGGATATTTGGAAACTTGTATATGTCTTGAATGGTCTTCCATGCTATGATTTTGGTTGATAATGTAAATGAAGTAATGAACTTAAGTTCTATATATTGAAGTATGATGCTGCGCATATTGTTATGTTTATAATGAATGTTCAAAGTGATCACCTAGCCTTGTGCCATTCGAATATCTTGTAAGATGACATAGCCTTTTGTATAACCATAACATGTATATGTATTGTTATAAGTTGATTGGTAAATTCCAAAAGGTAAGGCATGGCATTTGGCTTGCTTGGAATCAAGGAACGTTCCATTAATCATGTTTAACAAGTTAAGTATGAAATGTCACATGTATTAAGATAAAAAGCAAAGAAATTAAATGAAGCATGATTGTTTGTTTAGGTTTCTAATAATGCTAATATAAAGTGATAATTTTGGTAACCTATAAAGCATGTAAAGATGATTGCATGCGTAATAAGACATGATTCCTTAGTTGCTTGTTAGTTAAGTAACTCATCTAATAGGGATGAGTTAGCCTTTCCTTGCTCGTTCTTGCTTGTATCGTTTCTTGGTAACGCTCCCGAACCGGTTTCCTGCCAAACCGGGTAGGGGATGTTACAACCGTAGTGTCTAATGTGAACGTGAATATGATTACGTACTCAGGGACGCTCTTTGCTCCCCATAAACATGAAGCACCTCGACAGTGCACTCGGGCACAGTGGGCGCGGATCCCAGGTGCATGTGATACAATCATTTTGTCATAATATCTGTTTGATAACATGAACATGAGGGTGCAGCTGCTAAAGACTCTATGGCATGCCAACTATACCATGGACATGAGGGTGTAGCTTCCTTATACTATTCACAAACTCATTTTTGGTCCCTAATGACCATTTTTATCTTCAAATAATTCCTCCAAGCTTGCTAACCAACTTTAGACACAAATTGTCTCAATTTCCATTTTCTGTCAACTTGCACTACCATCAAAGATTTACTTCTACAGGGCAGAATACATACTGAATCTTAATCTCCTTTATACCGTAGAAACTAGATTTGATAACGGTTCTAATGGTATAAGCCACATAATTTAATAAAATCTAAAAAAATTATGAAAATTCATCAAACTCCATTTTACAGGGCTATCCTAACAGAAACTGTTCTGTAATTTTTCTGACCTTCATTCGATTAAAAATTGATATCTTTTAACTCAAAACACAAAATTAGTTTTCATTTGTTGGAAACGAAACTAGATTTGATAAGCTTTTCAACCATATAAACTAATAACCCATATTCAATTTGTATGATTTATGGCAAATTTTCAAAGTCGAATTCCAATATTGAATTTCGGAACAGACTACTATTCTGTTTTCTGACCTTTCATCACTTAAAATTTCATATCTTTTGATATATGAATCGAAATCAATCACCATTTGTTTTAAATGAAACTAGACGAATAAATATTTACATCGATATAAAATTCACCATCTAGCACTTTTGTAGAATTTATGGTGAATTTTCTAACCTACTGCCGAATCCAGTTTTCCTACACAACTTCCATAAATAACTTAAAACTTTATACTAACTTCTCCTTACTTTGCAATTTGTAAATTTGGTCCCCTTGCTTGATTCAAAGCACTAATGTATCACTTTCTTCATGAAATAATTCTTCAAAAATAATTCCCTCTAATTTTTCATTCTTTCCAAAATAGTCACTGAAAATGCAAAGATAAGGATTCAAGCTTCTTAACTTTGCAAATTAGTCCTCAAATCAACATTATTACTTGAATTATACTATTTCAACTAAAATGATATTTATTACTTCTCTAAAACCTCATTTCTAAATTGGCCACTTAACTTTGACAATTTGTCAAAATGGTCACTAACTCAATTTAATATCGGCTTTGCATTCTAACTTCAATTTCACATCTCCAACATTAATAATAACATAAATACACTTCAAATCATAAAAAAATCAAATTATTCCTCTAACTTTTAGAATTTCTGAAATGGTCCTTATACCTTTAATTGAGGGTTTCGCTTCCAAATAACAAATTCAAGCTTACTAGATCATTTATCCAACATCATAAACCCTAAATCAAACTTGAATCCATAAACCCTAATCATCTTCATACAAAATAAAATATGTAGGGTTTAAATCTTAACTTAATAACGTGATTTTAACATTATTCTAGCTTGATTTCAACTTGAATTTCATCATGAAATCATAAAATTCCAAAAGCCCCAAACTTTTTCCATAAACCCTAATTTCTTCTCATGCAAGATTCTCATCAATCAAGCATGTTTTCCATGAATTATTTACACCAAAAGATATAGCTTGAAGAGTATAACAATTTTTCAGTTGAAAATATTACACGAAAATCGAGTTTCGAGGCTCGAATCGAACTTAGAAAATTTCTCTCCCTTTCCCCTTTTATTTTCGACATGAAGAAGATGAAGAGTAATCTTCATCTTTTGGTTCTTTAACTTTCAATCTCTACAATTATGGCACTTGTAAATATAAATGAATTTTAAATTCATTTAGATAGTGAAATTACTAAATACCCTTTTAATCCAACGGTTGAGATTGATCTTATCATTAATAAAGGGCCAAGATTTAATCTTTCATTTCTGTCTTCCAAAATTGTCCTTGTAACTTTTTAAATATTTCAAAAATGCCATTGGGGCAAAATGACCAATTTGCCCTCCAACTAGTTTTTATTTAGTAGTTTACTTCAAAAATGCCATTCCATTACAATCCAACTAAAATAGTTCATTCCCAACCGGTCACTATTCCTGAAATATTATTTTATAACTTTTCCATGGCTTATGGAATAGCCTCTGAAATTTCAATTCGATCTAATCTCTCGATATTCGTAAAATACTTCTACTGCAATTTTACCTTTTTTGAACTATCGGATTTATTCTAAAAATTCCATATTTCCATATTCGGGAAATAAACTCTATTATCTCATAAAAACTTCATTTCCCATAAAATAGACTGAATTTTCCTAACTCATTCTACTATTCCGATAATTATCGAAAATTTCTCTTAGAAATCCTTTATCGATAGTCCATTCGAATATTCTTTACTTTTACTGAATCCAAATTATCGATCAGAAACACTTTTATGGGACCTTCCCAAAGGTCACTCATCCTTATATTTCTCTGGCCTGAGCATGCTTAACTATTTCATTCGATCCAAATTCGGTACCTTTTTCTGCATCTTAATTCTTAAAACTGATATCAAGGTATCTTTTTATATCCGATTCACTCTTATACTGAATAAAATTACTTGTTGGGGAAATTTACACTTTAGTCCCCAAACTTTCCAAAATTTATACTTTAACCCCCTAAACTTTCAAAAATTGGGATATTACAAACCACATTTAAACAAAGTCCAGCCAGAACCTATTGCTTTTAACATCTAAACAACATCAACTAACATCCAAAACATCTCTATGAAGTCCTTATGCCTCCAGCAACCTTACAACGCCAAGATCACTTCAAAATCTAACTATTTACAATCTAGAAAATTAACAATCCACATAGTTCTGGGATTCCTTTAATTAATCTCTTCTTACAACATTCAAACAAATCTTATAAGAGATCTAAATCAATTAGATTCAACACAAAACTGATCCATAACAATGTTCATCAACTTTTTTCGTCGAAACTCAATTTAATCCATAAAATCTTGATTAAATCATAAACACATAACAAAAATCAGTTGTAAAGGTTCAAGAACTTGGGAATTCCAATAAAGAACCTTTAATTAGAGGAGAGAAACAAAAATCACCTCTAATTGCCGATTTCTCCCTTAATTGGCAAAGATTGGATGAAAA
Organism: Hibiscus mutabilis; assembly: GCA_019671005.1. Taxonomy (NCBI): domain Eukaryota; kingdom Viridiplantae; phylum Streptophyta; class Magnoliopsida; order Malvales; family Malvaceae; genus Hibiscus; species Hibiscus mutabilis. Next base: position 20,786,078 of record CM033738.1, read on the forward strand.
CTACAAGAAACCAAGTAGATTTTGATGTAGAAATCAAAGGAATCAAATAGAAAATTAAAAGGAAATCAAAAGAGGTTGATTCTTGTGAATTTTGAAATGAAATTGATAGTTTCGTTGCTGAGAAAGTTGAGAGAAAAAGTAGTTATGTAAGAAAATGTAGTTACGTAAGAAAATGAAATTGGTTAACTAAAATCCTTTTTATAAATTCTATTTTATTTTAATATTAAAACCATTTAAAAACCTTTTAAAATAGCCTAAATTAAGGGGGAAATATGTTGAAAATGTTTGGTTAATTAGATCTTTAAAGATTCTAAGTTTTGACCATTTACGATTTAGTCACCAAAACAGTTTTGAAAACTTTACACTTTAGTCACCTGACCAAAATGTCCCAAAATCTGATTAAATTCCTTCAAATTGATTTTATAAAAAAATAAAAATACTAATTAAGTATTTTCTAGCTTTTTTTCCATATTTCATTTTGACCAAAAACCATTTATTACGATTTAATTCCTGAAACAAGCTCAAATTGCCTAATCCAGTTCTCCTGAACCGTCTACTCTCCCTATCTAACATCTAGGCCCAAATTCAAGGCTTTACACAATTTAATATGACATCTCTTATTGAAACTTCGTTGGTGGTGCAACAACCTAAGAAGATTCCTCAATGAATTTCGATAACAATCAACTGAACCTAGAAAAACTACATACTTCTAACATCCACTTCGGTTGCTTCAAATCTAGCAAAACTCAAACTTCCAAGAATCAATATATAACATCTCCATTAAGCTACAAGCTTTGATACTCTAGAGAACCTGCTCGCTAGAGCTAACTTACATAAGCTACCTTGCTTACACCATCACTTCGTCGGTCTTCCGAAAAGTCATCCATAAGTGTAAACTTATGTATACATGATTACTTATATGCCCTCATAGATGCCTATGTATATGTATGCAAAACCTCTAATTTCATGCCCAAATGTATGCATGTACTGACATGTTTAAATATAAATATAAGTGTTTATGTACTTTGAATGATTAACAATTCACACTTACTAACAACATTTTCAGACCAAACATACACAACCTAATCACATCCCCAGAACACCTCATTCAGCTTTACCAAAACTCGCGCCTACTCCAATTATGAAACAAATGCTTCACTACAAAAGCCCTATAGCAAATCTTGATTGTCAGTCAAGATTTATCTCGACACCACTGCACGTGAAAATACCACCACTTTCGCTGTTCACAAAACCAAGTATTCATAGAATACTCGTCTAATTGCAACCTCTAATTCCACTAGTTCATTCGGCGTCTACACTGCAAAACTATAAACCCATACCAAATAAATTGTACTAACACCGTTCTTACTAACAACCACCTCAAATCTCCCAAAAATAGAACTTTCGATCGAACCTATCCACAAACCAACATTTTTCACAATTACACTCTCAACTCATGCATCTCCTTAATGCTTGTCAACACGACAAAGAAATGATTCGAGAGCTATACCAAAGTACATCTCAACACCAAACTCAATTTCACAAACATAAGACAACACGAAAACTCCCTCAAAAGCATTCCAAGAGAGAATTCTCAAACTACATAGACATTCAAAACCCGAACATCCTAAAACCTTAGATTACCATATAAACCAAAAATATTATCAAACCTAAAACTTTTTATGGGTATTTTAAATTCAAAACGGTTAACAGCCACAGTCTTACCAAGAGCACTCCTAACAATGATTCCCAAAATGGAAAATCCTATTTTAATTATCCAATGTATAGACACTCCCGGTTGATAAGCATAATCGCATGAAGCTTTAATCCTCTGGACGACGCAATAGGAAACGAAAGAAAGATTACTCAACCTTTCCATAATCAAAATACATATTCCACGCTTCAACTGCGCACTCTGATTTCCAAAGATGAAAGTCAATCCCATGCCTTATGCACATTTCACACTTTGACCACCCTCATGGAAATGATGTTAGGGACACTATCAAGTTCTCCTTAACTATCAACATTACTGGTCAGGTTTCGATTCTGATCATCAACTTTCCTGCATGATGTATACATTATAACCTTATCTACTTAAACACTTCAAAATTCTCATTAAAATCTCGTCGTAGCTTTTTCGAGCAAAACTCGAGCATACCTTACGGATCTTGATTTTACCATCAAGCTTACGACACCTTATGGTGTACCCACTTCCATTTACATTACTACACTAACATGTTGTCTTCAAAATCCATATCCTTAACATCGATGGTAATAACCACTTTTAATATTCAAAACAGTGGACCAACACCACCTATAATCTCAAGAACAAGGACAACGTCACTCAAGTTCTAAGACCATTAATAACTATTCTCGATCGAGGACCAAGTCAACTCAAGTCACTTTTCCTTATAATATCAATAACCCAGACTACGCTTACTAAGCTTGGAAGTAATTACTAAATAATCCATTTCTTATTTAAAATCAAATTCATTATCGGTGTTTGAACCTGATAGTTGGAGCATAAGCTCGGCCAGTGATCCAAGAGAAACCTGCAAAACCCTTTTTAAAACATTTGTAATAGGCAATATGTTCCTGACTAACCTCAACATAAGAAATTAACAACATGAACACATACAAATACATTGATCAATTTATCAAAATAACTAGATTAAACTCTATCGTCTGAGGTTGTGAAAACTTGGCTCTAATACCAGCAAATGTAACCCATTTGACCTAGCCTAGCCGTTAGACCTAAAATAAGAAGATCACATTGGGTTTACCAAAGTAAACCCAAAACAACTCACTCGAACTATGGTCCATTTTTTTACTGATCTAGATGCATTATCAAGACCTATGGCGTTCATACAAGCAGAGGTTCAATTTTAATTCGAAAAAAATCGATAAGGCACTCAATTACAAACACAAGCATTTTAGGGACAATAATGTAAATCCAAATAATTACAAGGACTTATACAATTTTCAGGTTACCAATATTTAATTAATTATATTTCATTCTAGCATGTCAATTTTCAACTCAAACGGATCACAATTAGGCATCTAATTTAACAAAATACATAATTAAGGACTAAATTGTAAAACTTCCAAAATAAAAGGATTAGGACATTTCCAAAAGTATCATACCATAATTAGCTACATTATAAGCATGCTTGCAAAATCTCATGTCAATCGGACATCAATTACTTATTTAATTAGTGCATGAACATACGATGACCAAAATGTAAAAAATCTAAACTTGGTAAAACCCATTAATTAAACATACTCAAATTACATACAAGCAACCTTGACATGATTCTAATATTATTTCATCAATAAACAATTAGGCTCAATTAATCACATGCCAATTATTCAAAAACAATTCATATTCATACAAGTACTCTAGAGGCATGCTTCCTAACAATATAAAGTATTATCTAATATACACCAAATGATCACGATCTCAAACATAGGCTATAGATCTATTAAGAAATAGAAGCACATGACCAACAGTACACTTAGAATACAAGTGATCCACGCAGTGAATATTAATAGACCATTTTACAACAATAAAATGTACTCGGCACTAAAACATAATCAACATCATACGCATCAATTAACGTCATCATCCAACATAATATAATCTCTAACCAAATAATAATACATTATACAAAAATAACATCCAAATGATTATCCCACATTGCCTTATTAAAAATATTAAAAACACCATAAACATACTCTTTAATAAGCTTGTGTTGGAATCACTCTTTGCCTTGAACCGCAACCCCACACTTCTTTAATTCACTACATTGAGGGAGGAAAAGAGAGTGTAAGCATATAATGCCTAGTGAGTGCGCTCAAAACGGTTAAAACATCAATGCATCCTTGAAATCAAAACCTTATTAGAAACCCGTACTAAAGCAAGTCAAACTCACAATTCCAAGCATTTAAATAAAACATGCTTAATTAAGCCAAAGCAATTTCCCAATAATTTTGTAAAACATGCCATGCATACTAAACCATAAGCACAAAAGCTTCATTTAAAACATGCATAATTACCATATGCCAACATAGCTTTCAAATACCATGTATCAAGACTACACGCATAACCCCATATGCTAAAACCTTAATTTAAGCCTTCTCATGCATACTTATTCCATTTGCAAAGCTTAAAGAGCAATACATGCATATAACACTATATGCAAATACTTTTCAAACCATCTTGATACATTAGTTCATATATTGGCATTAGAGTGGCCAACACAATTCCATAGCATTTTTTTATAAAAACACATCGGATACTCGGATTTCTGTGGTTGTACCTTTAAACACACCATTTATACTTGGTGGTACTTTTAAGCACACCTTTCATATCCACTAGCTGGAGTAACCCTTCAACGACTACGGTTCTCAATGGTCGAAGAAAATGGTACAATCACAACCCTTCGACGTCCATGAGGCGACTTATTATAGTGCACTTTAAACTCTATGGCATGCCAACTACATCCGATAACATTTATTTCATTGTCACTTAGACAATATATACTTTTCAAACATGATACTTCACTGTTTTTCCACAGGCAACACGCCATTCATTTTCAAATGCAATAAACCATGTATAAAGCAACTTACAAATCTCTTGCGGAAACCATTTACCGAAACTCATAAGAATTCATGTACATAACCATTTTCATTGCATTTCATATGAAAATCGTGTATAGAAACTAGAGGTAAAAAATTCTTGCATTGCAATCAAATCTTGCTTTAAGCCAAAACATGTAAACCAAAAGCTCATATCAAACCGATATACAAAGGCGAAAATAGAGAAAACTTACTTCCGAACTTAGCTATGCTTGCTAGGGTTTAACTAAACCCCCAAAGCCATAATTCAAACCTTTTATAGTACCAAAACACATTTGCACTCACCAACTTGCCACCGTCTTGATGCAAATGCCTCGACGGCAACACCTCGACACCTAACTGAAAATTGTCCGAACACTCGCCAACCTTCATGAGAAAAATACAAGGATTAATATAAATTTCACCTCACCAAAATAACCACTTGTTTAAAATACCCTGTATGCACCCCTGTTTTGCAGCCATGTAAAAACCCCACTTAATCACCTTTTTTATTACTATTATTATTATTATTTCCTAATAGCCTTTACACCATGCGAACAGCAGCAGTGGTTGCAGAAGGGAATCACGCATCCCTCAACATTTTGCCCTTAATCCTATGCGCACACCACGACTGAAACCACTTCGAATATGTTCCTTTCTTTTTTTACTTTATTCCTTACAAGAAATTAATCAAAAACCTATGGTGCATCCTCATATTTGATCAAATAATTAAATCAATTACTTCACCACTCACCCCATTCAAGAATCTAAATCTAAATTTAACCAATTAGATTAATTCTTGGAATTAAATTACAAAATCAACTCTAGATTATTATTACCCATGTAAAAAATATTAGAACTCCATAGAAATCATTAGATTACTATAATCTAATCAAGATTTATGAGAAATCCATTAAAATCCAATAATTCTATCAGAAATTCGTTTTAGTTATCCCAAAGTATGAGAAATCATAGATTATGAATCAAAATCATGTAGCAAATCATTAAAGAATATTTTCTGTAATATCCCAAAATACGGCTTGGAAGTATGTTACCAATTCAAATGTGACTTAATTTGACTTGAGTTGGTAATGCCACTAACTATAGCATAGAAGTACGCTATAATTTGTATCACTACTAGTTTGGATATGGAATTTGTCACTTAATAGATTAATTCAATGATAAAGGGATCAAATTTAAAGCAAGGAAAAGTTCATGACCAAAATAGAAAGGACTAAACCGGAAGCTGATTAAAATAGAAGATTTGCATGTAAATTTTGAGATGAATGTAGGACCTATACACATGTCAAATTGTGGAAAGGGTATATGTTTTAGGGGTGATCCGGCTTGAAGAGAAAGAATGAAAACATTGTTCTCATCTTCTCGAAGCCGAAGCAAGAAAGAAAGAGAGTTTGAAGGTTGCTAGATAGTTGAATATTAAGCTTGGATAATACATTTCCTTGCTTCATAAACCGATTTGCTTGAGGAAGTAAGTGATTATACTCCTCCTTTCTTAATTAATAAGTTTTAATTTGGATAATTGTTAGTAAAATTTTCATGAAACATCTTGTTATGAGGATAGTTAGTAAAATTGGTCTAATATTATGAAATCCTTGGTTTGTTCGAATGAGATGTGATACATTGCCATACACTATGTGATTGTGTAACATAGCTTAAGATGATAAATTGCTTGATGATGAATTTCAAGTTGTTTGAAATAGCTCAAGTGTTCGAATGGATTATGGTTCGATTGTGTAGTTTGAGTTTGGAGCTCGATTATAGTCGCCATGCTTGTTAATATTAAATGGGGACTATTGTAAAAAAGAACTATGTAGGGGCTATTTTGGAGTGCATAAATGTGTATAATTATATTTGCCCAGTTTTGAGTATGTATAATCATGTAGGGGGCTGTTTTGGTGTGTATATATATGTATATAAATGTGTTAGGAACTGTTTTGTGCACAAGCATAAGTATACACATGAATATTGGACTGTTTTGGATGTATAGAAAAGTTATAAGACTATTTTGAGCATGAATAAATGTGTAGATGAAAACAAGACTGTTTTGCATATATATATATATATGTGAATATTAGTAGGCTGTTTTGAGCATGTGTATGTGTATATATGAAATTATGACTGTTTCGAGTATAAGTGGAAGCATGTGGGATGTTGAGATATATTTATGTGTACATATGAATATTAGACTATTTTGAATGTGAATAAATATGTTAGGGACTATTTTGGTGTATATGAGTATATGTGGACTATTCTACATATAGGTAAAACTGTTAAAGACTGTTCTGCAACAATTCTGAACTGTTTTAAATGCATATAAAAATGTTAGGGACTGCCCTGTATTTATATAAATATTAAGGACTATTTTGAATGTTTGGAAGTGACATGAATTGTTTTGTGAATACATAATGTACCTATATGTGAAGGGTTGTTTTGTATCGATTTGGAAATGCATTGGATTGTTTTGAATAAGCATGGGTGAGCATATGAAAATTTGGGACTGTTTTGCATATTTAAAGTTATTCATGGAATGTTTTGAGTGAAATTATGTGTATACATGAATAATTGAGTAGTTTTAAGTGAGTGATTGTTAGGGAATTGTTCTAATACATGGTTGCATTCTTTGTCACATTAGATTAAGAAGCAATTGAATGTGTAAGGGCTAAGATAGATCAAACCGTAGATAAGCAAAAAGGGATCGTGATTCGGGAACAAAACTAGCATGAAATAAACTGTGAGTGTAGTTTAAAGTCTTGGGATAGGCTTGTAACCTTCCCGAGCATCTGTTGCTGATTTAATTATACTTCTTTACCTTTAAGTTAAGTTATGCATGTAAAATCTTTGATTTGAGGTAAGTACTTATACGATAAGTATTCTATGAAATGAAATGCTTGATTTGATGATATGTTCATGTTGAAGCCTATACATGTTAAATATGCTTGATAAGTGTCGTTTGATAAACTATCGTTTAAGTTAAGATATGTACGAATTAAGGATCATACATGAATGATATTTGTGCTTAACATGATATACAATAAACCATTTTTATCTGATATTTCGATTATGGAGCTTGCTAAATTGTGATTTCCGATTTCGATATGAATAAGACATGCTATTCGAACAAGATGAGAAGAAATACATTGAGAAATTCACATGAGGTGAATATATGCCTAATATGAAAGGGCAATAATCTTTGTTGTTATGATATTTTTGATAAGGAGTTGTGCTCAATCTGTCTCTAATAAGATAAGATAAATGTGAAAGCCTTGGTTTCGAGTCAGTTTTAGGTATAGTTGGCATGACATAGAGTCCATAGTGCTCGTGTTTGGGGTGGACTACGGTCTTGGACTACGGTCCCTATTTGGCGACAGTAAGAGAGAAGTGGTGTGGTCACTTGGCGACAGTAGGAGGGATTGACTGGTACTGCTAGTACCATTTTTATTTGGTGACAGTTGGTTGGGGATTCGTGTACCTAGGCTGTTACTTGATTCTCAAGGCTATGTTAAAGAAAAAATAATGAAATTGTGATTCTAACGAGTAAACTATCTTAATTATTTATGAGACTAACATTACATGCCTTGATACGTTATGTTTGATGTCTTATGTGCAAAGTAACTCTTGAATATGACATGTTATGTTAGATGTCTTACATGCCAAGAAGCTCATATTTAAGATGTAACATGTTCGATGTCTTACGTGCCAAGAAATTTATGTTTATGGTACACTATGTTTGATAACTTGTGTAAAGAGTAACTTGTGTATTGTTAGGTTATGTTAAAAAAAAGAAATCAAGAAAGTTTATAAGTTAAACAGATGAATCATGGCAATCACTTGCTTAATAAGTAAAATGTATCTTTTGAGTATTGAGTATCCTTTTGGGTGAATAGATATGCTTTGATAAAGTGCCTACATACTTGTGATTGGTTTGATTGCTTAAATGCTTTTGATTTGTTCAATATCCATAAATATATGATTATGCTTATTTTGAAGACCTTAGCACTTATATGTTTGGTGCCTTATATGCTAAGTAACTCACATATTGAAATGCTAAGTTTGATATCTTATATGATAAGTAAATCCATGCCTATACTATGTCGTGTTTGATAACTTAAGTGACAAGTAATACATGTTTATGTGAGGTTATGTATAAGAAATGAGTGAATTATAAGCTAATCTAATGTGTCATTTGATAACTTATACAATAAGTAGTACTTGCTAGTACGATATTTGTATACGTAAATGAATTAAGAAAGGTTACCATATTTGAAACTTTGTAGTTAAAATGACTTGTATTCGATCAAGTTTGTTATTTGATTGGTTTTGCTATGCTTAATAATAATGCCATATTCGAACTCTATGAATAAGATGAGTTCTAATTGATCAGTTTATTACTTACCTGGATTCGATGGCTTTAAAGAAAGAATAGAGTTATAACATAAAGATTTTGATTCATGCTTTTGGTTATCTAAATTACCTCACTAAGCAATTGCTTACTCTATTCCTTCGTTACATTTCAGGGTAAATGTATCTTTGATTTTCTCCTGAGCTTGGACGTGATCACAAGGACCCATAAGTATGATTTGAAATATTACCTTTAGAACTCCTAGATGGTGGCACAAATTTTTAAGTATGCATAGTGCATTTAGATTCCATTTTGGCTATATATATATATAAGATTTATAAGCATTCAAAGATTTGTAATGGGCCTTTAATTATTTCATAGTTGCTTACTATATGAGTTATAATAGTTAGATTGTTGTTTGGTTGTTTAAATATCTATATGTGCCTTAGGTTGTTAGACCACCTTATTGTCATACGTGTGTGAAGGCTGATATATATATATATATATACACATCTATTATCATGTGTTAAACCCTAAAATGGTAGTGTAGTTCACATGATTAGGTTGATGATTAAAACAAGCAATGGGTAGTATGTCAATGATTATGTAAATGATATTGCTATGCAAAAGTTATAAGTAACTGGATATGATTGGTCTAAGCTTTGAAATAACCTTGATTTTAGTATTTGAACATAGCTATCACGTTTTTTTAAATGGTCTATTATGCTTCATGATTTATTTTTATTTAAGTCATGTTAGGTATGATGTTCGAATGACTATTTGTTGGTTAAGCTATATTAGACATGATATTCGAATACATGTTACTATGGTTACATGTTTGGTTGTGATATGTGGTGCCTGATGATAATCTTGGATAATAAGTTTAGATTTATTTTAAATGATATAGCTTGTAAGATTAAAGATCACTAAACAATGATTTGTTATTTGCTTGATTAATCTTAAATATTGATAGTTATGTCTTAAAGAAAAGTGGTTAGAGGTATGCAAGTTTGTAACCAATTTAAGATTAATAATGTGTATGAATGAAAAAAAATCGTATGTGATAGTGAAAACAATGTAATAAACTTTGAGATCTGAAGTACATAGAATATAAGGGCATGCTATGACCTAGTAGTTGAAGTGTTTTGCTTAATATGTGTATACTTGATTGTACATGATTTGAGATTGAAGTTAGAACTATGAATTATTTGAGAAGTTTTAAATTACTCTTTCTTTTGAAGGCATGTTTAGTTGCTTGTATCAAGTTTATCAATAATGTTGTATGTTTGTTTAGTAACACGTCCTAAGTTGGTTTATTTTCCTAGACCGGGTAAGGGTGTTACATTTATTGATATCAGAGCCTAGGTTTAGTCGATTCTCAAACTAAACAAGGACTCGTTGCATCATCATAAGTTAAATGTGCCAGCTATGAGTTAAATTTGATGCATACTTGTGATCTATGTCTGATAAAAGCTCTCTTTTATATGTTATTAGCCTTTAGAAACATTTGAGACACGTTATGGTCAGGATAATGAGAGCCCAGTCGGCTTCTCCGATGGAGGAGAAAGTGTAAGAATGAACCAAGAACAGTAAAATTATCATAATGTTGCTTGCAGCAACAAGAAGCTCCTCCATACCACCATGTACTGTAAGAACGTGTCCTTGTGTATAACGAAAACATTCAATAATTTTGCTACTTCTCTGACATAAGATTCCTCGACTCCTCCCATTCTTCCTTTGGTTGTACAACCCAGGGACTTCGATATGATGAGATTAGCTTAATGTCGAAGCTTACGCCTTCGTAAGTACAATTAAATTGTACTCAATTCCCGCATATGCCGTATTTTATTTGGGTTCAACTTCTTCTCAGTATATTTTCTACCATATTGAGAAATTTGATTGCTCCTTCTTAATCCACGAATTGTAATCCTGTTGTCACTAAATTCTTTGAGAGGTAAAATTCTGACAACTATCTAAGTAAGAATTGTTCCTTGTTTATACAAGGAATTCCTTCTTGTTAACCTTTTGAACCCTAAACTTCTATGAATTTGACCTTATTATAGGATTAGATCGGCTAAGTAAACATCATACCTGAATAAATTGTCATAAGAAAAGACCATTCCTCATTGAGTCCGGAAAATAATTTATATTCTTGCTGATTAAGAAACCATCCGAACCGATTCCTACGTACGTGGCAATATCTGATGATCATAAGATTAAACTTACAAGTGAATCCTAGATGTCTTGGAATCTCCTAAAATATTCTTTAAGGGACCAATGAGATTACTTTTGATTTGGAAAGTCGAGTTTAAAATCAAAGGTCTACCTGATCAGCTTGAGGATGCTATAATATCAAATTTTTATCAGAATATTATCAAATTGAAGTTTAGGTAACCGATGTGGCCAGGACTACCTTCAGGACTCGATATGATCACTATGAATTCTTTGTGATGTTTTTGATTTAGCAAATGCTCCTACTGCATTCATGGATTCTTAAGAGTTGAGTCTTTAAACTCTTTTTTGGATAAGTTTGTAGTAGTTTTCTCTCGATGACATTTTTGTATGCTCTGGAAATAAGAAGGAACATTCAAAATACCATTGAACTATTTTGTAAACACTTTTAGATCACCAACCTCACATAAAAGTTGACAAATGTGAATTTTGGTTATTTGAAGTAATTCCTACTCATACTCATCATAAGATACAAAGGAATAGACATCTTTTAGCCGAACTTCAAGTTCACTCCAACTTGATTTCGAGAATCAAGACCCTTTAGCAAACATATCATGAACTTTAGAGTATCCTGCTTAAATTAAAAAGGGCGAATCTAATTTAGACTCTTCCCTGGATTTTAACAGCTTATTCTGTTTTCAAAATAGAGTTTGTACTCAAGTGTGCCAGGAGATTATAATTGAGCATCGGGTACGTACGAGACTTTTGCAACTTGTTGAACTACCTCAATGGAAATGGAAATGTATAACTCTGAACCTTGTAAGTGGCTTACCTTTTATCCAAGGAAAAGTGATATAGTTAGGTGTTTCAAATGTTAAAAGATATGCTCGAGCTGATGTATCTGATGTTGGAAAGAATTGGATGAAAACAAGACTTTAGGACCTAAACTCGTTAGAGATGTAGTAGAACAAATAAAAGTCATTAGTGATAGATTAAAAAGAAACCTTCAATAGGCAACAAGCTTATATTCATCTTAAAAGAAGGGATATCCAGTATAGTGTGGGAGATTAAGTGATTTTAAAAGTATCCCTATGGAAGAAGGTATTTAGGTTCGGGAAGAAAGGAAAGCTTAGCCCTCGTTTTATTAGACCAATTGAAGTTCCTGGAAGATTAGTCATGTTACTTATCGTCTAGCTCTTTCCAGTGAATTTGATAAGATTCACAACGTATTCAATGATTCTATGCCTCACAATATCAGTCAGACCCCTTTCATGTTCTTAAATCTAGAGAAGTAGAACTCAATTTGGATTTGTCCTACGAAGAAGAATCAATATCTTTATTTTTTTCCTCAGGTAAATTTGAGGATGAATTTTCTTTTTAGGGGAGGAGAATTGTAATATCCCAAAATACGACTTGGAAGTATGTTACCAATTCGAATGTGATTTAATTTGACTTGACTTGGTAATGCTACTAACATTATCTTAGAAGTATGCTATAAGTTTTATCACAACTAGTTTGGATATGGAATTTGTCACTTAGTAGATTAATTAAGTGATAAAGGGATCAAATTTAAAGTAAGGAAAAGTTCATGACCAAAATAGAAAGGGCTAAACTAAATTTGATTAAAATAAAAAGATTTGCATTATTTTTGAGAAGGACTGTAAAGAGTATTGACATGTTTATGGGAAGGGTTGCATGTAAATTTTCCGGCTTGAGGAGAAAGAATGAAAACATTGTCCTCATCTTCTTGAAGCTGAACCAATAAAGAAAGAGAGATTGAAGGTTGCTGGATAGTTGAAGATTAAGCTTGGATAATACATTTTCTTGCTTCATAAACCGATTTACATGATCTTAAGTCCTATACTCATCTTTCTTAATTAACAAGTTTAATTTGAATAATTGTTAGTAAAATTTTTATGAAAAGTTTGTTATGAGGATTTAGTAAAATTGGTCTTATATTTGAAATGCTTGGTTTGTTCGAATGAGATGTGATAAATTAATTGTTACACTCTTTTTCTATTGTTAACATAGTTTAAGATGATAAATTGATTGATGATGATTTGTGTTGTTGAAATAGCTCAAGTGTTAGAATGGATTAAGGTTTGATTGTGTAGTTTGAGTTTGAATTTAAATTATAGTCACCTTGGTTGTTAAATTTAAATGGGGACTGCTTAAAAAGACTATTTTGGGGCTATTTCGGTCATAAATGTGTATAATTATATTTGTGTTTTGAGTATATATAATCATTAGGGGGCTGTTTTGATAAATATATATAACTATAAATGTGACTAATTTGTTTGTACATATTAAGTATACACATGAGTATTGGACTAGGAGATGCATGAATAAATGTGTATATTTCAAACAATCTTGAGATATATATATATATATGAACATTAGTAGGTTGTTTTGAAATGTAGGATGTGTATATTTGAAATTAATGGTGTAATTAGATAAGTATACAATTGTATGGACTGTTGATAAATATTTATATATTTATATCTGAATATTTTGATTGTTTTGAATGTGAATAAATATGTTAGGGTGTATTTTGGTGTATAAATGTACATATGGACTATTTTGTATAAGGTAAATATACACATTTGAATAATTCTTGACTATTCTGAATGTATATAAAAATGTTAGGGACTGCCCTGCATTTATATAAATATTAATGACTATTTTGAATGTTTGGAGGTGTAATGAATTGTTTTGTGAATACATGATTATGTACCTATATGTTAAGGGCTGTTTTGTATAGATTTGGGAATGCATTGGATTGTTTTGAATAAGCATGGGTGAGCATATGAAAATTTGGGACTATTTTGCATATTTAAAGATATTCATGGAATATTTTGAGTGAAATTATATGTGTATTCGAGTAATTGAATGGTTTCAAGAGAATGATTGTTAGGGAATTGTTCTAATACATGGTTGCATTATTTGTCACATTAGATTAAGAAGCAATTGAAGGTTTAAGGGCTAAGATAGATCAAATCGTAGATAAGTATAAAAGGATCGTGATTCGGGAACAAAACTAGCATGGAAGAAACTGTGAGTGTAGTTTAAAGTCTTGGGATAGGCTTGTAACCTTCCCGAGCATCTATTGCTGATTTAATTGTACTACTTTACCTTTAAGTTAAGTTATGCATTTAAAAGCTTGGATTCAAGGTAAGTACTTATATGTTAAGTATTCTAAGAAATGAAATGCTTGATTTGATGATATGATCATGTTGAAGCCTATACATGTTAAATTTGTTTGATAAATGACTTTGATAAACTATCGTTTAAGTTAAAATATCTATGAATTAAGGATCAAACATGAATGATTTATGTGCTTAAAAGAATATATAATAAACCATTTTTTTTCTGATATTTCGATTATGGAGCTATGCTAAATTATGATATCGATTTTGATATGAATAAGACATGCTATTCGAACAAGATGAGAAGAAATACATTGAGAAATTCACATGAGGTGAATATATGCCTAATATGAAATGGGCAATAATCTTTGTTGTTATGATATTTGATAAGGATATGTTCTCAATCTATCTCTAATAAGATACGATAAATGTGAAAGCCTTGGTTTCGAGTTAATTTTAGGTATAGTTGGCATGCCATAGAGTCCATAGAGCTCGTGTTTGGGGTGGACTATGGTCCTAGACTACGATCCTTATTTGGCAATAATAGAAGGGAAGTGTTGTGGTCACTTGGCGGCAGTAAGAGGGATTGACCAGTACTAGAGTACCATTTTTTGGTGACCATTTTTGATTTGGCGACAATTGATTTGGGGATTAAAGATAAAATAATGGTTGTTTCTAATGATTCTCATCTTGATAATTTTAAAGACAAAATAATGAAATTGTGATTCCAACGAGTAAACTATCTTGATAATTTATGAGACTAATATTACATGCCTTTGATACGTTATGTTTGATGTCTTATGTGCCAAGTAAATCTTGAATATGATATGTTATGTTAGATGTCTTATATGCCAAGAAGCTCATGTTTAAGATGTGACATGTTCGATGTCTTACGTGCCAAGAAGTTTATGTTATGGTATACTATGTTTAATAACTTGTGTAAAGAGTAACTTATGTATTGTTAGGTTATGTTAAAAAAAAGAAATCAAGAAAGTTTATAAGTTAAACAAATGAATCATGGGAATGACTTGCTTAATAAGTAAAATGTATCTTTTGAATATTGAGTAACCTTTTGGGTGAAAGATATGCTTTGATAAAGTGCCTACATACATGTGATTGGTTTGATTGCTTAAATACTTTTGATTTGTTCAAATATCCATAAATATATGATTATGCTTAGTTCGAATACCTTAGCACTTATATGTTTGGTGCCTTATATGCTAAGTAACTCGCATATTGAAATGCTAAGTTTGATATCTTATATGATAAGTAAATCCATGCCTATGCTATGTTGTTAAGTGTGCAAATGACCTATATTTCTCACCCTTTTATTCATGATTATTGCTAGACTTAGGCTCATATCAGTTGCATTATTAGGTATTCATGCATTTTTCAATGATTTCCTTCACTGTCATGCCTGATTTCATAATTTAGTTGATTTCTGTGGAAAAAGGTACTGCATATGTGTGCTTTTGTGTGTGCAAGATCTAATTGCGCAAACAAGTAGGAAAATTTCTGAAGCAATTAAGGATAAGAAGAAGGAGAGATGCTGATTTCTTGAAGGATAAATCCATTTAATTCGAGATAATTGCGGAAAGCAATGATAAATCCTAGAAGAGTTTGAGTTCCAAGAAGAGATTAAAAGGAGAATAAATTCCAAGAGTTTTACGAGGAGTTTTTTGGAGGAATAAAAATATAATAATAAAAGAGATTTATTTCTTTTATGTTATTTAATTCCAAATTAACTTTCTCCTCAAGAAAGTCTTCGACCTAGCTATCTCCTATATAAAGAAGATCAAGCCGCCAACTTCAAGGGGAGTGCATTTTTGGAGTGAGAAAAACAATAGAGGGCTGCTAAACATCTTTTTCTTCTTTCTTTTTGTGTTTCTTTTGCACCAAGCCATGAACTAAATTTAATTGGTTTGGGTTATTGTGTTTTTGTGGTTGTGAGAACGACTGGATTTGTTTAGGTATTTGAGTTTGCAATTTTAATTCAAATTTTGTTCATTCTTGGTTCTTAATTTTAATCGCGAGCGAAATGGGAGAGAGTCTCGTGAATTCATCCATTTATCTAATATCGGGAGAGTTAGATTGAAGAAACGAATGAGCATGGTCTTTATTCAATCAATCGATGGTGAAGACTAATTTAACTTAGATATAAGTTGCGAATTTCAACGGCTAAAAGGAGCACAAGATCGGTTGTTTTCCACCCTTGGTTCACGCATGGATGTATTATCAAGGCATGTACAATTAACAGTGTTTCGAGTTAGGGATAACAAGAAACCGTTGAAGAATGCTTCGTCGAACTTTGAAAGTTGTCGCCCAATTGCCCAGGCAATTGCTCCATTCCCAATTGCCCAGGCAATCGCATAATTGCCCAAGCAATCCAACTGGATCCGATTGACGAAACGATTGAGCTACTCTGGCACTCAATTACCATGACAGTCCATTTAACTATCACTGCACGACTCATGATAACCAAGCCTACTCTCTCTTATTCGATTACATCTCTCTTTTATTTACTAACTGTTTGACTTTACTCGTTAAATCAACTCCTATTATCAATTGTGTTCTTATTTTACAGTGCAAGAAGTTAGATTCCTGAAGTAGCACCAATCCCTGTGGAGACGATATCTATTCTATACTATGACTTGAGACGTGTACACTTGCACCAATTGCGTAGCACTCAAAACACGCAACAAGTTTTTGGCGCCTTTGACGGGGATTGGCAATAGCAACTTTGTTTTTAATTCCTTGCACTTGCACTTGCACTTTTACTTTTTTTTATTTTTTTATTTTAGTTAATCAGTTTCAAAGGACTTACAATCTTGGTTTCTGCATCTGTGCATGACCAGGGCGAGACCAACATCACCAGAATACTCATTTTAACACGAGATAGAACGAGCTCTGCATAAGAGGAGACGTGAGCAAAGAGCAGCAATGGCAGATCCTGTTGTCCCAGACGAAAATCAAAATGTTGTGGCAATAGGAGGAGGAGTTTTAGTCAAGCAACAACCTGTTCGTGTCAGAAATAGGGAAATCTGAGATTACCTAGAGGAGGATATAAACGGTCTCAATCCAGGAGTTGTCACACCTGAAATAGAAGCTGCCCAATTTGAATTAAAACCTGTGATGTTCAACATGATCAATACAATTGGTCAAGTTGGCGGATCGGCCACTGAAGATGTCAGATGACATCTCAAAACATTCCTAGAGATTTGCAATTCCTTCAAACTACAAGGAGTCCATGAGGACGTTCTATGGCTGAAATTATTTCCCTATTCACTGAGGGATAGGGAAAAGACGTGGTTGAATAGTATTCCATCCAGATCTATAGGATATTGGACGAATTTATGTCAGATTTCATTGCTAGATTTAGTTCTAGAAATATGACTGATAAATTGCGTAATGATATTACTTCTTTTCGGCAGGCAGATGATGAATCCATGTACGAGGCTTGGGAGTGATATAGAGAGCTTTTACACAAATGTCCCATGCACGAATTCCTAGAATGGACACAAGTGATGATGTTCTACAACTTAGTAAATACACTGACAAAGAAGATTCTAGATGTCTCGGCAAATGGTACACTCCTTGATAAGTCACCTGAGGAAGCACTAGAGATTCTAAACCGTCTTGCCAAGAATGACTATCAGTTCCCAACTACCCGAAGGGGAATAGTTAGATAAAACGCCATGATAAATGAGCTCGATTCATCGGGATCTATTTTCGCACAATTGGCTACTTTAACTAATTTGGTTAAGAATATGCAGCGATCAAGCAACACATAGGAGATCAAGGTAGTAGATTCAATTTGTGATTTATGTAACGGTAACCATGATTCTTCTGAGTGTCCACAGAACCCAGAATCTAGTTTTTACGTTGGAAACTACAACCGGAACAACAATGTGATGTCCAACACATACAATCCAGCCTGGAGGAAGCACCCAAATTTTTCATGGAGCAACCCAAACAACGCTATTAATCAGAAGAATCAGAATGAACAGCATCGGGATTCTAGTAGAACATACCTCGACAACAGATGTTGCAGCAATAATCGACACATCAAGTTCTTTGGAAAATTGTCTCAATGCTTTTATGTTAAAAATGAATCTTATATGGTTGGGAATAGTAGTTTTATGAAAAGGACTGACGCTTTCATTAACAGGACTGAGATGAGTTGCAGAATCAGGAGGCAGCCCTGAAATCATTGGAGACTCAATTTGGGCAATTTGCCCAAAACCTGAATACAAGACCACAGAGAGGTTTTCCTAGCGATATTGAGGTCACAAAAGGAGTAGGCCATGAGCAGTGTAAGGTAATCATCACTCGGAGTGGCCGACAACTTAAGGAAGACCAAGCTCATCAAATGGAGAACACTCAACCAGCAGAACAATCTCGTATCCAAAAAGACACCAAGATTGATGAATTGGTAATTGCCTAGGCAAAATCTGATGCCCAGGCAATTCCAATTGCCCCAACAATTCCCAATGCCCAGGCAATATTCGATAATCCTAACTTGAAAAAGAAGGAAGTGGTGATCCAAATTCCACCACCATTCCCACAAAGGCTAAAACGGCATAAGCAAGAATATCAGTTCAAGAAATTCATTGACATCTTGAAGCAAGTTCACATCAATTTGCCGTTGGTAGAGGCAATAGAGCAAATGCCAAACTATGCTAAGTTCCTTAAAGACATTGTCTCAAAGAAAACGAGGCTATGAGAGTTTGAAACAGTGGTCGTGACAGAAGAATGCATGGCCATGTTGCATAACCGCATGCCACCTAAACTTAAGGATCCCGACAGTTTCACTATACCATGTGCTATCATAAATCACTACGTCAAGAAGGCCTTGTGTGATCATGGAGCAAGCATAAACCTTATGTTGAAATCTGTTTTCCAGAAACTGGAATAGGGAAGGCAAGGCCAACAACAATGATGCTACAGCTTGCAAACAGATCCTATGTGCATCTAGAGGGGAAAATCGAAGATATTTTGGTAAGAGTTGATAAATTTATTTTTCCCGCTAATTTCATTGTTTTGGACTGTAAAGCAAATGAGTTCGCACCCATTATTCTTGGGAGACCATGTTCAGCAACGAGAAGAACCTTGATTGATGTCAAGAAATGAGAGCTCAACATGAGGGTAAATGACCAGCAAGTCAAGCTTAATGTCTTCCAAACCCTTAAGCTTGCTGACGATCCAGAAAAATGCCAAGTCATTCAAGCCACCACCGAATTCAATTTTGATATAGAAGAGAATTACCTCGGTAATTGCATTTCCAAACCAGAAAACCCTGAGGAACTAGTCGACGAAGAGCAGGAAGAAGCCAATTGGATAGCAAGTCATCCAGGTAAGTATTTTGAACCATTGGATTACTTAGGCAAGGAAGCTAAAATTGAAAAACCTTCTATTGAGCAACCTCATATTCTTGAATTGAAATCGTTGCTAGGGCAATTAAAATATGCTTATTTGGGAACCAATAACACTTTGCCTGTGATTATCTCCTCAAAGTTGTAGCTTGAACAAGAACAAAGGTTGATTGACATGTTGGCGTTGCATAAAAAGGCAATAGGATGGACAATTGCCAACTTGAAGGGAATTAGCCCGACGGTATGTATGCACAAAATCCTTTTAGAGGATGATTATAAACCGGCAATTGAAGAACAAAGGAGACTTAACCCTACTATGAAGGAAGTCGTGGGGAAAGAAATCATCAAGTGGCTTGATGTCGGTATCATATATACTATCTCCGACAATACATGGGTAAGTCCGGTACAATGTGTACCGAAAAAGGGAGGTATAACTGTGGTAAGTAATGAAAGCAACAAACTTATTCCAACTATAATTATCACTGGTTAGAGAGTTGGTATGGATTATCGTAAGTTAAATAAAGCTACTAGGAAAGATCATTTTCCTTTTCCATTTATTGACCAAATGCTTGACCGTCTTACGGGTAAATCATTTTATTATTTTATTGATGATTACTCAAGTTATAACCAGATCGCCATAGCACCAGATGATCAGGAAAAAACCACTTTTACATGCCCATATGGTACATATGCATTTCGAATGATGCCATTCGGATTATGTAATGCGCCAACAACCTTTCAACGATGTATGATGGCAATCTTCTCTGACATGGTGAAAGATTTTCTTGAGATCTTCATGGACGATTTCTCGATTTTCAGAGATAACTTCGAAAATTGCCTCAAAAATTTAGAAAAGGTGTTATCACGATGCGAAGAATCCGACTTAGTGCTAAACTGAGAAAAATGTCAGTTTATGGTGGACGAAATATTGTGCTCGGCCATAAAATCTCATCCAAAGGAATCGAAATGGATAAAGCCAAGGTGGATGTGATTGAGAGATTGCCATCACCAACTTCAGTCAAAGGAATCCAAAGTTTTCTCGGACATGCAAGTTTTTACAAAAGGTTTATTCATAATTTTTCTTAGATTTCTAAACCCTTGTGTAATTTTCTTGAGCAGGATAAGGCTTTCAACTTTGATGAATCTTGTGCCACGACATTTGAAGCCCTAAAAAAGCAACTTGCCTCGGCACCCATTGTCGTTCCACCTGACTTGTCTCTACCTTTTGAACTCATGTGTGACGCAAGTGATTTTGCGGTAGGTGTTGTTTTAGGCCAGGGAAAAGGTAACATCTTCCATGTAATATACTATGCTAGTAAAACCCTTAATGATGCTCAATTGAATTACACCACATTGGAAAAGGAATTACTAGCGGTAGTTTTTGCATTTGACAAGTTTCGTTCTTATTTGATTGGTATCAAGGTAATTGTCCATACTGACCACTCAGCGATTAAATATTTTATTGCTAAAAAAGATGCCAAACCTCATTTAATTCGTTGGATTTTACTTTTACAAGAGTTTGACATTGAAATTAAGGACAGGAAAGGAATAGAGAATCAAGTTGTCGGTCACTTCTCAAGGCTGGAAGGAGGCAACGATGTAACTGAGCCCTTGGAGATCGATGATGCATTCCCTGATGAATAGTTGCTAATTGCCTCGACAACTCCATAGTATGTTGATCTCGTTAATTTTTTAGTTAGTGGTATCTTACCTTATAACCTAACTCACCAAGGCAAAAAGCGGTTCCGACATGATGCTAAGCATTATTATTGGGACGAGCCTCTTTTGTTTAAACAATGTGCAGATTAGGTTATAAGACGATGTGTTCCCGAGGAGTTAGAGCAAAATGTGCTTCGGCAGTGCCATTCTTCACCTTATGGAGGCCATTTTGGAGGTACACGTACTGCGGCCAAAGTCTTGCAATCCGGACTATATTGGCCTATGCTTTACAAAGATGCCCAAGAATTTTACAAGTAGTGTGATCGATGTCAACAAACGAGCAATATTTCTAGGCGACATGAGATGCCACTATAGAATATCCTTGAAGTCGAGCTATTTGACATGTGGGACACAATGGGCAATTATCAGTGATGGAGGCGCACACTTTGACAATAGGCCGATTGCCAAAATGTTGGAGCGATTTGGAGTAAAACACAAAATTGCCACGACATATCATCCACAAACGAACGGGCAAGCTAAAATTTCCAATCGTGAATTGAAGGTTATCCTTGAAAAAGTTGTCAATCCTTCTTGAAAATATTGGTCTGCAAGAATTGATGAAGCACTATAGGCCTATCGAACAACATTCAAGACACCTTTAGACCTATCGCCTTACCGAACAACATAAGGCTTATTGGGTAATCAAAATCGTTAACATAGATTGAGAGAGTGCATGGCAAAAGTGATTACTGGACCTCAACGAGATCGAAGAAATCTGTGGCATAGCCTACGATAACATAAGAATTTACAAAGAGAAAACGAAGCGGTGGCAGAATAAGAAGCTATTGCCACGATAATTTTTGCCTGGGTAATTAGTTCTTCTCTTCAATTCTTGGTTAAAACTCTTCCCGCGAAAGTTGAAATCGAGATGGTCTGGGCCATTCGAGGTAGTAAAATCATTCTCCCATGGTGTCGTGATAATCAAGTCAACCATTAACGGACATAAATTCAAAGTTAACGGACAAAGACTAAAGTACTATACCGACACCCATGTTGAGCACGACAAGGAAGTAGTTACTTTAGGAGTTGCATGACCATGCTCTCCTTTAGTATTTTTTTCATTTATCTATTTATTTTTATTCTCGATTTAGAAAAAAAGGTTTTATTTTAGTTTTTGTTTTAATGATTATCTTTATCTTTCCACATTCTTTAGGATAGTTATCTTTAATCTATTATTTATATTTATGTTTATTTTTTTATTTTTTTCAGTTAATGTTTATCTTTTTCTTTGTTTGAATTTTAGGATAAGAGTTCAAGATCAAGAGCAATTTGATTGAAGATTTAAATTTAACCTTACGAGGAAATAATGGGCTGATTTTCTAGGCTTATAAAAGCCTAGCTCATATTTATTTTACCCTAATTTCCCCCCATAAAACTACCCTAGCCGCATGACCCTTCCCCTTACCCAATCTCTATTGCTGCCAACCTTACCCAATCCAATAAGCTTTCTTTAACCCATCTTTTGTTTCTAACATACCATTAAATCGACAACCACCCATTCCCCTACCCATCTTCTCTAATTCTCTACGCTTCCTTCTTATTGAACTCCCAAAGTTTCTATTTTCTTGTTTTTGTTTTTCACCACAACCACAAAAAACCCATGGCCAAGAACATCAAAACCATCCATCACCTGAGTTCATCCAAAGAACCATCATTCCATTGATTCCACATTAGTGAACATGGATCAAATCAAAGAGATGCTCCATACACTATCCACCTGATCGGAGCAATTTGCAGCGCACCAGTGGCTATTCATGCGATTCATGAAGGACCACACCACCGCCATCACGCAAGTGATGTTGGAGAAATATCCTGGTAGCACTATGCCTTTCCCGGTGTTTCATGCTGATCTAGTTGCCCAGGAAACTAAAGATGCCGAGGCAACCACTACACAAGACAAAGGTAAAGCACCTATGGCTGAACCAACTCACACCGAATCCCCACACGGATTCAACAATTCGGACGACTCCATCTTCAAACCCGTATCATCACCACCGGTCGTGCCACCAAAGCCAAAGCGTAAAGCTTTGATCATTGAGGAAACCGATGATTAGAGTAAAGCAAGCAAGGAGATTGCAAAGGTCCAAGCCGCGCAACCAGCCACACGTACTCAACCACCGTGAACCACAAAACGAATCAAGCATACGACTCAAAAGAAACTAATCCTCCAAGGTGACGACCTTTCTGACTAACTCATTTGCATTTTCATTTTCATTTTCATTTTTTATACTAGCACGCATTGAGGACAATGCTTATCTTGAGTTTGGGGGGTGTTGGTTTCTAGACAGTTTCACGTTTAGTTGCATTCATCTTTAGTAATTGCATATAGGTTGCATACATTACTTGCCATGCCTTTGATTGGATTTAATTTGCTTAGACTTGTTGGATATCCTATGATGAGTTTGCCACTGTACTTAAATGATAGAACTTTTGATTTTCGGATGTGCGTGGATAACACTTAGAATTCAACTATGATGCTGAATATAATTTGACACTGTTGTGACTCAATTGACTAAAGGAGACTTAGTGAACTTCGGTTGCTTAAAAATTGGGTAAAAATTAAACTTAAAAATGTGAGCTAGAGGTGCCTATCCGGCTCTAGACTCAACTAAGATTGATTTAAAAATAATTTATTGCTAGAGGTGCCTGAAACCGGCTCTAGATATCACACATTAGAAATCGCTAGAGGTGCCCGAAATTGGTTCTAGTAAAAATAAAATACCCCGATAATTAATTTAGACCTATTGTTCACATGGAATCTTGAAAATCAACTTGTGCACAACTCCACACACACATTGTCACAAGCATTACAGTTTAATTTTGAGTAAATTCTGTGCTATCCGAAAAATTGAAAAGAAATCATACTTTGTGCCACGGTTTTAAGGATTGAAGTCAGTTACGAAGCAATTTTTTTTATGATTGAAGTATTAGCAGGTAATTGTTAGTTTTGCATTGCTTGAGGAGAAGCAATAATTCGAGTTTGGGGGTGTGTTAAGTGTGCAAAAGACCTATATTTCTCACCCTTTTATTCATGACTATTGCTAGACTTAGGCTCATATTATTTGCATTATTAGGTATTCATGCATTTTTCAATATTTTCCTTCACTGTCATGCTTGATTTCATAATGTGGTTGATTTCTCTGGAAAACGGTATTGCGGATGTGTGATTTTTTGTGTGCATGATCTAATTGCCCAAACAAGTACGAAAATTGCCGAATCAATTGAGGATAAGAAGAAGGAAAGCTGCTGAGTTCTTGAAGGATAAATCCATTTAATTCGAGATAATTGCGAAAAGCAAGGATAAATCCTAGAAGAGTTGGAGTTCCAAGAGAGATTAAAAGGAGATTAAATTCCAAGAGTTTTATTAGGAGTTTTTGGAGGAATAAAAATATAATAATAAAAGAGATTTATTTTTTATGCTATTTAATTCCAAATTAACTTCCTCCTTAAGAAAGACTTCGACCTAGCTTTCTCCTATATAAAGAAGATCAAGCCGCCAACTTCAAGGGGAGTGCATTTTTGGAGTGAGAAAAACAATAGAGGGCTGCTCGACATCTTTTTCTTCTTTCCTTTTGTGTTTCTTTTGCACCAAGCCATGAACTAAATTTAATTAGTTTGGGTTATTGTGTTTTTGTGGTTGTGAGAACAATTGGATTTGTTTAGGTATTTTAGTTTGCAATTTTAATTCAAAGTTTGTTCATTCTTGGTTCTTAATTTTAATCGCGAGTGAATTGGGAGAGGATCTCGTGAATTCATCCATTTATCTAATATCGGGAGAGTAGATTGAAGAAACGAATGAGCATGGTCTTTATTCAATCAATCGATGGTGAAGACTAATTCGACTTAGGGATAAGTTGCGAATTTCAACTTCTAAAAGGAGCGCAAGATCGGTTGTTGTCCACCCTTGGTTCACGTAGGGATGTACAATCAAGGCATGCACAATTAACAATGTTTCAAGTTAGGGAAAATGATAAACCATTGAAGAACACTTCGCCAAACTTTGAAAATTGTCGCCCAATTGCCCAGGAAATCGTAGAATTGCCCTCGCAATCCGACTGGATCCGATTGACGAAACGATTTAGCTACTATGGCACTCAATTACCATGACAGTACATTCAACTATCACTCCACGACTCACGATAACCCTGTCTACTCTCTCTTATTCGATTACATCTCTCTTTTATTTACTTACTGTTTGACTTTATTCGTTAAATCAACTCCTATTATCAATTGTGTTCTTATTTTTACAGTGCAAGAAGTTAGATTCCTGAAGTAGCGCCAATCCCTGTGGAGACGATATCTATTCTATACTATAACTTGAGACGTGTACACTTGCACCAATTGCGTAGCATTCAAAACACGCAATATATGTCGTGTTTGATAACTCAAGTGTCAAGTAATACATGTTTATGTGAGGTTATTTGTAAGAAATGAGTGAATTATAAGCTAATCTAATGTGTCGCTTGATAACTTATACAATAAGTAGTACTTGGTAGTACGATATTTGTATACGTAAATGAATTAAGAAAGATTATCATATTTGAAACCTTGTAGTTAAAAGGATTTGTATTCAATCAAGTTTGATATTTGATTGGTTTTGATATGCTTAACAATAATGCCATATTCTAACTCTATGTATAAGATGAGTTGTAATTGATCAAGTTTGTTACTTACCTGGATCCGTTGGCTTTGAAGAAATAATAGAGTTACAATATAAAGATTTTAATTCATGTTTTTGGTTATCTAAGCTACCTCACTAAGCAATTGCTTACTCTATTCCATTGTTACATTTCAGGGTAAACGTATCTTCGAATTTCTCCTGAGCTTGGACGTGATCATAAGGACCCATAAGTATGATTGGAAATGTTACCTTTAGAACTCCTAGATGGTGGAACATAATTGTTAAGTATGCATAGTGCATTTAGATTCAATTTTGGCTATATATGTATATAAGCTTTATAAGCATTCAAAGCTTTGTAATGGGCCTTTAATTATTTCATAGTTGCTTACTATATGAGTTATAATAGTTAGATTGTTGTTTTATTGTTTAGATATCTATATGTGCCTTGGGTAGTATGCCAATGATTATGTAAATGATATTGCTATGCAAAAGTTATAAGTAACTGGATATGATTGGTCTAAGCTTTGAAATAACTTTGATTTTAGTATTCGAACGTAGCCATCACCTTTTTGTAAATGGTCTATTATAATTCATGATTGCTTGTTAATTAAGTCATGTTAAGTATGATGTTCGAATGATTGTTTGCTGGTTAAGCTATATTAGACATGATATTCGAATACTTGTTATTATGGTTACATGTTTGGTTGTGATATGTGGTGTCTGATGATAATATTGGATAATAAGTTTAGATTTCTTTTAAATGATACAGCTTGCAAGCTTAAAGATCACTAAACAATGATTTGCTATTTGCTTGATTGATCTTATATATTGATCGTTATGTCTTAATGGAGAATGGTTAGAGGTATGCAAGTTTGTAACCGATCTAAGATTAATAATGTGTATGAATGAAAAAAATTCGTATGTGATAGTAGAAATAATGTAATAAACTTTGAGATCTGAAGTACATAGAATATAAGGGCATGCTACGAACTAGTAGTTGAAGTGTTTTGCTTAATATATGTATATTTGATTGTACATGATTTGAGATTGAAGTTAGACCTATGAATTATTTGAGAAGCTTTAAATTACTCTATCTTTTGAAGGCATGTTTAGTTGCTTGTATTAAGTTTACCAATAATGTTTGTATGTTTGTTTAGTAACACGTCCTAAGTTGATTTATTTTCCTAGACTGGGTAGGGGGATTACATTTTCTCACCTTGCTTGATGAAAAACTAACTTGCAGATGAACTCCCCTCTTGCTTTCCAACAAGAAAAATAATGAAGATGTTGTAGAAATCAAAATCCGTGATCCATAATTATTTAGAAATAAATGGGGTAGAAATTGAAGTAGAAAGTTTTGTTTGGAAGAAAATTAGAGAAACTTAGAAATTTCTTTCTCAACTTTTAGAAAATTATAACGGTCAACTTGTTTTTGTTAAAAACAAGAGAAAAAATATATTTAATCATTAATTTTATAATTCTAATAAAAATACCACCTTAGCTCCTTCGTATAATATTGCCACTATTAGTACTTTACAATTTTACAAAACAATCCCTATTTAAATTTAATATTGAATCGACTCAATTAAAATTGCCCAAACTCAATTTCATCATTTAATAAACTCATTAAAAATATTTTCCAAAAATATTAGCCACGATAAATTTATTGGAAATCAATTTAATGAACCTAATTTATTTTCAGAATTAATTAATTAGCTAAAGCCTAATAAAAAATTCTAACCCGATTCCGATAATTCACCCAAATCTCCTAGCCCGTTTTTTGGGGTGTTACATGCTCTAAAGTGCATCACTGTTTGACAAGTATTAAGTTTTTGGCATCGTTGCTGGGGATTGGCAATTAATAATTACGTTGTAATTGTTATTAAGATTTTATTTTATTTACATTTAATTTTTGTTGCTTTTATTTTCTATTTCAAGTACGTTCTAGTGCACGACCAGCCGCACAAACTTAGAACATATTCTTCCATATAATCTAGAGATCGAGAAGTATATCTGAGACTTACGCAAAGAACATAGGATAATGGTAAGATAGAACAGAGAAGACGACCTGAACAACATATGTAACAATGGCATACCACCGGTAGTGGCGGTTGAGAATGAAGCACACAATCGTGGTCAGGAAAGGTAGGCTAATTTACCACCATACCAACCTAAAAGACCCATTCACGACAACATTGCACCTGTTATCAACAACCTCAACCCATCAATCATAGTGTCAGACCTAGGGACAACTCACTTTGAGTTGAAGCCTGTTATGTTCAACATGCTCAGCTATATTGGACAATTTGGAGGACCAATAAGAGATGATGCTAGACAACACATTCAAGCTTTCCTGGAAGTTTGTAATTATTTTAAACAACTGGGTGTTCTTGATGATGTGTTGAGACTTAAACTATTCTCCTACTCCTTCTGAGATCAAGCTCAAGCATGGTTGAAGACTATCTTATCATGATCCATTACATCTTGTGATGACTTGTGCGAGATCATAGCATTCACGCAACGAGATGATGAATCTATGTATAAATGTTGGGACAGATACAAAGATATGCCGCACAAGTACTCGATCCTTGGATTCCATGATTGGCTACAAATAATGACGTTCTATAATGGTGTCAATACACCAATAAGGATGTTGATTAGCTCTTTAGCCAATGGTATTTTGCTCAATAAAGATACTGAAGAGACTTTCGAACTGTTTTATCAGATAGCCAATAACGACTAGTAGTTTCCTAGGGGGAGATTGAAGCCAGGCCCTAAATCTTCTAGAAAAATCTAGTTAGATGATTCATAGAGTGTGGTATCTCAACTCTCCACCATTGTAAGTCCGCTGAAGAACATGCATCCTATAACTAACACAAGAGAGGCTAAGGTAATTCAATATACATGTAAGCATTATGATAAGGAACACCAGTAGAATGAATGCCCCCAGCAATAATAATCTAGATGCTACGTAGGGAACGCTAACCACAACACGAATCCCTACTCGAACACCTATAACATAGGGTGGCGACAACATCCAATCTTTGGTTGGCGAGGTAACACAAGTAATTCATGAGATCGCTAGAATGCTATAATAGAACCTCCTCGATTCCAATAGAAAACTCAGGTAGAACCAGGGAGCTTCTAACTCCAACTCTAATTCTTTTGATTCTTCTTATCAAATTTTAATGGAGATTGGCCTAGTAATTATGCTGGATCAATCAGCATATTTAATGAATCATAGTGACATGCTCACAACGCAAGGCACTATGTTGCAAAATCAACAATCTATCTTGCAGAATCACACTGCATCCTTACGGTCCTTGGAAATGCAAGTTGGGTAGATTTCCTAAGTCTTAAAGATGCGACCTTAAGGTAGTTTACCTAGTGATGCTGAAGTCACTAAAACTTTTAGTGCAGGGCAATGCAATGCCGTCTCACTGTGTAGTGGCACCCAATTTACCTAAGATAACAAGTTTGGGGAGGTTCCCTTGTTGATTCCACTCCAAAGAAGCCATCCACCAATGCTTCAGTACCCAAGGATACCACTCCTATGTCTGATACAATGAGAGACCATGCTACTGATGGCAAGGATGACAAGACTAAAGATGCCACCACATCCAGTAAACCACATGATGAGCCTAGACCACCAGTTCCATTTCCACAACGATTAAAGGCTTAGAAACAAGATGTCCAATTCCTGAAGTTTTTGGTTATGCTCAAATAGTTGCACATCAATGTCCCATTCCTAGAGGCCATTGGTTAGATGTCGATATATGTAAAGTTTCTAAAGGAGATATGACCAAGAAAATGATGGTTGGTGAAGTTGAAACCATTGATACAATGAGCGAGTGTGTGGTTATGCTAAGTGATTTACCACCCAAGATGAATGACCCTGGAAGTTTCATAATTCAATGTTCCATAGGCCATAACTATTTTGGTCGTGCCTTATGTGATCTCGGTGCAAGTGTCAATTTGATGCCGAAATCAGTGTTTACAAGATTGGGCATGGGAAGAGCTAAGCCTACATCGGTGATCCTTCAATTGGTCGATCGCTCTCAAATTTGACCTGAAGGTAGAATTGATGATATTCTAGTTAAGGTAGATATATTTGTCCTCCAGGTAGATTTTATCATCCTTGATTGCGAAGCTGATGAGAATGCTCCCATCATTCTCGGGAGACCACTTCTTTTCACCGGGGAAATTGTAATCGATTATGAGAAGGGTGAATTATCAATAAAGATGAACGACCCAAAAAGCACAATCTATGTTTTCAACACTCTTAAGTACACGGACGACAATGAAGAATGCCAATTTATGGAAAGTGAGAAAGCACTAGTCGAAAAAATATTCAAGAAATATGCTGCAACAATGTGCTTAGTGTTGTAGAGCAATCAGACTTTGATGAGGCCATACAAGAAGCTGAGGAAAAAGGTACGGGGGAGATTGAACAATCCAATGTTGTGCTTACCAGGCTAGGTACGTCTTTTGAACCTTTGGATTATGCTAAGTTTAAATCTCTAAAGCCATTGCTTGAGCATCCACCGGTACTTGATCTTAAACCTCTTCCCCCACAATTGAAATATGCATATTTATGGGAGAATAATGCGTTGCCTATTGCAATATCTTCTAGGCTAACATCTGACCAATAAAATAAATTGTTGCATGTCTTATCTCAACGTAATAAAGCTATTGGTTGGACTATTGTTGACTTAAAGGGTATAAGCCCTACTTTTGTGTATGGATAAGATTTTGCTTCCAGGTGGTCATAGCAGCTCGATAGAGCCACAATAGAGACTCAATCCGATCATGAGGATTGTGGTTATGAAGGATATCATCAAATGGCTCGATGCCAAAATCATGTACCCTATCTTGAATAGTTTGTAGATGAGTAATGTCTAGTGTGTGCCGAAGAAAAGAGGCATGACCATAGTCAAGAACAATGCTTATGAACTCCTCCCAACAAGAACCTTCACTAGATGGTAGATCTGTATTGACTATCAAAAGCTAAACAAAGCCACAAAAAGACCACTTCCCATTACCATTCATTGACCAGATGCTCAACAAGCTTGTAGGGAAACCCTACTATTACTTCCTAGACAGTTACTTTGGATACAACCAGAATGCTATCGCACTAGAGGATAAAGAAAAGACAACATTCACATATCCATATGGCATTGATGCCTTTCGCCGAATGCCCTTTCACCTAAGCAGTGCTCCAGTAACATTCTTGGGTTGTATGATGGCCATCCTTTCAGACATGGTGGGCGATTTTCTAAAGATCTTCATGGATGATGATGAATGTCGAATAATGATGCACTTTAGAGCAAGTATACTCGTTGAATCAAGTAATACAACGATGAGTAGAGTATCGAATGCATGAAGATTGAATTAAAAACTATGAAGTTATTCAACTTAAGAATGTGTTACAAGTATAAGTTGGTGTCGTTTTTATCAAAACTAAAAATAATTAAACTAAAGAAAGCAATGATTAAGATGGACAAATGCTGCGGCAAATAACAAATAATTATAGAAGTAGGGATTATTATTAAGGATATATGCTTGATTACTTATTTCAATACTATAGCAACTGGCAATACATGTCTGTGTAAACCATTAAGATCTTTATCTACTCGATAGGATTTCTAAAGAATTTTCGACTCTCTCGATGACTAGAAGTTAATAATGTTAAAGCTAAGGTAATACATGTCTGCGTGAACCCTAACAACTCTATTGTTTGTTTAAGAACTCCCTTTTAGTCATTGAAACCCTAAACTCATGTCTAAGCCAAATTTAGACTAATTAACATATTAGTCCCATTGTTCATGTTTGTATAACCTAACTCTTGATATTAAGCCACAAATAAATAGTTAAGAGGCCTCTCTCGATAGCTCTTATAATAAATACGCATGAAGAATGATGAACAAAATAGATAAAGGAAAAACAACTATAGCATTAAAATAAAATAGGCATAAAGTCAAAAGTGGCCCCCAACGATTGTCCTTTTGGTCACCTTAGCCCCTATTCTTTTTTTTGGAGCAAACATACACTTAACATTTGATATTCGTTCAAATTGCACCCTCGTTGGATGGAAACTATTAGTCAATAGATGTTGACAATTAGGGGCTGATGTGGTAGTCAAATGTGGCATGGGGGTGATGACATGGTAGTGCCACGTGTCAAGTGACATGGCAGCACTGCCACATAAGGAAAATTTATTTTTTATTTTTTTTATTTTTGAGAAATGACATCCACTAAGAAGTGGAAACGTGACACCTTCCTATTGGGTTAATTTTGAACAAACTAGAATTATGCTTCAAACGGGGCTTGAACCCAAGTTGTTGGGAATAAAAGGCATCCCCAAAACACTAGGCTAAATCTCTCATTTGTTATGAGTTATTGTAGAAATTTTATTTAATGTGATTTTTGAATTTCAAATAAGTAATTAAACTAATAATTAAAATTTAAACAACTTGGGCTACAAAACAAAGTCACCCCATCTCTTCTCCAAATTACATGAACCCTAAAATTTTATTTGCCTTAGTAAAAATTAATCTCTATCAATTCTAGAGTTTCAATTAGAAAATACTCTACGTTGATCCAAGGTGAGGAAATACTTTGTCTGCCTGTTAAAAATTAGCTAAACTCGAAACACCGATCTTTCCATTTATAAATTCGTAAGGAAACTCATCACTAAACTGTCGTTGTTGATGATTATGATGATGATGGTGGTGTAACCCCTTTGACCCGGTCTAGTTGCAAGGCTAAATCGAGCGAGCTACATTAGGGTTTACCGAAATAAACCCCGAAGCAAATACATTTGAACCGATCGATTTTTTTCTTTTATCTTTTCTAGATGCTTTTTTAGGTCCTACGGTGCGCATACAAGTCAGGGTTAAAATATCAACTCTATCGAGCGTTAATTCGACATCTGATTGCTCGAATCTGCATTTTAGGGACCAAAATGTAATTTCTGATATTTATACGAGCTTTCACAAAATTAAGGTTATAGTCCTCGATTAATCATATTCATGCCTTCATGCCAAATCACAACGCAAAATGATCAACCATACTCATTTAATTGCATAAATAAGAAACAGGACCAAAAAGATCCAAACATCAAGCAACATTTCCAACTAAAATAACGTCCTGAGTTTCGGTACAAGTGTCCACCATATCGATACGGTTTTATAGAAAATTGACGTACCGATACGATCCTCAAGCGTATCGGTACGACTTGTATAATTTCAAAAGATTGAATTCTAATAGCTAGAGACCATACCGAAATAGTGACTTGCGTACTGAAGCCCTTCCTAATTCATAACTATGCGTACCGATACAGTTACCAGGCATATCGGTACGGTAAGGCAAAATTGCACAATTTGAGCCTATACAGGTCCTCGCGTACCGACACCCTGAGGTACCGTACATGTACGGTGAGACCTGTAATGACCTCTAGGTCCAACATATGACACTTTGGCTCAATCTAACACCCCTAATTCAACCTATAAACATCATTTAGCATCATAGACATTCATCCATCGCACGTATCAACATATCAAAAGGTCACTCCAAGCATGGCATAATCAAGCATTCACCTAAGAGCATGATTTCTAC
Organism: Hibiscus mutabilis; assembly: GCA_019671005.1. NCBI lineage: Eukaryota > Viridiplantae > Streptophyta > Magnoliopsida > Malvales > Malvaceae > Hibiscus > Hibiscus mutabilis. The sequence continues at coordinate 20,819,702 of CM033738.1, forward strand.
CCAAGCATGCTTAATGTTTTCCCAAACCCCTCAAACACAAGTAAAAAGCATCATACAAGTCTAAAACAATAATCCAAGCTATTACATCAGGGAGTATCTCAAAACACATCTTCCAAAATCCTTTGGTCATATTGCCTTCTTGTTACTACTTAGAACGTATTAAGAATCATACATTGAATTGTATCAAATCCTTGGATCCTTCTGTAGCGATGTCCGTTTCGCTAAAAAAATGTCTTTTCGAAGTATTTGTTGTCTTTCGGATTTAAAAATGTTTATTCCGTGGGGGTTTTAAAAACCGCATTTTATTTAGAAATTGGAGTCGCCACCGGCCACTTAGGTAGGCCACACACTATAAAACCAGAGATTCAAAAACTTTGGGTTCGGGAGTCGGTTATGGATGGGGAAGGATTAGCACCCCCACACCGCCCAAAATTGGTACTTTAATAATTACTGCTTTATTAATATTAGATTTTTCGGATTAAAGTGACGATTAATTTAAATTTTGGTTATTAATGTGGGTAAATTTTAAAGGCCCCGTTATGCGAGAGTAAACGCCCAACCACTATCACTACGCCTGATACTGGCCCTGTTTACACTCGGATAAAAGGGCACCGCATTGACATTATATATCTCGATATGTAATCTTAGAGAAATAATCGGATACATACATTTGCATTGACATGGTAAAGGTCAAAATAAATAATGGAAAACATGGATATCACAAAATTAAACAAATATGATAAAAACACGAACACAGCATATCATAATAACAATGGGGCATGAATGAAAACATGTGGGAAATAAGAAACACATACTTCAAGAATACATACATATTAAAAAATAAAACACAATGTAACATGTGCATGACATGGATGTATTATGATGTTAATCTCAAACAACATGCTAACAAAGAAACTAATACCTAGTGCATAACATATGACATAATTTGCATACACAAATAGATAAAAACATGTCATTATACATGACTAAAAACACACTAACATGTAACCTAAAAACATAAAACTCGTACTAACATATACAAACACCATGAAAACCAAACTAAAGTATGATATAAAAATGAATATGGACAAAAAGCTAAAAAGAAAACAACACATCCAAAATATAAGTAGACACGGTAAAACATGACATGTACGAATACAGCGAGTAATAGAACATGCTAAAAACAAATAAAAACACAAATAAGCAATGAATATTTAGAACACAAAACAGGGACTGAAATGCTAAGAAATAAAATAGAAAGGCAGAAATTAAAAGGAAATAAAACTTGATTTAAGGATGCAATTACAAGCCTAATGAAACTTAAAAGGACCATACATGTAATTGAACCAAGAGTCAAGCTCGGGGTGAAAATTTAAAAAAATTCGGTGAGACTGGGGAGGTAATTTCACCATTTAAAAGTTGATTTCAGTTTAATCCAGGGGTTGAATTGCAAGATCTTAAAATATAAGGAGGACCGGAGTTGTAAATATCCCATGCGGTAAGACAGAAATGAAAATAATGAAAACGCGGGGGGATTTATTACTAGATTTCACCATTTCAAAAAATAAAACACCTATAAAACACCTTTATCCGGTCCAAAATCAAATTTTTTTCATTTTTTTCTTTAACCCCTTTCTTTATAACGTCCCAGCCCCCATTTTTCTCTCAATAAAACCACCCCAAACCTTCGATAAGCCCAAAAAACCGGCAGCCAACCACCGTTTCCTCCCTCGCCGACCGCCGCTAGTCAGCGCCGGTGAACCTAAAAAACACCCAAAACAAACCTCGCTTCACCCGAACCTGAATCTAAACTTAGATTTACACAAATACTCCCCTTTTGCCTAGATCTGAGAAAATACGAGGTAAAAAAATGTTTTTTAACGAAAACGAAACCAAAAGGGACCTCCCTCTCTTTTCAGTTTTGGAAACTGAGGTGGCTTGTCACTGGCGAGGGGAGACCCGCTAACGACGAGGGTAAAGAACCTATCCACTCCTCTCCCTTTCGTTATTATTTCGTATTTTTTTACTGTACATGCACACAAGAAAAAAAGAAAAAGAAAGAGAGATTACCACTGAAACTTGGTGCTTCTTTTTTTGTATTTTTTTTGTTAAAAAAAAAACCTCTGATCTTACACTTTTGTTGGTTTACATATATCCTGTCTGCCCTCTCTTGTTTGGTAAAAACTAGTACATAAGATATATTTTGGATCTGATTTTGTTCGGATGCCTTTCCATTTCTTTGTGTCTTTGGCATGCCCGGCCATGCTTGGTGGTTGGTACGGCCGGCATGGGGAGCGGCGTGGTGGAGATGACCATTCGGCTACGCAGACTGGAGTCTCGGGAGACGAAATAACTATTACTGCTAGAACCGTTCCTATTTTTTGGATCAGATCTAATCCAACAGTTAGGACTGCTCGATGATCAGACGTCTGAGATGAGGCCTCGAGGATGGTGTAGCGGCTTGAGATCGTGCCACGTGGCCTGAAGAAGATGGCTGGCTTTGTACGCGTCTCACACGCGCGAGTGGATAATCTAACTTCTTGCACTGTAAAAATAAAAACGCAATTTATAATAGGAGTTAATTTTAATGATTAAAGTAAAAGAGCAACTAAATTAAAGAGAGATGTATCAAATAAGAGAGATTAGGCTGAGTTATCGTGAGTCGTAGAGTGGTAGTTGAATAGATTGTCTTGGTAATTGAGTGCTAGAATGGCTCAATTGTTTCGTCAGTTGGATCCAATCGAATTGCCTGGGCAATTTTGCAATTGCTTGGGCAATTGATATTCGAACGATTGCCTTGGCAATTGGGCGATAACCTTCAAAGTTCGGTGAAGCATTCTTTAATGGTTTCTCGTTATCCCTAACTCGAAACACTATTAATTGTGCATGTCTTGATAATACATCCCTACGTGAACCAAGGGTGGACAATCTCTGATCTTGCGCTCCTTTTAGCTATTGAAATCCGCAACTTATTCCTAAGTCGGATTAGTCTTCACCATCGATTGCTTGTATGAAAACCATGCTCATTCGCTTCTTGAATCTAACTCTCCCGATATTAGATAATGGATGAATTCATGAGATCCTCTCCCAATTCACTCGCAATCAAAATTAAGAATCAAGAATGAACAAACTTTGAATTGAAATTGCAAACTCAAAACCTAAACAAATCCAATCATTCTCACAACCACAAAAACACAATAACCCAAGCCAATTAAAATTATTTCATGGTCGGGTGCAAAATAAAAACAAGAAATAATCTCCCTAGCAAGAATCTAATCGACAAGAAGAAAGAAGAAGAATTCAAACAGCCCCTTGGTCTTTTTTCTCTCTATTCGACACCTCTTTAAGTTTGTGGCTTGATCTTTATATAGGAGATAGCTAGGTCAAAATCCTTCTTGAGAAGGAAGTTAAGTTGGAATTAAATACTATAAAAGAAATAAATATCTTTTATTATTATATTTTTATTCCTCCAAAAAATCCTCATAAAACTCTTGGAATTTAATCTCCTCTTGGAACTCTAACTCTTCTAGGATTTATCCTTGCTTTATGTAATTTATCTCGAACACCTTGGATTTATCCTTGAAGAAATTAGCTGCCATGTCATCTTATCCTCAATTGCCGCGGCAATTGCTTCGGCAATTTCCTACTCACTTGGGCAATTTGATCATGCACACACAAAATACACACTAGCAGCACCTTTTTCTACGAAAATTAACCAATTCATGTAATCAAGCATAGCGATGAAGGAAACAATAAAATTATGCTTGAATGACTAAATATGCAACTACAATGAGCCTAAGTCTAACAATAATTAAGAGTAAAAAGGGAAGAAATATAGTACTTTTTCACACTTAACTCACCCCCAAACTCGAACTATTGCTTACCCTCAAGCAATGCAAAACTAACAATTACCTGCCAAGACTTCAATCATCAAAGACATGCTTTAAACTTGACTTAAAACCTCATAACCGTGGCACAAAGTATGATACCTTTTGAATTTTCTGGATAGCAGAGAAATTACCCAGAACCAAACTATAATGCTCATGACAATGTGTGTGCGTAGTTGTGTACAAGTAGATTTTCAAGATTCTATGTGAACAATAGGCTTTTATCAATTTAATTACCGGGGCATTTAATTTTAAGTTTACTAGAGCCAATTTCGGGCACCTCTAGCAAAACAAGAAATTTCTTATTTTAATGTTAATCAACTAGAGCCAATTTCGGGCACCTCTAGTAAGAATCTTTTTTTTATTTACCCAATATTTTAAGAAACCTAAGTTCACTAAGTTTCTTTCAATCAACAAGGCACAATCGTGTCAATAATATTCAGCATCATAGTAAAATTCTAAGTTCTTTCCATGCAATCCTAAAATTAAAGGTTCTTTCAATTAAGTGCATTGGCAAAAATTCATCATTGGATATTCAACAAGTCTTAAGCAATTAAATCCAATCAAAGGTATGGCAAGTAATATATGCAACCTATATGTGATTACTAAAGATGAATGCAACTTAAACATGAAACTAATTAGAAACAACTACCCCCCAAACTCAAGTGAAGCATTGTCCCCAATGCATGCAATTAAAGAAAAGTAAAAATGAACTAAAATGCAAATGGGATAGTCGGAAAGGTCATCACCTTGAATGATGAGTTTCTTTTGGGCCATTTGCCTGATTCTTTTTCTATTTCGTGGTGGTTGAGTGCGTGTGGCGGCTTGAGCTTTCACTTTCGAAACCTTATCACCATGTTCATCTTCTTTTTTGGTCTCTTCGATGATAGAAGCTTTGCGCTTCAATTCTGATGGATCGAACGGTGGCGACTTCATTGGTTCAGGTATGTTCTTGTTTGACTCTTTATTGTGTGCAGCAGTTGCCGTGGCATCCTCAGCTACCGCGCAAGTAGGTTGGCAGGGAATACCAGGAAAGGCACGGTGTTGTTGGAGTACTTCTCAAGGATCACTCGTGTAATGGCTACATTATGGTCCCTCATGTATCGCATGAATTGTTTTTGTTGAGCCTTCATTCATTCTAATCGGTGGGATATTGGACGTAGCATCTCTACTATTCGATCCAGGCCTGTCACCGCGGATGCACTTGCCTGAGCATCTGTAATTGCCGAGGTGTCAGGGATTGCCGAGGCAATTTTGGTTGCCCGGGCAATTTTTGATGTTGAGGTTTTCTTTGTCAGTTCTTGGTCTTTCTTCGTTCTCTCACCCATAATCCTTAAGTATTGAGCTCGGTTCCACCCAGTTTTGGAGGGCAATTTCTCGTCCGTCATATCACTTGGCACCTTCTCTTTCTCGCATAGTTTAGAGATTAAACTCGGAAAGAATAGAGAACCTACATCCTTTTGACTACAAGCAAATATCTCATCACATATAATTTGTCCAATGTTAATAATTCTCTTGTTTAAAATAGAATTAATCAACAAAAGACGAGAATATGAAACTGTGGTATTGTGTATGGTGGGCATAAAGCAATTTTTAACAAACTTATTCCACAGTTTAGCCTCGGGTTTTAACATAAGACGATTTACCGTCCCTTTTAAGGCTCTGTGGTTCCATTCGGCACCTTCAATTGTGAGGTCTTTGAACACCTTTTCAACTTCTTCGGTCGAGATGTTGTCCACGAAAGCTTTATGTTCGTCCTTCTCAATGTATATCCCGTAGAAAGTGTTGATAGTGTCGGCATCAATAGGGATTGCCCTGCCACGAACATAGACATGTGGATTGTTTGGATTAGGAGAATGATCATAAAATTCTCTTACCCATGATATATTGGCGGCATTTGGTTCATGGCAAAAGATTTGCCACTTGTGGTGCTCCATGACTTGGAAGATGAATGGATCAAATTCGAGGTTCTTGTTGGAGATGTTGTAGTCAAAACCTTGCTCCTCCCACACCTTGCGGTTTGCAAACTTGGCATGGTATCTTTCCTCAATTGTTGGTGTTGCAAATCGTCGGAATGGTGGTTCCTTGGATGAACTTGGGTGAGCAATGGTTTTGATGTTCTTGGCCATGGATGATCTTTGTGTTTGTGGTTGGAAACAAAAACTAAAGAAAACAAAGAGAACTTGTGGGAGTTCAAGAATTTAGAAAAGAAAATAGAGAAGAAGGGGTTATGCGGCAAGGTTATTTGGGGGAAGAGGAAGGGGTTATACGGCTAGGGTGTTCTTTTATGGGAAAAAATTAGGGCAAACTTTTAAGTGGAACATGGATTTAAGTTTGGCCCATATTGTGTCCAACTCAATCTTCAATCAAACTCCTATTGATCTTGAACTCTTTTCCTAAAATTTAAATACAATTAAAACGATAAGTATTAATTAAAGAATAAACATAAAAATAATTAAATATAGAAAAAAGATAAAGCTATAAAGATAAATATCCTAAAGAAACCTAAGAATAAAAATTAAACTAAAATTAAGAAAATTCTATCCTAAAATAAATAATAATAATAATAAAATAATACTAAAAAATTTTCCGAAATTAAAAGAAAAACTGAAATATAAACTAAAAAAATACAAATACTAGAGGAGAGCATGATTATGCATCTCCTAAAGTAACCGTTTCTTTGTCGCGCTCAACATGGGTGCCGGCATAGTGCTTTAATCTTTGTCCCTTAACTTTGAATTCATGTCCGTCAATGGTGGACTTGATTATTATAGCACCATGGGAGAAGGGTTTGACTACTTCGAACGGTCTGGACCATCTCGATCTTAGTTTTCCCATAAAGAGCTTTAACCGAGAATTAAAGAGTAATACCAATTGCCCGGGAAAAAATTGCCACGGCAATAGCTTCTTATCATGCTAACGCTTAGTTTTCTCCTTGTAGATTCTTGCATTGTCGGAAGCTAAGGCACGAAAGTTCTCTATTTCATTAAGGTCCAGTAGGCATTTTTGTCCGGCATTCTCCCAATCCATGTTCATAGTTTTGACGCCCCATTATGCCTTGTGCGCAATTTCCACCGGTAGATGGCAAGTCTTACCGTAGACAAGCCTAAAGGGGGACATGCCTAATGGTGTCTTGAATGTTGTGAGATAAGCCCAAAGTGCATCATCAATTCGAAGAGACCAGTCCTTTCGAGAGGGATTGACAACCTTCTCAAGGATACTCTTCAATTCCCGATTGGAAATTTCTGCTTGTCCATTCGTCTGTGGGTGTTATGCTGTGGCAATTTTGTGTGTCACTCCAAAATGTTGCAACATCTTGGAAATGAGTTTGTTGTCAAAATGCTTGCCTTCATCACTAATAATTGCCCTTGTCATTCCAAACCGTGTGAAAATGTTTTTCTGCAAAAATTTCTGAACAGTTTTGGAGTCATTTCTGGGAACTGCAGTTGCCTCAACCCATTTAGATACATAACTGACGACAAGTAAGATGTAGAGATTTCCGAATGGGGATGGGAAGAGGCCCATGAAATCAATACCCTATACGTCAAATAGCTCGACTTCAAGGATATTCTGCAGTGGTATCTCGTGTTGCCTAGAAATATTGCCCGTTCGTTGACATCGATCACATTGGTTGTAAAATTCTTAGGCATCTTTGTAAAGTGTGGGCCAATATAGTCCAGATTGTAAGACTTTGGTCACGGTTCGTGTTCCTCCAAAATGGCCTCCATAGGGTGAAGAGTGGCATTGCATGAGCACATTTTACTGCTCCTCTTTGGGAACACATCGTCTTATAACCTGATATGCACATTGTTTAAACAAAAGAGGCTCATCCCAATAATAATGCTTAGCATTTGTCAGAACCGCTTCTTCCCTTGATGAGTAAGGTCATACGGCATAATACCACTAACCAAAAAATTAACGAGATCAACATACCATGGTGTTGCTGAGGCAACTAATAACTGCTCATCTGGGAATGCACCGTCGATCTCTAAGGGGTTATTATCGATATTTCCTCCTTTCAGCCTTGACAAGTGATCGGCTACTTGATTCTCCGTTCCTTTTCTGCCCTTAATTTCAATGTCAAACTCTTGTAAAAGTAAAATCCACCAAATTAAATGAGGTTTGACATCTTTTTTAGCAATCAAATATTTAATTGTCGAATGGTTAGTGTGGACAATTACCTTAGTACCAATCAAATATGAACGGAACTTGTCAAATGCGAAAACTATGGCTAGTAATTCCTTTTATGTTGTGGTGTAATTTAATTGAGCACCATTAAGGGTAGCATAGTATACTACATAGAAGATGTTACCTTTTCGCTGGCCTAAAATAGCACCTACCGCAAAATCACTTGCGTCACACATGAGTTCAAAAGGTAGGGACCAGTCAGGTGGAACGACAATGGGTGCTGAGGCAAGTTGCTTTTTCAGGTCCTTAAATGTCGTGGCACATGATTCATCGAAGTCAAAAGCTTTGTCATGTTCAAGAAAATTATACAAAGGTTTAGAAATCCTAGAAAAATTATAAATGAACCTTCTGTAAAAACCTACATGACTGAGAAAACTTCATATTCCTTTGACTGGAATTGGCGGTGGTAATTTTTCAATTAATTCCACCTTGGCTCTGTCGACTTTAATTCCCTTTGATGAGATCTTGTGGCCGAGCACTATACCTTCGTCTACCATAAGATGACACTTCTCCCAATTTAAAACTAGGTCAGATTCTTCACATCGTGTTAGGACTTTCTCCAAATTGCCTAGGCAATTGTCAAAGCTATCTCCAAACACTGAAAAATATTCCATGAAGATTTCCAGAAAATCTTCCACCATATCGGAGAAAATTGCCATCATGCATCTTTGAAAGGTTGTCGGGGCATTGCATAATCCGAATGACATCCTTCGAAATGCATAAGTACCATATGGCCATGTAAAAATGGTATTTTCCTGATCATCTGGTGCTATTGCAATTTCGTTATAACCTGAGTAACCATCAAGAAAACAATAAAAGGATCTGCCTGGGAGACGGTCAAGCATTTGGTCAATAAAAGGGTATATGATACCGGCATCAAGCCACTTGATGATTTCTTTTCTCACGACTTCCTTAATAGCAGGGTTAAGTCTCTTTTGTGCCTCAATTGTCGGTTTATGATCGTCCTCCAAAAGGATTTTGTGCATACATACCGCCGGGCTAATTCCCTTTAAGTCTGCAATTGTCCATCCTATCCCCTTTTTGTGGAGCATTAACATGTCGATCTATCTTTGTTCATCAGGTTGCAACTTAGAAGAAATAATTATGGGTAGTGTTTTATTGGTTCCCAAATAAGCATATTTCAATTGTCCTGGCAAAGCTTTCAATTCAAGAATGGGAGGTTGCTCAATAGACGGTTTTTTGATTTTACCTTCCTTACCTGAGTAATCCAGTGATTCAAAGTACTTACCTAGACGACTTGCTATCCAATTGGCTTCATCTTGGTCACTGTTGTCTTGCTCTTTGATTTCTTCAGGTTCAGCAATACAATTGCCGAGGCAATTGTATTGCCAATCTTCCTCTATTCCAAAATTGAATTCGGTGGTAGCTTGGATGACTTGACACTCATCTGGATCATCTACATGCTTGAGAGTTTGGAAAACATTCAACTTGACTTGTTGATCATTCACCCTCATAGTGAGTTCTCCCTTTTCAACATCGATTAAGGTCCTTCATGTTGCTAGAAATTGCCTTCCAAGGATAATAGGAGCGAACTCATCTGCTTCACAATCCGAAACAATAAAGTTAGCGGGAAAAATAAATTTATCAACTCTTACCAGTATCTTCGATTTTCCCTCTGGATGCACATAAGATCTGTCTGCAAGCTGTAGCATAATTATTGTTGTAACCCCCTCGACCCGGCCTAATCGCAAGACCGAACCGAACGAGCTACAATAAGTTTACCGAAGTAAACTCTGAAGATAACTTTGAAAACATGACCATTTTTTTATTTTATCTTATCTAGATTCTGGTTATTACCCTACATGTACATACAAACAATGAGTGGAAACCTAACCTAATCGGGCATCGAATTGATATCCAATTGGTCACATTACAATAATAGGGACCAAAATGTAAATCTACAAATATATAAGGGTTAAATTGTAATTTTCTTTACCAATCTTCGATTTGCCAGGTTACAAGCATACATGCCAAATTTCAACTTAAAACAATCATCCAAACTCATCCAATTGCACACATAACACCCAGGGACCCAACTCTAATTTCCATTATTTCGAAGGACCAATTTCATAATTAAAGTTACCAATCCTCAAATAAACCAATTACATGCATACTGGTGAAATTTCAAGTCAAAACGATCATTTAAACTCATTTAATTGCATGTATATCACTCAAGGACTAAAACGAGAGAAAATATAAACCTTAAAACATACTTTTAACTAACTTAACCACTGACCGTATCGATACGCGGGCAAGTGTATAGATACACTTGAGCTTTCTCAAAATTCTGGATTCCAGTAGCTCAAAACCGTATTGGTACACCTTTACGTGTATCGACACACTATGCCTAAAACCATAGACCCGTATCGATACGGTCACCCATGTACCGATACGCTAAGCCTAAAAATATGCTTACCTGTATCGATACGGTCTCTCATGTATTGATACGTTGTGCCCGGAAACACTTACCTGTATTGATACTGGCACAGGGGTATCGATACGCCCTAACCTGAAACGTCAAAATTTGATGGTTTTTAGCCTCGTTTTGGAATTCTAACACTTAAGCATACTTCTAACAATCAAATAACATCACCATTGGTCATTTACCATCAACTACCATAAACCAAACATCAAGAAACAATCATCATGCTTTAAAGGTAAACTATAGGCATGCTTCATAATACTCAAGCAACCAAAGCATGAACCATGTGCAAAATCCAACAAACCAAGCTTATCACAAGTCCAAAGCAACAATATAAACTTGCTCAAATGGAGAAGTAACCACTCAAACCCTCCCAACAACATTTAAGCCACATTGCCTTTATTACTACTTTAAAACCCAAACATACTTTGGTAAATCAAGTCTTGGAATTTACTCCTTGCTTGCTAGGCGACTTGCATTCAATCAATCTGCATCATTGATAAAAGAGAGCGTAAGCAATCATTGCTTAGTGAGGAACGCTCAAAATACAAACCATCATCCAATGCAATTAAAATCCATTTCAAAACAATCATGCCATTCTTTCAAAACATGCACTTAGTCTTTACAAAATTAGCATATTAAACCATATGCAACATGTATCATGGATTCCACAGTATAATCTCATATGCAATTACCTCTACTTAAGCCTTTCTCATGCATAACATCCCATATGCAAAGCTTAAGGAGTAAACATGTGTAAACACTTTATTCCAAATCAATCCTTCAACATGATACATTTAAAACATTATATTGGCTTACAAGTGATCCATCTCAACAACATTTCCATAAAACCATCATTAACATCAGTAACATCGGATACACGGATTTCCCAAGAGATCTCGCAATCTCTTGCAGCTCAATGGCATGGAGTCATGCAACAATACACCACCTCTACACTACCAAGGCTAATCCTCCAACTTGGAGTAAACACATTCGACGCATCAACCTCTGCAGCGTGTGGCTGGAGTAAAAGCCATCAAAGTGCTATCTCAACAACATTGGGGTTCACATGATCGGAGTAAGTACCTCTTGTACTACCTCTACAACCACGGGCGACTTATTATAGTGCACTTTAAATTCTATGGCCGGCCAATTATATCCAATAACATTTCCATAACATTTTTGATTCATCACTTGCCACTATAATCCACTTTTATAAACATACCTCACTGTTTTCTTATGCATTATTCAAATCATTTCATTTTGTATTAAACCACGCATAAGCCATGTTCATAAACATTCTTTAAAATCATGCATTACTTTCCAAACGCATTTATAATTATTTTATATCAATTTCCATCATTAAACCGTGCTCATTCAATGCATAAAACATGAGGTAAACAATCATTTAACAAGTGCATTCATAAATCATTTGCCAACTGAAATAGAGAGAGAGAAATCCACTTTACTTACTCTCGAGTCTTAGACCAGCGTATCAAGCCTAGTCTAGACTCCCATTAAACCTTTTCAAATCTTTGAAAAACCATTCTCATCCGTTTCACTCACTGACAAAGCAATCGCCTTCCTTGCCGATGTTAAATCAAGCTTCGGCAACTCCTCAACACCAAGATTCGCTTCCGAACTACTTTCCCCTGTTTCAAACACATCATAACAGAGAATCCAATGCATTACAATGCATCCAAACTCACAGCAGCACAACAATTAACAACACCCAACTATAGCCCTCCACAACACTCTATCTTAACAACCGAAAACATCATCGATTCACCAAAAACCTCAACCCAGCCCACAACTACGAATCTCAACCTTCAAATAACATCCATTAACATCAAAACAACAACCTAAAACAACCTTATACCTCCAACAACCAAAAATTAACCTCAAAATATCTTAACTACAAAACTAACAAACTAGAGATTCATTAGATTACGGGATTCTATCATCAAAACTCACTTCATTATCATATTAAACATCAAAATCAAGGTATAAGCCAATCCTTAACTCAGCAAAAACAGATCACCACGAATTTCCACAATTTTTCATCATAAATCATCAATTAAACCATGAATACGAGTTTAATTTATCAAAACCCAATACAAATCATATAAAATGGATCAAGAACTTACGAATTTCAATAAAGAACCTTTCATTAGAGGAGAAGAACGAATCCTTACCTCCAATGTTGATTTCTCCCCTTAATTGCTTTATAAACCATGAAAATCAAGGTAGAAATAATAAGTATTTGATGTAAAAGCTTTAGAAATCAATTGGAAATTAAAAACTCTTTGAAATCCTAATTTTACCTGAAGAAATTGAAGCTGGAAAATATGTTTGGCTGGAGAGAATTTGGGAGAAAAGAAGTTACAAAATTAGTTACGTGAAATTCTTTTAAAAACCTTCATTGTGTTTAATTAATTCTCTCCTTATTTATACCCCTTAAAACTTAATTAAAATAGTTAATTAAAGGGAGATATCTTATGAAACCCTTTTGGATTAATAGCTCCTTAAAGATTCAAAGTTTTGACCCATTTTCAAAACAGTCACTAAAACAGTTTTGCAAACTTGCATTTTGGTCACTAACCCAAAATGTCCCATTTCTGAATTTGATTTTCCAAAATTGTTTTTACCAAAATCATTTATATATTTAATAATGATTTTAGACTATTTTTCCATATTTTTATCTTCAATAAAAATATTTAATCCAATTTAAATCTCGAATTCGACTCAAATCTCTAATCCCAGACTACCGGACCGACTAGATCGTTCCCCAAAACTCCTAAGCTCAAAATCGGGGCGTTACAACTCTCCCACTCTTAAGAAAATTTTTCCTTGAAATTTACCTAGAGGAAAAAGATGCGGAAATTACTTTTTCATGTCCGACTTACTCTCCCAAGTACCCTCATCAACCCCTCGATGCCGCCATAACACTTTAACGAGCTCTATCGTCTTCCCACGTAGAACCTTACTGTTGGTATCAAGGATCTCTATTGGTTCCTTATCATAAGTCAGATCCGGCCTTAACTCAACATCCTCAATCGGCATAACATTATGAATCTTTTCCAACTCGGGAGGCAACCTCAACCGATAAGCTATGGGACCCACATGATCCAAAATCTCATACAGCCTGATAAACCTCAGACTCAATTTCCCTTTACGCCCAAAGCGCATCACCTTCTTCCAAGCTAAAACCTTCAAAAACACTTTGTCACCAACAGGGTACTCCACTTCTCTGCGCTTCAAATCCGCGTAGGATTTCTGTCGATCGGATGCCGCTTTTAAGCGATCAGATACAAGCTTCACCTTCTCACAAGTGTCTTTCAACACATGGGACATAGAAATATACTTATCCCCAACCTCCGCCCAACACAAAGGCATACGACACCTCCTACCATATAAGGCCTCATACGGTGCCATTTGAATACTCACTTGATAGCTATTATTATAAGCGAACTCCACCATCAGCAACTGCTTTTTCCCAGGTTCCTTGGAACTCGATAATACAACACCTCAACATATCCTCCAAGACCTGGATCACACGCTCAGACTGTCCATCTGTCTGTGGATGATACGAAGTGCTAAAATGCAACCGGGTACCCAAGGCTCGATGCAAACATTCCCAGAACCTTGCTGTAAACCTCAGATCTCTATCTGACACAATGGACTTAGGCACTCCATGCAACTTCATGACCTCTGCGGTATAAAGATCATCCAATTTATCCAAAGTATACGTCATATGCACCAGCAAAAAATGTGCATACTTCGTAAACTGATCCATGATCACCCAAATGGAATCCTTTTTAGTCGGTGTCAAAGATAGCCCCGACACAAAATCCAGGGTGATTCTCTCCCATTTCCATTCTGGTAACCTCAACGGTTGCAACAACCCGGAAGGAAATTGATGCTCAGCTTTAACACGCTGACACACCATGCATCTAGCAACAAAATCAGCCACATCATTCTTCAAACCAACCCAATAATACTCCTTCTTCAAACCCCGATACGTCTTTGTACTACCGGGATGCATAGCAAAAGGGATAGAATGAGCCTCGATCAAGATGATACGTCTCAACTCGTCATCCTATGACACCACTACCCGGTCTTTAAAACACAACACCCGATCATCATTAAAATGAAAATCTGATGGTTTCCCATCCAAGATATCCCTAACATGAGGTACCAACTCATCATCATACAGTTGTTTCTCCTTTATCATTTGCGACAGCGATGGCTTCACCTGCAACTCGGCTAACAAGCCTCAATCACAGGTTACACTCAACCGAGCAAACATAGCTCTCAACTCAGCCACAACTTTTCTACTTAAAGCGTCCACTACCACATTTGCTTTACCTGGATGATACTCAATGGTCAAGTCATAATCTTTAAGCAACTCCAACCACAGTTGTTGCCTAATATTCAACTCTTTCTTCGACATCAAATAGTTCAAACTTTTGTGATCCGTGTACACTACACACTTCTCACCATAAAGATGATGCTTGTAATTCTTTAACGCAAACACCACTGCGACAAGCTCAAGATCATGAATAGGATAGTTATGCTCGTGCAGTTTCAATTGCCTAGATGCATATGCCACAACCTTCCCATCTTACATCAACACGCACCCTAAACCAACATATGATTCATCACTATATACCACAAACTCTTTTCCCAACTTAGGTTGAATCAAGATTGGAGCTTGCGTCAAAGCTTCCTTTAACTTTTCAAAAGCTTGTTGATGATCCTCCGTCCACTCAAAACGAATGTTCTTCTGCAACAACTTGGTTAAAGGTGCGAAAATCTTCAAAAATCCATCTACAAACCAGCGATAATATCCAGCCAACCCAAGGAAACTACGCACCTCTGTCACTAACCTAGGTGGCTTCCAACTCACCACAGGCTCAATCTTTTGTGGATCCACACGAATTCCCTCAGCCGACACCATGTGTCCAAGGAAAACTACTTTCTTCAACCAAAATTCACATTTACTCAACTTAGCATATAATTGATTATCCAACAATCTCTAAAGCACAATCTGTAAGTGCTCATCATGGTCTTTTTCACGAGAGTACACAAGAATATCATCAATAAACACTACCACAATTTGGTCCAAGTACTCATGAAACACCCGATTCATCATATCCATAAACGCAGCTGGTGCATTGGTCAACCCAACCGGCATCACTAAGAACTTGTAATGCCCATACCTCGTACGAAAGGTAGTCTTTGGCACATCCTCACCCTTCACCTTCAACTGATAATATCCCGATCTCAAGTTGATCTTAGAAAATACCGATGCATCTCGAAATTGATCAAACCAATCATCAATCCGCGAAAAAAGATATTTGTTCTTAATCGTCAACTTATTCAATTATCGATAATTGATACACATCCTCATTGTGCCATCTTTCTTCTTCACGAATAACACCGGCGTACCCCAGGGTGAAACACCGGTCTAATAAATCCCCGATCAAGCAACTCCTAGAGTTGTGTATTTACTCTTTCAACTCCTTAGGTTCCATGCGATACGACACAATGGACACCGATGCTGAATCAACATACGCCCGTCCTTGGATAGCCAAATATACGGATGTCCTGCACACGCACATCCTTGGATCCAGGATTCATAACATAGGCCAAATATGCCTAACATCCGAGTTTCAACATTCGACTTGCTTCCAAAGATGAAACAACATTGGTCAGGAACTTTGCATTCTCGCCAACCACCACAACTTTATAATCTTCAGCAAGACGCAAGGATATCCGTTTGGTTTTAAAATCCACAACTTCCCTATGCTCGGATAGCCAATCCATCCCCAATATTACATCAAGACCATGGAATGGCAATTACATTAGATCCGCAGCGAACACATGGTCTTGCACCATCAAAGGATACCTTCGGTATAACTTCCTAACCACAACCATCTCACCCAAAGAACTAGTTACTCGAACCCCAACATTCAAAATCTCCACAAGTATATCAAGCAATTGTGCATGCTCACTAAGAATATACAAATGAGTGGAACCAGAATCAACCAAAGAAAATAACGACAAATATTGCAAAGTAAAGGTACCTACAATCACATCGGTATCGTTGCATCCTTTACGATGCATATACACCATCACGGGACCACCACCCTCCGACTAAATAGCAACGGTGTGTGCCACAGTCCTATGCCCACCATCTCCCAGCTGAAAATGTCATCGTCCACACCTTCACCTCTTTAGGCAGCCACAACAGGTGCAAGAACATGCGCACCACTAGCCAACACAGGGCAGTCACGCCTCACATGATCAGCAGACCCACAACTCTAGCAAGCATTAGCTGCATCAGGCGCAGGAACTGGCCCAGCTCGTCCAATCTGAGGACAATCACGTCTAACATGGTCTTGAGATCCACAACCTAACAAACTTTATCTGACCTCCAGCAAACCCCCGAATGCTTCTTCTCACACTCGGGTATCCCACCTCCAAAACTCTGCCCTAGCTGACCTCTTCTCCCAAGCTCGGGTCGATATCTCCGATCATGGTGCCTCTTATATCAGCCACCCCCTGCATTACCATCAGCAACTCTCTTACCATGACTAGATCCTCCAGCACGGGATGTCAAACCCAAACTCTGCTCAATATCCTTGGCTCTCGAAACCAATACATCAAAATCAACATACTCAGCAGCCAAAGTATATGTCTTAACCTCCTACGTCAATCCGTAACGGAAGCGGTCACAACGGCTCCTCTCATCAGGCATCAACTCAGAAGCATATTGACTCAGCCTCACAAACTGTATCTCATACTCAGATACTGACATATCCCCTTGCACAAAAGCCATGAACTCGCGTTTCTTTTCATCTTGGTATCTAGCTCCGAGATACTTCTTCCAAAAGGCAAACCAGAAGGTTTCCCATATTACATTGTCAGCCTCCATACTTGCAATCACCGTAGTCCACCAACTATATGCATCTCCCTACTGTAGAGATATAGCACATCCCAGCTTACGAGCATCAAAACAACCCATCTGATCCAAAATATGATTCGTGCTGGCAAACCACTCCTTAAAAGCCTTAGGTGACAACCCTCTAAACTCGACCCCTTCTAGGCCATTTAAATGCTCTAAGGGTAATCCAAATTAGTAGCAGCAACTGGTGCTGGTGCAGGCACCTGCACTCCAGCCATCGCGGCCTATAACGCTCCCGTAATTGCCTGTATCATAGGCGTCATATCACCCAGTGCTAGCCCAGCTTGCACAGGTGGTACTTGTTCTACACCCGCAAGTGGATTCGGTGGAGGAGGTGGCAACCCCTCAAGCACAAAATTATTCTCATCATCTTGCCTCCCCATATTCGCATTAAAACGTAATTCTCTCCTTGGTGGCATTGTAAACAAAGAATCTATGGCATGATAACATTAAAATAAAAACGATTAGGAAATCTTCAAGAAAGGGTCCAAGACTTCCATTTCAAATCAAAACATTTTCCATCGATAGTAATAAGGCAATGTGTCCCAAATCATACCCCAACATGGTATATAACATACAATCCATCACTGTATAGCAACCAAGTCAATTCAATCAACATACATTTCAAACAACTTCCCAACATACATAACCAACCATAACCCTCCCCTAACAATCAGAACCTGGCTTTGATACCACCAAATGTAACCCCCTCGACCCGACCTAATCGAAAGACTAAGCCGAACGAGCTACATTAAGTTTACTGAAGTAAATCGTGGAGACAACTCTAAAAATATGACCATTTTTTCTTTTATCTCATCTAGATGCTGGTTATTACCCTACATTTACATACAAACAACGAGTGAAAACCCAACCCAATCGGGCATCGAATTGATATCCAATTGGTCACTTTACAATAATAAGGACCAAAATGTAAATCTACAAATCTATAAGGGTTAAATTGTAATTTGCTTTACTAATCTTCGAATTTTAGGTTACAAGTATACATGCCAAATTTCAACTTAAAACAATCATCCGAACTCATCCAATTGCATACATAACACCCAGGGACCCAACTCTAATTTCCATTATTTCGAAGGACCAATTTCATAATTAAAGTTACCAATCCTCAATTAAACAAATTACATGCATACTGGTGAAATTTTAAGTCAAAACTATAGTTCAAACTCATTTAATTGCATGTATATCACTCAAGGACTAAAACGAGAGAAAATAGAAACCTTAAAACATACTTTGAACTAACTTAACCACTAATCGTATCGATACGCGGGCAAGTGTATCGATACACTTGAGCTTTCTCAAAATTCTAGATTCCATTAGCTCAAAATCGTATCGATACATCTTTACGTGTATCGACACACTATGCCTAAAACTGTAGACCTATATTGATACGGTCACCCGTGTACTGATACGCTAAGCCTGAAAATATGCTTACCCTTATCGATACGGTCTCCCGTGTATCGATACACTGTGCCTAGAAACACTTACTTGTATTGATACGGGCACAGGCGTAACGATACGCTCTGACCTGAAATGTCAAAATTTGATGGTTTTTAGCCTCGTTTTGGAATTTTAATACTTAAGCATACTTCTACCAATCAAATAACATCATCATTGGTCATTTACCATCAACTACCATAAACCAAACATCAAGAAGCAACCATCATGCTTTAAAGGTAAACTATAGGCATGCTTCCTAATACTCAAGCAACCAAAGCGTGAACCATGTGCAAAATCCAAAAAACCAAGCTTATCACAAGTCCAAAGCCACAATATAAACTTGCTCAAATGGAGAAGTAACCACTCAAACCCTCCCAACAACATTTAAGCCACATTGCCTTTATTACTACTTTAAAACCCAAACATACTTTGGTAAATCAAGTCTTGGAATTTCCTCCTTGCTTGCTAGGCCACTTGCATTCAATCAATCTGCATTGATGATAAAAGAGAGCATAAGCAATCATTGCTTAGTAAGGAACGCTCAAAATACAAACCATCATCCAATACAATTAAAATCCATTTCAAAACAATCATGCCATTCTTTCAAAACATGCACTTAGTCTTTACAAAATCAATATCTTAAACCATATGCAACATGTATCATTGATTACACGGCATAATCTCATATGCAATTCCCTCTACTTAAGCCTTTCCATATGCAAAGCTTAAGGAGTAAAACATGTGTAAACACTTCATTCCAAATCAATCCATCAACATGATACATTTAAAACATTATATTGGCTTACAAGTGATCCATCTCAACAACAACATTTCCATAAAACCATCATGAACATCAGTAACATCGGATACACGGATTTCCCAAGAGATCTCGCAATCTCTTGCAACTCAATGGCATGGAGTCGTGCAACACATACACCACCTCTACACTACCAAGGCTAATCCTCAAACTTGGAGTAAACACATTCGACGCATCAACCTCTACAGCGTGTGGCTGGAGTAAAAGCCATTAAAGTGCTACCTCAACAACATTGAGGTTCACAAGATCGGAGTAAGTACCTCTCGTACTACCTCTACAACCACAAGTGACTTATTATAGTGCACCTTAAATCCTATGGCCGGCCAATTATATCCGATAAAATTTCCATAAGATTTTCGATTCTTCACTTGCCAATATAATCCACTTTTATAAACACACCTCACTGTTTTCTTATGCATTATTCAAACCATTTCATTGTGCATTAAACAACGCATAAGCCATGTTCATAAACATTCTTTAAAATCATGCATTACTTTCCAAACGCATTTATCATCATTTAATATCAATTTCTAGCATTAAACCATGCTCATTCCATGCATAAAATATAAGGTAAACAGTCATTTAACAAGTGCATTTATAAATCATTTGCCAACTTATTACTTTCTAGATGGTTCTTTAGGATATAATCGGATTGCCATCACTCCCGAAGACCAGGAGAAAACCACATTCACTTGTCTATATGGGACATTTGCCTTTCGAATAATGCCCTTTGGACTGTGTAATGTGCTGGCAACATTCCAACGATGTATGATGTCTATTTTTTCTGACATGATGGAGAGCAACCTAGAAGTTTTCATGGATGACTTCTCAGTGTTTGGCACAATATTCTAGGAATGCCTACAGAGTTTAGAGCTTGTATTGAGAAGATGTACTAAGACCAACTTAGTCCTAAACTGGGTGAATTGTCACTTTATGGAGAAGAAAGCCATTGTTCTCGGTCATAGAGTAACCAAAACAGGATTGGAGGTAGATAAGGCAAAAGTGGAGGTAATCAAATAGTTGACACCGCCTACAAGTGTAAAAGCATTTCAAGAACTCAAGGACAGATTAATCAATGCCCCCATAGTTGTGGCACCAGATTAAAGCAAGCCTTTTGAGCTCATGTGCGATGCCAATGACTATGTCGTTGAAGTTGTATTGGGCCAAAGGCATGGCAAGATTTTTCATGCCATATATTATGCCAGTCGGACACTTAGCGAAGCCCAACGCAACTACACAACAACCAAGAAGGAATTTCTCGCTGTGGTATTAGCAGTTGATAAATTCAGATCTTATTTAATTGGTAACAAAGTTGTTGTGTATACAAATCACTCGGCATTGAAATTCTTATTGAAAAAAAAGATGCTAAGCCCAGATTGATCCAATAGACACTATTATTGCAAGAGTTTGATTTTGAGTTTTGAGACAAGAAGGGAAGTGAGAACTTAGTTGCTGACCATTTATCTCAGTTAGAACATCACCTTGAGGAAGGTAGAGTTGATGCCATTAGATATGAATTCCCCGATGAACGCCTGCTCACAGTCAGTTCTATGTCATGGTATGCTGACATAGTCAACTATCTGGTAAGTAATATCATGCCATCGGATCTGGCAAGCAATGCCAGGAAATATTTTCTGCGAGATGTACGGTAGTATTATTGGGATGAGCCCATTATGTTTAAACACTGTGCCGACCAAGTCATTCGTCGATGTGTGCCAGAGGAGGAGCAACACAACATTTTGCAGTTATGCCATGCAGCACCGTATAGAGGACATTTTGCTAGAATAAATACTGCTGCCAAGGTATTACAGTCTGGATTCTTTTGGCCTACGTTGTTTAAAGAAGATCATTACTTTGGCAAGGCCTGTAATCGATGCCAGCAGACGGGTAACATCTTTAGCAGACATCAATTACAGCTTCAGAATATCATGCTAGTAGAGTTGTTTGACGTATAGGGAATAGACTTCATGGGTCCATTTCCCTATCATTTGGGAACCTGTACATTCTTGTAGCTGTGGACTACGTTTCAAAATGGGTAGAGGTAGTAGCTTTGCAAACAAATGATGCCAAGGCTGTTGTCAAATTCTTGCATAAGCATATCTTCACTAGATTCGGTACCCCCTAGAGCCATCATTCATAATAAAGGTACATATTTTAAGTGTAATCTAATCTCTAGAGCTCTGTGCAGGTACGAAATCTAGCAACTCATTGCCACAGCCTACCATCCCCAGATAAATGGCCAAGATGAAATATCAAATAAGAAGATCAGGAATATCCTAGAGAAAACTGTGAATCCATCAAGGAATGACTGGTCCTTGAGACTAGATGATTCCTTGTGGGCCTACAGAACAACCTTTAAGACTCTTTTGGGAACATCCCCATTCAGGCTCATTTTCAAAAAATTGTGCCACCTTCTAGTGGAATTGGAACATCGAGCATACTAAGCAATCAAAACGCTTAACATGGAATAGAGAGTTACTGGTGAGAAGGGGTTGTTAGATTTGAAAGAGTTAAAGGAATTCATATCACAAGCCTATGAGAATGCCAGAATTTACAAGGGAAGAACAAAACAATGGCATGACATCAGAATATTGCCAAGACACTTTGAGGTAGGTCAACATGTTTTGTTATTTAATTCAAGGCTAAAGTTGTTTCCAGAAAAGCTCAAGTCTAGATGGTCGGGTCCATTTGAAGTTGTGAAGCCATATGCTCATTGAGTAGTAGATATCAAAGATTTGAAAACGGGAACAATTTTCAAGGTGAACGGCCAACACTTGAAACACTATTGGGAAGGTACTCAAAAGGATGCCAAGGAGGTAGTGCTCCTGGCAGAGATTTCGTGAACATCATCACCATGGCTTGATTTTTGTATATAGTAGGATAGATGTTTTTTATCATTATATTTGTTTATTTTCTTTCTTCCTTTTAGTTTTTTTGCTGCGTTGAAAGGTTTTCATTTGAGTGGGTGTAGGTTTGTGTGCCAAGCAGCTGCTAGGTAAAATAACCGGGCATCTTGGCATGGGGCGATAAGAAGATTGGAGAAAAAGTTTTACCCTAGCCACCCAAGGCTTGATGAAGTTCGGCCTAAAAAGAAGGAGAGAGATTTTTGTTTAAAATTACCCTAGCCGCCCAAAGAGTGATAAGTGAAAATTCAAATTTTAACTTAATTCACTTATCCCTCCACCCTTTGCGTGTCTTATCCCCTTAATTCGTCTTATCACATCAACATTGTCTTTTCCCTTAAACATGCAAAAGCCTATCATTACCCTCCTTAAACAGCCACATTAAACAAACTCCAATTAAACATTCAACATTTTTATCTCCTTAAAACCCTAACTGATCCAATCCTTAAAACCTTTCACCTTTTACCCTAGTGGCTTTATCAACAAGAACATCAAGAATCTTTTCTCCTTCTCACGATAAAAGTCCTTCAAGTTCTCTAGTTTCTTTCCATGGCATCTTCTTTGATACCCTTCAAGATATTCTTTAATGAAGAAATTCACAAGAAATACGAGGAACACTTCGCCGCACGAACACTTTGCTACAAGAAGAATTTTGACTTCAAAAACAAACCCAACTTGGGTTATTCATCGGAGTTCATGAAGGTGGTCAAAAAGCTCAAGTGGGAGTTTCTTTTCCAACAAATAGGGAAAGTCTACTCCAATATTATCTGAGAGTTTTACGCCCATCTCACGACTAAAGATTTGCCTTTCTTGCTCATACGAGGTATTTGTGTTAGATTTGATGAGGGGTATATGAATACTATGTTTGAATAGGATGGTGCAAGGGAGGAACACTCTGTGTTTACTGACTCGTTAGATGATGCCAAGAGGCAAAAACTACTAAAAGATCTCTATGAACCTGGCACCAAGTGGAGCCTGTCATCCAAGGGCGCGCCTAGCATTGAAGCCACAGCCAAAAGGGTGGAACCACTTCCTGAAGGCAAATCTGATGCTAAAGACTCATAACAAGACTGTCTTGGAGAAGAGGATTGACTTATTACATTCGATCATTATGGGCCTCAAGATCAACATTAGTCGTATCATCATCGATGAAACTTATAAATACGCCGGTAAGAGTAGTGGGAGTTTGTTTTTCCCTCTATTGATTTCTAATATTTGTATGAAGCATGGGGTGCCAAACATTGATTCAGACAAGGTCCAAGAGACTAAGGGAACAACAATTACGCCTGCCCTGTAAAGGCAACTCACTGCCACCGAGCCCAAATACAAGGGTAAGGGAAAGGCAACAGAACCAATGACCAAGGCCAAGGTGCCTAAGACAGAGCCTGACACTTCTATACCCGCCAGCTCAGTGGCAATGCTTTCCCAAATTTTCCAATGCCAATTGATCATCCTCCAAAAGTTAGAGAAAGCTGAGGAACAGAATTCTCTGTTCTAGCAATATGTGTATGCCAGGGATGGTGCCATAAAGAAAACCTTTGAAGGAATTTCCACATAACCATTGCCAGCGTGCTTGGAGTTTCCTGTCGACCTCCTGCCAAGGATGGTATGCCAGCTAGTACTCCTTCAGTCCATACTCCATCAAATGCCACTATTCCAATATCCCATGTTCAAGTTGAATCTGCCAGCACAACACCATCGGGCTCTAAAGAAGAAACAAAACATGTCACAATGCTGGTTGCACATGTATCCTCTGCTGTTACTGATGTCCTGGCTGCCTCTAAGCCGGTGAAAATTATGGAGGAAGTTCTTCACGACTTGGGAGCATCCACAACCGTGTCGAAACCCAACCTGAAGCGCGAAAAGCAATGGCACCCAGCAGAGGGAGCTTCATCAAAAGAAAATGTGCGTTTCACGACCAGAACCTTCCGAATGGGAGTCTTCATCCTCTTAAACTCCTTGCATTTCATTTCACTGTCATTCGCATGTTCATGCATTTTGTTTTTTATTTATTTTTCATTTGTATATATGCGTTGTTTTCATGCATCGAGGACAATGCACACCTTAGGTTTAGGGGTATGGGTTGCCTTACATTTTATGTAACACCACAGTTTTGGGCCTAGCGGTTTTGAGGCTTATTAGACGGTCTGGTGGAATGGGTTAAAGATTTGAGTCAGATTTGGGACCGTATATTTTTTGGTAAGATAAAAAAATGGAAAATGATTAAAAATCATCTTTTAATATGTGATTAATATTGGTGAAATCAATTTTGGAAAATAAGGTTTGGA
The DNA here is from genome assembly GCA_019671005.1 of Hibiscus mutabilis. Lineage (NCBI taxonomy): Eukaryota > Viridiplantae > Streptophyta > Magnoliopsida > Malvales > Malvaceae > Hibiscus > Hibiscus mutabilis. The sequence goes on from CM033738.1 coordinate 20,844,656, forward strand.
GGTGTGACATTTTGGCTGGTGACCAAAATGTAATTTTTGAAAACTGGTTCTAAAGGTGACTAAAATGAAAAGGATCCAATTCTTAGAATCCTTAAGAGCTATTGTACCAAGCTTTTTCTGGTGATTTATTCCTTCAATTAAATCATTTTAACATGTGTTTTAAAGGATAATAAAAAGAGATTTTGGATATTAAAGTTAGTTATTTGGTTTTAATGAAAATTGACGTAACTTTTCTCTCAACTTTTCTCTCCACTTTTTTTTCTGCCAAACACCCAAGTTTAAATCAAAAACCAGAGGTGAGAGATCAATTTTACTTAGGTTCTTGATCTACAATTGATTATTTAACTTTGATTTACAAAACCTCATTGAAATCTTATGTTTTCTTAGCATTAAACAAGCCAATTGAGGGAGAAGTCATACAATAGGGGTAAGGTTCATGATCTCCTCTATTGAATGGTTCTTTATTGATATTCCCAAGTGTTTGATCCTTGATTTATAGTTTATAATCTGATTTTGTGTTTTTATATTGAATTAATTGATTTAATTGGGTGAAATTAATGAAAAAGAGAAAGTTTCGAATTGGATCTATTTTCCAGTGTTGATGATTGGTTTTGAACATATTTTGGATGTATTACAATGTTGTTAAGTTGACTTTAACAGTGGAATCCAGAAACTCTTGAATCTCTAATTTTTTAGGTTGTTAGATTGGTGTTTTTGTGAAGTTATGGTGGCTGTTTAGTTGCTGGAGGTGTTTGGATGAAACAATCCTATTTTTAAGTGTTAATTGATGATATTGAAGGAGTTTAATTGTTAGATTATGGCTGGGTTGTGTTCAGAAAGGATTGGATGATGTTTTCGATTGTTAAGGTTGGGAAATTGTGAGGAGATTGTGGAAGTCTGAGTAGATTTTTTTGTTGTAGTGTTTTGAATGCATTGAGATGCATTAATCCTCTATTGTAATGTGCTTAAAATAGGGGAGATGGATCCAGGAGTGATCGGTGGAGCTTTGGAGGCTTCGGACGCTTGTTTTCACGTCGGTAAATTGAGGTTTCGCGTATCAGTGAGTAAGAATGTGGATTCCAGCTATAGAATGTTTTAAAGGTGGTTTATGGGAGTTTAAACTTTGCCTGGTACGCTGGTTTAAACTCAAAAGTAAGTAAATGTGATTTTCTCTCTCGGTCGTGCTAGTATGAAATGGTTTTATTCACTTGTTTGGAATTACATGTTACCTATTGTTTAAGCATGTTTTTAAGTATGTGAAATATTGTTTTTAAGCATGAGATGCTGAAGGATGCACATGGTAAGTGATCCTTGTAAGTATATGTTTATACTTGTGGGTTAAAGCATGGTTGTTGCTTTGGAAAATGGTTTGGTTTAATGCTTGTTAAAAAACAGTGAGTTAAATGTTAAATGGTTAATTATATTGGCAAGTGTTGTGGTTTAAAAATTGTTATCGGATATAGTTTGACGGCCATAGGATTGATAGTGCACTATAATTAGTCACCTTGGATGTTGAGGGGTTTAGATCCGTGTACCAAAAACTCCATCCAAGTACCCTAACGGTGGAGGGGTTTTACAGTACTATATACTCCCTTAGTGGATAAGCATCTAACCGAGGTAAGGGGTTGGTGTCCCCGTGGGTTGAAATGTACCCGATTGTTAGGTACCACGATTGTGATTGTATCACTATTCCAGTTGAGATGGCTTGAAGTGTTGGGTAAACACTTATTGAATCTTTGTATCCGATGAACTCTTTTGGTAAATGAACTTGGTTAATGATCACTTGTGAGCCAATATAATTGTTGATGTATCATCAAAAAGTTTATGTTGTATAATGTGATTTATACATGTTTACTCTTTAAGCTTTGCATATGGTGGTTATGCATGGGAAGGCTTAAATTAAGGTTTAGCAATGGAATTTACTGTTGGTTAATGATACATGTTGCACATTTACTCTTTAAGCTTTGCATATGGTTATTATGCATGGAAAGACTTAAATTGAGGTATAGCAATAGAATTTGCTGTTCGAAATGATACATGTTGGATATGGTTTAATATGTTGGTTTTTAAAGATGAAAAGCGCATGGTTATCAAGGCATGATGTTTTAATGGTAATGTTTAAATGATGTTTAAAGAATGATTGAAATGAGATTTCAATGTGTTGTTGAGAAATGGTTTTAAATGCATTGATGGTGTTTTGTTTTTGAGCATCATCACTAAGCCTAGTATGCTTACGCTCTCCTTGTCCATCAATATAGTGGATTAAAGTTTTGGAAGGCAGCGGGAAGCAAGGGATCTTGAAAGACTTGGTAACCAAAGTATGTTTTTCGATTAAACTATAAGTAATAAGGGTACTGAGGGTTTCCGTTGTTATTTTGGGAGATGTTTTGTTGAACTCCCTATTTGAGCAAGTTTGTTTAGCTGTTCTTGACTTGTAAATGACCTCTAAGGCTTGATTTTGGTGATGGTTTGGAGTTTCATGTTTTATATGAATGGTTTTATAGGAAGCATGCCTATAGATTTACATTTGATGCATGATGCCGTGAAATGGTGTTGAAATTGTGATGTTATATAGTGGTTTGATTCTAGATTATGTTGGTTGCGTGTTTGGAGCATGTTAGGATGTTTTGGTATGGTTGAATGTATGATAAACCAACTGAAAATGACATTACAATCCCATGCGTACCGATACGCGGGGGACCGTATCGGTATGGCTAGGCAAAAACAAGCTTGGCATTTCGATACGGGCTTGAGTGTATTGGTACAGGCTAGGCAAAAACAAGCTTGGCATTTTGGTACGGGCTTTAGTGTACCAGTACGGACTTATGCTACTGGAAACTACTTTTTGGAAATATAACCAGCGTACCGAAACACCTTCATACCATATCGGTATGGATGTTAAGAAAATTTAAATTGAACCTTCGTTTTGGTCCCTGAATCTTGTGGATGCAATTAGATGAGTATGGGTGATCGTTTTGAGCTGATTTTTGACATGTAAGCATGAAATGTATTTAATTAAAGGTTGGCAACTTAAAGTGGGAAAGGTCCCTGTATATTGTTGAAATTGCAATTTTGTCCCTAAATTGTGTTTGTTTCCAATTGGATATTGATTTGATGCCCGATTGAGATGAGTTCTCACCTGTGAACAGTATGTACATGTAGGAAATTAATAATGCATCTAGACAAAATAAAAAATGGGCATGTTTTAGGTTTCATCTTCCCGATTTACTTTGGTAAACCTAATGTAGCTTGCTCGGTTTGGTCTTGCGACTAGGCCGGGTCGAGGGGTTACATTTTATTACCATGTCATTCATGTTTAATTTTTAGTTTACCATATAGAATAGTTCGCCATGTAGGATTCATTTAAATTTGCATACCAAACCATAAAACAAAATTGCCTCGGTCAATAAGTTGTTTTAATTACCAGCACTGCTAGTTAGTGAATTTGTTCTTGATTATCTATCCGATGAAGTAACTGGAATTTTAGAACTTGTATGCCAGTAGGTCAGCATTGCCAGGTAGCTTGTCAAATGAACTCTAGTTTAAGGAACTTTAGTTTCACCTTTCATGTGATATGCATCTAGTTTGCAAGACAAACTTAGGTTCGCTCGAAACTGAACTCAGAAAAAAAGAAAAAAAACAATGCTACGTTAGAAAGAATAAGGCAACAATGTTTGGCCAAAGGCTGAAATATTTTAGAACACTCCTCTGCCTTAGGGAAAATAATTAACTTGGGGCTTCGTGGTTTGCTCCCTCTTAGTTCTCAAGCCAACATAACTTTAGGGTATGAGTATAATAGGTTAGATTAGTGATGTAATCTGGATTAACATTGGTATTCATTGTTTGCTCCTTCTTATGTCTCATGCCAAACAGTGCATGATGTAACCCTAATTTTATGCCAACATAAAAACCACCCTTGGAAAATAAATAAAGAAAAAAGTGATGATGAAAATGATTCTGAGTTTGAGTAGTAAAATGGTTAAGGGACTTAAGTAAATTTGAGGCATGTTGCCCGCACTTCACGCACACTTAATGACCTCAGACTAGAATTATATTGTTGCACTTGAATTTGTTTATTTGTTTGGCGTTGGTATACTGAAGATCTGAGGACAAACCTAGAAGCATATTGTGTTAGTTAGCAGTTGTTGCTGACTATGACAAATTGTTGTCGAGGTATCGTCTTTTTGTTTTTCTGTTTTATTTTTAGTTGCATTACTTGAGGACAAGCAATGAGCTAGGTTTGGGGGTGTGCTAACTCCTCAACAGTACAATTTTTATGCTTATCTTACAAAGCCTTTACTTGCCCTTTTAGTACATTTAGTTGCATTTAGGTATTAAAATCATGCATTTGCATGAGAAGTTTATGAGTTATCTTGTCTGCCAATGTGAAGGGTTATTTTGCTAATTTTTTTTATGCAGACAAGCTTGATAGAGAAGCTACAGAATTGCCAAGGCACAGTTGGCACAGAAGGACCAAACATTGCCAATCCCGGCTGGCAAAGGAGTGACATCAGCTGACCGGTCAAAGACTTCGTTGAACCTTGTACATGTCAGCCCTAGGATTCAAATCTGGATAAGATACGTTGTCATCTTATCCCTTGTGAAATCAAAAATTTAAATTCAAATGCCTTATCCTAGGGTTTCCCATGCAAGCCTATTTAAAGAGATTGATCGGGGATTTTTGAGGGATCAGAAAAAGAGGCTGAACGGTGGTGAATTAAGACGTGGTCCGACCAGCTAAAGACTGAGAGCTTGGAGCCATTGAAGGGTTGCATCGACAGACCCACTTCTTGCCCATCTCTTCTTTTTATTTATTTTTAAATGATGATGTGGAGATACGATAATATTTTTCAGATGGAAACCCCAACCACGAACTAAACTTTTACAGTTGGTTGGGGGTTGTTTGGATGGTTGTTGATTTTATGTTTAGTTTTTAATAATAAAACTACATTGGCACTATTTTTTATCCGTATATACTTAATCTGTTTACAAAATCCATTGCCATACAATAGTTGGAACTGTATGCTCATTGCACCTTAATATCTTAACAGACTTAAGGGGCGACGATCTGTTGCCAAGTATTAAGGCAAGAAGCTTCGACAGAAGATGTTCAAGTAGATGAACTTACTACGGGAGTGAGTCAACCCCTTAGGAAAAAAGATTGACACTTAATCAAGTTAATTTGTGAAAAAACATTCACTATAGACATATGAGGGTTTTATCATAGTTAACTTAGGGCATTGCCATCGACAGAGGCAATACTACTTTTAATCTGCTCAGTAGTAAACCAAGGCATGTCCTTAATGAAGGCTGGCATAAGTATCATAAAATCTGGCATCCCCTTGCCAACGCTCGTCATCTACTTTGAACAACTCATTGTCAGACAGCTCATTTTCACTACTTTGTTTTGTTAATTTTTCAATCAAAATCCCAAAAACATCTTGAACACTTTTTAAAACTCTCATCAAGTAAACGTTGAGCAAATAAGTTCTTGGTTAATCCATGTAGATTTGATACTCAGGTTACCGTTGTATGACTTGCGGACCGTGTATACTTGCACGCATAAGACTCATCTTGGCACTGCTCTTTGGCATACTTTTACATTGAAAATATACTCTTTTGCCAAGTGTTAGCAAAAGTCGTCATATAGTTTATGTGAAATAGGTGTAAATGATAAGTACTACAAGCATGATGGCTTTCTCTTTACAGGAATGAAGACTCTACATCCCTTAAGACTCTATTTGAAAGGTTTTGGTTAAAGAAGTACATGAATGAGGACTCATGGGACATTTTAGAGTAGACAAAATGTTGAGCACATTGAAAGAATACCTCTTTTGGCCAAAGATGAAAAGAGATGTTGAAAGGGTGTACGAGAGGTGCATCATTTGCAAAAAGGCAAAATCAAGAGTCATGCCCCATGGATTGTACATGCCTCTTCCTATTCCAAGTGAGTTGTGGGTTGACATATCAATGGACTTTGTGTTGGGGCTCCCAAGAACCAAGACTAGAAGAGACTCAATTTTTTGGTGGTTGATCAATTTTCAAAGATGGCCCATTTCATACCCTGCCATAAGACGGACAATGCAACACATGTGGCCAATTTGTTCTTTAAAGAGGTGGTGAGATTGCATGATATTCTTAGGAAAATTGTATCCGATCGTGATGTCAAGTTCCTAAGACAATTCTGGAGAATACTTTGGAGCAAAATTGGGACCAAGCTGCTATTCTCAACTACATGCCATCCTCAAACAAACGGCCAAACTGAGGTGGTGAATAGAGTTCTATCTACCCTATTGAGGTCTATCATCCAAAAAACATTAAGACACGGGAAGAGTGTTTGTCGTATGTGGAATTTGCCTACAACTAATCTGTCTATTCTGCAACAAAGCACTCTCCATTTGAAGTGATATATGGCTTTAACCCTTTAACTCCTTTGGACCTCTTACCTTTGCCATATGAACAAGTGGTGAACAAGGATGACAAGGATAAGGTAGAATTTATGAAGAAATTACACCAGCAAGTTTGGGAGAACATTGAAAGGAAAACCAGCCAATATAAGCAACAAACCAATAAAGGACACAGTAAGATCCCTTTGAAGTTGGAGAATGGGTTTGGGTTTATTTCATGAAGGAAAAGTTTCCAAATCAAAGGAAATACAAGTTACTACCAAGAGGAGACGGTCCTTTTCAAGTGGTGGAAAAAGTAAATGATAACACCTACAAGTTGGATCTGCTAAGAGATTATACTGTAAGTGCAACTTTTAATATCTCAGATTTTTCCCTGTATAAAGACAATGGCGATTTGAGGAAAAATCGTTAAAAAAAGGGGGATGATGTGAGCATACCAGCGCCGGATCTAGAAGTCATGCCACAAGGACCAATCACCCGTTCTAAGGCTAAGCAATTCAGGGAAGCTTTGTCTCACAAATGCATTCATGCTTTTAAATCACTTGAAGAACATTCAGCCTTAGAAGATAAGATATATAATGTGTTACATGTTGATATGTGATACATTCTATGATTCACATCTTTATTTATGCTTATGCTTAATTAGGATATGCATCCTTTAAGATTACACATCTTTTGAATAAGTTAAATTGCATTCACATACTTAATTAAATATGTATCTTACATTCATTATGTTATTAGCTTCATTCTAGCTAATTAGTTTAATTGTCATGACTTTCATAGGAAGCTCAATGATAAAGGATGGAAGCTCATTCAGCTTAAGGATATCTCAAAGCATATGGAAAGAAGTTGAGTCAGCTAGCTCATAGCTAAGCATGGAGCGGAAGCTAGCTGAAATGGGAGCTGAAGACCAGGTAGCTGACAAGTGAAGTGTAGCTAGCTGCAAGTGAGCTGGAGTGTGAGCTAAGGAGCTGAAGTGACACTATGTACCTAGCTAAGGACCTAACACATCACCAAGCATCATGAGCATTCAAGTTTGGCACCCAAACTAGCCGAACCATCACATGCATTCGGCCAGACCTTACATGTTTTCATCTTGGCGCCTAAATGAACCATCACTAGCATTATTCGGCCATGAAGAGTCCTTTTTCATTTAAGACATGTATTTTCAAAGGGGCATCACCCCTAGCCGAACCATTATGTTTCTATTAGGCTATACCCCTTGAATTTCTATATAAAGCCAATGCCTTGGCATTTGTAAGGCATCTCATTACAATCAATTAAATTTCCTTTGTAAGAATTTTCTCTCTTTAAGTTTTTCATTGAACTATATTGACTTATCAAGACCTTGTGCTTGTGGCGTCATCCCTCTACTATCCATTCTGATACTTGTGGTTCTTGGTTGTTTTATAACCAAAAGGTTCAAGTCCTTTTTACCACTCGGACATAGAACTTATAAGGTGTGGGGTTATGCTTTAATATAGCATAGGTTCTACCTTGTTCTTGTTCATACTATCCTACCTTACACCACCATTATTCATTTCCTTCATAAATCATCACCATGCCCCAAAACAACCCACTTATCTTCATCAAAATTCTTCTTTCTTTGATCATTTCTAGCCCGCCTTATCACCCTTACATCAACCCACCTTTAACCATTCTTTTGAAGCATATCTTACTTGCAAGATTACCTGCAGCCTTCCTAGATCTGACAATCAAGAGGAGCCGTCTTCATCATCAACCAAGGCGTGCACAAATTCCTGCATCAATAGATGTCGAGATCATGGACTATTCTCTTGACTTTGCCAATCACCGAAAATACTAGAGGAGGAGAAAAGGTTTTCGAGTTGTGTCTCAACCTTGAAGATTAGCACAGTATTCATAATGGATTCAAGCAGGAAAATAATGGAAATGAAATATTTCTAATTAATTGCCATTAATTTTGTATTCGATTTAATTCAGAAATAATTAATCAATACCATGTTTAAACGAATATATATCCGTGAATTGCAAGCTATTATCTCTTTAATATTTGAATTTAAGGAAAAATAAATTATCCTTTTAATTCAAAATATTCAAAAAAGTTTTTCATTGAACTATATTGACTTATCAAGACCTTGTGCTTGTGGCGTCACCCCTCTACTATCCATCCTGATACTTATGGTTCTTGGTTGTTTTATAACCAAAAGGTCCAAGTCCTTTTTACCACCCGGACATAGAACTTATAAGGTGTGGGGTTATGCTTTATTATAGCATAGGTTCTACCTTGTTCTTGTTCATACTATCCTACCTTACACCACCATTTATTCATTTCCTTCATAAACCATCACCATGCCCCAAAACAACCCACTTATCTTCATCAAAATTCTTCTTTCTTTGATCATTTCTAGCCGCCTTATCACCCTTACATCAACCCACCTTTAACCATTCTTTTGAAGCATACCTTACTTGCAGGATTACCTGCAGCCTTCCTAGATCCGACAATCAATAGGAGCCGTCTTCAACATTACCAAGGCGTGCACAAATTCCTGCATCAATGGTTGTAGAGATCATGGACTATTCTCTTGACTTTGCCAATCATCGAAAATACTAGAGGAGGAGAAAAGGTTTTTGAGTTGTATCTCAACCTTGAAGTTTAGCACAATATTCATAGGGGATTCAAGCAGGAAAATAATGGAAATGAAATATTTTGAATTAATTGCTATTAATTTTGTATTCGATTTAATTCAAAAATAATTAATTAATACCATGTTTAAACGAATATATATCCGTGAATTGCAAGCTGTTATCGCTTTAATATTTGAATTTTAAGGAAAAATAAATTCTCCTTTTAATTCAAAATATTCAAAAAAATATGTCATTTTAAAGGAAAAATTTAATCCAAAGTGGATAAAAATATTCGCAAACCAGCGAGGGTTCTGACTAGTCCGGACATTCATGTCGCTCAGGTCGTGCTAGTGCACCCCCAACCCGAATGAGTTTAACAAGCTTCAATTTGCACCACTCTTTGTGCTTGCGTGCAAGGCACAATTCCAGCCCATGTCATTCAGTGAATAGCAAGTGGGCTAGTATATATAAACACATCTCATACTTGTTATCCTACTAATATGGGATAAGGGTTTTCTATTTTTCTTACACAATTCACAAGTACATTACTTTGAGCATCAATTTCTCATTCGTCACTCAACCATTTTGAGCATACGAGATACCATTGTAAAAGCCTCGTGGAGTAGAATATGAAACAATAAATTTATTATTCAAATCTCCACCTTTACCCATAAAAAATATGGTTCACATTTACCAATTTATCGCATTTTCCCAACATTTAGAACATACAAAAAAGTATTAAAACCCCTTAGTTTGATAGAAAATCCATTTACATCCTATGATTTAAAAAAAGTTCACTTATCCATTGAGATTTGGGTAAAAGACATCTACCCATAGGTTTGGTGTAAAAATATATTTTATTTATTTTTCATTTTTCTTCTTTATTCAATAATTTAAATTAAAAATAATAAAAATTTATTTAATTATAAAATATTTTTGATAATTTAAATTAAATTTATAAATTTAATTGTATTTAATGAAGTATATCCTAAACATAACGCATATTTTAAACTAATATAAATTTGATTTTAGAAAAGGCTTAAATGAAAAATAGGTACCCAAAGTATATCTTTTTTTAACTTTAGGTGCCTAAAGTATTTTTTTGTAAAAATAGGTGCCCAAAATTTTAAAAGTTATAATTTTAGGTGCCTGACCATTAATGGGTGTTAAATTTTTTTAACCAATAAATGCTTGACACGTGGCACGCCGTTCGAAAATTTTGGGAACCTAATTTTACAAAAAAAATACTTTGGCCACCTAAAATTATAACTTTTGAAACTTTGGGCACCTATTTTCACAAAAAAAAAATACTTTAGGCACCTAAAGTTCAAAAAATGTATACTTTAGACACCTATTTTTCATTTAAGCCTTTAGAAAAATATCATAAATGATAGTTATATTTCTTTTTTTCCTCCTTTTTTATACATTTTTCTTTTATCCCATTGCTTTTATACTTTAATAATTTCCCCTTAAGATCTTCTAAACAATGGTAGTTAATTTTAAATAAACTAATCTCAAGGTTGATATATAATTAATTCAAACATAATTTTAAAGTACTTAATTTTTATTTGAACCAAATATAAATTAATTTTAAAGTATTTCAATGAAATTTCAAAATGTTTAATTTTTTATATTTTGTAATTAAAAATAGAGGGGGATGAATAAAATAAATAGAAAATAAATGTTAAATAATAACAAATGTATAGTTGTTTTCTTATTGAATTACTTGCTAAATAGATCTCAATGGGGTTTATGAAATTTGCTTCAACCTTGGAAGATAAGCGAATATTTTTCAAACCATAACGAGTCAAATGTAACCCCTTTGACCTGGTCTAGCCGAAAGACCGAACCGAGCGAGCTATATTAGGGTTTACAGAAATAAACCCCAAAAAGATTACAACTAAAATGGTCCATTTTTTTCTTTTAGCTTATCTAAATGCATTGTTATGTCCTATAGTGTTCATACGAGTCATGGTTAAAATTACAACTCAATCATGAGTCGTTTCGACATCAATTGCTCGAAAATGCTTTACAGGGACTAAAACATAATTTCCAATATTTACATGGACTTTCATAAAATTAAAGTTACCGATCCTCAGTTAGTCATGTTACATGCCTTCATGTTAAATCTCAATCCAAAATAGTCATTCATACACATCTAATTGCACATTTAAGAAATAGGGACCAAAATGCAAAGATTCCAAACTTTAGATAACATCTCAACGGAATTAACGATCTGCGTACCGGAATAGGTGCCTTGCGTTTCGATACGGCATAAAAAGACAAAGGTGTACTGATACGGTCCCCAAGCGTATCGGTATGGGCTTGTGTATTTTGAAAATCAAAATTCTGATAGCTAAACATCGTATTCATACGGTAACCCGTGTACCGAAACGATCACTATTTCACGACTATGCGTATCAATACGGTTACCAGGCGTATTGGTACGCCTAGTCTATTTTGAACAATTTGAGCCTAGATAGATCCCTGCGTACTGAAACCTGAAGGGCATGTACCGGTACGGGACGACCTGTATTGACCTCTAGGTCCAACATATGACACTTTGGCTCAATCTAACACAATCCCTTCAACCTCTAATCAACATATATCATCATAAACATTCAATCATCCAACATAGCAACATAGATTGGGGCTATACTAAGCATGGCATACTCAAGTAATCACCTATGATCATAATTTCTACCCCCAAGCATGCTTAATGTCTCCCAATCCCTCAAATCCACATACCAAAACATCAAACAAGTCCAAAACACTAATCCAAACTATTACAACAGGAAGTATCTCAAAATACATCTCCCAAAACAACCCGGTCACATTGCTTTCTTATTACTACTTAACGTATATATAACTGTACTTTGTAATGAAATGTTCCTTGGATCCTCCCTTGCTCACGTGTCGTCCGAGAAAGCTATTTCTCTGCATTGATGGGGAAAAGAGAGCATAAGCTATAAGCTTAGTGAGGGAATTCGCATAAACTCTCATCAATGCATTTAAAATCATTTAATTCAAACCACATGTAATTATCTTATGGCAAAACATCTCATGATTTTCTCAACATCTCAAATATACACATTTAAATCATTTTCAACACATGTATCATGGATTCAACCTCTAACTCAATTTAAGCTTCACACCACAACACCTTTATAACAAGCTTAAAGTGTAACACATGTATAAATCCCATTATACAAACATAATCCATTCACATGATACATTATCTCATATATTGGCTTTCAAGTGACTCAAAACCAGCAACCTTGCATTTCTCAAAACTTATCGGATACACGGATTTCTCAAGTGGTTCCCACAACCACTTCACACACATACCTCAACTGGAGTAACGACATACTTGCCCACCTCAACGGTTCAAACAAAAGTAATGGCACACTTGCCCACCTCTACGATTTGGATGTATACTCCACCAGCAGGGTAAACGAAACATTTACCCACCTCAACCGCTGAGGTTCTCATTTGGAGATTACGGACACTTAACACCACTCGACAAACATGAGGCAACTTTTTATAGTGCATTTTAAACCCTATGGCATGCCAACTATATCCAATATCATTTTAAACACAGCCACTTGCTAATATATTCAATAAACAACATTACTTCACTGTTTTACATATGCATCAAATTAATCTAACACAAATACATTAAACCATGTATTTTATCTGTAACCCCCCTCGACCTGGCCTAGTCGCAAGACCAAACCGAGAAAGCTACATTAGGTTTACCGAAGTAAACCGTAAAGAAGAAACTCAAACCGCACCTTTCTTTTCTTTTTTTCCTTTTTATCTTCTCTAGATGCAAATTAAATCCATACATGTTCACACTAACAACAAATGAAACCTCAACTCAATTAGGCATCAAATTGAAATCCAATTGAACACAATTGCAATTTAGGGATCAAATTGCAATTTCAAAAAATTACGAGGACTTAACCCACTTTTAAGTTACCATTCTTTAATTAGATAGATTACATGCTTATACCCAAAATTCAGCTCAAAACGATCATCCGATCTTATTAAATTGCATCCACAATAATCTGGACCAAAACGCAAGGAAATAGAACTTTATTCCCATAACATTAATAGAATTAACAGCCACCGGTACCGGTACGATCATAGCCGTACTGATACGAAGTAGCCACCCGTAACAGTACACTATGTACTATATCAGTACGCCGCGACAGCTTGCAAAATATTAATATCGTACCAGTACGAGCCTTCATTGACCGGTACACGAGTTTTTTCCCAAAAACAACTTTCCAGTAACGAATTCTCGTACCGGTACGACAAGCTTAAATTGCTTATACGTATCGGTACGCACGTACCCATACCGATCCCAGGTGCCTGAATTTGCCTAGCCGTACTGATACAGTCCCCCGCGTATCAGTGCGCCTAAGCCTGTAATGTCTTTTTTAGCTGGTTTAACATGTTTTCAGCCTTACCAAAACATTCTATCATGCCCCTAATATACAACCAACATAAACTAAAATCCAACCACAACATTACATCACATATTCAACATCATTTCATGGCATTTTACATCAAATGTAAATCTATAGGCATGCAACCTAGTTAACCAACCAAGCAAAACACCAAACTTCATACCAACACCAAAAAATAAACCATAAAGGCCATTTACAACTCAAGAGTAACCAAGAAAACTTGCTCAAACAGGGATTTCAAAAAAACTTCTCCCAAATAATAACGGAAACCCCCATTGCCCTTATTACTTATAGTCTAGTTTAAAACATACTTTGGTTACCAAGTCTTGTACCAATCTCTTGCTTCCCCCTACCTTCCAAGCTTTTAATAATTCTCTGCATTGATGGATAAAGAGAGTGTAAGCACACTAGGCTTAGTGAGAAGTGCTCAAAACAAAACACCATCAATGCATTTAAAACCATTTCTCAACAACCATTGAAATCTCATTTCAACCATTATTTAAACATCATTTAAAAATTACCATTGAAACATCATGCCTTGAAAACCATGCACTTTTCATCTTTAAAAACCAGCATATTAAACCATATGCAACATGTATCATTTCCGGCAACAAATTCCATTGCTAGACCTCAATTTAAGCCATCCCATGCATAACAACCATGTGCAAAGCTTAAAGAGTAAACGTACAACATGTATCATTAACCAACAGCAAGTTCCATTGCTAAACCTCAATTTAAGCCTTCCCATGCATAACCACCATATGCAAAGCTTAAAGAGTAAACATGTATAAATCACATTATACAACATAAACTTTCCAGTGATACATCAACAATTATATTGGCTCACAACTGATCGTTAACCAAGTTCATTTACCAAAAGAGTTCATCAGATACATAGATTCAACAAGTATTTACCCAACACTACAAGCCATCTCAACCAAAAATAGCGATACAATTACAATCGCGGTACATAACAACTGTGTACACTTTCAACCCATAGGGACACCAACCCCTTACCTCGGTTAGATGCTTAATCCACTAACGGGAGTATACGATACTGTAAAACCCCTCTACCGTTAGGGTACTTGGATGGAGTTTCCGGTACACAGATCTAAACCCCTCTGCCATTTATTCCAACACATATATCACAAGCATAGCATAAAGGTGCGCACGCTTCGCAACTCAATCAACAACCTGAAAGGAAACTGATGATCATTTTTCACTCGCTGACATACCATGCATTGAACAACAAAATCAACCATATCTTCCTTTAGACCAACCCAACATCAATCCATTTTCAAACCTTGATATATCTTGGTATTATCGAAATGCATATCACAAGAACTAGCATGCACCTCTATCAAAACCATAAACCTCAACTCAACATCAAGAGACACCACTTCCCGATCTTTAAAACACAGCATCCTACCACTATTAACGTGAAAATCCATCAGATTTTCTTCCCCCAATAACCTGGACATGAGATACTAAAGCATCATCACACAATTACCTTCCTCTACTCAACTATGACTAGGATGACTTCACTTGCAACTCGGCCATCAAGCCTCCATCACGCATCATACCCAGCCGCGTAAACAACATCATCAACTCCACCGCAACCCTCATAAACAAAGCATCGGCTATAACCTTAGCTCGGACGATATTAAACCATCAAAATATAACTCTTAAACAACTTCAACCATCCAAGTTGTCAAAAACTCAAATCATCATTCATTTTTTCCTAACCACACATGATCCGTGAACATGACACACCTCTCATCAAAGAATTGGTATCTCTAAAACGTTTAAACAACCACCATCGCAGCAAGCTTCACATCATGCGTAGGACAAAAGTGCCCATGCACCTTTAACTATATAGATGCATAAGCCACAACTTCACTTACAAAACTACAATCTCAACAAACCTCGATGCTAAAAACTAGATCTAGCAAACCCACAAACTGCCAATTCTAACTTTGGTCACTCAAAAACTAGCACAAGCCAAATTCCCAAGAACCACATCACCAAAACCACCTTCATACTCTACCTTACTTATACCACCACTCCATTGATTTCCAATCAGTCATCCGTAAGTGTGAACATATGTATGCATGATTACTTATATGCCCTCATAGATGTCTATGTGTATGTATTCAAAACCTCTAATGTCATGCCCAAATGTATGCATGTACTGAAATATTTACATATACATATAAGTGTTTTTGCACTGTGCATGTTTATCTGTTCACACTTACTAATAACATTCTCAGAACCAGAATTCTTAGCAACATACCCAAAACTCATACTTTCCAAACAAAGAGCAACATTCACTTATCCCCAAAAATCCACTAAACCAACCATACTTATCGATCAAAACCCTTCTCGGTGCTTCTGTACATGGTAAGACCATCAATAAGCACCACAACCAACTGATCCACAAACTCAAGGACTACTCGACTTATCATAACTATGAACGCAACCCATGCATCAGTCAACCCAAACGGCATAACCAAAAATGCATACTGTCGCACCCTTTACATAAGGCAAATCCAACACAAACATATCTTTTACCTTCAACAGATAACACCTGAACTTAAACCAATCTTACAAACCACCAAAGCACCTCTAAAAAGGTCAATAAAACATCAACTTATTCAGCTACCAAAGCCCCATGCACATCTGCATCACACCATCCTCCTTTTTCCATAACAACACTGACGCAACCCCTGGTAAAACACTAAGCCTAATAAATCCTTGGTCAAGAAAATCCTTCAAGCTATGTGCATGGAGCAATAGACACTGAATTTGCGTTTTTATACAACTCAATGTCAAACTCGACCTCTCAATCCAATGGCAAACCCGGTCATTCCCTCAAAAACATCCAGGAACTCACATACCGTACAAATATCCTAAGCATGTACTCCTTTGACCCCAGATTCATAACATAGGCTAGGAATGCATTGTAACCAAGAATTCATCAAACGACTTACCTCCAGCATCAAAACATCACTAGACAAGAATTTAACATTCTCGCTTGTGATTACCACCTAGTAATCATCAGCAAGATCAAGGCAATTCGCTAGGATCCAAACCAACCACGGCTCTCTGTTCCAGCCACTATCCATACCTAGATTACATCAAAAATCGTAGAGCAACAACTCCAACAAATCAACCGCAACCTCAGGACCTTAAATCATCATAGGACATTTTCAAGCATCCTTCTTGCAACAACCATCTCACCGGAAGAACTAGCCATTTATATTCCTACATCTAACACTTACGAGAAGATCGTTCAACCTACAATTTCCACAAACGTTAACAACAACAGGCACAGGATTTTACACTCCACATATCAAATGTAGATAATCCTGCCTCATGAGATCACATAATCCACATACCCAATAGGCATTAAATACTATTCTAGCCTGGATACTCTGACCCCGCGGTCCTCACCCAGCACTGTTATCACCTTGCCTCAACTCAGGGTGACATCTTTTATCACAATTCCTTTTAAACTGAACATTATCGAAACTAGAATTCGCAATTTTCTTACCAGAGCCAGAACCTCCCACGCAAATCCAATAAACCCAGGTTCTGCTCGATGTACTCGCCCATGTACCAACACGTCGATAATGGAGTAGTCGAAAGCCAACATATACACCTTAACATCATGTACCAATTCATAACAAAATCGATCACAATGATACCTCTCTATCGGTACTCATTTAGGAGCTTACCGGCTCAACCGAACAAATCACACCCCCAACTCGGCCAAACACATGCAACCTTAAACTCAAGCCATGAACTCTCGTTTCTTGTTATCTGAGTATCTAAACCCCAGAAACTTCTTTCAAAAGATAGCATGGAAAGTCTCTCGATCCATATCATGGGGTTCCACGCCCGCAGATATAGTTGTCCACCAACTAAAAACATCATCATGCAACAGGGATTCAACACATCCCAACCTACGGGTACCAATACACCCTATTTGGTCCAAACCTGGATAACATTGGCCATCCTTGTCTCGGATACCTCGAGTGAAACCCACTATACTCAAATCCTCCAAAACTGCATGGATATTCTAACGGCACCCTCGTTTGCCCAACCACTGGTGCAAACACGCGCACTCTAGCAACAATAGCTTAAAAGCTCAAAACTCGCCTATATCAAGGCATCATATCACCCAACACTGGCTCAACCGGCACTGGTGGAATACGCTTTAGGGTAACAAATCCCCATGAGACACAACACTCTCCTCAACTCACTACCCAAAGGCAATAGCATCACGCTAATTCTTATTTCTCCTCTCGGTCGTAATATAACACATTTTATAAGGCATGATAATCATTTCAAAACAAAAATAATCAGGCCAGCTTCAAGCAAGGATCTAAGACTTCCATTTCAAAATCATAACATTTCAGACTACAATAATAAGGCAATGGGTTTCCCAAATTTTCCCCCAACATGGTATAAAGAATATCACCGTGCATATTGCAATTATTGGGCATACTAAACATTAGACAAACACTCACAATAACATCACAACAATCAAACCAACTCCCAACTGTCGCAAACCTGGCTCTGATACCACCAAATGTAATCCCCTCGACCTGGCCTAGTCGCAAGACCAAACCGAGCGAGCTACATTAGGTTTACCGAAGTAAACCGTAAAGAAGAAACTCGAACCGTACCCTTTTTTTCTTTTTTTTCATTTTATATTCTCTAAATGAAAATTAAATCCTTACAAGTTCATACTAACAATAGATGAAACCTCAACTCTATCATGCATCGAATTGACATCCAATTGAACACAATTGCAATTTAGGGACAAAATTGCAATTTTAGAAAATTACGAGGACTTAGCCTACTTTTAAGTTACCATTCTTTAATTAGACAGATTACATGCTTATACGCCAAAATTCAACTCAAAACGATCATTCGATCTTATTCAATTGCATCCACAATAATCAAGGACCAAAACGCAAGGAAATAGAACTTTATTCCCACGACATTAACAGAATTAACGGCCACGGGTACTGGTAGGATCATAGTCGTACCGATACGGAGTAGCCACCCGTACCGGTACACTGTATACTATATCGGTACGCCATGTCAGCTTGCAAAATATTAATATCGTACCGGTACGAGCCTTCATGGTTCTAGTACACGAGTTTTTCCCGAAAAACAACTTTTCAGTAACGAGTTCCCGTGCCGATATGTCTTATCCCATATCGATACGACAAGCTTAAATTGCTTATACGTATCGGTACGCATGTACCTGTACAGATCCCAGGTGCCTGAATTTGCCTAGTCGTACCGATACGGTCCTTCACGTATCGGTACGCCTGGGCCTATAATGTCATTTTTAACTGGTTTAACATGCTTTCAGCCTTACCAAAACATTCTAACATGCCCCTAATATATAGCCAACATAACCTAAATTCCAACCACAACATTACATCACAGATTCAACATTATTTCATGGCATTTTGCATCAAATGTAAATCTATAGGCATGCAACCTAGTTAACCAACCAGGCAAAACACCAAACTTCATACCATCACCAAAAATAAACGCCATTTACAACTCAAGAGCAACCAAGCAAACTTGCTCAAACAGGGAGTTCAGTAAAAAATTCTCCCAAATAATAATAAAACCCCCCATTGCCCTTATTACTTATAGTCTAGTTCAAAACATACTTTGGTTACCAAGTCTTGTACCGATCCCTTACTTTCCACTGCCTTTCAAGCTTTTAATTATTTGCATTGATGGATAAAGAGAGCGTAAGCACACTAGGCTTAGTGAGGAGTGCTCAAAACAAAACACTATCAATGCATTTAAAACCATTTCTCAACAACACATTGAAATCTCATTTCAACCATTCTTTAAACATCATTTAAAAATTACCATTGAAACATCATGCCTTGAAAACCATGCACTTTTCATCTTTAAAAACCAGCATATTAAACCATACGCAACATGTATCATTTCCTGCAGCAAATTCCATTGCTAGACCTCAATTTAAGCCTTCCCATGCATAACAATCATATGCAAAGCTTAAAGAGTAAACGTACAACATGTATCATTAACCAACAGCGAGTTCCATTGCTAAACCTCAATTTAAGCATTCTCATGCATAACCACCATATGCAAAGCTTAAAGAGTAAACATGTATAAATCACATTATACAACATAAACTTTCCAATGATACATCAACAATTATAATGGCTCACAAGTGATCATTAACCAAGTTCATTTACCAAAAGAGTTCATCGGATACACGGATTCAACAAGTGTTTACCCAACACTTCAAGCCATCTCAACCGGAAATAGAGATATCGTAGTACCTAACAACTTGGTACACTTTCAACCCATAGGAACACCAACCCCTTACCTCGGTTAGATGCTTAATCCACTAACGGGAGTATACGATACTGTAAAACCCCTCTACTGTTAGGGTACTTGGATGGAGTTTTCGGTACACAGATCTAAACCCCTCAACATCCAATGCGACTTATTATAGTGCACTATCAATCCTATGGCCGGCCAACTATATCCGATAACAATTTTTAAACCATATCACTTGCCAATATAGTTAACCATTTACCATTTACCTCATTGTTTTAACAAGCATTAAACCAAACCATTTTCCAAAGCAACAACCATACTTTAAACCACAAGTATAAACCAATTACTTACAAGGATCACTTACCATGTGCATCCTTCAGCATTTCATGCTCAAAAATAGTATCTCATATACTTTAAAACATGCTTAAATAGTAGGTAACATGTAATACAAAACAAGTGCATAAAACCATTTCAATCTAGCACAACCGAGAGAGAAAATCACATTTACTTACTTTTGAGTTTAAACCAGCATTTCAAGCTAAGTTTAAACTCCCATAAACCACCTTTAAAACATTCCAAAGCTGGAATCCACGTTCTCACTCACTGATACGCGAAACCTTGATTCGCTAACGAGAAAACAAGTGTCCGAAGCCTCCAAAGCTTCACCGATCACTTATGGATCAACCTCCCGTGTTTTAACCACATTAAAACAGAGGATTAATGCATCTCAATGCATTCAAAACACTGTAACAATAAATCCTCACGAACATCCACAATCCTCTCAAAATTACCCAACCACAACAACCGAAATCATCATCTAATCCTTTCCAAACACAACCCAGCCACAAACTAACAATCTAACATGTCCATAATCATCAATTGGAACTCAAAAATAGAATTAACACATCCAAAAACTTCCAGCAACCTCACACCCACCACAACACCACAAAAACACACTTCTAGCAACCTAAACAATTAGAGATTCAAGAGTTTCAGGATTCCATTGACAAAATCGACTTATCAACATTATTATATATCCAAAATGTGTTTAAACTCAATCCATAACACTAGAAATCAGATTCAATTCGAACCTTTCTCTATTTCATCAATTTCACCCAAATAAATCAATTAATTCAATATAAAAACATCAAATCAGATTATAAACCATAAATCAAGGATCAAACACTTGGGAATATCAATAAAGAACCATTCAATAGAGGAGATCATGGACCATACCCCTATTATGCGATTTCTCCCTCAATTGGCTTGTTTAAAGCTAGAAAAACACAAGATTTCAATGCGGTTTTATAAATCAAAGTTAAATAATCAATTGTAGATCAAGAATTAAGTAAAATTGATCTCTCAGCTCTGGTTTTTTATGAAAACTTGAGTGTTTGGCAGAAAAAAAAAGTGGAGAGAAAAGTTGAGAGAAAAATTACGTCAATTTTCATTAAAACCAAATAGCTAACTTTAATATCTAAAATCTCTTTTTATTATCCTTTAAAACACATGTTAAAATGATTTAATTGAAGGGAGAAATCACCAGCAAAAACTTGGTAAAATAGCTCCTTAAGGATTCTAAGAATTTGACCCTTTTCATTTTAGTCACCTTTAAAACCAGTTTTCAAAAATTGCATTTTGGTCACTAGCCAAAATGTAACACCTCCAAACCTTAATTTCCAAATTTGATTTCACCAATATTAATCATATATTAAAAGATGATTTTTAACCATTTTCCATATTTTTATCTTACCGAAAAATATATGGTCCCGAATCTGACTTGAATCTCTAACCCTGTCCATCGGACCGTCTAATAAGCCTCAAAACTGCTAGGCCCAAAATCGGGGTGTTACATCATCAATATCGAAATCACGTTTATAAACCATATGCTATTATGATGAATCATCATCTATGATCATTTACCACATCTTTCGTTTTCAAAACATGCATTATACAGTGAGTAATTAAAACCAGCAACATGTGCATGAGATTTCATTTTTTAAAACTGAAATCGAGAGAGAGCTCAACCGATACTTACCCCCACCTTTCAAAAATTATATTTTACCCTCTTACCCATAAATCCTGGCTTCATCCCTGTTCGTGGGTGTAGCATTATCTAATTAAATATATGGAAAGTATAGTTTCGAAAGGTTTGAAAAAATTTAAAATATTTAACATAAACCAATTATGGGAATCAAAGTAAATAAACTTGCATGTACATGCAATTCAAGTGTAATACATATATGAGGGAATATAATTAACCACCGTTGGGCACAGATTACAATGGTAAGTCATTTTATTTCAAGAGGAGAGTCTAAATTTGAATCTTAAAATATTATCATTAAAAGAAATCGTCACAAATTTTGAACATGAACAAATATGAAACATAAAAATTGTCATAATATTTAATTAGCTATAAGATTATAGCAAGTTATGATATTGCTTTGCAATGCGTCGCTATTAACTATTTAAAGTAGTCCTGAAAAAAACATCACTCTCTTTTTTACTTTCCCATTTGTTCTACGACGGTTATAATTTTTTTTTTAAATTCTTATTCTTCATTGTATTTCTTCTTCACCAGTGGCGGCCTTTGGCCGTTTTGCTAGCTTTGTACATAAATAAAATTCATCTTTGCTGATGAATATTTTATTTTTAAGTTTTTTCTTGTTTCTTTTTTACTTTGCCAGATTCTTTTCACATATGCTTTTATGGCAGTTTTTCTGTCCGCTTTTATAGTAGTTATAGTCTGTCTTTGTGACAGTTTTCTGTCTTTTGACAGTTTAGCATTCGATTGACGAGCATCAACGAGTGTTTTTTTCATCGAAGGAGGCTAGTCTGTATATGCTTACGATTCTCTTTTGTGGTTGTGCCGATATGCCAAGAACAAGAAGCAGAATAATTGCTTTCTTTATAGAGCACTCTGGTTAAAGTAGTTATTTTTTTTATTTCATTCAGAAGATTATTTAAGTCATTCTGTAAGTGATACGTTTTGTATTTTAATGTCTTTCACACCCTTAAAATTTTATTGTATTTATTTTTCCGTGTTGAATTTTCAAATGTTTGCGGTGTGATATCTTTGTAATCCTATTACTTCCAGTTTATTTCAAAAAAAAACTATTTAAAGTAGTCCTTGAAAAAAGCACTATTTGTAAGTATAAGAATTACCGTTCATAATTAAAAAAACATTCTTACGTGTTAATAATGTATAAAGACTAATAGAAAAGAAATAGTGAAGAAAAACGTAGCCCGTCATTTATACGTGCAGATATTTTGATTTGTTTTTTCAACAGATGACAAAGAATTCATGAATTGTAGAGACGATGCAGAGTTAGGTTTCTAGTTTATTAGGGGGCAATGGTCCGCTATGAAACAGTTGACCAAACCCCATCCCAAACATTGAAAAGTTGGTCCCCTGTCTTCCTTTTTCTTTCTAACATTTCCCCCGCATTGGACCTCCATCTTGAACAAATAAAAATAATTAATTATATTAATATTTTACTCCATAAATTCAATCATGGAGTTGATGATGGTGTGAGTTGTAGCTTTATAATAATTCTTTTTTTTATTATATTAGAGATATTTATGATCAAACTATTTTTTTAAATTGTTTAAACATAATTTAAGAACATATTTTATTATTATAATTCTTTTTTGTTTTTGTTTTTGTTTTTGAAACCTATTGTCTAAGCAGAAGAGACAAGCTGCTACAACCCAAAGAGTTTCCATAACAACAAAACTGGAATAAATGTAGAAGGAAAAGAACACAAAATAAAATAAAATAAATAAAAAAGATAACCATATATGTCCACTTCCTTGCATGCAATCTTCTCATCATCATAGAAAAGAAGATTAATTATAAAATATATTAATCAAAGAGAGAGAGAGATTCATGTGTTTTAGAATTAAGAAAGGCATATAGATTTGGGGGGGTTGAGTTCGATGTGATGTGTACCACTTTCATGTGTTTTGCAATCCCATAGATTCCATTAAGGAACATAGTGGACAATGTACTAGGAGGATTAAGAATATTGTAAAACTAAAAAATAATAGCCACATAAACTATATTACAACACAATACAAATGAGAGATAAAAAAGGTTAAGAAAAGTGAAATGAAAGTAAATTTATATGATTGGGGTCGGTCAGTGTCAACTGTCAATGCAATGCAACGGGTTGAGCTTCTGATATATGACAGAATATAAACATTTTCATTTATAAATACCCAAACTTTGCTTCTTAATCATATAATTACGTGAAGTTGAGAGCATCAGAATTATGGATGTTATGTTAAAAATAATGAAGCGTGCGGCTGAAAAGGGTAGGCAGAAAGCCAGAAACCCCAGGTATTTTGGTATGGCAAGAAAATGACGTTTTCCTTGTACGTACCCATCCCATGCAAAAATTCACAGTAAAAAATAAAAAAAGTAAAAGAATGGATGGGAAAACTGAAGTGGGCACATGGGTGGCGTTTGAGCATACTTTTTTTGGCAATGCTAGGCGGTTACATCGGAGAATCCTAGGAGGCTACGGCTGTGTATAGATGGCTTTGGTAATAACTAACGCATCTGCTGGTTTTGGTTTGTGAGGATGACAGTTGATTTTATGACAACAAATAGGAATTACCTGAAAAAAAATAAATAAATGCTCTCTCTTTTACTACTACCAGTCTACTCGTACCATAAATGTTACCCATCACGATGGATGGTGATAGCACAAGTTGGTTGAAAATGTGGCTTATCTGCTTCTTCAGTTCAGACGTCAGAGAATAATTAAATAACATCTCCCCTTTAGAATCTTCTTGGATCATTCTCATCTTCTTTGAATGCTTCACATTTAAAAAATTAGGTTTAGGGTTTATAGTTAAGGTTTAAAGTTAAAGTTTAAGAAATATGGGTAGAGTGTATGTTTTATGATTTAGAGTTTAAGATTTAAGATTTACTAAAAGATAAGATTATAACTTACAATTTAAATTTTTAGTATTATTACAACAAAAAAAACAAAAAATTATTGTCTTCCCTTTTTAATAAGCTTATTGCTACCGGATATCTTTCCTGTATAATACATATTTTGGAGCCATGAAAAGATTGAAAGAAAAATTAAAAATATTGAGGTTTATAAATTTTCTAAACACTTTGATTTGATTATCGAGTCGGTTTTTTTTCCTCGACCTATCTAATAGACAATTCTGTCCTTATTTTAAAAAAATAAATCAATTTTCTGAAATTTTGCTAAGTTTTTTGATGCAAGAGATAAACCAAAGGAGGGTCCTACGTAGTTTTGGAGCATTTGATTCAAAATTCTCCATATTCATGCATTTTGAGTGGGACCCACTGCTTTTGTTTTGCTCAAATATAGGTTAAAACTATTTTACTTTTGGATAGATTTCAAAGTTTCATTATAATTCAAATTTCGAATCCTTCATTAGGATAAACAATAGAAACCAAAAAAAAGTTTTAACTATTAAATTTATAAGTATTAGCCATCTTTTCGTTTCCTCCGAGAATCTCGGATAACTCTGAGAACGTAAACCCTAATACAGGCTCCGTGATTCTGCCTAGCGCTGTTGGGCTTAATGTTTTTGGTGGCTGGCTGCCGGGAGATACTAGTTGATGCCCCTCTGAACGGAAGGATACTCATGACCCGTTTGAATCCTCTGTAGAAGCGCTCCATGGTCTGCAGGGAGGAAGTTCAGGTTCTGAGATCCCAGTGATCGACTCCACACCCTTGTTGGAGCGCCCTGGTTCTCCGATGGTGGCGTCCGATCAGCGGGAGAGCAAGAAAACCATGAGTGGTAGTATGGAAGGTATTGGTCTTTTTGACCCAGCTACTAAGGCGACTAATAATGAGGGTGATCCTAACCCGGATAAAGGAATTGTTAGTCTGGATTCTGTGGGCACCGCAAGTTCTGTTGCGGTTACTTCCCCTCCAGCGGTGGGGGAAAGGCCCTCTTATGCGGCCATAACTTCAGGGATGGGCAAGGCACCGATCGACGAGTTCTATGGAATTGTCGAGAATGATATAATTGTGAAGGATGATGACGTGCGGATCGACTCTGCTGGACCATTCCCTGTGATTCAATTTTCGGACAGGGTACATGATTTAATTGACCAGAGCATGGGAAGGGCGGTTATTGTTCGGTTGCTTGGACGTTCTATTGGTTATAGGGTTTTGTGGAATCGTATTCAATCTTTATGGCAGCCGAAGGGCCGTTATCAGCTTATAGATCTTGCAAATGATTATTTCCTGATTAAGTTTCAATCTGAGGAGGACTACATGCGGGTACTTACGAAAGGCCCTTGGACAGTTTTTGGAAGCTATCTTACGGTGCAACCCTAGAGTAGAGATTTCACGACCTCAGAACTGCATCATTTTCATGTTGTGGTCTGGGTTAGCCTATCGGTTTACCAATACGTTACTATACGAAGAATATTTTTCGGAGAATTGCTAATGTTGTTGAGAAAGTCATCAAAATTGACTATAATACTGATGTAGGGGAAAGAGGGAAGTTTGCACGTCTCGCTGTTTTGGTTGACTTGAACAAACCTTTACTTCATTGCGTGGGAATTGATAATTTTGTGCAGAAGTTTGAGTATGAGGGATTACACCAAATCTGCTTCTATTGTGGGGTTTATGGGCACTCGAAAGAGTCATGTGAGAAAAATGTGCTGCATCAAGTGGCTCGAATAATAATGTCGACAGCAGTGAGGAAAACTGGGGGTGCCAGGTAATGGCGAACTCTGATATGTATAGACCTTGGATGGTTGCTGATAACCGGAAGCGTCGTCCTCGAAAGCAAACCTTGTCTCATATTGCTCAAAATACCGAGACTCTTAGCGCCAAGGCGTCTCATTTTGCAGTGCTGCAAGATGAGTTAGATGATGGTAAATGTACCGATAGTGCTCAAGGTAAGGGAAAAATGGTTGCCTAGAGTTCCACGCTGCCTAATAGGAATATAGGTAGGCTCAGTTAGAAAGGGAGTGGTAAACCTAGTGGTGTGATTCATGTGGATCCTAGTGCTGGCCCTAGTAACACGAAAAAGGTAACCGTATTCGAGGGAAGGAGTAAGGAGCTGGCAATGATTCTGGAAAGTGGTGCCATAGATGTTGAGCCGGTTGTTCCATGTAGTCAACCTTATGTTGTTGAGCATGTAGCTCAGGATCATAGCGCTAGTCATGTTGTAGTGGCAACTGTGGATGATAGAAGAAATGTGCATGCAGCTCAGCGTGGTAATGGTAAGCTGAAAGTCTAGGGTGGTCGGAAAGTGAACTTAGGGATTGCAAAACTTTCGCAACCGATGAAGAAACGCACATACACAAAGCTATCCGCTAGGCCTCTATTATCTGATTGGGTGCAATCTGCCACTACGAATGTCGATAAGGAATCTTTGTAACTGAACCAATCTGATGCTCCCCTAGGGGGTGCTGTGGACTTGATGACTAACATGGAGATCAATGGGAGTAATCCAGTTTATGGCGCGCAAGGGCATGTTGATGTGAAACAAGGCTTGGTGCAGGCTGATATGGAGGTTTAGGTTCTCTTCATGTTTATTTTTTAGGCTATGATTAATTTTATGATATGAAATTATTAGGAAGTGACTAGCTCTCCTTTCTGGGGTCATCTTAAGAGAAATATTTTGACTACTCGGCCTTTTATTGTGGCTTTGCTTGAGACGCGTGTGAGCGAGAACCAGGTTGATCGCGTGATTCGCAAGTTTGGGTTTACCTTATCTTTTCGGGTAGAAGCTCAAGGATTTAGTGGAGGAATTTGGCTTTTTTGGAATGCGCCGGTGAGGGTTAGTGTGCTTTCTATCTCTAATCAATTTATTCATGCTCGAATTTCTTGTGATAATTTACTGTGTGCTGTGTATCTCATTGTGGTCTATGCGAGCCCTATTATTTCATACATGAAGTATCTCTAACACTAATTGGCCAAGCTAAATTTGAGGTATGACAAGCCTTGGTTAATTGAAGGAGATTTCAAATGCATTGCTGCACTATGATCATAAAAAAGGGGGTGTGATCAACCGTAATTGTGCAAGTAGAAGTTTTACAGATTTTGTTTTTGACCAAAGGCTTTTGGAAGTGAGTTTTAAAGGCCCTCGATTCACGTGGTCTAGAGGTGATTTGTTTGAACGGCTTGATAGATATCTTATGAATACGAAGTGGGCTGAGTCGTTTCCTAATTCGGTTGTGCATCATTTAGATCAAATTAGATCGTTCACCATCCTATTTTGCTTCGGTGCTTACCTCAAAACCAGTCAAGTGGGGAAAGAGATGTTCCAGTTTGTTTTTTCTTGGCAGGGGTGTAAGGATTTTAATGTGCTTATCAATAATTCTTGGAACTCAGATCTTTCGTATGAGGAAAACATTAATTTGTTGTGCAAGAAACTAAGGTACTGGAATAAAAATAACTTTGGACATATTGTCAAAAAAAGGCTCTTACCTCGTCTTCGAGGTATTGACAAAGCTTTATGTGTTCGTCATTCAGAGTTTCTCTATGATCCTGAACGGAAATTGAAATCTGAGCTGGATGCGGTTCTTATAGAGGAGAAGGGTATTTGGCAACAAAAGGCTAGATGCAATTGGGTCTTTCATGGGGATCGTAACACGAAATATTACCATGCAATTACAAAAGCAAGAAAAAGAGCTAACATGATAACGCTTCTTAAGGATGATAATGGTGTGTGGCAATCAGACCAAGATGTTTTACAAGAAATAGCTATTGGTTTCTATTCACGGCTTTTCTTTAGTGAGGGTGTTGTTGGTTATACGTATGGTATTCGTGGTTGCTTTAGAATGTTGGATACGAGTGCTATCAGTTTGCTTGCGATGCTTGTCTCTAATGATGAAGTGAAAACTGCACTCTTTCAAATGTAGCCTTTGAAGGCTCCGGGAGTGGATGGTTTCCATGCATTTTTCTATCAACGTAATTGGAATGTCGTGGTGATTCTGTTTGTCATGTTGTTCAAGGAATGTTTAATAGTGGGGTTGTGACACCGAGCCTTAATAAGAATTTACTTGTCCTCATCCCTAAGGTGGAATCCCCAGAATCTATAGCTCAGTTTCGGCCAATCAGTCTTTGTATAGTGGTGTATAAAATTCTCAGCAAAGTTCTGGTTAATCGCCTCAAGCCGCATATGGAAAATTAGGTTTTTGAAAACCAAACTAGTCTCGTCCCTAGAAGATCAATCACGGACAACATTGTTCTTGCTCAGAAGATTATTCATTCGATGCGTATTAAGAAGGGTAAAAGAGGCTGGATGGCCATTAAGGTCGATCTGAAAAAGGCCTATGATCATTTAGATTAGTCTTTTATCGATGACACTTTATCAGAACTGGATTACTAAGCAATTTCCGTGCAGTTACTATGAGTGGAGTCTCGTCTGTTTCTACACAGATTCTTTGGAATGGTGCAAAGACAGAAAGCTTCGTACCTACTAGGGGTATCCAGCAAGGAGATCATATTTCTCCTTATTTGTTTGTATTATGTATGGAGCGTTTAACACATGCAATTAAGAGATAGGCTGAGTTGGGAACTTGGAAGCTGTTTCAGTTTTCTCGCGACAGACCATAGGTTTTACATCTTTTCTTTGCAAATGATTTGATTCTACTCGTTGAGGCCTCTAGTGAACAGTTTGATACAATTCAACATGTTCTCAATGATTTCTGTAATAGCTCTGGGCAGGAAATCAACATTTCTAAAACAAATAATTTTTCTCCAGTAATGTTTTGCCATGTATTCAAGAGGATGTAAGTGGCCTTTTTGGATATCAGTGTGTTAGTGACTTGGAGAGGTATTTGGGTGTTTCGCTTTTGCACGGCGGTATTACTAGTACAACCTATCAGTATCTTTTACAGAAGACATTCGACAGGCTATCAAGTTTGAGGTGAATTCGTTATCTTTTGATGGTCGTATTGTGTTAGCCAGGTCGGTGTTGGCTGCTATTTCGATGTATACCATGCAATCAACCATGGTTTTAGAGAATGTATGCGATGGGTTGGAACGTATGATTCATAATTTTATTTGGGGACATATGAGAGACAAACGTAGACTGCATTTGGTTAATTGGGATAATGTATGTACCCTTGTGGTTAATGGAGGCTTGGGGATGCGTAGGCTCAGTCTCCAAAATGCAGCTTTTATGATAAATCTAGCATTCAATTTTGTTTCTTGTCCAACAAAGCTCTAGGTTCAAGCTTTGCAAGCGAAGTACAAAATCATGGACATTGTGCTAGTTAGCTTACCGACTGGTCGATGTTCTTGGCTCTAGAGAGGGTTGCAAGTGGTTTAGAATGATGTCTGTGATAGCATTGTGTGGAGTGTGGGGGGAAGCCTCTATTGATTTTTGGAATGATGCTTGGGTAGGAGAGGTTGGACCATTACGGTAGTATAAACTCGATGATGATATTAATAATGTGATGTGTGGTTCAGTTCAGTCTATGGTTCACTATGATGGTGATTGGAATTGGGAAGTTTTTGTTGATTTGGTTCCTCGTGATATAGCTTTGAATATTACAACAATCAAGCCCCCTATCCCTAGGAATTTGCGTGATAGGACGGGATGGTCTATGGAAAGCTCACGAAAGTTTACGGTTAGATCTACTTATCAGTTGTGTGCTGGTCTGTTTGCCCCAAAGCCGAATCGAGTGTGGCACCTCATTTCAAAGTATAGGGGTTTACCTCGGATCAGGTTCTTTATGTGGGTTGTGTGCAACAATGGAATCATGACAAAC